>CM038463.1:89680836-90970556 GCA_021464415.1 Lonicera japonica | reverse complement strand
TCATTTCGTGGAAAGTGCATTGAGATTGATTGCTAGGAAAGCATAAGTAAGAACACCGGTGCTCGGGGTTTAGGGCCATATTGGAGAATACTTTGATGGATGCCATGTATGAGGTACTTAAATCTCTGTTTCCCCTTCGTCCACTTTGACTTCAAGACGGGTCCTTTGAGCCTTCAATGCATAAAATTTTCACTTGAATAATGACGATTCTTCACAATAATTAGATCAGAAAACTCTCTCTGAAAAAGGTGATTTTAAGGTAATCAACGGTTCATGAATCTTTTGCAGATTCCAGATGTGAGGACAGGCAATGACATAATAGATGGGGTGGTAGTTGACGAGGAGGCTGTTGGAGCGGAGGGGCGCGGGTGTGGAGCTAAGATCCTCTATGGTGAGGGTGCACTGGACAGCTTTCTTTCACAGCATAAATTAAAAGATTTTAGATCAGGTGCGTCCATCCTACACGCCAAGATCAGTGATTATCTTAGTCAAATTTAATTTTTAGCGCTGATTACCACCATACTATATTATATATGGTATGGTATTACTAATTTGATGTTACAGTCTCCGATGATTTTTGTGTTGTGTAAAATTGCAGAGACCGGCAGGGGGTTCAGATGGAGAACAAGCTCCTGATATGGAAGCGGAGCTTCCTTCCCTTGTTGCTTTGTAATTTAGTTTGTTCCTAGGTTTATTTCTGGTATCTCACCACTAATGTACAGTAGTAATATGTATATTTATATGAAAACATTCGATCAAATAATTTAAACATGTCATGCTACAGATGTACCTTTCTATTTATTCATCCAATCAATACGCCACAATGTTATATATGTATACATATATGTATTCTTGTCACATAAGGCCATCTCCAATTATATTTTTTATAAATTCATTTTTATCTTATGTGTCATGGTGCTTTTAATACATTTTTATATCTATTTAGAAATATAATTATATGGATAGAAAAGTCTCAAATAAAGTTTTTCCAATTGTGTCATTTTTATCTTATTTGGCATTTATTTAAGCATGAAAGAGAATCAGTGAGTTTCTTATATCAAATAAGGGTGTGCCAACCCTATTTTAATTAGGCACGTGTACCAAATGAATGAGCATATTTTCGCTCAATGTGTCTAGTGAGTATTGCTTAAAAAAAATTGGCTCGACCCATGTGCATGAGTATGAGTTCATTTATTCAGTGCATATGTGCTGAGTAAATGTGCACAGACTCGATACATATTTACCAAATTAGTGTTAGAGAGTAAAAAAGAGTTGATGCGTCAATAGCGCCCGCCCTTTGCTTATTGGTATTGTATCTTTGTAAAAGTATTTAAAAATGATCAATTTTTAGACAAAAAAAAAAAAAGGAAGATCAATTTTGAAAATTACAACTCCAAATTTTTTTTACAGAATTTCATCACGATTTGTAAGACACCCTATTTAAAAAAATGTGGTATTCTATTGATACAGCTTTTAAATTTATTTTAAATTGTGCATAAAGTATCCCAAAAAATATATTAAAAGTGCTATTAAAAAATTATATTAAAATGCTAAATTACTTATTTAAAATGATAATAGTTATATTGTAATAAAACTTTTATTTATCACCTGTAAATAATTACAAACTCGCTTGAAGTGAAAATTTTGACCTATCACCTTGTAATGGTGACGTTGAACTTTTAGGTTCATTTCTTCTTCCCACGATTTTGGTTAAAATTTAAGCATTCTAATGTTTAAGTGAACGGTCTCCAAATACATTGAGAAAAATAAAAGAAATAATTGGAATTATTGATCTTTGGTTAGCTGTGAAGTTGAAATAGAAGTCCGAAACAAGTTTTGTTTAGGTATCAATTCTCCTCCTAATATGTACCTTGGGTATTTCATTTTTTAAGGGAGGGGCTATTGTCAACCATTAATCATTTTTGTAACATTTTTATATTGATTAGGTGCAATAAAATCGAGTATGTGTGTATTAATTAAGTGCAATAAAGTCTAGTATTTGCACACTATTCGGTGAAATAGGGTCGAATTAACGTATTTTTTTTATTCTCAATAATAATTCAGTTTTTTTAAACTGAGTAAATGATAATATATTCAGTTTTATTGTATCGAATCAATAAAAAGAGTGTTACATAAAATTTTAGGGCGTGATGATGAGCTGAGGTGATGTGGATAAATTATATAATGGATATCGATTAAAATTGATGAGCTCTTTTCCAGTAAAGATGAAGGCATTATTATAATAGAAACTTTTAGTCTGATTTATCATTATCAAACCCAAAGGGCGGAAAGGAGGCTTTTATTCATATATTTATGCCTTATGTATCAAGGAATTTTAATTAGGTGGAGCCCAGGGCAGCCCAATTTACACTCAAACGAACCTTTTATTTTAATTTTTCTACGGAAATGGAACAATTGGGGAAGGAATGATGGATGAGAACCGTTGGATTAATATAATAATCTGTGAACGCAGAGCAAAACTTGTTTATGAATGAATTTAAAATTCCACTCTACCCACAGAAACAGGGGAGGGAGAAAGAAAGAACAGAAAAAGGTGGAGGGGGAGGAGAGAAGAGAAGAAAATAAACCTCTTTTTCAGGGAGGGAAAGGTGTTATTTGGCTCATCAGAATCGATCTGTTCCTTACTTACCTTCTCTTAATTTTTTTAAATTCTTTATAGAGTTTCTTCTATCTCTAATCGATCCCTCCCCTCCTCCTCCTCCACCTTGAAAGAAGAAACCAACCAAAGAAATTCATAGAGTGGGAAGAAGAAGAAGAAGAAGAAGAAGAAGAAGAAGAAGAAGAAGAAACCCGAGAAGGAATGAATTTGATGTAAACGTAAAGGAAGTGAAACTCAAAATTTTGTTAGTTAGTGTTGGGGAAGGAGGGTGTATGAATGATGGATTTGGATAATATAGAGTGCGTCTCCTCTACGGATGGCATAGAAGATGAAGAAGAGATCCACACTCATCCTCGTAATAATAATAATAATAATAATAATAATAATAATAATAATAATAATCAAATTCATCATCATTATCAATTTTCATCAAAGCCTTCTCCTCCTCCTCCTCACAACAACAAGACTATGATAATCCCAGGAATTACGCCAGCGACCAGCGTCCACGAACTCCTAGAGTGCCCCGTTTGCACCAATTCCATGTACCCACCTATCCATCAGGTTCCCTCTCTCTCTCTTTCTTCCTTATTGGCTGGCTCTTCTCTTTTGATGTGTCATATATCTATCTGTATCAATTGGGAATGTTTGAGGGAAGGGTTGTAAAATTTTGTAACTGGGTTTTGACGAAATGAAGCGTTCCTTTTCTTTGGGTTTAATTTCATAAGACAAGACAAGGATGTGAATGGTACTTAAATTTCATACATTATCTTTACAAAATTTCCACTTGGGAAGGTTTGGTGTCATTTGCACTGGGTGGATCGTTCTGAGTTATTCTATGCATCCGTTGGTACTATACTATCTAGGATTCTGCTTCACTCTCTATATTCATGGTAATAGAAAAGGTTAGTAATAGCGCACACAGGCTGTATATATTTAATAACATGTTTTGGGAGGAGAAAGATCTAGAAAACAGTGATACTCTGTTACCTTATGTGTCAAAAATATCTCTCAGAAGACAAACCTATCTGTAACCTCTACAAGTAATTAATAATTTTGCCCATCTGTGTCTTCTTCTCTGCTATTTATGAACTTAGCCCCTCTTCACTTTGGTTTGATTGATATTTTAGGAGTTTCTAAGCACTTCTAGTCTTGCAATCCTGAGGAACTCGAGATTTGTTTAATTTCGTTTAGCCTCAACTTTTTGTTAATTATTTTTTCAATTAGTTTTTGACATATGTATTAGATATTTAGATATTGTAATTTCTGTAGGATGAGAATCTATTAATTACAAAATTTTTATCCTTTTTTTTTTAGTGCCACAATGGACACACACTGTGTTCCACCTGCAAGACACGGGTGCACAACCGTTGTCCTACTTGTAGACAAGAACTTGGAGACATTAGGTGCTTAGCTTTGGAGAAGATAGCAGAGTCGCTTGAACTCCCATGCAAGTATTATACATTGGGATGCTTGGAGATATTTCCATATTACAGCAAACTCAAGCACGAAGCAGTTTGCAACTTTAGGCCATTCAATTGCCCCTATGCTGGATCAGAGTGCTCTGTTACAGGGGATATACCATATCTGGTTTCGCATCTGAGAGATGACCACAAAGTAGACATGCACGCGGGATGTACATTCAACCATCGATATGTTAAATCAAATCCTCGTGAAGTTGAAAATGCCACCTGGATGCTAACTGTGAGTCCAATACTTCGCTTAACCTGTGCCAAAAGTTTGATATATTATGGACCTACTTTCTCATCTATGTTACTTATTTGTTAATGTGGGCTTATTCACTTGTTTGTGTTCTTTAGGTCTTCCATTGTTTTGGTCAGTATTTCTGCCTTCACTTTGAAGCCTTCCAGCTAGGCATGTCCCCAGTATACATGGCATTTCTACGTTTCATGGGAGACGAGGCAGACGCACGCAGTTACAACTACAGCTTAGAGGTAGGAGCAAATGGGAGAAAGCTCATATGGGAGGGTACCCCACGAAGTATAAGAGATAGCCACAGGAAGGTGAGGGATAGCCATGATGGCCTCATTATACAAAGGAACATGGCACTTTTCTTCTCTGGAGGGGATAGGAAAGAGTTGAAGCTTAGGGTTACAGGAAGAATATGGAAGGAAAGCCAGGATGCTACTGGGGTGTGTATACCCAACCTTTATAGCTGATAAAATAGTTATATCTTTTTGAAGGACCATCTCATGATGTATGTGTGTGTTTGTGGCGCTCTGTATCTGTGTGTTGTCCTGCAATCATTTCAATTTTTTAGTTGTTGGACAGCTATCCTTGTGTTGTGAACTTGCCAACCATTTCTTTGTGTCTTTGAAAGAAAAATGCTTGAATACTTTGTTTAAGGCCTCTCTCTCTCTCTCTCTGTGTGTGCTGAATTTGTCCAATGCTGACCAGAAATCGTTGATCCCTACCCAGTTTGGAATTCATATTTTAGGTGTTACCAGAGGTTGAATTCCACTTTTAAACAAATCATACAATTGTCAATTCTGTGAGGTTTATCTAAGAATTCAATTACTCTATGTTATATTTTGTACCATTTCGGTTATTCCCATTTGTCTCTATCTATTGGTTGGGAGGTATATGAAGGAACAAATCAGTGGAGTTTCACAGAGGGTGTCCAGATCCAACAAAATAGCATGCTCAGTGAAAGATATTTACAGATTATAGAGGTTAATCCATGGTTGAAGAAACTTTATACATACTGTGTCAATATAGGACTTCAAATACAGCAATAACGTCAAGATCAATTGCCCCTGCTACATACGAAACTTAAGAGAGCATCCACAGCACTCTTGGGATATTTTTTGCTAGTTCCAGAAGCCCCAGAAATACTCTTAAGACATAATGAATATAAATCATCACTGTTTCCAACTAACTACATAAACTCTCTAGTATAGAAACAGATGTTATCGAAAACATACTTTAAAATCATCAATGATGAAAACAACAGAAGAACGTGACTCAATTTGATTTCCCTTACTATCAACTATGTTTGACACATTCACGTTTGCTCACTCGTGCCATCACCCTTAGCTTCTGCCCCAGCCGAATTCTCTTCTTGCACTGCTGCTCCCAAGCTTGCATTAACAGAACCAATTTCTGCAAAGGTGGCCTCAACGGCACCACCAGTGGCAACTGGTGACGCTTCCTCAGTTTCCTTGGTAACAAACAACCTAGATGGTATCAAAGAAGAAATAGCAGCTCTTGCACTAGCCTTGGCTCTTTCAGCTGCCTCAGTCTCCCTAGCCAAAGCCTCGGCCTTCTCCCATTCTATCTCCTCCATAAGCTTCACCAAAACCTCCTCCCTCCCCTCCTTCCTCAATTCTTCTCTAACAAACTCTTGCAATTCCGCGGTAAAATCAGAAGCACCATCCCTCAGCATTGCACCCACAATTTTAAGCACCTCATCTTGCTTCCTAACATCAAATAATGCTTTCATCATAAACTTATAGCTTTCATCATTCATCTTGAGCTTCCCAACCATCATTTCAAAAAATGATTTTGCCTCATCAACCTTTCCAGCTTTAACTAGCCCATCAATCAACTTATTATAAACTCGCAAACTAGGTCTCAGCTTAGATTCCACCATTGTCTTATAATAACCAGCGGCATCATCAGGCCGAGTTTCTTTAAAACAAGCATCCATCAACAGAACATAAGTAGACTCATCTGGACTAACTCCCTTCTCACTCATACCTCTATAAAGCTCCTCCCCTTCGGCCAACAAACCATTGTTACACAAGTGCTCAATCAAATTATTGTATGAAAGTTTGTCCGGATTACATTTCTTGGCGTTCATGTTCTTGAAAATAGCAACTGCATCCTTAAACCTCCCTTCTGCACAGTACCCATCAATCATCACATTAAAGCTCCCCAAATTCACAGCTAACCTCCTTGGAGGGTTATGTTCCTCCATCATTCTCTCAAATAACTTCAAAGCCTCATCAAATTTCCCATTCTTGTTTAACGCGTCCAAGACTGAATTGTATGCAGCAGCAGTCATTTTAATCTTTGAACCCTCACTCACAGCCTCATTATAACACTCCATAGCCTCCTTTTCCATTCCCTTCAAGAAATATCCCTTCATCACACTCCCACACACAACCCCATCAGATACAAGCCCTCCTAATTTCTCCTTCAACTCCTCGTAAAGCTCAAAAACCCCATCCGCATTAGAATTCTTTGCCTGACCCGACATGAGATGTCCATACACAATTGCATCAGGAGCAAAACCCTTGGATAACATCTCATCTTTCATCTCCAACGCCCTCTCAACCTCATTATTATCCACAAGTCCCTTAATTAGGATTCTGTAAGTGGTGGGGGAGGGGCTAAAAGGGGCGTCTTTAATCAATTGTTTATAATGTTCCAAGGCGGTATCGGTTCTACGACAATCCATATAGGCATTGATGAGGAGATTGTGAGTAATAATATTGGGCGCTACGTCAGCCTGGGTGATGAAGCGGTGGAGAGAGAGGAGGTCCGAGTATCGTGACTGGCGAAGGAAGGCCGCCATAACAGAATTACAAGTAAAGATTGTAGGGCGGCAATTTGAGTAGATAGAGTGGCAGGTGAGGAGTGAAGCCTCATCGAGGTCGTTGTCGCGAATGAGCTTTAAGATTCGGTTGTGGAGGTTGAGGCGGTTGCCGGTGAGGACGGAGACGTGTTCGGGGAGTTTTGGGGCGTTAGGGTTAGGTTTTTGGGATGGGCGGGGTTGAGATTGGCGGAGGGAGTTGAGTAGTGGGGGTTCGATGCGGAGGCGGCGCTTGCGGCTGAGTCGATCTGCGGCTGCATCTTCTGGGGTGGCGAATGACGTTAGGAGGCGGAGATAAATGAAGGACGGTGGTGGTGTGGGGCGGAGTTGGGCGGTGGTTAGTGCCTTCAGGTGAATGAGGAACGAAGGTTTTAAGAGTCTCATGAGTGAAAAAGAGAGAAATGAGGGTTCTGGAAAAATTGGGGTTTATGGCTCCCTTTGCACGAGCTTTAGAAGAACAAGAACCAGGGGTGTTAAAAGGCAATCAAAAAACCGATCAAATGGTTCGAATCAATTCGGATTGATCCGTAAAATTTGGAATTGAAAAAAAAAATTGAATCAAAAATGAAAAAATGAAAATCGAAAAATTTAGTTCGGGTTGGAGCAAAATAGTCCAAAACCGAACTAAATCAAAACCAATCGAATTATATATATATAAAATATTAATATATATTATAAAGACACACGTTAATTAAAAAATAAAATGTTTTTTAAGAATATATTATTTACTAATTGCATATTGTGATAATTAAAAAAAAATTATTAACGTGTATCTTTATTATTAAATTAACTACACAATTCAACATTTTGTTTAATGTATTTTATTCTTCTAAATGCACAAATAAAATATTAACTAAATAGAAAACATGGTATCTATATGTTTGCTCCTTATTTTTGAAAAATCATGACTTTAATTTGAATATGAATCATTCTTACATTACTAATAATATTATATTGCTATGTTAAATTGATTTAAAAAAGAAACAAAAGAAAAAAATCATATGTCAAAACCGAATAAAACTGAACCGAACCCAAACCGAAAAGTTTGATTCGAGTTTGGCTCTCGAAAATTTAAAAACTTAAACTGAATTTTTACATTTGGTTTAAGTTTGAAGTACTTTAATTTCTACTCCGACTGAAACCGAAAACACCTCTAAGAAGAACATTGACAATTTTAAAATTATGTATATTATTAATAATTTTATTTTTTTCGAATAAATTATTATTTAATAGTAAAAATAAATAATACTTTTTTTGTGTGTGTATTATTTAAAAATTGTTTTACACAGACTAAATTAAGGAGGGTATATTTAATTTAGAATTTAAAAGATTTTTATGGATTTTTTAAAATTCATCTATTCTTCTGAATTCGTAGATTATTTTAAATATATGTAAAGTTTAAAATATTTTAATAAATTCATACAAAGTCTAACATATTTTAAGGTATGGATTCTTTATTATTTTTATAGATTTTAATAAATTCATTGATTCTTTTAATTATAATAAAAAAATCAAAGGATAAATAATAAAAGAATTTCAATTACGACTTTAAAGTAATATGCAAATTATAAATCTGGCTCGAATGGTTTGGATCGAGTCTAAACACCTAGTAGGTTGGGTTTTTTTGCAATTTCTTTTTGATTTTCATCTTGTGTTTTGAAAAAAAAAGGTTAATGATATAATAAATCCTAAAATTTGAGTTAAATTCTATTAGTATGCTAAAAGTTTCAAAGGTTGCAAGCAGAACCTTTAAATATATTAAGTGACATGTTTTAAACTTTCTGCCTAATCTCGTTAGTTTTTGTGGACGGAATGTTGACTCTACATCCTATGTGGATCTAAGCATGCAAATCACTTCTTTTATTCGACACTTAGCGCTTCGAACATTGAGTAGAGAGATAAATCGAAAAGTAAGTTAAAAAAGAAAAGAAAATCAACAAAAAGGGTTTCAATCTTGCAAAAAAGGAGGGATATTTGACAATGTGCACTGAGATTCGAAGATTAAGGCTATTAGATGTTACTGAAGACCTATAATATGGTCAATATTCATTGTTTTTTAATAAAAGCTTGGTTTGTGTATCAATGTCATAATTTAGGGTTTATGTTGTATATGTGACCTTTTTCTTATGGTTTATAGTATAAATAGAAGAAATATTCATTATTTATTATTTTTTGATGGAATCCATTTTGTTTATTTTGCTTTGTTCAGTTGCAGATCTTCTTAACTGTTATTTTACACTTCTTATTCATTGTAGCGGTAAGTTTGTTAATCAAATATATGTGTGTGGTAAAATAGATCATTATGATTTGTGCAATGTTGACTTAATGTCATTACTTGAGATTCATGATATGGTATGTAGCCTAGGGCATAATTCTGATATAATTGTAGGTGTTTACCAAATATATAATGAAAATTGTATTGAAATAGACTCTGATAAGGTTGTAATAGAGATGTGTAATCAACTTTCTAGCAATATATATGGTTACCAGTATTTATATTGAGCATTGTAGGGTATAGTGTTTAGTACAAAGTCAACCACCAGAACCAGAAGTGGAAGGAGTAAATGTGGGAGTAAATGAATAAACAGAAAAAATGAATAAAGTGAATGTGGCCTCACTTGACGAAATCAATGTGGCTATAAATGATGGAGTTAATGTGGCGGTAGATAGAGAAGTAAATGTGGGAGTAAATGAAGAAACAGATGAAGTGGATGAAATGAATATGCCCTCAACTGAGAAAGAAACATATGAAGTAAATGAAGAAAGTGAAGATAGTGATGGCTCAATTGAGTTTGAAAATAGTGAGATGATAAGTTATTTGATGATAATGTTGACAAAGATGTAGAGTGGGGAGGATTGCACAAGGAAAACACTAATGGGGTTGAAAAGGAATGTAATATACCTAAAGATGATAAATATCCTCTCTCAGATGACTTGCAAAGCATATGTAGTTCATCAGATGAACATAAACCAAAGAAAAAGTGGAATGAGTTCAATGCAAATAATGAAATGGATTCACCAATTTTTGAGTTAGGGATGTTGTTTAGTAGTGCCATAGTTTTAGATGAAGCTATAAGGCATTATGCAGTCATAAAAGGCAAGCATACATGGTTCAAGAAGTTAAAGAGTACAAGGGTTAGGGCTTGCTATAAAGAGGGTTGTCCATGGACAATGTTTGCCTCAATGATACATGACTAAAACACATTGCAAGTGAAGACTTTTATTGATCAGCATATATGTTGTAGGTCTTTTGTTAACAAAAACATAACAGCAAAATTCATTGTAAGAAAATATGTTGATAAAGTGAGGTCCAATTTTAAATGGCCACTGGGATCCTTCCAAGAGCAAGTAATGGCTGATTTAAAGACTATTGTTACTAAGACTAAATTAAGTAGAGCCAAGAATTTGGTAATGGAAATGATTGAGGGCATAATCAAAGAGCAATATGCTAAGCTGCATGACTATTGTGCTAAACTTGTAAGGGCTAATCCTGGCACAACAGTGAAGATACAAGGTGATGGTGTTGACTGCAATAGGTTTAAAAGAATATACATTCATTTGACTGCTTGTAAAAAGGTGTTTGTTGAACATTGCAGGTTAGTTATTGGGTTAGATGGGTGTCACTTGAAAGGCCCTGATGGTGGGCAAATGTTAGCAATTGTGGGGATTAATGTGAATAACTCCACGTTCCCAGTTGCATTTTCCATAGTGGAAAATGACAATACAAGCTCTTAGACATGGTCTTTGGAATTATTATTAAAAGACATTAGCTTTGTAAATTCGAGTGCTTAGACATTCATGAGTGATAAGCAAAAGGGGTTGAGAAATGCATTAGCTACACTTGCTGAGAACTCAAAACATAGGTTTTGTGCAAGACAGTTGTATGCAAAGTTGAAACTTAAAAATTTGCTACAATTTAAATAATTGTTTTATGCATGTGCAAAGTCAACCATAGTTGAAGACTTTGAAAGTCAAATGGAATAAGTGAAGATATTTTCAGGTGGCTTGCTGGTAAACCTCCAATTGAGTGGACAAGGTCCCATTTTAGCACATTCCCTAAGTCTAATATTTTGCTAAATAATCTATGTGAGAGTTTCAACAGCCTTATTATAGATACCAGAGACAAGCTCATATTAACTATGTTAGAAAATATCATATCCATTTTGATGAGAAGATTCTATGTGAACAAGACAAAAATGACCAAATATGAAGGGTTACTTTGTCTTAAGATTCAAGAAATCTTAGAGAATAACAAATAAGATGCTTTATATTGTGTTCCGAATTAGTCTATAAATGGGAAATTTGAAGTACAGGGACCTTCATGTTGGACCGGTCTACAACAAACACACAAACAACAAAAGTTAGAGTTTGCAATGCAGAGATCAACACAATTCTCTTCATGTATAGAGGCTAAAAAATTGTTACTTTTAGTGGACTTAATGCAACATCTATGAAGAAACCATCTCAGAAGGAACCATAGAAGTAACATATTGAAGCTCTATTTTTTGTGAAGATGTGAATGTTTAACATGTTAAGTAATGTTGGGAAAACTTGTTAAATTTTCCCCTTTTATGAAGTTGTATTACCATTTTTAATAATGGAGTTATTTTTGTGAATAAAAATTGGATTATGAACTTGTTTATATGATTTTCCTCTTTATGTGAATTTATGTGGATTCTATGTTTAAAAATTGACAAAAAATAAGATAAGAGTTGACAAGAAATAAACAATACTTCATTAAAAATTTAATTAGTCAACAAAAACAAAGTTCAAACTAAGATACAAACAACCAAAACCATTACTTTATTGAAAATACTACATTACTACATAACTTAATTTTTAATCATTCTTGGCATTTAAACCTTGACAAAATACAAACACAGTGATAAGCCAAGATACAAATAACCAAAACCAAAACCACATCCACTTCTCATTTGCTCTGATTATCACAATTCTTTCTTCTAACCTAACAATATTTCTCAACAATCCAGGTATTTTACTCCTTGCCCGAGGACATATTCGAGGATCAAACCATTGGAAGAATCCACAAGCAACTTCGCCCTAAAAATGATAAGAATATTGAAGCTCTTGGTGCATTATACTTAAAACATAAACAAAATAAACCCAATTACAAAATTATACTAACTCCGTAATTTGGGCAGCCTCTAAATCTTCTACCCGGATTATTATCAGTCCATGATGTCCTCAATATCGTCAGTAGTCCACAGTAGCACATGCTTCCTTCCATTCCTTCTTATAGCAGCTCAAAATCGCCTGGGTGTTTTTTTCATTAAAACAGAGTAGATGCTTTACTAAAAGGTGTAGTATATATACATATAACCTAAGCAATCATGTTAAAAGCATGTGGGTGTGTTGGAGGGAAAGTTTGTTGCCTTTTTAATGTCTAGTAGTCAGTGATTTACCAACTTAGATCCACGTAAGATGTAAAGTCAGCATTTCATCCACAAAAACTAACGAGGTTAGACAAAAGGTTTAGAACAAATCACTTAATGTACTTCAGGGTTTCGCTTGCAACTTTTGAAACTTTGAGTATACGAATAAAATTTGGCCAAAACTTTAGGGTTTATTGTATCATTAACCCTAAAAAAAATGACGACATCTCGATCTATAGTTTCGAAAGAAGATGATTAATTGGATAATTAAAATTTTAAAGGTAGCAGTATAGAAAGAAAAAGACTTTAGACAGAGTGAATGGAGTGTAGGGGTTTAAAGGGATTATAAAGATGAATAAGAAATAATACTTAGGGTTTGGAAGAAGAAGATGTTTTAAATAGAGAGAACATAGTGAAATAGTTTAATAAGATTATAGAGATGAAAAAATAATACCTAAGGTTTGGAGAAAGATGGAAGAGAAATCCATGTGAAATCTTCCGCTTGAAAAGAAGATTTGTTATTCATAAAAATACTCATAAATCCATCAAAATCTATCAATTTTTAAAATCCTTCAAAGTTTACCAAGTTTGGAATACCATAAGATTTTAAAATAATATTTTTAATCTTAATTGAATATCATAAGTTTTTAAAAGACTTTTTAAAATCATAATCGAATACCATAAGTCTTTTAAAATTAATCTCAATTGAATACACATGAACTTTAGAAATAAAAAAAAATAAAAAAATTACAAATTCTAAATTAAATATATCCCGTTAGACTTTGGACATTTTTTTGACGAAGGCCTATTATGACAAAGGTATCAATATTACCATTAAAATACCCTTCTTTATGAACATTTTTTAAAAGTTGATGTTGAAACATAAAATCATCAATATATGTAAAAATATTCTTACGTCTTAATAATGAGAACATTTTAAAAAACTTTTAATATTTTAAAGTAATATATCATTAGTTATTTATTAGATGGTTTTTTAGTTGTCAATAAAATATTTTGAAGACATCTTTAATACAATCAATAGATATATTTAGCAGTTCGAGAAGGAGGCAGAGACTAAAACAACATAGAAACATTCGAGAAAATATTTAAAGTTGACTAGTAATTTTGTTTAAATAATAGAGATTTTTAGTAAAAGACACACAAAAAAGATGTCTAAATATAATTTGTTGTAAAAATTAATACTATATATCCATCATGCATGGATATCATATGAAGAAGAAATAAACAAGATCAACTTATAGACCAAAAATAAATAAATCAAGTAAAGTGGTTTTAATTGGGTAGCTGTAAAAGATCTGTAATAGTTAGCTAGCCTTTCTTCAAACTAATAATTATGTCATTAATTAAGTAATAAACAATCAATAAACATCATTGAAAGAAGGATGCCACCAAATTCAAAAGTCAATAATCTCAATAGTACCAACTTTGGAATTAAAAATCATTAATTAGGGGATCAAGATTTATGACTTATGGATGTTAATCTTTTAGGCACAATTACATTAATAACTAGTCAAGTTGTGACGATAAACTAACTTATTATATAAGTGAAATATTTACACTTTTTTTCTACAAGCTTATACTAATACATCGCGAAACGAAGAATGAGGATAATTTTGACTGAGAGAGTAATAATGACATAAGGAACAATTTTCCTTTTCAATTTTAGAAATTTTATTTTAGGATTTGTAAGTAGTCTTAAAAACTGGAAATAAATATCAATTCCCATTTAGCTTATGAAAACAATAGTAAAAAGGGTGGTGATATATACACTCCACAAAGCACTTGGTAATACTTTTATTTTTCATTTAGATGATACTATTGTTAGTGTCAAGTTAGCCAACGGTATATCCAGGCAGTATAGGGGTTAGGGTTCACATGCATGGGTCGCCGCTAAAGGGAGGGATATCAACCTTTAGTTGATAATCCTCGTACTCACGGCCATTGTTTGCGCGCTAACGTAGTCAAGTGAGTTCTACGGGAATGTCTTTTTCTTCACTATCTGACTGAGGTTGTTCGCGATTAACGTTGCGGCCTTGAGCGAATCCTCCGCAGGTACACCACTAGCTTGGTTAATGGGCCAGCCTTTGGCAACTCCGTTGGTGCGGGCATCATTAACTTCAGAGCAGGGGTTCGCTTTCACAGCAATTGTTAGAATTTAATCCCTAAATCAACATGTCAAATCATTAAGATATAAATTAAAACACTTAAACCGCGTACCTAAATCCATGACAAATCAATGCGAAATATAAGAATCGATCACAATAATAGGGCGGATCGAGCGGGTACGTGATCTTACTCAACCAAATCGCCTTAGTTTCTTGATTGGAATTTTGGTTCTCTTCCAAATGGGGCCGCATTTTGATTTGGTGTATTGTAGACCATAACCCTAATATCTACTTTATATATAGTCTAATTAGAGTTTCCATAAAACCCTAATAAGCCCATATAATGTATTTACACATTTGGCCCACATTTATTTGAGTAATCCATGGGCTTAACAAAATTAATCAGATCACTAAAATTTAGCCCATTAATTTAAATAGAAAATATAATTGAAATATTATAATATGTTGTCCACATAAATTATAAAATATAAATTTTCTAACAATCTCCCACTTGGGCTACATATTATTCTTGGAACAATTATATTACATAATTCTTTAAGCGCGCATCTGTATGCTATTTATCATTAGACTTCTCTTTAAACAATCTGGTATATCTCATGTGCGAGTAATGAAATAATCGCAGTTTTTATCACGCTAAGGTCGTGACTAAATCACAATTATCACCATACTAATACACTTATATGCCATGTGATCTTAGACATGCCTATTTTCAACTGGCCTAATTTTAATGAGATTAACATTAACCCTTCAAACTTTATATTAAACCATAATGGCAGGAAAAACAAACATTTAGAGTTATGATGAAAATAAACGATCTTCTTTATTCTGTAAAAAATATGCATTTAAATAAAAGAGCATTCATGATACAAATTCTCACTAAACCAGCACATTATCAGATAACACAAAACCCATATGAGCAATATGCTCATGAAATACCTTATGTGTTAAGCCTTTAGTGAACGGATCCGTAATCATGGAGTTTGTGCTTATATGCTTTGTAGACATGACAACTCTGAACTCTTATTTAACAACAAGAAACTTGATATATGTGTGCTTTAGACTTCCAAAAAATTTGTGTTGTTTTTGAATATAACACAACCAATTTATTGTCACAAAATATCTTTAGTGGTCTTTCAACACTATCCATAATTCGTAGGCTAGTGACAAAATTTCGCAGCTATATCCCATTCTAAAATCGGAATAAAAATACTAGACGATCTCTAACTGATCTGATTTTAGATACATAAGCATGTAATCTTTTGTTCTCTTTAAATATCGTATAACCATTTAATTAGCTACTTTTCGAAGACCTATCTTAGGGTTACTTAAATATCTACATGTGAACACCTCATTTTGTGACCCTCCCAGGAATCTCGATCTTTAAGGAAATTAGCATGCATGCATGCACGAGCATTTCTAGATGTACACATATCCTATACATGTGATACAGATCAAAGAAGAAAGCCGAAAGGACACCAGGACGAGAAGTTACGAGAATTACCAGAAACTGCCGGAATCGAAAATTGTCAAAACTCATGGAAACTTGTCAAATGAGATTTATCCATTTCTAATCATCCTAAAACTTTTAGGTATATTAAAAATTTCCACAAGGAGAAACATATCAAAAAATCAACTCGATCTGACAGCCGGGTCACTAGAAATTTAAAAAATTGGGAGTTAACTTCAGGTAATCAAAAAGTAACCTTCTTGAAGTCCAAATGAGTTCAAATTTGGTTAGTAGATATTTATTTTTTTTCGACTGGTTAACGTAAACACACACACACGGTTCAGGGAACCAACACACACCTTACAAAAGTCAGTAGATATTTTATATAATGGGGAATAATATATTAAAACATCAGATCGATATGATAAGACGTTTGACAGGAATTGCGAAAACAGTCCACGAAAAAATACCCCAAAATGGTGTTTCCACACGACACACAAGGTGTATGTCATGCAGACATACTTCCTGGGATATGTATCCACACAACACACACCTGAGTGTGTCATGGGGACACACTTCTTGGATTTTGTGTCTGCGGACAAACATTTCCCAGCTGATTTTTTCGTTTTTCTCTTATCGATACTTCCTGACCTCCTAAAATCATAAAATTTTGTAGAGAGTTAGAAAATCATATAGGGAATAACATACTCAAAAACCAGCTCAATCCAACAGTCAGATCTCCAGAAATTCAAAAAATCTGGAATTTATCTCGGGAAATCAAGTGGAGGCCTTCCCGATGTCCAAAAAATTATGAAATTTGAAAAGTAGGTATGGGTAACAACATGTTAAATTGCATATATAACTGTTTTATAGCATACTGGAATGAGGGTGCAATTTTCGAGGCAAAAAATATAAATTTGACGAAAAGACCGATTAGGCTTCCTATAGACCGATCGGGCTTCCTGCTATAGTACTGATTTTTCTGTTTCTTAGTGTAAAAGGAATCATGCAAAGGTCAAACTAAAACTAAATATAGAGCATATCAATGTACTTATAGTGTATCCCAGTCCGGAATTAATTTACGTGTCATACAAGTATTTTGGTCTAATTTCGGGTTATTTAATATGTTCGCAATGTGTTTGTTATTTACAACATTCATAATATTTTAAAATACACATGGGGGCAATCAATACTTAAAAATGAATTTAAAGAGATTAATAGAATACCGTATTTCCAAAGACGAAGCTTTTGTTTTAATTGATAGTGTAAAGTATTACAAATTAGTCTAAGAATTTCAAATACATCGTTTTTATAACATATTTCTATATTAGATCTAATTCCTATCTATTTTTCAAGCGTTTTCTCTTTTATTTTCTATTGTGCTCCTCTGGACTTCTTTTTTCTCTTTACCCTCTGCCTTCTATTTGGAGGATCCCCCCTTGTTTTTTTGCTAAATCTGGATGATATAGTGTGAGAATGAGACTTGGCCATAGAAGACTGATTACGACGACCTGAAGCCTGATTCGTGAGCTAATAAGACCGATCAGTCTATTGTAAGACCGATCCGTTCCTTTCAAAATCGATTCGTTATAGCCTAAAACCGACTCGTTGACATGAAGACCGATTGGTGTAGCTGAAGACCGATTGGGATTGACTCAAGGTCGTTCGGGCATATATAAAGACTAATCGGTATGTTTGTGATCTTTCTTGCATTTTTATCTTTGGACAATCGAACTAAACCATGGCTTCTTGGTGCCAAACAAGCCCTTCTTTTGTGTCATTCAAGCTTAGTACTTGATCTTTCATGTTTTCTGAGTCTGCCTCTATTCTGGCAGATAGCAAACGACCTCTTTTTCTAAAGGTCGTAAAATGGGGTGTCTACACCTTCCCGACGATTTATATAAGAAAGAAAGAGAGAAAATATAATACGATAAAAGATAATCCGATGGATATTAGCTTTTCTTCTCCAGAGATTTTTGAGAATTCAACTCCAGAAAATAACATGCCCAGTGTTGAGAATGAATTTAATAACTCCTCAAAAATCAGATGATCATAGATAGCATTTAACAATACCTCAAAGGTTAGAAAATAAGAGAGAATAATAGAGAATTTTTGCCTCCCAATTCCTAGCCTTAAACCCTTAGGGGTGATGGCCTATTTACAGTGCTCGAGTGGGATTGTCGCACGAGATTCCCTAAGAATAGAGAAATGTCAGTCGACAATTAGTTATATATTGTGCAACAAATGACTAAAGTGATGTTCCTGATAGACTGATGTGTCAGGGAGTGAATGGTCTGGGTCAGGGGGATTTGTTGTGCGACAAAACACTCTGAAAAATAAGTTTATTTGGGTAACAAACTTCCTGAAGCAGTTTCTAGTGTGTAAATAAATGAGTCTTGGACTCACAAAATGTGTTTTTCGATAGTTTAAAGATTTTTAAAGGGGTCACAGATTGGGGTGTCTACAAACCCTCTCAACTCAAACTCCTTGCTTACAAGGAATTGAGGCAACTGGAAGAGACAATGATCCATGACTCCCGCACGAACTCTAAAAGAGTATATACATGCAAAAGTGTTTGTAAGTGCCTCAAAAGAGGTTTTTGTGATTTGGTCTGCCTCCGGAGAGGGCTTGTGCTTTGTAAGAAAGGACTTACACTGCCTCTAAATAGAGCTTTCTTTGTTTCACTGTCTCTCTGGGAGGACTTCCTTTGTTCCATGCCTCTTTGGGAAGACCACTGCCTCTTTGGGAAGGCTTCCTTTGCTCCACTGCCTCTTTGGGAAGACTTTCTTTGCTCCTGAAAAAAGGAAAAAGGAAAAGAACAACTGCCTTCGGAGAGGGTTTATGCATATGACTTACCTTTGGAGAGGGCTTTGTCTGATCTGCTAAGGGAACATGTTCTCTGTATCTTTCTCCAACTGTTAGAGTGAGAGAGAGAAATTATATTTTTTAGGGTGGAGAGAACTCATCGGGAGTTTATTCATACTTTAGTTTTCCCATCCTCTGGGAATTTTTAAAAATTTTGTTTCGCTTATCACTTTATTTCCTAAAATATGTGTCTTTCAGAAAATAGTTTTGTGGTCCTTTTATAGCTTATGAAAAATGGCGATTCAATCTCTTGCTTGTTTCCAAGTTGTTTCTTCTTTATCGTGCTGAAAAGAAAATTTGTTTAAAAGGAATCTCTTATATTTTTGACACTGTCCATTATTCTGAGGAATTTTATGGGCCCATATTATTTTATGTTTTTCGATGTCCTTATTCCTCCCTCATTCGGGGAAGTTTCTCCTGCCTTTTCTATTTTGGCCAGGAGCTCCTTGTCCCGTTTGGTTTGATATGGAGCCTTTCTCACCCAAGACGATGCCCTGAGCCTGTTTTGGCCTAGCTGTCACTCTTGGTATGGCTCTCCCTGTCACTTATAATTAGTTATGTTTCTCTTACTCGCTCTGGGAGCTACGCATGATTTTTTTTTTACTATTTCAATTTTTTCTATTCCCGTATAATCTGATATTTCCTCATTCTCTTTGTTAGTTGTAGTCCTTTGTACAGACCATAGATTCTTTAGCCTTTTTCGTGATTTTGAAGAAACAATTTGAAATATTTCTTCGATCTTATCTTTTGAGTATGCTTTTATACAAAGGTCAAGAAAAATATTTTTGAAGTGCCCCTACAGGAGAAACAACAATTAAAAAAGGTCAAAAATTCGGGGGAGGGTGGTTTGTCACGCGACACAATCTCATATTTACACCAAAGTATCCTCATGTTTTTAAAAATTACATAATTTATCGTATAAATACTATAACTCTTATAATATATATATGTTTGTTGTGTCTATAGTGGCTTGACCGAGGTTGGGGTTCTCCCAACACCATATCTATCGAGTGGCAACAGGCTCCAGTGCTTGTATTAGAGTAGTTCTTCGCGACTCATTTTGGCTCCTTTCTTGATGCCTTGCAAGAGCGAGTATCCCGTGTAGCGGTTTTGCTGATGGCGCTGGCTTCTCATTGGTGGGATACTACGCATACTTTTCATTGGAGTTGAGGGAGATGACGATGACGATGATGCCTTTGAATTTGTTTGCTCTGATTGGGATTCCCTCGGGGCTATTTTTATTTAGATTGATGCCCCATTACGTCTTACCCTTTAAGGCATACTTGGTGTGTTTGGGGTGGTTCCAGAGCGACGGGGTTTAGGCGATACCATTCCCCGAGCCATCCTCATTTCACGTTTGGCGATGGAAAAGGCCAGAGTGACCGCTCCTGGGGGAAAATGACCAGCAGGCAGCATATCAGTGTGCACTGGTCCTGCTGTTATTGATATTTCATGACCTTTTCTAGGCCCGTGGGGGAGATACGACCCATCTCTGGTAGTTTTCATATATCAAGGATATCAGTGCCCTTTTTTATTATGATTAAGGTGGCTTTAACTTAGTTGTTCTTTATGATGCTATGGACCAGGTTTCTCGTCATATGGCACTTAAGGGCATTTTCTTGCTGTGGGAGGTATAAATCTCTGATTCTCTTTGTTTGTTTTATATTTGTATTTTATCTGGTTACTGTGCTAATGCTTTTGTATTCTTATTTTTTTAGAGTTGGTTTGTAGCATATACTTATTGGGATCTCACCTAGGTGGATCTCCTCGTAAAACGAGAATCAGTTTTCGTTTTTCAGCTGGTTTATAGCGCGGAACTACAGGGCTCCATATGTATATCGAACCCGAGAGACCGATGTAGTGGCGGTTTTTGATTTGCTGAAAGAGCATGTAAGTTCATTTCCCTATTTATTTGTTTCTCTAGCTTCTATACCATCCTATGCTGACGAAGATCTCTACTTTTTTCAGGTTGAATGGGTTCCTTGGGGCGATCTTGATTTGCATTACGACTATGCCTGGGCCCTAACGACTTTGAGGACTAAACGACTTATCAGGGACGAGTATGGTCTCATGTTCTACTTTGGCGAGAGGGTCATTCTTCAGCATACGCCGCCTAGGTGGCCCCTGGTCCCTAGGTTTCCCTTAGCCCTTTTGAGACGGACGGGTGAAATCATTTTTTAGAGGTCCTTGCATTAGTAGATGGTCTCAACTTTTTGACATTTACGGTGGAGGGCGATTATGGGATTTTTGCGGCTCGGTACCTGATGAAAGAGCCAAAGGGATTCGGGGCCATGTTTTTTATCATTAGTACAGGCCATTGGGCAGGGATCCCAATTATATTCGGGGTCAGTTGCATTTGTCAAGGACGGTCCCAGGCCACCTGCCACTATCCCCAATCAGAGGGACGCTGCTTTGGATTCGGATGACTAGGATCCTGAGGGAAACATAGAGGTACCGACAGCTGAGGGCGAGGGTGCTGGTCCCGAGGGGGAGATATAGGAGGAGTGGGCGCAGTTCCTAAGCAACCACTTCGGACTATGCCTATGGAGGAGCAGCAGATAGAGGCTCGAGATTTTCAGTTTCCCACTTCCTTGGGGACGATTTTTGAGGAGACAGAGACTGTAGAGGGAGGTGGCGGTGCTTTTACGGAGAGATCTTGGGAGCCCGAGGACTTTGGCGCTGATTATTAGCAGTTTGGGCTGACCCCTCCTATTGCTGTGACTACTCATTTTAGTGGGGTCCTACCTATGCGGGAGACATCTTTGATGGATCCTCCTGGTGTGTGAACGTTTGCTACAATGACTCTGCTATCTCTAACTGCTATGGGCCCTCCGGCCAGGTCTCCAGGTGTTAATGCTTCATCTTCTCGGCCTCCCTTACATCCGATACCTGAGGAGGGCGGGTCTACCTCCGTTCCTACAAGTGCTTCTGTCCCCGTGGTCGTTCTATCGCCATTTCCCCAAGAGATTTTGTATGCAGGTGTAGGTCTTCACTGGTATACCGTGCCGAAGGTTCCCTTTCCTGAGGACACCTTCAGCTATTTAGGTGTACGCGTTGGCAATGAGGTACTTCTCTTTCCTTTATATCTCCTATTTTTATTATGTATTTTATTATCTGTGCTAACTCAATTTTTTTCCTTCCCTCTCATGATGAGATAGTGATGATCCGTGCGGCTGATTTGCGGGCACTGCACGCACGTTCCTTATACAACTGGAACATACTGCAGTATGTGGGATAAGACCCCACTATTTATATGGATGATTATCGGAGGGTGATCGAGATCTCACTGTGTGCCGACGATCTTGTGACCACTTCTTGTGCGCGATCAAAGTCTCGGAGGAGCAATAACCAAGTTTTCAGGCGTTCCCGATCTTTAGCTATCTGCCCTACAGCTTCCATTCGGACGATTGAGACTTCTTCGATGGCTCCAGCTGCAGATGCTATGAGGCCGGTAGCGGATCCAGCCACGACCGTCTATCCCTCGAAGGAGGCTTCTAGGGACAGCGAGAGTGCGTCCAAGCGCGCTCATTTTGATTAAATCTTTTTACATATTTTGACACTAATATTTTTGGACAAAGATTAGTAGTTAGTTTTGTTTTTATTATTCTTTTTGTGTTTTAAAAACTGTTTTTGTAGGGAATTTAAAAAAAATTATGGAGGAAGTGCTTTTCTTATGTGTTGTGGTAAAATAAAATAAAATGAAGTAATATAAAATGCAGGCAAATTTATTTTTTTTAAAAAAAATATACCGTTGGTTTGTGATAAGGTCCTAAGGTCCCTATAAAAGAACAAAATTAGTATAATGCACTTACGAAAGCAGTCCTTTTAGCAAAATACTCTTATCGGTTTTAAAGGATGAAAATTTTAAGAGTTTGTCACGCGACAATCTCTCCCATGATTAATTTGTCAGGCAACAAACAGGTTCACAACGTTGATTTTCTATATATCATAGCTCGAGATGCCTTAGTATCTTTGAAAAATGGTCTAAATTTTGGTGTCTTTTGTCCTTTGGAGGCATGGGGTTTTCTACCCGGATGACCTTTTTTTTCTTCAGTTTAGACCAGCTCTGCCCGACTTTTAAGGAATTCTCGTGGCTCTTATGCTTAGATACACGGTTCCCTATGGCTGTCCCCATCGATGATATCGAACCTCGGGATATGCTCATTGCATTGCTATTGATTCGTCAGGCGGCCTACGATGGCTTCATTACTGGTGGACTGCTTAATCTTTAAAAAATGGTAAACTGCTTCCATCATGATGAAGATAAGGCCTATTTTAGTGCTGGTCGTACTGCTACAGCTTTGATTTATCTGGTTTCTGATATGTTGTTAGTGACAGGCTCTACTCTGATTGATCTGACTATCATGAGTTTGATATATCAGGCCCAAAACGGGGAATCCATAGTGCCCATTATCCTTGCTTAGACTTTGAATAGCTTGGATGCTTTTAAAAGTGGGTCCTCAACCTTTCTTCGGGGGGGGGGGGTTTAATGGGTGCGTTTAGATAATCCGACAAACTTCTTCCGTCGCCCCCTCTTTGGTGCTTTGACTATGTCTTCCTCTACCTAGACTGTTTGGTTTTTTGAAAACTTTCGTGCAATTCGATGGCATATTTCGTGGTGAAAACTTTGGAAAATAGTCATTGGTGTGGGTGGGCAAAACTTTCTTCGGCTCAGAGGTCTCTAGTTTACTTTATTCTATCTCCCTAGGCGTCTTTTCCGGCAGTTCAGCATTCCTCAGAACATCCCATTGGGTTTGAACGACTTTTCTTTTAAGTTTAAGTTTGTTACCCTGCATGATTCCCTATCTATGAAGCGAATGTGGTGTGGCCGTTTGACTCGGCAATTCAATTACACTTGATTCGGCATTTTTCGACCTCTCCGAGCAGACATTATCCGTTCCCATTGACAGTCACTGGAAGAACAACTGCTTGCTGACCCTTATCAGATGGAGTGGTTTCGATTCATGGATTCTGAGCCTATTGAATAAGGTGTTGTCTTAGCGTATCAAACCATGGATGAGGCTCGAATTGACTTAGCTACTAAAGATCCTTCCTGGCCAGCTCCTAGAGCTTAGGTGTCCTTTACCTTATAATTTTAGCAATTTTGTCTGTAACTTCCTGTGTTCAGAACCACCATTGAATAATATGAGAAACTACTTTGTTTTGCGTGAATTTTTTTTATTATAATGATTAAACCTGGGCTGAAGTCACTACTCAGGTTGCTTACATTCCCCGTTTGATTTTCAAAAAATAGAAAATTAGTTAGGGCTCAGGTTTACCTAGTTCTTGGATATACATGGTGTGTTCTGTTGATAATATTTCCTCAAGCGGTCCAGGTTAATTGGTGAATGTATCAATTATCTGTTTAAATCTGTGAGTATGGCGGCTCCTCCTGTGTCGTTCTCTTTGACTATGTATGGCCCAGTCCATTTTTGTCCAAATTTCCCTCTCAAGTCTATGGTTGGCTCTAGAATCTCTTTTAGCACGAAGTCATTCTCCCGGATACCCCAATTCTTTACTTTGTGGTTGAAGGCTTTAGCAATCCTGTTCTGATACCCCTGATGGTGGTATGCAGTTTTTAATCGTTTTTCGTCTAGTAAAGCTATCTCATTGTAGCGGGCTTGGACCACTCCACTTCATTGATTTGGTTTTCCAATAGCACTCCGAGAGAGGGAATCTCTAATTTGACAAGGAGGATAATTTATATCCCATAGGAAAGAGAAAATAGTGTGGCACCAGTAGAAACTCTTTCAGTAGTGCGATAGCCCCATAGTGCGTATAGAAACGTTTTTGCCCAGTCTCGACAAGTGTCTGTCATTTTTCTTAGTATATTCTTCTGGTTCTTGTTGGCGGCCTCAACTGCCCCATTGGTCTGTGGTATATACGGAAAAGATTTGTGCTGAGTGATGCCATATTCTTCCATGACAACATTATCCTCTCTTTCAAAATGAGTGCCATTGTCTGAGATTATCTCATGTAAGACCCTATACCGACAAATGATGTTCTTTTGGATAAACTGGGCTATTTTTTGCGTCACGAGCCTGGAAAGATTCAGCTTCCACCCATTTTTCTTTGGGTGATATCTTCCCAATGATGTCGATTCACCATATTTCAAAAGGCCAGGGAGTGGTCATATTGTACAACTCTAAGGAGGAAACTTCTAAGATTTAGCATTACGGAGATGATTATTACAGTCATTCTAGAGAGTAAACAAATAATACCCTTGTCTGATAATTTTACGGGCAATGTATGACCGCTCATGTAGGGCCCACAGTCTCCTCTGTGGATCTGGTCCACTATCTTAACAGATTCTTCCTCTGTGAGACATTGTAAATGAGTCCCGTCGTAATTTCTTTTTTATAGACTCACGACGCAGACTATGAATCTTAATGCTAGTCTCCTAAGCGTAACACATTTCTTCTTATCTGCCCGTTTGGGATATCGGTAGTTTTTAACAGGTTTTATATATCTATAAACTAGGTAGATGAGTCTTTGGTCTCTCCATTCTCAAACTCGATGGCCATGCAGTGAGTCAGTCCAGATTTTTTCTCTATTGTGAGGATAATATCCTCCATCCCCTTTAGAATATCAATCATCGATGCTAACATGGTTAGTGTGTCGATAAAACTGTTCTGTGATCGGGGGATATAATAAAACTCTGAATGTTCGAACCTCTCCGCGATGTCTTCTAATTGGTAGCCCCATCGAAATACATTTTTTAGTCTTCATCGGCCTCGAGATTCATAATGGCCTCATCCGAAAACTCGGCCTCTCCTACCATGTTGGCTAATATTGGGTTATTAGCGAGGTAATCAGCGATGATCTTACCATTTACCGACTTTTGGGTCATGTAAATGATGTTGAACTCGGAGAGTAAAAATAACCATTTTGTCATACGGTTTGGGATGCCAAGATAACCGGGAAAGTTAGCATGTATTGGCGAAGTTTTTGTGTTACCTAGATCAGAGCAGTGCAAGACTTTTCTAACGGCGTGTAATTCAACTCGAAAGGAGAAAATTTCTTACTGACATAATAAATAGCATGTTCCTTTTGTGTGGTGGCCAATTGTTGGGCCAGCATGGCTCCTGTAGCCATATCGGTGACTATAAAGTATAAAATCAATGGTAACCTTGGTTGGGGTAGTGCCAATACTAGAGGATTTGAGAGATAGTTCTTGATTTTATCGAATACCTCTTGACACTGATTGTCTTATTCTCCTGATAATGATTTCCTCAGGAGTTTGAAGACGGATTCACATGTCTAGGTAAGTTGGGAGATGAATATGCTGATATACTGTAAGTTGCCCAAAAACCCATGGCTCGAGCATATCTTGTGGCTTTAACCTTGGCTGGGTCTATCTCGATGCCTTTTTTGCTAACGACATATCCTAACAATTTTCCTTTTGTCACCCTGAACATACATTTTTGGGGATTGAGGCACATCTGGTACTGACAAAGTCAGTTGAAAAAGGCTTATAGGGAAAAAATGTGGCATTCCCTTTCCTTCGACTTGATGATCATGTCGTCCACGTACATTTCGGCCTCTTTATGGATGATATTGTGAAAAATGGCTGTAGTGGCCCTTTGATAAGTTGCCCTAGCATTTTTCAAATTAAACGGCATGACCATTTAGCAGTAAGTCCCCCACGAGGTGGTAAATGTTGTTTTCTCTTGGTGGTCTGGGTGCATCTTGATCTGGTTATACCCCATAAAACCATCTACAAATGACTTTGATGCATGGTTGGCTATATTGTTCCCTATCATATCTATGTTGGGTAGAGGAAAATCGTCCTTCGGACAGGCCTGGTTGAGGTCTCGGTAATCTACACACATACGAACTTTCCCATTTGCTTTTGGGATAGGCACAATGTTGGCCAGCCAGGTGGGGTAATTAATCACTTATAAGAACCTTACAATTAATTACTTCATTTACTTTCAAAGGCCATTCCGGTAGAAGTTCCATTAACTTCTGTTTGACGAGTTTGAAATCTGGTTTAGTATGGATCTTGTGCATAACTATCTCACAATTTAGACCTAACATGTCGGCATATGACCAGGAAAAACACCCACGTACTCTTTCATAGTTTGTGTGAATTCTTCCTTCTTTACTTCTGTTAAGTTGGCCCCGATACGAACTTCTCTCTTGTCCTCCTCGGTACCAAGGTTGATTGTCAGAGTATCTCCTTCATCACTCTGTATGCATGTATTATCCCCTTTTGGGTGCTCATTCATACTTTTTTATGTTAGCTGAGGCAATCATTGAATTAACAACATCAAAATACTGAAACATTGAATCTTCTTCATTAATAATATTCATATAGGTACAATTTCAAAAAGCAAATCTAGGAGCGACTCCTCCTTAGTTTTCCTCTCGCTCTCCCCCTATTGCTACCCTTTACAATTTCATTCTTTTCCCCCCATATTCTATTTTCTGGATCAGCGTGAATTAGGTAAACCAGGTCACCCCTGGGTACTTTATCTTCTATTGCCATGACATCGAATAGATCTCCAATTGACTCTTCACCACTTTCACTTTCACTTTCACTCTTTTCTTTTTCATCTTCATTTTCCTCCCCTGGAATTTTCTGTTGAATTTCCAGTTTGGTGGAGATGGTTTGTATGATTTCTTTCTTAAGATAGAGGTCCTCTTCATAAAAGATTTTCAATCCGGACATATTTTCTCCGTCCTTATTTCTCCAAGGCTCCTGGCAAACTATAAAAGGGGAAGTCTTCTCACTCTTTAACAAAAAATCCATTGAGTGAGCTAAAACTAGGATATCGATGCTCCTGACTCTTGCCTCTATGATAGTCTTCATTGGTGCGTTTATACCCTAAGGCTGGGGACATTGTTTGAGAGTATATACTCTATCTTCTGAGTAGTGAGTGCTTGTACCAGAGGTTTATAAAAAAAACCTCCCAACTCTATACTCTGACTGCCAATCCTTAATACTGGTTGTTGCGCGTCTTTAGTCATATCAAGACTGTAAACAAAAATCCTTATCTGCAAAAATCTAATTAAGCGTAGTAAAGTGGAAAAATAAGGGGTTAATCCAAATCTCGGGGGAAGGAATTGAAAATTATAAAAAAAACTTAAGATTGCCAAATTAAAACCAATTTTGATTTTGGAAAGTCTTTTTTTATTTTCTTTTTTTTATTAAAATTAAAATTAAAGAATAACTAATTAGCAATTCACAAGAGAGATTAATCAAATATTGAGAGAAATCAAGGGTTAAGAATCCACCACCAATTACTTTAATTTAACTCTTTCATTACCACATGTAAGTACCCAAGATAAAATAGAAGTTCTAATTTACTTAAACACTTAGGAGTCACCTATGGTATGTAGCATGATCTTAATATTCAAGTAAACTAGTAGTTTCAAGATATAACCTTAAAACTAATTTTTATCTTAAATCTTTTATAAAATTTAATTTGCTTCTTTCATAAAAATAATAACATGGATTAAAGTAAGCTTTCAATGAATCGCCACTTAATGAAAACACAAAGGTTCAACACCCAACCATATTAACAATTAAAGTTTAGAAGAGAATTTAGTGATTAAAATCAACTCAAGAAAATTCTATGGTGTGTAATTTGTTACTTAAATCAATAATCACATTAAATTGGATTGCCTTTTTTGGAGGTCAATCAAAAGGATTTTTTTATTAAATTAAGCACATGGGTACTACATGTAATAATATAAGTTAAATTAAATACTGGGGTTTTATC
Source organism: Lonicera japonica (assembly GCA_021464415.1). NCBI lineage: Eukaryota > Viridiplantae > Streptophyta > Magnoliopsida > Dipsacales > Caprifoliaceae > Lonicera > Lonicera japonica. The sequence goes on along the minus strand of CM038463.1, from coordinate 90,941,801 downwards.
TCTCCCCTTGAAAGGAGATTAGCCTTCCATCATAAATATTGAACACAAGAATGATATTAAATAAATTTTCATTGCTCAATTAAAATTCTAATATCAATATCAAAGAGGAACTTACAAAATAATAATAAAAATTGCAATAAATAAAACTCTCCTTGAAATTTAGAATTCCAGTTGAATGATTCTTCCGGTGGTGGTGTGCGCAACTCCTTCTCTCTCTCTCTCTTTACGAGTTTATTTCTCTCTTGTAGTTGTGTGTCTAGAATGGGGGCTAAGGGCCTTTATTTATAGGTGTAAGGATTAGGGTTTAAGGGAAGAAAAATGGAAGGTTTAAAAAAGGAATTAATTTAGATGGAGTGGAGAGCAAGAAAGTTAATTTTAGGAATGGAAGGTGCTTGATAAGGTAAAAGAGAGAATGGGCTTGGTTAATGGGATGATTAAAAACATGGGCTGCTGGAGAATATTTATGTGAGCTTCCATAATGGATAATGAGATAAATGATTTGGGAGAAGGCCCGTAAGAGAGAAATACAACCACTCATTTCCGCGGATGTGCGCAGGCAGTAGGTTTAGGGCCTTTTTTCACCATCAAGATGCTAGAATTCGAAGATTGTTAAAACACGAAAGTTGTATCCCTTTGAGTCTTCTTTCCAACCATATATAGCAAACAAAATTCTGAATTCTGAGCGCAAAGTTATAATCAAAATACTGAACTGTCACATAAATGATCAAAAGCAGATTTTTTGCGCACTTAAATATTAATGCACTTCTTCTTGGATTTGGACTTCCACACCTCTTAGAGCATGATCAATCATCAATTTTAAGCTTGCCTAACCATTGAAATAATTGCCATTACTTTTTGACACATCTTTGCTACATTGTTAGTTAAATTTGGCACAAAATTGGACTATTTTTACTTTTCACTTATAAAGTAAACAAAATATGATATTAGCACAGTTTAGGCAGTAATAACGGACTACCAAGAAGTTTTTGGGATATAAAATATGGCATTTTTTGGTATTTATCACATCACCCTCAAACAACCTTTTGCTAGTTCTCGAGCAAATATGGAGAGATCAATAAGGGTTTACAGTGAAGATACCCATAAATTTCAATTTTTTTATTTTTTATTTTTTTTCAAAAAGCGGCTTTAGCAATGCTTCACTTATTTTATCTCAGAGAACACTACACAACATATATACACGCTAATCAAAGTATACAAGTCTAACAGTACTAAGGCACAATCCTTCTATGACTCAGCGTGTGTGTGAATAGCTTGCATCATAATAACCATTGTATCTAAGTGAGCCTCCTAGATCACCTTCTAGAAAGTAAGCTTTGACTTCAAATATCTTAGGATATAACTCTATAAAATGAACAACTCTGAGACTGGGCTAACAATTCACTTTTGTATGTGAGGAAAAAGAGTAGGTGTAATCAAGTTCAAACATCTCACATACACATATGAAAGGCGCATAATGAAAGAAAATAAATCTCATGAAAGGAATGCCAACCACTAAGTGAGAATGTCGAGTGTATTCACCACAGCACCTTCTCATCTATCCTACACCAAAGGTTAAATGGGTCTTTTACAAATGAAGTGGGATACATAATGATGGAGGTGATAAATGGATGAAGGGTTTTTTTGAGAAGATGGTCATAACTATATAATATTCGCCTCTTGTGCTGCAATATTTTTTCTTTATTTTTTTATTTTTTCTTTTTCTTTATTTTTTCTTCTTTTTTTTGCAATATTTCTTCAAAATAGCACAATTAATACATAGGTCTTCTATCTTTAACATTTTAACCATTTTCTTCTCAGAAATAAGTGTGTATGGAAATGGGTGGATGGATTGATTGATGAAAAATAATGAGGGCCTATTATTATCCCTAAGGTTTATTATGCAGGACAAACTACAAGGCTTGTGTCTCTTATAACTCGAAAAAAATGTTATTCTCAGTGGTTGACCACAATGAAGAATAATGAGACCTTACAACGACTTAATATGGTATCCAAGAAAAGTTTAGGCATCTTGTGCCCTGGAGTTAGTGTATAACTCTCTAAAAGGTGAAAGGATTTTAAACTCACAGGGTTTTTAGTCTTTACAGTTATTCTGTCAGGGTCACTAGGAGAATATCTCTCTCTTCAACTAAGAATATTATGATGCAACTTGTGTATAGAATGTGCTGAGTTTTAAGAGTTAATGGTGCAATATGCCTTATATAGTATTGTTTAACTCAACTAGTATTAGCAAGCATAATCTTCTTATGAGCACAATTATCCTTAGTATTCGGTCTCTTCATGGATAAGGTACTACACTGCCAAAGCCTAAATTTATTTATTTTTTTAAAAATTACCCATTCTTTTGAAAAATGTTTTGTTTCTGAAAATGATTTTCTCAAAAAGCGGTATGATTTTGATAAAATTCTCACCCTCAAACAGAAGGAACATCGTCCTCGATGTTGATGAAAATACAAGTATAAGAGAAAAAAGAATTACCTTCGGTGACTGCTCAATCAAAATATATCGAGAAATTATTAGGGAGAGGACGTAAAATATGCTAAGTTTAACCTGGATATATCAGAAGTAATGTACAAGTCTATAATAATCAAAGTATCGGATATAAAAAGACATGTACTCAGAAATAAACTAAGACAGGGGATGAAGACCACCCCCAAACAGAATTTGGATATCCTAAAACAATTGGGTTGCCTCCCAAAAGCGCTAAGTTTACTGTCTTCAGACAGACAAAGAGGGCTACTTCAAGAGAAAATAATGGAACATATATAGGCTCTATCCCCAAATCGATTGAAAAGATCAATCCTGATAAACTGGATCTATGAAATCAATTTGCTCAACCTGAGAAGTGGTTAATTCATGGAAAGGTTTTAGACGTTGACCATTGACTTGGAAAGTACTGCTATCTTTGGGGTTTTCAACAGTGATTGCCCCATAAGGTGTGGTGGAAAGGACGAGGAATGGGCCAGACCATCTGATTTTTAATTTTCTAGGAAAAAGATGGAGTCGGGAATCATAAAGCAAGACTTTTTGACCAGGGTGAAATTCTTTCTTAAGGATGCTTTTATCATGGATCCATTTCATTTTGTCCTTATACTGCTTAAACAAATCATAAGCATCATTTCGTAACTCCTCAAGTTCATTAAGTTGCAACTCCATATGTTCACCTGCCTCATCTAGATCAAAGTTAAGGGCTTTAATGGCCCAACAAGCATTATGCTCAAGTTCAACAGGTAAATGACAGGGTTTACCAAAGATTAGACGGTAGGGAGACATGACAATAGGAGTCTTAAAGGCTGTACAATAAGCCCACAAAGCATCAGGTAAACGCAAAGACAGTCTTTTCGAGTGGGATTCACTGTCTTTTCAAGAATCTGCTTTATTTGACGATTTGAAACTTCTACCTGTCCACTAGTTTAAGGATGATATGCTAGGGCAACTTTGTGAGTGACACCATACCGTTTGACTAGATGCTCAAAAATTTTATTGCAAAAGTGTTTCCCCCCATCACTAATAATAGCTCTAAGGGTACCAAAATGTGCAAAGATGCACTCCTTTAGAAAGTTGACCACAACTCGGTGATCATTGGTGCGACACGCAATTTCCTCTATCCACTTAGAGACATAATCCACAGCAACCAAGATATATTGGAAACCATGAGAAGACGGGAAAGGACCCATGAAATTGATGCCCCATACATCAAAAATTTCGATTATCAAGATGGGAGTGAGAGGCATCATGTGCTTACAGAATATACGACCTAATCGTTGACATTTCGCACAAGCTCGACAATAATCATGGGCATCTCTAAACAAGGTAGGCCAATAAAATCCGCTTTGCAGAACTTTTGATGCAGTTTTCTTGGAACTAAAATGGCCTCCACAAGCATGATCATGGAAAAAGGACAAGATTCTGGACTGCTCATACTCTGGGATACATCTACGAATTATTTGATTAGGACAATATTTGAAAAGGTAAGGATCATCCCAAAAGTAATATTTCACCATTGACAAGAATTTGGATCTATCTTGTTTACTCCAATGGTTAGGAAGCTAGTTTGTGACGAGAAAATTCACAATGTTTGCAAACCAAGGAGAATGAGAAATAGCAAAAAGTTTCTCATCTGGGAAGGATTCAAAAATCGGTAAATGATTGTCATGAGAGACGATCGTAAGCCTAGACAAATGGTCAACAACCATATTTTTAGTACCCTTCTTATCTCGGATGGCTAAGTCAAACCCTTGTAGCAAAAGGATCCAACGGATGAATCGTGGTTTAGCATCCCTTTTATCAAGAAGATGCCTTAAAGCTGCATGGTCAATGTAAACGATGACACGGGACCCTAGAAGGTAGGCTTAAAATTTGTCAAGGGCAAAGACAACTGCTAACAATTCTTTTTCAGTGGTGGTATAGTTGACTTGGGCTGGGTCAAGGGTCTTACTGGCATAATAAATGACATGAGGAAGTTTGTTAACTCTTTGGCCCAACACAGCCCCAATGGCTTGGTCAGATGCATCGCACATTTTTTCAAAAGGTATGCTCCAGTCGAGAAGGCAAATGATTGGAGCTGATGTTAGCTCGGCCTTAAGACGCTCAAAGGCTGCAACACATGATTCATCAAAGATAAAAGGAGCATCTTTAGCAAGAAAATTGGTCAAAGGTCGGGCAATTTTAGAAAAATCTTTAATAAAGCGATGATAGAAACCTGCATGCCTTAAAAAGGAACGAATATCCTTAACTGATTTTGGAATTAGGAGAGAGGAAATCAAATCTACCTTAGCTTTATTGACCTCAATCCCATTAGAAGAGATGAAATGACCTAAGACAATGCATTTCTTGACCATGAAATGACATTTTTCCCAATTTAAGACAAGATTTTTTTTCTTGATAGTGCTCTAAGACCATGGTGAGATGGGATAGACATTCATTAAATGAAGAGCCATAGATAGAGAAATCATCCATAAAGACCTCTAAATATCTTTCTACCATGTCACTAAAAATGCTGGTCATACACCTTTGAAAGGTCGCAGGTGCATTGCAAAGGCCGAAAAACATACGAGAATAGGCAAAAATGCCAAATGGACATGTGAAGGTAGTTTTTTCTTGGTCTTCTGGAGCGATGGGTATTTGGTTATACCTAGAGTAACCATCTAGAAAATAATAGAATGAATGGCCTGCAAGACGCTCGAGCATTTGATCAATCAAGGGAAGAGGAAAGTGGTTTTTCCTTGTGACATAATTCAATTTTCGATAATCAACGCAAACTGGCCACCCAGTTTGGACTCGGGTTGGTACTAACTCATTCTTACTATTTTTCACAACAGTGATTCCAAATTTTTTTGGAACAACATGGACATGGCTGACCCATTGACTATCAGAGATTGGGTATATAATACCTGCATCAAGTAATTTCAGCACCTCAGTACGAATGACTTCTTTCATGGCTGGGTAAAGTCGACGTTGTGGTTCTTGAGAAGGTTTTGTGACTTTCTCTAAGTGAATGCGATGGATGAAAATGGCCGGATTAATACTTTTGAGGTCAGAAATGGTCCAACCTAAGGCATACTTGTATTGTTGAAGGACGTCAACCAACTGAGCTTCTTATTCTAAAGTAAGATCAGAAGCAACAATGACAGGATGGTTGGTACTTGGACCTAGATGAATATATTTTAACTAAAAAGGTAGAGGTTTCAGGTCCAAAGGTTTTGGTGAGGTCTCAAGATGAGGGGAGATGGACTCATGCTCAGGTGCAGGAGACTCAATAACAGAATTACTCACGGGCACACTGCTGGGCTCACTATGGATAACTTGAAGATCTTTAAGCTTAAGAGGATTGAAGCGATCGGTCCAATTGTCAAGATCCATAGATGGGGTGGAGTCTAACAAAGCATTGACTTCACTAATGGAATCATCTATATCAAAATTAGACCTAAAATAGCTCATACATTGATGTAGTGCATTGTCTGGAAATGAGTGGTCTACCATATCTTGAACTAGACAATCGATGACACAAATTTCCTCTATCATGTCAACATCAGAAGGTTGTTTCATGAGTTGGAAAATGTTGACTTCCATAATTAGGTTCCCAAAAGTTAGGGTCATGGACCCATTTCGACAATTAATGAGTGCATTAGCAGTGGCCAAGAATGGACGACTTAGAATTAAGGGGATAGTGTCATCAGATGTTTGGGTATCAAGAACAATAAAATCTACAGGATAATAAAAATCTGAGACTTTAACCAAAACATCTTCAACAATCCCACGAGGGACCTTGATAGATCGATCTGCAAGTTGTAGAATGACTCGGGTGGGCTTCATATTCTTTAAACCCAACACCTGGTAGAGAAAGTATGGTAAAAGGTTCACACTAGCACCTAAATCAAGTAGGGCATGAGTAGTGTACTTGTCACCTAACATGCATGAAACAGTTGGACGACCAGGGTCTTTATATTTGACCACGCCCTTCTGTTGAATGACAAAAGTAGCTTGCTCAGCGATGAAGGCATCACGAGGAACATTAGTCCTTGTTTTAATAGTACACAAGTCTTTCAAAAACTTGGCATAAGAGGAGATCTGTTGGATAGCACTAAGGAAGGGGATATTAATATGGACATTTTGGAACACTTCCTTAATCTCATCAAATTGCTTGGCTCTCTTGGTTGGGGCTAACCTATCAGGAAACAGTGCCTTGGGCACATAGATTGTGGTCTCCTTAGGGGTGGACTCAGGTTTCTTCTTGGAAGAATCTTTGGCTTGAGTGATCAATGAACTAGGCTCAGGAGTTTTAGCTATAGCTTCCTGGTGGGTGGGTTTAGGAATGGTGGGTAGGTAAGACTCGGGGGACATGCTAACATGATTGTCAACTTGTCGTCCAAATCGCAAGGTAGTGATAGCCTTTAATTCACTGTGATATTGAGACTGACCAGTGGATGAATTAACCTAAAAAACAAGTTCTTTATTATTCCCCTTGGGATTAGCAACTAGTTGGCTAATAAAATGACCCTTTTCACGCTCATAATCAATTTGATTTAAACGTTGCTCAATTTGTTAGATAGACTGTTCATGTTTAGTCATAAACTGAAGAAACATGTCTTCAAGTGCTAGTTTTTGAGGCTGCTAAGGGGCAGTGTGTGACTACTGTGGGACCATTTCATGACTAGCACTAAGTGGCTGAGAATAGTCATATGAAAACCCAGACAAAGGGACAATTTGCTGAGACATAGGAGGTTGGCCTCCTTGGGATGGAAGACGATATTGACCCTGGAAATTACTTTGGGTGGCAAACTGTGAGTGAGGCTGCCTAGCCTGTGATTAGAAACCCGGAGGACCTCTAACTTGAGTTTGAGAATGTTGCTGGATGAGAGGTTGATCTTGCCTCCATGAGAAGTTAGGGTGATTTCACCATTCAGGATTATAGTGCTGACTAAAGGTTACAGGGGTGGGTTTCTTATAGTTATTGACTTCACAAGCTTGCTCCATGGTAGGTTCAGGTTCAGGAATAAATGAAGGGCATGAGTGTGCCGTGTGGTTAGAACTATAACAAATAGTGCATGGAAAGTTGTTGGGCTCATTGTGGACACTCATGACGGGTGTGGGTTGGTTATTGTGGTGCTTCAAGGAACAAGCCAAAGCCTCGACAGTTTTGGTCAAAGATGTTAACCCATGCATTAAATGCTTAAGCTCGGGGTCACTTTTGACCTCATACATTCCTCCAGACCTAAGTGACGGATCAATCATAGAAAATTCATTTGAGGCATCCCACTGTTGGGAATCCTCTCCTAATTCCATAAGAAAGTTATAGGCCTCAGTAGGGGCCAGACTCATGAACTTCCCTCTATGCATAGACTCAATCATGTTACGTGAACTAAGGTGCAGGCCATTGTAAAAGCTTTGAACTAGACGACTTTTTTCAAGACCATGGTGAAGACATTTAATGATGAAATCTTGGAAGCAATCCCATGCTTCATAGAATTGCTCATTTGGTTTTTGACGAAAATCTTGAATTGCTTGGCACATTTCATTGGTCTTACTCATGAGGTAAAACTTAGACATGAACTTCCTCACAAGTTGATCCCAAGATGTGATGGAATTTGGAGGCAAAGAGTTAAGCCATAAAGATGCCTTATCTTAAAGGGAGAAGGGAACAACCTCAAACGCACATTTTCCTCATCTAGATTTTGATTTCTAAAGGTGGCACATACATTGAGGAATTTGCTTAAATGAGTGTATGGACTTTCACGATCCAAGCCATTGAAGCTTGGGAGCATAGAAATTGTGGCAGGTCGTCGAATTTAGTGGCCGCAGTGGGTGGGAGAATAATGTATGTGGGCGGGTTTGCAGTAATGAGACCAAAATAATACTTCAAGGCTCGTTCAGCTGCCATTTCACGTGGAGGCTGAGGTGCAAGAATATGTGGTGGAGAAATGGGACGTGAATCAAAAGATGGTAATGATGACTCACTAGATGATCGTATTAGACGATTGGCAGAATCATGACCTGCCCAAACTTTCATAAAAAACTCCTACTAACCAAGGACTCAAAGACTCAAGTGCACACAAAAGGATTCCTAACACAACAGCATCTAACACATAATGTTTTAATTTCTTTGCTTGTGTGAAATGGTGGTTCAATTTTAATTATTCGCGGGCGCTTAAAACACGATATCTTGATGCGCCTGGAAAAAAAATTGTGCTCCTATCTTTTTTAGATAGAACTGCTAGCTTACCAGTTAAGGCTACTCAAATCAACAACCAGGTGAGTTCCCAGGAAAGACGAGGGTGCTGAGGCCACTTAAATCTTTGCCTCCTTAGACATCTTCGGGTCTTGTGTCGGAACTTTTCTAGACATTTTTGATTTGATAGGTACTCACTGGAGTGACCAACACATTCTTCTTTCAAAGAGGTCCTATGAACATCGATCCCTAATTGGCTCGCTAGTTGATTGATTTTATTAAGTGACGGCTTAGGGTTAGCAAGCAATTGGAAGTGATTGAGTGGGTGATAAAATCCCAACTCGTTTCAATGACCAAGTATAGGCCTTAGGTTCAATTTTAGCACAATATGAAGAATGTGGGAAAGTAAGCACGTAAGCAAGTTGGAGCATGCAGGAATTGAACTCGCTAACAAGAGAGGCGCGAGTGATTAAAAAATTTACCTCTAGGGAGATGACGAAGTTGAGTCGATCGGGGGGGATTTCTTCAAAATTTCAATCGTCCCTGAGAGTCCTATTGACCCAAACAGAGAGTCTTCAAAATCGGTCTTTTGTTTCCTTAAAAGCTGCAATCTCTGTTTGTTCAGTTTCCCTAAATGCTTGCACCTGTTTAACCTTAATCTGGGACTCCCCAGATAAAATTATAATTTAAAAAGTCCAATATCCAATTACAATCCAAAAATAAATAAACTACCTAAAAAAAAGTTTCCTAAAATTAAAAAGGAAAAATAAAGACCGCAAACAATTTGGCAACGACGTTATTTTCCTTCTTCACCAATTCGGCAACGGTGCTATTTTGTTGCGCGTCTCTAGTCGTATCAAGACTGCAAACAAAAACCCTTATCTGCAAAAATCTAATTAAGCGTAGTAAAGTGGGAAAATAAGGGGTCAATCCAAATCTCGAGGAAAGGAATTGAAAATTACAGAAAAAACTTAAGATTGCCAAATTAAAACCAATTTTGATTTTGAAAAATATTTTTTTCATTTCTTTTTTTTATTAAAATTAAAATTAAAGAATAACTAATTAGCAATTCGCAAGAGAGATTAATCAAATATTGAGAGAAATCAAGGGTTAAGAATCCACCACCAATTACTTTAATTTAACTCTTTCATTATCACATGTATGTACCCAAGATAAAATAGAAATTCTAATTTACTTAAACACTTAGGAGTCACCTATGGTATGTAGCATGATTTTAATATTCAAGTAAACTAGTAGTTTCAAGATATAACCTTAAAACCAATTTTTATCTTAAATCTTTTATAAAATTCAATTTGCTTATTTCATAAAAATAATAACATGGATTTAAGTAAGCTTCCAATGAATCTCCACTTAAGAAAAACACAAAGGTTCAACACCCATCCATATTAACAATTAAAGTTTAGAAGAGAATTTAGTGATGAAAATCAATTCAAGAAAATTCTATGGTGTGTAGTTTGTTTCTTAAATCAATAATCACACTAATTGGATTGCCTCTTTTGGAGGTCAATTAAAAGAATTTTTTTATTAAATTAAGCACATGGGTACTACATGCAATAATATAAGTTAAATTAAATATTGGGGTATTCTCTCTCCCTTTGAAAGGAGATTAGCCTTCCATCATAAATATTGAACACAAGAATCATATTAAATAAATTTTCATTGCTTAATTAAAATACTAATATCAATATCAAAGAGGAACTTACAAAATAATAATAAAAATTGCAATAAATAAAACTCTCCTTGAAATTTAGAATTCCGGTTGAATGATTCTTCCGGCGGTGGTGTGCGCAACTCCTTCTCTCAATCTCTTTACAAGTTTATTTCTCTCTCGTGGTTGTGTGTCTAGAATGGGGGCTAAGGGCCTTTATTTATAGGTGTAAGGATTAGGATTTAAGGGGAGAAAAATGGAAAGTTTAGAAAAGGAATTAATTTAGATGGAGTGGAGAGCAAGAAAGTTAATTTTAGGAATGAAATGTGCTTGATAAGGTAAAGGAGAGAATGGGCTTGGTTGATGGGATGATTAAAAACATGGGCTGCTGGAGAATATTTATGTGGGCTGCCATAATGGATAATGAGATAAATGGTTTGGGAGAAGGCCCGTAAGAAAGAAATATAACCACTCATTTCCGCGGCTGTGCGCAGGCAGTAGGTTTAGGGCCTTTTTTCACCATCAAGATGCTAGAATTTGAAGATCGTCAAAACACGAAAGTTGTATCCCTTTGAGTCTTCTTTCAAACCATATATAGCGCATAAAATTATGAATTCTGAGCACAAAGTTATGATCAAAATATCGAACTATCACCTAAATGGTCAAAAGTAGATTTTTCGTGCACTTAAATATTAATGCACTTCTTCTTGGATTTGGACTTCCACACCTCTTAGAGCATGATCAATCATCAATTTTAAGCTTTCCTAACCACTGGAATAATTTCCATTGCTTTTTGACACATCTTTGCTGCATTGTTAGTTAAATTTGGCACAAAATTGGACTATTTTCACTTTTCACTTATAAAGCAAACAAAAGATGATATTAGCACAGTTTAGGCAATAATAGCGGACTACCAAGAATTTTGCTTGCACGGGAAAATTCATCGGTCCTGTGCATTATTGTTGGAAAGAATTTTGCTGGTATTGGTAGGCACTCAACTGATTCACAGTTGAAGTTGTCATCTTCTTCTCGAAGTAAGAGGCCTTTTTAGTTTCTGTGTCCACCTTCCTGGCCAATTTGTCTTATACTTGAAAACCCATACTTAACAGGGCTCTGAAGTGTGGAAAAACATGCTTCCCCATACAGTTTATAATAGTTGGAGTAAAATTCTTCTGTATTATTTTTAGTTATTTTTCCTTATCTGGTCGCTTCCACATCTGGGAGGCCATTTCTCTCCAACAAGTAACGAAATCCCTAAAGCTCTCTTTTTCACCTTACTTGGTCATTTTTAGGTGTTTTCGAGTGATTTCCAAATCTTTATTTGATCCGTACGTGCTCATGAACTCATTGACGATGTATCCCTAGGTCTTTGTTTTGTGCTCTCCAGATCAAAATACCATCTCAGAGCTGCCCTCGTGAGAGTCATATGAAAAGCTTGGCCTAACTCAGGTTCTCCATATCTTGATACTTGCACGGACCGAATGTATGACTGGAGTTGTGTTTTTTTTTTTTTTTTTTTGGGGGGGGGGGGGGGGGGGGGGGCTGTGCCTGTGAATTTTATAATTGGTGGAAACTTAAATTCTTGGTGCAATCTAGCCTCGGGGTAGAGAGAGAAGGCATTCATGTCTGTAATCTCATCGGCCAATTTCATTTGCGAAATTCCTCTATATAAGATTCTCATATGCTCTTTTAATTTCTTTATTTATTTGCTCTCTTTTAGTAATTCCTCAAGTTGTTCTCAAGCTACCATTGATTACGCGTAAATCGCCCGGAGTCGGTTCATATCTAGAAATTTGTTGAGAGGGGCTATTGGGGCTATGGGTGGAGCAGGCCTTATAAGAAACTTAGGCCAAATTATCGATGGTTTTTCCTATTGGTAGATGGGGCCAGAATTCGGGGCCCATTGAACTTGGTTGTTAGGATCCAGTTAAACGAGGCCTAATGTAATAAGAACCAGTTGCTTACGACCTGGTGGTTGCATAATGTTCCTTGGAGCGAGTGATGGTACTTCCTAGCTGGAATGGAGGTTTAGTATTTGCTGCCTCAATGACTACCCTTGTTCACGATTCAGCGATAAACGTTCAAACCTAGCGGTGCGGTCTGTTTGACTGATAACTCTTCCATGCAAAATCGAGCATTCCACTGCTCGGTAGTGATGCCCACTAAACTTTGACTGACGAACATGAGTAAACGATGCATATTTTCTAAGGATGACTGAGTTCTTGATGCCTCGGCTAGTCTCTGATCAACGGCTCGAACTTCTGGTTCATCCGACATGATTGGCATGCTTGGTCTCATTAATCTTCGTGTCTGATCTTATCCGGCCCAACCTTTTAGACTGTAGATAAAAATCACGGGGTAAAAATGAAGGAAGACTACGGTGTGATGTGATTTTGCCAAAAGAACCACTAAGAAAATATACCACCGAGACAAGCCTTAAGATTTGAAAAAAATCGTGTAAAGTAAGTCGTAAAGTGGTACATTCCTCACGGCTGTTTGACATGTGTTTTAACCTCATTCAATCTTATATGCAACGCGGATAAACATACGGTTAAGGCTCCCTCTTATTTGGCAAGACCTCACGATATACCCCAAGGGCGGGTACATGCTAGAGTCTTTTGATATACTTCTCGGGTATGTGAGTGTTCTCGTCACTCGATATACCTCGAGGGCGTACTTGGCCAAGGAGAGTGGAAGTAAATGATTTCGGTTTATGTTGGCCCAAGCGAGCCAACTCCCTACTCACTTATAATATTTTCGAGGGTTAAGGGTGAATTTTCACACTCATAGGACCATACGTGAATAGTGATGTGCGTAAAAATTTTCAAAAGGTTGTGTTTACAAATATCTTTTTCTTTTAATGCATATTTTGAAAAACTTTAATTTTATTCAAAAAAAAGATTTCTTCATAATCAATTAACATATACAGGAAAGAAGTCAGAAAACAGTAAAAGCATGCGTTTAACAAATAATAAACGAAAGTCCGCATATAAGAGCCCAGTTTTCACGTCTGAAGCTTTTCAGGTATTTGGAATTAAATCGAGAAGTTTGCAATTTAAGGAAAAAATGGCTGCGCGCAAGGCTTGAGTTCAAGAAATTTCTGGAATTAATCCGTACGGAATTTGAAGAAAACTCCAGAGACAAAAGTTCTAGACCTTTGAGTTAGCTACGCGTGGGAGAAAACCTTGCATTAATTAGAGTTCGGAACACAGAGTTATGGCTAATGTACGATCAGTGCACAAATAAATAAATTCCAGAAATTTTAGGCCATTGTAATAAAGATGGATTTTTTTAATGGGCCATGCCCACTTGCCTAGCCCACTTCCAGCAGTCCACGAGCCCAGCCATGCAGCAGCCCATCCAATAGAGCCTAAGCCCACAATTAAAGCTTTTCAATTATAAAAAGGGGCAAGGGTTTTCGAGAGCAGAGAACAGCAGCCATTTTTCCTTTCATTCTTCTTTTTTAGGCACGGTTTTCGAGAAGAACAACTACACTTTATTTTAATTTTTTTTCTAGCCGTGCATAGTTCTCAATAAATATGCTACAGTTTTGTTTTCATTGTTCAGTACATTCACTCTTGTTTAGATTTTTTAATTTGCTTTGGATCAATTACGAAGTATTTTATTTTATGTACGCTGGAGAAGATTTATTTTAAGGTGGATTTAATTCAAAATTATTTATTTATTTGCACGTACCAAGTAAGTAATTAATTTATTCATTTATGCATTATTTAATTATGTGTTGTGTTTTAATTGTCAGTATGTTAGGCTAGATTATTTTGTAGGGTTGAAAATGAGTATATTTGATTGATTCCCTTGCACGTATTCATGCCAATTGACTCTATTAATTTAATGCTTTAATATTAAAAATAATTTTTCCTATTAAATGCCTATTTTAATTGATAAAAAAATAAGACTAGATTCTCACTATTTTTTGTTGGATTCACCTTATGATTTGTTGAAAGCGAATATAAGGTGTGTTTTGACGGATAGAGTGAGTGTTTTGATTTTATACATTTGTTTGGCTATGGAAGAATTAATACTTGAATTTTATAATTTAATTGGGCTTAATTGAATTTATTTTTCACATCTAATAGAGTCGAGAGACCAAATTAGTGCGAGACAGAGAGTAGAGTTTGTTAGGCATGAATACTAGGAACATGATATCAAATATAAGACTCCTCCACCCTAGTATTTTATTAATTGATTATTTCATTAGTATTTTTATTGGTTTATTATTTTATTCGTAGTTGATAAATCATCCCAATCAATTTTTAAGCTAGATTAGGAATTAATTAGAGTTAGTGAGAGATATATGTTCGTTCCATCAGTCAAGTCCCTAGGGTTTGTCCTCGCTCTTGCCTAAGCTATACTGGTATCTGACTCGTGCACTTGCGAGTATTTAAAACATTCACAACAAGTTTTTGGAGCCGTTGCTGGGGACTTGAAAATTCGGTTTTCCACCATCTCACTAATTTAGATTATTTCCTTATACTAGTTCCCTTAAAAAAATCTTAGGAGTAAAGTAGTGTATGAGCATTGTTTGGAAGCGCAATGTTAAGAGATTGAATAGGATAGAGAATTTAGAACTCAATCCTTTGTTTGAGGAAAGAACGATAACGGATGAACAAGAATAGGCGAAAACTTTGAAGGAGCTTTTCTCTCCTATCACTACCAACCCACCATCATGCATTGTTTTACGTGCCACTACCGCAAACCATTTCGAGCTTAAACCGCAAGTAATGCAACTTATTCCTAATTTTCATGGAGTTGATCAAAAAGATCCTTACCTCCATATTAAGGATTTTCTAGAAATTTGTGCCACTTTCAGGTTTCAATATTTTTCTGATGATTCTGTTCGCTTACGTTTATTTTCTTTCTTCCTGAAAAGGAAAGCAAAAGCTTGGCTCAATTCACTACCCTTTAGGCCCATCACTGGTTGGGAGACTTTAGTTTCAAAATTTTTAAATAATTTTTTTTCCATGTCAAAGACAAATGAACTTCGAAGGCAGATATCTGATTTTTGTCAAGAGGATCATGAAAATTTTTACGAATCTTGGGAAAGATTTAAGGACTTACTTTTGAGATGTCCCCACCATGGTTTTGAAAAATGGAGACTAGTTCAGTTCTTTTACAATGGGTTGGCTCAAACCAATCGAAATATGATTGAGTCTGTTGACCTTATAGGTCTTAATCTTATTTTAATAATAATAATAAATCAATCATTTGTAATTTAACATGTTCTTGATTTAAGATTATATCTTTCTTATTTAGAAAATCGAGAATAGCATGATTGATCGTAGGAAGTTTGACAAGGATCGTTCAATCAATATCCGATCAAGTCAATGAAGCATTGTACTAGCAAGAAGATCAATCTCATCAATGCAATTCATGAAGCACAAAAGATCAAAGATCATATGCCAAAGCTTCAAGGGAAAAACTTAAAGTGGAGAATCAATTTAAAGAAACAAATCAAAACATTTGAAGACTCACATATTCGGTAATTGAGTGTTTGCTTAGGATTCATATAAAGTTTCTTATTTGATTAATTATATAGCTCATACATATTGATATATCATTCTTAGATTAATCAAAATCAGTTTGAATCAAAATTTCTATGAAAACATCATTCTTGCAAAAACCGATTTTCAAATAAATTCATATTAAATTCAAATGATCATATTTTGAGTTTTTCCAAAAATAGGTGTCTTAGAAATTTATTTTTGAAGTCCCCAAAGCATTAGAATTGATTTTGGAGCTTATATGCAAAAGTGCAAAAATTGGAATTTTGGCCCGATGGACATAGCCCATCAGTCGACTAAGCATAGTTGCTCAGTCGATTAAGGGTCCATCAGTCGACTGATGGATTTGCTCAGTCGACTGATGCTCCAGAATATAGCCATTGGATTTATGATTTTTTACCATTTTTAGTACCAAACTTCTACCAAACCTCATAAACGGCTATATCACTTTAGGGACTATATATACACTATCTAAGACACATTTTGACCGCCTTGAATCATTCATATACTCTATTCTTCATCTATCTTCATCATTCAAAGATTCAAGAAATTGTTTTTGATCAATCATTCTTATTGAGCTATATCATCTTGATCAAATAGGATAACTCTAGTGTGAGCTTCAAATTGTATTCTTTACACACTTTAGAGAGTTATTGTAAATTTGTGTGAATCACCAAGCAATTAGAATTCATTGTGAGAGGTAAATCTCATAGGAAAAACAAGAAGGTAAATTCTTGTTTAATTTTTGTGAAAGGTAAATTTCACAAGGTTAGTAAGAGGGTATCTTGTGAAAGTATTGTGGTATAGCAATACTTGTAGAGTGTGTGAGACAACAACACTTGTAGAGATTTGATCTTCACCCAGAAGGAGATTGATTTTAGTGGAAATTCTCGGGGAACTAATCGAGCGCGGACTATGGTTTGGTAAACCAAAACCGTGTGGACAAAAAGCCTTGGACTGGACTTCTATTAGTTCAATCTTTCTAACTCAATCTCTTTATTTACTTGCTATATTATTGCTTATTTTGAGATTGTTTGATTATTTGCTCTTGTGTTTAATTGTTTATTTCTTTCATTCTTTGATATATTGGTTTAGTAAATTTGTTTTACTTAAACATTTTTAGAAATTTTTTTAATTCCGCACTAAAGTATTTAAACCCTATTCACCCCCCTCTAAGGTTGAAATCCGACCAACAGAGTCGATGAACAGTGGTACTTTCCTTAGGCTCACAGAAGATGAAGCAATTTCCTTGAGAACCTCTCCGAGAGCTCTCAACAATAGGATTTCCCTTCTCATAGAAATTCATCAGCTCAAGTTAAGAAGGAAGTTAAGAAAGAGGGCATCTAAGAGCTATCTGAAAATGTAGAGACTAGAAGGCAGTTAAATAGTCTCTTAAAGAAACTTGAAGCGTTAACTCTGCGGTTAGATATCAATTCTATCAATCAAATTCAAGCTGAAGGATGTTCTGTGTGTGCTAGCCCTATACATGCGTTGCAAACTTGCCATTCTATGGTAGGATTCCCCGAATTCATGCCACAACAAGTAAATGCGATGAATGAATACAAAAAGCAATTCAATAGCCCATTCACAGAGCCATACAATTCGGGTTGGAGAAATCACCCAAACTTTTCATGGACACAAGCCCAACCCATACCTAATATGGGTTCCCCATCAACCAGTGTTCCACGACAGCAGCCACTTCCTGGTTTTCGTCCTCCTATTAATTCTTATACATCATTCCAACCTGCTCCACCTGCTCCATCACCCCATGTCACTCCACAACAATTTTCATCTTTGGAGGACACTTTCAAGCAATTCATCCAAGTGACCACCCAAAATAATCAGACTTCAAGCCAATTTTTACAAGAAGTTAGGAATAACGGCCTCATGAACACTCAATCCATCATTAGGTTAGAGATCCAAATAGGTCAAATGGCGAGTCAATTGGGTGAGAGAGAGAAGGGTAAGTTTTCGAGTCAATCAATCCCGAATCCTAAAGGTGTTTCCTCAAATGGGACCGCTCCTAACCCACCAAATACACCAACACATGGGAAAGTTCAAGCCATCACCACACTTAGGTTGGGAAAGGTAATTGACAATAAAATAAGAATGCCAGATAACGAGGAGGAAGAGAAAGAAGAAGAAGAGCAAATTCCAGCTGAGGTTGAGTCTGCACCTCAAGTTGTGAATCAAGCTCCTCCTACTAAGCGAGCAAGTGAAGATCTCTAGAATAGGACCTTTGTTCCTAAAGCCTCATTTTCTCAATAGGTTAAAAGACAATAAGAAAAGTACTCAATTCGAAGAAATCTTGGATGTGTTTAAGCAAGTTCAGATAAACATCCCACTACTTGATGCTATCAGGCAAGTACCTTCTTATGCCAAGTTCCTTAAAGACTTAGTAACTCAAAAGAGGAGGACAAATACTCTGAAAAAGGCATTCTAAGCTGAACAAGCAAGCTCCATCATTCAATGTAAGATTCCTGTCAAGTATAAGGACCCTGGCTATCCAACAATTTCATGCAAGATAGGAGATCATCATATTGAGCGCGCTTTGGTAGATTTAGGGGCTAGTGTGAATTTACTGTCATATTCTGTTTATGTGCAGTTGCATTTAGGAGAGTTGAAGCCTACACCAATGACAATCCAACTTGTCGATTGATCAGTGAAAATTCCTAGGGGTGTCATTGAAGATGTTCTGATTAAGGTAGACACTTTATACTTTCCAGTGGACTTTGTTATCCTTGATACTGAGCCTGTTCAGAACATAAGAGGCCAAATTCCTGTGATTTTAGGGCGACCATTCCTTGTTACATCCAACGCCCTAATCAATTGTAGAAATGGAGTGATGAAAATTTCTTTTGGGAACCTCACTGCTGAGCTGAATGTTTTTGATATCAGCAAGACCTCAATAGACACAGATGATGATGATTTTGGGCAAGTCAATTTGATTGATAGTCTAGTAGAGGAATCTTTCTTGCAAACTTGTAAAGAGGACCCATTAGAGGCTTGTTTGTCCCACTTCGGTTGTGATTTCAATATAGATGAATCTATAGAGTAAGTCAATGCGCTACTAGATTCAGTGCCTGTCATGGGTACTCATTCTTTCCAACCAAAGCCAGAGCCTCTCAATCTCTCATCAACTCCTCGACCTTCTTCCATTGAAGAACCACCGAAGCTGGACCTGAAGCCTTTGCATGATAATCTGAAGTACGCTTTTCTAGGTCCAGAAGAATCTTTACCTGTTATCATAGCTTCTAATCTCGATAATGCTCAAGAAAAGAAATTGCTTGAAGTCCTTCACAAGCATAAGAAAGCTATTGGGTGGTCTATCGCAGATTTAAAAGGGATCAGCCCGTCAGTTGTCATGCACAAGATTCACTTAGAAGAGAACTCCAAACCCTCTCGTGAACCACAAAGGAAGCTGAATCCAGTGATGCAAGAAGTAGTCAGGGCCGAAGTACTCAAGCTTCTAGACGCAGGTATTATTTACTCGATATCCGATAATAAATGGGTGAGCCCTGTGCAAGTAGTTCCTAAAAAGTCAGGAATTACAGTGGTAACCAATGAGCATAATGAGTTAGTTCCATCTCGTGTTCAGACAGGATGGCGTGTTTGTATTGACTACAGAAAGTTGAATTCAATGACTAGGAATGATCACTTTCTCCTTCTTTACATTGACCAAATGTTAGAAAGGTTAGCCGGCCATGCTTACTACTGCTTTTTGGATGGTTACTCCGGCTATTTCCAGATTCTAGTGGATCAATCTGATCAAGAGAAGACAACATTCACGTGCCCTTTTGGTACATTCGCCTACCGACGCATGCCTTTAGGGCTATGCAATGCACCTGCTACCTTTCAGCGATGTATGATTTATATATTCTCTGATATGGTAGAGTGATTCTTAAAGGTTTTCATGGATGATTTTTTTGTGTTTGGGTCATCTTTTGAGGAATGCTTGGAACACTTAGCTCTAGTCTTAGAGATGTGTAAAGAGAATAATCTCGTGCTTAACTGAGAGAAATGCCATTTTATGGTACAAAGAGGAATTGTTCTTGGGCATATCATCTCTAAAAAAGGAATTGAAGTGGATAAGGCTAAAGTAGATTTAATCTCTAACCTGCCACCCCCGCGGATAGTTAAGGAGATTCGCTCATTCTAAGGCCATGCTGGTTTCTATAGCCATTTTATCAAGGATTTTAGCAAGATTTCTAGACCTCTGTGCAATCTTCTTGCTAAAGACACTATATTTGTGTTCAATGAAGCATGCCTGAAAGCCTTCAAGACATTGAAGTCCGCTCTGACCTCCCCACCCATCATTCGATCCTCTGACTGGAACCTTCCATTCGAAATCATGTGTGATGCCTTTGATTATGCAGTTGGGGCTGTTCTAGGTCAGAGAATTGATAAAGTCCCTCATGTGATTTACTATGCAAGCAGGACTTTAATCGATGCTCAGCTCTATTACTCTACCACAGAAAAAGAGTTGATAGCAGTCGTATTTGCTCTAGACAAGTTTAGGTCCTATCTCTTAGGATCTAAGGTCCTTGTTTATTTAAATCATGCCGCTTAAAAATATCTGCTTTCCAAGAAAGATGCAAAGTCACGGCTAATTCGGTGGGTCTTGTTGTTACAAGAGTTTGATTTAGAGATTAGAGATAAGAAAAGAGCTGAGAATGTTATAGCAGACCACCTCTCTAGACTCATAGTTGAATTCTCTGGTGATTCATTACCCATAGCTGAGACATTCCCTGATGAGCACCTTATGCATATTTCTCAATCACCTTGGTATGCGGACATCGTTAACTATCTTGTCACACGTGAAATGCCAAATCATTGGTCGAAACAAGATAAGTATAAATTCTTGTCCGAGGTGAAGTACTTTTAATGGGACGATCCTTATCTCTTCAAGTACTGTCCCGATCAGGTAATTAGGAGATGTATTCCTGAGGATGATCAAATGCAGGTTCTCTCCTTTTGCCATGATTAACCATGTGGAGGCCATTTTAGTGGAAAGAAAATCGCTGTTAAGGTTTTGCAGTGCAGATTTTATTGGCCTTTCTTGTTTCGTGATGCCCATGCCTATTGTGTCGCTTGTGAGAGATGTCAGAAGTTAGGTGGTCTTACGTGCCGAAGCATGATGCCCCTTAATCCAATTCTGATAGTGGAGATCTTTGATGTGTGGGGATAGAGTTTATGGGACCTTTTCCTAACTCTTTTGGCAATCTCTATATCTTAGTAGCCGTTGATTATGTGTCAAAATGGGCCGAGGCTATTGCGTGCAGAACAAATAACCACAAAGTGGTGGTTCGATTTTTGAAAGAGAATCTTCTTGCACGATTTGGTACACCTCGCGCTATCATTAGTGATGGGGGGTCGCACTTTTGCAATAGGCCATTTGAGGGTCTAATGAAGAAGTATAGGGTGATTCATAAAGTGTCGACTGTGTATCATCCACAAACTAGTGGATAGACTGAAATTTCGAATAGGGAGATCAAGCATATATTAGAAAAGACGGTAAACTCTAATAGGAAAGATTGGTAAGTCCGACTGACAGATGCTTTATGGGCATATCGTATTGCATACAAAACTCCTATTGAAATGTCTCCCTACCGTTTGGTGTATGGAAATGTCTCCCAGAAGTTGAAGTTATGCTTTTGGAGGATCCCGTTTATCAGGATTGAATTTTTAAGGCCATGATTCATGTATATTATTATGAATAATATTGTATATTTGGATTTTCTATTTTGCTTTTCTTTGTTCTATTTCTAACAAAAGTGCAGGTTTATCTTTTTTGTTGAGCTCCATTGTTTTCAGGTGATATCCTTTCCTTTCTTATTTACTTGTCTTTATACATTGAGGACAATGTAAAATTCCAGTTGGGGGGTGGGATTTAATTGCCTTATCATTTCATGCACTTCACATGTTGCACTTTGCTATAAATTGAACACACTTTTTTTCAATTCAAAAAAAAAAGAAAAAAAAAGAAAAAAAGAAATGCAATGGTTCTTGGATTGATATTAAGTTTCCCTTTGTTTAGCCAGTGTGATAACGATGACGCATTCGTCTTAATACTTTACATGTGCATGCTTAGTTCTCCTACTATCATTATTAAGAGAAATTTCATGATTTTTTTATCATCATTATATTTGAACACATATGACACCTTATGCATGACTAGATAGAAAAGTGAGCATAACTGAAAATTCCTGAAGAACATAAATGTGGAGACTAAATAACCCGTAAGTATTTGAGCCAATCTTCCTATTTGAGGGTTTTTACATCAACTCTTAATTTTTGAAAAGCGTATCTCGTTGAGTAGTCTCATTATCCTTTGTTTTGATTGAACACTAGAAAGGTACGTCCATGAAATGCAATTCTTTTAAGGATTCTTAATATTACTTGAACTGAAGAACTTTAAACCTTAGGAAGTGACTTAGGCCGTCTTTGGCAACCTCAATATAACCTAATCCTACCCTTACATATGTATCGCTAGTCACCCCTTTGAGCCTTATATATTGTTGTGATTATTAACAATAAATCACGCCACGGATCGTAATTCAAATAGTGGATATTAATAACTAAAGATAATAAGGATGAGAAACAAGCAAGAAGATAGATAATGGAACACACAATATTCGACAAGCGAAGATTTCACTAATTCTTTGAAAACGATTACAAAATCTATCACAAGAATTATTACACTCAAAGCTCTCACAGAAGAAGAAAATCAACAGCCCTTTAACCTCTCTCTCACAACAAGATGAACTCTCCCACAAATCCCACAGAAAGAAGAATAATTCTCTTATCTTACATCTTGCCTAATCTCTTGAATGATTCTATCTATATATAACAATATAATAGAGTCTATCTAATCTAGAATAAGGTAATAACAATCCTACGTAAATATGGAAACTATTAACAAGGTAATAGAGACCAAAATAAACAAGGAAATCAAGTTTGATAAGGAAACCTATTTTTCCGTCAAGGTGCAAAACGGATTTTGCATCTTTTCCGCGTAGGCGCAAGAAGAGTGCAAAAGTGTTTTTGCACTTTTTCCGCGTGCAATCTTTACTTCTATTTAGTGCAAATTCTATTTTGCACTTTTTCCGCAAGTTTGATTACAAGCCAAAAAATCCGATTTCCAGCAAAACTCATCTTTTTCTTGGGTTTGGAACCGAGCAAAAAACACAACATATATAGCCTTTCTTTGGTAACCCAATATCCTTACCCTACTCCAATTAGGAGTTTAAACCATATTTATAGCCTACCCTTTTATCTAAGAATATATTGGGATTATCTATTCTATGTACGAGCAATAGTGAAAAGTGAGCATGAAAAGAAATAAAAAAAACCAAAAAAAAAAGAAGTGATGAAATCTCCTTAGAAATATCAAAGTGAAAAATTTGTATGAGAAATGAGATGTGAAAAGGAAAAGGAAAATAAGAAGCAAAAGAAAAGCTCGAATGAAATCAAATTTAGCCCGAAGTGTTAATTTTATATCTCAATGTATTTCTTAGATTTTTGAATCCCCTATATATTCCTTCGTTTCATAACCCTTGCCCTAAGCCTTGCGTTACAACCCAAAAAAGTCCTAAAGATCCTTTGGAATGTGGTTTTGAGGTAAGAGTGGTGGAGGGGATCCATTTATGCATTTCGCTTTTCTAGTGGGATTTATTCTTTCATGAGACTCTTATTCTTTCATTTATAACATTTTTCATTTATACATGTAAGAGGCATTTGAATTTGAATACATTTACTTGTTATAGCCCGCATGTAAAAAGAGCAATTACACCATATTCTTAAGTGTTTCATTTGTTGAGTGTATGCCATGTGAGGAGTTGAGTCAAAGCTAGTTTGGATGGGATTTGAAAATTTTACCTATTTAGATATTAATGATGTTATGTTGTTGTCAATTCACACACAATGAGATTGGAGAGAAAGAAATATTCTTATTAATCTTGCTAGTTTGAGAACTTTAATATTGCACATATATCACATTGATTAGCTTGTGGGTGTTTTGATGTCTTTGTTGAGTTAAATAGATTGGTGAAAGAAGGGAAATAAATTTGAAAAAGAACCATTGCATACAAATTTTATTGGTATATTCACTGCAAACCATCACGAGACTTCACTCGTCCTCTTGGGGGAACCTTGAGGTTAATAAAAGAATTTATTTTAAGACTTTTGCTTTGCTCGAGGACTAGCAAAGTATAAGTTGGGGGGAATGTGCCAAGAAATTGGTACAATTTAGGGTACTAATATATATCTTGAAGAGCATATATTACTATATTTGTTGTGTTTTTGAAGCTTTTCAGATATTTGGAATTAAATCGAGAAGTTTGCAATTAAAGGAAAAAATGGCTGCGCGCAAGGCTTGAGTTCAAGAAATTTTTGGCATTAATCCATATGGAATTTGAAGAAAACTCCAAAGACAAAAGTTCTAGACCTTTGAGTTAGTACGCGTGGGCGAAAACCTTGTATTAATCAGAGTTCGGAGCGCAAAGTTATGGCTAATGTATGATCAGTGCGCAAATAAATAAATTCCAGCGATTTTGGGCCATTGTAATAAAGATGGATTTTTTAATGGGCCAAGCCGACTTGCCCAGCCCACTTCCAGTGGTCCACGAGCCCAGCCATGCAGCAGCCCATCCAATAGAGCCTAAGCCCAGAATTAAAGCTTTTCAATTATAAAAAGGGGCAAGGGTTTTCGAGAGCTGAGAACAACAGCCATTCTTCCTTTCATTCTTTTTCTTTTAGGCACGGTTTTCGAGAAGAACAACTACACTTTATTTAAAAAAAAAATTTCTAGCCGTGCATAGTTCTCAATAAATATGTTGTAGTTTTGTTTTCATTGTTCAGTACATTCACTCTTATTTAGATTTTTTAATTTACTTTGGATCAATTACGAAGTATTTTATTTTATGTACGCTGGAGCAGATTTATTTTAAAGCGGATCTAATTCAGAATTATTTATTTATTTGCGCGTACTAAGTAAGTAATTAATTAATTAATTTATGCATTATTTAATTATGTGTTGTGTTTTAATTGTCAGCATGTTAGACTAGATTAATTTTTAGGGTTGAGGATTAGTATATTTAATTGATTCCCTTGCACGTATTCATGCCAATTGACTCTATCAATTTAATGCTTTAATATTAAAAATAATTTTTCCTATTGAATGCCTATTTTAATTGATAAAAAAATAAGATTAGATTCTCACTATTTTTTGTTGGATTCACCTTATGATTTGTTGAGAGCGGATATAGGGTGTGTTTTGATGGATATAGTGAGTGTTTTGATTTTATACATTTGTTTGGCTGTGAAAGAATTAACACTTGAATTTTATAATTTAATTGGGCTTAATTGAATTTATTTTCCGCATCTAATAGAGTCGAGAGACCAAATTAGTGCGAAACAGAGAGTAGAGTTTGCTGGGCATGAATACTAGGAACATGATATTAAATATATGACTCTTCCACCCTAGTATTTTATTAATTGATTATTTCATTAGTATTTTTATTGGTTTATTATTTTATTCGTAGTTGATAAATCATCCCAATCAATTTTTAAGCTAGATTAGGAATTAATTAGAGTTAGTGAGAGAGATACGTTCGTTCCATCCGTCAAGTCCCTAGGGTTCGACCTCGCTCTTGCCTAAGCTATACTGGTATCTGATTCGTGCACTTGCGAGTATTTAAAACATTCACAACAAGTCGCCACGATGAGGATCCGCAAATGGGACCCCCTACTCCCAACCTCTAGTTTGGGAGTCTTAAACATCGAAAATGATTATGTTATTCCATTTCTTTTTATGTGTTCGTACATTATTATTTTCTATTTCTAAATGCAAAAGGGTTCGTTCAGAGTCCAGTACGTTTTACAAGAAAATGAACAAAAATGTTAGTGTAAGGGGAAAGGCCATAGGCAAGCCTTTTCCTCACACGGTTGTCTACGAAACTGAGGTTTTATTGGGTTTGGGAATTATATTACGATTTGGAAAGGTGTTAAGCACCCACTTCACCTTTTTAGTCTCTAGTGACTTTATATATTTATTTTATGTTGAAAAACTTGGATGCTTTTACTACTAGTCTACCAACTTTCGAAAATAATTTGTAAAGAAACTTAATTTTTGGGGAAAACGGCGGGGAATGGGTGAAAACCTTGTATTCCGTGACCCAATGTTTTGGTTTTGAAATCAAAATACTAATGACAAAGTTTATAAGTTTTGAATTTTAAGAACATATTTCGGTATTGTTTCCTCAGATAACAATATTAGTTTATCTTTGTTTTTATTATTTTTTTAAAAATATCAAATCATATCAGGACTGATTTGATATGGAATTGAACTCTTAAGGATATTGTATTAGATACATCATAATCTATATAAAAGACAAGATATATCCGAGTTTTAATTCCTAAGCAAGTTTCATCGATCCGAGTTTTGAAAACCTGATTTTATCTAGATGATAACGTACTTACTTTTTTTGATTTTACAAACAATTTTGTCAGGGTTTTGTTTTGAAAATAGTAGACTATGTGTAACTTAACAATAAATTTATTCAATTAGAAAATGGACCAAACATCAAATATGAAAGACAAAACGAGTACACATGTATATGATTTAAATACTAGAAGAAGTTTTCGTTACCTTCCCGACGATATATATAAGAAAGAAATAGAGAGAATATAATACGACAGAAGATAATCCGACGAATATTAGCTTTTTTTCTCCAAAGATTTTCGAGAATTCGACTCCAGAAGATAACACGCCTAGTGTCAAGAATGGATTTGATAACTCCTCAGAAATCAAATGATCATAGATATCACTTAATAATATCTCAAGGTTAGAAAATAAGAGAGAATAATAGAAATTTTTTGCCTCCCAATTCC
The DNA here is from genome assembly GCA_021464415.1 of Lonicera japonica. Lineage (NCBI taxonomy): Eukaryota > Viridiplantae > Streptophyta > Magnoliopsida > Dipsacales > Caprifoliaceae > Lonicera > Lonicera japonica. The sequence goes on along the minus strand of CM038463.1, from coordinate 90,915,034 downwards.
TGTCCTTAAACCCTTGGAGGTGATGGCCTATTTATAATGCTCGGGAGGGATTGTTGCTCACCATTCCCCAAGAATAAGGAAACGTTGTGCAACAATTAGCCATATATCGTGTGGCAAATGGCTGAAGTGATGTTCATGAGAGACTGATATGTTAGGGAGTGGATGGTCTGGGTTAGAGGGATTTGTCGTGCGATAAATGAAGGTTTTTCGTGCAACAAACTGGTTTGTAGCACGACAAACCCCTTTGAAAACAGGTTTGCTTGGGCAATAAACTTTCAGAAGCAGTTTTTAGTGTATAGGTGAGTCTTGGACTCACAAAAGGTGTTTTTCCAATAGTTTTAGGGTTCTTACGAGGGTCACGGATTGGGTCTCTACAACATCAGACTCTTTACAACTGATGCATAAGGAATCTTTTACATATATTTCTTTTTAACCTTATTACAGGGTACTGGCTAAGAAAAAAATTGTTTCCTTTAGCAATGGGAGTATCTCCTAAATGACAGTCTTTCATGCCAAATCCGGTAAAACCTTTTTCGATATATCTCTTTCGAGATAACCCTAGAATACCTGGCAATAATGTCGATATATCTGTATTCTTAATACAAAAGAGATATTATCAACATAAAATACCAGGATCTTACTCCCACTGAACTTACAATATACACAATCATAAACCAAATTTACCTCAAAACCATACGAGATAATGTCTTAATGAAGTTTGTGATACCATTGACGAAAAACTTCTTTAAGGCCATAGATGGATTTCTTTAATTTGCAAACCATATTATTTGAGTTTCCTGATTCAAAGTTTTCTAGTTGCATCATATATATTGTCTTATCAATGTTACCATTTGAGAAATGCAATCTTTTTGTCTATTTGATATAGCTCTAAATCAAAATAAGCCACAAGTGTTATTTAACCCAAAATAGTCTTTCGATAAAGCCGGAGAAAATGATATAATTGCATTTTTCCTTTCTCTAATGGTTATCCTTAATTTCTTCTTAAAGTCGTTCAGTTTGCTACTTAAGAAGTTTTTCAACATTGTCTTGATAATCCTGATCTGCATCTAAAACATGTCAAGAAATCTGACATTTTTCATCTTAATAATGGATTTATTCAAGGGATCATAAAATTTATAATATCCCAATTTTTTAGTGTATCTAATAAAGTAGTAGATAATTGTTTTGAGTTAAGTTTATTTTCTTTATGCATTGTTTCAGCTGGACAACCTGTTTTAGCTACTACTTTAATACAACACTGTATATAAAGTATGCTACAGTCTTAAGTGTTTCTCCCTAGAGTCCTTATGTTAGAGAAGAATGATTAATCACGCTCCTTACCGTATCTTTAAACTTCTATTTCATCTCCTAGCAACATTGGTCATGCTAGGTTTGCCTAGCATGGTGTACTATGGGACGATTCCGCATTTCTCTAGGAATTTTACAAAGGTCCATAACGTTATTTACCTTGTTTGTTATATCTACAGTAGTATTCACCACCACAATCAAATTTTACGGCCTTAATGTTCTTGCCTAATTGATCCTCAAATTTGAATTTGAAAACCTTAACAACTTTAAGGATTATGACTTCTCATGAATTAAATATAGGTGCCTATAAAGAGAATAATTGTCATGAACATAATAAAATATTGTAAACCATTCCAAGAAGCCTTAGAAAATAGTTTACAAATATCCACATGAATTAGTTTTAAGACAGCTTAACTCCTGTTAACATCTAGTTTTCTTATGTTTGTCCATTTTCCTTTACACATTTAATACAAACTTTGAAATCTGTTATATTAAGGGGTTTTAAGAATTCCATAAGTCTCTTAATTCTCCTTTTAAAGATTTGTCCTAAATACTTGTGTCATAACATGGAAGAATTCTTATCATTTAATTTACGCTTTGTATCACGTGAATCAATTTACATAGTTCCATTGCATGAGGCAATTGTATCTGTATATAAATTATCAACTAAAAAACTAGCAGTAAAATATTTGAATCTTAAAAAAGACTAACTTTATTATTTTCAAATGAACAAGAATAACCATATTTGTTCAAGTGAAAATAGAAATTACGTCTAAATGACAATACCATCTAAGTCTCTTAATTCCAAAAAATAACTAGTCTCTAATGATAACCTAAAAGTCTTTATAACCTCAACTGTAATTGTTTCGCTATCACCCTGATAGATGAATCTTTAAGTATCAATTGGTTTTTGGCTTCACATGTAACCTCAAAATACACTTATATAAGTAGTATCATTAGAATTTACTCACCAAGTAATCATATGTACATATGTTAAACTAACTACCGAACAAACTCTAATGAAAAGTATATCATACTTTACACGCCAAGTAGCGTATTTAAAACATTATTATGTCTATCCTTCTTACAATAGTAACTGACAGATTCTTTATCATATTTAATTTCTTTTGCAATTACATTAGTGTTGTTCCAACTGCAACTTGTTATCCTTTATCCTTTATGCTTTTCTTGTCAATTAGAGGTGTTTGCTACATAAGTGCTTTCTGTATTTTATTGCTAAATCTTTTTTTCTTCTTGCACATTGTGAGATATTATCTCATTAAGAGATCATTTATCCTTATGAGTATATTGTAACTCACTATAAACTAACTGTATTGTGCAAGAAGAGAAATAAATAATTGGATGTACGAGCAAATCTTTAGACAGCCCTAACTTAAGTACCTTATATTCCCTTTTTTTGTACCTTATTAAAACAAAACTAGTCAAAAAGTTACTTGCTTCAGCTCTTTTGTTTTTAGCAAAACGTTTATTTAAGGAACTAAGCAGCATTTTTCTCATAAAGCCCCAAAAAAAATTGAATGAAATGTTTTATGATTATAAAAGTGGAAACAATCACAAAGTTTTAATTCCAATTCTTAAAATTTGTGCCGGTAAGTACCGATACCGAATTTATGTTGGCAGATATATATAAAGCATAACTAAAAGCTGAATATATAACAAATTACAAACTTACAATTAATATACATGTCATAACATATTAATAAACAAAATATATGAATGACACAATTATCCAAATTATCAATAGTGGGTCACTATCATAAGATACCTAGTACAACATTGATATTTAGTCTTTGGACAAAAACAACTTGTAATTGGCCCTCTCAACGCAGTAATCAAATATATATGATAATTCCTGTCAAATAATAGGACTTCCTTTATGTCGACATATTATTCACATGAAAAACTTGATTGTCATATTATATTTATTACCACAAGTGTACATGTTATTCGGCCAAACAATAACCTTCATTTGGGCCGAGTATTATTCGCATAAATAACAAACACACACATTTTAATATTCCAAAACAAATAAATTTACGCAATAGAGGTTACTTTGGCATCTTATCGTTTTAATTTATCAATTTTAAAATATCAGACAATTCGTACTTTGCATCCTTATGATTTGAAAAAAAAAATAGATTTTCGTATTGATGAGATTTGCAAAGCACAAGCCTTATCTTTTCCACATCGATGTGTACTACAATTTTTGGATTACTGGCAATCTGAAAGCTTGCGTACCCGGACGAGACTGTAATAGATACTCTCAGCACAAGAATCAAATGTTGGCAATAATTCATGTCAAATAATAAGCTTTTGTTTAAACTGACTTATTGCCCACATGGAAACCTAATAATTATCACACATTTATTCCCGCATGTATGCTTATTATTTTGCCAAATAATAATTTTTCTTTGAGCCGATTATTAATTACATAAATTAAAAATATCAATATCTTAAATAAATAATTTTATTGCAAATAATAAACTAAAAGAATATACATGTATTACATAATGCATATATATCAAAAATTTATATATATAACACATATTAAGTTAATCTTTAAAAAAATAAAAAGCCTCGTATGCATACATATATATATATATATATATATATATATAAGGTCACATCAAAAAAGAATATAGGTATATGCACACCAAACTAAAAAAGGATTCTATACCTTTCTCTTAACATGTAACTTTTCTTTAATATATACAAAGTATACATATCTATATTATAAAACAAGGATTTTTTGCAATAAAATAATAAATCGATCCAACGTCTCATATTAATTTGTAATGGTGTTAACACTTTTAGACCATTAGATCATTTTTATACCTCACAACAAGATGTCAAATCAACTTAACATTTACTCACACACTAAACATATACACAAATATAACTCTTACATCTCTCTACTTTCTACAACATTCTCTCTCATCAAATTTTAAAAAACTTTTAAATGCTATAACTTTAAATTTACAAATTCAACTTTAATAAAATTTATATATTTGAAATATGTTCATCAACATCTACAAAACAAGATCCATTGTGATTATTAAATTATGTATAAAAAAATTCAAGAAAAAGTTATAAAACATTACAAATATAATAGTATACTTAAAGTATTTCTAACTCATTAGTTATTGAAAATATACATTTCTCTCTCATCAAATTCAAAAAAAAAAATTCAAATGCTATAATTTTAAAATAAGTGTCCAACCTACCTTGAATATGGGGTGAATTTTTTTTTATATTAGTGTCCAACTTACTTCAAATATAATATTTTTTCTTTTAAATATACTAATAACACTATTACAATATAAAAGGATCGAAGCAAATTTTAGGGCGATAATTTTTTATATTACAATTCGATCTGCCTCGAATATAATATTTTTTTTCTTTTAAATACACTCATAACATCGTTACGTTATAAAACAGTCGATGCGATTTCAGGTCTAATTGGACAAGTAAGACATGTCTTAAGTGAGGATAGTTATATTTTTAGTTAGACATGTTTCGTTTTTGCGATACCTTAATTATCTGTTTTCATTCCTAAGAAATATACAATCATACACATTTATTTAATTATTATTTTTTATTCTTTTTATCGTGCCGGATGGCACGGGTATACCCTAGTATATATATATATAATCGACATATCCTCATGAAAATTAATTACAAATATATATAATACATAAAAAAGTTTATATAAATAATCAAACTTGACAGAATCTGTAAATAAATTAAATCCTTAAATATATATATATATTATATTAAACAAAAATAAAATCTACTATCTGAATCCATTAATTTATATATCCAACAAAAGCTGCTGTTAGATCATCTTTATATATATATATATACATTAATAGTAACACAAGTGAATTTCATTAAAACTTGCTCGTCTACCAAATAATAATAATAAATAAATAATCTCAATGAGAAAAAGTTACGGCTAAAATTAAATTATAATAACTTTTTAAGCTTTTTTTTAATCGAAATTACTTTATGCTAAAGTCAAATAGTAACTTTTCCTGCGCATGTCACTATCGCTAAGTCCCACAAGGTCACCTCAAAAAGATTTTGGTTCTTTATTATATATATACATATCCGAACCTTTATTATTATTATTATTATTATTATTATTATATAATAAATCTTAATAATTCAACATAAAGTGCTTTTGATACTAATTATTACAAATTAATCTTTAAATTAACATATCAAATCATTAAAATTTAAATTAAAATACTTAAACCAAGTACCTGAATTCCTGATAAATCAATGCAGAATACGAAAATTAATCACAATAACAACACAAATCGAACGGATATGTGGTATTTCTCAACTAAATCGCTTTAGTTTCTTAATGAAAATTTTAATTATCTTCCAGATGGGGAGAAGGGAGCCTTATTTTAATTTGGTGTATTGTGGATCATAACCTTAATATCTACTTTATATACAGTTTAATTAGAGTTCCCATAAAACATAACAATCTCATATAATGTATCTACACATTTTGCCTACATTTATTTGAGTAGTCCATGGGCTTAACAAAATTAATCAGATCTCTAAAATTTAGTCCATTAATTTAAATAGAAAATATAATTAAAATATTATAATATGTTGTCCATATAAATTATAAATATAAATTTTCTAACAGCAATACTCGCGATCAATACACACAACTTGGTCACTTATCGCTCTTATGCTCGACACATCTGATTTAGCTATCGTGTGTTTTCTTACCAGAGTTAGTCAAATAGCTCACCTAAGTCCTCGACCCTACAATCTACGTCGCCTATGCGTTTGTCACCTACCCTAACTCTTGACATATTTGAAGGCGAAATCCTCCTCTAGTACCACTTACGCAGTGGATATAATGAGAACAGAAACTAACTATGTAGTATTCCAATAAAGAGAAAGAAATTTCAAAGAGATGAGAAAACTCTTAAAGAGTAATTAAATTGATAATAACTTGAATGAATAAACAATGTATCAAACCCTTTAAATAGGGCAAACAATCTTAAACAATAAGAAAAGTAATTCTAAGATAATAAGGAAAGTAATCCTAAGATAATGAGGAAAGCGTAAGGAAAATAATTCTATAATAATAAAGGGAGCACAACATAAATAAAAATAAAGTCATAATAGGAAAGTAAACCTATTAAAACATAAAAACTAAATCTCAAGGTGGTGTGATTAGTTAAGTTACTGTGATTTTAAGTGGTTGGAAATTTTCATTAATCAATTTAATTATCTAAGGGCGTAAAGAAGAAGATCGAAATAAATTAATTAAAATTTTATTTTTATATTTGTTTTGTTATCCGACAACTACGGGATAAAATAGTACCACCTATAGAGGTGGTATAGTTTTATACGGTTCTAATGGGATAAAAAACAATTAATTCTGAGTGCAATCCTGTCATATATTGCACCAAACGCATAATATGATAAATATATCTTATCAACTCTTGCACCAAATACATGATAGTATTTGTTTACCCTATCCTTTCTGACAACAAACACTAGATATGATTAATTAATCCAATCCCACATTTAATCCTGCACGACAAACATACTCATATAGTAAAATAGAGGAAGTAACACAATTAATGCAATCTTTATTAACTTTTATGACTATTAATATATTTTATTCCCTCTAGATTGCTTTTATGTTCTTCGTATTTTGGTTTTTTTTTCTCTATTGTTATAACAATATTACTCATTAATAATGGTAATGATAATTTATATATACCTACCTTTTGCCTTTTATAATCCCATCATTATGCTCTCAATTTGGTATATGAGCTTTTTTCACTGATTCAAAAGTCTATTTATGCATACCAATTTGAATTCATATTTTATATAATTAGGTTTGCCTTATTCTTATTTTTATTTTTGTTTACCTTTATATATTTTTAGTATAGCACTTTCTTCTCTATTCGTCAAGTGAATATTATATATTTGTAAGTCTATCACTTTCTTTTTTATTTTTCAAGTGAATATATCTACATGATAAACTTTTTATTAGAATTACCATGTTTGCAATTAAATAATTTTTATTTACCTTTATGTTTTCTTAAGTCTATATATCTCTTACTTCTCTAATTTTCAAGTGAACAAACAATAAGTTTTGCGTTAAAATTTTAGTCTCGAATTTAATTCACTTTCCTTACTTTTAAGTTTTGATTGAAGGTATCTCTATTTTATGAATGACATAATATATATAAAGGACTATGTAAAAACTTATTTTATGATCCTTTTAAAGTTTTTACTTGATTCTTATGAATTTTTTTAAATATTGTTAAATTTTGATCAACAATATCTTTTATCGTAACACATAATAATTTTTTTAAAAGAATATAATTAATTATTCAACAACGGCTAAAGTAATTACAATTTTTAATATCTTTTTTGACAGTTACAATTTCAATATCTTAATTTAACGAAGTTTGTGAGAAAAAGTGTTACAAAGTTATTAAGTTCGTTATTTTCGAAGTAATATTAGACATACATAATAATTTTTTAAAATAGACTATACCATTAAAGTATTGATAAATTCCATTAATAGAATTGTCCACGCATCACGTAGGTTATACACTTATCTAATAGTATATATATAAAATGCAAGGAGTGAGAAGAATCCTACCGTATGTTGCCATGTGTCCCTCTTAATTAGTCTCTTTAATGCGTTAATAGCACAATTAATTTACTCTAAGTAGTTACTTCCCAATATAATAATTACATCAATTTAATCCATTGCTCATTTTTAATTCTTCAAATCATTTTCAATCTCTACCATAACCCATCATCAACTCATTGTAAAAATGAAAGTGCATGTTGTCATAATTTCTAAATGTAATTGTATTAATGACTTACAATAAATAAATAATAACTATTGACCATTCAGTTTCTAACTCATAACCTTTCAGTTTCAATCTTAATCTAGTAGTGATGCCTATTTAAATTTGAACTATGTCATTTATTTAACACGTATTCACATATGATCTCTCTATCTATATATTTCTCAATGGCTGCACGAATGAGTATGTATGTATATTCTTTTAGAATAGTTCTATGGTGCAGTTAAGAAAACAATTGGAAGGAACACAAACGTTAACTTTTGTATTTCAATCTACTAGATGATGTAATAGAATTTGTTTATTCAATGTATACTATTATTTGTCATTTATGTAAACTCATGTTTGTTATTTGATTTGATAAACTTTATATTTCAAAAAACTTGATTATAATTATTTAAGTATAGACATGTATACACATAAATAAACACGACATATGTATATATACTTATGAAAAATAATTCATACAACGTCCGTGCATCGCACGGGTATTAAGCTAGTTTATATATGTATTAGGAAAGAAGTAATACATTTAATGCAATTATTAATGATTCTTATAAGTAATAATGATATCTTTATTTCTAGGTTCTTTTTGAATTTACCATACAAAGTGATAAATTTAGTTACTTTTGGTCTTCTTTTCTCCATACTAATTATTACTTATTAGTAATAGTAATGGTAATATGTATATGTATATGTATATACACCTATCATCCGAATGTTACCAATCGATTTAGTGTTTATATCCATATCAAACTCAGTTTAAATTTTATATAATTGAATTGCATGAGGAATTGTTTGCTTATTTCTTTTGTTTACCTTTATATTTTTATAAGTCTTTTTTTTTCTTTTTCTCTCCTTCAAATGAACAAATTTATATGGTAAGTTATATATTAAAATTTTAGTTTTGCAACTCTATTTTTTATTTTTGTTTGTGTTGACCTTGAAGGTCTTAATCTTATTTTGATAATAACAATAAATCAATCTTGTGTAATTTAACATGTTCTTGATTTAAGATTATAGCTTTCTTATTTAGAAAATCAAGAATAACATGATTGATCGAAGGAAGTTTGACAAGGATCGTTCAATCAATATCCGATCAAGTCAACAAAGCATATATTGGACTAGCAAGAAGATCAATCTCATTAATGCAATTCATGAAGATCAAGATCAAGGATCACACGCAAAAGCTTCAAAGGAAGAATCAATTTGAAGAAACAAATCAAAGCATTCGAAGACTCACATATTCGGTAATTGAGTGATTGCTTAGGATTAATGTAAAGTTTCTTAATTGATTGATTATATAGCTCAAACATGAACATGCATCATTCTTAGATTGATCAAAATCAGTTTGAATCGAAAATCATTTCAAAACATCATTTTAGCAAAAACCAGTTTTGAAATAAATTCGTATTAAATTCAAATGATCATATTTTGAGTTTTCCCAAAAATAGGTGTCTTAGGAACTTATTTTTAAGGTCCCCAAAGAATTAGAATTAATTTTGGAGCTTATATGCAAAAGTGCAAAATTTGGGATTTTTGGCCTTAGGGCCTGTTGGGCAGTCTGGTCCATCAGTTGACTAAGGAGTGTGCCCAGTCAACTAAGGCTCTATCAGTCGACTCAGCAGCTTTGCTCAGTCGACTAAGGGTCCATCAGTCGACTGATGGTTTTTCTTAGTCGACTGATGCTCCAGAATATAGCCGTTGGATTTCTAATTTTTTACTATTTTTGGTACCAAACTTCTACCAAACCTCACAAACGTCTATATCACTTTTGGGACTATATATAAACTATCTAAGACACATTTTGAACACCTTGAATCATTCATATACTCTATTCTTCATCTATCTTCATTATTCAAAGATTCAAGAAATTGTTTTTGATCAATCATTAATCTTTTGAGCTATAAATCTTGATCAATCAAGTAACTCTAGTGTGAGCTTCAATTGTATTCTTTAAACACTTGAGAGTTATTGTTAATTGGTGTGAATCAACAAACAATTTAGTATTCAATTGTGAGAGGTAAATCTCATAGGAAAAACAAGAAGGCAAATTCTTGTTTAGAAAATATGAAAGGTAAATTTTACAAGGTTAGTAAGAGAGAGTTTCTTGTGTGAATATTGTGGTCAAGCAATATTTGTAAAGAGTGTGTGAGAGGATACACTTGTAGTGGTTTGATCTTCACCCGGAAGGAGATTGTTATTAGTGGAAATTCTCGGGGAACTAACCGAGCGCAGATTATGGTTTGGTAAACCAAAACCGTGTGGACAAAAAGCTTTGGACTTCAAATCGGTTCAATCTTTCTTACTCAATCTCTTTATTATTGATTGTTTGATTATTTGCTCTTGAGATTGTTTATTTAATTGTTTATGTGCTTACATTCCTTGATATATTTGTTTATTAAATTTGTTTTACTTAAACATTGTTAGAAAAGTTTTTAATTCCGCATTAAAGTTTTTAAACCCTATTCACCCCCCTCTAGGGTTGAAACCCAACCAACAGTTTGCTTTTTTAATTGTTTTTAAGTCTCTTTCTGGCTTCTCTATCTTTCAAGCGAACAAATTTACAGGATAAATTTTTTATTTAATCTTCAGTTTCCAATTTAATTTTGCTTACTTTTGATTTTGATAATCAATATTTTGAGTGATTACATAAACTTATTTTATTTTACTCAATGAGCTTAAAGTTTTACTTATGATTTTAAATAAAGGCTCCGTTTGATTGCAAAGATGGAAAAGGAAAATAAATTTAGTTAGTTTGTGTAAAAAGATAGAAAATAAGGATAGAAATGTTACTCATTTTATGAGTATATATCCCACATCCTTCAATATTTTTGGTAGAAAATTTTTACTCACCACCAAGCAAAGAAAATTTCTTCTTGGAAAAACTTAAAAATCAAGAGCATATCACCTCTATCACTCAACTTATTTTCCATCTTTTCATCAAAACTAACTCAATTTTTTTTTTTTTCCACTTTGCAATCAAATGGTAAAGTTTAATCTTTACTTATTTTATATCAACAAATTGCTTTACCCATTATATGTTACAATGGATATTTCCCTCATCTTTTACCTTTTGACAAATACAATTTTTATTTTTTAATCATATTTTATCTAAAAGTTAACTTCTCGAATTTAATTTTTGTATAATCTTTACATTTGTTTTTGTTGAAATAAAGAGTAAAGCAACGTCTATTATCGAATAAGGTCGATGGAGATAGTTGTTCCACATATCCATATTTAGTTATACTGATTTACTTATTTTTATAGAATTTAACAAGTTTTTTTTATATATAATCAGTTGATAAATACAGTAACTTTTAAAAATGGCTTTTCTTTTTCTCTTATATTGTTAGAGCAGGAGTTTAAAGAGGTTTTTTTTTTTATATCAAATTATTAATTTCAATTTTTTAGGTAATATTAGGCATTTATAATATCTTTTTCTAATAAGTTACAATGCTAATTGAAGCATTGGTCCATCCCGTTAATTAAGATTTAAGAAGTATTATTCAACATTTAAAACGTACCATTAATACCCTTTGAATTAATGTACTTATTTTGCTGATGTATAGTATCTTATAGAATTGAATTTGCATATACTTTTTGCGTGTTATTACTGTTTTGAGGGAGTACATTAAAATAAAGATAATGATATTAATATTTTACAAAAGTATTCTAACACTTTTAAATTATTTTTAATGATATTTTATATGGATATTTTAAGACACTTTTCTATCACTAAAACTATAATTTTAGAATGTTAGAATACTTTTTTGTGAAAATCTAATATCATTACTCTTAAAATAAAAGATAGAGTGATTTAGACTTTGAGTGTCATTTGTTTTTACATATCAGATCGATATTAGGTACCAAAGTTTTGCATAATAAGTGTTTGAGTGCCATTTTGGACGGAATCTGTTAGTCAACGTGGTGAACTGTTAGCTCAGTTAATTTTTGACCAATTTTACCCCTAGAAAAAGACAAAACATATTTCTCTTGCTTAGGGGTAAAATGGGTAAAAATTAAATGAGCTAATAATTGACTACATTGACTAACGGATTCTGTGCAAAATAGCACCCAAATAACTATTATGCAAAACTTTGACACCTAACGTTTGATATGCAGGAACAAACGGCACCCAAAATCTAAATCACCCTAAAAGATACAATTCAAAGGCCATCTAACAAATTCTTTTCGGTGAATAAGTTAGTTCAACAAATCAGTTCTTATGAGGTTAGTCTAGTGGTTCACTAAATCTCTGTGAAGTACGATCTATTTAGCGGGAGATAAAAAAAAGTTTAGTTGAACGAACTAACTTATCTTAGACATTTTATCAAGGTTGAAAAACCTGGCCTCTAGTTCCTCCACCATTACTCCAATGAAATAATATTTTCCAAATTCTAAGACTCGCCACTTTAAAATCAATATACAAAGAAGTCTCAAGATTGTTAAATATTAAGCTTTGATATTGATATTGATTTTAGTATATGTTTTTCTTTTTGCCGGCAAACAAATCTGATGATATGTTGACAATTAAAGGTTCGGATCATATGGAGATATATGGGGCTCCACATTTGATAATCAAATAAAAACACATGCATCTTTAGAAAAAAATAAAATAAAATAGATAAATGTATCTTCTTTTTTTTGTCACTAACTCCCTCTATGTCTTACACCCCTTATATCTAACTTTTTGTCACAAATGCATCACCCAACCACCCCCTTACTTAACACATTAATTAACAATTAATTAATTAGTAACCCTTTTTCTTCTTCCTCATCATCATTTTCTTTTTCAAAACATACATATACATATACATATATATATATGAAAATTTTCAAGTACGAACCGGTCCGTACAAATCGAGTCTTTTTACGACGTTTTTTCGTCGTAAAAACATCACCCAATGATTTTACAATGAAAAAACGTCGTAAAAAAGTTCGGTCTGTACCAAAAACGGACTCTCTATTCATATGGTTCACTCGATTCATGTCAATCGAATTGCAGATCTTCACACTCAGTTCATATCAAGTGAATAAAGTTGTGATAAATTATTCAACAGTCACTCGTTTAACATCAACCTTTAAACTAGCTAGAGACCAAGTGACTGTGACGGCTGATTGGCAAAAGATCGATGAAGAAAGAAAAAGTTCTAAGAACGACACCATGTAGTTGGCAATAGATCTATGGCTATAAGAATTAATTAGGGACAATGTTATATTTGGTCCACTCATGAAATGGGGACAATTCTAGTGCTATTTCTTGAAAATGAAAATCTAAGAGAAGAAAATAATTGGAGTCCGAAGGAAGACAAAAACAATAATATGCACAGTTTTTAAAGATAACGTTGAAGAACTAAACAGTGTCCCTCAACTTTTAAAACATTGGTCCGTATATCTTTTTCCTTTTTTTTGCTCCATACGTTGGTCCATCTTAAAAAAGATAATTTTGAAGAGACCTCACAACGTTAATTAGGCATATATGTAATCTGTGGGTTGGGTGGCCCATCCAATTTTTTTTATTCATTTCAAAAGGAGGATATTATAGGGGTGTTTTCAAATTCGGTCGGGATAGAGACTAAGGTACTTCAAATCTAAACCAAACGTAAAAATTCAGTTTCGGTTCGGTTCGATTCGATTTCGGTTTTGGTTTCTAAATCTTCGAAACCCAAATTCAAACCAAACTTTTCAGTTCGGTTTCGGTTTTTTTAAAATCAATTTTACATAACAATGTAATACTAATAGTAGTGTAAGAATGATTCATATTCAAATTAAAGTCATGATTTTTTAGAAACAATGAGCAACATATAGATACCATGTTTTCTATTTAATTTCAATTTTATTTGTATATTTATAAAAATAAAACACATTAAATAAAATGATGAATTGTCTTGCCATCATGTATGTGGTAAAAAAATCTTAATATTGTGTAGTTAATTTAATAATAAGGGCACGCGTTAATGACTTTTTTTTTTAAGATTATCACAATATGCAATTAGTAAGAAACATATTCTTATAAAATTAAAGGTCATCTTTTTTTTTATTGTAGTATAATTAACGTGTACCCTTAGAGTATATATTAACATTTTTTTCTTATACATAATTCGGTTCGGTTTAGTTCGGTTTTAAACTAGCTTACCTCAAATCCGAACCAAACTTTTCGTATTCGGTTTAGTTTTCTTATTTTCGATTTCAGTTTTTTTTTCGGTTCGGGGTTTTATGAATCGGTTCGGTCCGTTTTGTCAGTTTTCGGATTGGTCTTAACACCCCTACGATACTATTTGCATCTTATATTTGTGACAAATATTCTTTTTGTCACAAACACTCCCAAAGGTAAATTTATTAGCACTAACACTCTCTATAACTCGGGTAATAAGACGTGAGTGTAGTTACATATACTCAAACCACTTATGAAGAGTTTGTTGGTAAGAGCTTACGTAACATCAAGTAATAGAGTATTGGAGTGTTTTTTCTAAATAAAGCCAGCCTAATGAGAGGTGAATGCACTCACATAAACTCAGCTCAAATGTAGAGAGTGTATTGCTAAGCACTCACCTAATATCAGGCAATGAAGGGAGTGTTAAAATGTGTTTTTTAAAAAATTTCTAAAGGGGAGAGTTTGTGACAGATTTGGGGGTGTGAATACCGCCCTTTTAAAAATAAGGGCAACATTAATGACACACATTTTTACTAGGTTCCCCATTTGTCATGTGCTTAATTAATTAATTTATTTGTGGATATTATGATAATATTTGGTTTGTTAATGTTAGAAAAAATTTTAGGGATCAGTTTAGTTGTTTGTTTAGTTAAGGATATGGGCAAGTTAGTGGAAATAGTGGAGTTTGTTAATGGGGAATTAATTTTATACTAGTCTATATGAGTTGGTGCAATGTAATTTAACTTAAGTCAACTATTGAATGAGAATATATTAAAACTTGTTGCTTTAATGGAGGTCGGGTTCCCCTCAATTTGAACCACAAGGGTTTTCGTCCCCTTTTGAGCGGACTTTCTTTTTTATTCTTATTTTTATTTCTATTTTACAAATGTGTACGTACCAATTGGTATTAGAGCATGTTAATTTAATAGGCCTCTCCATATATAGATCAAAGGTTAGATAATTTGGTAACTAAGTTGGCCACATTATCTGCCAACCAGGGATAAATATTGAAGAAAATTGAGCAGATCTTTGCAATTGGTTAATTCACTTAATGAGATGACGGGGTTATGCAATGAAAAGAAAGGAGATATCGATTACGATTACAACCCAAAATTTACAATTCCCAAGACAATATGGAGTGTGGGGAAGAAGAAGTTATTGAGAATATTGTTGAGGTTCAAAATCAACTTAGTGGTGATGCAAAGTTCTACATGGAAGCAAATGACCTAATGGGATCAAAACAAAAGGTAGCTACCACCAACGTTACACTTTCAAGCAAACCAATCATCTCTTTAAAAAAATTTGTCGCTAAAAGTCCAATATGTTTGTGATGGCAACCAACAAAAAATGGATTCCATCGAAGAAATACATGCCAGAAATTTCAAAGTTAAAGTAATCATGAATTTTTCAAAATATCTCATAGGCGTTGCCGCTAAAAGTTCTCTTGCTGCCATGGATATTTTACATGCATGTTCGTTGTGAATAGTTTAGCAAATCCATACGTTCTCTAGTTTGGGGTCTAGGAGGAATCAATCAATTTTCATAAATAAACCTTGAGAACAAGGTTGTTTTCAAGGGGGAAGGAATATTATGTGCTTAATTTATTTATTTATTTTTTATTTTATTTATGGATATTAGGATAATATTTCAGTGGTTTATTAGTGTTACGAGAAATTCTAGGGATTAGTTTAGTTGTTTGTTTTATTAAGGATATGGGCAAGTTACTAGAAGTAGTGGAGTTTGTTAGTGGGGAATGGATTTTATATTAGTCTACATAAGTTGGTGTAATCTAATTAAAGCCTATGTCAAATATTGAATGAGAATATATTAAAGCTTGTTTTTTAATGGATGTCGAGTTCTTCTCAATTTGAACTACGAGGCTTTCTGTCCCACTTTAAACGGACTTTCTTTCCCATTCTTATTTTTATTTCTATTTTGCAAATATGTTCATATCACCATTTCACTTATTCGGAGCATATGCAGCGAATGAAAAGGCACATTTTCATTGTATATGCACATAGCTAGTGTTGGGAGATTTTCCCTCAGGAAATTTTCTCTTCACATTGAGGGGGAGTCGTCTTGCATGGATATGGAATAGTATTTTAAAAGGTAGAGCTTTTTTTAAGAAAAAAGGGTTTGAGGTGGCAAGTCGTAGATGGTAAATCGATCTCCATTTAGAGCAATGCTTAGATCCCTGGAATCTCTAATTTTTCAGTCTCCCTTCTGATGCCATTGTATAATGCGAGTAAGGTCTCATATTTGATTCACCCGAGTCACAAAATCTAGAAAGATGATTTGGTTCATTCCATTTTTGGGGTTGAGTTAAGTTAAGTGATTTGAAAGCTATTAGTAGAAAAGAAAAGACAGATTATTTGCAGTTTAATAGGGATAAGAATTAATATGTTCGTTCAGGCTATTGGTCCCACCTAAAATTAAGCACTTTTGGTGGCAAGTCCTCAAAAATGCATTAGTTATTAGGGAGAATTTGTCCTTTTTAAAATGTAAGCTATCTCATGTTTGTGATATTTATAAGAAGGATGTAAACTCAATATAACATTTATTATTTAGATACAATTAGACAATATCAATTTGGGAGAGTAATATTTTTGCGGAGCCCCTTTCTATGACCTATATTTCTGCAGCTATTAGATGGACTTCAAGTTTTACGGACTCCAATGGGATGGGTGAAGAGGCTATTATTTTGTTGGGTAAGGTGGCGGTTTCAGCGTAGTTTATTTAGTAATCTTACAATGATTTCATGTCTCAGTAGCATTGCGGTTTTAGTGTGCATTTCAACCGCTCTTGTGGACTTCCAATACGTGTATGGCCGTGTCCAAGAGGATTCTCTTACACCTTTCCATCAAAGTACAATTGGTATACTTCTTTCTTTTAAGGGTCTTGGGTCGTTTCCAATGCAGCCTTTCTCAATTTATTGTCAATAACAGTGGGTGTTAATGTTTACAGTTCTAATGGGACAATTTATGATGGAATCGAAAAAACTGTTGTTGCTATGTGTGAGCACCTCATATTTTGACCCTCGCAAGAATCCTAAAATCTAAGAAGATGAACACGCATACATCCACAAGCATTCATAGATGCATACATATGATTTTTATGTGTTACAGGTCGAAGAACGAGTCAGAAAGAGCATTCAGACAGAGAGTTATGAGAATTACCGGAAACTATCGAGATGGGGAATCGTCAAATCCCTTGAGAAAATGAAGATCATAATTCCTGATTCCTGATCATCCTCAAATTGTGGAGGTTATTAGGTGTTTCCACAAGGAGAAACATATTCAAAAATCAGCTCGTTCCGACTGCTGGATCTCCGAGAATTTAAAAAACCGGTAGTTTTTGCTTCAAGTATTTGAACGAAGACCTTCCCGAAGTCCAAATGAGCTCAAAATTGGTCAAGAGGTAAGATATATTATGAGGAGATACATGCCAAAAAATTAAATTAATCCGATATTTTGTTTACCCGAAATCGCAAAAACCATCACAGATGGATACCATCTGTCCACAAGACAAATGTCCCATTTGTCTTGTGGATAGATGCTTTAGGCTTTTTTAGTTTTATGGACTTTCTGACTTCCTAAAATCATGACATTTTGTGGAGAACTAGGTAATGATATAAGAAGAAACATATTAAAAAATCAGTTGATTCCGATTTTCGGATCTCCGAAAATTCAAAATACCGGAAATTTAGCTTGAAAAATCAAACGAAAGCCTTCCCGATGTCCAAAAATTCTGAAATTTGGTCAGTAGATGGATTTTATCATAAGGAACAACATACTAAAAAATAAGGTCAATCCAATACACCGTTTAACCGAAATCGCGAAAACCAGAGGGGAAAATAACATATGTCGTGTGGATAGATGCCCATCTGTTTACATGACATATGGTCTCTCTCTCTCTCTCTCTCTCTCTCCTCCATCTATAAAAGGCCCCTATTTCTCCACTTTTGGGGCATCAATCAAGTCTGGAACTTTGGGAAAGGTGCTACAAAATTCTCCACTTTCATTTTTGAAGCTCTTAGGTAATTTTCGTTGCAATTCGAATTTTTTTTATCAGTGTTATTTTAAATTAATCGCTCATAGACACTACTATTTATCTCCAAATCAATTCAAATTTTATATTTGAGCTTTATTTTCAATACCAAAGGTGTGGAATGAGTTAAAATAATTTTTTTGATATAAATTTTTATCAGTTAATTATTGGCTTATCAGTCTCAATCTGTTGAGCAATTAATTAACATTTGTATCTAGTTTATCTCCAATCTGCCAAAATTTTATATTTGAGCTTTACTTTCAATACCAAAGGTGTGGAATGAGTTAAAATAATTTTTTGGATATAAAGTTTTATCAGTTAATTATCGGTTTATCAGTCTCAATCCATTGAGGAATTAATTAGCAGTTGTATCCGGTTTAATCCATAAATCGCGATACCTAGCTAAATATCCAATATGAGAGTTTTGGATTCGTCAAATGCCAATTTAACAAATTGAATTATGATAAATTATTTGACGAACAAATCTCAAGGATTACCGAATATTCAATTCCAAATAAAATTAGCTTCCGAAAAGTCCTAAATTTTGTTAAAAACACCTATTTTGTTATCTATTATTATCAAAAATCATTTTAAAACACACACTGATTTTTAAAATCGCCAAGGCGAAATACGAAGCATACGTCTTCAATCCCCACCCCAAAATTCCAATTTTCTCAAAATTATGGGCTGATGTGCGATAATATCAGTAAACATGCGAATAATTGATTATAACTACACCCATATCAGTAAAAATTAAGTTATGAATCGGGTGCCTAACACCTTCCCAATTCGTAACTTAATCCCTGAACCTTTAAATTATATGGTTTCGCAATAATTGTGTTTAAGAGAACGTTTAATTCATAAATGCTTCTCTTTTACGCAGACTTTTGTTTGTTTAGTAAAACAAACTGGCAACTTTGAATTTTTCTTTAAATCAACATATTTTCTAAAATTTTATAAAAATAAACTTATTTTTCCAAATTAACCGAAAAAACGGAGGAATCGCTGCCATGGGATTTGGCGTCGAAAAACGAGGGTTCTCACACTATGTCAACTCTGATGGCTAAAGCTCTAGTTGTTAAAAAATCATGTTTCCTCCTTAATAGGAGTCGGTTTTAGGCTGCTTGCATTTTTTTCAGATTGTAAAGACGTGGTGGATATTTTACTCTTGGAAAGATCCTCCATGGGAAGTCAGTTCCATTAATTTTAAAACAGCTAAATGTAATTTTGTACAAGGAAGCATCTTTGAGAGCTAACAATCTAAACCTCATTTTGCATAGCTTTATTATGTCTCTTTTACAGGAATGTGATGATAATTATCTGTAGGAAACCCTACATGGCTTTCCTCAAATCCAAAGCGTTAAAAATCAAAGGAATTCGGTGGGAATAAAGGCACTTTAATGCCTAGACCAAATCAATTTGGTAAATGGAATATAGTCATTAAAGCATGAGTTTTATAAGTTTTTCTAAATTTGATCAAAAGGCTATCTTCTAAAGGAATGATTGTTTCTAAAGCATGAGTTTACTAAAATTGATTTGAAAATATGTTTTCTAAAAGCGTTATTGAGTTTCAAAGAAAAAATGATACTCGTGAACCCTAAAGGGAGTGAATAAGATTTTTAGAAAATAATGCGGAATTAAAAATAATTTTGAAAAATGTTTGAGTAGATAATGAATAACTAAGTATTAAGGAAACAATCAAGAATATAAACTCAATATAAAGCAATAAAGATGAATAAAAAGCTTGCATTTATAAAGATGAAACTGTAAACACACAAAGTCATTTTATTCACGTGGTTTGGTTGTTTAGACCATACGTCCGCGCCTAAGTAGTTCTCCCGAGAAGTTTCATTAATCGATTTTCTTATGGGTGAAAATCAAATATTTTACAATTGTAATCATTATCACTACACTTACACAAGAAACACTATTACTCTACAATGAGCTATCCTCTCACAAATGGATGAATATAATTTGTTTAGTGATACACACCAATGTACAATAACTCTTAAATGTATACAAAGATGTAAGATGAAACTCAGACTAGAGTTATCAAATTTGATTAAAGTTTATGGTTCAAGATGATAATGGATAGATCAAATAAGGATTTGAATCTTTTGAATATTGGTGATAGAAGGATAAAATAGTTTAAATAGTGATTCAAAAAAGTTTAAATGTTTTTCAGATGTACAATATATAGTCCGTTTTAGAAGTTAGGTGTAGTGGTTATTTCAAAATTTTGAGATTCAACGACTATATTATAAAGTATTAGTTGACTGAGTAAGGCTCATCAATCGACTAAGTAAAGCTCATCAATCGACTGATGGCCCTCAGTCGACTGAGTCAAGCCCCATAAGTCAACTGATGACCTCTGTCCATCAGGCCAAAATCCTAAATTTTGGATTTTTACAATTTTAACCCAAAATCTATTTTAATGCTTGGGGGATAATGTTCTTAATATGTTTTTAAGATACCTTTTTTTTGTTTGAACTTAAAAATCATTCGTACAAATTTATAATTAATTTATTTTGAAAAGTGATGTTTTCAAAGAGATTCAATTCTAAATTTGTTTGAGTCAATCTATAAATGATGTATGATGATATTTGAGTTATTAGAATGATCAAATGAGAAATTTACAAATAATCTAAGCACTCACTTAATTCTTGGTTTAATAAGTCTTCGAATACTTGATACGTTTCTTTGATTCTTCATTGTTCTTTTTGACTTTGATCGCTAATAGAATGTATGTCATTACTTCTTAATAAATTGTGTCATGTGATGCAAGCTTTTGTGAGTTATGTACTTGTGGAGGTATGATCTCGGTTGGATAGTTGGATAGTTGGTTTCAATAAATTCCGTTCCATGAATGATAATGATTTGAAATTATGGCTATACTTATTTCAACATATATGTTAAATTACACATAATTAATATATTATTATTATCAAAACAAGATTAATGACCTTTTAGGTCAACATATTCTTCATTAGCCTCTTCTGGTTTTTAACTCGATTTTGTCAAATGTGATTTCAACAAAGTAACTCACAATGTAGTGGATCTCGCTTGCAAAGATCGGCTCTCCTCAATTGAATTGGGTGTCGAGTCCGCCTTATGTTATTGTTGATGCCTTGTTTGTTGGCTTTAGGTTTTCTTAGATGTAGGGGTTAGTTTTTTGTTTTTTTAGTTTTGCCTTTCATTTGTTTGCCTTCGGGTTTGTTATGCTTATTTTGGCCTTTGAGCTTATTTTAACTTAAAAGAAATTAAATTTATATATACACAAGCATTGAAATCAAGCCACCAAACAATATGGTGTCCATTTTTTTTCTTTAACCCCATCTCTATAACACACATTCCACCCATTTGATAACTTTAAAAATAGAGAAACCAATTCTAGGTTTACCAACAACACTACACTAAGCTAGTTTAAATATGACTAATTTAACTAGGGTCTAGGTTTATAAATTTAAAATATTGTTTTCTTAAGTATAATTTTTAAATTATTTAAATAATATAATTAAGTTTTTCAATCCATCAATATATTGACACATTTGACATAATATATCTATTTAAATTTAAATTTATATCAAATCTACCAATAGTTCATTTTTTTTCTTATTTTAGAAAAAAAAATCATTGAATCTAGACATAAACAAAACTAGTACCCAACTAAAACATAAAGTATGTTAGGGGAGATATATTTTATTTATTTTTTGTTCTAGTTAGGGAGAAATTCAAGTAATGAAACATTTAATTTGAAGGATCAATCGGTGATAAATCATTTGTATGCATGGACTATGGATTTAGATAATAGGGACATGATTAAAAAGATTTCAACCAAAACTCCTTTCTTTCCAAATCCACATTGTTATGGGAAAAAATAGCCCTGTATCATTATTTTCAATTTTCAAGATTTAAAATCCAATAAGGTAACATTCACCTTCTTTTCAAGAAAAAAAATTACTTTGAATACTACACAAGTCATTTTTAAAATACTTGCAAAGTTGGAAATTTACAATAAAGATAAATAAGCAAATTAGGAAACAATTGTTTGCAATATTTCTATATGAAACATCCGCCTTAATTAACAGGATAACGCCTGTAATTAAGATCTGAAGCATCACTAACCCACCTTAGACTAGCTAAAGTATGTCTAATATAAATAATGAAATCATGAATCCAGGTAAACCACATAACATAGAATAAACAACCATGATACTCATACAAAATATGATAAAGTAAAACAGTAACATGTCATACATATCAGAGATACGAAATATATGCCACATGATAGGCCATAAGAACATTCCAAGCTTGCTGAGAGATTTTCAAGATTTCGGTTGGCACAACAATGATATACAATATGCATAACATGCTAATGAATGAACATTTGAAACAACTTATGCCATATAAACTTCAACAAGTCTCAATTCATATCATTTGATGCACATAATTCATCAATTAATCAATATCATTAATATACAACATCCATACATTCAAGGAATATCACATATGATTCAATCAACACATATGTATCAAGTATAAATGGAATATTTTGCTTCAAATCACATGTTCGTGGCTTTACAATTCACAAAACATCATTGTTTTCATCATGTTATAATTTTTGAAACAAATACAATTTAAACATGATGATTATCATTTAATAAAACTGTATAAGTGCATTTGGAAAACAATTAAACCCATACCTTAACTTAACAAGCCAAAGAGAAGAGAAGAAGATGAAGACCGAAACCCTGTTCGGTGAAATCCCAAAATTCTTACATCATCGCGATTTTTACGTCTCATAGAGCAATTTCTCCTAAAGTTAAATCGAATTCCGAAAGCTAAATATAAATGAAATCTAGAGAGTGAAAGAAAATAAAGCTTGTTCCCTTTTTCCTAGCTCGTGAATGGTGGAAATGAAAAAAGAAGGTTTTAGAAACCTTTAAAAATTGTGCAATCGACTCAACAACAGCCGCCAGTTAGCCCCAAAAAGCCCTGGTCAAGCCACCAACAGGCGCATGTTTACCCTCAATAGGCACCTTTCCAATGTCGAGGCAATTTCTAATCGAGAACCATCCCAAACAGTTGCCTGTCTCCCACAACAAGTGCTTGTTACATTCAAAACTGCAAAATATTTATTTAAAGCATGCTAAAATAATTTATTAACCATTTTCACACTAAACACATTGGATCAAACATAATTTACATTAATACAAACACATGGCATTACGTTCCATATATTTATATTTTTGCTATTAAATTCGTATATTTCATTGCAATTCATATTTCTGTGAAATTTACAAATTTAACATAGAGCAAATTTGCAGTGAAACTTTTAAATGTCATTATGATTCCTTTTTTTGCAGTTAAAGTTGTAAATTTCACATAAACATTTCTTGCAAATTTATAGTAAAATTTGTAAATTTCACTTCAAGTTCGCAATGACAATTTAAATTTTAATTAAAGTTTTATTATAAAATTTTTTAAAAAATTTCATGACATTCAATTCTAACTAATGAGTAATCAATACATTGATATATCAGTTTTTTATGTCAAATTTTTAAGTCCATGTAGAATTACTCACAATATAGATGTTATAATATATATATATATATATATATATATATAATACATATGTCAAATTTCAATGCAATTAATTTTAATTTTATCATTTTCATTAGTTGTAATAAGATAAAGTATCTTTATTGTATTAAAATATATTATCATGAAGTTTTCATAAAAATATACTCATATAGAATTTTTCTCCCATTTTCATAATTTAAAATATTATTAAAATGTTGCTCAAAATATATATATATATATATATATATATATATAATTAAAAAGAATGAAACTATTAAATTAAAGGAAATAAAAATGGGAGATAAAAGTGGTGTTGTCCCATGCATAATCCGCTGCTGCAAAAGCAGGCAGCCCCCGTCCGACCCCCGCTGGCTTTAAATACAAACCCATTAATTAATTAACTGCACGCACTACCCGGGCAGACTTCATTGAAAACCAACAAAAGAGAAAGTCAATTTTCCTACTCCTACTCCTGCTACATCTTCATATTTTTATTTCTGAATTAAGACTTAAAGAAAATAATAAATAAAGAAAACCCATGTATATATTATATAACGACCGACTATCCAAAGGAAAATTAAAGGTTCTCCCCAAGATCGCAGCTCCGTCCCAGCTGGTCAGCTCTCTCTCTCTCTCTCATCAAAAGTTCTGTTTCTTCTGATATACATTTTACATATATTTCTGGTTTCCCTTTTTCTTTTCTTTTGCTTTTCCCATTTGAGGATTCTTGATTACTGGAAAAAATGAAAGAAAGAAAGAAAGAAAGAAAAACATAAATCAAAAGAAGAAAATAAAGTATTTAATTACTTCTTGAATCTTCCATTTATTTGATTTGTACCAGAGTTAATAGCAACTTCAAGTCCTTTGATTTCTCTCTTTCGTCGGTCCACTTTCTCAGAAACCAAACACAGGTAGTTCGTTTGTTCACGAATGAGCGAGCATATACGATTACATAACCCGGACATCCAAAATTTTGATATTACTTACTTTTATGTCTAATATATATACATAAACACATTCAAGCTTTCATTCTCAATTGCTGGGTATTCTGCTACGATCTTATCAATTCCTAGATAGGTCGACTCCAATTTAATCCTAATTGAACCAACGGTTAATTCCATTTCTTTTTTTTAATTGCGCGTTTCGTTTTCAAAGTTGTTTTCACATTGGTAATATTTTAAGAAGATAATGGTCAAATTTGCTTACGTGCAGCTTGCTATATAAAATATTTATTTAGTTAAATAAGCCCACCATTGTCATCTTGTACGTTGAATGGTTCTCGATCAAATTTCCACCACATCTGTTTTTATCCAACAATGTCAATCAACATTTTGATCGCTTGGTCCCATTCTACTTAATAAAACAAATATGTAGTGTCAACTCTTAATTAAGAGGTAAAATACAAACACTGCTTGTGAGTGTATTGTTATATTGAGAAATATATGGTTGCTTCATATTAACAGGTTGGGCATTTATTGTAGTTGCGTTTAGCATGAACCTAAACATTGCAAGTTACCAAATTTGATGGGTTGCATTTGCTCAACAAAAACCAGACATTCGCCTGGATACGAGGAGCCTGCCATTCTTGCTGCTGAAACCCCATGTATGTTATTACATGTATATCTTGAGCTACGAGATTATAAAACTTTTGGATATTATGACAACATATATTTTATCTTTTGCAGTCACAGTGAATGAAGTAGAGGCCTTGTATGAGCTATTTAAAAAATTAAGTAACTCCATTTTTACTGATGGGCTTATTCACAAGGTATGTTAACGCCAGGTTACACACGAGGATTAAGGTTGTAATTCAGTTCCAAATGTGTTACAGATTTTTTTTATTTTCATGAAACAAAGTTACTGAGTATCCAATGATTCTATGGGGTTTTGGGATTATGTTGATCACTAATTTTATATGTGCAATATTGTCATCAGGAAGAGTTTCAGCTTGCACTCTTCAGGAACCAAAACAGGAAGAATCTCTTTGCAGACAGGGTGGGTTATTTTAACAACTCCTAATCTCTAGTACTGGTCGTCCCTATATTTTAATAACCAACTAAATAGTTTATTCATGCTTTTATTTTGTTGGTTTCGGCTTGTTCGGTTCTTAATCAATAATGCTGGCTGTATTTTAACTGAAACAATGCCAAATGTTTATGCAGATATTTGACATGTTTGATCTCAAACGCAATGGAGTTATTGAGTTTGGAGAGTTTGTCCGATCATTGGGCGTTTTTCACCCAAATGCACCTGCAGCAGAAAAAATTGCGTGTAGGACTCCTATCTTTGATGAGATTTTTATATGTCTGACAACAAAATTCTTATCTTTATATGAATTTCAATGCTTCTTATGAACAATTACCCTAAGTTTAGAAATGCTGAATTCATTGCCATGCTCTTAACTAACGCAATAAATATTCTGGCAGTTGCGTTTAGATTGTATGATCTGAGGCAAACTGGCTTTATTGAGAGAGAAGAGGCAAGTAGTATGGCTTGCCTATTTTTCCATCTTTATGATATTTAATGGTGCTGAATAATATGTATACAGAACTTCCTTATGTATGCACACTTATACTATTGTCTTGTTATGACAGTTGCAAATGATGGTATCAGCACTATTGCATGAATCTGATCTTGTGCTCTCCGATGATGTTGTTGAAATGATTGTGGATAGGGTGCAAATTCTCTTAATCTGTCCCTGCCTTTCACATATGGTTTATTTAGTTTAGATATTGATTTTAACTTATTTGTTTTCTTTTTATATGTGTTATGTCACAAACACACAAAAACAGACATTCAGTGATGCGGATACAAAAGGTGATGGAAGGATAGATCAAGAAGAATGGAAGGAATTTGTATCAAAGAATCCAACTCTGATAAAGAACATGACTCTTCCATATTTGAAGTGAGTGAAAATCAAATCAGTGGGTTAAAGTCTTTACGATCTTTCCTCTCTTTACATTGGTAAGTCGTGTGCAATTTCAGGGACATAACCATGGCTTTCCCAAGTTTTGTGCTGAGATCTGAAGCAGAGGATTAAGAAATGTAGAATTTTATAACTTTCGCACAAGTGATGTCCTTTGACGGATGGAGGAGCTAGGGAATGCGTAATTTAATAGCTAATGCGACGATCTGCAATGACAAGAACTTCAGCTCACAAAAATGCAGTAAATAGCTCACTGGGCAAGATTAAGTTCTTCCAGCAAACAAATTTATTGCATAGAAGGTTTGCATATAACATAAAAGGTTAAAATTCCAATCCAATTATCTCCAGTACGATGTTTATCGGCCGCAAAAAGTGTTTATGAAGGGATATTAGACAGAAATTAATAGGCAGTTGGTTGTTCATTGACGGAATAATTTTGGGGTGTTAAATTTCCTGGAATATTATTATTTGAGGAAGTATGTAAAAGTGAGTGTTTGATATTTGCCTCACCTGTCCCAGAGCAAAAGGTCTGCTTCTTTTTTCGAAGTCGGTGGGTTTTTTTTTTTGGAAAAGCTGAGAAAGTAGAATAGAGACTCTTCATTCAGAGGGTTGCTGTTTCATGGACAATGGATTTATGCTTTCTTCCTGCATTAAAAAAAAAAAAAGTTGGAATGATGGGGGCGAAAGGCATCCCTTAAAAAGTGGATATACAGTATACTCTTGTTGGCACTGTTTGTCCATATCCTTGGTGGAGAGAATCCAAAAGTAAAAGGTCACTTTTAACATTTGTTTACTACATTAAAAAAAGAAAAAGAAAATGCCAATCAACATCCTTACTCTTTTAGGGGTGATAAATGCACCTTATTTTTTTGTCACAAACACCTTTTAAAATTTTTATTAATATTAAACTAAATTTTATTCCTGCTACTTTCTCATCTCACTTTTTTAAACAAAGTTTAACTATTACTATAAACTCACTTTGCCATTTAAGAGCTTTAATACAAACTCACTTCTTCTTCTTTCTCTATAAACACACAAAAATACGTGCGTATATACTTCATCTCTCTTCTTCTTCTCCAACATCTTCTTCAAATTTCACCATTAATACTTCAAATAAAGCTCTATCAATCTCATTTTCCCATAATACTTTAATTGAAGCTCCATCAATCTTTTCCCCTTTTTATTAGTAATTAAGTTTCCATGCTCTATTTTTTCATTTTGATAAACCCACTTTGATAAATTCTTTCTCTCTCTAATTTAAAAACTTTGCTAGTGGAACCAAAGGCAACGTTGCCTTCACTGCCAAATTGGGGCAAATGGGTATCCGAGCTCTAGGAGCCTCAATTTTATTTGGATTTAGATTTCGTTTCTATTCGATTCGATTGATTAGTTTTAATTTTTATTTTTTTTTTAGTTTCGATTTTGATCTCTAATAGTGAAAATCAAATTAATTGATTTAGCATTTGAGAGAGGCTCTCAAATGGCAAAGTGGTTTTTTCTTCTTCAAAACATACACACACGCATATATATTCAAAACATACATATATACATACACATATACAAATACACACACACATATATATATATATATATATATATATATTCTAAAACGAAAGAAAAAAAATAAACAAAAAATGCATATATATATAGATCTCTTCTAAAAGAATGAAAAAAATTCAAGTCTACAGATCTGTTTAAGTTTCAATTGCTCAATGTCGAGCAAGTAACAATAAAGATACTTTTCCAATGACGGGAGAGTATTATCACATTTACTCTCCTTAATACGGGAGAGTATATCTCAAAAATTAGATCGTAATTAAGTAATTGCTAAAGTTTTAGATGCTCAATGTTAGGAGAGTACCAATGAAGATACTCTCCCAATGACGGGTAAGTATTATCACATTTACTCTCCCTAATACAGGAGAGTATATCTCAAAAATTAGGCCGTAGTTAAGTAGTTGAAGTTTCGGATGCTCAATGTCAAGCAAGTACCAATAAAGATACTCTCCCAATGACGAGAGAATATTACTAGCTTTTACTCTCCCAATGATGGGAGAGTATGACCTATAAATGATTAAACACACCCCTATTTTCATCAAATATCCCAAAAGTAATATTCAGCTTAAAGCACCAAATTAAACACCTTGATATTAAGAAAAAGAAAATGTAGAACAAAGTAGTCGATGATGTGTTATTAAAACACAACTAAAATTAAACCTTTCATCTCATTTCATTGATAACAACTATCTACGTCCAAAAAAGAACATTTCATTTCATTGATAACAACCAAATATTAAATTAGATTCTTGAATTAACACATCAAACTATGCAAAATGCCTAAGTAAACCACATCCACAAACATACAATACATATCAAATATAAACAAACTTTCTTCTTCAGCACTAATGATTCATACTTCTTCTTATACTCCATTTTGCATTTTCTCTCATCTTCCATTTGTTTCTTCAATTCATCACATTCTCTATTTAATTCTTGGTTTCTCCCCTCTAACTCTCGAACTCTGCACTGAACATCAATATATTTTTATCCATCATCGGCTTTGTCTTCATCATACCATCAAAAAAACTTACATGACTGTTCCTGATAATTTTTACTTCCAAAAAACTTGCACCTAGGGTTTTTAGTTGTGGAAGAAGCTTTAAAGGTACAGGTTCTCCACAATAAAAACTCATACGCGAGTTAATTGATTTGCTACTGGAACCCATTAACTTACAAACCTTAAAATGTAGGTCCGAAACCCTAAAATTTAACAAAAAAAAATACATGAACTCAATGGATAAAGCTAATGGGTATAGAGAAAATGAGGGTGGGCCTCAAAACTTATTGAAATAAAGTTGTAGAAAATGGTAAAGTTAGGTACGGTAGTGTTTCCTCAATGCATAAGAAGCACTTGTTGTAGTTGGAGAAAGTAGGACATATAATCTACAAAAGAAAAAATTAATGTAAATGCGAATCCAATAGAAAATGAATAACTATATTAGTAAAGAATAACCTACTCGAAACACAATTTAACAAACCAATATAAATAGACAAAAACATTAAGAAGGCACCTAGTTTAGAGTAGTTTTCAATTTTGAATACATGGAATTTTATTAGGGTGCTGGTAAAAACACCCTACAAATTCAATTTAAACACCCGTTTTTTAAGCACCCATATTTTAATTTTAAATTTGTAAGAGCACACGTACAGTTTAGGCACCCTAATGATAAACACATACTTAAAACAAAACATTATATTTGAGACAAACATTTGGTCACTGAATTTCGTCACTAAAAATTAATTTTTTTCTAAAATTATAGTTGAACGCAAAAATGCCACTAGAATTAATAAATTTATACTTGATTTTTATCTCATTTTTATCTCACAATTATTTCCAATAAAACTCGAACTAACATTTTTTTTGCATATTTGTGCAAAAGAATGAGCTTCCTTTGTTGCTCCGAATAGAATGCAGAGAGTACATGGGCTTTTGGGGCTACAGGCCACTCTTACCTACATTCCACATACGAAGGAGAATGGAGTTAAAATTGTTCAATTACAAAACAGGAGATTGAGTATGCATAAAAATAAGTACACATGATTGTGTATGTATTAGGGCAAATCCATATGAAGCAATTTGTGTTAAGGAACTGGAGTAATTATGGTGAGGTTAAGATACATTTTTTGAAAACATGGGTTTCCGTGATGGAGTTTGAGAATGTGGAGTTTACTGTATATGTCATAGAGGCAAGGGCCATGGTAGTTTGATAGTAAGCCATTGATAATTAGGCCTTGGAATGCAGATGCCAATCTTGAATGTGAAGATACGGCAATGGTCTAAATATGAATTCGATTTCCCATTTGAAATTGCATTTAAACGCCAAAACCACAGGTGCATTAAAAAAAACGCAACGATGAAAGGAAAAAAAGTTGTGGGTTGAATTGAGATACTGGGTGCCTTCAAAGCACATATGTTGAATTGAGATAATAGGCTCCAGACCTACTCTAAAAGCCCTGGCCACACGTTTTCTTTAGTCATATATATACAAGGGGCATTTACTCCCCCCACCAACCAAGCAATCTCCAAGTTTCAATTAAGAAGAACCAAAGAGAGAAAATATACACCATTAACAAACACAGAGAGGTATAGGCAGGGCTAGGCAATTAGTTTCCAAGCTTCTCTTTACGAGAAACTAAACTAATGTTAACTCAGCTCCCCAATCCTACTGTAATATTAAGAAAATAGAGTGACTAGAGAGACCTTTGTGAGTTTGTACACTTGTTAATCTATTGTTAATACAAGGCAAACCGAGCTCCAAGCTTCATTCCACAGAGGAGGATTAACCCGTATCTTCATACGAGGCCAACCTCCTCTATAAATTATCAACTCTCTTAAATTCAGTACTTTCATCTTGATTACTCTAATCATTTGTCATAATCAATTGACTGCGTGGCGCTGAAAATAACTTTCAAATTTTTAGCACCAACAGTTTGGCGCCGTCAGGATCAATTGACTGATATCTCTTTCGGGACTTCTGTGAAGGGCATGGTATCGAAAACCACAACAGCTCACATGTCCACCCTCAGGCCAGTGGCCAAGCAGAGGTCACCAACCGAAAAGTCACCTTGGCAACAAAAGTTTCTGAACATGGCAAGCTCGCTGCCAAGTGGGAAGGCCCTTATGTGGTCACTAAAGTCTACAGATCAGGCACTCATTATTTGAGGACTGCAGACGGTATAGAGCTCCTGAGGCCGTGGAATATAGAACACCTCAAGAGATACTATCCTTGAGCTATGACAGTTTGTACCTTTCCTGTAATAGATTCATCCAAAAGAATGTGATTGGAATGTCCTGTTTAATACTTTATTGCTTGTAACTTACACTCAGTTTAGCAAGTATTCAGCTCGTCAAAAGCACACTTGCACTCTGTTTTCAAAAATCCTCTCACAAAGAGGTCAGTTTAATAAGTGTTTGCTCGCCAGAAGCACACTTTCACTCTGTCTTCAAAAACCCTCTTGCAAAGAGGTCAGTTTAGTAAGTGTTCAGCTCGCCAGAAGCACACTTGCACTCTGTCTTCAAAAACCCTCTCCCAAAGAGGTCAGTTTAGTAAGTGTTCAGCTCGCCAGAAGCACACTTGCACTCTATCTTCAAAAATTCCTTTAACAAAGAGGTTAGTTTAATAAGTGTCCAGCTCGCCAGAAGCACACTTGCACTCTATTTTTAAAAATCCTCTCACAAAGAGGTCAGTTTAGTAAATGTTCAACTCGCCAGAAGCACACTTGTACTCTGTTTTCAAAAACCCTCACAAAGAGGTCAGTTTAATAAGTGTTCAGCTTGCCAGAAGCACACTTGCACTCTGTCTTCAAAAATATTTTCGTAAAGAGGTCGGTTTAGTAAGTGTTCAGCTCGCCAGAAGCACACTTGCATTCTGTCTTCAAAAACCCTCTCGCAAAGAGGTCAGTTTAGTAAGTGTTCAGCTCACCAGAAGCACATTTGCACTATGTCTTCTAAAACCCTCCTATAAAGAGGTCAGTTTAGTAAGTGTTCAGCGCGCCAGAAGCACACTTTCACTTTGTTTTCAAAAACCCTCTCACAAAGAGGTCAGTTTAGTAAGTGTTCAGCTCGTTAGAAGCACACTTATACTCTGTTTTTTTTTTTTTAAAAAAGAGCTAAGTGAGAAGAGGGTCATGGTTCCACCCAAGGCAATATTTGTATTGCTAAGTTTTGTTTGACTTTGTCTATGTTGTGGAGGCATTAATGTACCTATAGGGCTCATTGATACATCTTACACGGACAACTCAGACAAAAGCAGAAGCAAGAATTAAAGCAAGACAAATAATTAGAAGGTTATTTTCAGCACTAAACTATTGTTTTCATTTCATGATAGAAGATCGTTACGTGGGTCCTAGATTCCTGTACAAGAAGAGCTATTGAAAGATCGTTACATGGGTCCTAGATTTTTATACAAGAGAGCTATTAAAACTACTCTTCATTGCCATCACCGGCTCCTGCACCAAACCTCGAAGGGGAAGGCTCGCCAGTCTCCCACTTAGTCAACACATCAAGTTCCTCAGCTCGTATCAACTACAGCACGGCAAGAGTGTCGGTTCTCTTCTCTGCGATCTTGGTCTCCAACTCAGGCGTCACCTCAATCTCTGAAGGGGCTTCTAACTCCTCGAGCTCCTCTGGCCGCTGCAGTGCCAACTCCTTGCACTTATAAAAACCAGTTACAAAAAAGTTGGGGATCCTTAGTAATGGGCCCTCGGAGCTGCAGAAATCTTCGACAACTTGAGCTCTCACTGCAGGGAGGAACTCCTTCAGCCCTTTAGCTCCTTCTCCAGGTCAGAAAGTCGGACATGGTTACTTTTTAGAGCCACCTCAGCGTCTTCCCTCCTTTTGCACTCCAATTCGGAGGACCGTTGAGCCATTTTAAGTGTAGACCCAGCGGCCTGGAGATCCCTTTTGCCGCTGATCAGCTCGGTCTTGAAGTTGAAGGCCTCTTGCTTCGCTGCCTCACAC
Organism: Lonicera japonica; assembly: GCA_021464415.1. Taxonomy (NCBI): domain Eukaryota; kingdom Viridiplantae; phylum Streptophyta; class Magnoliopsida; order Dipsacales; family Caprifoliaceae; genus Lonicera; species Lonicera japonica. The sequence continues at coordinate 90,881,609 of CM038463.1, read as the reverse complement.
TCTTGTCCTAGCACCTTATACGCAGACTCCAGGCGAGAGAACATGGCGTTAAAGCTATCCATTTTTCTCTTCAGGTCTTCTGTCTCTGACAAGGCATTGCTCAGCTGGTCCAGCATGACCCTTTTGTCATCTTCAGCCCTCTTCAAGTCACTCTTGGTAATGTAGAGTTCGTTTTGCATTATAGTGAGCTCCTCCTGAAGGGCAGAGTTGGCCACTGCTTTGGAACCCTCCTCAGCCAAGTGAAGGGTTGAGAAGAATAGATTCATGGCCTGCAAAGAAACAGAAAAGACAGATTATATTCAAGGAACTCGAAAAAGTGAACTCAGAATAAAGGGAACACGTACCTGACTCATATGAAGGAGCTGGCCAACGAGCTCCTACCTCGCTTCCTTGCATGCTCCAGGACATTCTACGATAGGGGAGGCAGGGAGTATCCTTGTACAAAGAAGGCAGAGCTACCCTGGGCTCTAGGCTCGAGCACGCCCTCGTCAGTTTGTCCCTTTAAGGTATGCTTTGGGGCATCTTTAGCTCCCGTGATCACTACCTCCTCTTCCGTTGTCCCGAGCCCTTCAACAACCTCGGAGCTCTTACAAGCGGGACTAGAAGACTTACCTTCTGAAGCCCATCTCCTCTCTAAGGTAGTCTTCTCAGGGCTGAAGGGATGGAAATCCTCTAAGGGGGCGTTAATGAGCTCCACCCAACTTTGTACATTCTCTGGTGGAGGGCTAGCGGGCCTGGCAATGACCATTAGGGCTAGTTTGGAGACCTGAGACTGCTTCGAGGTGGCCCCCTCAACCCTATCTGACCCCTTAAACCTTTTTAATAGAGGTAAACCCCTGGCCAATGCGGTCCTCCTCTTGGTTGTTTTCTCAGTGTTCACCTTGAAGACCGGGGCTGGAAAAAAAGACAACAAGGTCAAAGAAAGCGAAAAGCAGGGACTATGCGTAAAAAAAAAGAAAGCAGATCGGAGACTTACTTTTCTTAGGCACCACAGGCACCTGTTGAAGAGGGGCTACAGTCAGCACTCTATCTTCAGGAGAGACAGGTTGAATTTCCCCTACAGGGCCCTCTTGTGGAGTTCCAACTTTAGGAGCTCGGTCACTGTCCCCTTTCTAAATAATTTTAGAGGAATAGAGCCCTAGATCATCCGCTCGGATGGTAGAAGCACGTCCAAAGGGGGAAGTCCTCCACGGTGAGGATGTGGGGCTCTGTGTTGGAGGGCATGGGACCCAAGCCGTACCTTCACAGCATCCTAGGAGCTACGATGTCAGCATAATTCTTAAGGAAGAAGTCATTAGCATCTTCTATCTAGGACATCTTCACTTGAACAGGCTTCTTTTATTTAACTGTGGAATAAGAAACAAATAAAAGAAGTTAGAAACTCTGGCATTGAATACATAAGCAAGCAAGCTCGTTTGGCACTGGAGAGGAAACCTACTGATAGAATCTGGCTCTGAGAGCCAACGTTTGAGGTCGTGGATACTGGGGCACCTTGAGTCGTGCTCCCAGTCCTCCCCTGAGACAAAGAAAAATCATTTTTTGCAGTTGGGGATGCTGTCGGGGAGGCCATAGATGATCTTTGAGGCTCCTAACCTTGTGGGGCAGTTCAAAACACCCTTATTCTTCCCGCCATTGTCCTTGGGCTGAAACAGGGAGATGAACTCCTCTATAGATATATTGTGACTCCTAGCAGAAATGGCTCTAAATATCAACACTGACCCTATCAGAAAAGACCACATGTTCGGACTAACTTGGGTGGGAGCAAGGTCCATAGTTACCAATAACTCTCTCACGTGGTCGTCGATTGGGAATCTCAACCCGTGTTCGAAAGTGGCCTCATAAAAACAGACCTCCTCAGGTCTGTACTAACAGGCTCTCTCTTCTGGGCCTGGCGCCCTAATCCTGACCGAGTCGGGGATTAAATATTTGTCTTTGAGTTTGGGGATGTCGAGCGCAAAAAAGGTTGAAGGGATACAGAAGCTGGCCAGAGAGCTAAAATACTCTGAATACTGGTCGATGGCCCTTAAATCGTTAGACACACAAGGAGGGAGACATATGCTAACTAATTTTTTCTCACTATCCAAAATCTCAATGGATCTCACGTCGAAAAGGAAGCTGGGTACAATCCCCACGAAGGAGCCCATCTCTGTGTTGGGAGGGACCCCCTAACCCTGGGTCTGATAGGTGAAGTGTTCCATCAGAACCGTTAAGGTATGAAGAGGAGAGGAAGGTGCAAAATGAGGAATGAGCCTGATGAATGTGTCTAGAGAAACGCTCAAAAACCTCTTGAAGGAGTTCTCGAAAAAGGGTTTGTAAGCCAGAGTAAAAGGAAAATGTGGCAAAAGGATGCTTTGGGAGCTCTAAGCCTTTAACGTGCCTAAGGTTTAAGAGAAGAAGAAATGAAAAGTAAGAAAATTTCTCTAAGGCAAGAGAGTCTTTATAGGGTGTACGAGAGAAGTTAGGTGTTTTTTCAAAAGCCTTAACTGTCCGCTCGAAGACCTACTGCCACGCGCCAGCACAATCTCTAAGGAATACGGAACGGCCGTACTCATTAAACAATAATGGTCGCGCCAAAGAGCTCAAACCAGGTTGGAAACTCCCAGATTCAGGATAATCACCATATTTAGGGAAAAACTTAATTCCGACCTCCCCTAAGAGTCCCGGTGCATGTCTCTCGATAAACAGAGCTCGAAAGATCTTCCAAATAAACTAAAACGTGGATTCTCATCCTTCTCAACCAGCTCCCCTAAGCTGAATGATGAAGATAGGGGCAGTTGATGGTGCAAATTAATGATTCAATTTACCCCGCCAACCTCGAGCTGACACGTGGCCGTCCACCTCAGCCACCGAGTTCGTTTCTGTGCAAAGAGCTCAAAGGAGACCTATCATGACCTTGTAAGAAAAATGGATCCCTTCGAAGGTCTGGGTATTCACTCAAGGGTCAATTGCGGACGACATATTGCGAAACACGAGCTCTAGAGCCCTTTCGACAAGTTTCGAAGTTGTCTCTCTCCTTCCATCGCCCAACCACTCTGCTAGAGTGGTTAGCGAGAGCATGGGCGACTGTCACCGCTCTGCAAAGCATGCAGAGCTTCCCTTACCTTCATTAAATGCACGCCCACTGCATATAATGCACCTGAACTCATGGATAAGCAAGGTCAGAGTTGGTACTGATAGAAGCATGGCTCCAGACCTACTCTGAGAGCCCTGGCCACACGTTTCCTCCAGTCATATATATACAAAGGGAATTTACTCCCCCCCACCAACCAAGCAATCGCCAAGTTTCAATTAAGAAAAACCAGAGAGAGAGAAAATATATACCATTAACAAGTATAGAGAGGTATAGGCAGGGCTAAGCAGTTAGTTTTTAAGCTCCTCTTTACGAGAGACTAAACTAGTGTTAGCTCAGCTCCCCAATCCTACTGTAATATTAAGAAAATAGAGAGACTATAGAGACCTTTGTGAGTTTGTACACTTGTTAATCTATTGTTAATACAAGGCAAACCGAGCTCCGAGCTCCATTCCACATGGGAGGATTAACCCGTATTTTCATACGAGGCCAACATCCTCTATAAATTATCGACTCTATTAAATTCAACACTTTTCTCTTTATTACTCTAATCATTTGTCATAATCAATTGACTGCATGGTACTGAAAACAACTTTCTAGTTTTTAGCACTAACAGTCTCATATAAACATTTAGGTTACAAGTGTTTAACCATCATTATATATTGTTTTTGCCACAGATAAATTTATTGTTTAAATTTGAGATTACTTGTAGATTGTTGTCTTGTGTTAGTTTTTTTTATCAACATTATATATAAATTTAAGTATAAATTGAACCTAAATTTTTTTATCCTAATTGAGTATTTCAAACCCTTAAAATCAAATAACCCATATTTGAAAATACCCTAAATCCAATGTAAGAATATAAGAAAGAAAAGATGAAGGACATACCAAATAGAGTTTCGGAGGTGGAGGGAGAGTTTTCAGCAGCTAAGTAACTCTAAACAGGAGAAGAGAGATGTGTTCGCACTCTCAGTGGAGATGGAAAATGACGATGGAGATGGGAGTCAGAGAACTAGGGCATGCGGGAGAGAGAGTGGTGTGTTTGAAGTTTGAACACCCTTTTTTTTCTTCTTATTTTATGGTTTTAATTAATTAAAACTTAACTTAATTACTTTAACTATGATTCTTAATTTAAAGGGTGATGGGATGATGTGTTTGTGATAAATTTTTAAAAAATAGAGAGTGTAAAATGTAAATAATGTTTATGGCAAAAAATGGGGTGCATTTATCACCCCTTTTAAGTAAAAATTGGTTTAAAAGGGAAATGATTATTCGACTGTCCTCTATTATTATATTCGCTGATTGCTTAAACAACTCAAATTTGGTTCCCTAATAAATGATGAAAGAAATTTTATAGTGGCTCCTAGAGGCTCCAATTTGAAAATTCCTTGTGCGTAATTTACCTTTTTTTGGCTTTGCAAATAAATGTACGGAGATTTTAAAGATTCTTTATTCTCAGGATAGTTTCTTTACCTTTCTAATTTAGATTTGAATGTCTAGTTGTTTTATTTTCTAAAATATATATATATATATATATATATATAATATATAAAAGAAGAAGCTCCAATTTGACTATTTTAGCCACCCGCCTACCATATTTTGTGGCAATTAACACTTATGTAGTACTACAAAATATTTGTTAATAAGCAAAACAATTTTCCAGTTTATGGAGGAAAGGTCTCTCCCATCATAAAGCTGAGTTATTTTGTACCGACAAAACAAAATCATCTACTCTGTACCCTTTTTTTTTTTTTTTAAAAGTTGTACCTTTCTTTAATTTTAGTGTTGTTTAAGAAAATAATAATTTCATCGTAATCGATAAATAAACTATAACTTAATTTTTACTATAAAATTTGATATATCAATTATATTTTAAAAAATAATACTATTAACAAAAATATTTAACAAAATAAAACTATCAATTTACAATTAAAGGTCTATTTTATAATAATATGAAAAAGGAAAATAAAAAATAGTTGCTTTTTACGGGAAGTTAAAATATAAGTTGATACATGTGGTGAGATGCATTCTTACTTTATGAATTTTTTAATATAAATTTTTTTATTTTGTGATCAAGGGAGAAAAAAATTTCACAAAAAATAATGAATAATAGAAAACATCTACTCATAAAAATGACTATGAAATGAAGAGTATCGCATCACATGTATTAATTTATTTTTTAACTTTTTACACAAATCAAGTATTTTCCTTATCATTTTTTTATGTTATTATCAAATAGAATTTGAAAGAGTAAAAAAAAATTGGTGAAATGTGAAAAAAAGCCAAACAGGCCGCACCAAAACATGCAACAAACCTATTGGTGCTAAAAAGTGGAAAGGTATTTTAGACTACACAGTCAAAAGGTTATGACAAATGATTGGAATGGTAAAGATAAAGGTGCTGAATTTAAGAGAGTCGAGAATTTATAGAGGAGGTTGGCCTCGTATAAAGATACGGGTTAGTCATCCCCTGTGGAATAGAGCTAGGAACTCGGTTTGCCTTGTATTAATAGGGAACTAACAAGTGTTACAAACTCACGAAAGTCTCTCTGGCTATTCTATTCTCTCAATATTGCAATAAGAGGAAGGCTGAGCTAACTACAATTTTAGTCTCTCTAACTGAGGAGCCCTGAAGCAAGCTATCGAGCTTTGCTTCTGTCTTTTTTGTGCTTATTTGTGGTGTGTCTTGTTTTTCTCTGATTCTTCTCAATTGGAACTTGATCAGAACTTGGTTGTTGGGAGAAGTAAATACTTCTGGTATATATATGACTGGAGGAGATGTGTGGCCAGAGCTCCCAGAGTAGGTCTAGGGCCATGCTTCGACCAGTACCAACTCTGACCTTGCTTCTCCATAAATTTTGGTGTATTAAATGTAGTCGGTGTGCATTTAATGAAAGTGATAGGAGTTATACGTGCTCTGCAGAGCAGGTTACAGTTCCCATGCCTTCGTTAACCACTCTGACAGAGTGGTTTGGGCGAGAGAGAGAGCTTCGGAGCTCATTGAAAGAGCTCTTGGGCTCGGGCCTTATAATTTATCGTACGTAATTGACCCTTGAGTAGGTACCCAGCCCTCGAGGGGCTTTATCCTTCTTACAAAGTCATAATAGGGCCCATCCGAGCTCCTTGTACAGAAACAGGCCCGATAGTTACCGTGGACGGCCACGTGTTAGGTCGAGGTTGGTGAGGTAAATTGAATTAATAATTTGCACCATCAATTGCCCCATATCCTTAACATTTAGCTCAGAGTAGTTGATTGAGGAGGATAAAAACTCATGCTCAGTTTATTTACAAGAATTCAAGCTCTGTTTGATGAGCGACGAGCACTGGAGCACCTGGAGGAGGTCGGATTCGATATTCACATCAGATCTGGTGGATATCCCGAATATAAGAGTCTCTGACCTAGCTTGAGGACCTGCGTTTTAACCCCGAGCTCTTTGACGTGACCATTACTACTTAATGAGGTCATGTATGGTCGTTCCGTATTCTTCGAAGAACGTGTAAGCGTGTGGTGGTGGGTTCGCGAGTGGACAATTAAAGTTTTTGAAAAGACACTTGGCTTTTCCTACATGCCTTATAAAACCCTCCTGCCTTAAAGAAAATTTTCTACTTTTTATTTCTTTCCTCCTTGAACCTCAGGCATTTTAAAGCCCCCAAAGCCTTCACTCACCACGTTCTTTATTACTCTGGCTTACAAGCATTCTCTAGATCATAACTTTAAGAGATTTTCAAGTGTGTCCTTGGTAGATTTCATCGATCACGTTCCGTACTTTGCTCCTACCACATCTCTACACACCTTAGCCCTTCTCATGGATCACTTCACAAACCACGGCCAGAACTTGGAGATTCCCATCAACAAAGAGCAAGGTTCTTCTGCTGGAAATGAGAGCTCTTCAGTAGAAAATGTGCCTGCACTCCCTGAAGTCAGGTCCATCAAAATTATGGACAGTGAAGATGAGGTAGTTCGTATTTGTCTCCCCCTGTGTTGAATGATGCCAAGGATATCCAAAAATATACGGAGTATCTCAATGCCTTAGCCGCTTTCCGTATCCCGTCGACCTTCTCTGCCCCCGACATCCCAATTTGTAAAAAAAATAACCAAATTCATGATTCAGTCAGGATTAGGGCGCCAGGCTCAGAGGAGAGAGCCTGCTACTACAGACTTGGGGAGGTCTGCTTCTACAAAGCCGCTTTCAAGCACGGGTTGAGGTTCCCAATCGATGACCACATAAGGGAGTTGTTGATAACTATGGACCTTGCTCCCGCCCAAGTTAGCCCGAACATGTGGTCTTGCTTGATAGGGTCAGTACTGATTTTTAGGGCCATTTTCGTTGGGAGTTACAATATATCTATAGAGGAGTTCATCTCCCTTTTTTAAACCAAAGACAGCGGAAGGAAGAATAAGGGTGTCTTCAATTGCCCCACAAGGTCAGGGGCTTCAAAGATCATATATGGCCTCCCTGACAGCATCCCTAACTGGAAGAAGTGATTTTTCTTTGTCTAAGGGGAGGACTAGGAGTACGACTTGAGGTGTCCCAGTATCCACGACCTCAAACATTGGCTCTCCGAGCCAAACTCTATTAGTAATTATATTCTTCACTGTCAAATAAGCTTGCTTATGCATTTAACGCTAGAGTTTCTAACCTCTTTTCTTTGTTTCACATTTCACAGTTAAAAAGAAGAAGCTCATTCTAGTGAAGACATCCTAGATGGAAGACGCCAAAGACTTCTTCCTCAAGCACTATGTCGACATCGTAGCTCCAAGAATGCTGCGGAGGTATGGCTTAGGCCCCAGGCCCATCAACACAGAGCCTAATGTCCTCATCGTGGAGGACCTTCCTCATTTGGATGTGCTTTTGCCCTCTGAGTGAAACGACCCAGGCTCAGCCACGCCTCCAAGAGGTGAATCGGTTCTGAAGAATAGAGGACGAAAAAAAGAGGGCATACAGGGAAAATAATAGTAGAGAAGAGCCCCCCCCCCTTCAACACCTAGGTCCGTGGTGCCCAAGAAAAGTGATAACTGGGGCCAAGGATGCCCCCGAGCAGATCTTCAGACCTGGGAAAACTGACGAAGGCACGCCTGATCCTAGCACCCAGGGTGGTTTTGCCTTCTTCGTGTAAGAATACCATCTCCCTCCCCTATCGCAAAAAGTGCTGGAGCAGGCAAGAGAGAGGGGAACGAGCTCATTTAGTCTCCATATGAGTCAGGTATTTGCGTATTCACTTTAGGCTTCATTCTTCAAGTTCTTTGAGTATAATTTGCCTCTTTCGCTTCTTCGCAGGACATGAATCTCTTTTTCTCAACCTTCCACTTGGCTGAGGAGAATTCCAGTACCGTGGCCAACTCAGCTCTTTAGGAAGAACTCACTAAGATGCAGAACGAGCTCTACATTGTCAAGAGCGACCTGGAAAGAGCTGACAACGACAAGAGGGTCATGCTGGACCAGCTGAATAATGCCCTGTCAGAGACAGAAGGTTTAAAAAGCAAGGTGGACAACTTCAATGACATGTTCATCCGGTTGGAGCGTGAGTACACAAATCTGTCCCAGAAGCACGAGGCCAAAAAATAAGAGGCCTTCAACTTTAAATCCGAGCTGACCCAAGTCAAGAAGGAGCTTCATAATGCTAGGCTCAAGTTGGAAAAGAGCCAAGAGACAACTGATTTGGAGCGTAAAAACAGAGAGGGTTGAAAGAGTCTGTTCCAGCAATGAAGTCCCAAGTCGTTGAAGAGTTCTGTGCAATGAAAGGTCCCTTGTTGAGGATCTCAGATTCCTTCGTCATCGGCTTCTACAAATGCAAAGAGTTGGCTTTGTAGAGGCTTGAAGAGCTCAAGGATCTAGAAGTACCTTCTGAGATTGAAGTAACTCCTGAGTTCGAGACCAAAATAGCTTAGAGGAAAGGCAATGCCCTAGCTGTCCCGCAACTGATTAGGGTTGAAGAACCTGACGTGCTGACTAAGTGGGAGACCGGTGAGCGCTCCCCTTCAAGGTCTGGCGCAGGAGTTGGTGATGAGGAGTAGTTTTGATAGGTCTCCTTTTTGTATAGTATTATAGGACCCATGTAACTTCTCTTTTCATCAATGAAATGAATTATTTTTGCCAGTTTTACTTTATTTTGCTTTAATTCTTGTTTCTACTTTGGTCTAAGTTATTTATGTTAGATGTAGCAATGATCCCTATTGGTACTCTAATACCCTCATAACATAGATAAAATCAAACAAAATTTAGCAAGATAAATATCGTGCCTCAAAGGAGGTTTATTAAGAAATTCATAAAAGGTAAAAGACATGTATGATGATAGTAATCTTTTCGAGGTTCTTGGTGTGGAAAAGGAAAATTTGTACTCTTTGGCTAAGTCTTGAGTAGAATCATGCCCCCGTCTGACTTAGGCAAATTTTGACAAATTTTCTCATTTGTTATCAGGCCCCTTTAGCCAAAGGTTTTAAACAGAGTGTGAGTGTGCTTCTTACGAGCTGAACACTTACTAAATTGATTTCTTTGTGAGAGGTTTTTAACAAAGTGTTAATGTGCTTCTAGCGAGCTGAACACTTACTAAACTGACCTCTTTGTGAGAGGTTTTTAAAACATAGTGCAAGTTTCAAGTAACAAAGTATCAAACAAAACATTCCATATACATTCTTTTGGATGAAATTATTACAAACAGTACAAACTATTCTAGCTCAAGGATAGTATCTCTTGAGGTGTTTTATGTTCCATGGTCTCATGAGCTCCATGTCGTCCATCGTCTTTAAATAATAAGTGACTGGTATGCTGACTTTGGTGACCACATAGGGACCCTCCTACTTGGCAGCGAGCTTGCCATGTTCAGAATTTTTTTTTACCAAGGTGACTTTTCGGAGCACTAAGTCGCCAACATTCATGCTTCGATGTTTGACCCTTTTATTGTAACTCTTGACCATGCTTCTTTTATATGCCTCTTCCTTAATTTGAGCTTACTCTCCTTTTTTTCGATGAGATCTAGGTTAGCCAGCAGGTCCTTATTATTATAAGTTGGGTCGTGATTATTGATTCTGTAAGTTAAGACTCCCATTTTCACTGGGATGACTGCTTCAGTTCTATATGTCAGGGAGAAAGAGGTTTCGCCCGTCGGACCTCTAATTGTGGTTCTGTAAGTCCATAGTACCGAGGGGAGCTCTTTAGACCAGTTTCCCTTGGCATCATCGAGTTTCTTCTTCAACGAGCTCAGCAAGGTTCTGTTGGTGACCTCTGCTTGGCCATTGACCTGAGGATGGATAGGTGAGCTATAGTAGTTTTCGATTCCATGTCTTTCACAAAAGTCCCTAAAGATATCGCAGTCAAATTGCTTTTCATTATCAGTGATCAGCACCTTTGAGAGACCAAAATGACAGATGATGTTCATCCACACGAAATTTTAAATCTTCATGGTGGTGATCGTTGTCAGTGCTTTGGCCTCAACCCATTTGGTGAAATGATCGATGGCCACAACTACGAACTTGGTCTGTCATTTGCCTAGTGAAAAAGGCCCCACAATGTCCGTGCTCCACTGGGAGAAAGGCCAAGGGCTGCTGACGGGGGTCATAAGCTCTGTTGGGAGCTGCTGGATGTTGGCGAATCGCTGGCACTTGTCTCATTTCTTTACCAATTCATTTGCGTCTTGTAGGATGGTGGGCCAGAAATAGCCTTGTCTGCCAACTTTGAGTGCTAGTGAGTGAGCTCTCAGGTGCCCTCCACACAGGCCTTCATAAATCTCTAGTAGGGTTGCTTGGGCTTGGTGCGGGTGCAGCCAAAGCAAGAAAGGGAAGACATACCCCCTCTTATACAGTGTTGGACATATACTTTATTCTTTTGGCCATCTTCTTGTCTTCGGAGAAAGCTCCGTCAGTGAGATAGTTCAGAATTAGGTCAATCCAGCATTTACAGATTTGTACTAGAGCTGTGTCCAGCTCCACAGGTTCATCTATAGCTTTTTTTCAGATATTCAACGTGCACCCCGCTTGGTAAGTCTGAAGTTGTGGCAAGCTTGGCCAGGCGATTTGCCTTATTGCTCTGAGCTCGTGGGACCTTAATGAAACTTAGTTTAGAGTACTTCTGAGTTGCCGCTTTAGCCTTTGCTAAGTAGGCGGCCATGCGTTCTCCTTTAGCCACATTGTGACCATGTATTTGACCGACTACTACCGCGAAGTCATTGTAGGCCACCATTTGCTTTCTCCTAGATCACCAGCTATTCTTAAGCCCGAAATGATGGCTTCATATTCAGCCTTGTTATTAGAGGCCCTGAACAGGAATTTTAGTGTTATCTTCAGGGTGTTAGCCTCAAGAGTTATCAGCACCAAACCAGTTCCGGAACCTTGCAGGTTGGAAGCCCTATCGGCATTCAAGACCCACATGGGTGTTCCTGGTAGTAAATTCATCGAAGTGGTAAGGGTCAAAATGTTCGGGTCCAGGAGCGACAGTAGCTCTGATGGCTCCTCAATATGGTCTTCTGTGTAGGTGAACTCGGCTATGAAGTCTGCCACAGCCTGGCCCTTGATTGAGGTTCGAGGCCGGTAGTTAATCACGAACTGCCTGAGCTCAACAGCCCATATGGCCAAACGACCTGATTGCTCTAGCTTGTCGAGAACTCTTCGCAGTGGCTGATCTGTGAGCACATCTATGGTGTGGGCCTGAAAGTAGAGTCTCAGCTTTCGAGACGTGATAAGCAGAGCATAGGCCAACTTCTCTAATCTTGGGTAGTTTAATTCGTCAGCGTGCAGAGCTCTGCTTGTGTAGTACACTGGTAGCTGAGCTCCTTCATCGTTCTTCATCAGTGCCAAACTAATTGCTGTTTGCAATACTGCTAAGTACAAGCTCAGAACTTCTTCCTTTTTTGGTGAGCTAAGGAGGGGAGGTGCTCCGAGGTACTGTTTGAGTTGCTGAAAAGTCAGCTCGCATTCTTCAGTCCATTCGAAGGCTTTCTTTAGAGTTTTGAAGAAATGGTGACACTTGTCAGTTGCTCTGGAGATGAATCTGTTGAGAGCTGCCACTCTTCCTGCCAGACTCTGGACTTCTTTAGGTTTGGATGGGGATTTCACGTCGATAAGAGCTCGTATCTTCTCTGGATTAGCTTAAATTTCCCTTTGAGTGGCCATGAAGCCCAAGAATTTTCCCACTTTAACTCCAAAAGCACATTTGGCCGGGTTGAGAAACATGCCGTTCTGCCTGAGTATGGCAAAAGCTTCGTTGAGTTCGGCCACATTGTTCAGAGCTTTAAGGCTTTTAACCAACATGTCTTTGATATAAACTTTCATATTTCTGCCTATTTGGTCTTTAAACAACGTGTTCATCACCCTTTGGTAGGTGGCCCCTGCATTCTTGAGGCCGAATGACATAACTTTGTAGCAGTACGTGCCCTCATTAGTGATAAAAGAGGTCTTTTCTTTATCTTCTGGGGCCATTTTGACCTGGTTATAACCGGAGTACTCGTTCATGAAACTCAGCATTTCATGTCCTGTAATTTTATCTACAAGCTGGTCGATCTTTAGGAGTGAAAAACTATCATTTGGGCATGCCTTATTGAGGTCTTTGAAGTCCACGCACATTCTCCACTTTCCACTTTGCTTCTTTACAAACACTATATTGGAGAGCCATTTTGGATAGTGTACCTCCCGAATAAAACCAGCTCGAATGAGCTTTTAGACTTCTTCTTTGGCGGCCGAATTCCTTTCTGCAGTAAAACTTCTTTTCTTCTACCTTACGGGTGTGAAAGTGGGGTCAGCGTTGAGTCTGTGTACCATGACCTCCTGGTTCAGCCCCTTCATGTCGTTGTGAGATCATGCAAAGATGTCGGCGTTTGCTCGCAAGCACTGACAGAGCTCTTCTTTGACCTCTGTGCAAAGTTGATCACTGATTATAAGGACACTGTCAGGCTGTGATGGGTCAAGAACCAAATCTTTCAAGTCTTCCACCGTTCACCACGGAGCTCTTTATCTTTATCTCTGTGGTCTAAGGTGTCGATCTCCTACTTTTCTGCGTCGCTAGGCTCTTCTGTCCCCATCAATTCCTTTTCAGTAATTACTTCGACCTCAATAACCATGATGTTTGCGGTTCTGACTTCTTTTAGTGTCCCGAACTAGCAGCTACGAGCTTCAACCTGATTTCGTCTAACCTCCCCGACTCCATGGAGGGTAAGGAATCTCATTGTCAGGTTGCAAGTCGAAATGGCAGTCCTGATCTCATTGAGTGTTCCCCTACCGAGGATGTTGTTATAATGCGGAGCCCTATCTAGTATGAAGAATTCGGTGACTGTGGTGATCTGCTTCAGAGATGTTCCTAGGGTTACAATGAGCTTAATTATTCCCAGAGACTTAGTCTTTTCTCCTGAAAAAATAACCAGGTGATCGAGGAAGGGGTCAGGTGCTCTGTGGTGAGACCAATGGCCTTAAAGGCGTTGTAGTACATGAAGTTGAAAGTGACCCCTGTGTCAATGAGGATTCTGTGGACATGGTGATTGCCCACCATCACCGTTACCACCAGAGGGTCATCATGAGAGAACTCTACTCCGCTCATATCTTCGTCCATGAACACGAGCTCCTTAACATCGTACTTCACCATTTTGGCAGGTCTGAAGCTGAAGCATTTTGTCTCTGAGCTCAAGGACCTGGCCTGTCTAATGTAGGCCTTTCTAGACCTATTGTTATTCCTAAAGTAGGAGTATCCCCCTTCAATCATGAAGATCTCATTTTCTGGAGCCTTCCCTTTGGCTTCTGGGGAGCCCCCTTCTTTCTATCCACGTATTGTCTGAGTTGTCCACTCTTAATGAGCTTCTCAATTTCTCCCTTCAGCTTTCAGCAATTATCGGTCTCGTGGCCATGGTCCTTATGATATCGACAATACTTGGTCGTGTCCCATTTCTCTTTAGGTGTCCTCATCTTCTGAGCTTCTGGGATCTGTCCTGGGTCTAACTGGGCATAGACCTCTCCCAATGGGGCTGTCAAAAGAGTAAACTGTTGGTGCGCCCTTCCATCTATTGGTTTGGTTATGTCCGATTCTTTTTTACCCTTCTTACCCTCTCTTTCCTGGCCACGGGGTGGGCTGTGCGCCCTTTGGTGCTTGGAGGAGGACAAAAGGGTCAACATGCCCAACAGATTTCTTCCTTGCAAAGTTTCCTCCACCCAGGCCTGCTTATTGACCTCATCTAAGAGCTCAGACATAATCTTTGGGGCCATCTGTGCCAACATCATGAAGCAATATAGGGAAGTTACCCCCTCCATGAAAGCTGCTACAACCACTCTTTCGTTCAGGCCGGTGACCATGAGGCTTTCTTAGTTAAAATGGAGAGCATATTCTTTCAGGCTTTCGGTAGGTCCATGTTTTACGGTGAAGAGGTGAGTGGAGGTCTTGGATTGTCGCTTAGTTCTTACAAAATATGAAACGAACTTGGTATCGAGCTCCTGCGAGCCCAAGATTGACCCTGCATATCACGCTATCTGGGACATTCTGGAGCCCCATCATGTTTCTGTATTGCTACCAATAATCCACAAGGTCAATGGTTCCATCATATGATTCCAGCGCTGGGAGTATAATTTTTTTTGGGACCGGGCAATTATGAATGTGATCTGTAAATGGAAATTTTGAGTCTCTAACCAGAGCTTCTACTGAGCTCCCCGCCAGATGACCCACGTTCCTCATCACCTCTGCCATTTGGGCCTCCATTTTTGACATCAATCTTTTCTCAACCTTTTCGACCGACTCTATGTGAGAGATCCTATTAAAAACGGACCCCCTAGGTCTGACTTCCACCTCTCGCCCTAGAGTTCGATCTGACGGGATGGGAGGTAGGCCTACGCTTGGGCTCCGATGCCGCAAAGCTTCGTCTGGGCGTCTTTCAAAAACCATGTTAATCCGTGGGTCTCTTGCCGGTGGAGAAAGAAGTGAGGCCCAAACTTCTTCGTATAAGGTCTCCCGATTAGCGCTGGAGTGGCGGGATTTGAGCTCACCATTTCTACCGTGGTTTGCCTTGGATCCTCTGCCTTGGCTTCCAAGTCTTTCTCTTACTAGGACTTGTGGAGGGATTGGGTGAACACTGTCAGATAAGGAAGCTAAAGACGACCTACTCCTCGTGCTAGCTTGGGAACTTTGTCTCTGGGCTAAGAGTCTATCAATTCGAATTTGAAGAGCAGCTTGCCATTCTTGTAGGGCCAATATAGGGTCTGACTGAGTTTGTCTGGAAGACATAGTAAATTTTTTGGGTGTTTTTGTAGCTTCAGAGGAGGTATGTGACTTTGAGAAAACTGTCTTTCCCACAGACGGCGCCAAACTATTGGTGCTAAAAACTATAAAGGTATTTTAGACCACATAGTCAAAAGATTATGACAAATGATTGGAATGATAAAGATAAAGGTGTTGAATTTAAGAGAGTCGATGATTTATAGAGGAGGTTGGCCTCGTATGAAGATACGGGTTAGTCCTCCCCTGTGGAATAGAGCTAGGAGCTCGGTTTGCTTTGTATTGATAGGGAACTAACAAGTGTTACAAACTCACGAAAATCTCTCTGGTTATTCTATTGTCTCAATATTACAATAAGAAGAAGGCTGAGCTAACTACAATTTTAGTCTCTCTAACTGAGGAGCCCTGAAGCAAGCTACCGAGCTCTGCTTTTGTCTTTTTTGTACTTATTTGTGGTGTGTCTTGTTTTTCTATGATTCTTCTCAATTGGAACTTGATCAGAACTTGGTTGTTAGGAGAAGTAAATGCTTCTGGTATATATATGACTAGAGGAGACGTGTAGCCAGAGCTCCTAGAGCAGGTCTGGGGCCATGCTTCGACCAGTACCAACTCTGACCTTGCTTCTCCATGAATTTCGGTACATTAAATGCAGTTGGTGTGCATTTAATGAAGGTGATGGAAGTTCTGCGCACTCTGCAGAGCAGGTAACAGTTTCCCATGCCTTCGCTAACCACTCTGGCAAGGTGGTTGGGGAGAGAGAGTGCTTCGGAGCTCGTTGAAAAAGTTCTTGGGCTCGAGCCTCATAATTTGTCGTATGTAATTGACCCTTGAGCAGGTACCCAGCCCTCGAGGGGCTCTATCCTTCTTACAAAATCATAATAGGGCTCCTCCGAGCTCCTTGTGCAGAAACAGACCCGATAGCTAACGTGGACGGCCACATGTCAGCTCGAGGTTGGTGGGATAAATTGAATCAATAATTTGCAACATCAAAACCCAAATCAACCAACTCTACAAATTAACACAAACAGGGTACAAAAAACTACCTTGGTAAGAATCTTATAATTGCATAACCACGTTCTTTGCAAATAACCCACTCTTCATAGTTCCTCTTTAGCCTTCCATGCTTCCAATACCAAGAGCCAACCCTAGCGCACTCGACCACACTAGTGGCGGATTCAGAATTTCAAATGTACGGGTGGTGACAAAATATAAGCACATAATTTTTTTTTTACATACAAATAATTAACATAAAGACATGTTCAAAATAAGTTAAGCGATGAACATCCGCAATTGTTACTTGTTACTTTCTCCACATTTTGATAATGATAAATCTTATTGTATGCAAGATTAGAATTTCTATTTTTATGTTTAAACTCAAAATATTATAAATTTTACCTATAAAAAAAAACCCTTAAAAAAACCGAGTATTACTCAAATTTTCAAAATCCTCAAGGGTAGTGGTGAATCTTCAAAAATCTTTAGGGGGCCAACCCCGCGCCCCCATCCCCAAGACAGATGCTATTCTAGTATTTCTAGACGCACGTCCTTTTCCCCATACAACTTTCCACCAATCAACCTTACTCCCATAATCTTTGATGATTTCTTTAAATAGCTGCTATTTGCACTCTACAAAATACTTGGTAATGCTCCATTTTTCATTCTCCTAATGACAGGCAAATAAATGCATGTTACTTGGCCGATGACAAACTAGTAAGGCATTTTTAAGCTTTTACTCGCATGTCATTAGGCGAATAATATGCGCTTACTCGCTTGTTATCGGACAAATGAACAAATTTAGGTTGTGTTTGGTTGCAATTTTTAGACAAGTTTTTTAGATGAGTTTTTAAAAAATTGGTGTTTGGTTGAATGTTTTGAGTTAGAGTTTTTATGTTGAAAAGTGAATTTAGTTTTGTTTGACTTTTTTTCAACCAATGAAAAAAACGCATAAAAAATTTTAAAAAATAGTCACAATGGATCTTATTTTATAGATCTCGATGAGTAGGTTTCAAATATATATTTTTTATTATTTTTTGATTTTTGGATTTAAAGTTATGGCGTTTTAAAAAAAAATTTAGAGAGAGAAAGTATAGTGAAATAAATTTTGGGAAGTGTGAAAGTGAATTGATTTTAAATTGTGTTTTGAGAAAAATTTTTAAAATCTTGTTTAGAAATGCCAACCAAACACAACCTTAGTGTTTTCAAATGTTTTGTGGTGTGTAAATAGCAACCACCTTTCTTTAGCCTAGTAGTAAATAGTATGTGCCATAGGTAAGCCATACCACCACATTCTGTCACTACTACTAAAAGATCATTAAACATAGCAGATGAACTTAGTATTTTCAAATGTTTTGTGGTGTGTAAATAGCAACCACCTTTCTTTAGCCTAGTAGTAAAGAGTATGCGCCAGAGGGAAGCCATACCACCACATTCTGTCACTACTACTAAAAGATCATTAAACATAGCAGCTAGATCTTTAGAAGCCAAATTGGGAACGCTCCATCTCCTGTTATTCATGAAATCACTAAGCTTACAGCATCGTACCCAACTCTAGCACCATATTTCTTGATTATGGAACCATGTGGCTACATAAACCTAACACAACTAAAAGGGTATTATTATCAATATTAATATACCTCCTCATTTTAATGTAACCAACACGTAACTCATGCCAACTGCCAAAGGCATTATCGATCATCGAAAAAATATCTTAAATCTCATCCACACATTTCTTTACCCCTTTGAACATTTTTAATATTCAAAAACCATCGGCCTTTGACCTTTGTTATATATATGGAATAGTGTTCTTTACCCTGTAGAAACAATTTTATATTTGTATATCTACCAAAATAACTCCAAAATTATCGTGCGTATATTTTCGAGACCTAATCCTTAATCCCACATTGCAGAGAGAGAGTCAGAGTCTAATGGTAACAGAACCTGTAAATGAAGAGTTAAAAACGAAATAATTCACCTCCACAATCAAAAGTAATGAGATCACACGGGGGCAGACAGTACATAGGGTTCGCAGGGATAGATAAGATGTTCATAACAAAGAGAAGGAGATGGCAAGCAAATGTCACTGAAAGGGTTCAACAAGCATCAAGCAAACACGCATACATAACGATACTAATCCTCTCTGTCCCTCATTTAAGGAGGGTCTTGACAATGGACTTGACGTTGAGCTTCTTCAAGTCCGTGTACGACTGACCACATCCAACAAACATCACAGGCGCTCCCGATATGTATACCATTGACAGTGCTGCTCCAACCTGCACCATTCATTCACCCCATTAAAACTAAACCCCCCAATTAGAATTGCAATTGCAGAATCAAATTTTTTTCTTCTCTGTAAACTGCTTGCACTATATAAAAGATGAGTCTACCTTATCATCAATGGTATCGAACTTTGTAAGCAGGATTCCATCGATCAACCTAGGGCTAGGAGAGGGTGATAAGTCAGCTAGTTTCTACAACAAGACCAACAAAACTTGGTCAGTACAGTAGAAGTGGTAATGCTAAAAAACATATACAGTACTAGGGAGAAAAATAAGAAGCCTAGGCTATAAAGATTCAACCTGATTGAATTTTGATAGTTGATCCACAGCATCATTCCCAACCAGTGCCTCTCCAACAAAGAGGACCAGATCTGGGCTGTTGACATAGATGAGCTTCGACAGAGCTCGCATTAGTGGCTCATTATCCTGCAAAATAATATAATATATGAATCTAAAAGGTCAACATATAAATAAATTATATAAAAGGAAAACCAATGCTATGCCCTTCAATTAATATTTCATTTGATGCCACTGAAGATCATTTTGGTAGTCAATAAGGCTCAGTTTGATTGCAAGGTGGAAAAGGAAAATAAATTGAGTTAGTTTAGGTGAAAAGATGGAAAATAAATTGAGTGATAGAGGTGACATCCTCTTGATTTTTAAGTTTTTCCATGAAGAAATTGTTTTTGCTTGGTGGTGAGTAAAAATTTTCCACCAAAAATATTAAAGAATGGAAGATATATACTCATAAAATGAGTAACAGGTCTCACCTTATTTTCTATCTTTTCACACAAACTAACTAAAGTTATTTTCCTTTTCCACCTTTGCAATCAAACGGAGCCTAAAAGATTAAAAAAAAAAACCATTAAAGTGTGACATGACAATTACCTGCATACGACCTGCTGTATCAACAAGAACCACATCCGAACCATTTCGAGACGCCTCTTGTATTGCCTCCTTTGCTACTATAGCAGGATCTTTCTCATAACCCTTCTCAAATATAGGAATCTGGAGAGTACATTACAAGTGATGTGCCATTGTCTTAGTTGGTTACACTTCCAAAAATCGACAAGACTCAATAGATATTCCCAGACAGATATATACACGGAAACTTGTTAGAGCATAAAAAATATACCTGGAGTCTACGTGCGTGAGTACGCAGCTGCTCAACAGCTCCTGAACGGAATGTATCACATGCAGCCATCATTACATTGACATTGTGCTGTTGAAGCCAGTAAGCTACCTGCAGGGAGAGGCACTCATTGATTGTCCATCAGATGAATAGAATAGGTAGGCCAACAAGAACCAATCTATAAAAATATTGATTTTGAGTTTTTACCTTGGCAAGATTGGTGGATTTTCCAACACCATTAACTCCAACAAAAACCACAACATATGGCTTTCTTTGTTCCTTGGCGGCATGAACATCCCTCATAATGTCAATGGAGCGTCTGGGAGTTAAGATGCGTACAAGAGCATCTTCCATTGCTGCCTGGAGTCATCAATTCAATCAATTATATAAAACCTAGTGCAACAAGAGAATATGGAAAAAAATCAAAAGAAATGAAAAAAACAGAATAATGAATAAATTATCAAAGGCAACACACCTGCACTGTTGATGATATCCTTGTGAATGAGCCAAGTTTTTTACCCTCAAGACTTGCTGCAACTGATTCACAAAGTTTTTCAGCTATTTCTTCAGCCTGTTAATGCCACAAAACAGAGAACATCCCATGATTCTGAGAATAAATAAATATACGGATATAAACTGATGCAGGAAGAGTTACAAACTGATCTAACAATTTAAAAGTAAAGGACGTTAAAAAATCAAGTTTTTTACTTCTCTTTACCTTTTATTTTATTGAATGCGAAAAGGAAAGAGAAAAGCATACCACATTCTTTGTCATGAGCCTATCCTTGAGAGCTTTCAAAGCTGGTTCTAGATCTGCCTTCTCCAAATTTGCCTTTCCGGCAATACTGAGCAGAAAACATAAGGAAAGTGATATGTAAGCATCTAACAAATTCAGTGATGAGAAAGTAAAAATTAGTGCTAATCAGCTGATGAAAATGAACAATTTAGGCAAGAAATCAGAAGTAACTTCCATCTTACCCTAATAAAAAACTCAATGCAACAACACAAAATGTTACTTTCTCATGCAACAACACAAACCAGGCCACTCTTGGCTATCTTGGATTAAGAAAATATAAATTTGGTAATGTGATTTCTCAGTGGTGAAGTACTAAACGTTGCAAAGACTGCCCTAGATAATTGGGACTATTTCTCTTTATGAGTAACAGCTTTCTAGTGTCTACAACATTCATAACTTCAAACATTGCACCCAATGTCACGGGATCTGACCTTCAATACAAAGCAAAAATCAGACGAATAATAATTCTACTAACAGCCAGCATTGCTTGAATAGTTTACATGGTGAATGTGTGCGTGAACGCGCGCACGAGAGAGAGAGAGAGAGAGCGAGAGCATCGGTTAGTCCCGAGTTTCCAGAATTCATAACATTAAGCTGCAGAAAACAACCTGCTAAAAGGAAACAATAATTGAGGAATATGAAAGAAATACCTCTGGAACATGGATGAAAACCATCCTTTCTTCTTAGCATCTACCTTCCTATCCTTCTCTGCTTCCTCATCCTCTTCACTTTCACTTTCACTGCTGACGATCTCCTCTCTGTCCATCATACTCTCACCTTGATCCGCTGCAACCACCACCATATTCTCTTCCCCATTCTCACTCACTGGATCTGTAAAGTCCAATTTTGACTCTCGAGGTGAATCATCCCAAACTCTGTTCTTCTTTGTTATCTTTTTCTTTGGTTCCTCCTTGGAACTCTTGTTAACAACAGTATCAGTTTTCTTCGCACCTTTAGCTCTAAGCTTTTGTAGCTTATTTACATCAAAAGCCCCAGTGTTGGCACTTCCATTCTCTTTACCATTTACATTACCCCTTGCGGGCAATTCCCTGTTTCCAATATGATTACCATTGGAATGTCCATTTTCAAAGTTACGACTTTTTAATTTGTCACCATCAACACCACCACCGCCGCCATTTCCAGATTCACCGCTGCTACTTTTTTTGCTACCTCCTTCAGCACCCAACTTTTGCACATGCCCTTGCTTTTTACCCAAATTGTTATTCACAGGCTTACTGACCTGCTTTGATTTCTTCATTTCCTCTGCACGAGCCTCAGCCTCCTTTCTAAGCTGCCTAAATATGTCATCAAAATCATTGTACACCGTCCGTTTTGGATCATAAATCTCTGAGAACTCCCGCTTCACCATAGCAAGCAGATCGTCCACATATAAAAGATGGAGAATTCGTTGATAAATGGCAACAAAGACAAGGCCAAGTTCGTTGTGGAATGTCCACTTGAGCGTGTATGCAGCACCAGGTGCCTCATAATTGTATGAAGCAGCACCAGATCTTTCCTCCAGAAGGCAGGACCTGATCAAGGTGTCGATGGGCGATCCTCTAATAGCATTTCCGAGCTCTTTACATGTCCAGAGGATCAATCCTCCTCTAGTGAAAATCAGTAACTGCTCTAACATCTTTAAAACCTAAATATGTATCTGCAACAAAAAATTCAGAAAAATTCAAATTCATAATCATAGATCTACAACAACGGGGATGGAATCAAACTATAGGGAAAATCAATGATCCCTTTCGATGCTGAGAAACCGTCACAAATCCGGGGAAAAGGATAATGAATATAACAAAATCCAATTGAACGTAGGAGATCTAATTTTGCACATAATTGGATCAATTAAATGAATCTTGATGGAACGATTAATCTAATTTATTTATTTATTTTTAAAAAAGGAAACATGAAAACCAATTGTAGAATTAAAATTCTGATCCGAAGCTCTAAACACGCCACATAATGAAGAAAGAGGAAACCGCACACATGCTACAAATTCATAAGGAGAGGTAGGTTTTGCCCCAGATCGCGGGTCTAAATGCAGTCTAACATGTTAGACAACATTATTGGATTTTTCTACTAATTTCTGAGAAAAAGGGCAGTTCGATTGCAGTTTTGAGACGTAAAACCCTAAATCTCATAAAACATGGATCCGAAACACGAAACTAGAACATAGATGCAAAGAATTACATAATTCAAGATCTGGAAATCTAAAACACAAAAAAGGGAAATCAAAAGTAAAGAGATCGAGGGTAGAGTAGACAAGTACCGTTTCGTTTTTTCTTTCTCTCGGAACCAGCCCTAGGAAAAGAAAATGGAAGAAATTGTTAGGGGAAAATGAGAAAAAGAAAAATAATAAGGGGAGAAATTTAAAGAGAAAATGGAGGTGGATGTTGCAACATATATACGAGGAAGTATTGACACGGGTTTTTGTTTGGTCAGAGAAAGCGTGCGATGCGAAGTTGTGAACCCCACCCATGACCCAACTGTCTTCAAATCGACCAACGCGTCACAGAAAAAAGGAAAATGATTAAGCCAAAGTCTGTAAGTTTCTTTCAAACATACGGACCATTCTTAACCTCACGTGTTGCCTGACTTCTCAAATTAACTTTTCAATAATTACCAAATTTTATCTTTTTTTTATTATTATTAATAGTTTAACCCATATAAACATTATAAATTTCACTTTAAAAATTATCTTTAATTTTTTAAATCTGAACTTAACCCCCCATCTCTTCCTTTCCGCCAAAAGAACCAACCAGATTTATTATCGTTTGTTTTTAAAAAAAAAAATTGAAATAACTCTTCACTTTTAGTAGTTCAATTAAGTATTTTTTAAAAAATATTAAAATGGATTAAACATTTTTTATGAAAATACTAATTTTAACATAATTAATTGTCTATGATACAACTTATAATCTATTTTTTTTTTACTTAAAATCTCAATGCAAGTTTAGGGATACCATGTGGCAAATATTATATAAAATTCATGTCAAAAGGGGCGCTTCTTACATGTAGGAAAGGATATTCTAATATCAATAGGTGATGTATTAACCAAAACTAAAAAATATTATATAAAATTAATAAAAATATTTTAAGTATGATGAATTAATGAAACAAATTTTAACATTACAAATGGATCATCATAAACATGGATAATTTGCTATGATAATAAGATATACAAGCAAATCCATAGTCATATCTAACTTCACATAATATGATGGATTTAATTTGTCATAGGCACAAATAATTGTTGTAGTCATAGAAATTTTAGTAGCACTTGACAAGAAAAATATGCAACTTTTTAAAAATTCTAATTATGTTGTAATTCACTACTCCTTATGTTTTAAATTAATTGTGTACTCTAGTTTTTGGATATCTTAAAATTGACTAAGAATCCTAATTTTTTTTGGACAAAATCAACCCACCCAATTATACAATAAAAATAATTTTTATTCTTAATTATATATTGATCAGATTAAATAATATTTTTTTATTCAATGTACCGATATATGTATTATGTAGGTATACGCTTCTATCTAATCTTCTTTGTACACTAATTGATGAAAACAATGCCTCCCTATATGAGACATAATTATAATATGCCATGAAGTGTGTACATATGTAAGTGGGTGTTGAGGGAGTGAAACCGGGAGTGGGGGGGGGGGGGGGGTACGTGCTCTTTTTGATTAGCAAATATATTTGCAAGTGTTTCTATTTGCGCCTTAATAACAAGTATAATCAAGTAAAAATATGTATGTTGTACAAATTTAGTAGAAGAAAAAAATTATAGAGGGGCATACCTAGAATTTTTTAGAAGAGCAAAAGTAAATAAACGTGTCACTATGGAAGAAATTTTAGTGTCTTTGTACGTCGTTAGAGATTTTTTATGCTTTATTGATTGAAGCCGTAGGTTGAAGGAGTATGTGAGCATTACCTATTCATAATTGGTTATGGAGATATTTAATACTTAAATAGATATAAGATGGTTGAATTGTTGTAAAAGATAAAATAGACTTCTAATCTTATAATTATAATTTTAATTGTAATATGTTTTTGTTTTCTTATTAAAGATAGAATTTGATTGGAGTAGTCAACTTCCTCAAACTTGTGGTGAGAAATTGACATACTTCTAATTTAGCACATGAAAAAAAAATATAAAATTCTTAATTTGGAACATCTTATAATACTCCACAAATATTTTATTTGAATATTCTTTTTATATATATATAAAAGTAATTAACATAATTTGTAAATGAAACAATAAGAAAATTATCTAATTAATAAACCAAATAATAAGAAATGCTTACGTGAGGTTAATAATAAGAGTTAAAATATTAATAATATAAAGATGGGGTGAGATTGAGCAATTATAAAACTTAAATTAAAAATTTATTTGACCTTAATGTTGATCAAACATGTGGTTGAAATTTGTCTGTAACTTTCAATAAAGTTACATACTTTGAGGATAGCATAGTCCAAGAAAAAACTATGTTGTCTTGTTTAGTAATTTGGGTGGGTAAATCAGGTTCACTGAAAGACTAATGAAGAGCATCCATAATCCAAAGAGCAATTAGGATAAGTAGTATATATTTATTTTACTTTTATTAACAATTAACATAGTAAGATAAAATATTGTTTTATTTTATATTAATATAGATATATGATAAATTTGAATTTTACGTGATTAAAATAATTGAGGGACGCTAAGTAGAAACGAATGCATTTGAGTTCGCAACACAAAGAAATTCATTTGAATATAGGTGGTACTCTCTCTCCTCTTTCTCTAGACGCGCTCCATAACCTCCACCACGCTCTCACCCCTCATTTTTCCAAACAGATGGATTGAAAGAATTACCTAAGAGATCAATAAATGGAATTTTCAAACAAGACAACAATTGATTGGTAATTGCTTGATAGAAAAGAAAAGGAAGGAGAAGAAAGAAACAAGGAAACTGGTAAAGTTGTTACACCAAGAACAAAATCGGGAAGAAAGCGGGTTCGAGAGAGTTGTTGGAATGGAAATGGAGCTCCTTCTTCGGTCTTTTTCTTTGATCAAAAAAAAAATCATCCTTTCCTTTCCGTTAACATACTTCTCGATTCTGAAAGAGATTTAAGATCTAGACGCTCAACTCTTTAACATTTTAGACTAATCATCTTAACACTTTGGCATATATTTGTTGACTATATTTGAACCAACAAGTAAATAGATAAATATATCTTACTTGCTACGCACTTAAATTTACTATCGTGAATGCTCTACAAAAAAAAATTTAGAGTTTTTACCTTATGTTTAAAAGTTAAGGCAAAGAAATAAAGTGTTAATCGAAAACGAAAGAAAGCAAATTTATTTTATATATTTTGGTTAGAAATTTAGGAATGAAGAAGTTAACTTTTCTTTTTAAAAAAAAAATTTGCTATGTATTTTATGGGTGAAAAAGTTAATATAAAAAAATTTTATTAGAGAAAAACAAAATGTCTTTTCACCTATTTGGAGAGCACAATATGAAGTGAAAGTCTTGATCTTTTCTCCCTTAAAGTTTGCACTTTTTCCTTTTCTCTCAAAATTGAAAGTTTCACCCATGAAGAAAAAAAATCAAAACTTTGTAGGAACTTTCAATAAATATACATTTTTTAAAAAATTTGTTATAATTCTCATAGTTATAATTAAAAAAGAAAATAATTTCAATAAATGTTTGTAGGAACTTTGTTCATATCTCATCGCATCATGTCATCAAGTGCAAGTGTAGCATTAATCCCTTCAGTTGTATAAATAGATTTATTCAAAAAAATGACCTTTACAAATAGATAATTTAAAATTTTAGATAATTTGTCAAACTAGCAAAATATAATATTTCTCGTATTTCATCGTGACGTATTTTATAACATTGGTTAAGAAACTATATATGTGTTAGAAAATTATGAATTATTTTATTGCCATGATATATCTATAATAATATACACAACTTATTTATTTTATGAGAATTTATGAGATACATTCCGTTAAGTCAAGCCTAAACAGTTGTGATGATGGAGAAAACCAAGAAAATCAACATAAGTTACAAAATTTCAGAAAAGTTATGACACCAACTTATTAAGTTTTAAATATGCTCATTTGAGTATTTTGAATTTTAACATTTTCTAAGTATATCACACTACCATTCTTAAAATTTAACAGTGTTTATAAGAATCTTCTCAAAGTAAACTTTTTTTAAAAAAACTTATATGTTTCTTATTCTTTTAATTTCATATTTCCTTCTATAATTGAAGGGATACAATTATATAAAAAGTGACACTTTCATGTATTGATAAAAAAAAATAGTGACACTTTCGGGTCTGTTTGATAATAATATAGAAAAAGAAAATAAAAACAGTTGATTTTTGTGAGAAGATGGAAAATAAGTTGAAACATGTGATGAGATGTCTTCTTATTTTGTGACTTTTTTCATAGAGAAATGTTCTTTGATAGTCGAGGAAGAAAAATTTTCTATAAAAAATTATGAATGATGGATGATGTCTACTCATAAAATGAGTATGAAATAGAGAGTATCTTATCACATATATCAACTTATTTTCTAACTTTTACAAAATCAAGTGTTTTTATTTTCTTTTTCTATGTTATTATAAAATGGAGCCTTCATGTAAAGTTTTTACTGTCAACTTTATTTCTTAAATTATTTAAATGTCTTTAGTCTAGACATATAATCATATTGTCAATTTACTATTATAAAATGAAACTATTGTCGAGAGTTTTCTTCCTCTTTTCCTTTTCTACTAATAAATATTTAATAATGACATCTTAAAGGATATAAAAATATTAATTCAGGCAATGTCTGAGTTCATCATGTGTCCGAACTCAGTGCAGATAGAGAAAAGAAGCCCTCTACCCACGGACACGTGGCAGTAGCGTAGCGAGAGCGAGGTCAACACGTTCAACGGCTAGTTACCAACTGTCCACTACACAACTAATCCCACTTTTCTCTCCATTCCTCCCCCAACGTGGAAAATGGGACTTATCACCTTATAACCGTTAGTTCCTTGCATGCATCTATAAAAGGAACTTACCTTAGTCATTTTAGGGGGAGAGTCCAAGCATACTCTAACAGATCATTATCTATCCACTTTTAACCACCACCATCATCAATATCAATAAAAAAATCATCGTTAAATGATGGACGTAAACCAGGCCTACTATCTATTGGCTGAGAGAACCATCTTTCACCAGAAATCTGTGCGTGGCCTTATTTAATTTTTCTTGCGCTTGTTCATAAATTTTATACGTGGACAACATTTTTCGCCTAAAAAGATTTGTTGACCTTACAGACATCAACCAAAACATAAGATCATTGATAATTTTTATCCATTATTATTTATGGATGGAGTACTTTTTCCCATTCTCATTCTCTTTGCCATTTGAGACTTTGGAATTTCCTCGTACCCCTTTTCATTACATAGAGGAAGGGAGGAAGCTTATTTCTTGTAGCAACTTATTAGTAAATACATTTTTGTCTTTTATCAATCAATTTTATAGATATGTGGGCTGTTTGGTCCATGTTTTATCATATTATTTTTTTCCAAATTTAATAATTCAACTCAAAATCATCAATCCTTTATATACTTCCTAATTAGAAATTTACATTTCACTTTACTTTCTCTTTTTAAAAAAAAACATTTTTAAAACACCATAACTTTAAAATTCAAAACAACAAAAATTAAATAAAAAAAATAAATATTTTTAAAACATACTCGTCGAGATCTAAAAATAAGATTCATTGTGACTATTTTTTTTGAAATTTTTTTATGAGATTTTTAGTTGGTTGAAAAAAATCAAAAAAAAACCAAATCCCAACTTTTCAACATACTTCTGAATTCTACCAACATCATTTTTAAAATATTTCTTCAAAAATATTCAACCAAAATATCCTTATCACACTCCAACACACTGTTCTTTATCTTTCATATTGTACGAGTTTTTCCCTTCTTCTTCTTAGATGTAGAGGTGTTTCTCTAGAAGCATGAATTGAAGTGGAAATAAGCAAATATACACTTTTGGGTGGAAATCTAATTCAAAGATACGAAGATTTATACTTGTTCGTTATGTAATTTTTTTTATTTTTTATTTTTCAAGGAGGCCTAAATCTTTCCTTTTTAACTACAAATAAAAAATCCCAACCTTCCCCCTTTAACTAAAAATAAGATGTGTTGCCTTTTTCTAAATTTTGATGTTTTGGTACAAAAATGGGGTATCATCGTCCTAATTAAAAAGCAAAGTCATTGTACCAATTGCACAACATTCCATTCATTTATCAAGAAAGTTAAGCGGAAAAATAATTCATAGGAGAAATGAAGTAAAAGGAAAGGAAAATCATTTTCTATACGTGTTTGTTTGTAATAAAATAGCAATGCATACCATGTGGTACAAATAGTTACTAACTTAATAAAATATCACAATAAATTATTACAAATATGATATTAGCTAAAAGAAGATATGATTATTCAAATTATAGGAAAAATAAAATGGTGTAATAAGAATTAACATGAATTAATTGTTTACATTTTGAATAAATTAGTAATCGACTAATCTCCTTTGATTGATCATTGTATTCCATACCCTCCTATTCATTCATCAATTCTATTACGGTGGAAGTTATGAATTGATGAAATTTTTTATTAATTTCTTTGATATTTACAAATAACTGTATTTTTTTATAATTATAATATTTTATTTTTTTTGAAATCTCATAATTAGAATATTTTATGTCTTATAAATTTTTTGTAATTATTTTATTGATAATAAAATTTTTAAAACGTTGCAAATTGCATGGTTGTTAATCGTTAAATTTCATGCTTGTATAACTACTCTTCTCACCTAAAGAGCTGTCACGTGGCAAATGCTCTTTTCTTAAAAAAATAAGACAAAGAAAAGCAAAAAGAAAATAAAGGAATTGAACACTACTACTAGCAAACGACACCGTTCTCCACAACCTTCATTAAACAAAAGGACTCGACTAATACTCAAAACGACAACACTGCAGCCAAATTTTCAAAATTAGGAGCCTTTTTGTCCTCCTTCCACCGAAGAACCGTAATTCCCAATGCTCCCTCCCAATTCATGATAGATTCGCTAGAAACGGGCCAAAAGTTCATGTTGCCTAAATCAAAATCCGATCTTTCATCGCTTTTATGACTGATTACAGGTACGAATCTAATTTTTATGTTTAAGATTTGACTGGACCCCGCTATTCATCTTCACCCTATTCTTGTCAATTGTTTTACAGATTTGTGGTATTGGATCAGATTATATGGATGAAAGTTTGATCCTTCTATTCTTCTTCAAATTATCCCTGGAGGTTTTAAGCTGGTAATGTGTTTATTTTAATCTTTTGTTGCTCAAATTAATTGCTGAGAAAACCCAGGGAAGCCTTTGCATTCAATTACACAAGGAAAGTTATATTTTTTTCTCCAAATCTTAATTTGTTCTTAGGTACAATTGTAATCTATTTCAGTGAACAAGAATCATCTTGCTTATTACTTCTAACAAAAAAACTACAATTCATATAGTGATTTCACCTATTTCCTACATTTATCTCAGCAACTAACAAATCAAATTAGTTCCATTAGCTTTCTTGGTTAGTTAACTGGTCAAGCACTTAAGCCTCTTTTTTTCGCGTTTAATTAACTCAATTTCTTGTTCTTCCACGTTTATGTTATTCTAGTGAGCACGCCTGATTGGTGCTTAACCTGTTCGATTTGGGATTTGGGATAGCTTCTTTGTAATGCAATCCACCGAGACAAATAAGAAGAAGAATCTTAAACATCCAAGTTCTTTGCACAGCAAGATGCCATTAACCAACATAACAGCTTCAAATACTCTCGATGACTGTGTTCCTTTTCCTGTTGAAGAGATAGTGCAGTCCCCTTTGCGTGGCTTGGAGCTCCAACTCCAACTTCAGTTAGCTTCAGTTCTGATGATAATTTGGTTACTTACATGTTTAGCCCTGAACACAAATTGAATAGGAAGGTCTTTTTGTTTGATCTTGCTACTTACAAGCAAGACATGTTTTTTGCTCCTCCGGATGGTGGGCTTGATGAGGATAATTTATTGGGAGAAGAGAAGTTTATGAGGGAGAGGTCAAGGGAGAGTGGGTTGGGGGTGAGACGGTATGAATGGGTGAAAACAAGCGCAAAGAAGTAGACAATCATGGCCCCTTTTCCTGCTGGGGTAAAACTTTAAAATTCATCACCAAGCTCAAAGAAGTAGACAATCATGGTCCCATCTGCCTGCTGGGGTAGAACTTTAATCTTCACATTGCTATTTTTTGTTGTTAATATTTCAGTATATATCTTTTATAACAAGACAGGTAATTCTACTATTTTGAATTGTATTACCTTTTTCGAGTATTTGGTGGTGGAATTTGTGGTAAAGATTAATATTGCACGAGACAAATGCTTGCATTATTAGGATGCAGAGACATATACATTTGAGTGAGGAATTGAATGCGAGTCTGAGATTTATAAATTAAGGTAAAGAATCCATAATTACATGGAATTGAGGTTTTGTTGGGATGGTTTATGAACTGAGGGTAATGAGTTAACACAATTACATTTGCCCCCATGAAACTCCACCCGATTTTTTTCTCTCTAAATAAACAGGAAGCCTTGCTAGCTTAGGAACATAACTTTGAACTACGGAAAGGTCAAATAAAAGGTTATATCAACACAAGCCATTGATATGTATTTAAATATACACCCCCAATTGCTTTTCATAAACAGAAATGCCTTCAAAAAACTGTATGGAATAATAAAAAATTTAGCATGGTATATCACACAGGAAGAGAGTATTTGCCAGAGGTAAGGTGCATGCATGTACACCTCCCGCCCTATTTGTATGCCAATGGACAACGCAACTCGTGTTCCCCTCCCTCCCCTCTAGGAGTATAATAGACTTCTATTGATTCATATGTTTATCATGGAAGTCAATTTTTGTTTGTCTACTATTACTATTGTTATTTTTGTCAATTTTATATCAATATTAGTGTCACTATGGTAATAATTATTATTTATAACTTTGGGGAACCCAGTGAGTTTGGGATTTTTTGTGTCTCTACTCTCTATATATTTGAGTAGTTTTAGTACATTAGTACTTTAGTTTTCATTTTTATGGGCAGATCTATTTCCAAGATGTTTCTTCACAACAAGAGATTAAACTTCCAAGTGCATCTTCCTCTCCAATTATTTATCCACATTCTTCACCTGATGATACTATGCTAGCTTATGTGAAAGATTCCAAACTACACGTACTAGATCTTCTCTGCAACAAGTCAAAGCAATTAACTTCTGGTGCAGACGGAAGTACTATTGTAAGAGTTGAATTGTTTACTAGAAAATAAAGAAAGAGAATACGAGAATTGTATTGATAATTGTATTATAATATAGATTTCCAAAGTGGTATATAATTATATGTAGGACACAAAGTAAACCTTAATATAACAATAAAAGAAAGAAAGAAAAAGGAAATAAATAACTAACGAAATACTCCATAAGTAAAATACCTATCTATGGCATATTTTGACCAAGACAAATAAACAATACTATAACTAATATAAATACCATAGATAAAATATACTCCCACAAATAATTTAATATTGTTTTCCAACATAAGCTTCATCTTTGGTACATCCGTTGGCAGACTTGGCTACCCTCCATTATCCCTTCCATCCAATTTCATTCAATGTGGTCTAGTTCAAGGCCTAAACGGATGAATTTTTTCACGAAACTTGGTGAACTACAAAATTTCACCAAGAAATTCATACCGGACGTAGTTGTGATAAAAATTTGATACATGTGTTCATTTTTGACTTTTAAAATGTTGGATGATTATCACACCCACTTCCGATTTGAATTTTTTGATTAAATTTTTATAGAGATGATCTATTCATTATAGTGATCATCTCCATCAAGTTTTGTGAAAAAATCCATCCATTTGAGCCTCGAACTAGACCCCATGGATGAAATTGGATGGAAGGAGTAATGAGGGGAGCCAAGTTTGTTGTTGGCTAGGGTTGTCCTTTGTTATGTATCAAATGGTACTTGGGAGGATAATTTGCTCTATAAATATTGTGCAAATACATGTCTTTATGCATTTACTTGCATACTTATTGTCCATTCATCCCCTTCCCAGTCATTCATTTTTTGGGCTGTTCCGGTTATTAATCTTCCGTAATTAGAACTGCCTGAATCACATGGTAGTTTGGCCTATTCTATCACATGGCATTTGGAATCTGAAGGAAATAGAGTTCCTTATTCAAGCAAAGACTCGGGACGGAGTGGCTAGGACGCTGATCATTGGTGCATACATAGAAGCTGAGGCCTGTATGAAAAGCCCTGGATGTATTTTTACCCGTGAAATTTAGCTAATTTGATCTACACCATGCTTGATTTTATCATGGATCAAACGACGCCATTGGTCTGTCGTGAATCATATCTCTAGTGAAACACACAACAACAACAACAACAACAACAAGCCTTTATCCCACTAGGTGGGGTCGGCTACATCAAACGACGCCATCTTTAGTTTTCATATCTCTGTGAAACCATTCGCCTCTAAATCCTTCTTAATAGTTTCACCTATAGTTTTTCTAGGTCTTCCTCTGCCTCTAACAACTAGGCTTCCCTCCATATGATCAACTCCTCCATACATGCCCATCTGCAGGTCTCCTCCATACATGCCCAAACCATCATAAGTCAACCATCTTTTCTGAGGTGCCACCACCAACTCCTCTCTGTAATAGGTGATCCCCAACTCCCTCTCTGATGGTAACATTCCTGATCCATCTCAACATTCTCATCTCAGTCTGGCCACTCATCCATCTCAACATTCTCATCTCAGCTACACTTAGTTTAGAACACTCAGTCCATACAACATTGCTGGTCTAACCGCGGTTACGATAAAATTTTCTTTTAACTTGAATTTTTAACTTGAAGTGGTACCTTTTTATCACATAACACACCCGAATCCGGATTTACATCTCCCTCTATCTCCCCATCTTCTTGCTTGAAACATCTCCCATATCTCCCCATCTTCTTGTATAATGGATCAGATACTTAAACAGTTTATCCCCAACTTTTACCTCTAAGTTATGACTCCGCCTTTTATTGAACTTGCACTCCATCTGTCCTTATTTTATTGAAACGAAAGCCATATTTTGTCTCCAACCTTCCATTTAGCTTACCTTCCCATTTTAGCTCATTTCACCCACAATAGGACAATTTTTGCAAACAGGGGTACATAGACCAAATCCAAGACAATAAACATGCTAAGGCTCAAAAGCTGACCTAGTTTATAGGAAAATCTTCTCAAAGCTGACCCTTGGTGTACTATGTGTTTCTTCTGTGGAATATGATTTTTCCTCCTGACTTTGAAAGTTTGGAGCCTCCTGACGTATGAACTTGCATGGAATTTTAGGAAGAGGAGAAACATGCATTCAGTTGTTCATGCAGTTGTTCCCTGAATATTAAGCAAGTCTTTTTTTTTTGGGTATGCCAAAGCAATTTTATCATTTCAAGTGAAGCCATGATACAACACTGAATAACTGTACCTGATTTGATGTTTGAGGATAGGATATAATACGGTTCTGAATATGATATCAGTTTGTTATTTTGTATTACAGACGCATGGCATTGCCGAGTACATAGCCCAGGTGAGATTACTTTGATCTTTTTTTTCGTTAGGTTCTTATGCCTTCCAGGAGTACATTCTTGATTTTAAGAGGAAAAGGAAAATCAATCCTTTTCGATATGGAAAATGCTTTTCCTACCTATAATTTTTACCACATATTCTTACCGGGTGCATTACATGGGTTGTACCTTGATTGAATCTTGTGAAGGTACAACCCATATAATGCATGCCAGTAAGAATATGCAGTAAGAATACCCGGTACGTGTAGCATTACTCTTTCGATTTAGAAACAAGTACTTCAAATTGCTAACTGAAGATGCTTTATAATGGATCCTTCATTGGTAACAATAGAAGTCATCCTCATGTTTCCATATTTGCCCGCTGTTGGAAGAGATGGAATGGAGGAGTGGCTACTGGTGGTCATTGGACAGCAAATTCATAGCATTCACACAGGTCAATTCATTAAACATACATCTTTTCAGAATCATGCACCAGGGTAAAAGTACTGTCGGTGCCGGGGCACATGAAGACCATGCTTACCCCTTTGCTGGGGCATCAAATGTCAAAGTTCGCCTTGGTGTGGTTTATTCCTCTGGAGGTTCAGTAACTTGGATGGATCTTCTCCCTGGAGAAAGAGACCAAACTAACCCTGATGAGGAAAATTTGGCTCAGTCAATTGGATGCATGGAAATATTCTCTCTGCTCAGTTTCTAAACATATCAAACTCCAAACTAAAGATCCTGAAGTTTGATATCAGAATGGGTGAAAGATAAGTCTTATTGGTAGAAGAACATGACACATGGATCAATTTACACGATTGCTTTACACCTTTGGACAAAGGACTGTCTGGATCTTTGGGAGGTTTTCTATGGGCTAGCAAAAAAACAGGTTTTAGACACACGGTGCAGACTGTGTTTGCTTGGGACCAATAACCCAAGGTGATTTGATGGTTGAGCAAATTGCTGGAGTGAACGAGGCTGCAGATCTTGTATATTTCACTGGATCTCGAGATAGCCTTTTGTAATCCCATCTTTATTGTGCTAAATTGTTTCGCAATTTGAGTTGTCCCTTACATTCCCTTTTGAAATTGGCTTCTAGCAAAGGGAAACATGTGGTTGCGCTTGATCATCAGATGCAGAGATTTATCAATATTTACGATTCCTTGGATTTGCCCCCAAAGTTTCACTTTCCTCCTTGCATGATGGAAGCATGATTATGCATTTGTATGAACAATCTTTCACAGCTCCAAGATTTAAAAAGCTCCAACGTGAACCTCTAGAATTAGTTCAGATAAAGGCCAAGGATGGGACCATTCTGTATGGGTCATTGTATAAACCCAATTTAGCTAGGTTTGGATCTCCGCCTTACAAAACAATGGTTAGCATGTAGGGGGTCCTAGCATACAGCTTGTCTGTGATACTTGAACGAACACCGTTGATATGAGAGCTCAGTATCTAAGACGCGGAGGCCTCTTAGTGTGGAAGGTAATATATTATTTACTGTTTCAGACCTTAATATATGGTTATATTCTCCATTACATTAAGGGAAATGGAAAAAAGTAATAAATAATCCCAAGCAACCGTTTGTTCTTTGTACAGATGGAATGATGGATAACAGGGGAACTGCTTGATGCGGTCTAAAGTTTGAAGGTGCTCTAAAGTACAACTGTTGTCGTATTGACATGGAGGATCAACCGGCCGAGGCCGAATGGCTCATGAAACAAGGGTTATGTGACAAACCTTGTTTACTTGGAAAGGTGTACGAGGTGCTTATATTTCCAGATGAGCGACATATGCCTTGGCCGCTCCAGGATCGGGTTTACATGGAAGAGAGGATTTGGGAGTTTATAGAGAGGAATCTGTGAAATGAGGTTATATTATATTGCTATTGTTTGTTCAGATAATCTCTGTTGTTTTGTTGGGGATTTTTATTTTATTTTTCAAAAAAAAATTGGGGGTTCCATAATTTAGTTTCTTGTGCAACATAAATGAGTAAAACGGTACAATTCTAACGCCCTCCTTTATATAATTTAAAATCTCTTGCAAGTGAGAACTATGACAGATGTGGTGTAAGAATATTACCTTAATGTATGCAACTCAAGGGAATAATGTATTCCATTAAGGTGTACTCTACTAAAGAATTGTGTTAGAATTTCAATTCGAAGCTCAAATTGAAATTGAATTCAGTTGCAAAAGGTAATAATACCAATATCACCCACTTAGTAATATTATTATTGCTAAAAAAGCGAAAAAGAGAGGGTAGAACGAAGCTTAATATTGATAAAATAACGTTTTCAATTAAATCTTCACAAACTGATTTACTGCCTAGGGACTGCGTATATGGGCCTGGATTATATGGTTTTAATTCGGTATTTTATTGAAATCACATGTGGCCTGTCAAGCAATCTGCATTCCAAGTATATGAATTATTCTTCCTGGATGAACTATTCTTTCATTGCAAAAGTTGGAGTTTTGTTGGAATAAGTTGTAGCCAAGGACAGCCAGTTTTTAAAGCGGGTGAAGTTGGATTCCTACAAGAAGTATTTGTGGCAACGGATAGCCAGTTTTTTAAAGTAGTGATTAGTCCATATTCCCAACGTAGTTGTAGGGACACCTCGTGATAGACTAAAAAATATATGATTCACTCCACATTAAAATGCTTCTTTAAGCTTATTTTTTAAGAGTGACACTAATTATTGCCAAATCAATAACTATTGCTAGAGTAATGTAAAATCTTATAAATATATGGTGTGATGGATAAAAACTATACTATTCTCTAATAAAGAGATAGTTATTTTGACAATAACTTTGCTCTTTTAGTACTATTCTATTTAAATAAATACTTGAATTTTACTCTATTTCCTAGATAGAATAAAAACTTTGATAGAAACGAGAGCTAACTTTATAGTCCTTCCATGTCATCTTTTCAAATGCATTAATTAAACATGAATCAACTTATGACCAACATAAAATAAATTTATACATCTTTTAACTTTTTCTTTATCCCGTTTAAAAATAATCCTTGCTAATCCAACTTTGTTAACAAGCAAAGAAGTTGTTTATAAATGCTAATTTATATAATTAGGGACCCTTTAATACTATCGACAGTGTTTACCCGTTAATTTAGTGGGCTTTATATTTTCCTAATCCCAAAGTAATTATATATATAATTTATTACTGCGCCCCCCCCCCCCCCCCCCCCCCCCCCCCCCCCCCCCGGAACAGAGAATTTGCTTGCATGTGAAATTGGTGATCCAAGAAGTAGTGCATGTAAAGACTAGATGTGAGTTGGCGAGTGAGAGTTTTAAGGGATATGTATCCTGGATTTTTTATGCTTTTTTTTTTGCACTTACTGAAGATTAAACCTCTTAACGGAGCCCTAGGACCTTGGTTGTTTGAGAAGACTAGTTGGGATAGAACAAGTGGATTTATCATAACAACGGAGGCTTTTATTAAATACACGATAAATTAGACACTGCTTCAAGTACGTTAGACAGAGTTTATATTTCAAATTTAAGAAATGTGAGATTTTATGGTTAACTCACACTTTTAATTAGTTAAATTCAAATTTCAATGAATTTTTTTCTTTGTTTTTTTAACTTTTTATTCAAAATTGACCGACTTTCTATTAATAACGGATTTGTGGTCTTAGTTTCGATTTTCATTAACGAGATGCTATTTATTGCAAAAAAAATAAGAAATAGAACTTCAAGTACGTTAGACAAAGTTTATATTTCAAATTTAAGAAACGTGAGATTTTATGGTCAGTTTGTTTAAAAACTCACACTTTTAATCAGTTAAACTCAAATTCCAATATGTTTCAGTTTTTCTTTATATTTTTAGGCTAGTAAACAACATGGTGAATTTTTTTTCTTTGTTTTTTTTAACTTTGTATTCAAAATTGGCTACTTTCTATTCATAACGGATTTATGGTCTTACTTTCGATTTTCATAAACAGTGTGTACATATATTAACGAGATGCTATTTATTGCAAAAAAATAAAAAAAATAAAATATAACTTCTTATGCCCTATTCGTTAATAAAACTGGGACTAAAATATAACAAATTGATATTGTCTAGTCCTTATGTATGTACCTAAAGTTGTTTTTGTCTACAATATTCAGTGAGTCTTCACCCGTAAGAAGAATTGTTATTATTAGTTTGATTTATTTTTATGTATAAAAAGTGATATATGTGTCAACATGCCGTCAATTGAAAATATAAAATTGACTTAAAATATTAAAATAAAATTTGTTATTTTTGTATAGAGGATAACTTTATTATCAAAATAATTTATCCATCGCCAATGCTACTATGGCATATAGTTATATAGATCGTAAAACACTCTATTTTGCTGTAAATTTGACATGTGGCATTTATTAATGTTCCAATAATATACTTGCATGTTTTTCTCCTATAATTTGCTCCTAATTAATTGCTCCACAATTTTAAATTATGGGAGAAATGAGAAGGAGCCTCTATTTGAGCACCATGTTTCTTGCAATTAATTCTCTTAATTATGTAATAGTTTCTTTCCATGCATTTGATTTAATGATGGAAATGCCCTAATTCAATGCTATCCTCTATTCATTTCCTTCAATAACGGATGTTGTTCTATCTCCCTCTTCTATGTAGTAACGCCTTTCTGCGTATGGTTTTCTCTTTTCAAAGCCTCTTTATATGGCTGCGTCGGAACTTCCAATCCATGGTGTGATAATACTCATATAATGCAGATAATTTACACCATGCGACAAGGGTAAAAGATTTTGTGTTTTGTGTTATATATGATGTTATTTTTCCCCTAGCATTTTGTTTCATTGAATTAGATCTTTTGTTTGTTTGTGATGTATTATGTTGTTTTGTAGTTTCAATTCCTTCTCGGCCTACCGCAGGACAAAATTTCACAAAAGGTACTCAGCTTTATTGCCTCTTTCTTCCATGATATTGAAATAATATTATTGAATTTCATGTTCTCACATTTATTGTGATTGTTTGTATGTATATATATATTTATATGTGTTTCCAACTAGAATTTATTGCCAACCATTAACTTGATAGGTTGTGCATGAAGGTAGCATATCAATTGTTCGTTAAAATGCCAGAAAGGATGTAAACTGATTGGGAGCTTCTTACTCATATGTTCTTTTTAATATTCTGTACTTAAACTTTATTTTTCTTATTGTATTTCTCTTTTAGTTATAACACGATTCATGACTATTCTTTCCTAAGTCTATAAGTTTCTATCTCTCTAATGTCACCCTACATTCTCTCTTTATCCATTTTTTTGTAGTGAATACCGATTTCATATTAAGAACTGCTTTAGCCAATTCCTTTGGGATAAATTTGATATTCTTTGATTCATGAGACTATGCAATGATACATGCATGCAACAACCTAAATGAGCAAATGAAGAACCAAATTATGTGTCAAAAAAATTGTTCAAAAACTATCTTGGAACATAGCTTTTGAGACTTCTATTTTTCTGTCTACTTTCTTCATATTTGAATCCTTAATTAAAGTGAGTCCTGAAATAACCAAACATACAAATTAAAATGTTTTTGTTTTCCTTTTGAATTAAGCTCTTAGTTCTTGCTTTATAAAAGAATTAAAATTTCTACAAATCAACCATAGAGATTTATATTGAATGTCAATCCCCTTGAAATACATACTTTTTAATTCTAAAGGCATATTTTCTTTCAAATATATATCTTAGATGCTCTGTGTAAAAGAGTTAATGATATAAAAAAGAAAGGTCCATGTGTTGTATTATGAAACTTTACAATATTTACTAGAATATAGACATGAAAGTTGTTTAGTCATTGTAGTGGTACTTTCAAATAATCCTACTATATTGTTACTAAAATTTTATCTAATAATCATTTATAGTGAAGTGACGCTTTCATTTGCTTTATATACAAATTTTTGGCTTCGCAATTCAAAACAATGTATTTTCTTTGATATCTTTCAACAAGCATTTACTTTTGTGCTTCTTGGGTGTTAACTTAATCATATGATATTCTTATTTATCATACTTCTATTCAAGTACAAATCACGCTCTTACGGGTACAAGTATATCGCAACTAAAAGTTTATTTGTTTTGTTCCCAAATGACAAGAACTAATCCATGATTTTATTTTTATTTTTTGTAGATTGAAATAAACGAACTAAGGGATGTGTTGAGCTACAATAAATGCGAGTTTAATGTAAAGCTGATGAAACGAGATAAGCAGAAGCTAAGGGACCAATAGAAGTGTTCAAATTCATAGGTGTAATTCCTATTTTTGCCTCATTCAACGTGATACAGGGGAGAAAACAGTTACTGGTGACATTGGGTTATGGATACTACAAGGGGATACTACAAGGTAGAGGAATGTGTAATTCTTAAGGTTCCCCTTAAGCAAGATAAAATGGGTGGTTTTAGTTATCATTCAAATACACACCAACTAATAAGACTATTTCTTGAATGATTTTCTATCAAATATGTGTTAATATGTTATGCTTTACTAATTAGTCCAAGTAGGGTAGATACTTTAGTTCATTGAGTTATTAGTATTGTTTATTTATGTTGAATAAACGTGCATTGGCACAAATTATCGTATTTGTTAATGTAACATAGTTTTACATTGATCTATTTTCAAAGTTTGTAAAATTAAATTTAGGAATATTGATTTGAGATTTGTCAAGTTTTGTTGAAGTTTATATATTTGTAATATTCAAATTGTATATCTTTTTGTAAATTGCAATTATTGTCTATATAATGTTATTATTACTAAAGAAAGAACAAAAATGTTAATATTACTAAAACACAATTAGTATTAATACTACCAACCGTTGTATTATTTCAATAACAAATACAACAATATATATTATAATTTGTACGTATAAAGTTTCAACTAATATATACTCCCTCCGTCCCAAATTGTTAGTCCCTCTTTTTTTTTTGGATGTTCCAAAATAAATGTCTACTTTCTATAAAAGATAAATACATACCTATTTTGCCTTTTTGTACTTTCACTTTTCAAGTTAAAATTTTGAATAAAGAAAAGAGTAAAAAGAGAAAATCAATGTAAATTAAATAAAAAAGTGCAATAATAATATTAGGTTCTTAATAAATTAATTTTTTTTAAAAAAACCAACAATTTAATACGGAAGGAGTATATTTTTTACTTCACCTGTAAATCGTAAGGGGGTTAACACTAGTTTAATTAATATATTTACATTGGTAAATGTTATCTGCTTTTAGATTGAATATACATGCACTTTTGTTGATTCACATAGGTTCTGCCTTTTTAATGCAAAGTAAAGCTACAATGACGCGGGGTATTGAACCCTCTGACTGGGGTGGCAGCTCCACGTGAGGTTCTCGTGAACGATAATTGCCAATTGGCTTCCTAATACACGTGTCAACCTTGGAGAAGTCTTGTTGGCCAAGTTTAAAGCGATTCATTGACGGACGTTACAGGAGTTAAAATTTTGATTAGCAACGACTCCCTAAAGACTCAATTACCCATAATTACCTTTTAGCCATATATATTTTTTTGAATGAAAAGACGTTTTAGCCATATTAATGCGTTATAGGAATAGGTTATTGTAATGATTTTGGTATGAGTATAAAAAGTGTTACATATGTTAACAAACTATTATAGGAAGAAAAAAAAATGACAAAAAATTTGATCCATTTTTTTCTGTATAACAAATTATTTTTCTCAAGACATATAAACTAAAAATAAAAAAAATTACTGTTATTTTTTTTTATATAAAAATGAGAATATTATTTTGTCATAAGTCACGTTCACAAAAAATTAAAAACAGAAAAAAATTCCCCTCAAAAAAAATTCCTTTGTCTTGAAATGTAAAGTTCTAGAAGAACGAAAGTAAATTACCTTAACGGCGTTAAAACCATCCGTGATTTACGGTCTAGGCATCGTGTGTATAAAAAACCTCGGTGAAAACAAGTTTTAAAGCATCATTCGTCACACCCGAAAACACTCTCGCTCTCTCTGCATTTTATAATGGAAAGAAAAATGAAATACTCGAAACTTGGGGCCAAAGCTACAATGAGCTTATGAGAAAGACGAATCGTCGACCTCTTTTTACTGGGTCTGATCATCAACGTTTTTGCCCGGCGTCTTCTACTTTATTATTAGCTTCGTCTTTGTGTAAGCCTCTATTTCCCTCTCTCATTTCCAATTAATTTACTTTCTTGCTTAAACCCTAGATCGTCCATTTCCCTGATAACTTATTTCTTAATTGCTGGGCGAATTATGTTAATCACATTGTTTTTGGGTTTGACTATGCGTTCAAAGCTTCCAGCTTCGATTGCCGTTCGGAGTTCAACAATTACCCAAATCTTTGGTATATTTTGTATTCATATTTAAGGAGTGTTTTTTTTTTTTTTTTTTTTTTTTTTTTTTTTTTTTTATGGGCTTCATTTCGGTCTATTTCCTATGCATTTTGAGTTGAGTTCTGGTATCTTCGAGGTTTACATATTATTGGTGTCTTTTGATTTCACATTCATGCTATAACTAACAAACGGAGTGTTTTTTCTTTGGGGTATAGATTGATTAATTTTATATGTTTTCATATTTTTCGCCTTTTAGGAAATCCCTTTATTAACTAGTGAAATAGGTTTTTTTCTAGTATGCATATTTGTGATTGATTATTGACTGTGCAAGATTGTAATTTTATAATACACACAGGAAATCTGGACTTCTAGACCTACAATGTCAATTGCCAGTGTCGCCCTTAGCCCAGTTCGTGAGGAGTCTTTTTACTTCCCTTTTCGAATCTGGGATCAATTCAGCGGTTGGTCGAGAGATGATTCTATATTGATTTTCATAACCTTTTCGGGATCCGTCATTCCTATGCATGTTCTAGAATCGGATTCAATTGCTTCCGTGAAGCTCAGGATCCAGTCCTATAAAGGGATTTTTATGAAAAAGCAGAAACTAGTTTTCGAAGGGAAAGAATTAGCTCGGAACAGTTCTTGTGTGCGGGACTATGGGATAGCCGATGGGAATATACTCCATTTGGTCCTTCGGCTTTCCAATCTCCAAACTATTACGGTTAGGACGGTAGGCGGAAGGGAGTTTGAGTTGCATGTCGAGAGAAAAAGAAATGTTGCGTATGTGAAGCAGCAGATCACTAAGAGGGGTAAAGGTTTTCTTGATCTCAGGGATCAGGAATTGATCTGCAATGGCGAGGAGCTTGAAGATGCGAGGCTCATAAATGATATTTGTGGGAGCGATGATGCTGTGATCCACTTGTTGGTCCGCAAATCTGCAAAAGTCAGGGCTAGATCCGTGGAAAAACATTTTGAAGTTTCAATTGTGGTATCGGATTCGGATGGGACAGAGGCGGATTTCGCTGACGAGGAAGAACGTCAGCAGCAAATACAATTCGATGAATTTCAATTTGTAGCCGGAAAGCCCTTGCGAAGGGATTTTCTCTTGGAACCACTAATTGTTAATCCCAAGGTTGAACTTTCACCAGCAATCAAGCAGCTAATTGATTACACTTTCGAAGGATTAGAGAGGGGTAACCCACCGATTAGGTCTTCGGAGGGATCCGGGGGTGCTTATTTGATGCAAGATTCCTCTGGTCAGAAGTATATTTCTGTTTTTAAGCCAATGGATGAGGAGCCCATGGCCGTGAATAACCCTCTTGGGCTACCCTTGTCAACAAATGGCGAAGGATTGAAGAAGGGGACACGAGTAGGGGAAGGGGCAT
Source organism: Lonicera japonica (assembly GCA_021464415.1). Lineage (NCBI taxonomy): Eukaryota > Viridiplantae > Streptophyta > Magnoliopsida > Dipsacales > Caprifoliaceae > Lonicera > Lonicera japonica. The sequence continues at coordinate 90,837,743 of CM038463.1, read as the reverse complement.
TGAGGGAAGTTGCAGCATACATTTTGGACCACCCGAAGGGTGGATGTCGCTCTTTTGCCAATGAGGAGAAGGGTTTTGCTGGGGTTCCACCCACGGTCATGGTCAAGTGTATGCATAAAGGATTCAATTACTCAAACGGTTACGAGTGCGTATCTAAAAATGCTAAGATTGGGTCCCTGCAAATGTTCATGAAGAACTCTGGCAGTTGTGAGGATATGGGTCCCCAGGATTTTCCAGTGGAGGAGGTACATAAAATCTCTGTTTTGGATATAAGGTTGGCCAATGCAGATAGGCATGCTGGGAACATTTTGGTTAGTAGAGACAGTGACCAAGGCCGAATTGTTCTTATCCCAATTGATCATGGTTATTGCTTGCCTCAGAATGTAAGTGTTTAAATACATTGATTGAGAGTGATATTCCAATGCTTAAGCTTTGTATAGTTTTTATTATCTGTTCAATTTTGATTTATGCATCCCTTTCTTACTGCAGTTTGAAGATTGCACATTTGACTGGCTCTACTGGCCTCAATCACGAGAGCCTTACTCTCCAGATACGTTAGAGTACATAAAATCACTTGATGTGGAGCAAGATATTGAGCTTCTCAAATTTTATGGATGGGAACTTCCGCTCGAATGTGCACGTACATTTTGTATATCAACAATGCTTCTAAAGAAAGGGGCAGAGAGAGGACTCTCTCCCTTTGCCATTGGAAGCATAATGTGCAGGCCAGCTCTTAGGAAGCAATCTATGATCGAGCAGATTGTTGAAGAAGCGCAAGAAGCGATGCTTCCGGAAACAAGTGATGCTGCATTCCTTGAATGTGTGTCGCTTATTATGGATAGTCGCCTTGATGAGCTCCACGTATAAGTCCGAATAAATAGCTATAACTATATATATGTATTGAATATATGTCAACTTGCTATTATAGAATAGGTACATGTGTGGATGATGGGCATTATGCTTCATCTTTCTGTGGATGGACTTAAGTTTCTGTGTGATGAGGAATCCGCTATAAATTTTTCCCCATTACTTCTTTAGTTTGTTTGTTCACTCATAATATGGCCCTTTGTGCAGCAATGCCCCCCTTATGAATAGTAAGACTATGTAGGATCTTTTACAGAGAATAAAGTGTGTTGAATAAGAAATTGTCATTGAAATATGTGTTGCTTTAACGATATCCAACCGTTAATAAGAGTTTACATTCCGTGTATTGTTTGCAAAATGACATTAGAAATGGAGAAAAGAGCTGGAATGAGAGACCCTTGTCTTCGCACCCTTTGGAAACCAAAGCAAAATTAAGAACATATTACTCCAACCCCTTCATCTTACTTTTCTTTTTGGTACATCTCAAACTGATAATTTGATTTCACATTATTAATGCATCGAATTTTATTATAAAAACTATTTTGCATTTGTCATAATTAATTAGGTTAAAAATAATATTTTCTTAAAAAGTATTAAAGTAGATTAATTTAAGATAATTGACTTTAGTTTGAATTTAAATAAGAAAATTAAATGAAATGCATTTGTCTTGTAGCTCTAAGTGGTGAAGTTCTCCCAGGATTGAGAGAGGTCTTGGTTTCAATTATCCACATTCCTTTCTCCCTCCTACAAGTCAAACTCCATGTGTAAGCGTCGCTTTGTATATACATAAAGAAAATTATGAAATTCTTCCGACAATCATCAGTGCATTCCTAATTATTAGGAGAAGAAGAGGAAGAAGAAAACACTTCGACTCCATTTGATAACAAGATGAAAAATGGCAAGAAAAACAATGCATTTTGTAAGAAGTTAGAAAATAAGTCGAGAGATATGGTGAGATTAACTCTTACCTCTTGGTTTTTTCCATAAAAAAATTTTCTTTGGGTATTGGTAATGAATTTATTTTTTTTGCAAAACAAAAAGAAAGATGAAAGACATATACTTACAAAAATAAGTATGGTATAAAGAGTATCTTATGACATCTCTTAATTTAATTTCTATTATTTTATTTAAATTAATTATTTTTCTTATCATTTTTTTAGGTCGCTTTCAAATGAAGCTTTGGTTTCTTTTCAGTTGTCTTTACATGTATAATGTTTGGACTAGAGAAGCCCAATAAGATCAACAACTTCGGCCAGTCTGTTCTCCATCCGGCGCCTGGGCCTGTAATTGGACCGCAATAATCACCTAGTACAGGGGAAGACAAAATAAATTAAATAAATCAAATCATTCCGACATTATACCGTTAAAACCTCTATAAATTAATATAGTCCTCAAACTTAGAAAATTATATTAAATAAACTAATTTATTGTTTTATTTATTCCTTATTTTCTTAAATATTGGGCATTATAAATCTCAAAAGAAAAGAAAAAAGGAAGAGAAGAAGAAGATATTGTATATGTATTTATTTTCTCATTTACGAACTAACAATTCTATGTATTTTGTTTAGCCACGTAAAATTCACGGATCTACTTATTTTTTTCAAAAATATATTAGACATTGTTCAATATATTATATTATTCTATTTTATGAACATTTAACCAAGCAAAAACTCTATTTTAAATAAACAAAAGCCATAATAACACAACACATCATGGATACTAATAGCTTTTCATCTCAAAGCCATAGTAACACAACATAGTATATCACATAAAAACTCTTGTATCAATAAATTATTGATTTCAACATCGTAGGACCTACAAGGATTTTTTATAATCTTATAATATAGCGAATTATTAATTTAGCATGTTTTCCTTAAGACAAGACCGATTAAAAATATTATTTAATTGAGGTTATTAAGTTATTGGGTGTTAAATTATTAATGTTAACTGCAGGTACAAAAAAAATAGAGCCACGCTTCTAAAGTTTAACTTTTTTGTAAATGATTTATCTGAAATGTGTCAAAAAAAAGAAAAAAGTAAAAAAAAGGAAGAAACCATTTCTTTGAAATTGTCAACATGTAATATCACATGAATTTATATGCTGCTTCTTAATATTTGAACCCAAACATTTGAAAAGTACTATGTGTGGTACGTTGACTATGTCAATTTTCTTCTTTTTTTCTTGAAGGACAAATTTTTGTACCGCTAGTGTAAATAAATAAATAAAAATTAAGCGCTTAAGAAAATTAGGGAAATAATAAGCATAGGGTATTATGGTGGTATTAGTACAAGAATTTTATCTTTTTAAAAAAATGGTTATCATATTCATAGGAACTAAAGTTTCTACTTGAGATTAATCACTTACTTTAAATGTTCACTTTCGGTGATTATAGACATGTAGCTTTTAGACGGTATAAATTAGATGCAGTTGAAAGTTTCTTATTATGTCAACAATGATAGTGTATGTAATTCAATAGTTAATTAATCCACAATCATGTTGGACGACAATATAAATAGGCTGCATGCAGGTTATTTAAAAAGGCTTCTCTTTTTTTTTCTTTATTTTTTGTTGTCCTTTTTGGAGAAAATGAAATAGGAAAAGAAGCTGGGTATGTCACAATCAAGTTACTTTTTTTTTTTTTTTTTTTTGTTAATGGAAATCACCCTTAAACCTTAAAATAAAAAAGAGAAATGTATTATTAGGAAAATCAGTTTAGAAAAGTTGAAATTATAGCAAATCAAATGTTAGGTGGTGAAGTATTGGTGGTCCATGAAAAGCCACAGATTTGGGCAAATGCATTTATGCATCAATCAATAGTTGGTCCAACTAGTAAAAGGAAATGTCTTTAATTTATTTACCTAAACAAAAGCATAAATGCCCCCATCCACATAGTGATGTAAGCCACGCACTACAACTTTATTTGCCTGCCTTAATTTCATTTTTCGTATTATGGAAATTCAAATTAAATTAAAAGTAGGAAGCAAGTTCTTTATATTGCACCATTAAAGACATTGTATATTGTAGAATATAGCTACAAATTAAGACTACCCAAGCATTATTTTCTTTGTTTCTTTTCCTCCTCTCTCTTTTGTGTTATATATATATATAGATATATTTAAATTTTCTTTACCACGTACAGCAATCACAACTATTCAATGCTGCCAAACTCTCTACATTAGAGGAGGACCAATTTTACATAACTCCAAAGGCTTGGGGGCCCTACTCCACTGCACCTGGAAGGAAATAAATTAATAATTATAAATATTAATTAACCACTAATACTTACGCTAAACTATAAGATGTCCTTTTCCTTGGCCGTCTCCACTTCTAAATTAATAATACCAATTTCACAAGTTGATTTTGTTCAATAATTTACGATAAATATTTTGTTTAAATTAAAACTAACCCCTTAATATAAGAAAAGGAGTAAGACCAAACGAAAGAAAAGAAAAGAAAAGAAAACAGAAAAAGGCAAAAACCCTCTCGGCCCCGTAAGTCACAAAGTCGCAACGCGGTCCATTAAAAAAATTTCACCGACACATTATGAAAAAAAACAGACGTCACATACACGAAAGTTATATCAGCATTTGATGTAGTTAAATAATTGAACTAAAATAATGCCCTCACATAAGTACAAGGTATCCATTCACGATTTCTCTGGCCGATAAGAAAGAAACAAATTTATTAATCGTCACTCTAGAAAATTTTCTATTCAAATCCCAGCGGGGACCAGTTATTCCAATTACAAAAAAATAGAACATCAAATCATATTTAAATACAACTTAAGTAAACATGATCCCTCTACTAGATTATGTGTAGGGAGTCTTTTATGTAATGTTATAACCTATATATATATATTATATCACAGTTGTGATTCAAACTGATAAACCGGCTAAGAAAGCCACTCCAGTTGAAGGCAACCATGACGATCCATAAATAAATTTTGCAACCGTGAATTTGCTTGCTTCAACTGTTGATGTAATTACACGATACCCGGGCCATTTGACACGCTGCCCCACGGCCCCACCTGGACCGTAGTTCATGTACTCCCCATAATACAATGTGTCGAGTGCAAATGTTCCGTCCCACTCTAGCCAGCCTTTAGGGTTAATGTGGTCACCCATGTACGATAACATGTACACTGTACGTGAGTACTTTTTCCATGGGCGCCCTAAATATGTAGGGATGGTTCCCTTAGATGCCTCGAGTTCCGGAGTTGCTAAGATCTTGCAAGCATGGATTGAAATTCCTGTGTTTTGATTCGGGTCTTTCCGGTTTTGGGCGGTAATTGTATTTTTCTGTGAGGCCATGGGCTTACGCGCATATATGCTGCAGTTTTGAAAGACCACTGCTGCGTTCCCGAATATGAAGTCGACTGTACCGTAAATATCACATTCGCGGTAAAATTGGCGTTGGGAGTGAACATATAATGTGTCTTGGTATCCGATCATGCTGCACCGGTAAACGACTGAGTGGTCCGCACCAACTCGAAGAGCCACGGCTTGGTGCTTGCTGGGTCCAGCCCAATTCTCGAATGTAATGTCCCGTGCTATGAAACCGGTACCTGTTGCCGCTGCGTATAAAAAGCAACCAAATGTAATTATTATTAGGCCCAATCACTGTCAAGTATGTAATTGCATTTATTTTTGTATCCGAAGAATTAACTTTAATTTGTCTGCCCCGTTACAGTGTAGTGGATGCAACAATAAAGATTGACAACTATGTATATGGATAAGAAAAATAAAAATGTTTAAAACATGAAATAGAGTGGGCAACAAAGAGATAAAAATATGACTGAATCCTTCAGCTAGCTAGGTAATGACTCTTGACAAACACCCATAATTGAAAGGGGACAGGAGATACCCATGACCCACGTTGTGTGAAGGTCTTTTAAATTACAGCCTCAAAATTTCTTGTTTTGGGGGAGAAAAACAAGAATCACAGTGAGATTTGCTTGTGAGCTGCAACTGCAATGCATCTGAACGTGGAGTGGAAATAATGCATGCGTTTAAATGGGGATTTAATTGAGCAACATTCTTTCATGTTCTTTTGTTCATTTCAATAACGAAAACACATGGGGTAGTAATATTTAAGTATGTAGGGTTTACACGGGAAGTATGAACACCGAGTTGACTTGCTAACCACAATTATAAAAAAAATAAAAATGAACCCATTGTATAATAATATACATGCATGGTACAACAACCGAAGAGAAACGGATGGATAACAAAAATACAAAATACAAACCACTTTATATTTTATTTTTTAAAAATATAGAGAACTAGTTATCTAAATATCTGTTTTAATTATAAATAACAAAAAATTATCCAAACCCTAAATTTAAAACCTCTTTTAACTCTAAGTAAATTATTGTTTCAAAAGAAAAAAAAAAGTTTTAAGTAAATTATTCTCCAATTAAACTAATGTATATTATATACAAGCGAATTTGACGGGAAAAGTATCACATGGTTTATGTTATTTGTACAAGTCACCATTCCAAAATGGCACATCATAAAAGCAATGGCAAGTCCCCAAACTTCCACAAAACGTCCTTCATGTGACATGCCACATGGGGCTCTCCACATCATATGTGACCCACTGTGCTTTCGTACTAATTAATAAAATAAAAACTTAAACTAGTAAATTGAATTGAGTAAAGTACTGTAAATTTTCAAAAATGAGAAGGAAATTTGATTTTACCAAAGGAAGCTGTGTGGAATGTGGTGAGATGGTCGCCTACACTCTTTCCGCCGGAGATAATTGTTTTACCCTTTCCATCTCCGATAAACATTAGATTTATTTTCTTCCTCCCCACCTTCAAGTTGTCTTCCTCATATCTACATATGCATAGAGTGGAGTCAAGAATCTAGTTAAAAAAAGAATATAGCACTGGGGAAAAAAATTAATGGGGGGAGGGGGTAAAATCCAAGCTACTACTATCATTAAAATTTTATAAGAATATAGATCTGAAAATTTTATAAGAAAAATTTAACATTAAAATATCAATTTAAAAAAAAAAATTAAAGGGAGACAATTTTCTTCCCCTGAGTATGAATAGCAACCCCCCCACCCCCTCTCAACATATATATAATTTATAATAACATATTATACATGATATATTACATATATCAAAATATATACGTCTACGTCTCCGAGTGCCATCATTTTCACTTCACACCCTAATAATAAGAAAATCTGTCATTTTCATCTCTAAATTACATGCTCATTGGTTTCAAAAATGAAGAAAAGAGGTCATGAAACTAATTATAATAAAATAAGTAGTAGCGTGATGATGATAACTAAGGCTGAAGTCAAATAACAGATCATTAAAAATAACAGTAGAAGATGATAAAAGTGTTTGATCGAATGTCAATTCAACTTCAAAGAAAGGAGCATCACGAGAAGTTTATGGAACACGAATTTACCTTCCTGCCCTCACGTAGATTACGATTCGGCGATTACTATGCTCCGGCGCCTTCTTAATCGCCATCGCAATCGTATTGTACGTCCCTTTGCCGTCTTTCGACACCACTATATCCGCTTGTAATGCCGATACCGGCGCGTCCAATAGAATCCTGTCTCTACGTGACAACCACTTCGGAAATTCATCGTGATCCGCCGGAACATAGGATTCTTCTAGTAGCCGGCGATTCTGTATCGGAACTCCAGAGAAATCATCATCCCCGTTGGACGCCGAATAAATGGCCAACGAATTGCTCACCAATTCTGACAAGTCCTTCAACTTGGCGTTCATCTGATCCTTGATGTTACCGTTCACCTCCGACAATCCCTCGGTACAAGTATCGTGATTCGTAAGAGCTGCGCTGAGCCACGTCAGCACGTCGTGAGTGGAGGAGACCGTGTTAGTCCTGTAACCATTACCGTCGGCGTTGGACGGCGAGACGGAGGTGAGCGAACGGGAGAGCTGGTCGACGGAATCGGCCAGCAGCTCGAGGCAATCCTCGTAGGCGGAGCGTGAGGGCGCATCGGTGACGAGATTATTGATCTCCGATGAGACATAAAGCGCTTTGCCAAAGTGTTGAAGAGTCAAATTGACTGAAATGTGGACGAGGTCGGAATCGGTGGCGGTGAGTGAACCAGGAAAATCGAGGAGCGAGTTGACACAAAGAGTGGGGTATAGGGTCCGGCTGCAGGTTCGAGAGATGGCTTGAGTTGGTTTGCGGTGGTTATTGGTTTGGGATGCGGCGGAGGCTCTGGTTCGGAGGCCGATAACAAGGCCCACTGATAGTGCTGAGCCGACAATTAGAGTGAGTGAAATAAACGAAAGAAGCCTGAGCTTAGAGATTGGGGTTGTACAGGGCTTTGTTACTATTTCCGGTTCTTGCTTGGGCATTGCCTCGATTTGTGAAGAACCAGACTCGGGTACTCCGAGCCTGCCGTAGCTCATTTTTTTTATTTTCTTATTTTATTTTGCTCTTACCTAGATAAAGTAAGTTAAAAGCGGTTCAGTTACGTTGTAAAGAGAGATTGAGAGCAAGTGTTACAAAAAGCACACTAGAGAAAGAGAGGGAGGGATTGTGGGGATTGAGGAAGTTGGGGTGGGGGTTACTATAAATTAGTAGGAGGGGGAGTGGAGGAGGATTGTGGGAGTTGGATCGTACGTGGATGAGAAGAGAGAGTGAGGGGAGGGGAGGGGTTTGGTATGAAGTCGATATCAAGGGCATGCATTAGCTGTCCTCTACTAGTACTACTGACTTACTAATACCATACTATACCCACTGGATGCATGATGGACTCGAATGAGGGTCTGCTCTATCCTATCGGCTATCTTCTTTCCAATATTCTTTTTCGAATTTGGTTCTTCTCTTTTATTTTTTAAGTAGATTATTTATTTTATAAAACTTGCTAAAAATTTAAAAGTAAGTGAGCTGATTTTTTAAAATTTAAATGGTTAAAAATAAGATATTTATCAAATTTTTATCACACTTACTTTTGATTTAAATTTCTTAATGAAATTTTCTGAACCACTAAATTTCATAAAAAAAAATCATCCGTTTCAATTTCGAAAAAATAGTGAAGATAAATCAATACTAAATTTGTTAATTACTGTATTATATTTAGGTTGCGTTTGATGCATAGAATAAAAAGGTAGGATATAATAACTTTATCATATCTCATATTTAGTGTTCGTCGGGATTGGATATACGGGTGGATTATTTATCCCGCTCAACCTTCTTATCCCACCGAGAGAGGGATTAACAAATCTCACCTCAAAGGTGGGATTATTTTATCTCGTCCATATAGGATTAAATAATCCTATCAGACTCTCTAATCCGGCACGTCAAAAACAACAAAGTTACCATAGTAATAAAGACTTACTCCATCAAAGTGATTAATTATCTAAACTTTCTTATTGATTATATTACCCGTTTTCTCTTTATACTAGTTACCAAACATGTGCGATGCACGGGCGTATTGTTAAATTAGTTTTTTTTTATTTATTTATAATGTTTTCTATTGTTGTATTTTACAAAAATAATAATCTCAATTTTACAAATTTATGGACTTACAATTGTTGACAAATCTCAAAACAATATTTCTAGTTTTTTCACAAACTTTAAAAATATATTAGTGCAAAACTATGTTACATTAACAAATAGGATAATTTATACCAATATACTTTTAGTTGACACACAAATAGATAAACTTGAAAAGACAGAACCCTCTTCATCGTGCATAAAGTCATTATCACATGGAAAAGAGAGTTAGTTATGAAAGTAATTAACGGCATTAATTACAAGACACGTGTCATTTAAACAAATGTCTCTTCTCACTCCTCCCATTTTATATATATACTATTAGATTATATTTGGCGGATGGAAGGTATACAAACCGAGGGGCTAGATATTTTTCCACTTTTTCTTCACCTACCTAAATGAAATAAAAGGTTTTTTTTACTTCCACTTTCCTCTTCAACCTACTTTATCAATTCTTTCATTCCTCCATCATTTCAAATAAAGTGCAAACACCAGTGTATTTGAATTAAGAGTAAGAAATTGAAAGAAAATTGTTAATTAATGAGGAAGGAATCAAATCAAATGGAAAGAAATGCATTTATTTTTATTATTGTTTAGATAGTCTATAAACTAAATAAAACAAATAAAAATAACTTTTATTTGGATAGTAATAAGAAAATAATGAAAAAGAATGAGATTTAATATAGGGGTTAACAAATTTGGATTAAATTTGTAATGGCAAATAATTCATTAAAAGCATTTCTTTTTCATTTCGGTCCTCTCGATAATATTTGCCTATAAAACAAGAGAATGCAACAAAAAAAAAGTCAGTGAACAAAAACCCGGGTGGTCCCGGGTTCAAATCCTACATGGATGGGGATGGGGAAGGTTTTCATCATTTGTAATTAAAATGGGAGAGACTTATATATCCCTTTTTAAAGGAAAAAAAATTGTGAACGAACTATGTTGACCTAAAAGGTCTTAATCTTATTTTTATAATAATCATAATAAATCAATAATGTGTAATTTAAACATGTTTTTTTATATAAGTTTATAGTTTATTCACTTGAAAAATCAAGAAAAACATACTACATGACAATGATCATTCATTCCATATTCGATCAAGTCAACATAGCATTGGACAAATAAATGATATCAATCTCATCACACACATGCTATCAATGCATCTCATGAAGCACAAAGATCAAAGATCATATCCAAAAGTTTCAAGGAAAGAGTTGCAAATGAAAATCAATTTGAAGAAACAAATCGAAACATTCAAAGATTCGACTATTCGGTAATTGAGTAATTACTTAGAATTAATGTAAAGTTTCTTAATTGATTATTTTTATAACTCAAACATGTTCATGCATCATTCATTAATTGAAAACAAGTTTGAATTGAAAAACCTTTGAAAACATCATTCTACAAAAACTGATTTTCAAATAAATTCATATTAAATTCAGATGATCATATTTTGAGTTTTTCCAAAAACAAGTGTCTTAGGAACATATTTTTGAGTTCTTTGAAGCATTCAAATTGATTTTGAAACTAAATTACAAAAGTCCAAAAATTGAGATTTTGGTCTGATAAACAGAGCCCATCAGTCAATTGATCAGCATTGCTCAATCGACTAAGGATCCATTAATCGATTGATGAGCTTTTCCCAATTAACTAAGGATCCATTAATCAACTGATGAGCTTTGTTTAGTCGACTAATGCCTCAGAATATAACCGTTAGAAATTTGGCTTTTTGCCATTTTTGGTACTAAACCTTCACCAAACCTAAAAAATAGCTATATAACTTTTGAGACTATATATACACTATCTAAGACACATCTTGATAAGTTTGAATCACTATAGAAACACATTTTTCATCTATCTTTATCATTCAAAGATTCAATAACACATTTTGATCAATCATTCATTCATTGAGTTATAAATCTTGATCAAACAAGATAATTCTAGTGTGAGCTTCAAATTGTATCTATTAAACACTTGAGAGAATTATTGTTCATTGGTGTGTATCACCAAAAAATTAAGAATATTCATTTGTGAGATGTTAATCTCATAAAATAACAAAAAGGTAAATTATTATTGAGTGTTGTGAAAGGTAAATCTCACAAGTTAGCAAGAGTGTTTCTTGTGTGGGTATTGTGGTAAAGCAATACTTGTGGAGTGTAGTGAGACAACAACACTTGTAGCGGTTTGATTGTCACCTGGAAGAAAATCGATTTTAGTGAAAATTATCGGGGCACTATCCGAGCGCGAACGTATGGTTTAGACAACCGAACCATGAAAACAAAACGTCTTGAGCTTCAATCGATTTAATCTTTTTAACTCAAGTTATTTATTGTCTTGCTATATTATTGCTTAATTTTGGGATTGGTTGATCGACTTGCTTGTTTTCCTTAATATATTTGTTTAGCTTAGTTGTATTGCTTAAACTTTTTCTTGAAATTTTTTTATTTCCACATTAAGTTTTAAAAACCATATTCACCCCCCTTTAGGGTTAAAATTCGAGCAACAAACTATTTTAGGAGTTTCTCTATCCTATACATTAAGGCATTGTTTGGTTTGCGAATTTGAAAACTTGTTGAAGGAAAAATCATTACTTTTTCTTTATTTGGTAAGTACAAACTCCGAAAATATTTTCTTGACAAACGGAAAAGTATGGGGAAAAATCATTCCACTAAGACTTCATCAGATTGATTTTCTCTTCTAATTTCTCAACATTTATTACAAAAAAAATTGTACAATAATACCCCCACCTAAATATGATATTGTCAAGTACTTTTGATTTTTTATGATGTTTTTTATTTTAAAATACAAGGATATTATTAAAATATTAATATATTTTACTTTCCTTTTATATACCAACCAAATACCGGAAGAAAAATCAAATGGTATTTTATGAATACTTTCCGTACTTTATTAAACACAGAAAAGAAAACCTGACATAAACTTTCCCTTATGCGAACCAAACGATGTCTAAAAGCCACATATCTACTTTTATGCATAATTTGTATGACAATCCTACAACATTAAATATATTAATTATATTTTTGACTATTTATTGAATTAAATATATATATATATATATTTCATGAAAATCAAAGAAAAATATCTTATGTTAGAGACTTTTAGTAATGCTTTTATATCTCTTTGATTATACTTGTCTTTCTGTAGAATTCTTCTAGGATATGTTCTTTTGGCATGATTATAAAAATATTTTAAAATCTTGTGAAATTTTAAAATCCCGTAGATTAACAGTTTTAGAATCCGCTCAAAAGGTTGGGATTGAGAATTCCGCCTATTCAAAATAATGTTTTTTAGTATTCTCATCTTTTATAGTTATTCCTATTTATCAAATATTTGTTTGATTTATTTAAAGTTATACCTTTAATTAGAACACTATAATATAAATATTTTATCATTAATTTGAGATAAAAAAATTAATTTGAAATATTGCAATAAAAATACATAATGATTACACCGACGTATCATTAATTTTATGTAACTAGTTTATATAATTTTTCTAATTTCAATTCTTAATGATTACACCAACATATTATTAATGATACTCCTTACACTTGTTTGAATAGTAAGAATTTTGACATGGTTGTATAACGTAATTAGAAACTTGTAACCATAATTACTTTAAGCTACATTATTGCTTTTTTTTTCCAGAAAAAAAAAAGTTTTATCAATTTTTTAAGTTCTCCTATGAGTTGAGCCCAATTATGCAATGGTATATAAGAATTTAAATGTAAAATCTCGTAGCTAAAAAGAACAAATAATTGATAAATCATGTAATTTTATAATCATTATATTTTACAATCTTATGATTTATTAAATCTCGCAATTTTTTTTTTAAAAAAATAAAAAAATCGCAACCTAAATTAAATTTCTCATGTAAAGCGTTTTGCCTTTACTCCATCCACGTTGCTTCCTGGTAGTTACTGATAAACGTCCCATGTATATATTTACACATTTTCCAAAGGAAAGTGCATAAAGTCAGATCAGCTAGCTTTTCAAATTAAACTACTAGAGGTATTAAAAAGTAAGTGTGGATATATACTTATTCCGGTAGAAAGGCAGATGCCTTCTTTTTCTCTTTATCTTGCGCGCTATCTCTTTCAATTGATCGACGAGGGCGAGGGCGCTAGCTCTCAGATATATGTTATTGAAAAATATATGCACCGTTAGGAATCTTAAGAAACAGTAGTTATATATATATATATATATATATATCTCGTATTGTGTCGGACTTAAATCGTAGGTATTACGGTTGACTATATTAATATATTAATTCTTGTGCACACATTAGGATTTGCATTATTCTTTTTATACATATTAAAGTGTGTTGGTATTCTTCTAAGTTCTAAATGTCTATTAGTTCAATACATCAGAATACTTAAGTTCTAAAATTAACAGATTAAGAACACCATGAAACTACAGCTTTATTACTTTAATTTTAAAATTCACTATAAGATTCTCGAACAAAATCTAATGTGGAATTGACTGAAATGGTAATGTTAATTGAAAAAATAAATAAAAAAAAGGTGAGATTATTATATAGTTTCGGATACGAGATAAGGACCAAGAATTCTTCACGGGACTATATAAAACGCAAATTCTAATCTAGAATTGTTAATTAAATGTTTAAGAGAACTAGAGAATGAGAAGATGTGTATATATATAGAAAAGGTTCAAGTTACACTCGTGTGAGATTAAATAGTTTTACACCTATTCATAACTTTTACTTAGATTCGTAATTTATCAATTCTACTGTTAGATTAGTTATTTTTGTTGTATTTATCAAACATACAAAGTTTCAAACTAATCAGATATTTGTAATAACCATTTAATCGTGCGCTTACTTTCACTTAAATTTTATAAAGCTCATAATTTAACATAATTATAATGACAGATTTCTGCAATTTCAATTAATTTAATTTTTCACATTAATTTTTGATATATAATAATGATCTATTTTAATAGATAGATTGATGAATTATAAAGTTGATAAAAAAAATTATTAATGAGTATAAAATTATGCTCAGTATAACTTGAAGATTCTTGTGTATATATATGTATACGAATCATATGATTGGAGAGACATGGTACTGTTATAAGTAACAAGAAACAACTTTAATATATATATATATATATATTCGAGGTAGAATTAGAATTTGATGCGGTTGCAGCAATTGGAAGAATATTTACACCAATTTGGGGACAATCCACTTTTAGGCTGATAAGAATATGCGCTCCTTTTGCTTACGTCATACTCCACGTCAGTGCATGATAGTGGTTAAATATTAAAATTACTGAAATGCCTAGCTCTTTACTTCAAAAGGTAATAATATAATTGAAAATAGATTAGGACCAACCACCAACAAAAACATAACATTTAAGAAGGGATATGGAGAAAAACAAAAAAAGAAAGAAAGTGGGGACAAGCAAATTTGAATTAATTAAAGACAGAAGGAGAAGAGAAAGAAACCTGTCACATTTAATGCAAGAGGTGCAATTAAGTTTACGAATTTAGGAAGTCAAATACAAATAAAAGGGGAGAAAAATAGATTAATTATATCTTACCCCATATATATATATATTATGTTCTTTTGTTAAAAAGAAATTAAACTGTATATATAGAAATAAAATACGTTTAATATTAATTAGCCAATAATTTATCCTCCGCATACGAACGTAACAGTTAAATTAGCATGTGAATGCATTCATGGCGGTGGGAGGCATAGAAGGTCAATCGATCGACCAGATGATATGGTCTGTTTTTTAAAGCATAAAATAAAAGAGTTATAATTAATTTGTGAGTGAGAAGTTTCGATGTAGATCTCATTCTATTTTATGTTAATTCATCTGGCCCAAATTAGTTAATGCTGCTTGATCTGCCCAACTTTGCGACTTATAACTTTTTAGGTCCACATCGTCCTCAACTATTTCTTTTAAGCCATGCATATATAAAAGTATTCCATCTGGGATCATTACAAATTAGAACTTCGATTATTTAACCGTTTTAAACTAAAAAATCTAGTTTCTTTTAGGAGGCATAATAACTAAAGTATTATTTCTAGCTTACAATATCAAATAAATTTTCATCTTAATTATTGGTTAAGTTAAAATCAATATATTCGTAAAATAAAATATATATATATATATATATATATATGAAGTCAAATCGGACTCTTACAAAAGAGACTAAAAAACTATCATTTGCAATATTTATTTATTTTTAATTAGGTTATCTTAAATATTACAATAGTTCTAATTAATTAGTGATTAATATGGAAAGTGTAAATAGGGTTCTATATTCTTTTCGCTCTTAAATTAACCTTGTAATGACTTGAAAGTTTTTGTGTAAATGTACATTCTGATTTTGTATCAAGGTGAAAAAACAAGGTGTTTACCAAAATTTTATGCAAATAAATATTTTTTTTGAAGTTCCACTTTTAGTTTCTGGATCAAACTAAACCTATCTCACTTTCTGAATGGGAAACCTCCTAAAATGAGGAAAAAAAAGAAAAGTATCCCCTCGACAATATGCATGTGCCTGCTTGATCTGTCGCTTTTCTCATATAATCCCATACAGCTATATAGTAGGATGTGATGCTAATATCTAATGCTATTTTTCTTTTTGCTAAATTATGAATTTATATCTTATTTTCAACTTTTAATTTTAACATAATCAACATTTAAAAAATAAAAACAAAACGTACTCTTTCACTATAATAAACTAAATTTGGTTTATTAATAATGCTCTAAAAGAGAATTAAACTATTAATTGAGAATACCAACTGTTTTAAGCTTCGAGAGTTTTATATTTTACAGCAGACAAAAATTATTTGCGCATAACATTTTTTTCACTTTTTTTTTTCCTCGAACAGGACAACACAAGTATAAATTTCTTTGGACTTAATTAGTTTAGAAGTGTACTGTAATTAATAGGACTAACGTGTGTTGAACATAATAAATGATTGATAATTTGATAGGTAGTTGACAATAGGAATTGAGCCACCTTCAATTTAAGTCCTAAACCTCTTAATAACTTTTCACTAAAGTCCACCTCTGGGCCAACCTAGCTATATATTGCTTTAAAATTTCAAAACCGATATTTCTTGCTGGGAACCGAAGGCAATTCATTCATTGTGCATATATATATTAACTTCTTAAATTCGTCGGTTTTAATTCTCATTTAATTGGTTCAATTTGTTGCGTTCCTTTTAAATAAGTAAAATGCTCCATTTTCAAGTTTATGTCCAATACAAAATAAAATCGAAGAACGACACAAAATGGCTGGCGTCAAAGACTACTATCTTCAAGACGTGTACTGCTTAACTCGTTATTAAACGCCTATAAGTCTTTGCGACTCTTAATTATAATAACTAACCATTAAGATAAACAAGATGATATATCTACAAAACGATAATCCACAAAATGTGGTGAGATTTTTTTGATTGCTTAGGAAATGGGTTATTGTCCGGGTTCCATATACATATCAAGACAAGAGTACTTTAGTTATAAATTTTAAGCAACAATATAGTCAGAACTTTCTCTCTGACATATGTTTGTGAATGTGATCATGGGACTGAAAGAAAAGAATGTTCACTTTATTAATAGTTGTGAGGAATGATGATGATGGTACAAAAGGAGGTCAATTACATATTGATGATTGATGAGTAGTAATCTGGTAATCAAGTTGAGGAGCAGCTAAAAGATAAAAGCTTCACTAGACGCGTTATCTCCGCCTCTATACGCCTTCAAGCTGGTAATGCCCTCTTGTGCCTTTTAATTCGTCTTAATTTGTCCTCTTCCCTTGGTATTACTTTAAAAAATTAAATTATATACTTTTAAAATTCTACATTGTTTTAAAAATAAACATATATCATTGCTTTGACAATAATAATACCTTTCGTATTTTGTTAAAATAATAATTCTTAAAATACACAATACAAGAATATATTTAAAAATACGGTGTGCATTGTTAAACTCTACGTAAAATTTATTTATAATAAATACATTTCACTTGTCAATAAATTACGACTTTCAAATCACCGTCTCTCCAAAATTAGTCTACAACTGTGTTGTCATAGGAGTATTAGTTCTCCAAACCATTTGTACATGCATTTTCCTACAAATAGTACAAAGATACTTGTTCTTTATTCATATTTCAGTATGAAATTTAAGAGGTTGACATTTTATTATCTCGCTATTAAAAGTTGTACAATCAGTAAGCATGTTTAATGTTAGTATTAATATTTTATTCATCTCAAATTCTGTGCATGTCAAGAATCATTTAACGTTGATGGATTTGATTTTTATGTTAATCTTGTCCCGAATACTAACATGATTCTTATAAGATTTGAAACGGAAGTACTGTAAGCTTGATATATTAATATCCAAAGTTTTAGAGTTTTTTTAAAAAAAATAAAAATTAAGGGAGGCGTAAGGGGTTGTTTGGTAGATGTTTTGATTTGAGTTTTTAAGTTAAGTTTCTAAAATATGGTGTTTAGTGGAATTTAGAAGTATGTTGAAAAGTGGATTATGTTTTTTTTTTTTTTTGAGTTTTTTTCAACCAACTAAAAATCTCAAAAAATATTTCAAAAAATAGTCAAAATGGATCTTATTTTATAGATCTCGACGAGTATGTTTTAAATATATATTTTTTTATTTAATTTTGATTTTTGAATTTAAAGTTATGGTGTTTTAAAAGTTTTTTTAGAGAGAGAAAATAAAGTTAAGTTTTTTTTGGAAAGTATAAAAGTAAAAATGATTTTGAGTTTAATTTTTAAAATTCAAAAAAAAAAAAAAAAAAAAGAGAGCCACCAAACAGAGGCTAAGAGCATTTTTGGTTGCTCACTATTTTTTTTATTTCTCAAAATTTTAAAAACTCAACTCAAAACCAACTCTACTTTCACACTTTCCAAATTTTATTTCACTATATTTTCTCTCTCTAATTTTTTTTTAAAACGCCATAACTTTAAGTCCAAAAATTCAAAAATAATAAAAATTATATATTTGAAACCTACTCATCGAGATCTATAAAATAAGATCCATTGTGACTATTTTTTGAAATTTTTTATGCATTTTTTTCATTAGTTGAAAAAAAGTCAAACAAAACCAAATTCACTTTTCAACATAAAAACTCTAACTCAAAACATTCAACCAAACACCAAATTTTTAAAAACTTAACTAGAAAAAAAAGAAGAAGAGAGGAACCAAACACCACCTAAATGTCTCCCTTAATCCTACAAATAAAGAAAAACCTCCACCCACCTCCATGAGTCGAACTCTTGACCTTACGACAAAGATGAAAGTTGCCTACCAATAAGCCAACCCCTCTCCTTATCCAAAGTTTTAGAATTTAAAATACGTTGCGTTGATCTTTAAAGTGCATTTTACAAAGTTGAACGAATTTGAATTTGGCCAAGTTATAGTAACCATTGAATCTATAGTACTAACTAGCTAAATGCTGGTAAAGAGAGTTGGTTTTCTCAAACCCCACCATTGCGAATTCTAGTTCCCTTCCCCCCTCTCCCCGATAGGTCAAACACCGAATGCATACATGAACTGCTTGTATATAAAACAAAATATTGGACCACTATGCCTCACATATATTACAAAGTTTAGGGGAATGTCTATTCAAAATCAAGATCTGGTGTCCATTACAATGTACGTTATATCGGCAACAATGTACAGTTATCTTCCTTATATATTTTAGAATTGATCGAGTCATACCCGGTTTGCTTTAAAAAGAAAGCCAACTTATAATAATTTTGAACTTTAGTTACCGATCCACTTTTTAATTAAGAACCTGCAGAAATGGTGTTACATGGACTGTGACTTACATGAATGTACGACATATGTAGTTTTCGGTCCATAAGCCCAGCCGCTTTAGTATAACATAAGTATTTTTTGCCTTTCAATATGTCCTGATTACTAATTTAAAAAAAATAACCTCTCAAAAAGAAAAAAAGCCCATTAGCCGAAATCCCTTCAGTTTTCAACCCAAATGTATTTTACTAGGTAAACTACACTTGTATCTTTTATCGTATGCTCCAATTCAACTTAATTTTCTTCTCGAGGGAAAATTACAACTATCTCCACTTTTTTCTTTGTTTCTTTTTTTCAATTCTTTTTTTTAAATTCTCCCATTTTCAAATAGAAATACCATAATATCCCTAACATTGGCAATCTAAATATTTTTTTGTGTGAAACGTATTGAGTGTAATGCCGTATACATATTTTATAAAGAATCCAATGTCATAACCGATTTTCAAAAAAAAAGAAAAACAAAAAAGTATAAAGGTTTAGAATTCTAAATACATATAAACACATAACTAGATTGATACACGTGAATTAAACAATTTTACAAGGGAACTTGGATTATATATGCACCTCTCTCTTTTAATAGGGCAATGGACCAGTTACCAAGTCTAACATTAGAGTGTCATCCAGATTTGGCGAACCAAAATTGATCTTTAAATTTCTTAATTAAACCAATTTGACTAGACATGGCTCAACAAATAGATCCTTTGATATTTCTCTTGGAGAAGCTTTTGTTAGGAATAATTGAGTGTCCTAGACAACATCAATTCTAGGATCGTGCATCATATCTAGTGCCAAGAGATTACAAAAGAGAAGTGTGTGTACCTGTCTCCATTGGAATTGATTGATCGATGCAGCGGACTTTAGCGTCAATTTCCGTATGGCAATTGATCTTCCAACCCTTTCCCCTTCTATATCCCTTAGTATTCTCCTTAAGAGGATGTAGAGAATAGCTCTGTTGTATGTCTCCATTGATAGAAGACAACTTATATAAGGATGGATGGGTTGGGGACCAATGCCGCAATTACATAAGTTCACCTTGAACTTTCCGATAATTCTATTTCCGCCCCTCATAGAAATAGAATTCACATAATGGCATCTACACATTATTTCCATGACAAATAACCTCAAGCCTACTTAAAACATTAAATTAGATCACTTAATTTTAGGCTTGTAAATGATGACACACATTAATAATATACATGTGTGGACCAAAGTAAGATTAATATAAAAATTAATCCAACAATCTCCCACTGGGCCACATATGTATCCTGCCAAATGTGTTTAACCTTAGTGAGCTCAGAACTTGTCATCATAACCTTAGGTTATCAAACAATCTCGTCCATCAATTATGCCAATATAGAACCAAAGCGGCCTTTGTTACATTAATCGTAACTCGACCCATCAATGATCACGTATACCAACACAATCAAATGACATAGATCAATCATGGTGTGCAGCATGGAAATTACATGTAATGTGATCCAAACATGCCTATTTCCAACTGGTCCTCTTTATTGAGATCAAAACCTCAAAATACTTAAACAGAGTGTAATAAACCGAATACTTTGTTTCTGCAGAAACTAAACCAAATACATATAAATGTAATCCAAAGCATACATAGAGCAACAACACAAACTTAAATACAAACTCCCACTAAACCAAAGTGTCCTCAAATGAGACAACACCCATATGAGCAGTATGCTCATGAAAGACCTTAGGTGTTAATCCCTTTGTAAGCGGATCCGCAACCATGGAGTTTGTCCCAATATGCTCTATCATAATCTGACCACTCTGTACTCTTTCCTTTACAACTAGAAACTTGATGTCAATATGCTTTGACTTAGTCGAGCTTCTATTGTTGTTTGAATATAGAACTGTTGATTTATTGTCACAGTATAATTTGAGTGGTCTTTCAACACCCTCTAAAATTTGCAGCCCAGTGACAAAATTTCGCAGCCATATTCCATGATTGGATGCCTCATAACATGCTATAAATTCTGCAGCCATGGTGGACGAAGCAACGAGCGTCTGCTTGGCAGACCTCCATGAAATCGCTCCACCAGCTAACAGATAAACATAGCCTGAAGTGGATCTCCTGCTGTCTTGGCATCCAGCAAAATCGGAGTCGGA
Organism: Lonicera japonica; assembly: GCA_021464415.1. NCBI lineage: Eukaryota > Viridiplantae > Streptophyta > Magnoliopsida > Dipsacales > Caprifoliaceae > Lonicera > Lonicera japonica. The sequence continues at coordinate 90,816,416 of CM038463.1, read as the reverse complement.
ATATCCAATGATCTCTAACTTATCCGATCTCCTATATGTGAGCATATATTCTTTTGTTCTCTGTAAATACCTCATAACCCGTTTGGCTGCTTTCCAATGATCCATTCCGGGGTTACTTAAGTATCTGCCCAACATGCCAACTATGAACGCAATATCCGGACGCGTACATACTTGAGCGTACATTAGACTCCCTACAGCCGAGGCATAAGGAATCTTTTGCATCTCTTTAATTTCTAAACTGTTCTTCGGGCATTGATTGAGACTGAACTTGTCTCCTTTAGCGACCGGGGTCTCACCTGGTTTACAACATTGCATGCCAAATCTATTGAGAATTTTCTCAATATAACTCCTTTGTGATAATCCCAAAGTACCCCGAGATCGGTCTCGGTGTATCTCGATTCCTAATACAAAGGATGCTTCACCAAGATCTTTCATTTCAAAATTCTTTGATAAAAATCTCTTGGTGTCATGCAAGATGTCTATGTCATTTGTCGCTAGCAAAATGTCATCGACATACAAAACCAGGAATTTATGTTTACTCCCACTAAATTTGTGATACACACAATCATCAACCAAATTCATTTCAAAACCGTACGAAATGATAACTTGATGAAACTTAAAGTACCACTGATGAGAAGCCTGTTTAAGTCCATAAATTGATTTTGTCAATTTGCAAACCATATTCTGTGGGTCTCCCAACACAAAATTTTCTGGTTGCACCATATAAATCGTTTCTTCAATGTCACCATTAAGAAACGCAGTTTTGACATCCATTTGATGCAACTCAAAGTCAAAATGTGCCACAAGTGCCATGATTGTCCTAAAAGAATCCTTCGAAGAAACTGGAGAGAATGTCTCTTTAAAGTCAATTCCTTCCTTTTGAGTAAAGCCCTTAGCCGCAAGACGTGCCTTATACCTTTCCACATTACCATTCGAATCCCGTTTGGTCTTAAATATCCATTTGCAACCAACGGGTTTCGCACCAACCGGTAATGGGACAAGTTCCCAAACTTTATTGTCTTGCATTGACTTATACTCCTCATTCATGGCTTTAATCCATTTTTGAGAGTTGGAACCATTCATGACTTGTCGAAAATTGATAGGATCATCTTCCGACATTCCAATTTCTACCTCATGTTCCTGAAGATATACAACATAATCATCTGAAATTGCATTTCTTCTTTCTCTAATGGATCGCCTTAATGGCACATGTTCTTGAGGTTGTTGAGTTTGTTCCTCATTGTTTATTTGAGGTTCCAAAGTTACTCTTTGATTAACGACAGGTGTAAAAACCTGTACATCGTCAAAAGTAATAGTAGGAATTGGGATTGCTCCCATTTCCTCCTCAAACACAATGTCCCTAACTCGATTTCTCCCCCCAAAATCAACTTCCTCAAAGAACACGGCATTTCCCGTTTCAAAAATAGACTTAGTAGTGGGATCATAAAACTTATAGCCCCGCGATCGTTCCGAATAGCCAATAAAGTAACTGCTAACTGTCTTGGAGTCCAATTTTTCTCATGAGGCCGATAAGGCCTCGCCTCAGTAGGACATCCCCAAACATGAAAATGCTTTAAACTAGGCTTTCGCCCAGTCCAAAGCTCATAAGGTGTTTTAGCAGCCGCCTTAGTTGGCACTCTATTGAGAATGTAAGTTGCTGTCTTTAGAGCTTCACCCCAGAGGGACTCGGGTAAAGAAGAATGACTGATCATACTTCTAACCATATCCTTAAGAGTCCTGTTTCGTCTCTCAGATACACCATTCATGCTAGGTGAACCGGCATGGTATACTGTGGGACGATTCCACATTCCTCTAGGTATTTAGCAAATGGTCCTGGACGTTGTTCACCTGATCCGTCATACCTGCCGTAGTATTCACCACCACGGTCAGATCTAACGCACTTTATCCGTTTGTTGAGTTGTAACTCAACTTCGGCCTTAAAAGATTTGAACACGTCCAAAGACTGTGACTTTTCATGAATAAGAAATAGGTAGCCATATCGAGAGTAATCGTCTGTGAACGTTATAAAGTACCGTTGACCATTCCAAGAAGCCGTAGGGAATGGCCCACAGATATCCGTATGTATAAGTTCTAAGACATCCGTAGTTCGATTTGCACTTAATTTCTTTGTTTTAGTCTGCTTTCCCTTGACACACTGAACACAGACACCAAAGTCTGAAAAGTCAAGGGATCCTAAAATTCCATCAGACACAAGTCGCTCAACTCTATTTCTAGAGATGTGACCTAGGCGTTTGTGCCATAATGAGCCTGAATTTTCATTATTCAATTTTCGCTTAGTACCACGCCATTCAACATTTAAAGTTTCATTATAAGATGCAACTGTTTCAAGCAAATATAGATTATTAAAAGTATTAAGAATACCGGTACCAACAACATTTGAATTTAAAGACAAAGTGAAGTTCTTATTTCCAAATGAACAATAAAAACCAAATTTGTCCAATACGGAAATAGAAATCAAATTTCGTCTAAACGACGGTACAACAAAAGTGTCTTTTAGATCCAAATAAAAACCAGTACTCAACAATAATCTAAAATGCCCAATTGCTTCTACCTCCACACACTTTCCATCGCCCACATAGATGTGTCTTTCAACATCAATTGGCTTGCGGGAGTGCAGGCAACCCTGCATAGAAACACATATGTGGGTAGTAGCACCAGAATCTACCCACCAAGTGTTACTTGGTACTGAAGTTAAATTGATCTCGGAACAGACCAAAATTGAATTTGTACCTTTCTTATTCCGCCAAGCGGCATATTTGGTACAATTCACCTTTTTGTGTCCGGGTTTACCACAGAAGAAACAACCGATCTCGGTTTTCTGTTTCTTTTCATTCGGACCCTTAGGAATAGCAACTTCATTTCCCTTATCCTTACGTTTGCCCTTGCCTTTAGAGGTGCTAACATAATGAGCACTTTCAGTCTTTTCTTGCTTTAATCTCTCTTCCTCTTGCACACAAAATGAAATGAGCTCATTAAGAGTCCATTTCTCCTTCTGACAGTTATAAGAAATCTTAAACTGGCTGAATTGTGCAGGGAGAGAGATCAATATTAAATGCACGAGCAAATCATCCGATAAGTCGAGCTTTAATGCCTTAAGTTTTGAAGCAAGATGAGACATCTCCATAATGTACTCCCTGACATTACCCTTGCCTTTATACTTCATTGAAATCAAGTTCGCTAAAAGCGTGCTTGTTTCAGCTTTATCGTTTTTAATAAAACGTTTTTGTATTTCCTCAAGAAATTTACTTGCAAGAGTTTTGTCATCCGAAGTAGCACCTCGAAAAGCTTCTGGAATCCCACGTTTCATGATCATAAGACTTAGCCTGTTTGAACGATCCCACTTCTCAAAGTACGCAATTTCCTCAGGAGTACTTCGATCAGTGAGATCATTCGGTTTTGGCATTCTTAATGCCAAGTCTATGTCCATGCAACCAAGAATAATTAATATATTCTCTTTCCAGTCCTTAAAGTTTGTTCCATTTAAAATTGGAACATTGTTCATATTGGCAGATACAGAAGTAGTAGACATTAAAGCTGAACAGAGAACAAAAATAAAGTACATTAACAATAATGCTCACATCATATAACCCAAAAAATAGTCTTTAAATTGATTAATTTTATCGCAACATCTCAAGATACCTAGCACAACATTAATACCAAGTCTTTGGACAATGATATTAATTGTAAGTGGTACTCTTGTTGTAACGATCAAATATTGACAATAAATTATGTCAAATAACAAATCTATCTTTGGATTGATTTATTATTCACATTAGGTTACCTTGATAATTGTCACATATTTACCATCACAAGTGTGTATGAAATTCGGCCAAATACAAACCCCTCTTTGGATTGGTTAATATTCGCATGAATTAATCAAACACAAATATCTAATCATTCTTTATCTACAAAAGAGAGGTCACTTTGGTAACATCTTGTGTAAATATTCCTTAATAGAATGTTTAGACAGGCAATATAAATAATAGATGTCACATGTAATTAATCGAATTTATTATAACCCCAAAAAATTGTGTTGTCACTGCTGAAAACAGTGACAACCTGAAGTTCGTCACTGTCAAAAACAGTGACAATTCTGGATAAACTGGTCACTGTTATAAACAGTGACAATTCTGGCGAAAAATAAATAAATAAATATTTTCATTTTCACTGATGTTTCTAAAATTTGTCTATATATATATATTTACCATAAAACTTTTACCATCATGTAATAAATGAAACCAACATATACATAAGACATTCTTTATTTAATAATAATAATAATAAAAAATTATTATGTTGGCACAATCTTTATGTATATAAAATACATATATCACTTTTACTTAAATTAATATTTATACATAAATAATATAAAAGAGAAAAGCATTATAATGGCACTTTCTTTATATATATATACAATATATATCTTATCACCAACTTAAACTAATATATATATAAATAATGTAAAAGAAAGAAAACATCATGATAATTCTTCTTACTTAAATTAACATTTATATATATAAAAAGAAAACATCATGGTGGCATATTCTTTATATATATATAGATCTTACTTTTACTTAAATTAACATTAATACATAAATAATATAAAAGAGAAAAGCATTATAATGGCACTTTCTTTATATATATATACAATATATATCTTATCACCAACTTAAACTAATATATATATAAATAATGTAAAAGAAAGAAAACATCATGATAATGGCACATTCATCTAACTTTTACTTCAATTAATATATATACATAAAGAAAACAAATATTATTATTATATATACTTTATATATAATATCTTATATAATCCCATTATAAATGAAGATCTACATACAACCATAGATATATATATATATATATAACACAAACTTTATTTATATAAAATACATATATTGCTTTGTTGAGCTAGCAATTTGCACAACCGTAGATATAGATATATATATATATATATATAACAAAAATTATGCAATCTTATAATATTCCAAGAGTTGTCATAATCCAAAAAAAAAAAAAATTTAATTACTTAAGGGTGAAACCAATTGCCATAAATTCAATCGGCCATGTATACGGGATTCCTTATTTATGCATATAATTGTAAACATATCCGAAATTATATATACACACACATGCATATATATATATATATATATATATATATATCCATAAAGACGAAGACAATACCACCAAATTAAAATTCTTAGAATTTTATCGTGTTCTCCAATTCATGAAAAATATTATTTTCAACGATTTATAGAAAATTATAATCATGAATTCTGTACATATAAAATCTCTAACAATAGATACGACACTAAAACCGGCTCTGATACCACTTGTTAGGAATAATTGAGTGTCCTAGACAACATCAATTCTAGGATCGTGCATCATATCTAGTGCCAAGAGATTACAAAAGAGAAGTGTGTGTACCTGTCTCCATTGGAATTGATTGATCGATGCAGCGGACTTTAGCGTCAATTTCCGTATGGCAATTGATCTTCCAACCCTTTCCCCTTCTATATCCCTTAGTATTCTCCTTAAGAGGATGTAGAGAATAGCTCTGTTGTATGTCTCCATTGATAGAAGACAACTTATATAAGGATGGATGGGTTGGGGACCAATGCCGCAATTACATAAGTTCACCTTGAACTTTCCGATAATTCTATTTCCGCCCCTCATAGAAATAGAATTCACATAATGGCATCTACACATTATTTCCATGACAAATAACCTCAAGCCTACTTAAAACATTAAATTAGATCACTTAATTTTAGGCTTGTAAATGATGACACACATTAATAATATACATGTGTGGACCAAAGTAAGATTAATATAAAAATTAATCCAACAGCTTTTACGCCACTTTTGTTTAGCGAGAATAGGAGCAACGAATCAAAATTTATTTCTTATTTCCGACTATTCTTGATATTTGCCAATATTTTAGGGGCGGTATTATTGTCAAAATAATGTACAATTTTATAAATATACATTATAACTTTTCAAAGTAATATTATACTCTGTCAAAAAAATAATTGATTTGGTAATATGGGTAACCTATTTTAGATCCAGGAAAGAAACCGTGTATCGAAATTTAATTGGAATCAAATCCATTTATTGGGTGACGAATTCAATTACGACCAATAATATGGTATTTGCATTCAATTCCAGGTATGGAATGGAAAGATTAATTGATTACCCCTTTGCTCACAATTAAAATAATGTAAAAGAAAACAAAAGGGGCGGTGTTAATTAAACCCACCAAAACACTCTCTAGTAATTTAACATTGGCTTGGTGTAATAATACTGAGTATGTGCACATTTATTCGGCGCAATTTCACCGAACTAGTATATATTTTTTTGTATCCAACAATAGCTTGCCCATATGCATCGAATATGTGATCATTCATTCGGTGTTATTATACCGAGTAAATAGAATGGAATGTTGTCAAATAAAATGATGTGTGTAATTAACGCCGCCTAACAAAAATCATTTTTGAAATCGAGAACGTCGCCTCCAAAAGATGGTCGTCCATAGTTTCTACTTCCAGTAAACTCCAAAAAAATGGTTGTCCACATTTTCAACTTCCCATGACCTACAAAAAGGCTCCGAAGAAGTAAGTTTCTTTTTAAGGATTATATGCATCTTGCTTTTATTGATTTGAATCTACTAACAACATCCCTTTTTATTTTAATTTTTCTGAAAAAAGCTTAGTCATCTAAGTAATAGGCTTGTAAATATGCATCTTGCTTGCTCAATTTTGAATCTAGACTTTGTTTTTTTTTAAGAAAAAAAAAGGGTGATTTAGATTTTGGGTGCTGTTTGTTCTTGGATATAAAACCTTGGGTGCCAAAGTTTATGGTAATGAGGGTTTGAGTACCATTTTGGACGATTTTCATTAGTCAATCTAGTCAACCATGAACTCCTTTCATTTTTGACTCGATTTGCCTATTTTACCCCTCATTTTTATACTAAACTGTGAAATGGTTTGACACCCAACAATTTTGGGCAAATTGTGTTAAGGGTGCAAGAAACCCTAACCCCAAAAGCAAAATCTCCAAATCAAACCCACTACCATCACCAATTCACCACCCACAAACAAACCTTACCGCCACCTCCTCCACTTCCTTCCTTCCAACCCGCCACCACCACCATCATTACCCACAAACAGAGCATATCAAATAGTCACATTTGTACATGTATATATTTGAATGATAATCAAAGATCTGTAAGAATGTATACGTACATGTAGGTATACATATATATATAATAGAGATTTATGTATGCATATATGTCGATTTGTGTATTTATTTATCCTCTCACACACATAGATTTATGCATGCATATATGTAGATGTGTGTGTATGTATGTACATAGATTCGTGTAGAAAAAAGAGCATTTGTTTATACTTTTCGAAGGTGTTAAAGATGTCGACAGAGCCCCGATAGACATTGTAGAAGACAGAGGTAGGGCGGAAGTGGACAAGGATTATTGTGATTCTGATCTTACGCTGTGCGAGGGAAATGGGGCTTTCCAATTTGGTGGATGGAGGAAAGCATGGCAAAGAGAGTTCCATTTTTATGATGGTGAGCGGTGGTGGGTTGAATTTCGGCCCAGTTTTTTAAAAGGACCATGGGGCTGTCGGAATTAGGGTTTTTTTTTAGTATTTAATTGTTAAGTGTATATGTATAAGGTGGATGGAGTAGTAAAGTAAACAAGGGCAAAATGGTCGCTTTACATAAATGTTATGAGGACATAACTGTTGACTGGGTAGACTAATAGAAATCATCCAAAATGGTACCCAAACCCTCATCATCATAAACTTTGGCACCCAAGGTCTTATGTCCAAGAACAAACGACACTCAAAGTCTAAATCACCAAAAAAAAATGAAGTAGGGAGAGGCTACTCCATTCCAAAGCTATTGCATACTACAATATTCAATGATAGGACAAGGGGGCTAGATGCCTCCCCTCAAGTTTTAAAAATTTCATAGTATTAAGGATCTTTGGATAAACTTTAATAACTAAAAAGGTTATTCGTATAGTTTTTAAACTTCAGTTAAATAAATGAGAGTAAATTGCAGTAAATTTCCCTTAACTAAAACTTTTGTATTTTACCCCCTAAAGGAAAAAATCCATTGCAAAACCCCCTTCTAAACAAGAGGTTACGGTGTTAATGGGATAACCATGATGACGAATATAACATTCTTCTATAACATAACATAACACTACTGCCATCTCTCTATCCTCTATACGAAACCTTGAAGAAGATTATTATATGTCATGATTTGGATGTTTTTCCCATATAAGACATCAAGTACTTATATATATATATATATATTTCGGTTTTGTCTACATTTTACTACTTTAAAAATTATGAAAACCTCTAAAACTCGCCTACTGACTTTAATCCCTGCGTACCCCATTGCTCAACTAGCACTTTATGGTGGTTCTTGCAAATCGCCCATCAAGAAAGACCGGTGGCAAAGAGATTCGAACCTTATCCTTACAAATGAAGTATTCGAATATTTACCTACTCAATCTAGTAACCTACCCTTGATGGCATAACATCTTCTTTGACGTTAAGTTCTACAAATTTTTTCTTCGATAACTATGCATATTCTTACTATGTCGGTGCTTGAAATTGCCGAGTAGGGTAGGAACTTGTTTGTTGTATTAATTATTACTAATCAATAATTAGAATACAAAAAGGGTACTAAAAAATTTTCAAAAATTTATTTTCATTCCATTGTTAATCAAATACTAGAATGAGAACGAAAAGTTTTTCCTGACCTCTATAGTCTATTCTAATGTTGTTCCAAACGCGAGAATGAAATTATGAAAATATTCAAAGGGAAGATATTTTTTATTCCAACCAACCAAACGAAGTCTTATAGTTAAAAAATTATAAAGTTATATAATTATAATAAACAACTAAAAAATAAAAAAAAAAAAAAGCTAAACAATTTTCCACAAGGGGGACTTTACTTTTGGTGTGCTTAGTCAGTCAGTCCATTGTAGCAGAAATATTTTTAGTTTTTTACAAACAAATATATGGACAGATAGCACGGAAGAAGAACAAAAAATGTTAATATTGGAGGCGGGGGGGGGGGGGGGGGGGTTTGAATCGAACCCCATGCTTCTCGCATGCAAAAAGAGTGTTTTATCATATGAGCTACACCCCCATTTTAATAATTATTTATTTTTTCAATTAACCTATTAAAACTTTTGTTTATCTCTGTTAATTTTAGAGGCCTCCATGGTTGGTAAGTTTTGTAATTAAACTTTCACGACTTCAGTAATTATGTATCCTCCCATTTGATATTTAAGGGTTTTAATTGAAAATATCCATTTTAGGTATCATAATAAATAAATTAGAAGTACTAAAACATGAAAATAAAATGCATTTAGGATTAATTTTTACAAATATATCACAATGTGTGATAAGATATTACTGCTTTCAAACTTTATTTTATGACAAACCTGTTAATAAGAAAACACATTATTTGATTTTGACCACGCCCTAAGGTTGCCCCGTACTTATCTTTAAATATTGTTTTCTTGCAATTTTTTATGGGGCTTTTTTTTAAAGGACAAATCTTTTACTCTCTTTTTAATAAAGGATATTTTATTTTTAGAACTAGTTTTAAGAACAACTTTTTAACAAAGGACAAAATGAATTTAAATTAATTAAAATCAAAAATAAAGAAATTTTCAATAGTACCCTAATTAAATATAAAACAACCTTTAAAAGGGCTCCACTGAAATAAATCCTTCATATGTCTAGAAATCTAAGCAAGATCCAACTTGAAAACTTTTAAGGTGATAAGGACAATAAATTACACGGGTGTTTTTCTTCCAATCATACCCTCGATTCATCATAACTTCACTCAAAAGGAAAGTTAGATAATTACTTGGAGCGTATTATATATGGTTGGACAGAGAAATGCGTATATTATTAGAAAGGGAATCTCGTCGTAAGAATTGGGTATGTTGAAGCAAAATTTTAGGGATTCCTAAGATTTGAAAGAATTCATTTCCATCTCTACAAAAGCCCTAATGTCTACGAGAGAACCACTAGCTATAGGTATGGTTTTAAAATTGTTTTGCTCATTTTACTATCATTTGCTAGAGAGGAAAACATATTAGTTTCAAAATTTCATCTGTACAAAGTGAAATTTCGATTGTAACTACACATGTTTCTTATTATTGATAAGGTGGACTATGTGGTAATGGGATTTCATCTCTACACAGTGAAATTTTTAGTTGAAATTCACTTTTATAATTAATATATAGGGTTATTATTTCTTTCATTGATGTTTCTTATTATCGCTAAGATTTTTCTACATTAAAATTAACACACTGAGCTTATTATGCACATAAATCATAATGTTGGGTCTGACTGAAGTATTAGTTAAATATTAATGAAGTGAAATTTCATATAGTAAAATTTTAATGTAGTGAAATTTTAAAATTTTACCATCATTTGTTAAAGAAATTTCATGCAGTAGTTTCAAAATTTCATCTCTATACAGTGAAATTTTGCTCAATTGAAGGCATATTATTTCTTTTATTGATGTTTCTTATTATCGCTAAGGTTTTTCTGCATTAATACTAACACATTAAGCTGGCATGGATTATGCACACAAATCATAATGATTGGTTTGATTGAAGTATTAATTAAATATACATGTAGTGAAAATTCTGGCAACAAAATTTTAATGTAGTGAAATTTTACTATCATTTGTTATAGAACTTTCACACATTAGTTTCAAAATTTCATCTTAACACAGGGAATGTTGGCTCAATTGAAGTTCACTATTAATATGTAGGCATATTATTTCTTCCATTAATGTTTTTTATTATTGCTAAGAAAGAGGGGATTGTTTAAAAATTGATCCATGTGTTAGTAGTAAGGCGCAACAAGTTAATGGAGATAGTGAAAATTCATGTCTTATCATTTCCTATATAAATATATTATTGAAATAGTGAAATTTTACATGCATATACAATTAAATTTTATTTAATAATTTCACTGTTGGTAACCACTTTATCGTCTAACCAGAGCACCAATTTGAAAAAATTATGGGCTTGCATGTGTCGGGTTCGGAGACATATTTCAATTGATGGAAGGAAGAGAACTAAGTAATAATCTTGAAGCAATCGCTTAATTAGTGTAATTAGGTATAATATATACATATACACACATACATATGTATATATTTAGATTGATGGGTAAATTTGTAAAATTTTATTTTAATTATTGTTGATTTTGTCCTTGTTATTAGTTTTTGAAATAAGAAATGTCCTTATGGGGTTAAAAGATCATATGCTGGAGCATTTGTAGAAAAACCATTTTAGTAGGGATTTTACTCCCATTTCCCCCCTTTAAAATAATAATAAAAAAAAGATTTAACAAAAACATATATTCAAAAATAAATTTCAATAAACCAATTTTCAAATTTGAAAGTTAGTTAAGTTTAGAGTCAACAAATAGGATAAGAATTTTTTTTTTAAACTTATCAACTATTGTGATTTCATTCAAGCAAAATAGTCAACAACGAACATGATTCTAATATGTTTATTATGAGTATACAGAATACACACAAACATATTTCGAACAAGTAAAGAAGAATGAACACAATAATTAAACACTCTACAACAAAAAAAACATGAATTAAAAAAGATAAAATTGAAGAACATGGAGAACAACAATAGTAAAGGAACGATCCAACTGGTAAGCACTATACCTGATGATACAATATTGAGTAAAGGAACAAACATGGAGATTTGAAAATACTCTGGACAGAGAGACATGCTAATACAAAGTAATGAATAAATAATATCATTCCAATTGAAAACGTAAATGTAAGATGGGAGGGTAAGAATCGTTATCAATTAAATAAAAAAAATGTTTAACAATTGAAAAAAGAAAAAAAAAAATGGTGCTGGCAATGATGCCAGAGAACACACAAGGAAGAGGAAGATATTTGAGTAGTATGAAAGAGATATGAAGAAATCAGTCTATTTCTATAAGGGTGTTCTTAAATGCACCTACATAAACAGTCTTCTCACCCTAGTGTGAGAATACTTTCTTCTCAACCCATCAAATCTTTAAGAAATCTTGTACTTCACTCCAGTGGTGGGGTGAGTTTACTAAAATAATGTAAAGACGATAATGTTTTGTCGCTAAAACTAAAAACATTAAATAATATTAATTTTTTTTATTAATATAAGACATAATAAACAAAATTAACATTGTTCTTAATAAATTTTCATTAAAATTTTCGTCTAAATAGTACTTCTAAAGATACAAAATATTAATTGTGACAAATACAATTTTAACAATTATATAATATTTCATATAATCTTTTATTATTCGTTACTCTTAAATAGTTATTATTCATATTTTAAATTTGTCTACAAATTTTATTGTTATCAAATAAGTAAATATAAGTCTTAATTTACTACATCAAAAATATTAAAAGATCAAAAGTTCTGATCCATATATATATAGTATTATGTTTGATATTCAATAGAAATTTGAAATATTCACTCCGTTTCCAATTAAATTTAGATCATCCTTTAATTTTTAAGCATTTTGTAGAAAATATAAGTTGTTTTCAACACAATTATTAATATAACAAAATTAAATTAATTTTTTTAATAAAATGAAAATTTAAACATTAATTATAATTAAAGAAAAGTCCAGAAAAAACCTTAAGTTATTTTTTTATTTACTAACTCAAAAACTCCGATATATATATATATAGTAGTATGTTTTATATACAAAAGAAATTTAAAATATTTACTCCGTTTCCAATTAAATTTTAATCATCCTTTAATTTTTAAGTATTTTGAAAAATTATTAGTTATTTTCAACACAATTATTAATATAACAAAATTTTATTTTTTTTATATAATATGAAAATTTAAATATTAATTATAATTAAAGAAAAGCTCAGAAAAGCCCTTAAGCTATTTTTTTATTTATTAACTTTTTTTATACATACTTACGTAAACTCTCTCTCTCTCTCTCTCTAACACGTATATGTGAGCGATATGAAATAATAAGTTATGTTAGATTGCAAAGATTCGGAAGAGCCATTGAAGTTAACTAATTAATTAATAAAAGTAATAATTAAGTCTTATACTATATAAATATGTCTTAATTCACTACATAAAAAATATTAGAAGATCAATTAATTTTTATCAAAAATATTAGAAGAAAGACGATGGAGAAAAAAGCTCGCGGAAAAACAAGTGAATAGTGAAAAAAATTTTGGTATTCTTAAATGCATCCACAAAATTTATCACCCGAATATTAAAAGGATAAAGATTTTATCACCAAACTATTTCCTTTTTCAATATTTTTTTTCGAGTAATTTTAAGAATTTAACTATTGAAACAATAAAAGCACAACATAGAACGCATATATAATATATATATTATTTATGATATATTAGGCACATGTTAAGACAAACATTTTTTAACTTTAACATTGGATAATTTAACGTGAGTTTTATTGAGCTTTATAAACATGTACAAATAAAAAGATTGAACAAATTAAAAAAAACATCATTAAAAACTTTATCATGCCGGAGCAAGTAAAAATAAAAGTCTAGCACTTAAAATAAAAGTATGAGGATATTTATTATAAGCTTACATTTATGAGACATATGTAATTAAGTGAAAATAGTAAATGCTTATTTATTGAAAAAAATAAAGTTTTTTAATTAATTTTTAAAATTTTAAGTGCGTGAGAAGACAAATTAGTGGCAATTTTGCCAAAGTATAAAAAGTGGGGTGAGAAGAAAGGGTTTTACGCTATTTTTTAGGTTAACAGTCCATTTGGATTAAAGGGGAGGGATAAAAAGGAAATAGTTAATTAGGAGGGGAAGAAATGGAATAGAATGAAAAGGAATGAGTTTAATTTTATTGTTGTTTGGATAGCTAAGGATGGAAAAGAATGAAATGAAAATAAAATTTGTTTGGATAGAAAGAAGAAAAGAAAGAAAAGGAATGTGATTTAATATATTATTAACAAATTAGAGTTAAATTTGGAAAAACATAAAAAAATCATTAAAAACTTTTCATTTCCCTCCCAATCCTCCCAATATTGGAAGGAAACAAAATAAAGGAATAGAGGGGATTGGCATTCCTTCTTAATCCCTCCGTTTCCTCTCCACTCCCTCTTATAAATTTATCCAAACGAGTAAAATACAATCATTCATCCTCTTTTCCTTTCATTTCCTTTCCATTCCTTCAATCCAAACGGACTGTAAGATTAACGTAACTTTGACTTTTGGTGGGTTGAGAAGACGGATTATGTGAGTACATTTAAGAACACCCTTCTATAAACATAGGCCTACCAAAATCAATTTTTTTTTAAAGAATAAGAAAATGATTACTTGTTCCGCCATGATTGACGATTAAGAATAAACTTTGAACAAGAGTGTTGAAACCTTTTTGTACGAAACAGCAAGCGAAAAGCTACTAAAATCTTGTTGAATTAAATTAAAATGGGCCTTAAGATACAAATGTAAAATTAAAATAAAGGAAGCCCCCCAGCCCCAAAAAAAGCCCACATTATAATGCATGGATCAAATAATAAGGATATGATCTAATTAAACCTGACTCTACCCAAATGTTAGACACAAAAATTTGGAATAAACAATTTTTTTTTAAATAGAGGAAGCCCAATACCACAGGGAAAAAAATGTTATAATACATGGACCAAATAATAATATATATGATTTAATTAAACCCGACCCTACCTAAGTGTTAGGCTAGAAGACTTGGAATAAACAATTTTTTTAAAAATAAAAAATAAAGGTTTTTCCTTCAACCACACACAAGTGAAACGACATGCACATATACCAAATGATGGTAAAAACGGCCATGACACTGTCATATAAGGGTGTGCATAAACCGATCCGGACCGAACGGACCGACCGAACCGAAATATATGATTTTTTTGGGGTTTTATAAATACAACGATCCGGTTCGAAAAATCTTGCACCGTTACTATTCGGTCCGGTTTACGGTCCGTCTCAAAAACTATACCCCAAAATTGGACCGGACTAAACTATAAATGAGTTTGTTATATTTTGGGCCTATATATTTTGGTATCAAGACTTTCGATATTTGGGCCTATGTATTTTTATTTGTATGTATAGAAAGCATTGGTCAATTAAAATGGGCTTCACATATATATAAATATATTATGAAAAATAGGCTGAATAAATGTGAAAATAGATAAAAAGCCCAAATTAAATTGGCCCATTAAAAAAGCCCAGACCAGTTGGATGGACAGAAATCGGACCGTTTAAATTGGTCCGGTCCAATCTTAGCTAGCAATTCGGTCTAGTCTGGTCCCAAAATTCCTAGGACCGAAGTGCTCGATCCGGTCCGGTCCAATGGTCAACGGTCTGGTCAATCGGATCGTGCACACCCCAACGATGGTAAAAATGATGCAACATAATTACAGAGAAACCATGTCAAAAGATTAAAAGGTTGTATTTTGTTAATAAGAAAATTAAACAATATTAACCTTTTTCTTTAGATGTGTCTAAATGTTTTGGTACAATAGTATTTTTTTAATTTTTTTTTTTGTAAGAATATGATGTGTATATTGGAACAACAATGTAGTTTTTTTTTTATTAAAGTTTAAAATTAATCAATATGATATTATTCATGTATTTTGATAACCTATATTAAGTAGTTAAAATTTATAAATCTTGGTGAGCTTCATCTTAAAATATAGTTAAAGCGATATACATCTTTTACAATAGAATCCTAGATTTGATAAATTTGTCCGTATATTTTGATGCCAATAGAATCGTGATACTTTAATAATCTAGTTGTTGCTTTGAAAGAAGATTTAAAAACTAAAGATAAGTTTAATATTTGTCAAAATGAAGAATTTGAATGTAGTTTATACTCTAATAAATGTGTTATTTAATTTTCTTTATTTTTTTAGAGGAGATTGTACAGTTTGAATGCAACTGAAGTTCAATTAGCAAAAATTCTGATGATTTTAACACAATATCAAGCTTAATAAAAGAAATTCCACTCCAACATCTAAATTTTTTATCAAATTTAAACTTGATTGAGTGTGAATAAAATTTAAAATTTTAATTGAACTTCAGCGTTAAGTGACTTACCTTATAATACAATTTGTATTACATAAATAATGTAAAACACAAAAGTACAAGTAGCAAATAATATATTTAGGAGCATGTTGCCTATATTTTGGGCCAATATGTCTGACCATGAAGGATGGTCAAGTATAATATGTTTGTCATTATGATCAATATCTAATAGACTAATATGACTTAGTATAAAAGGTGTAAAATACAAAAGTGCAAACTACACATGGAGTGACAAATAAATAAAATGCCTGAATACATGCTTGACTGTAAAATGTTTAATGAACTAATATAACTGAGCACAAGGTGTGGAAAACACAACTACAATGTCGTGTGGGAGAATTGTGTTTCAGTCATATTTGAGAATTTTGTTTCAGTCATATTTATAACTTCACTCTCATAATATGTTTATTTAATTTGAGACATTTTCTTATTTGACTTTTTTTTAATAATTCTTCCATTTATCTTCTTGTTTGATTTTCTTATGATATGTGTTTAAATTTGTTTAAAATTATTTTTGTTAATTTAATTCTAAATTTAATTACATATTTATTTTCTTGTATTTATTTTTAAGAAGGGTAGTATTGAAATTCAACGTAATTAATTAAAATAATAAAATAATTAATATTTTGTCCTTCATTAAAAAGTTATCCTTTAAACTAATGATTTTAAACTAATGTTCTTTATTATAACCACCATTTATGTAATATCCTTTATTATTATTTTCTATTTTTTTATTTATCAAAAAATTTACAACTTCATATTTCATGTCAGTTAAATTAGTTTTTAATTGCATCACTGTTTATAAATGTAACAACTCTTAAATTGTCGTCGTTGCTATTTTTACATGAATAATATATAGCTTACACCTGCACACCAGAAATTCACATGGTATCAAATGGGTTATTAAACTATTTTATAACTTAAAATTCATAAATCTAATATCAATTTCAATTAATTAATTTGCTATTCTCAACATAAATAATAGATTAAACAGCCTAAATTGCCACTAAAATTTCGAGTTAATACTAGTTAGTTTGGCCATCAAATTTTAAAACAAATCACTTTGTCCATCTAATTTTAAAGCGAATACCACTTTGACAATTCTGTTCAATTTGACCGTTAAATTAGAAGTAATTGAACAGAATGAAGCCATGTGTAGGACGGTATTTTGGTCATAAAATAACCCAAGTTGCTCTATTTATTTGAAATATTGCTTTATTTTATGCACTCATTTTGGAGGAAACTATTAGAGATAATGGTGTTTTGTTGAAAGAAAATGCGTTTTGTTCCAATAGGACCAAGATATCTTTAAATGAAGTCATATGTTTCGCACATGGTTTCTTTCCATCCAATTTAACAACCAAATTGCATAGAATAGTTAAATTGGTACTCGTTCTAAAGTTAGATGGTTAAAGATGTTCGTTTTATAGTTTGATGTCCAAAGTAATATTGGATCAAAAGTTAGTGGCTACTTGAACTATTTACTCTAATAAATAAAATTCATTTTTAATTAGTTATTATTTTATAAGCAACATATTCTTAAAATTATGTGAAAGTCAAATTAGACTTTTAATTTAGAACCGAAACATAAGGTTAGGCAAGCATGTGTCTTGTCTTGGTAGTGAATGACTCCTGCCTTGCAAATATCAAGCTTCTCCCTATTTTTATCTCTGGCTTTTTTTAGTTTGCCTCCTATTTATAATGTATAATTAAAGCTAACTATTATTTTCATAATCATTTTGACTTACCCCCTAGAACTTGACATAGTGTAACGTCGTTAATATTTTCTGCTAAATGGACGAAAATGACCTCATCTTCCTCACTCAATAATTATTCAAGAACACTAATTTCATTTCTTCTTTTCTTCTCTTCCTAAACTCAAAACCCAACAATTTTCTCTCTCTAAAATATATAGAAGAATTTCATCTCATTCCTTCTCTATCTCAACCTTCAAGAAAAGTTCAGGGAAGTAAGTTAACGGATTATGAAAATAAGAACGTAATTTTAATTATGCATTATAAATATGCAGTAAACTCAAAAAATCCCTTCTATCCCCACCCCCCAACCCACCCACCCACCCAAAAAGAAGAAGAAGAAGATATATTTACCCTTATACAAAGATTTAAAATATAAACTAATAAAAATTAATCAACATCTCTAAATTTGATAAATCCAAATTGTTTTTCTCCTCATCTTTAACCAATAGCTCTTGTATGTAACTATGTAACTAAGCACATACATATATATATATATATATATATATACGAATTATATGGAGGTATATATAATTATATATATACACGCAAAAGTGTAATATGAATATTTATAGAGAAAATTTGGAAATTGTATAGTTAGACATATATACTAGGTCATAATATGTGCCCCATATGTTATCAACTATTAAAAAAATATATTAAATCTTAGAAATACAATTCTTTATTATCTTAAACATTTTTTAGATTTAAAAATCTTGACCCCATATTATGTGTGTATATATTTCTAAAAAGGAGAATGGGTTGTTAGAATTGGATCATCGACTTGAAAAAAAAACATAAAAGTATGTGAGCTGGTAATGGTGGTGATGTAATGGGTGATGATATATACAAACATCTTATATTTTTTTCTATTTAAACATTTGTACAAGGGCAAATATGTCTTGTAAGGGATTAAGTGACAACAACTAATAGTTTAGGGTGGGGGTGGGGGTGGGGGGTGGGGGGGTTAGTGTTGATTTTATAAATTAGGAGGTAAAATGCCAAATTGTAATAGTTTAGGGAAGTTTAGTGTATTTTACCCTAATTTAAATTTGCCAATAATACTTATTAAACTTTACGTGGACTATACCATAGGGGCATGATGACTTGACGAATCCCATTGTAGATGTTATGCAAGTCATTATTTCTAAATTTGATTTGTTATTTTCGAAATCATGCTATATAGGATTCATAAATTTTATAGGATTTTAAATTTTTATAAATTCTAGGATTACAAAATTACAATAAATTTATGTGATTCTAAGAATTTTGGGTAGAATTAAAGAGTTCAAATTTGATCCAATACTTTTACTCATGGAACCTTTTATTCTTTAATTAACAATTGTTTATGTCTGCAAGTCGAGCACTTGTTTGGAAAGATTAATCAGGTAGCAAGGGCAATGGAAGTAGGGGTGCACGTTGTGGCAAATCCAAAAAATCGAATGACCAAATCGAACAGAAAAAGAAAAAAAAAACAAATTCGAATATGTTTGGTTTGGATTTGGGGTGTGTTAGTGCAATACTGAACTAAATCATTAGGTATATAACTCGAAAATAATATTACTTCACTAACTAAAATTTTATGTTCCCAAAATTTACAAGCACAAATAAGAACACAAATGTAAGAGTTAATATTCTTCTTACTAAAATAAGAAAGAGCAAAAATAGAGTTATTATTTCTCTAAAAAAACAATTATTGTCTTGCAATTTATTTTTTAAAAAAGAAAATATATGAAAATCAAAACAAAAAATTTCGTTCGAGTCTAAATTTGAAAGATTTAAAATCGAAATCGAATTTTGAGTTTGAATCTATTTAATTTCTATCCCGACCAAAACTAAAAATACCCCTAAATAGAAAGGAAACGAAAGAAATGAGAAAGTTGGTCAATCCCATCTATTTTCCCATTTTATTTCTTTCAAAATTTGAAATAATTGAGTGGGAAAGAAACCCAATTAATTAATAAATTATTTAGCCTACTCAAAATTTAACCACATTTTTGACGCGACCAAATTTAACCATATTAACTTTATATTAATCATTTAATATTATAAAAAGTAAATAAATTAAAAGAACAAAACACACATTCTTTTCTTTTAAAAAATACGAATCAGATAATAATTTTTTTAAAAGAATAATTAAATTAAAAATCACAAGATTTGAAATCCTCAAATTTATAATCTATATGATTTATCAATAAATTGTAATCTTTGTGAGAATAACCCGAACTTAAAAAGAATTTTGATACGATTCATTGCGATTATTAATCTTTTTATCCAAATAAATTACTGTCACGTAATTATTATTTACAACTTTATGGTCACTTAATAGCAAATTTTTGTTTTTAATTCATTTTTTTTTTGGTTCCCCACGGGGTGTCCGGGCCAGCTTTCGCGCACCTCGACTAATCCTCGCTCGTGGTTCGTGGCTGCCGCTGGCCATGCATTATTTTGACAACGCCGGAGTTCGACCTTGGGAGCTCCAAGTCGACCCAAGGTTGTCTCAGTGACAACCTTATACCACTGAGCCAAGAGGCTTGGTTTTGTTTTTAATTCATAAGCTTTCCTAAAACTTACCTGGGGAAAAATAAAACGAGTAATGTTTGGCAAGTTAAAGCCTGATTTTGAAAAAGCCTTCTAGAACTCTCTAATCCTTTCCTTTTCTCAAATTCGGAATCGTGTGTATGTATATATAAATACACTCCCCAGGCGCAAAACTAAAAGTCGAAAAGAAGAAAAACTAAAAACCCTAAGCACGAAAACCTTTTTTTTCCTGATGGCGATAATCTCTGAGGTTGAAGAGCAATCGGCGGTCGACAGGGCATCAACTCCGGTGGCGACGGTGGTGGAGAAGGAAGCAGGGGAGAATGGAAAGACTACAGATGCCGCCAAGGATGAGGAGAAGAAGCCCGCTCTAGGTATGTTTGTTCTATTAATATTTTCAGTTTTATAAAATTCTAATGAATGATGATTATCGATTATGCATAATGTTTATCAGTACATATGTGGGTTTAATTATCTAATACTAGCGGGAATTTGTGCACTATCGCAGCACTATGCCACTATTAATTGCTATCTTGGTTTTAGCCTTTGCTTTATAAATTTCCTGTGATTAGGGAAGTTTATGTGCAGTAATCGATTACGTGTTTATAACTCTCTCTCTCTCTCTATATATATATATATAATTATATATACACACACACACATACACAAAAACTAACATGCAATCGACTGTTGTTGCCAAGGTCTCGAGTTCGAACCCTAGCATTGCCGTCCCCTCTCTTTCTCTCTTGAATCTGCACAGATTTAATAAATAAAAACCTTACCTTTAACACATGTTACTATTTCTTTGACGTGTCAATCATCTTAATGACGTCCACATTCTTTAATTTTTTTCCAAAAGAAAAAAAATTAAATTCACAAATTATTCAAAACAAAGAAATTAGGGTTGAAATAAATAGGGAGAGTTTAGGAAACTAAATTGTAGACGTTCATCTCAGTAATAATAAGCTCTTGTATGGAGATCTATGTCATATTACATGATTGACATGCTTGATGAGAGCTTGTACTTTCTACTCGTATGCTGTTATAATGTGCCCCTTGGCGCGAGCCTAAACCGACCCAAACATCTCAATTATTATAATATAATTTTGAGGGAACTCCGAATTTCGTTTTTCTAAAAATTTCTGTGGAAGGGTTGAAGTTATTAAGGTTTTGGTAGATATAATTTTATTTGTATCTTGTATCTAGTTCGTTTTATGTAAAGAGTCTCCTTTATAAGTTGTTAAGGTTCTGCTAATAATTTTTTTTTTTTTTTGTAAGCAGCTCCTAACAAAGGCAATGGACTAGATTTGGAAAAGTACTCTTGGGGGCAATCCCTTCAAGAGGTCACTATTAACATTCCTGTCCCTCCTGGAACAAAATCAAGGTCTATTCTTTGTGAAATAAAGAAGAACCATCTTAAAGTTGGACTCAAGGGTCATCCCCCAATAATTGATGTAAGTGTGTTGCCATTTTTTTTCATTTACTTACAATTGTGTGCAAGCATATGCCGCAATTACTTGCTCTGCTCCACTCACCTTGAATTGCCTATTTTCAATAGGGTGATTTCTTTAAGCCAGTCAAGGTTGAAGATTGCTTTTGGAGCCTGGGTATGATTTTAGACAAACAAGCTTTGATAGACCTGTCAATTATTTGAATAGGACATTAGTAATACAATTGATTTTTGTTGCGCTGTTGTTCCAATATTAGCTGATGTAATATTATGGTTAGAGATGCAGTTGTTTTTGTTCTCATTTTTGTTTTTGCATAAAAATTGTACTTGGGGCAGAGGATCAGAAATCCGTTTCTTTGCTTCTGACCAAACAAGATCAAATGGATTGGTGGAAGTGTTTGGTGAAGGGTGACCCTGAAATTGACACTCAGAAAGTAGAACCGGAGAGTAGCAGGCTATCTGAACTTGATCTTGAAACACGGTCAACAGTTGAGAAGATGATGGTAGGGGCTGATATCTTTTCCTCCATTCAAGTTTTATGATCTTGTTTCTGTTTTATACTTGCTCTAACATCTTCAATCTTATTAATCTGTTTTCAAAATGCTGTCATGTAGTTTGACCAGAGACAAAAGTCCATGGGGCTTCCGACAAGTGATGAGATTCAGAAAGAACAGCTTCTCAAGCAATTCATGTCACAGGTGAGTCTCTCTCTCTCTCTCTCGCTCGCTCGCTCACTCTCTCTGTATTTATATATGTACATCTAGACAAGCTCAATGCATTATGTCGTGTGTTAAAGATGGTACTGATCTCAACTATTGAACTGATGCAGCACCCAGAGATGGACTTTTCGAACGCAAAGATGGGTTGATTGGATCATGCTTCCTTCTCTTCTCCCCTCTCTCCCCCACTTAGATGTAGTCTCTTAGTAATTATTTTTGGTTGAACAATTTGTCCATGCGAGTTTTCTTGGCAGTTTTCTGGTGAGCTGGTTATATTTGAATATACATTAGTCTACATTGCCAGATTTGGATCTATATTACTATCCTAGAATTGTGACCTTAGATTTCTCCATATTTGATAATTTGCGCGTTCCATAATTTTAATTTAAAAAGCAATAAATAAACTTTTCAAAATAAAATGGTTTCAATTTGACAATCGCAAGCTTTATTTACAGAAGATTTGGATTTTTCTTTGCATGTTGATGAGATTCGAACCAATCAAAACTCATTAAAAATTATTAAGAAAAATTATTATGAAAATAATGTTATAAAAGGTGTTTAGGCAGTTATTCCTTTTTTTTTTTTAACATTTTTAAGCAAAACAAGTGAAACATAGCTATTAAGTTCAATATATTCAAACAAAATTCAACCAACAATTTGGCATTTATATGAAATTATTAATTTATTTTAAGAAACAATAAAAACAAACTAGTGAAAAGAAAATGCAATTAAAAAAAAGTTCATTATAAGCTTGAAGAAGTAAGATAAAATGGTAAATTTGTAATTAGTTTAAACAAGTTTTATTTTTATTTTACATTTTTTAGTGATTGCGGTTGTTGAATAGGGTAGGGTGCGATTTTAATTAGAAGAATAAAAGATGAGTTTGTTTATGATATTTGATAGATTGTATGAGTTTTTTTTAATGAGAATTTTTTAATAAAAAAAATATGTAGCTCCTTAAAAAGGCAACAAAAAAAAAAAAAAAAAAAGAAAGAAAAAATGTGTCTAAACCCGCTTATGGCTAGATTAGGTGTCCATTAAAATTTGCTTAATTTATTTCGGCTCTCAAACACTAATCAAAACCCTTGGGTACCAGTGTACCACTTAAAGTTTAAGTACCGTCCAACCCACCGTCTAATCCACCTTTTAAAACACCAGACCAGTAAGATGCAAAGGAGCCTTAAATTGATCAAGTATTGGTATGTTTTGAGTTAGTTTTCCGACCCAAGATGAAGGCAAATTGTCATATTGCGACGCTTCAGTTATGTGCTAATGGTGCAGGCCTACCCAAGCCCATGCCTAAGTGGAAATTCATTGTCCACAATTATAGTAAATTACTGCATAGCTGTCAAGCTACTTTGATTCATTGTCCACAACACTTAAAAACCCTTTTTCTTCAATCAAAAATTCATAATAGTAAACTTTAATCCGAACTTCTTTCCTACGTATTTCTTAGAACTCTTGGATATGCCACGTCACCCATGTACTAGTAAGGGAAAACGTAAATATAATGTGCTATAACCACTGGCGTGGCCACCTTGTGGTTTATGGGGTCTCAGGACCTCACTTATAATTTAAAATATATATATTAGCAAGATACATTTTAGATACATTTAAATTTATGTGTATAAATGACATTACTTAAATTTAGAAAAAATTAATGCAGTTAAATTGTGCAAAAAATTAAAAAACAAATGTATCCCAAGCATGGGCGTAGCCAGACTGTGGCAAGAGGGTGCGCGCACACTCTTGACGATTTCGGTAATTTTTTTATTTTAAAAAATAAAAAATATAGGGACTTATATGCATAAATTTATAGTTTATGGTATATAATTGTAAGAAACAAAAGTGGAGGGGCATTTGGATAATTGAAATACACTTAAGTAAAAAGAGAGAACCCGAGACTTTCCCTCATTTCTTTTTCCGTTCTCTTCTCCCCTGTTCGTATATGTATATAAAAAAAAGAACAAGTTATGTTTGAATTTTTCTCTTTAATCAAATTTTATATTTGTTCATATATATATATATATATATATATATATAAAATAACGGCCATAAGACAATTGGATGTTACGATATGATATGCAATTGATTATTAATTTCATAAATGTTGAATTTCTATGGCGGATTTTAGAATGAAGAAGTATTATAGTAAAATAGGAACAAGTTTCTCTTTTGGCCGAAAATTGCGCACCCCCGGTCAGAAAATCCTGCCTACGCTACTTATCCCAAGTATACTTTCGAGGCTGCGTTTGACACGCAGGATAAAAGGACCGCATAAAATAACTTTATCTTATCCCATATTTAGTGTTCGTCGAAATTGAATATTTAGGCGGATTATTTATCCCACTTAACTTTCTTATTTAATCGAGAGAAGATGTGAGATTTGTTAATCCCATCTGGATGGTATTAAATAATCCTATTGGCTCTCTAATCCAACGCGTCAAATACATCCTTAGAGGAAATGTATTTCAACCCGAAACATATTCCAAAAATCTAGTTTCAAATACATTTTGAGTGATACAAATACATTTACATTAGTTATTGTGATGTGTTTTTCTGGATGGAGTAACATTGGTTTTTCTTAATTTTTTTAATTGATAATTTAGATATTTTAATTGCGTGAGATTGATGATGCTATCGATCGAATGGTTTCACTGGCCAAATTTTCTGATTACCCCGGCGGCTATAACCGACTAATAATATCCCTGCACGTGAATCCACTACTACTTCCAATTAATACCCCTCTCCCTTTCTCCTATGCGGATACATTTTGTCTGTCCTCCATAATACAACCCCAATACTTTCTCTCTCTACTAGATCACCTCAAACACTTCCTCTTTCTACACTAAATTCGATCACAGACCCCATATATGATAAACAATATTTTGAGTTCTACGATCTTCTCTTTACCATTTCTGCAAAACCAACCAAGGATGAAGAGGGATAAAACTGAAGCTTATGCAAATAGGATCAATATACATATATATACACACATTATATAATTGTAGTGAAATTCTTTCAATTGGAACGAAGTTACAGATGAGAATAAGATAACCCCAAAATCTAATTATTACCCAGATCTGATATTTCTCCAATATGAGACAGAGTATTGGAGGTGGAGAGAGAAAGCTTTGTATTGGAATGGGCCTTTACGACTTTGGAAGGGGTGATGTTATATTACTCCCCACCCCGCACCATTTGTAACCGGAATATTATAAAAACCTCAACACTATATTTTATATTATTAATAATTAAAATTATTATAAAAAACACTCAAAATTTAAGTAATGACTTAGTGAATTTAGACATTTAATTCGAGAACGTTTTATTAATTTAATATACATGATAATATTTGATTAAATTTTTATTTTTAACTAAATAAAATGTTATCAAATATAAACTTTTAAGTCAACAACATATCACCAACTTATATTTTATATAATCGGACAAATGATTCTTAATTTTGTATTAACGATACTAAATAATTTTGTGATATCTAAATTATAAATTAAAAGTGCGTACAATATCAGAATCGACCAAATGAATACTTAGATGTAGAAGTAAATTAATAAAATGACGTGGATATTTTATACAGCTGTTGCTTTTTAACTGGGTGCTAATACCACGTGTCTCTGGAGACATTGTATCTTCCGCTCAGTTGCCAACTTCTCCACGACGCTACTACACAGTCTGACCCGAGGAAATAAACGCCACGTCCGTCACCTTCACTCGTCCCTCTCCCCAAAAAGGTATATGGGCCAATTTTCGTTGTTGGGGTGGCTACCAGTATTTGTCCTATATAGTATTTAAGTTGGGCAGACAGAAGCCCATAATCATAGCCTAAGTCCCTTTTAATTAATATAATTAATAGACAGATACACGTGTTATTTAATTGGGGGGGGGGGGGGGGGGGGGGGAGAGAGGAACTAGGGAAGGGTGAGAGAAGTGGAACGTTGTTTTCGTGGTTCGAACTGTAGTAAGTGATGGAAAAATCCAACTCTATTACTAACTTATTAATACCCAAGCGTCATAGTCCTAAGGTTTGAAGCCAATAATAATTGCTACTAATAAAGGGCGTTTGCTAGTTCAGGTAGAAAAAATGTAGTAATTTACATGAGCAATTACAGTTTGATCTAGGTTCCCTCACAAAAAACTATCTAGATCTATCTAACTTGGAAAAAAATATATATGACTCTTTTTTGCTTCATCTCATTAACTCACTCATTCTAGAACCATCACCAATAACTTTAAGTACGCATGAATTAAAAACCACAATCTTATTTTTTGAAAAGGATTGAATTGTAATTTTCTTCTAATCTTTTGAAAAGTATTATTATTTTTAGGACATTCTAAACTAAACTAATAGTCACACTTGCTTTTATAGTTATAATTAATCCACATGGTCTACGATAGTAGTTTAAATTTTGCTTATAGCCATTAATATATCTCACACTAGTAGATTAAACTCTTTTCATTGCCGTTAATATGCCTGTTGTGGAGACATGAAATTATTATTAAACTATTGGGTCAGCCTAGCACTTTGAGGCCCACGAACCAGACTCAGTTAGGTAGTATAGCGGTCAAAGAGTCAACGAAGATAATTTGAGAGCCAAAGTTAGCTTGACGCCGAGTTGGATGGGAACTCAACACACCTCGGTATCAGCCACATCACGTGGCCAACACGTTCAACGAAACAGAGAATGTGTCGAATGATGTGATAGAGCCCTAATTATCATGAGCAATACGTGCACTGTCACCAACTTGTGATAGAAGTCACCTACTCACACTGCAGTTTATCCACTCGGAAAAGCACAACCACCAAGACATATGTATAATGTAAAAGTGACTAGTCTTTAATGCAAATTATTTCATAATTAATACAGAAGAGCCCACGTCTTACCTAGTTGTTTTTAGTCATACACCCTAATAGAGTATTCTAACCCTAATTCTATATACATAAATAGAAATAGATATCTCCAAGAAAGTGAGGGAATTTCTTTAGCCAAAGAATCTAGAGAAAGGTAGAGAGAGCAAGAGAAAGTAAAAGCCAGTAGCTTGTCCTCTTGTTCGGAACTTCATTGTTAAAGCAATAAAAGCATATACACACAAAAAATGAGGTCGTACTGATAGTAGAATTAAAACTCACTAGATGAACCTACCTACAAACAAAAATATTGTTGTGTTACCTCTCAAACTACTAACAGTGCGTTCATACTTATGAAGGATATTATCTCTTGTGAGTTTGACCAATTTTTGGCCACCTACACCTGCTAATATAATAGTGTATCTTTAAGAATTTTTTTTTATTTAACCCTTACGTTGTTTTGCGGCACCGTAGACAATTTGGTGCAATGTTAACAATATTGCTAAAATTTCATGAATTTCCATGTAACTTGTTAATTTATTGAAATTTTGATGTAAAACTTTTGGAGAGTAATTATACCGTTTGAAAAAACTTTCAGATTTACGTGTCATCAAACCGTACATTTTCCCTTTACCCAATAAACTAAATTAAATTAAAATCAAATTAATTCACAAAAAACAGTTTTAGTTTTATTATTTCATACTGCAATCATTAACAATCTTTTTTTTTTTTGGTGAATACAGGAAGAAAAAAAAACAAACAACAAGCAGAAAGCAGAACAAACAGACAAAAAAGAATTTCCCCTTTCAAAATGCACTCCTCTCTATCTTCTAATCCCTTCTCCTTGGTGGGATAGCATTCTAACTCCCTTTCTCCTTGGAATCTTTAATGCTTTATTTCTAATGGAATAACTATTTAAAATAATACACATTACTTTATTCAGTATTATTTTATTTAATTTATTCGGTGGAATAATTTCAATTTGTTATTTGAAAAAAAAAAAAAAAAAAAAAAAAACTAGCTCGGTACAATACCACCTGATAAATATATACATACTCAATACTAATGTGCCTAGTGAATATATACATATTCAATGTTATTATACTGAGTTAATGTTAAATATTAGGAGTGTTTCGGTGGGTGATTGAGTATAATTAGCGCGGTCGTTTAATTAATTTTGTTGATGGATATGATGAAGCGTCCTAGCTCCTGGTCAATAAGACCTCCAAATTTTAATTGATTACTGTGGCCTGTCGGCCACTTATTGAAGTAGTAGCATTTACGTTGACGTTATAGTCTTCGAGAAAAAAAACTTGTTAATGTGCTCTCGCGACACAAATTGGCAGTTTAATTTGATTTTTCAAATATTTCTTAAAAAAAGTTATTTTAATGTTATCAATGGTTATTTTTTGTTTTTTAATTACTATCACAAAATTTAATACATTGATTATGCTATTGGACATAATTAGAATCTTAATTATAAAACAATATGCATGAAAATCATAAATTTTTAGACTTGATATATAGTCAAGTGTCTCTAGTGATAAAATGATTGTGTTGTGTTATAACCAAGAACGAAGAGGTTCAAGTCCTCCATCCCCTCCCCAAAATTTTTGAACTACATGTCTATTTTAAAAAAGAGAAAGAAAATAGTGATTTTTTTATTTAACAAAAAAATAGGATTAGTTATATTTAATAATATTACATAGATTTTAACATAGTATTAAAGCTCAGTTTTGTAGCGAGTTCTCAAGTTTGAATTTTAGCATTTGCATTTATTTTCCTTTTGTATTTGCATTGTATTTGTTTCCCATTTTGCATTTGTATTAATATTGCACATGGTTTATCTCTCCACGTGTATGCAAAGATTACACGTGAGAAAGAATGTGTTAGCCAAAAACCGCGGAAATTAACAATTTAAACAAATATAAACAATTTAATAGAACAGAAGACCGAGTCTCGTGTATCACACGATCTCCTTAAAACAATTACGCCGCCTCCCGCGGTGCTTTTGAGGTTTGTTACGGCGTTTGTTTCCCAGGATGAAACGATAAAGAGTGTCTACCTTTAGCACTTTGATGTCACTCACAAAACGAACTTAAATTGTGTATGAACTTGATCACCACCAAATACAAAACCTATTCTAGAGAGCAAGAGAGAATAAAGTGAATAGAGGTGTGTATAGACTTGTGTGGAATGAAGTCTCAAAGCCTACAATTTATACAAGGGGGAGGAGCCTTTGTATTAATTCATGCATTAATCAAAAATCATTTTTTAGTGTTAATTACAATAATTAAACAAAACCGTTTTTAAGAATTAATACAAACGTTTTTTGAATTTAAAATTTTGAATTCAAATTAAATCTCTTAATAAAGAGTAATTAAAATGGGTGACATTAAGGAAAATAAATGAACTGGAAAAACTCTAAGTGTAAAACATGACCCCGTGCGGTTGGCCATTTTCGCACACAAGCCAAGCCTGTGTCAAGCCAAATTCGATCCGTAATTTGCACTCCCTGATGCGCGAAAGAGAGCCTTATATTTCTTAGAAACTTATGAGCTAGTGAAAGGTTATCCTTTATAAGCTCATAAAAGTTTTCCTAAAGTTCCAATGTGGGACTAACATTTCCCACTTTATTTTTCATCTCAAGTAGCTCACTTTAGGTGACAATTTCTCATTCACCCTAAATCCGTTTTGAGCAAACAAATACACGATCTCGATGTACTCACGGAGGAGAACACGAATCTATAATTTTCTTTCACATCCGAGTGTGAAACCCCATTTAAAATTACCCTCAAAAAGGCATCAAAACCAATTTTTTTCCAACAATTCCCTATATGAATGAAAATTGGAGACCAAAAACACAAAAGACAAGGTGATAAAGTTCGACAGTTGAAACCTGCATAGGATAGGTAGGTTTTACCCCTTGAACCTTTCCTTATGAAAATATGTTTACTCTACTAGCGAAACAGTAGACGCGATGTCCTTGAACTGTTCTGCCATTTGTGTAAACGATGACATATCTCATACAGGAGTCTTCCTTACACATTTTAGTTCTCACTATTATGTTCTTTATGGCCATGAACATACGCCTGGTTCTGCAAGAGTTCAATAAGAATTGTGCCCTAAGCAATTCTCTTGGAAGCGGCCCTTCTTCCCTCTTACATAGGTGATTTCTTAATTAAAAGTAACCCGCATTACTCCGTTCGATTTTATCGACACATAAGAATCATTAAAAGCTTAGCTTATCATTTTCCTTACGGGTATCACTGCTTTCATTATATGAATGGACATGGAAAAACTCCCCACAGTGATCCAATTATAGCCTTTACAATTTAGTTGTCCCTTTTGAACCTAGATATTGGGATCTCCAGTCACGTAGGTTGGGTATCCATTGTATCGACTTATTTATTCATGGGCTTTAGTCCCATTCCCCTTGATGACTTGTCAACTAACTCTCTATTCAACCCTTTGGTTAACGGATCCGCAATATTATCTTTTGACTTTACAAAGTCAAGCGAGATAACTCTAGTTGAGAGTAGTTGTCTAATGGTATTATGTCTTCGACGAATATGTCTAGATTTACCATTATACATATTGCTTTGTGCCCTACCAATAGCTGATTGACTATCAGAGTGAATGCATATTGGAGGCACAGGTTTAGACCATCTCGGAATATCCTCTAGAAAGTGGTGTAACCATTCAGCCTCTTCTCCACATTTATCTAATGCAATAAATTCAGATTCCATAGTGGATCTAGCAATCACAGTTTGTTTCGAGGATTTCCACGACACCGCTCCACCCCCTAGCATAAATACATAACCACTAGTGGACTTGGAGTCCTTATCATTAGATATCCAATTTGCATCACTATATCCTTCAAGTACAGCTGGATATCTAGCATAGTGTAGTCCATAATTACGAGTAAATCGTAAGTACTTTAGTACTCTAACAATAGCTCGCCAATGCTCGGCTCTAGGATTACTCGTATATCTACTTAATTTGCTAACTGTATAGGCTATATCTGGCCTTGTACAACTCATTAAGTACATTAGACTGCCTATCACTCTCGAGTATTCTACTTGAGAAACGTTCTCTCCTTTATTCTTGTATAAATGTAAAGTTAAGTCTATGGGTGTTCTTGCCACCCCATAATTATCTTTATCAAATTTTTCAAGAATATTATCTACATAATAAGACTGACTCAATATGAGCCCTTCTAATGTTCTTATGATTTTAATTCCCAAAATAACATCAGCTAGTCCCATATCTTTCATGTCAAACTTTGAATTCAACATGCCCTTTGTAGATTTGATCATCTTATCATTACTTCTAACAATAAGCATGTCATCTACATATAGGCATACAATGACATATCCATTCGCAGTATCTTTGACATAAACGCATTTATCACATTCATTAATTTTAAATCCACTCGCAATCATAGCGTTGTCAAATTTCTCATGCCATTACTTTGGTGCTTGCTTTAAACCATACAAAGACTTCACCAATTTACACACTTTCTTTTCTTGACCAGGAGAGGAAAAACCCCCAGGTTGTTCCATATAGATTTCTTCTTCTAAGTCTCCATTAAGAAAAGCTGTTTTCACGTCCATTTGATGTACTTCAAGATTACGCAAAGCGGCAATTGCAAGTACCAGTCTAATGGAATTTATTCTCGTTACAGGAGAATATGTATCAAAGTAATTAAGACCTTCCTTTTGTCTATAACCTTTGATCATAAGCCTTGCTTTATATTTATCAATTGACCCATCTGCTTTCATTTTCTTTTTGAATATCCACTTGGAACCTAGAGGTTTACTACCAGGTGGAAGATCTACTAGTTCCCAAGTATGATTTTGCAAAATAGAATCAATTTCACTCTTGATAGCCTCTTTCCATAAAAGTCCATCATTCGAATTCACAGCTTGTTCATAAGTTTGAGGTTCACCTTCTAGCATATACGTCAAAAAATCTGGACCAAAAGATTTTTCCGTTCTTGCCCTTTTGCTATGTCTAGGCTCAACCTCAACCTCCTTATGAGCATCGATACTGTTTTCATGTATTCGTTTAGAAGAACTCGTTTCTTCTTTCTTACATGGAAACACATTTTTAAAAAATGATGCATTTCTCGACTCCATGATTGTATTCTTGTGTATATCAGGTATATTAGATTCATACACAAGAAATCGATATGCGTTACTATTTTGTACATATCCAATGAAAATGCAGTCAACTGTTTTTGGTCCTATTTTCACTGCTTTAGGTGGAGGTGCTACCACTTTAGCAAGACATCTCCACACGTGTAAATAATTGTAAGATGGTTTCCTCCCTTTCCATAACTCATATGGAGTTTTCTTCTCTTTCTTTTTGTGCACCTTATTTAAAAGGTAGTTAGCCGAAAGAATGGCTTCTCCCCACATGTTGGGTGCTAAACCCGAACTAATCAACATTGCATTCATCATTTCTTTCAATGTTCGATTCTTTCGTTCAGCTACTCCATTTGATTAAGGTGAATATGGTGTAGTCATTTCATGAATAATTCCATGTTGAGCACATACCTCAGCAAATGGAAATTCATATTCACCACCTCGGTCACTTCTAAGTATTTTGATTTTCTTATTAAGTTGATTTTCAACTTCATTTTTATAGAGAACAAATTTCTCTATAGCTTCATCCTTACTTTTGAGTAGATACACATAACAATATTTTGTGCTATCATCTACAAAAGTAATAAAATATTTATTACCACCTCTTGTTTGTGTTAGTTTTAAATCACATATATCGCTATGGATTAAATCAAGGGGTCCTGTGTTTCTTTCAACATTAGGAAATGATTATCTCGTTTGTTTTGCCTCAACACAAGTTTCACATTTGTGTTTTGAATCAATTAGAAAAGATGATATATGATTTAAGTTAATTAATTTTCGTAAAGAATCATAATTAACATGTCCTAGTCTACCATGCCACAAATTTGAAAACTCAAGCATATAAGCAGAAGAAGTAGCTTTATTATCATTCTTAATAATAGTCATTACATTCATTTTGAATAAACCACCATTCATATACCCCTTCCCCACATACATTCCACCCTTAGACAAAACAAACTTATCCGACTCAAACACTAGTCGAAAACCATGAATATTTAGCAATGAACCCGACACCAAGTTCTTGCGGACTTTGGGTACGTAGACCACATTGTTCAAAGTTAACTCCTTCCCGGACGTCATCTTTAGAATCACTTTTCCTTCTCCCTTGATTTCAGAGGTAGCCGAATTTCCCATATACATTTTCTCCCCATTTTCAATAAGTTGAAACGTAGAGAACAAGCTTCTATTAAAGCACACATGACGAGTAGCACCCGTGTCAATCCACCATTCCTTTGGGTTTGAACCCACCAAGTTCACCTCAGTCACCACTGCCGAAATATCAGTGGTCATTGTACTTTAAGCACATACAAAAAACAAAAAATCAGATTCTAGAAACACAAAGCTCCAATTAACTAGAATCGTACATCGAATATATATATATTCTTTTCCCTCGAAATTGTTTTTCCACAAACAAATTTCTCGAAACTGTTTTTCCACAAAACAATTTTTTTTCATTTTTCCCAAACTGTTTTTTTTTCACAAAACAGTTTTTTTTTTACGAAACTGTTTTTCCAAAACAGTTTTTACGAAAACTCCAAACAGTTAAAATAAAACTGTTTTTCCAAATTTCCAGTTTTTTTTTCCAAATTTTCCAGAAACTGTTTTTCCAAAAAAGATAATTCCAAACCTGTTTTTCTAGAAATTGTATTTAAAAACTGTTTTTTTTCCAAAAATTGTTTTTCAAACTATTTTGCAGAAAAATTCCAAACTGTTTTTTTTTCAAAACTGTTTTCCAGAAATTAAATTTCAAAACTGTTTTTTTTTCCAAAACTAAAACAGTTTTTTCAAGAAATTAAAACCCAAAAACTGTTTTTTTTTTCTCAAAACTAAAACAGTTTTTTCCAGAAATTAAAACCCAAAACTGTTTTTTTTTTTCAACTAAAACAGTTTTTTCAAGAAATTAAAACCCAAAAACTATTTTTTTTTCTCAAAACTAAAACAGTTTTTTCCAGAAATTAAAAAACCCAAAACTGTTTTTTTTTTCAAAAAACTAAAACAGTTTTTTCCAGAAATTAAAAACCAAAAACTGTTTTTTTTTCAAAAACTAAAACAATTTTTTCCAGAAATTGAAAACCAAAAGCTGTTTTCCAGAAAAGAAATTTCAAAAACTGTTTTTTTTTTCCTCAAAACTAAAACAGTTTTTCCAAAAATTAAAAAACCCAAAACGGTTTTTTTTTTCTTTTCCCTTCCTTCGAGTCTGTTGAACAAAAAAATAAAATTGTTAATTTCGAAATAAACGAGTAATTGTTTTAAGATTGTTAGCCAAAAACTGCGAAAATTAACAATTTAAACAAATATAAACAATTTAATAGAACAGAAGACCGAGTCTCGTGTATCACACGATCTCCTTAAAACAATTACGCCGCCTCCCGCGGTGCTTTTGAGGTTTGTTACGGCGTTTGTCTCCCAGGATGAAACGGTAAAGAGTATCTACCTTTAGCACTTTGGTGTCACTCACAAAATGAACTTAAATTGTGTATGAACTTGATCACCACCAAATACAAAACCTATTCTAGAGAGCAAGAGAGAATAAAGTGAATAGAGGTGTGTGTAGACTTGTGTGGAATGAAGTCTCAAAGCCTTCAATTTATACAAGGGGGAGCCTTTGTATTAATTCATGCATTAATCAAAAATCGTTTTTTAGTGTTAATTACAATAATTAAATAAAACCGTTTTTAAGAATTAATACAAACGTTTTTTGAATTTAAAATTTTGAATTCAAATTAAATCTCTTAATAAAGAGTAATTAAAATGGGTGACATTAAGGAAAATAAATGAACTGGAAAAACTCTAAGTGCAAAACATGACCCCGCGCGGTTGGCCATTTTCGCACACAAGCCAAGCCTGTGTCAAGCCGCGCGAAAGAGAGCCTTATATTTCTTAGAATCTTATGAGCTAGTGAAAGGTTATCCTTTATAAACTCATAAAAAATTTTCCAAAGTTCCAATGTGTGACTAACATTTCCCACTTTATTTTCCATTTCAAGTAGCTCACTTTGGGTGACAATTTCTCATTCACCCCAAATCCGTTTTGAGCAAACAAATACACGATCTCGATGTATTCACGGAGTAGAGCACGAATTTATAATTTTCTTTCACATCCGAGTGTGAAACCCCATTTAAAATTACCCTAAAAAAGGCATCAAAACCAATTTTTTTCCAACAGAATGTTGAATACGATGATATGCATTGTTATTTTACTATCTAGTAATTTAAACTTAAAAAAAAGATGTTTTTTAACAACGTTACTTGAAAGGAAGTTTTGATAACAAACTTGGTTCTTAAATCACATATTCTAATTTATTTATTTGTTTGAAAGAGTTTATTTGTAAATTAATTGATGAAGGTAGATTTGAGAAGAAGAAGAATATAGTAAGTACTTTTTTGTGCTTGCATTGGTTAATTAGTGTTGGTTAACATATAAGCAATAGTTAATTGGAAATGAAGAAAATGGAAAGAGGAAGAAGACAGAAGAGGCATGCATCTGAATAGAATAGAATAGAATAGATAGAAATTATTACATGGGAAAATAATTGGTTTGGAGAAGCGACATTTACATGGTGATATCTTATCTTTAGGGTTGGCCCATTTCCATATACGACAAAAGAAACCTCGATCTCTATATGTCCACTTCTTCCATTTGGAAAATTAAGGGCCCTCTCTTATCACATCACATCACTCCCACTTCACATGTGCGTGCGTGCGGCTTGTTTCCTACCCTCTTTTAGAACAGCCGAAACATGCCCAACATAATAATTCCGCACACACTTAGACCATCTCCGATAAACACTTTAAATTACTAATTTTATTTTATTTGATTTTACAATTGGCTGTGTAATTTTTAATAATGTAGGTTATAATACTAGTGAAATGGTAAGAGCATTTTCAATGGGACTGTGTAAAAATAACTAATTTAATATTGTATAAAATTTATACATTATGTAAATTTTTTATTATTTTAATGATTATGTAAAATCAATGCAAACTAAGCTCTTATATATAATGACCGTGTACTTTGCACATTCAATTTACACAGTCAAATAGAATTATCTCTCCACTCACTCATTCTCTCTTCTCATTTGTGTAGTTTCTTATTCTTTAGGTGAATATTTTTTATTGAACCACTTCTTTTTACACGAGAGTATTAATATTGGCTATTAGAGAGTAAATATGTTTGTGTAAAACTCACTTGCCATGTATGATTTAAGCAATAATTTTACATAGCCCTATTAGAAATGCTCTAATGATGTTAATTTGATAAAATACAATAAGTTATGTTAATTAATAGTTATATTAATACAATAATTATTGTTAAAATTCCTTAATAATATATATATAGTCCTATAATATGTATATATTTAGTATACATTTATCTTTTTAGGAATTCGTAGTACAATAATATATATATTCAGTTGTGTTTGCAATATTTTATATATTTAGTATAGATTGATATAACTTCTATAAGTGGTATATACATATATATGTTAATTTAAGGTGAACTTATAAAATATACATATTATAACATTATATATAAAAATATTTTTTATTATATTTATATTTAATGAGTAATAATAAGCCGTCGCCTATTTCCAATCTCCCATCACTCCTTTGTCATGTTGGACATTCTACTTGGTGGTAGAGCCGGGATTTAAAGACAAGGACGTAATTTACGTAATTTAATTAAAGTGCCAAATTTTTTAAGGGCTAAACTACCAAAATATAGTACATATATTGAGTCTTATCCTTAATTATAAAATTTAGATAATTTAAAAAGGGAGAGGCAAATTATAAATTAAAAAAAAAACACTAAAGTGAACAAAAATGTATTTTATACTTACTAAATTATTATTTTTGTCAAAAAATACGGATATCAGTAAGAACTATCGCATCACAAAATTTTTAATGATTCGTTATGTTTAAATTAACATGTAAAATTGGTACATACAAGAGTCAAACGGTCATATCAACTTGGAAGTAAATACAAAAACAATAATCATCCTCTGCTAGCTGAACTGATTAATGCAATAATGCCAATTGATCGAGTGCGTCCTTCACCAAGTGTGGCCTTTTGAGAAAACAGACAAATGTCAAGTGATCCTTCGGCTCAAATTGTACTACACTTTGCTCTCTCTCTCTCTCTCTCTCTCTCAAATGTTCGCATTGGGTACTGGCTACCTCTGTAGGGATATTTTTATCTATTTGTGTACCAATCACAAATTTATACGGTTGATTCAGCGACTTATCTCTCATTAAATTTTTGAGATACGGTATTTGAATCTCCTAAATATAAATTCTCTTGTTCCTGCGACAAATTCGGAAACAACGTACTCAAGACAAGACAAGACAAAAAAAATAAAAATTAGTTGTGTACCAATCACAAAAAGGTGTTTTCTACGGGCACTCCCTAATAACTCAGCAATTTCTTGCCGAGGGCTTTCTAAATGCAACCACTTTGTATTACCGAGTAAACTTACTTTTTTATTCTGTGCCAAAAAAAAAAAGAGTGAGCTTTTTTTTTCAGTTATGAAATAGTTTTGAGATGTACAATTGGAACAGTTAATTGTCGAAAAAGAGTGCGATTATTGTATTCTATAAAAGTGTTTTACCACTTTAAAATAATATTTAGGGACACTTTTTGTGACCTTTTTGAGATGCGTTATAGTTTCCTTAAATTTGTTTAGAAGTGCTAGAAATTTTTTATTATGTGCCACTAATCACACATGCACAAAAAATAAAATAAAAGGAACTGTCAAAAAACTTATACTTCGAGCTAATAGTTCTACTACTTAATTTTTTGGGGATATTTTAATTGATAGTGACATTTCTTTTGTTTGAGAAATAACTAATAATCAAATTTACAAGGAAATATTGTATCTTTGTTATTGAGTAAACTAAAATTATTTAAAAATGAAAATCAAAAACTAAGGGGTTGTTTGATTCAATCACTTAAATATGAAAACTTTAAAGTGTTGGTGCTGGGGAGAGGTACATATCTTCTTCCTGGTAGGCAATATCATAGATCTTCATAAATCTGATTGCACCAAAATGGACATGCGTGTACCCTTGCGTGATTCCAATTCTAGCCAAATCTTTCATGAGAGGAACTTTGAAGAAATGTTCTTTTCCTACAACAATTCCATCAAATTGTTCGTGAACAACATGGACAGTAACAACAGTGGGTATCAGGATCCTAACAACAAATCATATGAGAAACTATGACACAATAGAGTATATAGAGGAGACTAAAGCAAGAACACTTTCTTCTGGAGAAGGAGTAGGCAATTGCTTTAAAGTTTTCAGATTTAAGTGGTGTGGAAGTTGTTTGTTTGGTAAAAAAATTAAGTAACCAGCCACTTAAATCTAAAAATTTGTGTCCAAAAAATTAAGTGGCAAGCTTAACACTTAAATCTGAAAACTTAAAACACCCTCATATAAAATATCTATTTTATCCTCTTCCTCTTCCATCTTTACACGTCTCGTTTCACTTCCACACCCATCAGAGCAGCTCTCAAAGTAAAACCCATAGCCTCCTCTTTTATGCCCACAACCTGTTTATTAATATGCCTAAGTGAAAATCACCGTAACTTCTTTTCTTTTTAATCAGTTGTGTTCTGGTTTTCTTAGATTTCAGGAGAATTGGGATCAAATTACAAAGAGTTGGACTAATTTCACTAGCTTAAATTACTGGATTGTTTGGGATTATTACCATCTGGTGAACTCGGTTAATAGATGATTCATAGATATAGATATGCGGGTATACTAGATGGTTCATATATATATAGCATTGGTTTTATTGTGGCCAAGTAATGGTGATTAGTAATTTTCATAAATGAAATTGGTTAGCTTAGTTGAAAATATTAAATCATATGGTCTTTTTTAAATTCATTTAGAATTATGTCATCCAAATAAATTAATAACGGCAAAGTTGTTATACTAAAAAAATTTCAGTTTTCAGATATGTTATATTTAAACAAACAATATTTTTTCAAATACAATTTTTAAAATAAACAAACAAATTTTTCAATTTTTAATTTTTAGATATTTTATCAAATGTCACCGATGTTTTATCAAATGTCACCCGAGTACAGAACTTACAATTTTAGATGGAAGTACGGCGATTTTGCTGAAGAGAAAGAGGCGTTAGGTGGGCTAGTTGCTAGACAGGATATGACTAGTTGCTAGAAAAAACTAATCCAAACAAAAACAAAAAGTAATAACTATAATTATTATATCTTCAATTAACTCCTTTTGCGAAACCAAACAAAAGCCAACATTGTATTATATATCTATATTATGAACAACAAAATGTCAATCAATTGTTTTCTTAAAGTTAACAGTATTAGACTCCGTTTGATTGCAAGGTGTAAAAGGAAAATAAATTGAGTTAGTTTTGATGAAAAGATGGAAAATAAGTTAAGTGATAGAGATGATATCTTCTTAATTTATAAGTTTTTCCATACAAAAATTTTCTTTGCATGCTTGATAGTAAATAAAAAATTTCCACCAAAAATATTGAAGGATGGAGGATATATACTAATAAAATGAGTAGCAATCGCTCACCTTATTTTCTATCTTTTCACACAAACTAACTAAATTTATTTTCCTTTTCCGTCTTTACAATCAAAAGGAGCCTTAATGATTTAAACTTCTCTTTTTTAATTCTAACGCAACCTACACTATTAGATACATTTATGTACTCACATTAAAGTGTTAAATTAATATTAAGATGTTCATCTACTTTAAACATATGCAATCAAATACACTAAACTCACTCCACACTCTTTATTCTTCTACATTACTTTATCTCTCATAAATTTTTTTAATAAAATTTCAAATGACATAACTTTAGAAGTGTGCACGGTCTAATCAGTTCTTGATTGTAATTATTACATAATGGAAAAAATGAGCAAAATCTAGAAGTGTCACGGTCTAATCAATTTGTAATTGGTTATTTCAAATGACATAAATGAGTTTATAAATGAACCATTATAGTGTAAAGTAAAAATTTCATATATAGGAGTGTGCAAAATCAAATGTTTTGGTCCATTTTTTAATTGACATAGAGAGTTTTGTGGCTATAGGCTGGATCCGAATTCTTTAGTTTTAGGCCTCGTTTGTTTCATGGATTTTAGTACTTGGAAAAGAAAAGTCGTTCCTTTCCTTTATTTAGTAAGCACAAATTCCGGAAACACTTTTTCGAGAGAAGGAAAAAATAAGGGGTAAAACCATTCATCTCAAAACATATGGGATTGATTTTTTCATGTGATTTTCAAGCATTTATTACAAAAAATTTAGACAATAATACCCTTACATAAATATGTTTCATACTTTACCAAATACAAGAAAAGAAAATTGACAAGAAATTTAGTTTCCCACCTCTATGGAAAAGATAAAAGAATTAATTTTCTTCCGTGAACCAAACGAGGCCTTAGTGCAGCCTGATCTGGTTTGTCTGTCCATTTTAAAATACTAGAAACTAAATAAATTAGGTCATTCAGATCTCGCACACCCTTTAATCTTTTATACGGTAGAGTGAGGCGGTACGGTCCAATCCAATTTTTTTCACAAACCAATTACCGAACGTAAGTTTCGGTGGTTCACAATTTCAAACTATGTCCACAAAAAGATCGACCAAATTGTGCTGGTTTGTTCAAGAAGATTTTTTTTATTCATCGATTTACTACACACCTCCATATGTCATTGCTTGATTAACAATGCACTCTACTTGAGTACAAACTCCTCACATTTCTTTTTTCTCTATTTTCAAATTTTGTTTGTTTTATCGTGCAATTGGGCACGGATATATGCTTGTAATTATATATGATGAACATAATTAAAGATTTTAATGCAATTGATACATATATATAGACTTAATGGGGTGGGACAAGGTAGAGGGTGGTCACGTACAACAACTCAAATTACTAGAAATTGTCGTTTAGTTCATGATTTAACTAATTGAGTTTGGTTAAATTAGTCTTGTAATACATTGAGAGGTGTTAATAACATTTAAGAAAAAAGGAGAAGATTCATAAGTTTAATTCTTATCGATTTATCCAAAAAATAAAAAATCCTAATGTCTCAGAGCATCTTCAACATTATTTTCTATTTTAGATAACATTTTCTAGCTTTTCGGGAAATTTCCAAACGAACAATTTCAACGAAAATAGAGGGTATCTTTTGAAGTAGAAAGTAATATTTATAAAGCAACTCTAACAACGATTTTTACTCACTACTCTATTTTGCTCAGTATTGAATTAATGTCTTAAGTTTTATTTTAAAATATACTAAATTAAGAGTTTGTCTTCTTTTTTTAAACATGGCCAGTCTATTAAATCTACTAACATAAATATATTTTATTTTTTCTTTATCAATAATGCTTTGCTCACGATAAAAAAAAGGGTTGTTCTCAAAATTCTTCAACTACTGGATGGGTCAGTAATTAAATTGTTTTAAATCTTTGAGACCATTCAATTCTATTATGCGTACTAATTTTATGTCCACAGTGTGTAGCTTTATTCATTTTTTTTAATTTTTATTATCACTGTTTAACTTGAAACTAATATTTTTTAAAAGATATAAAAGTTAAAAGTGAGATTGTTAATTTGAAAGAAGAGAAATATTGTTTCTCTTGTCCAATGTCATTATTATTATTATTATTATTGCTCAAAAAAATAAGATTTTTTGCTTCGTGTGACCTATATCCCTTGTTTACTTTTGCAAGAAATATTTGTAGGTGCATGCAGGAAGGACGAAACAATTAATTAATGAAAAGTTATGAATGGAGAGCCAAACCCCTACAGTCGGTCCTCTTTTTTCAAATCACACAGAGCTGGTTGAAGGAGAAAATATTTAATACAATGATTATAACGTTATATGTTATCATATATTCAGAACATTACTATATTAATTTTGCTAACTATAATAAAGAGAATTAGTATTATTGAGAGTCTCTTTTTTAGAGATGGTCTTTTAAGTACAAAATAATTTTTGCAATTTGTTTAAAATATATAAACCAACCCAATATATATATTATTTAAATTTTGGAAGTGCTATATTTCCTTTTCGACGGGCCGGGAGGATGCCCTTGTATTGGTCCTTTCCATGTGTGGGCTCTCTCTGTCAAGTTTTCCCGATAAAAATAAGTAAATAATGACTTATCTTCGTGATTCTCATCTAATCCTCTCCAAAAGAAAATGTGCAGGATATGTTTCGTCTTGTTATGTTACTAATTTTTTTTGTTGTTGTTATTGCTTTTAGGAGTGTTAGTGGCAACAGGGGCTTTGCTGGTAAGGGGGTTCAATCAACCCCTTTGATTTTTAAATCTTTTATTATATATAGTGTGTTTTTTTGATGAAAAAAAACATATAGAGACTTACGTGTAAAATTTTATATTTTAAGGGTACGTATATGTAAGAGTTGTCTTTTATTACATAAATGGCATTACCCTTAGAAATAAGTTTTGAGCTAAGACTATTAATAATTATATCAAAATAAAAAAAATGACAATACCTAGACATATTCTTCCTCTTCTCTCCCCCTTTCGTTCTGACAAAATACCCATACCCACCATTCTTCCTCTTCTTTCCCCTCCTCTCTTTTTCTCCCACGACAACGCCACCACCACAATCACTAGCATCATCGTGCCCTGTAATTAACATATTCAAAGGTCTCTAGCATCTTCGACATGCACCGCACCCGATGGAAGTTTTCTCTATTATTCAAACACGACAATAGTGATTTGTAATTTTCAAATAAGTTCTGCATATATGTGTGTGTATACTTGTTTCAATTTACTTGAAAAAATAACTAAAAAATTCTTTGTTTTATTCAGATCTATGCATAATTTTTATCGTATATATGTGTGTGTTGATTTTTGTTAGGAAAAGTGTTGGATCTATATACATATATGATATGTTTGACGTGCCGGATTAGA
Organism: Lonicera japonica; assembly: GCA_021464415.1. NCBI lineage: Eukaryota > Viridiplantae > Streptophyta > Magnoliopsida > Dipsacales > Caprifoliaceae > Lonicera > Lonicera japonica. The sequence continues at coordinate 90,772,827 of CM038463.1, read as the reverse complement.
GAGCCGGATCGGATTATTTAATCCCATCCGGACGGGATAAAACAATCTCACCTCTTAGCTGGAATTTGTTAATCATTCTCTCGGTGGGATAAAAAGGTTAAGTGGGATAAATAATCCGTTCGGATATTCAATCCCAACGAACACCAAACATGGGATAAGATAAAATTATCCTATCCCACTCTTTTATCCTGCGCGACAAACGCAGCCATATTGTTTTCTGGATCTGTATGAAGGGCTAATGCATTATGTCTTAGTTAAAATTTTATGGCTTTAAAATTATATTTTTGTGTACTTTGAATTTTGACTCCCCTTAGTTGAATTACTGGCTCCACCACTAGGAGGCGAATTCGAAAATCACATGACCAAATTGAACATATGCATTAAAAATCGAATTGAAAAAGCTTGAAACTGAAATTAAGAAACCGAACTGAAACTGAATATATTCTGTTTCGGTTTCGGATTTACCAGTGCAGAACCGAATAGTGGCCAACCCAAAATTATGAATTTAGGGGTGGGGGGAATTTTTTAAGGGTTTTTTTTTTGGACATAAAAGTAATAAACACTAAAACAAGCTCAACATAAACTAACCTAGGAAGAATCACAGGTGTCACATGTTGTTTTCTTTACATATCTCTATAGGTTTATACCATTGATCGCAAGATTTGAGTTTTTCCTTTTTCTTATTAAGAGAAAGCTCACACAAGCCCAATAAGAATAATACGTTTATACATAATAAATAATACTATTACTACTCAAATTTTCAAGAATCTAGCGAGGGCCTAGGCCATCCCTGGTTCCCCCTTGGATTTGCCGTTCACTAGGACCGAATCATTGCTATATGACCATTAATATACCGTTCATCTTCTAAGTGCTACAAAGCATTATATTTCTAATTTTATTAAGAATCTTTCATTGTAAAATTAGATATAGTACTGTAGAGTTCACATAGATGTTGGTATATATTATGCATCTGGAGACGATCTAATTTGTTGGACATACTCCTACATTGGTTATTTAATTCAAGGAAGTTAGAGAGCATAATTGAGGATAAATCCAAACTATATCCTTTCATGCCATTGTTGAACATGAGTTAAATTAATTGTGCATTACTTAGAAACCAACACAATTCATATATATATATATTAATCAAAAATAATATTATTTTAAGTGCTAAAAATTTCTGAAACTAAATTTTACAAGCTTTAGTGAGAACACAACTTTTCGAGTTATAATATATCTTTTTATTAATTAACAAAAAATACTCAAAGTAGGGTTGATTGCTGATAAGCAGTATATTTTTATTATTAATGTTTTATTTCTTTAGGCTTGTTAAAGTGTTGCCTTACAAGTTATTTATTTATTTAAAATATATATATATATAACTGAATAAACTCAAACCATGAAAGTTTAGTTTGGGTCTGTAAGATTCAAAAATCGAAACTGAAAATAAAATTTCAAATTTGATTTAGGTTTGGGTCTCCCCAATTTACATCCTAACAGAAACCAAAAACACCTCTAATTGCTTTGTCTTTTCCTCTTTGATCCATCTTGTCGATCTCCCTATGAGAGAGTGGTCATAAAGCGAAAACTAAAAAAAAAAAAAAAAGGTCCAAACTTTTGTTTAATACTCTTTTTAACTCAAATTAGGGGATTAGCTATAACTTTTTCTCTCTTCAAAAGAACCACTAATTTCAATATCATCAATAGCCTAAAATAATACTTATTTAAATACAATTTTATCATGGTATATAATGGTACATTCAACATTTTGTACCTCCAGTAAAATACTTACCTCCAGTAAAATACCATTTTTAATTCCTATGCCTAAGTTACACTCTGTACTTTCTAGAATACATTGACCTCTCCATAACATCATTACATCTAGAATAATGTGACCTAGCATTCATAACATTAAACGGATGATTTTTATTTTACATTTACATAAATACCCCCCTTTCATTCATTCAAGAGACACCAAAAACATCTCTTCCTTCTCTCCACAATATCCATTCCATCTAGAAGATCCTAAATAGAAGCCAATGGGTGAGGATCTTTTATATATAATACCCCATTGAAAATGAACATATATTTCAAATTTTTATTACCCTCTCTCTCCTGTTTGATTATTTATTCTGATTGAAATTTTGTAAATCCTAATTTCTATACTGTAGGCTAAAAGACTTTTTGAAAAAATTCATTCGCTTATTTCTTGAACTAAATTCCTTTAGCTATACGAAGCAGCATAATAAGGAGGACAAGTCCTTCCTAATAAGTAGGCTAACTCTACCTAATAAAAACGTCTTGTTCATCTTTTATTTTTTCTTTCTGCACTTTCACAGTTGTTTATACTGGTTGTTCAGGTCTCTGTTCGAGTTGTTCATACTGTTCAGAGGTATGTTCACATTTTGTTCATTGTTCATAACCACTGTTCAATATTGATGTTCAGTTCATATGGTCTGATACTCTATTCACATTATTTTAGTTCATTTTGTTGGTTCAAAGCTGTTCTAGATTTTGACCCAAGTACAAATCGATTCTCCGTTGAAAGAAAGGAGTTGTAAAATTTTCAATATACCATTGTCCCAGTCAGGAGACACCAACCAAACAGACCCCCTATAGCCTATATGGCTCAACAAACTCTCCCAGGTCCCGGATTTTTGTCAACGTCAACTAGTTAATTAGATGCCTCCTCTCTCTTTCTCTCTCTCTCTCTCTCTCTCTCTATATATATATATATATATATTTAGACACGTACATATTAGTGTTTGTGTTTGTGTTTGTTCAGGACCAAAAAAAATATTATTGAATAGAAGTTTTGGGGGCATTATACGGCCAACATGAGGGTCCCAATATATATATATATATATATATATATTAAAGCAGCAATTAACAAGTTCCCGTCACAATTCGATCACAAACAACTGAGCGCACTATCAGACACTCCACTCCCAGCTGTTTTCACTAGGATTCGAACAAGAGCTCTTTTAAGATTTTATATCATATCATATAATGCATCTTTCAAAAGCTGGCCGAAAATGAAAACTATAGGCCACGTCTCGGCAGCTAATTTTTATTTTTTTTTAACTTAATTTGTAGATTGCATGTATATCATCTGCATTAAACATGCATTCCAATTTCTTAAAATATTGCCTAAAACAAAACCCATAAATATTTAAATTATGCTCTTGAAATATAAAGGGCTCCAGAGTGAATATAGATATATATGCAGGGCTATCAAAGCAATTTAAGGGGCACTCGAATGTCTGCATACAGCCTATAGGCTCGATATCAGAGCTCGATGAGCTGGTACGAGTTTAGTTTGTTTTAGTGTTATATAAGTTTCTTCTGTAACAATCAAATTCAAAAATTGAAAAGTATTGGGGGAATCATGATCGATGATAATAAGGTAGCCGTATTTATATACGGATACAGTTGCCAAAGTGAACATAGTTAGAATATTCAAATACACACAATAATGCAATGGGCACTCTAAAAGATGCAAAGCTAATTGGGAAAAAGCCAAAATGTGTCTACATTCACTTCACTTCATTTCATCACCCACGTAGCAAACTGGTCTCTTTCTTCTTCTTTACTTAATTAATTACGTATTAAAAATTAGGTTTTCATACTTATATGTAGCTGCTCCTTTATTTCTGAACCAATCAGTGAAGCCAATTTGATGCTTGCAGCTGATTAAGATCGAGTAATTTTACAATGAACGTCGTCTAATTAATTAAAGATTAAAATTGGTCCTCGGTTTAGAAGATCGACTATATTAATTTTCGAAGCTTGCACAAATTCAGTAAAAAATATAATACTAATGAATGCAAGCATCAATTTTTTTGTAAGTTATTTTTGCAATCATCAAATTCACACATCAGATGAATTATTTTTGTAAGTTAAAGTGAAATTGTTCCAAGCTAGAATCCTTTTTTTCATTTACATCACACTCAAAATTTACTTTTATAGTATTATTGTTACTAAATGTTGCGGAATGATAACGGATTGTTAATAAAGAAATCTTATGTAATATGTAACAGTGAGACTCCAATTTATAACCTCTATGTATCATCACAATGTATAAATTTGACGGCCTAAATTCTGACAATGACTTACCAAAACAACATGAGGGGACCTAGCAAATTTTATTTTGTTCATTAGCAAAGTTAGAAATGGGCATCTTCAATCATCGGCTTGACACCTGCTATTGCAAGAATGTGACATTTGTCATTGCCTTATTGAATAAAAAAAGACCTCTCAACGTGCCCTACTGTCCTCTTGCATCAAATTTGGTCGACCTATGTGTCAGAAAGATAAAGACATGTATGAACTACAGCCAGCTTTGCTCCCGGGTTGAAGGATACCTCAAATTTCCAGCTTTTTCCAGCTAAATGATAAGGATAGGGGGCGATGGGGTTAAATACTCAGGTTTGTATCCATGAGGTAGGCATTGGCCCAATGTGCATTATTTCCTCATTGGACATCCATTTCTCAACACTCAAAAAAGTGGGAATAAAAACTCCTCTCTTTTTTCCCTTATTGCGGCTTGAGAGTTGAAATTCTCATCCCTCCTTCCCTTCCCTTACCTTCCCTTTTTTTTTTTTTAACATACTTTACAGCCTCAACTCCATAGTCCATATATATTATATTCCTCCCCTTTAAGTTTCTTTCAGACTTAGAAACTATTTGACCTTGAAACTTTTAAACTTACATGCAATTTCTCAAGGAGAATCCTCTTTGGTGGGTTTTACTATTGTAATCTAATTGTTTGTCGGGGTATCCTATGAGGTAAAGAAATTATATCAACTCCTTAGGTACACTCTTTTTCATACACAGTTTATTATCTTATTCTGTTGAAAAAAAGTAATCCTAACTTCTATACTTATAAGAATTAAGGAAATTATAGAATTGAGGATGACGTGCTTGTAAAAAAAAATTTCATCCGAATTGAAGCTAATACAAGAAAGGAATGATGAAGGAGGACGTACTGCCGGACTAGCATTTCACCACATTCTCTCGTGTTCAACTTATATTTTTAACAGTTTTCACTACACAGTCGGTTCATATACGGTTACTCTACGGTCATGTTCAAAATCTTATGTATCAAGCAGATATGTTTAAGGTACTTTCATATTTACTTTTCATAACTTAGCTATTGGAGCATAAAACTATATATACAGTAGCATACTGTTCCAACCACTGTTCGGTGATACTTTTTAATCGTAATTGCCACACATTTTAATGTGTACAATATTTTCTTCAATATAAGCATAAGCATATTAGTTCGTCCTAGTGGCCAGATTTTTAATCTTAAATTTAAGAAATTATAAGTTCAAAGATTCTTCATCTTTCAATAATCACCCCAAGAAAAAAAATAAGTAGTCAAATGTTTTTTAAAAATATCTTATGTTCTATTTTCTCTCAATGTATTATATTAGGTCGTAACCAATATCAAAAGCACTACTTATTATTTAGAAAGTATCTTTAATTTTGGCCAAAAAATTCTTTATCTCCTTGTACATTTTCAAGATTCAAAAATCATGATCCCTTATTATATATTTTTATATAGGTTTATCAAATTTAAATTAATTACAAGAGACTCGCTAATTAATTAATGATTTTTTTATTGATTAAAATACCTGTCCATCGCATGTTAGTGGAGCATAACATTTCTTTTCTTACAAAAACTTCTCTAATCATTCGGGATGTAACTATTTTGCAATAACTCTTAATTTAAGAAATGGTATATAAACACCTTCTAAGGGCTAACGGTGGGTGGGGTGTGTAATGTGTTAAAATTTATTTTTTCTTTCCATTTCTTGTTTCTTTGTTCAGCTCTTTCGTTTTATTGCAGAATTTTTTTTTGATAAGAAAGGTTCAAACTCAAATTTGGCCATACAGTACTTTCAGCCAATATTTTTATTTATCTTGCTCAAAGTTCTAAGTTTTACAAAATTTAATGTACATTTTAATTACTTTGATGTCTTTTTTTTGTGTTCTTTAAGAATTTTTTTACTATTCGATCTTTGTATGCTATCTCAAAATGTATCTATTTTTCCTTTTGATATTCTAATTTGAAAGTGTATATATATATAAGACACGTACATATTAGTGTTTATTCATAAATAATATTATTGAATAGAAGTTTTTGGGGGCATTAAATAACAACATATGCAGTGACGTTGTAAACATATTATTAGTGTCTATAGGCTAGTATTTTATATCATTTAGTATTAGCACCAATAATAATAAAAAAAAGTGACGAAATACAACAATAGCTACATTGTTTTTTATAATCATTAATTCTAATAAGTTTACTATTCGTATGGGATTTAACACTTGTTTTTGTCAAGTAAACCTATATTATTGCAATAGGCCGGCGATATAAACTGCATTTTACAACAGGTAAGGGTTGGATCTACAAGTTGAGCTAGGGTCCTATAAGAGGGAATAATTCTACCACCAGGCCGCAAGTCTAAGTTCGATTGAGAACTCCTTTGGTCGAATTCCAGCCCTTGCAGCAATCCACTTGGGCTACACTTTTTATCGCTTTGTGCGATCTCCCGGAGCGGATTAGTTAAGGTCGAGATGCGCAAGCTGGCCCGGACTAAGACACTGCTCGGTGAAGACCAAAAAAAATAAAATAATAACTAGGGGCCCAATTAATAATATCTTTCTTAAAAAAAATTAACATAAATTAGAAGAAGAGTAAAATCATTTGAGGCATTCTGATCTCTATCTTTTCCTTTTTTATCATTGAATGTTTATTGCCTGTACCACCAAAGAAATCAAATAACAAAACTAAAAGGTAAATGGAATATCTTATTGAATCAATTAAGCTCTGGTTGATTGTAAAGATTAAAAAAAAAGTTTGGTTAGTTTGTGTGAAAAAATATAAAATGAAGTGAGAGATGTTACTCATTTTATGAGTATATATATCTTTTATCCTTCAATATTTTTGGTGAAAAATTTTTATTCACCACCAAGTAAAGAAAATTTCTTCATGAAAAAACTTAAAAATCAAGAGAATATCACATCTATCACTCAACTTATTTTTCATCTTTTCACCAAAACTAACTTAATTTTTTTTTTTCCACCTTTTAATCAAACAGAACCTTATAGTTTTATCAAGCGTCAAATAAAAATTAACAAACACTTTTTAATTATTTTTCAAGTTCTGATAAAACGAACCGGTAATTACTATGGACAAAAATTACCGACCCAATTGTACCGCATGCGATTTTTGGTGTTGAGAAACGACAAAAGATTGAGCTCGACCGACGCGTAAATGTCCATGTCTATACAAATGCAACGTGGGAGGAATAGTCCTCACCACATCACCATAATTTGCATAATTTGATCCAACTGGACATTAGGACATTTCTTTTTCCACTTTTTACAGCTAATACTTTATACTCTTTTCCATTAAAGGTAAATGCTTTATTTTGTTTTTGTAATATTGTGAAAAAAAAAATAAAAAACTAATTTCAATATAATTAATAAAAATAAGTATAAACTATCTTAATTGTTCTTAAATTATTTGTATGGTCTAATTCTTAAATTTTAAAACGCTTCAATAAACGCTTAAATTATTCAAAAAGTCGCATTTTAACCCCTTTTGTCTAATTTGTCATTAAATTGAACAGAATCAAGCGTATTTTTGTTAATTTCATTCAAAAAATTATTTTAATCAAAAAAATATTGAAAAAATATTATTAAAAAAAAAGGGAAGAGGAGAAAAATCGCCGGTCACTTCCTCCACCACCATCTCAAGCCCTCCCATTTTCTCTCCCATCTCCACCCCTCTGTCTGTATCACCACTGCCACCATCAATCCCATCGCACCAGAATCCATTTGACTGAGCTGAAGAGGGTTTGTGAAATTGGGGGCCATGGCTGAAGAGAACGAAGCTTAATTTTAATCGAGATTGATTCTATAATTTATCCACCTGATCGTTTCCTTCATATTGATTTGTTCTTTACATATTTTGGGGTTAGAAAATACATACATAATCACATAACAAGGGATCAAACTTCAAAATGGGGTTTCCCGCTTATGTTGATTGCCGCCATCAACCCCATCCCCCAACAATCCCCACTCACACACACACAATATATTAATCTCTCTCTTTTTTTCTTTTTCTTTTATAATATATTTTTAATTAAAATGATTTTTGATTAAAATGAACAAAAATATCCTTGATTCCGTCCACGTACTTAAGGGATGAATTGTATGGAAAGGGCCAAAGTGAAATTTGTTCAATAGTTTAAATGTTTAAATTGAGCGTTTTAAAGTTTAAGGGTCAAAGTAAAACTAAATAAATAATTTAGGGGTTATTATGATAGTTTACTCTAAAAAGAATATAACTTATTTTACTATCATATGAGTTGATACATAATTTTGTCTCAAGAGACGAATCGGGTTCTTAGGTTTCATTTGACAACAAGGTGAAAATAATAGGAGAATCACTTGATTTACATGAAAATTTGAAAAATAAGTAAAAGAATGTGGTGAGATTTTCGAATGTAGTGAAAAAAGATTTTTCAAAAAAATGTTGGAGGATGGAAGACACTACTTATAAAATGAGAATGGAATGAAGACTATTTCACGAGATACCTCAACTTATTTTTTTAACTTTTTACACAAATTTTTTTTTTTTTTTATAATTTTCTATGTGGTTATCAAACATAGCTTTAATTAATTAAATTGATAGATTCCAATTTTATAAAAAGAAATCCTTAATTTAAAAGGAGGGAGTAAATGAATAATTTTGTTTTCTTTTAAATGTTTGTCAGCAATGAAAATAAATATGATAATAAGATTACATCTTTCATGACGCATCTCATGGTATCATAGATATTCTATAGGAGAATGTATAGCACAATTATGAAAAGGAGAATTAAGCTGGATGCATTATTGCAAGGGAGGATCAATCTCAATACAAACAAATTTTTTATTTGAAGTTATGTTAACGTGTATTTTAAAAGGATGTGGTAAAAATTTATTTATAAAAAATTAAAATTTAGGTATGCATTAAATACAGCACATTTTTTCACACAAAAGTTATTATTTTTATTTATAATATATTTAATATATATTTTTAAAGCACAAATTAATTTTTTTTTATTTAATACAATTACAAAATTTCCTAGCCGCAATACTTAGTGCATTGACTATACTGTTACATAGTTGAATACAAAGAAAATGATGACTTGCACTATGCTAATTTGTGTTTATGCCAATTAGTTCAACTAATGTACTAGTATAAGACTATTAATTGGGTGGGTCCCAGGTTGATGCTTTAATATTATTGTTTTATAGTTTGGCTAATTCTAGTGTTCTCTTTATAAGGAATGAATGTTTGAAACAAGAGGATTGTGATGAAATTTCGTTAAGATATATAAAAATGTCTGCAAAGAGGACAATTAAAATTAAAGATATTAGTATGTTCTAAAAATAAAATTATTTTTTAATATAAAAAACATATAAACTAAAAACAAAGTGTTGTTTCAAAAAAGATGAGTGTTGATTAACTTTTCATTAAATGCTATCGCAATTTATATATTTGATATCTTTTATTTGTAGAAAATATAGATAGAGCTATTATTACTTTCACAATCAAATGAAATACTAAAAATGATTAACTCCAGTAACCTAACCTAACCTAACCTAACCTGCCCTACGCACACAACACCATCCAAGGTTTATTTTCTCCATCACTCTTTTGGAGTGCTTCATAGCAGTACGATTGATGTTGATGTCCTCTGCAGTCTACGATTTGTTCTTATTTGTATTATTTTTGGTGGACGCTATTCGCACACCACTTTTTACTTGGTTTCACTCCAATATTAAAAAGGCATTAAATGTCTATTTGCACACCACTCTTTTCTCCTTTTACCCAATAATTATTTGCCCTAAAGTTAAACTTAACTTTCCTAATTACATATTATTAACTTATAATTATTTTGTAAAATCCAAATGGAATTAAATGTTCTTTCCCGTTTGATTTCTCCACCAACCGATCGACCAAGCCAAACTCGTTGCACTCCCTTTTCCTTCTCCTCTTCTTGATCGAAATACACAAAAACTTTCATTGATTGAAGAAGATCAAGCACTAAAGCAACACTTTATGAAAGCAATCAAGAAAACCTAGACTCATGAATAGTAATTTGGACACCATGAAGTAGCTAAAGGTGATATACAAGAAAAGGGTGATGAATGAGAGGTATGCTTAATGTTTTATATGTCATTGTGTTTATTTTTTTCATATTTAAGCAATAAATACATTTTAAACATTGAACAGAGCATACGTAACTGGAAATAATTCGCTTGACATGGAGTGAAATATAATAGTTCAAAAATATAGCGGAATAGGGTAATTTTGCTGTCAACTCGTTCAGTAGATTCATAGCCTGTAATGAAAGCGAGTATGATAGGTATAATTACCAGACATAGCGAGCAGGACAAATTTGTTTCTGGGTGTTTATTAACTATTGCTTGATAATTTGGTATTATAAGAGTTATAATTTGTTAATAAACTAATCTTCAAGTAATTCCATATTTCAGGATGTATATTGCCTTGTAATTGTGGTGAAGCAAGTGTCGATAGAGGATATGATGTGTCTAGATGCAATTTATTGTGGTGAACATAAGGCTGATGTTGGTGAACATAAGGCGAAAGAGGAGGGATAGTTTTGTCCAAGAATATTGCAAAGAAGAGAGAAAGTGCTACATAGTTTGGTTGGTCATCCGTATTTGAAGAAGAGAGAAGGGTCCTTGAATAAGATAATGAAATAATCCTTGTAATATAGAGATATAACTTGTCGCATAAAAAATGTTTGATACATTATATAACATGAAAGTTTTCAAAAATAAACTTGTTACTTACCAGATCGGGCGATGAGCCTTTTAATCTAGTGTTTAAAAAACTTTTTCAGTAAGTTTTATTCACAACCCCAGCCACCCAATGTCTAGCGAGAAAGTAAGCCTTACTCGCTGGACATACGTCTTCTGGTTTCACCATATACCCAATGTCTAGAATTAAAGTAAGTAATGTAAGTAAATTACTCTTCTTCTTCTTTGCAATAATTTGGATAATAAATTAACAAGAAATAAATGATCAAAACATGCATAGCTGTAACCAAAAATGGTATTTAATTAGATAGTGTAATACATTAACTAATACATATACCAAATCAAAATACATTAACAAAAAAGAAGTACCAAACATAATTACATTAAGCCAAACGTAACTACATTTACATAAAAATAACTACTTTGTTTTCTTTGGTGATGGGGCTTTGACTTTTCTGGAGGATCTGCGTGTTGGCGGGGCTTCTATTGTACTTGCAATCTCTGCCGAGGTATCCTCATGTCTCTTTTTTCTCCTAATCTCTGTCGGGGCATCCTCATTATCTTGCTCCGATTCAGTTTTCCTTGCAATATTGTATGCCTCTTTCATAGCATCTACAAATACAATGTGGACATCAAATAAAAGCAAAAGTCATTTACTAAAAAAGGCACTTGGATAATACATCATAACGATAAAAAATTACCTTAATTTAAAAGGAGGTTGAATTTTAAAATTATTTCACTTTTAATTAAGGAATAAAAGGAAATCATAAAGTTAATGTGAAATGGCTTGATGTTGGAATCAGAGATGAGAATGAGCTAAATGATGATAGTTGAGAGAGAGATTTTGAATGAGAGAAATGACAATTTTTGGTTTGATGGGTCTTTTTTTTAATTTCTTTTTATAATTTAATTAACTTATTAATTAATGTATTATTATAATATTCTATAATAGTGGGAGTGGTAGAAATGACTTTGGAGTGGAGAAGAGAAATTAAATTATCTTTTGGAGTGTTTATAAGAAATGGTCTAAAACCAAGTAATTCTTGGTGTGTATTTAGCGGCTGCCTTATTTTTTGTTTGTTTCTGCTCACCATTTTATTGGTTTATGTTTTTTCACTAATGATGTTCCAGCTCACAAATATATTCCATTCCTCTTTGAAAAAGAAAAAGTCCCCACTTGGACTTTTAATTAAACAAACAATTTAAGTTTATTTTAGAAACAAATTTAATATTGTTTTGCTTGCAGACTACTACCTATTGCAACAAACCCATAATCAAATTTCGACACATTCAAGATATAAAATTAATTAATTTGTATGAAAAATAAAAAAATAAATTAAGAGATATAATGAAATCATTTATATCTCATTCTCATTTTTACAAGTAAACGTTACTATCATCTTTTATATCTAGTGTAAAAAATTTCTTCATCACAACTCAATAAAAAAAAAATGAGCCAAAAAGTAAGAGAACTTCTCATGCTATTTCTCAACTTGTTTTTTAATTTCTCACAAAATTATATTCCTTTTTATGTTATTATCAAACGGTCCCGCAATCTCTTCAATTTTGATATGAATTGTGATAAATAGCATTTCTAAGAATAAAAACAAAAAACCTAAAAAAGAGGTGGACTTGTAGGCGATCTCGGGCGGTCAATTATATTAAATAAATTGTTTATAGTAGAAATCCAAATAGTAAAGATTTTGCAATTTTATGAGTATTATATATGACGTGGCAAGTGAATTATATGCAATTTTTTTTATCACAATTATATTTTAAATGGAATCAAATTAAAAGAGGGCAAAACATATAATCAAATGAAATTATTATTTTTAGGAAAAAGTGATAGTTAAGATATGAAAAATAAGATAAATATGGCACCATAAATCTTATTTGAGATTTCTCTCATCTCAATAACATTATCAATTAGACATATATTTTTCAAAAGAATCATGACACATTTTTGTGTAAGCAAAACGGAATACACCCGGATTTTATTCATATAAAAAAAATACAAGATAATTAAAGTCTAAACCTCTTAAAAAAAATTTGACAGAAATAATAAATAAGATAAAAGTGCCGTGATTCAAACTTAAAATCTTAATTTTCGACCGTTCAAATTTTAGATCATCATCTCATTTATTTTTATATTGATGAAATTTTGTAAAATTTTAGATCACCATCTCACTTATTTCTATATTAATAAAATTTTATAAAAATAATTTATTTATTATAAAGATAATTTTTTTAAAAAAATTATTTATTTAATTTTCAAACTAAACCACTTGAATAAAATTAGACTGAAAAATAATACAGAGGAGCCAACTTCGAATTTGACATGATTGTTAGTGTGGAAAGAGAGAACCAAGAAAGATCGATTCTTTCTTTTCAACCCCACCAATTGTTCTTCTCTACATTACGGCCGAGTCCTGTGTGTTATTTTGCAGCTGTACTGAAAGGACACTAATACTATAAAAGGGACTTCTTCCCCGCATTGAAAAAGCTCTCAGCTCTCTCTAGTTAAAAGCCTTCCTACTTTGTAATTTTCGAGTGAAAGAGGGAGAAATGTATGAAGAAACGGGGCTTCTGTTCCCCTACTTTCACCACTCTCAAGACGGACAACAACTTGAAGAATTTTGTCGCTCTCATCAATCCTCCATGGTAGTTTCTTTTCTCCATCTTTCTCTCTTAACTTCACTTCTTTCATCCACATTTTTTTAATCTTTCTTTGAATTCAAAGTTTGTTTGAGAGCTTCACTTGTAATTGAAGGAGAATTAGGGTTCTCAATCTCTCTGCTCCAAGTCTAGCGTTTCCCTTTTTGTTGTGGGAAGATTTAACAGTTAAAATGGGAATAATAACTTGAATTTTGCTGATAAATCAATAGGAGGAAACGATAATCAAATTCAATTTGACCTCTCATCTCATCTCGTGTAGTTTGTCTTGTTAATGGGAACACTAACCCCCCCGGTTCCGTATGCTATTCATTTTGATTTAAATTACGATGAAATGAAAATCTGGGATTTGATTTTGGAGAGCTCTTTGACCTTTTTTTCAAGATTTTCTTGGAACATATATGCAAAGCATACCACAAATCCTCTAGGCTCCACTCCATTACCTTTCGGTCTACTTTCATTCAATGGAGTCTATTTTGAGTACTAAACAGATGAATTTAGTCATGAAACTTGGTGGAGATGATCTTTATGATGAGTAAATCATCTCCATAAAATTTCATTAAAATATTTAATAAGTGAGTGAAATGATCGTCTAAAATTTTAATGGTTGAAAATGAACAAATGTATCAAATTTTTATTATGCTCACTTCTACTTTGATTTTCTTGATGAAATTTTCTGGAGATAATCTACTTATTACATAGATCATAACCACCAAATTTCATAAAAAAAAATCATCCGTTTGGCCCTCGAACTATACCCCAATGGACGGAACCGAAGGGGTAATGGAGAGAGCTAAATCTCATTTCTATCTATTGCTAGATCTGTAAACGAAAGACAGAGAATATCACAATCGAAGTTCCATGTTCCTGCTTCTCCTTTCTATTTTTATTCAATTGAAAAGGACAGGGATTTCTTTTCCCGTCCAGTCCCTTCTCTTTTTAGTTTTGATCTTATATGTTTATCAATTTCTTTCTTATGTCAACTTGCCTATAAGGACTCACTTTTGAGTCCACTTACAGAGACCAAACAAGAACGGAAAGTTGGAGAAAAGCAAAAGCTACACTGCCCTTTTTGTTTTTGTTTTTCTTATTCTGTTGTTTTTGTTCGGTGGGAATAATCATTTTTGGAAAGATGGAATCCCCGTGGAAAAGTTGCACTAGATTTCTCTCCCGTTATTGAAAGTTTTGGTGGTATCCTACAAAACATGCACTTTGAGAGTGTGAGGATTGAACTTCATCTAGGTTATTTTAGTCCAGCAAAACAACATTGCTTGTTTCTTATTGGGGAAACTCTCTTTGATGTTTGAACATCAGCGCAGTCGGTAGTTTGGCCTATTTGATTTGCTAACATTCTGTCCTAATTCTGATAGAAGATATATTAAAATCTCAATTTTGTTCTCTAATAAAGAGCAATAATTTATGACAGGCTTCCACCATATCGGAATACTACCTTGGGGGTGAGGGGGATCTATTTAAAGCACCAGAACCCATTATTGAAGAAGCAATTGTTGGCCTTGATGCCATACCAATGATCTCTTCTTGTGGAGAAGATGACATAATCTCCTCCCAAGTACTAAAGGTCTCAGATATCGAATTGATTCAGTGCGATCAGCTTCTGAGTGAGGTTTTCTATGAATGCAAGAAGGATCTCTTGGCAAAAGAAGCCACAGAAACACCACTTTCCGAGGTATTGAATTTCAAGAACATTCCTTCTGCAACGGCAGATGGAAGTGAGGAAAAATTGTTTCTTCAGGGTCCATTCTCAAAAAGTGTGAGCTCAGGGTGTCTAAGCTCAATGGAGGAATGGATGCATGGGGCTCCAGTGCGGCCAAATTTTCTGGATTTTACTGGGGTGGCAGACTTTGGGGCTGCTTATGGAATGCGAAGGGCATTTAGTGAAGGGGACATAAAGGTTGATTTTAGTTATTCTGTTCTGCTTATTTATTTTTATCTGTATTTGTCTGATTTATTTTTATATCAAGCATGTTAAGCATTGTTGTCAGGAAATAGGTTGGTGAAACAGGATGTGTCATAGGTGCATAGTCTCCATACCTGGAAGCAATTATCTGTTCACATCTTTCAAAGGGAAGATGGACAAAGAAGAAGGCCATATCAACTGAAAAGTAAACATTTAAAGAAATTTTAAAATGAAATATTGTTCCTTAGCATGTCTAATTTGGAATTGATTGGGATTTTTCTTACGCTCATCACCATCAATTCTCTTCTTCTCCCCTTCCCCTTTAAACAAGTGAATAATTCTCATGCTGGTTTTGTTATATCTATGTTACTCCAGTCAACGATATCATTAGCAGAATAGTATATTGGATGAAACTGTATTAACTAGCTAGCATTATAATCACCTGTTGTGTCAAACATAATTACAAGAGAACCTCTAAGTGAGAGTATAGTAAAAATTCTAGGTGGGGCCGAATTGTGCTTCTGTGTATGTGCATCGTGTTAGTGTAGCTTAATTTTATTTTTAAGTAAGGTTTGGCACCCATTTCTTAAGCCTATTTTCCAGTTCAACCTATTAATCACGTGAATATCAAACCTGTTGCATGTAAATTTCTTATTGTGTCCGTGTCAGGTTAAGGGCCATGGTAAGGGAAATAACTGGTTATATGAAGGAAACCAAAGCACAGGCTTTATTAAGCTACGTTACTGAGAAGTTCCCTGACAGTGACCACTGATTTAGTTATAAATAAAAGTTTTAATAATACCATTAGATCAAATATTGTTTTCTTTACCTTTTTCTCGTTAAGCTGCTTCCTGGATATATACGTATATATATCTCTGTTAGAGAGCCTCGAGCATTTATTGGTTTTGTGAGGAAGCCTACAAACTCAGAAATGTTTAGCAAGATTGGGCCGAGTCACTGATACCCAGTTTTTTATGACAGACTCTTGGCAATGATAACGTGAGCCTCATCCATTCCCCCCTTGGGCATCCACAACTTCTTGGCAATTACCCCACTGAAGATCGCAGGCAAAAGCTTTCTAGATACTGGAACAAGAAGTCAAAGAGGAATTTTGGCAGGAAAATCAAGGTAATTGTGTATTTAGTTATGAATTGTTTTTCAATTACTATTGGGGGTTTGTATTGGTGTTGATATTTGTTCCTTTATTGGCATTTCTCTTGTATTTGATTTTTTAAAACTATTTTCATTATTACTGCGATTATTTGAACAAAGATGGTTAAGCACTTTCATTCTAAAATTAGTTAGGCTAAGTACACGAGTTCAAGTTGCATATTCATTATGCTATTATTGATTCTTTTACTTAATCATATATAGGTTACACAAGCATAAAAAAGATAAAATAAAAAGAATGCGCAGGTTACAAGCATCAATCCTATCACAACTTGTTTATTGAAATGGCCATCGCCGTGATAACAATTTGTTCTAGGGATGAAGATTGTCACATCCCGGTGTGCCCTGGTGTGATTGTAGTAGGTGCTACCATGCTATACATTTTGGGTGTTCATTCCATATTGCTTGGGTGTGGTAAACTAATGTGCTATATTCATGGTCATTCATTCTTCCTCATAAGAGGCAAAAGATAAAGCAAAATCGTGTGGGCTTGAGGCCAAGGCGGACAATATCATATTAGGCTAAACCAGACGTGACACTAACCTTAAAGTTCCAGTTGTGTAACTTCTATTATTCACTTGACCTCTTGATTAACAAGTTGTATGGACTTATCTAATTATGGTGTGTTCTATTTCAGTATGCTTGCAGGAAGGCGCTGGCCGACAGTCAGCCGAGAATCAGAGGAAGGTTTGCAAAGACAGATGATTGTGATCTTTCAAGAAATTAAGTAATAAACTGTTAAAAACTCTTTGATCAGTGTAGGAAGCCTAGTAGTTTAAACTCAAAATGAAGTTATTGAAACAGATGATACGTAGCATAAGCCTTGCAATAACTTCAGTCGAAGCTTAAACAGGTTTTGCTCAATAAGTTATAGACCCTCTGGCCGCCTGTTGTTTATGTATTATTAGAACCCTAATAATCTCCTCTGTAGGTTGTAATATTCAAGTGTTGTATATATATTGTTGGTTGAATTAATAAAACAATTCAAAAGATGTATTGTTTATGAAATAGTGATGTATTGGCATCTCTGTTTTTGCTGCTTCTGAAATAAATGGTGTCATTCTCTTTCCAAGCTGCTCATTAAACCAAAATTAGATATGGACCATCCGGTCCTTTTAATTTGAGAAAGAAAATCTTTCTATTCTTTGAAGTATTATGTTAGGAAAATTTTCTACCTTTACCTGTAAGTATAATTAAACAGTGTAATTAGGGGTTGGCATTTTGATGCAAACTGCACACAATGTAATGCTATTAATTTTCATCATTTCTTAATATTAACCAATCTAAACAAGAATTTTAACACATCCCTAATCCTCTTCACATTCCATCAAAGTCATCAAAATTTCTTCTTCTCCACTACCGTTCCTTTAATTTTCAAAGGGATTTAATAATATTTTTTTTAAAAAATTAATTAATTCATCATGCTCCACACATTTGACCTGGCCCACTCAACTCCATCCTAGATCTAAAATAATAATATCTGTTGACTTTCGGGGTGTGTTCGGCAACCTTAATTTTATGCTATGAATTCAAAATTTGGATACTACATTAAGGTTCAAATTTGGATTTCTAATAAGATTCTAAAAATATGAATTCTAAATGATTGAATTCTATAGGGAGAGTAGAGTTTTCCAATTTCAATTCTCATTGAATTCTAAAAAAATACTCTCGGGTGTGTTTGGTAATACAGTTTTAGAATTCTATTAGAATTGAAATTATATGGTATTGCAATTCTATGAATTGGAATGCCATAGAATTAGAATACCATTATTTGGATATTATATAGTTTTCATTTGGAATTCTATTAGAATTCCGAATTTGGTTGTAGAATTCATTTGATTTTCAAAAAAATACAATGTTTTAGACTACATTTGAACGCACTCTTTAAATGCTCATTAATCTAATAAATAAGGCATTATTTTTTGTATTAGATTTTTCTCTTCACATACATACATACACACATATATATACACATGTTTTATATTTTAATTTCAGTTCATTAATCTAATAAATAAAGTTTCTACACCACTTAAGACAACTTTCTGTCTATAGCATTCTCATGTATCCAGACAAATAAAAAAAACCACAAAAGATTTCACATGTGCTCTAAACAAAATAAGTTTAAATACATTATACTTAAGTCAACATTAATTAAAATAAACTATCAAAAGTCCACATTAGCTAAAAAAATTCCCTCTAATAACTACTCATATAACATACCATAGCTATTCATAACTAGATCATAAGCCAACATGAACAATCATAAACTACAAATTATATTCGATAAAGAAAATATATCAAATAAAGAGAAATATAAACTAAGGATCGTCAATGTCGAAAATGCATCAATACCCACGGCTTCTTTATGCAATTCGGCAGGAAGACCAGAGAAAGTATCAAATTTCCTTTGATCGTGTATTAAAAGGTCTGCATGATCACACGAATTATGTTAAAATTAATTTTTCATATAAATTATTAAAATCAAAGAGAAGAAATTATATAACTAGTAGGCAAGGGCACACAAAGAGAAGAAACCAAAACAAAGGACCAATTGGGAAAAAAATGACAAAAACCAAACATCATTTCAAACTCTAAATCTATAGCACACTTATACGAGTGTGCCTTACCCTTATGAGTGTTTGCTTTGGTTTCTTATGGGTATCCCTTACCATTGTCAATGTTTGGTTTTGTTTCATATGGTGGTTCATACAAGTGTTTTTGTACACTTCATTATAGATGTATACTCGTAATATAGGATTAAATTTATAGGCTTTCATGCAAATCAATCCAGCGAATCTTTTATTTACATTTGTAAATTAGTGCAACAAAGTAGAAAATAAGTCTCCAAAATTTTAGTTTACATTTCTAACACAAACTAAAAAAGCACATATAAACTAACATAATATGTATCTAAAAGCATGACCACTAAAAGGATGCGAGCACTCCATAATAAATCACCAGTGGTCATCATAAAAAACTACACATTTTTCTACATTGTGAATCAAGTGGGTATTTTACAAAAACTTAAAATAACAAGGCTGGCTGGCTATTTAATTAATTAACACCCAAAAAAAGAAAAGAAAGAAAGAGGAGTTCTTTTCAATTTCTAGAGAGGAGCATAATGATATTAAATAAATAATTTTGGCTTTTAATTTGAAATGTAATAAAAGATAGATAGGTCTGATCTGTAATTTGCTTATCGCGTAAACTAAATGGGTCATGTTATGGGTTAACCTGGTAACTCAAAATTGATCCGCAATTAACACGATTATTTTTTGCATATATATATATATATATTATTTTTTCATTAGATTACACCAATTGACTATTCCATTTTTAGTACATATTTTTCACATTAGATTTTAACAGACAAAAACCAACCTAAACACAGAAAGAGCATTTTACAAACCAAAACAAAAGATATGACTAGCTGGACCCACCATTCCTCACAGTACCAAAGCACAGAGTCGAATTTGGCTACCAAATGTTTACATCACCATTTTTCAGTTTTAGTCGAGCATTAAAAAAAAATTTGAATCTGGTATCATTTCTCCTAAAAATATCACATCACTATTTTTCAAATATTTATCTTAACACAGGTTAAACACCTTGAAAATTCGCCACTAGTATCCCCAAGAGATTGATCATTCATATGTACACATGCAACATAGAGCTACGGTCCCACACCCTACACACACTTGCTTTTTCTTCCTTGTTTCATAGCAATTAGAAAATAACTAGTACTTGCAATATCTTACTCCTAAAATAAAATGCATGAAAAGAATATTTCTACTACTCCATAGCCCAATGCAACCCACTTTAAAGAAATTTATCCCTCTTTTTTACTCTCAAAGCTAATCTGATTTATCAAAGCAAAGCTATGCAATCAATTTCTTGAATTCAAAGTGTTGCTAATTCTTGTTTAGCAGGGATCTCATTTGCTACACTCAAGAGGGTTTATAAATGGTTCTTGTGTTAGTTTTGGTTTGGCTATTATGAAACTCCCCCCTCTTGTGGAGCCTTTTGATTGTTGATGCCCATCAACAACTCCAAGATGCTCGTCTAATCATCTTAGCAATTATTAGTACTTGGAAGCTTACAAAAATAAGAATTACCCCCATCCCCCTAAAAAAACCCACTAACACTTGTATTAGTGTTAAGGAACCACCACCAAACTGCAGTGGCAGTGGTTTAAAACTTTGCCAAATCGGTAGCATACAAACAAGAGGAACCTAATGGTTTTTATTGTGCAATAAATAAAAATAAACCAAAAGGCAGGGGACGCTTACACCATAAAATCTCTATTAACCAATTAATATATACACTACTAATCATAATTCTTCCTCCCAAAGAAGAACATCTATATAATTAGAAGATTCATAAAATTTAATACATTGATTATGTGGCAAAAAAACCTGTACTCACATTATTTAATTGTTCATCTCTTGCTTATCATCATCTATGAACTGATTCGGATTCATGGATGAAGTAATTGAAACCTCTTATCAAGAAAAGCTAAAATAATATAGAAAAATTGCCACAGAGAAACAGATCTAATAATATGAATCGACAAAGCAAAATCGTCACGAGCACTAACATGATTAGATGGAGTAGAGTTGTTGCTTTAGCAGTTTAAGACTTAGTGATTTTGTATATCAAGTGTGAACAAAATCAACTAAACCGAAAAATAATTGACCGAATCATGCTTAAACCAAACCAATTAAACTAATAACGATTCATATATATATATATATATTACTTTTTAATATATTACAACGATGGAAATTTTATCTTATTTTTGTAATTGATTGCTTAAATAAAGGTAAAAGCACAATAATACTTTACAACCCACTCCCTCCTCAACAACCATTAAACCAATTTGCCAAGATGAATATCAAACATTTTTTGAACTAGTTTGAACTAGCAAATTCTATCTCATACTTCCTCAGAATTGTAGTG
The DNA here is from genome assembly GCA_021464415.1 of Lonicera japonica. NCBI lineage: Eukaryota > Viridiplantae > Streptophyta > Magnoliopsida > Dipsacales > Caprifoliaceae > Lonicera > Lonicera japonica. The sequence goes on along the minus strand of CM038463.1, from coordinate 90,751,253 downwards.
GGTTCTTTGTACCAACAAGAATTTGATCATTCTTTTTTGTAAAAAAACAAAGCTTAGTCAAGCAAAACATCAAACACTTAGAATGCACAATATATAAATAGAAGCTTTAAAACATTATAAATTAAATACATGTGTATCGCAAATTAGATGATACAAATTCAAATGCCTTGTGTTTGATTCCATTTTTCTTTTCTTTTTTTAAAAAACAAAATCATAAATTCGATTTTCCTTTAAACCCAAATACTTGAAAATACCCAATTTGAACAAATTTCTACATGGATGAGAGGGAAACCGAGGTGGACTCACCAAGATGAGCGTTGAATGCCTTTGAAATTGTTGCTGGAATAAACAAATTGCCAGTGTAATTGTTTCTCGAAGAAGAGGCAAAAACGAGGTAAAGGAACCCTAGCTATTGGTGAAGTGTGGAGTAGAGGTGGTGAAGTGTGAAGAACCCTACTGTGGATGAGAGGCAATATTGACAAAAGTGGAAGCTGAGATCGACGAGATATGTCGTCTTTTTTATTTTATTTTTCCTTTCGTCGAATTCAACCAGAATTGGTTTTGGAAAACTTAAGTTGGGCCGTGGTATTCATTCTTTCATAAACTTATGGTTTTAAAATTCAAGTTGAATTCTAAATTTAGCTATTTTGTGTCATCTAAACACTAGAATTAGAAAACTACACTTCAATTCCAATTTTATCCTATGGAATTGAGGTATCCAAACACACCCCAATGATTATCACCCACCCCATCCTACATCATCACGACCCACCCCACCCTAACCCCCCACCAATACCATCACCCGCACCGCTACCCCTACCTCCACCCTTACTCTTACGCCTAACACCACCCCACTCTAACCCTTTGCCCGCTCAAACACACACCATAGGTAATATATATATACACACATAGTGAAATACATATATATACACAAAAAAGTGAAATATAAATCTATATACACACAAAGAAGTATATATTTATCATTATACAATTTAAATATATATGTATATGCATGTACATCGCCAACTATAGCCATAGCCAACACCGCTCACTTCTGGTGCTCTGGCGACCACGGTCGGCACTCCGCAACCTCACCGGAGTTTTAAAACTCACTAACGGAGCTCCATCAATAGGTGGCGGAGTTCTTTACCTATTGTTTATTTGAAAATTCATATGAATTCTATGATAGCCAACACCGCTCACTTCTGGTGCTCTGGCGACCACGGTCGGCACTCCGCAACCTCACCGGAGTTTTAAAACTCACTAACGGAGCTCCATCAATAGGTGGCGGAGTTCTTTACCTATTGTTTATTTGAAAATTCATATGAATTCTATGATTTAACTAAACAAACAAATTTTGAATTCTACTAGAATTTTAAATGAAAACTATGTACAATTCAAACAATAAAATTGTAATTCTATGACAATGCCAAAAAATTTCAATTCCAATAAAATTTTAAAACTATGTAACTAAACGCACCCTCATTCTTCTCCCATGAATTCCATAGTTTTGCATGTTGGGTTCTGCCACCATTCCAAACACAGTTATCAAATCCAGTTCTAGCCAATTAGGTCCGGTCCATACTTCAAGCTGGTCCTTACTCTTTAGCCCAAATACAAAATAAACAGGAATTACTATAAGTGAAAGGACGTTTTTGCCCTCACCCATCCAATATGTCAAGTTGGTATTACGTCTGTCTAAGGTGGTAAATTACTCCTTCCTCTTCCTCCTCCGTCTCTGTATATATCTCTGCAAGGACATGGTGGTCAGCCCAGCATATTCTATTTTTCCAAAAGATTTGTTTTTTTTTTTTTAACTAAAGTTAGTCTTTTAGCAATTCCAAGTCCCAACACCCACAAATAAATAAATAAACAAAAGGACACACCATTTCTTTTCTATTTCATTGTGCATTGCTTTTTCTTTTTGTTAAGTTTTAATATCACTTCAATTTTTTTGGGTCGTATTTTAACATCACTTCACCTCATTATTTTGTACCATCTAGCATAACCAACCGAAACTACCCCACGTTAGAGGAGAAATAAAAATATATATATATATATATAAGAAATGGGATAGAAATTAATTTCCTAATTTTGCTCTCACAAACAATTCGGTCAGAAAAAACACTTACCTTGATTGGAATAGGCTCTTCATGTTCAATCAGACCCAAAAACAGTATTTCTCCTGGTAGATGATTATAGAACAAAGCTTAACCATAATTTCTTCTCATCTTACTCAAATATATAAGTGTTTTAAAGTAATTAACAATGTTATCTAAATGTGTAGATCTAATCGTTGGTTGAAGTAGTAAAATTCTCGTTTTGTTAGAAAAAACCCGATTTAAAACTCGTCATTTCATCCTTTTTTGCTTCTGCTTCTCATCCTTCACATTTTAACATCGAATAGTTTATCCATCCGCCAAAATCTACATGACCCAGAATATCCATAGAAAAATAAAATAAAAAAAATATGCGTACAATATTTAATCCCCGCCCACTTTGACACCTTTTGCCCTTTTGTTCTAGTTCATCTTCTTCGCCTAAAATACGGTGACCAGTGGCCACATCTTACATTAAACAAACCCCCTACCCATATAATTTGGGAGTATCAGCCTAAAGCCTTTCTCACTAACCCACTCACACCATTTATTCCCTTCAGCCCCACTTTCTCTCATGTTGTAGCCTCAACCAAAATTGAACCACCCCCTCCTCGCCACAGGTGCAACAAAATCCGGTACACCGGCCGGAAAATTCTTTCATCCACTAGTCATTCTTTCTGGTCACTTTTTTTTTTCCTTCGGCAAAACTACCATCCGTCTATAGTGAAAAACAGAGACCATATATATATATATATATGCTAGAAACCAATTCTCAAACAACCCAAAATACGCACCGTCAAGGAGAGTGACACAAATATTCAAAATTCAATTATAGTAACAAAAGAAAATTCCCGTCAAAAAAATGGTCAATTACATATTCTCTTCCGGGAACCCCATGCCGTTAAAATTATCAATTTTGCAACTCCAATCATCAAAGAATACATCAATTTTTAAGCAATACAAGGAACACAAACTAAATTTTGCTATAAAAAAATTACCCATATTTTTGGTACACACTTCGTATCTTCTTTAACCGTGGTTTTACAGAGCATCGTTGTGGCTTGGTGCCTATCAAGTAATTTCCAAAAATACCCCTACGTTTAAAAAAAAAAAAAAGGGAGAAGATTAAATTCCCTTTTTGGTGCCTCTTTCTCTTAGCTTCCCGCCAACATATCCTCATATCAGGTCCCAAACACCATCGTGATTATAGAAGAAACTTAAAAAACAAATCAAACTTTGGTACAAATTAAATCGAAGAAAACCCAATAAATCTACAACGCAGTACAAAATTTAATGAACCACCATCCATGCTAACTTTGAAATAAAACCTCAAAGAAATTACACAAACCAAAAAGCACTAGCCATAAAATTTTAAAAATAAAAATTTAGAAGAAACTTTTCCAAATTCCTTGGAAGATAAAATTCCAGCCCCCCCCCCCCCCCCCCGGATCATTTTCAGGTGAAGAAAGAAGAAACATAGACAAAAAACACAACATGCCTTACATTACATTAAACCCAAGCCTGGTCCTCCGCAGGGTTGGACTCAAGGCACGTAAAGCGCAAGTTAGAATTATACTATATACATTTACGATGATAACCCCCCACAACCCTCTCTCACGAGCCATTCCAAGTCAGTCTTCCTTTCTCTCTCTTCTTTCTCTCACTATATCTAACTTTCAGTGTATACATATAACATTGCATTGTATATATATAAATAATAAAACAAATCCGAAAATCTTGCATAAAAATTATCACACCTCGAGAGAGAGAGAGAGAGAGCTATTGAAAAATTTCTTGTCTAATAAATAAAAATAAAATATTATAATAAAACTGTATTTTTATATATCTCTTCGCGACTCGTTTAACAGATAGAGAGAGAGCTTCGTCTAACAGAGATCCCTATTCGGAGCCTTTTTCGATCGAGAGGAAATTAAATTCCCGCTCAAATTTCCTCTCTTTTTTTCTCTATGAGGATTACGATCCTCATTCCAATCTTTCCTGTTCGTTTTCTCGAGGAAATTCTGTCTCTGTTTGTTGATGTTCCGGTCTTTGATTAGGGATTAGGGTTTCGACTGCAGAAATTTAGGGTTTTGTTGCAAAATTGGGAGGCTTTGTTGCTGGAATTGGAGTTTGAGGGCAGTGATTGGTGGAGATGATTATCAAGCGCAACTTGAAATCGGTAATGCCGACTCTGAAGCGGTGTCGAGTCGGTGACTCCGCCGGTGACGACGAAGAGAGTTCGGTGAATCGGAAGAAACGTAAGGTGAGCTCCTATTACCCTTTGCATCTGCTAGGAGAGGTCGCCGCCGGGATAATTCCGTTGAGTGGTTTCGGACTGCACCGTTTATTAATCGGCAGCGGGGACAAGGGCTCACCCTGGTGCGAAGAGGTTTCGTGTTCCCCCATTGAGGAGGAGTCAAAATCGGAGAGCAAAGAAAGAGTGTCTGTCAGAGCGAGTAACGATCGAGTACCTGAGGCTCCACGGCCGCCACTGGTGAGGACGTCGCGAGGACGTGTTCAGGTACTCCCTTCTCGATTCAACGATTCAATTCTTGATAATTGGAAGAAAGAGAAGAGTAAACCTACTACTGTTAGAGAATCGAGTTTAGACCCTGAATTCACTCCTTACGCGGAAAAGGCCATCTTTAAAAATCCCAAAGCCAGGGGGCAGGTTTCAAATAAACAAAAGAATGAGGATAAATTTGGTTATCAATTCCACAAAGGTTGGCCGTTATTTGAGGAGGAGGAGGAGGAGGAGGAAGAAGAAGAAGTAGACGACGACAACGACGACTTATTCGGGTTTCAGGGGTCGAAGAGTTTTGACATTAGAAAGTGTTCTAGTTCACGTAGTTCACTAAAGGAGGAACTTCCTGACTCGGATAAGTCTCCAATTGGGGAATTAGAGGAAACTATACGTGCAAATGCGGCTGAGGAATTGCTAAAAGAGGAGGTCAAGAGGAAAACTGGGATATATGGACCAGAAGACTTTGCTCCGGGGGATATAGTCTGGGCAATGTCCGGGAAGCACTATCCTGCTTGGCCTGCCATTGTCCTCGACCCGCAAATGCAAGCCCCTCAACAAGTTCTCAGCTTTCGGGTTGTTGATGCAGTTTGTGTGATGTTCTTTGGTTACTCTGGGAATGGAACTCAAAGGGTAAGATATGCTACTTGCTATTTTAGGCTCATTGCCACATGTAGGGTCTTTGGAGATATCTATAAGTTTTATAATAATATTGATTTGTTTTAGCAACTATACATGTATTTATGGAGTTTCTTTGATGTTGATGACCAGGACTATGCATGGATTAAGTGTGGGATGATATTTCCATTTCTAGATTATGTAGACAGGTGTGTAATCGTACCGTTGGTTTGATTGCGTTTACATTGCCAGCTAAAGCAGGATTCTGATGTAAAATTTTGCTTTGCTCAGGTTTCAGGGGCAGACCGACTTGAATGATAGCAAGCCAAGTGATCTTCGGTCGGCGATAGAGGAGGCGTTTCTGGCAGAGCAAGGGTATACTGAGATGCTCATGGTAGAGATTAATGCAGCAGCTGGAAATTTAGATTATCTTAAGGTTATTCCTGGAGGGGTTCGGGAGGCTACTGGTTCAAATCAGGATCAAGAATGCAACTCCCGTAACCAGGCAAGTCTCCTGTTATGAGGACTGATCCCTTCTTCTTCTTCTTCTTCCTTTTTTTTTATTTTCAAATGAGAGCAATTATAGGATTGATCAGTAACCTCGGCACCAAGGTTTCGAAAATCTCTACGTATCGGCGATATTTTCAAATGAGAGCAATTATAGGATTCAGTTCTTCTCTCTACGTATCCGATTCTTCTTCTTCTTTTTTTTTCAAATGAGAGCAATTATAGGATTGATCAGTAACCTCGGCACCTAGGTTTCGAAAATCTCTACATATCGGCGAGAAGTAATAGGTTTTGGACTCTCCAATATCCTTCGTATGGATGATATCAGGTCCAACTCCAATTGAAATATCTCCTGTGTGATACTCCCAATACCATTACACTATTACTGCCACCTTCGAGTATCTTGAAACCACTATGTAAAATCCTGCTCTGCAGTCTCACTATTCTACATTTTTTGTGTGAACCTTTTTTCTGGGGTGTGGTTGGGGGCAGAAGAATTTTTGGCATCAATCATTGACTCTTTTCTCCTTTTCACCACAACTGTGGTTCTTATATTCCCAGAACAGAAGGATCTCTTATGAAAGAAACATTGGTCCATTTTGGTTATACGGTTCATTAAATGTACTTTATATATGCAAGAAGTATTTAAAAAGAAATACACACGGTTCTGTGAGGGCTGTGGCCTACCTCTCTTAAATTTCCAGGAATTTGAATGATACGACACCAACAACCTGTCTTTTATGTAATTCATATAATTTGTCTTCTCATGTAGTGTTTCTATATTAGTTTTGCTTACCACTATTATTATGAAAAATGTTTCTGTTCCATATTGTGTATTTTTATTATCTCATGCCTTTTAAATTCTTTTTTATTTTGATTGCAGTTAACAAAACAAAAGCATTTTTGTGGCATATGCAAGAAGATTTGGAATCATTCTGATAGACGGACTTGGGTGAGGGAACCTAAAGACTAAAGTAGTATTGTGTGTGGATAAGCATATATAATTACTTACCCACTTGTTGATAACTAAAGTGATACTTTTTCGTTTTTATTAACATATATATATTTTTGATATCTTTCACTGAATTAGGTACGGTGTGATGGTTGTAAAGTGTGGGTACATGCAGAGTGTGACAAAATTTCCAGCAATCGTTTCAAGGTCTTCTCATCACATTCCATATCCAACATCCTTTTTTCCTTTTTTACTGTAAATGTCTTTCAACTGCTGTCTGGAGAATATGCAAGTAGTTGATTCAGGTAGTAAATTGTTTTTCAGGATCTTGGGAACACTGATTATTACTGCCCTGGATGCAAGGCAAAGTTTAATTTTGAATTGTCAGATTCAGAAACTAGGCATCCTAAAATCAAGTAAGTGCTGCTATGGTTTTGCTGGCAATTGCTTTTGTAGTCATCTTTATATTTTTAACACTGGTTGAGTTTTTTTATTCAGAAATGGAAATAATGGTCAATTGGCCCCACCTGATAAGGTTTCTGTTATCTGCTCTGGAGTGGAAGGCACATATTTCCCCAGCCTTCATTTGTAAGCATATATAACTTTATGACTCCTTAGTTGTGTTAACTTATGCAATAAGAAATTGCAACATATGCTTTCTTTACTCCTTTGTTGCTCTTTATTTCTGGATTGATTTTAGTAGCTTGCTTTTTGTCTATTGCTCGTACAGAGTATTGTTTGAAATCTCTTCACTACCCATCTCCTCTCGTCCCCCTTCTTTGGTCATGATGAAGGAAGTTCTAGGATCTCCCTATGACATGATGTGTTGGTGATTACACAATTGAATAACTTCAGTTACTACCATCATAACAACATTCTTTCTTTCCTGAAAATTTCCTGTACTTAGCTGCATAAAAGATGTTTTCTGCACGTATACTTTTTCACTTATCGTATCCAGTCCTAGAATTGAAAAATTAAATAATTTTCAATCTTTGGGTTTTCATTTGCTTCTTTCCTTGTGTCTCAGGGTTGTGTGCAAGTGTGGTTATTGTGGACCACAAAAGCAGGCACTTAGTGAATGGGAGCGACATACAGGTTCCAAATCAAAAAATTGGAAAACTAGTGTCAGGGTCAAGGGTTCCATGTTACCACTGGAACAATGGGTTTGTACTCGAAGTTGATCTTGTCATTTTGTGCATATCTTAATTTCTCTTCCTCCTACTTTAGTATATTAATACCTTATACTTCCTCCATGCTTATGGAGGAATCATCCTAGTGAGCAAAGATGTTTTAGGTAGATCATTCTCAATGTGTAACATTACTTACAAAAAGCATAAACATCTCACAGAATATTATTTTACTTGACAGATGCTGCAGGTAGCCGAATATCATGCACGTAACCTTGTTTCTGTTAATTCTCTCAAACGTCCTTCGATAAAAGTACGAAAGCAAAAGTTGCTCAACTTTTTGCAAGGTATACTCATTTCCTGAGCATGGAACTTTATAGTTTAATAAGATGAAGCATCAATGAAGGAACTGACTAAAGTATTTTCATATGACAGAAAAATATGATCCTGTGTATGCCAAGTGGACAACAGAACGGTGTGCTGTATGTAGATGGGTTGAAGACTGGGACTACAACAAAATTATTATATGCAACAGGTGCTGTAAACAAGGAGCTTCTTGTACACTAGTAACACTACCTAAAACCTTGGCCCTTAAAATGCCAAGAGATCTTATTCATCCAAAAAATTCATTAACCCAGCCTGCTCAAGAAGTTACAGTGTGCGACAATGAATAATGTTACAAACTTACAATGAAGTTACACTAGTAACTCTACCTAAGTTATAATGTTATTTATATATATTTTTTGGTTGGATGTTGTACTGAAAATTGTAGTTGATGTATTTTCTTATTTCAGATGTCAAATAGCTGTTCATCAAGAATGTTATGGAGCAAGAAGTGTTCGAGATTTCACTTCGTGGGTTTGCCGATCCTGTGAGACACCTAATATTGAGCGGGAGTGTTGCCTCTGTCCTGTGAAAGGCATGAATTCCACAGCCTCTGTCCACTGTTTCTTTGTGCTTACTATGAAGTTTATGTTTATTAGAGATTAAACTATTTTCCCCTTTTTTCCAAAAGGAAGGTCCAGGTCTTTTCCTTTTAAGACAATAACAAAGAACACCCCCCCCTTTTCTCCCCAACCTCAAGTGAAACTCAAATTGGGATCTCCTGGGTCTGGGTGGGCATATTTACGAACTAGGCTATCACACTCCTAGTCTAGTTGGTCTACACAATCCTATCCGAAGAATTATTTGGTTGGTCTTATAATGTGAAACAAAGTCTTCCTTTCACGCTGATGAGCATGTTGCTGTATAGATTAGAGGGGTCATGCTACCATGCCATGCCTCCACATTAACACCCCCCCACCCCACCCCCAACCACCACCAAACCAGAAGTTGCAGTGAATTTTGCAGGCACTAGGAGAGGTGCAGTAGTTAAATTTGAAATTTTTAGAAGAAAACTTTTACTGTTAGTTAAAAAAAATTTGTTCATGTGGATGAATTTATATGGTTCACAGAAAAAACATGCTTTAGTAATGCTTTTTCTAGTATACAATTTTTGTGGATAGGATGGTAGACAAAAAGTGAAGGAAGAAGAACGTTTTTAGCACACCAAAAAGTGTCCACTCCTACAATATTAGATATGTTACATCTCCAAAGAATCACAAATATATTGTCCCAGCCTTCATCCTTCACTGGGGTTTTATGTAAATTTTACTAATTATCATGGATGAGGATGGTATTGGGTTGACAAACAAATTGTTTCTGAAGTTTATTTTCAATTTGGCGTTGTGATCTGTGTTTATTCAAACTTACATTGGTTGGAAAAAAAAATGCTTCAGGAGGTGCCCTGAAACCTACTGATGTTGAACCATTGTGGGTTCATGTTACGTGCGCTTGGTTTCAACCTGAAGTTTCATTTGCAAGTGATGAGAAGATGGAGCCTGCTCTTGGAGTCTTGAGAATTCCATCAAACTCTTTTGTAAAGGTAGCAGTATTCTTTCACTATAATGAATGACTGCTTTTGCCCTGGTTTTAAGATGTATGAATCTTTTACTGTTGGGATCTAAATTGTTCACTCTTTATTATAATTTCAGATCTGTGTAATATGTAAGCAAATTCATGGTTCCTGCACGCAGTGCAGCAAGTGCTCCACTTATTATCATGCCATGTGCGCATCTAGGGCAGGGTATCGCATGGAGGTGAGGTTACTTATATCTCTTAATTTGTCATAGAGCCATTCCTTTAATCGACAGTGTTTTAGAGAGTTCTTTGTTTTTAATTTTGGGGTTTGGGAGTTCATTGGAGTTGTGTAACAATGAATTGTTCTTTACACTGCTGTGTTTTAGAGTGTGCACCATTTTAACAAAGTGAGTGGAGAGTTTGTTAGGCTTGTGTAACTGATTCGCTTCTATATACACTTACTAATATCTTTTTTGAACTATTGGTGCCTTCTGGTTTCTACCACCACCATATTAGGAATGATGAGACCGAGGGATAACGGAGGGTAAAATATATGTTAAATAGAAGTTTGTTCAGTCTTTGACATTCATGTAGTATGATATTGGTATTTAGGGCATTGATTTTGTACCTTGCTTAGGGGTAACTTTGGACTATTATGTTGTCATATATATGTAAGACTTTCCTACTTCTCCATTATTTTTATTTATTTCTTAATGTGATTGCTTAGTATAAATGCTTTTCAAATTGCAGTTGCATTGCTTGGAAAAAAATGGAAGGCAAATTACAAAGATGGTTTCATATTGTGCTTATCACAGGTTTGTTCCTCCTATCCCCTCTTTTGCCTTGGACAAAAAAAAAAAGAAAAAAAAAAGAGAAGAAGATAGACATAGAGCCTGCTTGAGTAGTGCGTTTCATCCTGTTTTCCGTTTTCATTTCTATTAGATACATGTTGGAACTTGCTAAGCTCGTATATTACCCTTCTAGGATTGTTTTACAAGAACCACATATTTTTTGGTCATTTTCATGGTTAAAGTGTTTTTTTTGCAGGGCTCCAAATCCAGATACTGTTCTGATTATACAGAGTCCTTTAGGGGTTTTCTCCACCAAAAGTCTTCTCCAAAATAATAAGCGGAATGGTTCCAGGCTAATTTCATCCAACAGATTGAAACTTGAAGAAGCTCCAACAGTTGAGCGTGATGAGGTTGAGCCATTCTCTGCTGCAAGGTGCCGGGTTTTCAAGAGATTAAACAATAAGGTACCTCAAAATTTATTCTTATGCATGTATACACATACACGTACAATATCTTTGTGAAGATTTTACCTATTTCTGTCTTCGGTAATCCATATACACTTCTTTTATATAAAGAGTGTATCACTCGTGTCTGTTGTTAGGAGTTGGGTCAATATTTTGAGAAGCCGATTTTTTTTAAAAAAAAATTAATTGGTTCGATGTAATCCAATTTTTCTTTAAAAAAAATTAATTCTATCGATAATAATGTTTTTTATCTTAATAATCTATACTTTATGCCTTTTTGTTAAATAGTTGATACATCTAAAACATGTTAAATCGTTGCAACGTTATGGTTCCTTTAAGCCATCTTTCCTAATATCACTAATATCAATTTATTTGATGGTGATGTATTCTCATTGTTGCACAGACCTATTGCGACCACAGTTTTCTCTTCAGTGCTACTCGCTTTCCTTCTATTAATTAGTAAATGGGTTTCTCTTATTTTCTCTTTTTGTTGTTTGCCAGAGGACAGGAGAAGTGACCGTTCCGCACCGACTTGCGGGACCCTGCCGTCATACTTTGATTACAATTCAAAGCTTGAACACCAATAGGGTAAATCTCTATTCGTCACTGCTGCACAACTGTGTTTTCCTCTAGTTTGATTCTATCAAAGGAATATGTTGAGATGACATGCATATTTTTTTTTCTTTAAACAGGAAATAGAGAAGCCTAAAGCCTTTTCTACTTTTAGAGATCGTCTACGGCACCTACAGGCAATCTTTCATCCTTTTTTTTCTTGACTCGTCATTTCCTCAATTGACTTTCTGGTTTAACATTGATTATGTTCATTTATGACTTCAGAGAACCGAAAATGATAGGGTTTGCTTTGGTAGATCTGGTATACATGGATGGGGCCTCTTTGCACGTAGAGAAATTGTTGAAGGAGACATGGTACGTTCTTAGAATTATATTATATATAGTCATTGGGAAGCATGCCTCTTTAGTGGTTTATATGCTGCCTTTCAGTTCTCGAAAATTGTGCCTTAGTACCATGCATGTTGAATTTAGTAACTTACATAGTGGAACGTGCATATTTCATTGGGTCCAGGTTCTTGAATATCGAGGCGAACAAGTCAGGGGAAGTGTTGCAGATCTGAGGGAGGCACGTTACCGTAGAGAAGGCAAAGACTGCTATGTGAGTTGACTGACCTAGGAAAAAATATTTCCATTTTAACTAGAACCTGCAAAACACAAGATAGTTTCATGGTTAGCAATTGCAATCTCTCTCTGACCATTATGGTGAAATTTTAATATGCAGCTTTTCAAGATCAGTGAAGAAGTTGTGGTGGATGCCACAGATAAAGGCAACATTGCACGATTGATTAACCATTCAGTAAGTCATTCTTGTTGTAGTTCAATACTGTTTCGCCACTATAGTAGCTCTACCTTGTAATCAGATTTATGGATTTTTATTGAAACTATGGTGCAAGTAAGCAAGGTGGCTAAAAATAAAACATGTGCATGTGCCTGAGTAATCTCTATTTTTTTATTGTTTTTTGCTTTTCTAAATTGACTGTTTTGTTTTATTGTACAGTGTATGCCCAACTGCTATGCAAGGATCATGAGTGTAGGTGATGATGAGAGCCGGATTGTACTTATTGCCAAGACTAATGTGCCTGCTGGTGATGAATTAACGTAAATCTCTCTCTCTAGTCTCTCTATATATACGCATCTTTTGAGTTGGTCGAGTTGATAGAAATCATGAGATTCTGGATGGCAGGTATGATTATTTATTTGATCCGGACGAGAGTGATGAATGCAAAGTTCCATGTTTGTGTAAGGCTCCGAACTGCCGGAAGTACATGAATTAGGTTACTGCTGCTGCTACCACACAGATTAAAAGCCCCATTGTTTCTCCTCAAAAGGAGCTCCTCTAACCCTCCTCATCTCCTCCTCCTGTGGGACCTCACTCTTCTACTTGTTCTGTAATTCTTTTTTATTGTTTTTTCTTGTCTTGGAAGAATATGTAATTTTAATTTGATTGTTCAGTTCTCTTTCCGTGATCTTTCCAGGATAATAAGGAGGAAAAAAAAAAGGTATATAGAGAGAGGTATAGGCTTGTTGGCTGTTGGCTTCGGGCGTCTTGTATAGATTGGTCACGGATCCCATTCCGCGTTAATTATTCAAGTTTATTAATGTTAACCCCATTTTTGGTCATCAAATTATTAAATTATTTATATAACATTAAGAAACTCTACAGAGCAGCTCCGGGAAAATAATGGTTTTGCGAGCTTTTTCCATTTGTTCAAACACAAATAAGGTAATATAACTTCTGAATTTTGTAGTTCACACTTTGTGTATGTATCGCATGTTTTAGTAGACCATTTTGATTGTATTTTGCCAGTTCTAGCTATAATCTATATATATCAAAACCATCACATTAGGTTTAGTGGTTACCACCTTGAGTTTAGTTATGGGGTTGACTACGAGTACCGAGGTCGAATTCTGGCCCTCCTTGGGTTTAACTTTGGGGTCGATTGAGAGCAACCTAGGTTAAATTCCGACCCTTCTTGGGTTCAGCTATGGGGTCGACTGAGAGCTATCCAAGTTGAACTTTAACGGTTGCAAAAATGTTCTATGACCAGCAATAAATATGGTTTAAACTACAAAGAAGGATTAGTCGAGGGCGCAAAAGCTAGTTTAAACTAACATCATACTTGGAAAATTACTATTTTTATTTGGGTTGGATATGTGTATTTTGAATCTCTCTAAATAATGGTTAAAATTAGTTAACTTAAATAATAGAGAGAGAGAAAAGAATAAGTTCAATTGATATGAGATGAGTGCGGGTAAGTTATATTTATGTTACGAGTTAACCTAATTAATTATATACAAAACTAATGTGGGATGAGTTATATTATATATAGTATGAGATAATTTCATCATTCATACCACAAATTTGATGTGGGATAAACTATATCTTTAAATATTACATATGGACATTCACATATTAATATTTTACAACACTTCTCTTTGGATATTCATTATGCCACAATTCAATGATAGTTGACTCATTAAAACTTTCGTAAGGAAAAATTTAGTTGGAAAAAATCAAAGTGAAAGAAAAAGAATACAATATTCTTCTAAATCATCGAGCTCATAAGAAATGCATAATATGCTCCCTCATTAAAATCTTCGCTAGGAAAACTCGGTAAAATAAAATCTAATTAAAAGAAAAAGAGTACAACATGCAAATCTTGGGTAGCATACTTCAGGACGCCCTCGCCCCCCCTGATTATTTACTCTCCTTAATGACAATATTTATTTAGTTTAAGAATGAAGTTGATGCATGTTAAAATCATAAACAAATATTTGGAATATTGACTTTGGCAATGATTTCATAAATAAATCATCTAAGTCGTCACTAAAACGGATTTGCTCGATTTCAATATATTTGTTCTTTAAAAGCTTGTAAGTGAAGAAAATTTAGGTGAAACATGTCTAGTTTTGTCACATTTGATGAAACTTTCTTAAATTTGTGTTATACGTAATGTATTGTCTTCATAGATAATACTTAGAACATATGTAATATAAGACAATTAACATGAACTACAAATATGTTGAATTAAAGATATCAATCATACACATTCCCAATTAGCGTTATAAAGAGCTAAAATTTTAGAGGGTTTAGAATAAATGGCAACTAAAATTTGTATATTATACAACCAAGAGATAATAGTTCTACAGCCAAAAGATAATAGTACTACCGCCAACAAATTAAATAATTAAATTAATTGAGATCATACCTTATAATAATAAAAAAGATATCTTGGATTTGCATAAATTATCAATTGAAACCATAAAAGTTATATAAATAAAATCGAATCAAATAAATGGTTTCTCGTGGATATTTAAGAATATTTTTAATACATATCCAGAGTCATTTAGTTGTTACGGAGTTATATATATTAAGCAAGTTAATAGAGAATGAAATATCTGGTCTAGCGTATTGTGATAACTACCAATTTCACCTAAGTATGTTACTTCAAGACCAATACTTCTTTAACTTTTTTTTCAAGTCGGTATGGATCTTTATTTATTTATAAAGACCAGACAACCATAAGAGCGCTTGGTGGTTGTGCCTGCCTACACTAAAATGTTTCAACATATTATGTATAGTTAGATTAATGGACTAATCCCCATTAGATCTTCTCTTGATCAGGTTGAGATAAAATTTCATTTTCCTAAGGTATTTTATTTCAAATTCTTTCTTCAAATAGTTAGTAGTTTTTTCGAACTATTTAAGAGTCTCGATTAATATATGCATGAAAACTCTTTTAAAAATTTGTTTATAACAACACATGGACAAATGGGAATTATTTATATTTCTTTCATTAGACAAATCATTGCTGAGACGACTGTACCATATTTTTCTGGAATAGATAAGTCCATATAATTAGAGTGTTAGTTGTATTTAGCACGCACTCTTCGACTTTGTTTCAAGCAAAGTGAATCCTTCTAGAATTTTCATATTAATGTTAGAGTTTAAGTCCCTGAATAAATTAACAGTTTCAACATCTTTGAATCTCATATATAGTATTTCAACAACTGTTAAGCTAATATTAGATATTTAAAATTTATATATTAAATCTATAATCGGGGGAAATAAAACGCTCATAATCAATCCCATGTTTTTGCAATAAACCTTGTGCCACAAATCGTGTCTTATATCTCATGAATTCATTATTCTCATTTCTTTTTCTTACAAACGCCCATTTGTAACCTACATGATTAACACTTTTTGGGGTTTGTACTATAGATCTAAATATACCATATTTATTAAATACTCAAAATTTTTACCTTCATGACATTTCTTATTTTTTACCAATCTTTTCTTTGTTGACATTCATTTATTGTACGTAGTCATGTATCATTGTCATCATTACCCTTTGATATTTCAATAGTTATTGTTAGTGCTAAAAACTGAAAGGCTATTTTAGACCACACAATCAAATGATTATATCAAATGATTAGAGCGGTAAAGGTAATGAATTTAAGAAAGTCAAAGATTTATAGAGAAGGTTGACCTCGTATGACAATAAGGGTTAGTCCTTCCCTGTGGAATAGAGTTAGGAGCTCAGTTTGATTTGTATTGATGGTAAACAAATAATTATTACAAACTCACAAAAATCTCTCTAATTATTCTATCCCCACAATGTTACAATAAGAGGAAAGTTAGGCCACTTAGAGTTTAATCTCTCTAACTTAGGAGCTCTGAAGTGGCCTGCGGAGCTCTATATCTCTGTATTTCATACTTATGGTAAAATGGTTGAACGCACTTCTTTTCTTCTCTCTCCCTGGTTCTTGGAAAATTGGTTGTTGGGAGAAGTAAATGTTTCTTGTATATATATGACTAGAGGAGACATGTGGCCAGAGCTCCCAGAGCAGGTCTGGAGCCATGCTTCGATCAGTACCAACTCTGACCTTACTTATTCATGAATTCCGGTGCATTAACTGCAGTTGGTGTGCATTTAATGAAGATGAGGGGAGTTCTGCGCACTCTGCAGAGCAGGTGACAATCGCCCATACTTCTGGTAACCACTCCGGCAGAGTGGTTGGGTGAAAGGGAGCTTCAGAGCTTGGCGAAAGAGCTTTGGAGCCCGGGCTTCTCAATTTGTCGCACGTAATCAACTCTCGAGCGGGTACCCAGATCTTAAGAGGCTCTATCCTTCATACGATGTCTCAACAGGGCTCTTCTGAGCTCCTCACGCTGAAGCAGATCTGATAGCTGACGTGGACGGCCACGTGTTAGCTCGGGGTTGGCAAGGTAAATTGGATTAATAATTTGCGCCATCAATTATTGTATATGCAACTAAGTCATTAATGACTTTTTCTTTTCAATTTGACATCTATCTTATTAAATACATATATCTTTTTATTATTTGATATCAATGGTCTTTAGGGGCTTTTATAGTCTCTTTAGTGACTTGAGTTTTTTTTAAAACAGTGACCTCTTTTGGGGCCTTAACAAGAGTAGACTTTTTCATGACGTCTTTTTAAGTGAAATAAAAATCTTTTCAAAAGTGTTTTCAGGGCATGATTGTTTAGTTTTTCTTTTTCAGAGAGTTGAGTCTTTGAAACCTATAAGTCTGCTATGCTTCTGGCGTGGTGCAGATTTATTTAGCTAACCATATTTTAATTTTTGTCTTGCAGGGACACTAATTCTGACAAGTGTATTTATAGTTGGCATATGTGACTTTATTACTTTTATTGCATCATTGAATCCATCTGTAATCTATTTGCAATTTCTTTCAAATGACTATTCTCCGTATTTTTTTCTCTCACATTATGGTGTACATGGGTCTAGATGATTGTTCTACTATAATTATTGTCGTTCCTTTAGAATGGATTGTTCTGCAGGAATTTTTTTATCTCCCCCTAACGGCGAAAATATTGTCTAATCAAAGTGTTAATATACAAAACGTGCAATAAACACATCTCATAAGTCTTATCATTGATTATAAATACCAGATAATAAAAGGTGGATCAAAGCATATATGAATAACATAACCAAATTTAGGTAAATAAGATTATTAGTTGTGTTGAAAAATATGTATGATAGGCTATGGATATAATTCTAACTAGTTTTCATGCAATACATGTATCTAGGCAATAACATGTAATCTAGATTACATGAATAAAGGTCTTGCAATAAGTTGAAGGCATTTAATTAATTAGGTTTTCTACTAAACTATTTAGTTGTAGACATGTAGAACAGGGTATTCAACGTCTATAGTTATGGAAAAACAATTATAAAAAAGTATAGAAATGAACTTGTCCGCATTGTCAAGTTTTATTAACTTAATAGATTAATGAATAATTAGGCCCTAAGTTTAACGATGAATGCCAATAGGCGTGCAGAATATATATATATATATTAAAAAAAGACTTAAATTATAAGGTGCAAACATACTTGGTGAATCTATAGAACCACAAATATCGTCTTGTCTTCTTTCAAGAAAAATATGTCAAATAAAAAAAAACAATTTTAAAATAAAATAATTTAGTGACGAGTTTACCTTTGTAAATGCAAGGGTAGAAAAATACATATAATATAATCAACACTTGATTTGTCAATTGGTGCCCATAAGTGTTGTCTATTATTTTTGTTAACACCGTAATTCTAAGGTGCTTGCCTATCATGCCAAATAGTCAAGACATTAATGTCACTAAATTTTGGGCTTTGTTTAGGCTCTTAGTCCAGCTTGAGCTTTTAGCTCATAATGAGGTGTGATTCAACATTAAAAAAATGTTGTATAACAGAGATTCGAAGATAAAACACTTAATTTTTCTTATGTGGGTTTTTGGCTCCCACTTCTAATAATAATGCATATGAATATTTGTTACATTCACAATTTATTCAATATGATACCCATTAAAATTAAACAAGTTTCTTTGAGAATTGTTTGAAACTAATGAGCTTTAATCAATATGTGGGTACTATTTGAGAACATTATATAAATTCTTTTGGAGCCTTCAATCTTTTGTGTATGTCGAGCTAATTAAAATGGATACTTTACATGTATTAAGCACCAACGTAACTTATTGAAAAACTTCTAATTTTTCAGTATGTGGTGTGACATTGCTTACCAAACAAAAAAGTATATTGAGTATTGACTCGGCGAGAACAACAAGAGTTATTACACCCAAGTGCAGGTGATTACTCAAGTAATAAATACTCAGTAAGTCTGAGGTCGATCCACGGGAAGGAGGGTATTTCTTTGAGTTAGGAAGGTTTCTTTCAAGAGAAAGATGAGAAAAAATAAAGAAAAGATGATACACAGAGAGAATTGAATGTAGATTAATAGTTAAAATAACTAGCGGCGATAAAACTAGATAAAACATACAACTAAAACTAATACTAAAGGTAGCAAAACGTTTTTAACCTAAAAACAACCAAACTAATATAAAATGAACATGCAAAAAGGGCTAAATAAAATAATTAATAATAACAGCGTACTAAATTAATTAAACATGTGAAAAACGTTAATTAAAATCAAAAATAAAAAGCGCTGGGGTATCCATAAGTTTCGGGTAGCACAACGGGTAATTCGGTAGACCGGGAATCCTTTTCTAATTAATTTTTCTTTAAAAATCAGCCTACTATCCATGAGCTAATTTATCTCATAAACTTGTATCTTTCGCAATAATTCATGCGTGACATGAACTATATGTACCAATATTAATTATGCAATCAATTCACATTACTTAATTTTACCGAAAATACTTGTTTATTAAAGTGAAGTAATGCCTGGTACTACAAAACCTTTTATTAAAACTGAGTTTAAAACTATTAATTAAAAACCACAATTTAATTCAAATAGGTTAAAATATGATTGAAATCAAATTTGAACTAAAACGGGGGGTGAAAATATAAAATTGACGATCTTGGTATCAAAAAGTAAGGATTAAAACGACTAACGAAAACAACACACTTAAGTTTGAAATCTAAAAAGATACATAATTAATTAATTTAAAGAGTGCAGACCACTATCTAAGTCAATCGGTTAGGATTTAGCGCAAAAATAACAATTCAAACTAGTTTGGTTGTTTTGTCTAATTTTTTTTATTAAAAAAGTTTATGTGAATAAAAGATGTGATTAGCTAAGATAATAATTTAATAAAAATAATATTTATAATGACTAAGATAATAATTTAATAAAAATAATATTTATAATGACTTAACTTATATAAAATTAATTATAATTGAATTCGGATCTGAAAAACTACTGCGTCGGCATACCCGGTCCTTACGGACCCTTAACGAACGAACTAACCAAACATATCTAATAAATCCATCCTCAATAAATTAATTAAACAAAACATCATATATGATTTATAAATTGGAAAAGCAATCAATAATCTAAGCATACAAAATTTATACAAAAGAATAAACAAAGGAATAAGCTAAGAACCTATAAATGAAGTACGCGTATAAACCAATAATTAAATCTGAAAATTAATCTTCAAAATTGTACTCAAATACTTCATCACTATCTCCGAATTAATACTAAATAAAACTAATAGAAGCGGTACAAAACGAATCCTTAATGTGTAAAACAAAAATTAAATAAAGAAAGAAGGGAAGAATGAAGAGAGAGAGAAAGAGTTCGCCTACTGTTGTGTGCTGTGTTAACTCCACACGACTGTCCTTGATGATGTTGGCTACTGCTCTTTTTTTATAGCTAGGGTCTTATTGACTTGGTCATGGGCCAAGCCCATCGATGCTTCATATTTTATTTGCTTTAATTCATGGCTTAAAAAAATGAAATTAAAGAGCCACATAATTGCTGTGCGTGGGTCTTGAACACGGGACTACAAGGAGAGAACTTGTCACGTTGACCATCTAGGCAAAAATCACATTCTATAATTTCTTGCACCTTCAATTGTCTTAGTCATTCGCGCTGGAATCTGATCCTTCGGCGCACTGTTTGTATGTTGGCTGTAACTTTGCGTTCCAAATTTCGATTGTTACAAATTTTTCTCTTATGCGTTGTTAACTCAGAGTTTTACAACTTCTATTTCTGGAGGTTTCTTCAAATTCTGTACGGATAAATACTAGAATTTGCTGGAATAGAAGCATTGCCCACGATGAATCTCTTCTTCATTCGAAAATTTACCGAATTGATTTAAATGACATTTTCTTCACTTGGGATGATTTATCGTCTTCTCTTAGTCTCTTTCATCCACTACCTTCACGCTTGAACTTGGTATTTGCTTCCAATTCACTTCTTAAACTCAATTTAGCTCCGAATTTGATCGACAATGACTAATTTTGGGATAATTTGCTTTTGAATTCGTTCTTGTTCATTTTTAACCTGTAAAAAAGTTAAAATGCAATATAAACAAACATACTATCCTATTTCATGATTAAAACTCAAATGTTAATAATTTTGGATAATTAGAATCAAATTCATGCATATTAAGCTATCTAAATTTGTATAAAAATGCAATATTAAGACTTAATCAAGTATTATACAATCCGTAATTCATACTTTTAAAATAAGTAAAAATAAATTAGAATTTAGATCTATTGGACCTAGATTGGTTTCACTCTCAACTGCTTATCAGAACATTCTTTAGTAAAATGAGTGAAATCAGCAACTTTATAAAAATAATTAGACTTCTACTATATGATATCAGTTGCAGATATACTCATCAAACTCTCCTAATATAATATTGTTATCTCTACATCATTAATAAAGACATTGCATATCCATCTGCCACATGTTTTAATACGTGGCAAAAGCACGTGACCAATGCTTTTCCACACAAATGGGAAACGTTGTTTGGTGGATTTTGATCTTAATTATAATTTAGGGCCTGGATCTTCCTATTAAACCATTTTAGGCAGTTCATGAATTTTATATTAATTTTGACCCATATATCCACCATTACTAGGGTAATTATTATGTTTACATCTACCAGAAGAAATTTATTATCCACCTATTCTAGAGGGATTAATGCACTTATATCTCGACCTTTATTTTGACAAAAAATGACATTTTATTCAAAAATTACCTTAGAATTAATTGTTCTAGAAATATGATTTCATTAATATTTGGTTGTTCTATTTTGAAATAAGAAGATAACCAACACGATTAAAACACTTTGAAAACAATACTCTAAATAGTGCTACTTCAAGAGTAGAATATTAAAAATATAAGAGTTATATTCCGCCATTGTTTTACAATATTGAAATCATAAATAGATTTAACAATTCATTACGGGCGTTGGCAAGATAACCATTTTTTGGTAGTCATATATATTCTTCAAGGATGCCAAAAACATAATAGATCTTCCTAGGTTATGTATATATTGATGACATAGAAAGATGAGAGTTGATAATTTGTCTTAGAAGACTTCAGGCATATAAAACTTCATGTTATCGATCAAAACAAGTATGGAACTTCAGGCTCATAAAAAATTGTAAAACTTAAGTTCTTGATTAAAATAAACATGAGACTTTAGGCTCATAAGAACTCCAAGTTCTTAATAAAAACAAATATGAGATTTTAATCTCATAATAAACTTTAGAACTTCAAGTTCTTACTTAAAATAAATATGATAATTCAGGCTCAAAAGAAACTATAAAACTCCAGATTCTATCAAGACTTCGGGTTTCAAAATAATGGACTTATCCAAATTGTAATACCCCTACTTTAATCAACAGAATAACACATGTAATTAAGACCTGGAACATTATTAAGCCCATTTTAGACTATTATATAATTCATAATTTTTCTATTTAGAGCAATTATAAAAAAGGGGTAGAATAAGAATATATATATATCATAATTTGATTCATAAAGAAAAGAATTTAACAACGACATACTTAAATATAAAGTTACTTGTTGTAATTAAAATAAGAATATAATAGTGATATCGTGGTTCCAGGCCCAAATTTTGACAATCAATATTTTTGGGACTTTAGGTTAATATCATCTTATATCAAAACTTCAGGTATGATCATTGAGACATGCTTTTATTGAAATTTCAAGTCCAAAATAATGGTTATGGAACTTCTGGTTCAAATTTATGATTAAAAAATTTCAGCTTTTTAAATAAAATATAGGTATTTAGGAATTTCAGGTACCAAATATAAATTATGAATTTTTGGGACCAGAATAATAAATAGAGAACTTTAGGTCCCAAAAATATAAATCTTGGAACTTTGGGTCTAACATAATGATTACAAATTTAAAATCCCAAAAGTATAAATCCTGGAACTTCAAATCCAGATTATTTATAAAATATAATATTTAAGATTTATAATAACAACAACAACAACAACAACAACAACAATAATAATAATAATAATAATACAAAACAACATAATATAAATCATAGTATTATAAAAGAGAAAGAAACCATAAATATGACATGTATAAAGAGATTGAAAAACTGCGGTGCTTGCTTTCGAACTGGCCTCCACAAAGACGGAAAAAACTTTAACTATAGTAGACTGCCCTCGCAATGGCTAGCCTCTAAGAAAATGGAAAAAAATTAACTATAGTAACTTGTTTTTGCAATGGCCGACTCTAATTAAGAAGAACAAAAATAATTTTAACTATGGTGTCCTGCCTTTGGCCTACAATTGAGTAGTCGTGCTAACAACATGTTAAAAAAATATATATATATATATATATATATACATATAAAGAGGGAGAGTAAGAGAAAGAAGAGAACAAGTGAGCTCTTATTCAGCTGATATAAAATATAAGTATATGTGAGATTTATTTATATTAAGAGGTAACAAAGACTTTTATACAAAACCAATGTGGAACATGTTACACGATATATAATGTGAGATAATCTCCTCATTCATACCACAAATTTGAATGGGACAAACTATATCTTTTAAGATTATATATGAATATCCACATATCAATATTTTACAACAGTTAAATACTGACCAATTTTGTAAAACAATATTAGAAATTCATAATGGTTGCTGTTTACACTTTAGAGTAGTTTGTTCAATGGGAAGACTATGGGGGGAGATGCAAGTCTTGGTTTTTAATGATATATTTTCTGAATATTATAACTTGTAAAATTGATTGAGGAGAAGCAAGTTGGACAACTACTTACTGCTCAAACTATCATTTTTATTTATATAAAAGTTATTTTTTTTAGATTTATAATCATGTTTAAATGAATGGCCAACGACTGTGTGTTTACTTGGCATGCTCTTCTTCCTCGTAATAAGGAGGTTGCGAGTGTGATCCAAAGAATAAAAGGCATATTTTCGCGTTGAACAAAAAAGGGGCCATTATCTATTTGACACGTGAAATTGAGATGTGATAGAATAAAGTTATCATACCATATGTTTAATATTGGTCAGGATTGGATGTCGGGATAGATTCTTAATCCTACAAAGGCATGTTATCCCAATAGGAAAGGATTAAACAATCCCACCTAGATGGTAGGATTGTTTTATTCGGTCTGAATGTGATTAAATAATTCAATATGACTTTCTTATTTGTCATGATGATAAGTAAATCTACATCAATATTATAAATCTAAAATTATTTTGACAGTAGTTAGGTTTATATTTTTATTTGGCTTGATTCTGATATTAAAAGCACTTTTTCTATTGTAAATGTTTAAGTTGAATTGAAAATTTAAAGATTTGACAATCAACAAAAAGCTCATTGAACTTACCGGATGCACTACACGTAATTCAGGACTTAAGGTAAGTTGATCATATGGTTTGATTTAAAATATAGGTGGTGGTTGAGTGTTAAAATCCAAATTAAAAGTTTTTTTAGTTGAATTTATTTTTAAAGTATTTTTACCGAGTTTTGCAGAATCTAAGAAGTTCCGTCAATAAAAAATAATGGGAAAACTTTCTTTTTTCGTGTCTAACATGTTTTAAAAATTACTTCTAAAATTTGAGTCGAATCAAATTTTAAACAGATCTAATACAGTAAAATAAAAGTAAAAGAAAAAGGGAAAATTACAAGACTTAATTTTATTTTTAATAAAATAAAAAGAAAAGAGAAACGTTTAACTTGAAAAAAATGTTTCAAAAGTCAAAGTTCTTTTTTAAAGCCTTGCCATGTGTAAGTGAAAGAAAAAAAAAGGAGGCGGTATGTTTAGATGGTGGACTGGTACTACTAAGTAATAGCTTGTTAGGTCCGGCACTAATTTGGTTCATGGATTTGAAATTTCAATTTTTCTATAAATATAATCTATTTATTTAGGATAAAAATACATGATTGTAGAGAAATTTTTTACGGCAAAAAATATTTAAACGCTAGAATCAATTTTTGAGAGTTTCGAGATACCATTTAGATTTTGTTTACATGCCATAGGAAATCTTATTATTCTTCAAATCTAAAAACTAGGGTTTTAAATGTTCACAGTCTTGCGGGAGTATCTTTGATTACGATTGAAGACGGGGTGAGTGAAGTGGCTAACTTGTGATAAGAAAAATTGCAGATAGGGGTGAAAGTTATGATCAAGTGTATCGAAAAAGGCAACGAGTAAGTCGAAAAAGCAAAAAGCGCTACGACAAGGCAGTTGCGGTTGGATTCTACATGACGGCACTATTGCAAAAATTGTGGGAAAGCAATTGTTGTAAGTCATCAAGCCTATAATTCCATTTTAATCATAATTAAGTATTGTCAATTAGTCCCGAAAATTAGTCCTGCGCAAGTAGGGATACCTCATTACTTTTTAGTGTTGTGAATTGCTTTTGTGTCATTGTTTGATTGATATAATTACTAGAAAACACAACACATGTTGCAACAATAAAATTGATTAGACTTAGGATTTTAATTCCGCTTATTAAATCTAAAATTATTTTTGATAAAAATCCTAAAATTAACCTAAGCAATCCGATCCTTAAAATTTTTCTTCAGCAGATATTTAAGCCGTGTCAATAAAGCTCTCAACTAGTGCGTTTATACATTTTTGAACTTTTTCTTTAAACTTATTTTATCTAATAACACGCTCATCGTACAACTTTTTATTTATTTTATAATTTTTCCTTTAACTTACTTATATCCTTATAACAGACGCACCGCTTAGTGTTTATTCATTTTAAACCTTTTTCTTCAACTATAATTATATTCTATTAGCACATCAATCACTTACAAAATCTAGTAATCATTAAATTAGCTAGGAAGATGAATTAATTATTAAGTTCCTCTTTCAATAAATTTAGTTCCCTTCTTCGCATTGGAGCCTTTATCATCGTAACAAAAAGGTCTTAGGTAACAACCCAAAATATCCTACATCGGTAGTATAATGGAAAAGTCCTTCGTGAAATATCCTGAATCTTAAGCAAATATGATTAGCATCATCTAAACATGTTTAAGCATTTATTAGCATGCATAATAATGTCTACACATTGGGTAATATGAATTTATGCTATGTACATGGTGAATGGTGGAATTCTGTATTTGTCATATTATATGAGTTAATTATATTTTATAATTAGAGCTCATGTTAGAATAATAATTCAAGAGGAGCTTATATGAAATAAAGTATGTAAGTGGATTAATTTAATTATGTATCATATAAATAGAAAGAGGTTATGTGTAAATAGCACAAGCGTGTGCTAGATGTCACACTCATGTGAGAGTTGTACATGACAAATCCATTGAGGATCTTGTGTCTACACAAGCTCGTCCTTTGTGTAAATTGACAAACTTAAGAATTTTAAGAGAAAATTAAAAGAGGATGAATGAGAGAAAAATAGGAGAAATAATAAAAAAAAATATTAGATAATCAAAGTTTAAACTAAGTTATTTACGTTTTTCTTATCCTTTCATTATGTTTGTACTAAATGAAATTGAAAAACCATGATTGAAAGTGGAAGATATGGCTTTGGGTTTGTTTCTTGGTGTTCTTGTGTGTTATAATGGTGAAAATGAATTTTATTGATTATGTAGAGAGATAATTGGTGAGAAAAGTATAAATCATTCTTAAAATGAGTTATGTGTTATTTATTAATGTTTGGTAGGTTTTCTATAATATTTGATTGAAAAACAATATAAAAACCTAGAGTTTGCATGTTCTGTCAAATTTCTGCCATCGTATGAAAATTGCAAGAACTCTTAATATAGTAGAGTGTCAAGTTATTTGCCAATTGGTAGAGTTTAATATGTAAAGTCGCACCATTGCGACACGATTTATGGATAGCATGTTGTGAATATCTAATGTTTTAGCCATTGCACCATGTTCAAATTTTGGAATATTGTTAATAGACATGTTTTACAACTATTCTAAAAATTTGGGAATGATCGGAGTATGAAAATGTCATATATATATACTTTTGTAGATTATGTTGATGAAGGATGGTGGTACATTCACTGAGCCTAAAGCTCATGCTTTTATATAAGTTTCTTTTTACAGGTATTAAGAATAGACGTCCACTGCCAGGTTTAAGATGGGTAGGAAGATTTATGGAAAAAGACATTACGCGTTTTTGTTTACTATACATTTTGTAAATAAGTTAAGCATAAACATAATACAAGTTTTGAGACGTAAATATTTACTAGAACTTGTTTTGTATATTTTGACTAGACACCCTTCTAATGTATACGATTTTAAATATTTGTCGGTATCACTTTTTAAGACAAATTTGTAAAAAGAAAAAAAATCATGGATATAAGATAATGTTGATTTTGGAAATGACAACATTATTATCTTTTTTTAATTTAGTAGTACTTTTAATTAAGTATTATTTTATTATTTTGGTGTGACGCTTGGTATATATATGGGAACAATGAATTTGGGTCAGCCATTTTGAGGGAGAACCAGTGTAATTAAATATGATATCAAAGCAGATCCATGACCACTACCATATAATGTGTGGATATTGTAGGTCGTATTTGTATAGCTGATAGAAAGCTGAAATCACTGAATGCAGTTAGTAAAAGCTGAGGTTGTTCGTCTGTGACCCCAAGCTGATGAGGACGTCAAGGATTTAACAAGGGAATATTGTAATGACCACCCAAAACATCTTACATTGATAATATAATGGGAAAGTTCTTGGAATATATATGGGTATAATGAACTTAAGTTACTATTTGGGCTATTGGAAGAGAACCGAAATGGTTACATTAAATTCAAACACTTGTAATGATTTATACAATGTTTGAAAAAGAGTGTGGAAGCATGCATCTGGGCTCACCTAGATGAAAAAATCCACTGAAACCCATTACAACAACAGATTGCACATTATCCCTACGCTTTTTGGCCCGGGCTTACGCCTAATGTATGTCTAAAGTTAAAAGCTTAAACATTTCGTGCATTTTTTTTTACGATACACAATAACCAAAACTACGTCATTTGGGCAAAAAAAAGTATAATTGTTAAAGAAACCCTAACCTGCCTAAGTCGTAACTTCTAAACACACCATAAAGAGAGTTTTTACTTGGGTGAAAATGAAGAATGACTAAAGAACGAGAATGAGAACTTCCAAATCCATCTACTTTATTCAAGTTAAGGTTTTTAACTTTAATCAAGTAGGGTTTGTAATTTAATTTAGGGTGCTAGTTTTAGATGTGAAACTTTTAATGATTTGGATTGAAAAAGTGATTTTGATTTTATGTTGATTGTAATATCTACTCTCATTTTTAAAAACTAAGTTATTATACTTGTGTTGTTTTTTTTTTGTTAGGAGGCATTGCTCCACGGGGTGTCGGGCCAGCTTTCGCGCACCTCGACTAATCCCCTCTCACGCGTAGTACCATTTGCGTAATACCATTTGTGTTGTTACTTATATTTATGTTATTGACTTTGGTATTGTTACTTTTTTAGCCTATATTAATTATTTTTTATCTTTTTAATATAAAAATGCTTTGCATAAAAGGATTAAGCCTAGTTATATTCAGGCTTACGCCTTTGTCTTTGACAAACAAACGCTTAGGCTTATGCATTCTCCTTTTAAGACATTGGGTTTATATTGTTTAGTATAAAAAAAAAAAGTTAAGGCGATTTAGACTTTGGGTGCCGTTTGTTCCTACATATTGGACGTTGGGTGCCAAAGTTTTGCATAATAGGTGTTTAGGTGCCATTTTGGACACAATCCGTTAGTCAACGTGGTCAACAATTAGCTCAGTTAAATTTTTGACCCAATTTACTTGATTTACCTCTAGAAAAAAAAACAAAACATATTACTCTTACTTAGAGGTAAAATGGATAAAAATTAAATGCTAACAGTTGACCACGTTAACTAATGAATTTTGTCTAAAATAACACCTAAATATCTATTATACAAAATTTTGGCACTTAACATCTATTATGTAAAAACAAACAACCTCTAAAATCTAAATCACCCTTATTATTAAAACACTACTCTTGAATCTATAAAATCCCAAGATCCAATAGTATTGAGATTGTAAATAATTTTGAGTGGTCAAGATAACGTATAAACATTTTTGAGATTCAAGTGAAGTGGATCTTTGTTTAAATTTTTTTTTTTATTATGGTTATAATATTGTATACTCGAGTGGTTAGGTTATGTCATTTATTGAGTGGTGTTACAAAATTGTAAATTTTTTAATGAGAAGGGGGCCATAAATTTTGATTATATCTATTGCTATATCTATCACCTTCGTATGTTTAAACAGTTTACGTTATCATTTAAAAAATATTATAGGTACAAAAAAAATATTAGTTTAAATAGTTTGTTGATATTAATTTTCTATGTCGTTGTAAGATTTGTAGGGGTGCAAATGGATATTCGAAAATCCGAATCCGTTCTGAATTCGAATTCGTATTTTGTGAATATTTATTCGAATAGATATTCGAAAAAGATAATTTGGATAGTGTTTATAAATATCCGAAAAAATGGATATGGATATGGATAATAATAGTATTCGACCTGGATGATAATCTGTATCCGGGGTAGATTATCCATATTTGCAGATATCTGATTTTGCGGATATCTGTATCCACTGTAATTTAGTATATATTATATATTTCTCTCCCCATTTCAAAAAAAAAGAGCCAAAAATTAATCTAGTGTGCACAAGCTAGCCCAATTTACCAAAACAAAAATTAACTAAACTAAAAAAGAAAAAAAATGCCTATAAAAAAAGAAAAGAAAGAAAGACTGTTTACAACATATGTGATTTGTTAGCATGAAAAGTTTGAGACCATAACAAATTTAAAATTGTAACCAGGATATTGAAAAATGGGCCTTATTTTAAAGAGTTTTCTCAAAAAAAATCAATGAATAATATTTTTGTAAATCAAGGGCCTATATTTGTCTAAACTCCCAAAGAAGTGCAAAGTTAACTTTGCAGTAAATTTTTAAATTATTTTTTTATGAAGTCGTGCATAATTAAGTTTGCACTACATGTTTTTTTAGCATATCATTATAAATAAGTGTTTTAATTGACAATACTTTAGAATAATTTCAAAAAATTACATATTTAAAACTCATTTATTAATACAATACGCATGTTAATAGTTTCGGGATTTTGTAAAGTTAAGTTTACCCTCCTTATTTTTTAAAACATTACTATGTATCTAAGTTTATTTGATGTTATTTTAGAGTTTTATGAATGAAACACAAGAATATACTTGTTAAAATATAAAGACATGATGCAAAACAAATTTGCATTAAATGTTTTGAATTGCAAAGTTAAGTTTGCAGAAAACACAATTTGTATAAAGTAAAATTTTGCTCAAAATACAATTTTAGTCAAAGCCCTCATTTTAAAACAAAATTAATAAATAGGCCCTTATTTTAGAAAAATAATAAAAATTAGGCCCTTATTTTCAAAAAATATTATTCCCCTGATTTTTCGTGAAAAACATTGTCATCTTAATCTATGTGGCTATCTTATAATTTTAACGTAAATTTTATTGGATCATACAAAATAAATAAAAGAAATTCATTATTTGAGTTAAAAATTTGATATAAAATGTTAGCAATTATTTTAATACTTTTTGCAATATTTTGTTATATTTTTTGAACTAAAACTTGTACAATGTCTTATTTTAATTGAAAAGTTATGTAGTCAAATATATTTTTAAAATTGCGTTATGTATAGAAAAATGGATAGGGACATTATCCGAATCCGAGATATCCAATGGGATAAGGATAATAATAGTTTAATAAACTATTCGAAGGAATACATATAAGGATTTAGATAGTAAATTTAAAAAAAGATATGGATAATGGATAGTGTAATATCCAGTCTGTATCCGATCCGTTTACACCTCTAATGATTTGACAATCAAATTTATTCAAAATAGTTTCATGCGAAGGATTCTAGGTATTCTTAAAAGAGTTTTTTGATAAAGTAAGTCACTTTTTAAACTTAATAGTCAAATTAAATTATTTTTTAATATATTTATCAAACTAGCATACTTTTAAGAATAGTGATTTTGAATCACTATTTTTTCCTTAAAATAGTTATTCAAAATCACTATTTTTCCTTTAAAATAGTGATTCAACATAAAAAAGTAATTCAAAATCACTATTTTAAGAAAAAAAAATAGTGATTCGAAATCAGTATTTTTAAAAGTGTGCTAATTTGACAAATATATTAAAAAAATTACTTAATTTAACTATTAAATTTAAAAAGTGGCTTACTTTAACCAAAAAAAAACTCCTAAAACTAATATTTAAAATTACTTAATTCGAAATCAGTTTTTGTTTTATAGGCTACTTGCACAAATTTCAAGACAAAGTTTTGCTAGTTTTTTATATTAAAAATGCTATAACTTAAAATAAAAAAAAATTAATTTTAATAAAAATTTAATATTTAAAATCTACTAATTAAGATCAATTAAACAAGATCTATCATGACTATAGAATTATGTAAAAAAAATAATTTCTACATTAAAAATGCCATAATACAACCAATATTTTTCGAGTAAAAAATTAAGGCAATCAAATATATTTAATTGACATTTTTCATACAACTTAATTATAGGCAATTGAATTGCTTAGAACTTATTTTATTTTTATGTAAATTACATACTTGCAATCAAACGCACCCTAAGTGAATTTTGTTTCCATGTCATACATCGTCGGCCTTAAGTGATTTTCTTTTACCATTTTAATATGTAATATATTATTTATACAAGTATACTATTATTGTTTAATACTATGTATAATAATCGCACATACTAATCACGCATACTTTAAATATAATTAACTATCTACCGATTTTAAAGATTTGGTAAAAATATATTACACTCTTATGTCTCTAATTAAGAGTATGCCTGGCCACCCTCATACTAAATGAATTCGGGGCAACATTTTTTTATCATGTATCTTCAATATCCATTTGTCTAATGTAGCAAAGCGATTCCATGATTTTTTTAATAATTATTAATTAGATTTCATGTTTGATATTAAGTTTTTGTTTATTTGTTATATAATTATTAAGATATTGTTATGGACATAATATTTATTTTCTAAATTAGCCAATTCTTAATGCATACTTATTAATAGATTTAATAATATTTATTACAGACTAAAATAACTTGCAATGCGCAAAAACTAGTTAATCTATATTTATATGGATAAGAAAAAGGAGAAAGTAGACCCAGCTATATAAATACAATACAAACGTCCAGTTTAGTAGTGAAAGACCAAGTTTTTTTTAACTGATCCGACGGTCATAGTAGGTGGGTGACACGAACAGTGGCTCTTACAACACAGTGGGTGACGTTAAGATGGCCGTAAACAAGAGAGAAAGAAGATATTTGGAGGGCCGCTGGAAGCGAGAAGGCGGACGTAGACGCGTGAGAGACTCGCGTCTAAGCGTTCGAAGCGTTTTCTCGCACGCAACTCTCACGACCCTCTCTCTCTCTCTCTCTCTCTCTTCCTTCATCATTACTAATCTCGCTCTAAACGATATCTCCTCTCCATTTCTGGCAGGTAGGTAACTCCTCTCTTCTTAATTTTGCCACTACACAATCTTTCCTTTTGCTTTATTCAAATTGGACTGAATTTCTCTGTCAAAAAAAAAAAAAAAAAACTTTCACTCTCTTCTTAATTTTTAAAATTTAATAAAGACAGAACAGAACAGAACAGAGAGTGATTCGTCTGTCTAATTATCTCAACAATCAAACATGAAGTTGAATCTCTACTTTATTTGAAACTGTATGAAACTCTTCTTTTTGATATTGTGGTTGGTTCGTAGGTTTCAAATATAAAAATGGCGTTAATTGGAACACGTCCAATTCCGAGTCTGGATAGTCTTGAATTACCTCACTTCTGTTTTAATTTGTCGACAAGACTTGTTCGACCAACCGCTTTACCTCTGCTTTGGAAATCTGGCTATCTATTTAGAAAGCGAAGCTCCTCCTCCAAGGTTAAGTGTTCGTTGTCACGACAAACTGTCTCTCCATTGGAATCGCAAGATAACGTTAATATGCGAGACTCCTTGGAGGAAGAATTCAGTCATGCTATGAAGTTTGACATTTCTGATTTTAACATTCATGATCGAGTTAGCACTGGCCTCGGTGGGCGGGTATAGCAACTTTGATATTGAATTGAATGCATTTCTTAGATATAATTTTTTTTTTTTAATTGTTTTAATAATACTTCAGCTTTGGTCAGGTGGATGAAGCAATTTTTGAAGCCACAGTAAAAAATGCTCATAGGTTAGTTGCTGGTGTGGTTTATTGGATATATAAGAATGTTACAAAGGGAAAGGTGTATGTATAATAACTTTATGAAATGAATGCAGCCCTTTGTACAACACAAGAGTCGTGCTTCGACAACTTACTAGTGTTCAAGCACAGCGAAGAGGAAAACGGGCCATACAGGTTTTTGGAGTGTATGGATTTATAGTTATGCTTTTGGTAATTTTGTAATAAAGTCTCTCAGTTTAGTTGTATGGTTTGGTACATTCTACTGTAGGTATTGAAGAAACTGGCCCGCCGTCGACTCATGTACCATTCCTATTCTATGCAAGTTCACGGTTATGTGTGTCCACCAACAACAAATAGCGACGATGGCTCATTTACCCTAGTTCATGGGGTAGGTGCCTAAGATGAACTTTAATGGTCATTAGTTGTATCCTGTACGTTTTTAGTAATTTAGTATAGCGAGTGGCAATTAAGTTGGGTAGTCTCGGATCAAAAGTAACAAGTAGCCAGTGGAATAAAATTCTTAGTTCAATTATGTTTAATGTTCTCTATTAACCTCCAATTCTGAAAAAATGCCGGATTATCGTAGACATGACTGAAGAAATTATGGCTGTTAAATCTTTCTTCTTTTGCAGTATCATGGTAGTTTTTCACTGAGACATTGGCTTCAACAGTCAGATTGGTTCCCAACATTAGAAGCTACCCTAGCCCTGGACGAGGAATCTGTTAGAAAAGTGGGAGATGATACAGTGGGTGGACCTGCTGTTTCTCGACAGTTGCGTCTTACACGGATTCTAATGAGAGATCTCCTGATTGGAGTATGTTATATATTTGGCTTTTTGCTTTCATAGACGATACTATTTTCCATTTTTGCACTGGCTCAAACGTTGTTTTCTACCTCAGGTGAACTACCTACACAGCCATGGACTTGCCCATACAGAGTTGAGGCTGGAGAATGTTCATATAAGCCCTATTGATAGACACGTTAAAGTGAGTGCCATAAGAATTATCTGCCAACTCTTTCCCTCTCTTTGCAAAGTAGAACCTACGTATATATATGTTCTTATGTTTTAACGACCGGTCATCAGTTTCTGGTATAACTAAGCCTGGTTAATTTTAAGATTCTTATAGACCCTACAAGAATACTTTATTATTATAATAACAAAACAGGACACGCAATGATTGCATATTGTGGGACAAGTGAAATCTGATTCTGGGGTGATTTGTGTTCTTTTACCGTCTCAAAGAACTCTTATACATAGTTGCCTTGTGGCGAATCTGTGCATTAATTAGACCTATTTGTTTCAGTAGCCTTACCTATGCAAGAAAGATGTGATTATGAAGTTAAGCATTGGTAAGCTATAATTTCTGTTTCATAATTTCCTGTTGAAGTTGTAACAAGAGGTGAATATGGTTAGGAAGTGAAGAGCTCTTATACGTAGTTGGCTTATGGCGAATCTATGCATTAATTAGACCTATTTGTTTCAGTAGCCTTACCTATGCAAGAAGATACGTGATTATGAAGTTAAGCATTGGTAAGATATAATTTCTGTTTCACAATTTCCTGCTGAAGTTGTAACACGATATGTGGATATTCCAAACCCACCCCCCACCCCCAAAAAAAAAAATTTAAAGCTGTTAGATTCATTTATTAGTACTTAGCAAGTTTATTTATTTTAGGGCATCGAGTTTTGTAAAAGGAATAGAAAAGGGTTAATGATGTTCTTAAGAGATTGTCTAGTTTCTTGAGAGATGATCGTTAGCAGCAATGATGAAGTTTTGGTGTTCGTTAGATGAATGTTCAGTAGTTTGTATTTGGTTCGTGGCCTGCTCTAATTGTTATGGTTCTTAAAATTTATCTGACTAGGTAGGGATACTGGGAAATGCTGCTGATTTTTATGAGAATAGTCCAAATAACAGCACGCAGGACAGCAATAAACATAGGCGACAAATGATGATTGCATTTGACATTAGGTACAAAGCGTTAAAACAAAACACAGCTTTTATTTGTTTTTTAATATCTTACCAGGGCACTCCTAAAGCTCATTTTCCATTTTTCAATTTTTTGTTTGAAAGATGTGTTGGATTCATCATGGCAAAAATGGTTTTGCAAGAACTCATGGATCCATTGATCTTTTCAAAGTTCAAAGCATTCCTCACAGAGGTATGAAAAACTTGAGTTTAAGTTCTGTTGAGATGTCAAGTAACGTATTAACATTCTTCTCCTTTTTTATTAATTCGCTAATATAGGGGAATGATTCTTCCTGCTTGCGTGAGTTTCTGCTGCGGACTCTCAACAAGAATTCCACATCTGGAAATGCTGGACTGCAAGTTAGTATTTGTTCCTTTTCACGAATCATTTGATCGGTGCTTTTAATTCCCTTTTTATACGAAGATCTTATGGTGCAGTATCCTTGCTGCAGATACTTGATAGGAACTGGGGCGCAGGATGGAACCTGCTAACGTTACTCCTTGCATCCAAACCTTCAGATAGAGTGAGGTATAGCAATGTAAATCTATTTTGAATGTTTATATGAACGAGAGATATTATCCTAAATTGGCATTCCGAATTTTCTCCGTTCTGGTGAATTTATAATATAATGACTTTCACTAACCACCATTCAACACAAGTTGCAAAAGGAGATATGTAATATAGATTTCTTGCCTATTAGGTGGGTGACTGGGTGGGATTCTATTAACAATATTGTGTTGTGCCACCCGATTGAGTTATGGGTCTGAATTGCTTCATAGGTGTTTAGATGCTCTGAGGCATCCATTTTTATGTGGACCAAGATGGCGTGTAGACCCATCTATGGACATCGTCAGATGGAGTCTTGGTTCGACTGCAGTTCGAATTGCAGAAGAATACATTTATGGCCAGCAGCAGGTATATAGAATCCTCTTCCCCTTTCCTCTAAATCATTCTAAATATTTGTTTGTCAGAGAATATCTGAAAATATTTGTATATTGAGCAAGGAATTGTTTATTTTAATATCAATGTCATTAGTGTCACTTTAGCAGGAAATTTCAAAATATCATCTCACGTGTTCTAATTTTGTAATGATGATGGACTAATTCAAGCTAGACCAATTGGCAAAGCTCCTTTTCATTTTTCACTGCTGCTGTTACTTCTCAATGTAGCCCTGGTACACGTTATAATCAAGTCTCCCAATGAAAAAGAGATTAGCTTCTGGACTAAACCTGTCCATATTGGTCCATATATATTGGGAGCCGTTCCTATACGCACCAGTGCGTACGCACTGGGCGTTTCCGCGAGTGGGTCAAATTTCGCACTTTTTTTTTTATCTTCTTTCTCTCTTAACATTAAACAATACTCTCTCACTCTCCCCAAGCTCCATCTTCACTTCTCTTGCTCTCCCCAAGCTCCACCTGCGCGCTCTCTTTCTCTCTCTAAAAAATAGTTCCGACGAGCTCGCTACCTACTACCTCCGACCAATAGTTCCGACGAGCTCGCTAGGTTCTTTCCGAAGGACAAGCTCTCCCCCTCTCTCTACACGGCATCAAACCCAACGAACTCGAGCTCTCTCTCGCGCAGCATCAAGCTTCAAATTGGTAAGTGGGTCTCTATGTCTTCTACTAGTTTCGAAATTTGTTGCATAAATTTCCTGCCTTAATGAGATGGAGATTTGGCTTGAATTTGGGGTGAGATTTGGCTTGAATTTTGGGTGAGATTTGGCATGAATTTCAAAACTGTAGGCTGGTTTTTTTTTCCTCTGTTGCTGATGCTCTCTTCTAGTTGAAATGGTGAGATTTGGCAGCAATTTTGGGCTTGAATTTTGGGTGACATTTGGCTTGAATTTTGGTCGGAAAGAACTTAGCGAGCTCGTCGGAACTATTGGTCGGAGGTAGTAGGTAGCGAGCTCGTCGGAACTATTTTTAGAGAGAGAAAGAGAGCGCGCAGGTGGAGCTTGGGGAGAGCAAGAGAAGTGAAGATGGAGCTTGGGGAGAGTGAGAGAGTATTGTTTAATGTTACGAGAGAAAGAAGATAAAAAAAAAGTGCAAAATTTGACCCACTCGCGGAAACGCCCAGTGCGTACGCACCGGTGCATATAGGAACGGCTCCCCATATATATATATTTTATGGTATCAAACTATCAATTGTCTTAACCCTGATACTTTTTCCCTTCTTTGGACCCTAACTTCAGTGTTGTCCTACTAGTTATTTACCTACAAGCATTTCCATTTAGAATGATCAAGTACAGAAACATATAAGGTTTATTGACCCTGTTAAATTTTCTTGTGTTATTTTTCATGTTCAAGCGTACTAGACTAGCACACTTCATCGAATTAATGGAGATGTTGAATCCTCATTCGAAGCCAAAGGTAAGAGATATCCTTCAAAATAAATGTCTGTTCTTTCTGTATTTTTCTGTTTCCTTTCTCACCCTTTCTCGCCTCAAATTATTGTTGTTACGTGACACACATGCCACTCTTTATTTCATCACTTATTGAAAATTTGATCCCTTGACCATTACTGATGAAACTGTGCATGGTTTCTGTTACAATGTATCTGAAGTTCAACTAATTGGAAAAGTACTAATTTCCTTTCCTACTTGTCAAATCATGACTAGTTACATCACTTGCATGTTATGTATTGGCTGAAATTTTTATTTTTTTCCTTCTTCCTATTGGACTTGCAGAATTGGCTGGAATTGTTGCCCGGAAAATGGCGCCTATTATACTGCACCGGGAGGCACATAGGATTGACACTTCGTCAGCCTCCTGCCCGAGTCCTCATTGGTGATGCGTGCCTTACAGTATCTAAAGGACCAAAGTCAAATTCACCACTTTCATTTGGCTCCGACATCAACTTCAGTATAATAATTGGTCAAGAGTGGCCCCATGACAAGACCGGAGTAACCGGGAGATTGCAAGTAAGATCATTCTTCAGATTGACAACCGGGAAACGGCTATATCTTAAACAAGAAAAGACCACAAACAATTTTTTCTCGGCCACACCAAATGCTGAGGGTTCTGTATTTGAAAAATTGTCCGGTAAAAGGTGGAGGAAATCACTTCCTTTCAAGGAGTCACCTTCGAGCCTTCCAGTGGCGAAACTGGTCTCGAATGACGTTGAGGTGAGTGTTAGTCTAAGCGAGCCATTGAGTGGAAATGTCAAAATTGCACAAAATGTAGTTCAAGAAGTTATGACACAAGTCCCACCCGAAATGTTTGATTTGTCAAAACTTGTCTGTGGTACATATTTGGACTCTAGGTTGCTGATCATTCGGGGTGTGAATGGATCAGCACTCTTCTTTACAAGATCCTTGGTATAAAATGGAAGCTGTAGATAAAAGGTCCTTGGTATAAAATGGAAGTTGTAGATAAGAAACTCTTATTCTGACAGCATGATTTATTGCTCTAGTCAATTGCTATATTCTGCACCAACAGTTTACTGAAAAAACGATTGCAAGCCACACCCAGAGATCACTCTAAGGACAGGTACTATGGTTTGTCAGGCAGTGTTACCTGATTCATGGGCCATATGGGGGTGCACTTGAGATAGGCTCAGTTGGAACGTTAGGTGTAATTCGTTTCCAAACGTCTGATCGGGTCGCTTTTAATAATTTTTCTAACATATATATACATATATATATTATCAACACACTTCAAAATATTTGAATACAACTGGATCCGTGAAATCTTTCCCCCGCTATTCTCGTTCAATTTACGCACGTTTCCCTCATTATTTCATAATAATAATAACAATAATAAGAGCACAAAACAAACAACATTCTCTCCCCTTCACAAACGAGTAAAAAAACTCTCCCAACATATGAACCCTCCCTTCACATGAAGTTACAAAATCTTCCCTTTACATACTAAGTTACAAACTCTACAACCTTCTCTGCATACTAATTAAAATCTAAATCAAGAGTCCGATCTTTATCAAACACCAAGAAGTG
This sequence comes from Lonicera japonica, assembly GCA_021464415.1. NCBI lineage: Eukaryota > Viridiplantae > Streptophyta > Magnoliopsida > Dipsacales > Caprifoliaceae > Lonicera > Lonicera japonica. The sequence goes on along the minus strand of CM038463.1, from coordinate 90,712,238 downwards.
ATGAGTCCACCGAAGCATTCTTCTCCCCTCCATACAAGTATATCAAAGTTTAAGCTATTATATACTAAAATACATCTGTATCTATAATGTGTGTACATATATCCTTACAATTCGCTAAATATCTGGGGTCAACTGTCCCAATACATGCTATAATACTCCAATGAATTGGGCAAACTGGTCCAGCTGACATGCTAACCAAGATAAATTTATCTATTGGCATTGTCAGTAACTTACAATGGACTGTCAAGATAAGGCAAACACAGATTACACTAACATCTCTGGTTTTAGTTAAGCTCAGATCAAAGGTCCGAGAGAGTATTACAAAATCTCCCCAAACTGGGAGTTAATACATTACAAAATTCCACCAAATTGCCAAAGATATGTTACCACTGTAAAAAAAGCAGATCCATAAAGAAATGGTGATATTCACTACAGTTGGTAGAAGAAAAAAAAACAGTACTCGTCGAGTACAAGCACCCAAATTTTCCATTAGAAGCTCCAAAAGGGGGCTCGCTACCACCTCTTCAAACATTAACTTCAGTACGCTGGTATAACTGTAGCACGATGCTCATTCCAAGCTCCTTGTATTAAAAAACGTACCATAAACTGGCAAAACAAAACCGAAGTATTAAATTCATAAGGAATGCATGAAAAAGCCTGTGAGGTTTATTTGTTTCCACCAAAAAACAACAAAAGTTCTCTACATTCGAAAGAAATAAATGCCTAGAAGAATATCAGTAAGTACAGAAACGATCTTCGGTTTTACAGATTAGATGCAACCAATCCCAGCAAGATACCTAAATTACAATAGAACAAACTCTTCCCATTATAAACTTACTTCAACGAGATGATGTCACAAAATTTTACTTCTCTAGATCAACCCCTGGCGTTGCAGATCAGTATATGTCTTCTTATTGTAAATGTTACCCTCACGATCTTCATATTCTTCTTCAAGATCAGGGCGCCACTTGTTCACTCCTTGTCGTTCTTGAATTCTCTCCCATAATTGTTTTGCTTCCTGTGGAGTAAAAGGAAAATAATATTACAGACCCACCTTGCTTATCGGGATGTCTCAGCTTATAGTTCCATTTCCTTTTTGGGACATAATCAATGTACCAAATCTCAAGAAAATAAGTGCATATTTCACCACTAATTAGGTTGAAATTAATGTTTTCTTAGAAAGTACTACATTCAAATATGTAAGATTCACCAAAAAGTGCTGCTATGAAACAATTTATTTCGTAATGAAAGAAGTAGCTCTTATAAAACCTCCCACAAGAAAGAAGTTCTAAAAGAAATCATTGCATACCTCAATTGATGTGATTTCATTGAAGTTCTTGGTGTTCGGAATACCCAGGCAGCGCATTCCATGCTGATGTCGCCATTCCTTGAAATGCCTTTCATAAGCTCTTCGACCCCAGTAGCTGTGGTTCCCACATATCTCGCATTTGAATTCCTGAAAGGTAGTCATAAAAATGTCTTGAGAAGCCATACAAACAAAAAATGCTACTATTATCCAACCAAAATACATATCACGATATAGTGAATTCTAAAATTCACTCACTGAAAAGCCTCCCAAGATGCAGTGGTTCAGCCATCAATGATAGCATCATTTCCACAAGAATACAAATAAAATATACATTCAAGCAGTGGAGGTACTCGTATAACAATAGGTCACTTAAAGACAAATTGTAAGAATGAAGACTTGCGATTAATATGGCTGGAATCTAGATTAACTGGGTGGGTGGGGAGAGGAACATCTAGTTAAGACACGAAAAAAACAGATGAAGAGGCACCTTTCATTAAATCCTTACCTGACCAAGACCATGAAGCTTATATAACCAGTAAGGAATAGGTTTCCCATCCCATCCCATTGGAAGCTTTAAAGGATTATAGATCTGCTGCTCTTCATCATCACTCTCACTGTCAGCTTGTTCCTCTTCCTGGTTAACACCCAAACACCCATCGTCAGGAAAACAGTAAACTACCGGATCAATTCCCGCCAAAACAGCACTTAGTTGCATAAAAATATAAGGAAATCATACAATATGGCGGCAGAATGTTATCAGTTTTCAGTTTTGGTCATATTCTTATGCAATACAAGTTATTTAAGGAGAGTTGTTTAGTAAGCTAAAGTAATACACCACAAAATCCAGAAGAAGTGCTAACATAAAGATGATAAATAGCATAGCTGGGAAAATAATTCGGATTCTTATAGTGGTTGACATGTAAACATAATCATTTAGTACATTTAAGAATGTCAAGAAGTATGGAACATCTGCTAGGGATTAATATTCTATACGATCTTCTTCAAATCCGTTGTAGCATGGTATATTGTACAGCAGCTAACAATTTGAAAAGAGAAACTGCAATTTGTAAATTAGGCGTCCCTATTGAACTCTGCCGAAAACTTTTTTTTTTTCTTTTGATCCCCACCGAAACTAATTTCATTATACTAGATATGCACTAATCTCATTGGCACCAATATCTGCAGTATGAATTGCAACAGGTTAAAGCTGCTACCCAGTAGTTTAAGATAATTGATAGGGCCATACACTTATCATATTTCAAATCCAGATGAGCCTCTACCAATAGTGATATTTCTTTACTGGATATGCTAAGTTACTCGATATGAAGTTTGTCACCCAATAAAAAACTGGCCCGTATATCACTGATAGTCACGTGATAAAGATTGGGAAGAGCATACTGAACACTTCTTAGGAATACTAACAAGAAACATCTGTGTAGCAATGGAGGCTTTGGTCTTTGGAGGAAGGGAGAGAATTGCAGCAAGAACAAATTTCTCACCTCCTCACGTTCTGCTTCCATTTCTTCATATGTCAGAGCCTGTTTCTTCTCAACATTTTCTTTTGTTCGCACGATTGTCTGCACAAATGCCACAATAAAGTTCACATCAACTGCAGTCAGCAGATGGCATGACAGATATTTACATGGGATGCTAGCAGGTATGGAAGCTAACAATTGCAAGCATGGCGAAAATTCTAAATTAAAATCTTTGCATATTTGTTTTCTATTGCAATAGGAGAAGTGAAGGAGGGGGAAGAGAATACGGTGCCCGGCCCAAACTGACCTCCTGCAACAGGTCACATAGCTTTTCCAACTTCGCTTCCATCAGCGCAACCTCTTTCGAATTGTCAGTTTGTTGTGGAGCTGCAACACCACCATTCTGTTGCGATCCGCGTGAGCCTTTGGCAAAATGCTTTTTTGTCCAACTTGTCAAGAGGTGTATTCTGCAAGAAGAAAAATTACACTCAGATGAATATTTCCACTTGATTCATATTGAATATGGATCTCAAAAACAATCAGAAGTAGGAGTTGACAATGTAAAAACCTAGAAGGTAGATTATGTAAATGGAAAAAAGGCTTGACAAATTAAGTTGTGATTTCTTTTTCCCCAAAAAAAACCTTGTTCATTTGGAGTATAATCCTAACAATAAATTTTTTAATCATGAACAAGTGAGCTTCTGACTATTTTCCTCCCATGTATGTCTGATCCATCTTTATATTCCCGTATGGCTTAGTTAAACTGCCAATAAGTTTGAAGAACAGGAATCACTCGTAATGAACACTAACAACAAAAAAGGACCTAAAATTTAGGAGGTTTGAGTAATGCTGTATAAAGCCCCTACACTATTGAAACTCGTCATCAATTCTGAACACCTATTTGAACAATATCTTATCGGCCTTCAACATGTTATTGGCCTTCATTTGTGGTAAATAATTAAATATATGCTCAGTGTATGCATATTTGAAAACCCTAAACCATGTTTTCATATTTGCAACACATTTCTGAACCAAAGGATCAGTACATGGGAGGGAATTACGTACTAGATGACTTAGTAGTGACTTTACCCATGAGATAACAGGAGTCTTGACCAAATTTCGAGATGCTAGAAACCATAAATAAACAAAGTTGAAGTTAATAAAAATCCTGTAACACAGGATCGCAACCAATCCCTTGTGAAAAACATTCACTGCAAAAGCTTTTGCAAATGACATCTATAACTGAATATGAATTTTCCGTTGTTCTATAATATCGCAAGAACAATATTAAGTGAAGCTTTCATTGAAATGAACATACTTTAAGACGTGAAGAAGTTGTAGTGCAATCACCTTTGTAAGAAAAAGCCTCTCTGCACGCTGCTGAACAGTGCCCCCCGTCTTTAGTCCTAATGCAGCCAATGCCTAACAGGCGATAAATAATAACAATACTAAGCAATTACCAAGAAAAGACACCATAATTTCGCAATAAAGTTTAAAATACAGTAATATTAAGGAACATGCACCCCTCTATTGCTCCTCTTTCTTTGTTGTTTCTTTTAATAAATATAGAATTGGTGATACTCTCTATAGCTCCTTGTAAAGCTTTTTGTAACACAATGGCATGCCTCAGCCTCACACACATTTTTTCATCATTCCAAGCAACACGAGCATTAAAAGGGGGAACAAAAGATGATATATTTAAAGTGAAAGGAACAATGAAAGAAGTTGCTAAAGAATCTTGAAGAAAATTGTTGTACCTCTTTTAACTTCTCTGGTCCCACTTCGATTAGCTCTTCAACATTACTATAATAATCAAGATCAATTCCAGTATTCTGAGATGGAACGTGTCCATTATCTTGAGCCTCGTCCCCCCATCCTTGTACCATGCCACTAGCCCAGTCCTCTTCAAATTCAGTTACTACCTGCCACATCAATCCTTTTCAGAAAAAATACAGGTGCAAAAATCCTAAATCTAAGAGGATACAACCAAAAGATTGCCTAACGGAATTCACCCATCATCCTAAACTTAAAAAAACAAACTGCAAATACCGTACTGTCATTAAGGAACTGGAGTTCAGTTTTAGATTCTAAGATGTGTGAAAGAAATCTTAGTTACATTAGAATTTATAAGATTTGAAAGGACAATATTTCTCGGGACTCGAGTAATGTTTAGTTCAATGTGCACGAATTCAGCATTACAACCCAAGCTTTCTAAATGATAGTGAAATTTTTCTTACAGGTTTTATAAAACTTGTTAATTCCCCAATCCATCAGAACAAAACAAGTTGCAATTAAAGGGCCCCACTTTTGGCAAGAAGGCTTTCATAAAAATAGTTCAAATCTCATACACATACAACATACCATACATACAAATTGTATTGCTAATTACCCACTTCTAAACAGTTGGTGAAGTTGAGAAAGGAAATGGGTGAAAGGAAGAGGTAAATGTATAGAAGAGAGATGAGAGAATTGGTAAATCGCAATAAAAGTACGTTCAAATTCTTTATAGTATATTAAAAAAGTCACACAAATTCCTAATTTTAAAAAAATCCATTGGAAAGAAAGAAAAAATCCTGAAATACCACTAGATTTGGACCCTTCTTTAAAGTATCCGAATAATACTGATTGAATACCAAAAGACTTATTTAGATTATTTAAAAGTCTTAATTGAATACCACAAGACTTATTTATCTCAAAATAGTCTTTTAAAATCCTAATTGAATACACCCCCCTTAGATTCTAAGATGTGTGAAAGAAATCTTAGTGCTTATTTTATCACCATCAAACAAAACAAGTAACATACAAACCTCATTTATGCAATTGTAATTATTCAAAGTATATTAAAATCGGAAAGAAAGAAAAACAACCCAAGCCACCCAACCAAGAGATATAGCGCAAAACTGGCTGGGGTAATATGCTATTTTATCACCCAAATAACAAATCATATGGTAACCAACATAATATTGACTTAAAAGAACGAAAGCAATGAAATAATAAAGAATATTCATTGGATGGAAGGCAGTAAGAAAGGGTAAGATCGTCTAGAAGTGAACCTTCGAGAATATTCTATCAAGATCTTGCAAAGGCTCTGTCCTCTCAAAAAAGTAGATTAGATACTCCAATAATTTACCCAAATACTCCATATACTGCCTGCAGAAACAGTATACAAACATTATTTTAGAGATCCATAGGAATAATATGGCAATAATAATATTAAGCTAATTTCTCTTAAACGTTCCAAGGATGCACAAAACCCATGTAAATATGGTATAAAACCGAAACAAGGCAATAACAAGCACCTAGCTAAAGTAGGAATCTAGACATTGACAAAAGAATCTAGTGGATACCACAGCATCCATGACATATTATGTAATTGTTGAGACTATAAATCCCACATCGGGTAATTGGATCCTCTCAAAACAATATATAAGAATAAAGGGCTGCTCCACCTATTGCCAATTGATTTTGGGTTGAATGCTCTGAACTCTATTAGTAATAAAAAAACAATTGCCTTCCTTAGTCACCAAAACCTTATCTTTAATGATCTCTATCCTTCTCCTTCCAAATGCACCAAAGGACATTGGGGTTGCTTCTTGCTAAAACACACCCTCCTTATCATCACATGGCCAGTTGGCCCTCTCCTTTAAATTGTAGAGAAAACAAACATCTGTTACGAATTGAATATTTTGAGCTATTTAAGTAGTAATGCGTATACCTTGTTAGCTTCAATTTGCGAGGAATCTTCTGTGGTTGTGAAAAAACTTCGAGGTAAGCAGAGTAATCGATAGGCTCCCCAAATTTTGAATTGATGTACTTGTTGAACAATTCATGCAAATCTAGGTATCTTCCGAAGGCTTCCTGAAAATTGAATCTACATTCAGTTAACAAAAATTGCATACCAGAGAAAAAGAATAATTAAAAGCAAAACACTAGCAAGAACAATTTTCAATCTTTTGCTTAAAAAGAACACAATCTTTTAAGAATCTGCCAATTATGAAGTAAATGATAACATTTATCTCGTAAAGGCATGGTCATGAGGTAAATCTTGCTTCTATCCAGAGGAAAAGATGAAGCTTTTACAATAAATCAAATGTTCAAACCCTTGGGCAATAAGAAACCAATGCACCAAGTGATACATGAATCCTTGTGGCTAGTTGTAATTATCTCCCAATCACAAACTTTTTTTCTCATCTCTTTTCTTTATTTCCCATTTTTCCTGTGCGTGTCTATAGGGGGCTTGTTACAACATGGATATTCCCTTAATTCATTTTTGGTCGGGACTAGTTCCAATACACGTACAACATTCCATACACTAATGCATCAAGCATTAACGAAGAAGGAACCAAAAATAAAAACCCTAATTCTGAAAACTGCATAGGCCTCTCTGCTACTCTAAGAGTAGTATCTCTTCCATGGAGGTCGATACATATTAGATAGGTCAAATGAGTTCTTAGAAGACTGAGTACACTGTGAGGAAACTATACTAAAGCAAGTCATGATACAGACATAAGTAAAACTGAGCCATAACTCCATCTGATATCTTCTAATAGCCTTCTTACTGAGGAGATTTTAGAATGCAGAGTATTGCTAACTGATGTTGCATGTTTGCACGTATAAATTTACAATAATCCAAACTTATAACTCGCATAAAAACTTGAAAGTTGAAATACTATAGGTGAGTAGAGAGACCTCCCCACTGAACTCAATTGGTGGTTCCTCCTTGAGTAGTTGCTCATACTCGTCAGTGGTATCAACTACACGTGCAGCAGGATGACGTCTATGATACTCACGAATCTACACGCATCATTCAACATTCAGTTTAAGTGCATAATCAATGGTAACCAAGCTCACAGCCACCAGGAGAAAGAAAATATCATAAAAATAAATAAAAAAGTAAAAGCCTATTAAATATATTACCTCTTTTAATCTGTCATAGAATGCACTAAATACGTTAGTAGTACCAGTGGCGGTTTGGCCCCCGAGAGCAGCAATCTCATCCTTCCTAGCACTATCATTATCTTCATAAATCTCAACCTAACAACAATACAAACAATACACATTCACATTCACATTCATTCATACTAGGCTTACAATTCAAGCATAAGAAAGTGTGATAAAATAAAATCAAAATTGATAATTGTAGTGGTTAGGGTTAGGGTTAGGAACCAGTTTGTGAGTAGTGGAGGAGATTTGATCGATCATGTTACGAACACGGTGGCTCTGAAAGAGTCGGTCCTTGTTGGAGGTAGGATCGTTTTGTAGATCCTTGACGATGAGTCTCTCTAGCCGCTCCACTTCCTCGTGAGCCGACCGAGTCAGCTCCAGTAGTGTCGACGACATCTTCAATCGTCTATCTCTCTCCTCCCCGACGGTACGAGGCCAGTGAATATTGCTCCGGCGAACTTAGGGTTTAGTCCTCTTTTTTCCCAATTGCTATAAGCTTCAGATATTTTACCAGCGGAGTCAGTACGTTGAGAGCAACCGTGTTTATACGATGGTGGCAATTAAAGTAACGCGATTGTAACTTCTCAAACAAAAATTAAAAATCCTGCAAAAAAAAAAAAAAAAAAAAAAAAAGCTATTTACTTTTAATTTGTGTTATTACTAGATATACGGGCGGCCGTCAATATTTGTACACAGTTTTATTTTTTTGCAAGTTTACATGTAACTTAGAATGCAAAAAATTAAACATAAAAATATTTCTAGCTTTTGTAGTTAGAAATTGTTTTTCAACTTTAGGCCGAGGTTTCGAATTTAGTTAACTACACCAAATTTTGATCTTATAATTAAATCAAACTGCTTCCATTTTAAAATATTATAAATTTACAATACATATAAACAACTTAAATTTTAATATTCATCTGTGTTTGATTGTAAAAATTGAATAATCATAAATATAATAGTTAAAGTGAATTAATAAAAATTCACATAAAGTTATTTAAATAAAAATTGTCCTTGTTGGTGCTAAAATCTAAAAGAGTATTTTAAACCGCACAATCAAATGACAGATTCGATGATTGGTATGATGAACTCAACAAAATAACATAATCAAAGATGTATAGAAGGTGTTGACCTCGTATGAAGATACAGGTTAATCCTCTCATGTGGAATAAAGCTAGGAACATGGTTTGCTTTATATTAATGATAAACAAACAACTATTACAAATTCACATAAATCTCTCTAACCATTCTATCCTCACAATGTTACAATAAGATCATACTCGAACTATACGAGCTCTAGCTTTCCTAATTTAGGAGCTCCACTGGATACTCTTCGCTATATCTTTATCTCATGTTGTTAAGTGGGTAGTCTTGGTTAAGCTTTTTATTTCTTGTCTAAAACTTAATTGTTGAGAGAAGTAAATACTTCGTGTATATATATATATATGACTGGAGAAAACGTGTGGCTAGAGTTCCCAGAGCAGGTCTGGAGCCATCCTTCAATCAGTACTAACTTTGACTTTACTTCTCCATGAATTCTGGTGCATTAAATGCAATTGATGTATATTTAATGAAGGTAAAAGGAGTTATGCGCCATCTGCAGAGCAGGTGACAGTCGCCCATACTTCTGCAAACCACTCTGACAGAGTGGTTGAATGAGAGGGAGCTTCATAGCTGCCAAAGGAGCTCTGGAGCTCGAGTTTTGCAATTCGCCGTATGTAATCAACTCTTGAGTAGGTACCCGCTTATTGAGAGGCTCTATCCTTCTTACGGTGATTCAACAAGGCTCCTCCAAACTCCTCGGACTGTAGTAGGCCTAATAGCTGACATGGATAGCCATATGTCAACTCATGGTGGCGAGATAAATCGGATTAATAATTTACACCATCACATTTAAAATTTTATATCTGTCAAAGGTTATTGGAGTCGCCTTAAAGAAAATCGAAAAGTGTTTTAAGTAGAAATCTAAAGTATTTTGAAATATTATTTTCGAATTTATGAATTTAACATATAACTTTGCAAGTATTGCAGTAACAAGTGAATGTAGCAAAGATTTCGATATTACATTCAATGATAATCAAATTTATAAGCTCTTTATTATCCACGAAGAGTATGCCAATTAGGACACAAGATAATTGGCTTCTTCAAATGTTAATTTTTAATCAGATAAAAATGAAATTGACTTGCCAAAATAAATAATTAAAAATTTCACAAACAATCATGCGTAGCAAGAAATTCTCGTGGCCGGTAAAAAGGAAGAAAAAGAAAGATTAAAAATGAATATGGACGGTGAGCCGATACATTTGATCCAGTGGGTTTGGTTTGCGGAGAAAACTGAGAGCTAATTGGATCTTGTTACAAGTCTGACCAGATTTAGCTGGGGCTATGATATTGCATCCAAAGTAGGATGGGCCTGGGATTTGGGGAGGTTGAATCCAATTATGTATTACACAAGTAAGCCTTTTTTCCAAGATTTTATAAAAGCACGAGAGTTGTACAAAAAAAATAAAATTCCTAGAATCATTTGTAAATGGTTTTGTTAAGAACAAACCTGTAAATCTCGTATGTTAATTCAATTTTACACAAAACTTAAAAGTACAAAAAAATGCTCCAAATCAACATTTGTTAACTTTTGTGCAAATTTTGAAAGGATAAATGAAATACCAATACTTGTTAGATGTTATTTATGCAAATTTTATATAAAAAAAATGAATCAAATATATAAATTTTTAATAAGATTCATACTTCTTATCAACAGTTATGATATTACAAAATTTTATGTTTTACACAATATCTAAATTTTATACAAAGCATTTTTTAACGTAGTATTTTAAGATACTATTGCTAGAATCAATAATTCCATGATAACTACTATATAGAGGGTTTGATAATATGTTAAATATTTAAAAAAAAAATTATATTCTACACAATTTTTGAACTTTACGCAAAACATTTTTTTATGCTAACTCTTAAAGACGAGTTCAACAATAATATTTATAAGGATCAAATCTTTAAATACAATAAGTACGTACATACATGGGAATTGAAGTTGATGAGAAGTTCTTTCTTAATTAACAGAGCAGCCCAATAGACTACGAAACCGTTGAAGCCTCACCCTAGGCATACGATGACATGACGCACAGAGGAATGAAAAAACACACATGATATCCGTGTTCAACAACCTTAATAGTGTCTGTCAAGAGTCAACTGACACCTACCCCAAATAAAGTGAGTGTTTGGCTTAACAAAGCAAAAACGTACCACTACTTCCAATCACACCAACTTCTGATTAGTCTCCTCCCCCACAGTCATAAATTTATCACACCTACCTACCCCTCCTCTTTTACTCATCAACAACCCCTTTTCCAAAGTCTTGTCGTCTATCTCTTCCCTTCATTGGTTGGACCACTTTTAAGTGATTAAGAGCATTTTTAATAGTAATATATAAAATTAATGTACAAAAATATATGAACTAATAAATAATTAATATTTAATTGATAAAAATTTGTTTTACACATAAATTATATATATTCTCATTTTTGTTCCAATAGTTTATACTTATAATTTTGCATCAATTATATAGAAACACATGGAATATATAATATTAAACATTTTTTATAAATATTTTTATTTATAATTAAATAGTCAAAGTGGGTATTGATTTTCAAGATCTTGATGAGTCGAATTCAAATATTGCAAGTTTTATTACAAAATATATTTTTAATTTTTAATTATACTATTTTGAAGTTTTTGTAAAAAGTTGGAGAGAGGAAATGATGAGGTAGATGTGTAAAATATACACCCATTTTACACAAAAGATGATGTGGCATATTTTATACAGCATCATTGAAGCACCAAAAATTATACACAATGTGTAAATTTTATATAAATTCTATGTGGCATTGTTTATACATGCCGATCAGAGATGCTCTAATGGTCTATTTGGTTAAAATTTTAAGTTGAGTTTTTGACAAATGTGAAAGTAAGTTAAAAGCGAATTTGATTTTTGTTGAATTTTTTTTCAAAGTCACAATAAATTATGAAACCATCACACGCTCTTAATTTGGTTGTCTTTTCGGCTTTTCCCAACAATAGAGCTAGCTACGGTTATCAAAAGTGGGGAATTGACACTTTTAACCCTAAAATTTGAAGTTAGTTGTAATTTTAACCTTTATATTTTAATTTTAATAATTTTAACCCTAAAGTATGATAGATGTGCAATATAAACACTCCATCCACTCTCGTTTGAAACATGTTAACGGTGGCTTACGTGGCTACAATATGGACAAATGAGTTATTTGACTACAATGTGATTCTGTATTTGCGTTGAAATTCATCATCACTGGCTTTTAAACGATACAATTCGACTTAATTACGATTAGTAAATCTCTTTATATTCTTTAAAACGACATAAATTAGGGTTAAAATGCTGTTCTGAGATTTGGTTTTGTTTACGGTGCAAGTTTTCTAAAATGTTAGGGCTAGTACAATCTTTGTTTTTTTTTTGTTAAAGTTGTTTATTATATATAGTGTAATCAATCTTTTTGATTTTTTTTTATTCTGTGTTGGAGCCACATCAACCTAGCTATCACATAAGCTGTTGTTAACATTTTTCAAACGAAGACTAATAAAAGGTTTACATTACACAACTTAAAATACTTCAAAGCAAGGGCCGATCAAAAAAAAATTTGAGGGAGATCATACGATTTTCAACAACGTAACATACTTAATATAAAAAATGTAAAGTTACATTACAAAATAAAAAAAATATATAAGTTGCACTACAAAATACATACCTTTCTTGCAATTTTCCTTTCACTGAATATAGTCAAAGAATTTATAAGAAATTCATCTTCCATTTTACTTCAAAATTTGGATTTAACAATATTTATAACAGAGAATGCAAGCTCTCTCTATATACTATTTTATTATTATTATTATTATTATTTAAGGGACCACAATAAAAATTTCATACACTTAATTATATATATATATATATATCAAAAAGAATTTGGGGGGGGGGGGGGGGGCCATGTCCCCCCTTCTCATACACATAGATCAACTTCTACTTCAAAGATGAAATTGTCAAAATTAAACTAGTTAACAACCCGTGTGGCTGCACTTGCGTTTAACAAACCTTATTTTTAACGATGTGTGGATAATTTGAAATTATTTGTAAATATATGTACATAAATACATTCATTGTATTATATAATTTAGTATAAATAATTATATACAAATGCATATGACTATTCATCAGAGAAAATGTGAATGGTGCATATTTGAATCTTAAAAAAACACATTCCTACATGACTATTAGTATCCTATATATGCTTTTAATGTGACACGTAAATAAATATCATATACTATATAAATAAATATGACAAATTAATTCAATGAGCAAAACTTTAAAAGTGATTAATGAATCAAAAGTATAAAAGTTATTAAACTATACTAAAGATTTGAGTTAGACCGAATCAATGGGTACTATATAAAAGTTTTAGTTTAGCATAAAAGTAATGGTTATATCATACACAACAACTTAATTACCAGCATAAAAATTTATTTTATTTGCTTGGATTCTTAATTCTGGGGAACATCACTATTATGTAAGTTATATATCCATACTATTAAATAAACTTACAACATTAGTAGCATTTGTTTTTTCGCTTTGCCAAATAATTTGCTTAAATATGTTGCTTATGGAGAATAAAATATATATCGTTTCTATTTCAAATTAATTTTGGTCAAACCAAGTTGACCAAAGAGTAACGTTTTAATGAATGAGCGCCACAAGTCTCAAAATTGGCATAGCTTCTAGCCGTGCTAATTGTGTTCCAGATTTTGTGAATCAGCACCATTTGACCACATACTGCATGCATTAGGCACGGTATGGAATTGTACTAAAAAATTTGGTACTATGGTATTTGGCACAACTGCCAGAGTAGGTCAGCGACGATGTAGAACCGTTTCAATTAGCAAATTTTGGTGTAGTGATGGTTGAGAATATCGATAAAAATAAGACTATTAATTTTAATCCATTTATGAAATATAGTATATTAAATAATACTACTTCCTCCATAATAGTAAATAGTAAATTAAAAAAATTTATAATTATTATTTTATCATGTATTAAGAATATATAAAATGTAGTTAATAATTGATTAATGTTACTACCATTAAAAATATAAAAAAAGTAATTAATAAATAATTAAACCCTCACTCTTAAACATTTTGCACTCAAATGGTACAACTTAATCATCCTATACTTTTGTTAAAACTTTCTCATAAAATCTTATATATATATATATATACCATGCACATCATGTATCAAAGCAAAGTAGTCTATAGTATAGATAATTGTAACTATCTCAAAACATAATAATTTAAGTTGTCGATTCCCCCATCAAAAGTGTTAAATATTACGGGCTATTGGAGTCATTTTGTCGTGGATTAATTGCCACATTCATTCATTGAATGCGACTTCTCATTCCCCTCATTTTTGTCTTTTGTATCGTCCGTTGTTATTGTAGGTCGGAAAATAACTCTAGAGGGGGGGTGAATAGGGTTTAAAAACTTTAATGTGGAATTAAAAACTTTTCTAACAATGTTTAAGTAAAATAAATTTATTAAACAAATATATCAAGGAATGTAAGCACATAAAAAATTAAATCAACAATCTCAAGAGCAAAAAATCAAACAATCACTAATAAAAAGATTGAGTAAGAAAGATTGAACCGATTTAAAGTTCAAGGCTTTTTGTCCACACGGTTTTGGTTTACCAAACCATAATCCGCGCTCGGTTAGTTCCCCGAGAATTTCCACTAATAACAATCTCCTTCCGGGTGAAGATCAAACCACTACAAGTGTATCATCTCACACACTCTTTACAAATATTGCTTGACCACAATATTCACACAAGAAACTCTTTCTTGCTAACCTTGTGAAATTTACCTTTCACAATTTCTAAACAAGAATTTACCTTCTTGTTTTTCCTATGAGATTTATCCTTTCACAATTGAATACTAAATTGTTTGGTGATTCACACCAATTAACAATAACTCTCAAGTATTTAAATAATACAATTGAAGCTCACACTAGAGTTACTTGATTGATCAAGATTTATAGCTCAATAAGAATGATTGATCAAAAACAATTTCTTGAATCTTTTGATATTGAAGATAGATGAAGTATAGAGTATAAGAGTGATTCAAGGTGTTCAAAATGTGTCTTACATATTGTATATATAGTCCCAAAAGTGATATAGCCGTTGTAGAGGTTTGGTAAAAGTTTGGTACCAAAAATAGTAAAAAATCAGAAATCCAACGGCTATATTCTGAAGCATCAGTCGACTGATGGGCTCTGCTGCCCAACAGGCCAAAAGGCCAAAAATTCTAATTTTTGCACTTTTGCATATAAGCTCCAAAATCAATTCTAATGTTTTGGGGACTTCAAAAATAAGTTTCTAAGACACCTATTTTTGGGAAAACTCAAAATAATGATCGTTTGAATTTAATATGAATTTATTTCAAAACTGGTTTTTGCTAAAATGATGTTTTGAAATGATTTTGATTCAAACTGATTTTGATCAATCTAAGAATGATGTATGAACATGTTTGAGCTATATAATCAATCAATTAAGAAACTTTACATTAATCCTAAGCAAACACTCAATTACCGAATAGATGAGTCTTCGAATGCTTTGATTTGTTTCTTCAAATTGATTATTCCTTGAAGTTTTTCCCTTGAAGCTTTGGCATATGATCCTTGATCTTTTGTGTCTCATGAAATGCATTGCTAGCATATGTGTGATAAGAATGATCTCTTGCTAGTCCATTGCTTAGTTGACTTGATCGGAAATTGAGTGAATGATCCTTGTCAAACTTTCTTCGAGCAATCATGTTATTCTTGATTTTCCAAATAAGAATGCTATAATCTTAAATCAAGAACATGTTAAATTACACATGATTGATTTATTGTTATTATCAAAATAAGATTAAGACCTACAAGGTCAACAATTATAATTAAATAAAATCTTTTGCATAATTTCACACATAATCAATGATCCATGTTCTAGTTTTAATTAGTTACTAACAATGGCGAATGATTTAACTTTTGTTAAAATAATAGTGAAAGAAAGGATAGCCGATGATTTAACTTCTGTTAAAATAATAAAGAGAGAAATACTAGAATAAAAAAATTTATTTAACTGATATGTAATATGAGTATGGCTTAACTCTATTTATATTAAGAGCTAACTTTCTAATTTATTTCTATACAAAATTAATGCGAAACAAATTAGATTATATATAATATGAATATGAGATAAATTGTATCCGTAAATATTACATATAGATATCTACATATTAATATTCTACAACAACTTTGACAATATTATAAGTTATGCACAAAAGTGGGATCTTTACTTAAAAGTGGTGATAAAATTTTAAATATTTCAAGAATTAGTGGATTTCCAATAATTTAATCAAGGAACCTTTTCATGAATCTTTACAAACATTTCAAAAATATATATAAATGCACAAATAAAATTTGAATTAATAAAATGTTGGATTTATAACTCCAATATTTTTATTTATTATTATAGTACGTATAAGTCTCTACAACATAATGATTTTTTCCTCTTGAAGAAAGAAAGACATTTTATTTGACAACTTAACTAATTACAAATTCATGCGAGACATGAGACGATATTCAAAATATTATTAAAAAGAATTATGTACTAATAAAAAAAAACTTATTTAAATAATATAATACCGGCCAGTATAAATTTATGCCAGACAATCCTAACTATATAAGAGCAAGTGGGTTTTACACAAAAAATTTTCACATACATATTTACTCTCAAACAATCAATATTAATACACGTGTAAAAATAAATGGTCCAATAAAAAACAACCACACGAAGAACACAAAACTACACAAATGAGTGGGTGGAGAGAGAATGAGTGAATGGAGAGAGAATGTGAGCTGTGTGATTGAATTAATGAGGAGAGAGAATAAGTGAATGGAGAGGGAATCTTTTTTGGCTGTGTAAATTAGATGTATAAAATACACAACTATTATACACAAAAACTTAGTTGGCATGGATTTTACACAACCATTAGACCAACAAAAATATTACACAATCTATGAATTTTATACAATGCTAAGTTGGCTATTTTTACATAGCCCTATTGGAGATGCACTAATAAAGCATAATTAATCCAAACAACAAAAGCATTGAACGTCCAAAGTAACACACATGTAAATTAATGCATTTTTGCTTAATAAATAACAATATATCAATACAAATTTATGTAACTACGCGAGACAATCTAGCTATACAATAAAATACACAATTAATCTAAATAGTAAAAGTATTGAATGCCTAAAATAATGCATGCAAATTGATGTATTTTTGCTCAAAAAAATTTGTTGCAGAAAAAGGAAAATGAAACATTAAAAAATATAATAAATGGAGTCACTTTTTCTCACTCCTCTAGTATTACTAATATATATACTAGTTAACCACTTGTGCGATATATTGATATTTAATAAATATGTAATTTTAGTAGTGTTTGTCTTAATAGCTTTGTCAAATAATTGAAATATGGGTACGCCTCATTTTACGAAGAGACATTAATTTAAATCAATTAATGGTTGAGAATACACTATTATTGGCAAACTTATTAGCATTTTTAAAAAATAATATAATAAATGCTATTTTCAATTAAAAATATAAAAAAAGAATTAATTTATTACTTCTTGAAATACTATATAGTTGTATAATACTATATAGTATAGTATAGTTTTGAACATTAAATTGACTGATGAAAAAAATAAGAAGTACGGGAACAGAGAGACGGAGAGTCTATGGATTAAGAATTAAACCTAAGCGTTTCCCAACACGACCAGACTTGAGAGGGGCCTCATCGAACATCACACTTTATTTTATTAGGCCAGAGAAGTTGGGGTTTTGAATTTTGACTGATGAAAAAGGCACAAAGCAAATGGGCATTTTTATAAATACAGCAGCTAAATGAAATTGATAGAAACACACAATAAGTGAGTTGGTGGAGTGGAGTGGAGTGGAGGTATCTTTTCATACAACTAGCCCAACTATAAATATTTTTGAAAATTTGTGAAATATTTTATATTATATAATTTCTTATTTTCAAAATAAATAACAATAAACAACAAGTATTGAATTCTTAATATTACCTAGACAAAAATAACACTTAACTATTGGACACTGTCACTTATTTTTTAAAGTAAATAAATTAATATGTATTAGTTATTGACACTTCAACATTATAATTTGGCACTCCCAATGAGTCTCAAATGCATTTCTGAATGTCACAAAAAAAAATTAAGAAAAAAAAATGTCGTTACATAGTATTTTAAAGTGTAATAATACAAGATACTTAATAAACACGTCTTCAACTCAAATTCGTTATTGCATATTGACAAAGTGCTAATATTAATATAATTAAATAATTGATGCCAATGCAAATGACTGGCTAATGCCGGTCTCATGATCGTGTCAAATACAAAATAATATAGACCTAGCTACTTCCACCCACCACACCATCTCACTATTCCCCAACTACTCTCTCGCCCGCATGGAGAATGGCTTGAGCTTTACTAATTTGCGATTTCAAGCAAATGTAATGATGAAAAAGCTAGACAATAGAAGAATATTAATACTGGCATGTATACAAAAATTAAAGTCTACAAATGTTTAGTACTAACTAGTAACTCGACGATTTCATCTAGCTACATGCCGTTAAATCTCACTTTTTGGTCATTCAAATATATTTTGCATGCTAATCTGTTACATATCACATGTTTAGCTCACTCTTAAAAAAAATGTCCTTGTTTCATTAGACCTTACTGCTAGAATATTCATGGAAGAAAAAAGAAAAGAAATGATGGAAAGAAAGAAAAATGAAAGAAAAAAAATTAGTTATAGAATTTTTTGGCTACCAAGAGTTTCCTTTGCCAATCAATCTTTGCGGATAAAGAAAGTACTTTATACGGTTTTATCAAATTTAAAGACGGTGAACTTTGGTGTATAAATAGAGAATAGCATTTGAACATTTTTTTTTGCCTCGCGCTGAGCATCAAGGGAAGAGAGAGAATTTTAATTATTTGGTAAAATAATTTATTGTATAAACTTTAATTTTTTTGAGTGAGATTAGGTGTACTGGAGTTAAGGGTTAGAGAGTATACTGTTATTATCTAAATAATGAAATCGGGCTCAATGTAAATTAGGGGCAATTTGTCGATACCACTTAGTTTCTGACATCTCTTTTTGATAATGTTATTTTATTTATGTGCATGTTCTATCAAATATATGTATTGGTTAATTATGATGTCAAAGTTATTAATAGAAGATCCTAACATTTCATTAATAATAATTAATCGCTGTGGGATCACTCATATTTTTTTTTCTTTTAAGAGTTCCGCCAATGGGTGGGACGTTTTCCCGGTCAACTAAAGATTTTATATTATTTCTAAAAAAAAAAACCTCACTCTTTAATCTACTCATATTCTTATGGTTGTGGCCAGTGCACCTGTCGGTCATTTTAATTAATTAATCAAGAAGCTTCCAAGTAAAATCTCTGGATACAATGATGGACAAGTCTTTGGTTGATTATAGTAAAAAAATAATGGATTGATCTATCGGTATACAACAACGTTTATTATACTAAATCACCTTTTCTATCATAAAATTATAGGAAAATTTAGCTTATTCTATTTTCTCTTTTCTGTAAAAGAAAAATCTAAATATTTTTTTTTATTTTTTTACTAAAAATAGCCAATACGTTCTCTTCATCTCAATTAAAACTCGAATCTTAAATCTATCAAATCTAAATAAGCACTTTCGCTCCTACACTAATCCATGCGCTCAGAATAATTTTAGTAACACGTACAAGAGATTGAGAAACATTATATCATAACGTATTATTATATATACTATTTCGGGCATGGTATATAGAATATCAACATTAATTCCAAGCTAGTGGACCAAGTTAGGCATCCAAATTATCAATCTCATCTATAGTGAGGCTGCAACTCTTTTGGGAATCTGACCTTCAGCGGCAGCAAAGGAGTAGGTTGTAAATAAAAGGACTCTTCAGTCGGTCGAACGGTCAACTCCTTTAATTTTATTTCGTCATACATAAAATTAAAATTAAAATTAAAATTAAGAAAGAAAATTCACAATTGAGTACTGATTCATTCAATGGCGTTCACGTTATTCGTCGATCTGTTTCAAGTACATACCTTTTACATTCTCTAGGTTTTGGCCGACAACCGATTTCTTATCAAAATACGTACACACACTAAAGAAGATGGAATGATCCCTAACTTCCAAACATTAATTGCCCATTCTTAAACTTGTACAGTTGTACCTATTTTTCAATGCAGTCAAAACTTAGCATTTTGAGAATTAATCCTCCTCTGAGGGAGTTGATTTTCTTCCTTTCTTTCTAATTTTGAAAAAAAACAAATATTACTAGTTCTAATTTTATTCCCGTTAACTAGAAAAAGAAAAGAAAATGAAGACTAAACTTGCTCCCATTTAATAACATAGTTATAGTTATGATATTAATTAAACATGAAGAAAAAGACCTACTAATTAATTAAATGGAGTTTGGAATACCGATCATGTAACAATAAAAACTTTTATAACTTATACAAGATACACAACATGTATTCTATGCAATGTGCTTACGTCTTTATTATTAGACCGGGAATCAATTTAATAAATATATTGCATTTGCTAATTGTATATACCATAATGTCTATCTTAATAAAATAAAACTATAGATGTATACTTTTAAGCACAAGGGTCCCCATTGTTTCTGTCTTCTGAACAGCTTGGATTTCTTTTTCTATTTTGCACTGTTGGAGAGGTAAATGACAACTAACTAGCAAGCTAGTTTCCTATATAATCTGCAAATTAATTACTAAATTAATTGATTTAATTCGTTTTAATTATTTTGTGTCTCAACAAATGAAGCTAGTGGACAAGAAACTGGTTTAAACTATGCGTCTATATAAAGCATGCAACTGCCATTGTCCACAATTAATATATAGTCAAACAATGAAATATGCTAACAAAGTTGCTTATCTGTCCTTAGCACGCCCGTATTTTTTCAGGAATCGCAAAAAATTTAATTTGAAAAAACTATATAAAGTTGTTTAATTTTCAACTTTAGCACTTTTTTGAAAACACATTAATTTAGTTGTTAAATACATATTAGTTAATATATTCGTATTAAATTTTAATAACATGCATGACTCAAGAATTAGGAAGAATATATATATATATATATATATATTTTGTACATGAGAATTTAAAAATATCGGTATGCATAAGACACATATTAACATGATTCTAACAAATCTGACCCATTTGTCTATTTTAATACTAATTTACATATGTCGAATTTATTGAAATAATAGAATGGGATCTTACATAACATATAGGCTGTGGTCAAATTGCTGCTAACTTTATTATTGTCCCCATGCAATGCTCCTTGAATATAATGACATGAATAAACAAAACCGGAGATTAAAGAAAAAGAAAAATAAAGCTGTATCTACAAAGCTTACTTTTATTTTACCTTTTGTTTGGGCTTTTTTTTTCTTTATTCGTCGATGAAAGATATGTAACAGATTCCCTTGTATGGTCAAGGAGCCATGATCAAGGTTTTGGTTCGGATTAATTACCTAACCTCAGATTTTACCAGGTTCGGGTTACCATGATAGTTAGTTTCACCTTAATCTGAAGCAAATATACCATATTAGAGCTCTCGTAAAAATTAGGTGTTTTGGTGGCTGCCAGCACTTGTGGGGCACGAATTAAACTCGTAAGGTTGGTGAGTAGGTATATATCTTTACCTAACACATGCTAATTTAATATCTTTTAAATAAGGAAAATTGTTTTTTTTTTTAAAGAAGTGGATTCTAATAAATGCGGGACATTTTAGAAAATAAAAATAAAAATTGTAGCATCTTAAATAATCTCATTCTCTCGTGTTTCTCAAAAATTGATCGAAACCGGAACGTAAAACAATTAAAATAATATTATGGGCAAGAATCAATACTATTTATACATTTGTTTTTAATTATTCTTGAATAAATATATACTAAATTTATCTAACAAGTACATGAGCAAATGGTGGACAACTAGTACGGAAGTACCGACTTTTTAAAAAAATTGAAGTTAATTAAGAGTTTGAGACGTAGTTCTAATGAAAATGTCTTTATTAATATATGCGAGTGTGACAACATACATCTTTTGTGTAAATCTAAAGGAATTATGAAGTTATAGCTAGTTGATTAATTCATTAATTAGGTAAGGGACATCATTTTCATTTCTATTAATATTGTGACTATAAAGAATTTCCTTTTTATATGGAGTTAAATATATTTTAGTACCTTGTATTTATCTAGTTAGCATTTTAGGCCCCAAACTTTTTTTTTTCATTAAAAAGTGCACGTACTTTTGTTTGGTTGTCAAATTGGGCCAGCGGCAATTTTCTATGGCTTTTCCTGTGCTGGATTTTTTACGTGAAAAGCAAATTACACACATGGATAGGAAAAAAAAAACTTTATCCAACTCAGTTGCAAATACACATGATTTAACAACACCATCTTAAACCCTATCCAAATGAAAACACTTAGCTTCATTTCTCTCCATTCCTCTCTTCTCTCCTTATTTCTATCAGATATACCTCTCTCTCTCTCTAATTGCTTGGAAACGGAAAATACTTTCCCACTAAATCGAAGGCACAAATCAAGTTCTTAGCCCGCTGAATCAAATCAATGTCACGTAAGTTGTGCTACATCTGAATTTATTTACGGTAGTTTATTTTATATGTATACTACTACATTTGAAGTGTTTCTTACATTTGATAAGTGAGGAAGAACACTAGTATAACTGTAAGTGGAAATCAAAGTGGAAGTGGCAAACAAAGTGGTCAAGGGAGTGGAAGTGGCACACAATCGCATGTACTATACTCTTGTTTTTATTTCAAACACTTCACAAATTTTATACTAATCTGTTATGTATTTAACATATGATAGATGAATAAGAGTAAGAACGTTAGCACAACCTAAAGTGGGTCAAATGTGCATCCAAGTTCATCGTTATACAAAGCAAGTGCAAATGTCACTCAAGTTGAGCAACCAGATTCTCATAGTGGCAGAATGGTGGTTACTTCAACTAGAGGTAGAGATAGAAGTAAAGGAAAGGGTGTGGTGACTGAAAATGAGGGTGTGCTCAATGCTTCTACAAGTAGAGGAAGAGGTAGAGGCAAATGAGAAAAAATCCCACAGGGATACGAATTGTTTGTATCTCCTGGTACTGAAGATTCTTACCTTGCTATTCTAGGCCACAAAACAGGGCCAATTATCTAACCCACCTCCATCAACTCCTACCACTGCGCGCTTATGTGCCACTAGCTACAAGAACCTTTCCAAGGATTGCTTCTAGGGGTGGAACTCAAGTCTCATGCACTTCTGTTGGCCCCTTTACTCCAAAACACAATAATGTAACTCAAGTCTCAACTGCAACAAATAGTTCTCCAAGGTTTGCTATGAAGAAAGCAAGAATTAATTAAATATTTAGGTTGAGTTTGAAGTGTAATGTACTGTGTTTTTTAACAACACATGGTTTAAGACTTAAATAATGTACTGTGTTTTTTAATTTGTCATGGTTTAAGACTTAAGTAATGTACTGTGTTTTTTAATTTGTCATGTTTTAAGACTTAAGTAATGTACTGTGGTTAAAACTTAGGTTGATTTGGTGCACACTTGAATTTGTTTAATGTACTGTGTGAATTTATTGCTTGAATTTGCTTAATATAATGTGAATTTGTGGTGTGATAGCTTGCTATTTGAATTTGAAATGTACTGTGTGATTTTTCTTTTTTGCTGGGGTTAGAGCATCTCCAATAATGGTCTCTATTTTAGAGAGCAATTTTTTCAAAATAGAGAGTACTGTTTGAAATGAAAAGTGTTGTTTGGAGAGTGTCTTCAACAATGCTCTCTATTTACACTTCTATGAAAACACATGTTGCAATTTAATTGGGTGTAACAAATAAAAGAAAAAAATAATAATTTTTTAATGAAAAAGTATAAAATATAGAGCCAAAGAGACTCTCTAAATCTAAGAGCCAAACTAAGCTCTCTACTTTAAATCTCTATTTTAACTATGTTGTTGGAGTCTCATTTGTTAGTGTTGGCTAACTATTATAAAGAGGATTAGTATAATAGAAAGTCTCTTGGAGATGCTCTTATAATGCTGAATTTTCATGTGTTATAATGCTCAATTTTCAGTTGTTATAATGCTCAAATTTTCTAGATTTTGCAAGTGCAAGTGCATAGGGCACAAACACAAAATCACAATTAAAAATGCCCAAACGACACTACATATAGTCATATATCATAATGTACAAAATGGAACCATTGATTGCCATACACATCCATTTCATTTCAATTTCATTAAGACAAACAACAATACATTACACAACCACCATAACTATACATCAATCCCAAAACAAAAAACCACTAAAACCATCAACAACCCCTAAAAATAACAACTTATTCTACCCACATAAATCCGCACCAACTAATTCTTTAAATTACATACCAAAGACACAACAAGTGCCAACAGAAGCAACATCACCCATTTCTTTGCACATCTGGGTAATTTTTTGCATTGATCATATTTTCTCTGTACTTCTTCCCTTTTTCTCCTCTCATTTTCCATACTCTTCATCAAATGTGTGTTAAATACCTTAACCCCTTCAGCAATTGCCCTGAAATCCTCTTTTTGCACAGCTAGGTTGTTCATTTGATGATAAACCTCTTTCATATCTTCTGGAACACTTTTCTCCTTATCCACACAATCAAAAAAGTTACAGCCTTGATTATCATATTTTTTACACCCAAAGAATCTTTTCCAAGAGTTCTTTGATGTCCACGAAACTCTAATTTGAGCTACTTATCCACATTAATAAGTGATAAATGAACAAGATGAATTGGAGTTGCCAGATATTTCTGTGCAAATGAACAAGTAGATAGAGTCACATTTATTCTGTGCAAATCAATATCACAAATGTAATGCTTAAAAACATTGCATTTTCGATTTCGAAAAGGGTTTGAAAGCTTCGAATGTATTAATTAAAACTCACAACCTTCAATGATTTATGAAATGATTTACGAAATTAAAACCTTATCTTTTGCAATCTCAGTGGGAAGCTTCGAATTTGTTGACATCCAGCTTCGATTTCGTGATTATCCGCCTTCAATCTTAGTTCAAACCTTCAATTCGTTTGAAACCCTAATTTTCAAATGATATTAGTACTTAAATGGGTGTGAGATGAGAGAATGCGTGTTTGCAGCTGAGTTGGCTAAATTTTTGTTTTTCTGTCCACGTGTGTAATTGGTTTTCCATGAAAGAAATCCGACGCCAGAGAAGCCATAAAGATCTGTCGCTGGCCCAATTTAACAACCAAACAAGAGTACGTGCACTTTTTAATAAAAAAAAGCTTGGGGCCTAAAGTGCTAACTGGCTAAGAATACATGGTACTAAAATATATTTAACCCTTTTATATGCTTATGCAATCCTTGTGCAGTCAAAATGATTATCATTAAGCTCGGAGATCTAAGGTGGGTCTTACACTCAGGGGCGTGGCTAAAGCCATCTTGTAGAAAATTTTAATATTTAATTGGCAATATATTTACATTGGTAGAAAATGATAGAAAAAATGGTCTCCAATAGTATATTATTTCTTTCTTACTTGTCATTTATTTAAGAAGAGAGATAATTAGTGGGTTTAATGATATCTAATTAAATTATTCTATTTCATATATGAAATTTCTGTAAGCATTTTTATATGTAGAAATGCTTATAGAAATTTCCTATATGACTCAGCTTCCACCTCATATATAAATAACTATAGAAATGACTATTATAGTACTTTTTTCCCTTTTCTCTTTTCTAATATAGAAATTTGTTGGGATATAAATGACTATTGGAGATGGCCTAAGCTTACTATTGTGGGGTCTTATGATCTCACCTAAAATTTTGAATACACAAACAAATATTATATATATATAGGAAAAATTTCAAGTAAGAACCTTAACTTAAGGTCCTTATTTACGGACCGGGCCATTTGACACACTTTCCGATGGAATTTTTTGATGAAATTTGATGGGGATGTTCTTCATCGTGTGTAGAACATCTCCACCAAATTTCATCAAAAAATTCAACCAAAAAGTGGGCTAACTATAGGATTGAAAAATATTGGTCCAGAAATATATATATATATATGTCCAATATTTTTTAATCATGTAGTTAACCTACTTCCCGGTTGAATTTTTTGATGAAATTTGGTGGAGATGTTCTACACACGATGAAGAACATCCCCACCAAATTTCATCAAAAAATTCGATCGAAAAGTGTGCCAAAATGGCAAGTCCGTAAATAAAGACCTTAAGTTAAGGTTCTTATGGGAAATGCTCCCTATATATATATTGGATATATTTAAATTGGTGTGTATAATTAATACTATTTTATCTAAAAATAAATAAATTAATAGTGTGGTCAAATTACAAAAAAAAAAGATTAAAGAAATGTATGTAACACAATCATATTTATGAGAAACTTAAAATATGTTCAAAAATTGTGTTCTAAGTGCATTTTGAATAATTGGATACGTTTGAAGTACTTGCGACTAGATTGTGATTTTTAAGGCTGGCTAGGATTGCTAATTACTCATTTATTTATGTATAACATTATTAAATGATACCATTAATTAATTTATCGACTACGTCGCTGCTTAACTTACACCACTACTATGTTTATATACACACATATATATATACACACACATATATATATATACAGAGCATTTTTTATAAGGACCTTAACTTAAGATCCTTATTTACTGACTTGCCCTTTTGGCACGCTTCCCGATTGAATTTTTTGATGAAATTTGGTGGGGATGTTTTTCATCGTGTGTAGAACATCTCCACCAAATTTCATCAAAAAATTCAACCCGGAAGTAGGTTAACTACATGATTAAAAAATATTGGACATATATATATATATATATATATTTCTGGATCAAAATTTTTCAATACTATAGTTAACCCACTTCTCGGTTGAATTTTTTGATGAAATTTGGTGGAGATGTTCTACACACGATGAAGAACATTCCCACCAAGTTTCATTAAAAAATTTCATCGAGAAGCGTGCTAAAAGGGTAAATCCGTAAATAAGGACCTTAAGTTAAGATCCTTACTTAAAATTTTCCCTATATATATATCAAAATAAATATCATTATTTTTAATTCAAAGAAAATAAGAAATATGGCCGGACCAGTGATCACTGGTTATTACTCTCTCTGTCCTAATTTAATTGTCCACTATTTTATTTTTGGATGTCTCAAAATAATTGTCCACTTTTTATATTTAGCAAATCATTAATTACAGCACTTTTTATTATTTTTAATATTACCCTTTAAGTTCTTATTATTTTTTTTATTTTAGATCTCGCCACCTTTTTTTATTAGAAAACAAAATAAAATACATTTTTAAAAATAAATATTTTTTTGTTAGAATAATTATTATGTTTTTTTTAATTTTTAATTTTTTAAAATGTGACAATTAAATTGGGAGGACAGAGTATAATTTTTGGGTTGGTAGATTAATTAGAAAGTGTGATAGACACGTGCCTTTATGACCCTTAATCTGACACTAACGGGACCCTTATGTACTACGTATTGGAAAATTTGAAAAGGCCTTTAATTATCTTGATAATTATTATGATACCACTGCACCACCGCATCGCGTGTGAAAATATTACATTTGTTTTCTAGCTGAGATTTATAAGATCGATTTGAAAATGTAACTTTTGTGATAAGAAAGTGTAATGCAAAAAGTCAAAGATACCTCACGTGTTTCCAGTAATATACATTTATAACAAATTTACAAACAAAATAAAAGTGAACTCACGACAATTTCGTTTAGAGTCAATACAATAAAAAGTTTAAGGGCTTGTTTGGTAGCTCTCTTTTTTTTTTTTTCTAGATAAGTTTTTAAAAATGTGGTGTTTGGTTGAATGTTTTGAGTTAAAGTTGGTTTTTTGAAAAGTGAATTTGGTTTTGTTTGATTTTTTTTCAAACAAAGAAAAAAATGCATAAAAAATTTCAAAAAATAGTCACAATGGATCTTATTTTATAGATCTCGATGAGTAGGTTTCAAATATATATTTTTTATTATTTTTGAATTTTTGGATTTAAAGTTATGGCGTTTTAAAAGTTTTTTTAGAGAGAGAAAGTAAAGTTAAAGTTTTTTTGGGAAGTGTAAAAGTAGAGATGTTTGTGAGTTGAGTTTTTAAAATTTGTAGAAAAAAAAATAAAAAGAGAGCTACCAAACAGGGGCTTATTGTCCAGAAAAAAAATCTAATAAAAAATTCGATAACCTCATTTATTCGCGTTAAACCTAAAATCTCTTTGTTATAAAAATAAAGAGAGCGGTTTACAAGACTGTCGGCTAAGTAGATATAAAACAAAATGTGTTTTACAGTTGTAATTCATATTTTTTGAACGGATATTAGTCCTATCTCAACACTAATATGAATGCAGATTGTAACAAAGACTAAATAAATAAATTATATTTAATAGCTTTAACTTAAAAAAAATTATTATTTAACTTAGTTAATGGGGGTGGCGATTTGTGTTTTTAGGTTGTGCTTGGGCCTGAAATGACAAGAAATATTAAGACAAGAACACAAGATAATATGAAGTTGTGTTATTTTGATGGGACACGAACACAACATGACATACACAATTGCAAATTTTAAATCCTAATAAACACAACATATCACGGGTAGAAACAAAAACAAAAACAAAAACAAAAAAATCTTTAATTTAGACATGACAAAACCAGATTAACACGGCTTAACTTCATTTTCATGTCATTTTCGTTTTAAAATTTAGACAAAAATATAGCACAACACAACATCTCTTTAAATCTCGCGTTCAAAACCAAATTGACATGACAAGACACGCATTCAAGTTAGTTGAGGCCCGATGTCGTCCAAACTCGTTGGTCTTCCCCTCCTCTTAACATTTACAAAGTGAATTTTGATGCTGTAATTTTTTAAAAAGAAGCTTCAGAGGGGGCATAGAGATTGTGATTATAGATGGTAACGGAGAGTTTTCGGCGGCTTTTAGGAAGTAAATTAATGGTGTTTTAGATCTCGCGTCGGCCAAAGCAGTAGCAGCTTTTTTTACCGGTAACTTTGGGCTCAATTGTGGCTATTTTGATGTTATCTTGGAATGGGATGTTCAATCAATTATTAATTTGATTAACATAAAATATAATAGCTTGGTGGCACATGGTCATATTATTGATGATTGCAAGTATTTGTCATTTTCTTTTTGACTTTGTAGTTAGTCTTTTATTCGCTAGTGTGACAATTATGTTGCTTGTTGTTAAGCAAAGTATGCAAAAGAAATTTTAGATTATAGTTGTTAGATGGAGGAGGCCCCAAATTTCCATTACCTCCTCTCCGGACTGATTTAGTTCTTTAATGAAATCATTTATTTTTCCTAAAAATGAATAAATAAAACTTAGTCTTCACGCAAAAAGGATACGCCTTTTTCATTTTTTGCTTAATTATCTAAAGCATCTCTTCCCTCTTTGCATTTTACCGGTTTACTTTAGGTTCACATAAAGGTCTTTATAAAATATATTGTATATATATATAAGCATATTAATTAGATGGTGAGTGGGGGCTTTTTCTTTATTTGTAGGATTAAGGGAGAGACTTAGATCTCATTTAATTTTTTTTAAAAAAATAAATAAAAATTAGATGGTGAGCATATACAGTGAGATAATTAAATCATTATGTCATTGCATATAAGTTACATTTATTAAGGGTAACTCGATTTAATGAACATCCGAGTTTTAATTTAAGTGCTGAAAGTGTGGTAATTCATATAGGTAATCAATACGCAATTTTTGTCCGTCACCCCCTCTTCTTATCGAAAGCCTAAATCTATCATTAATTATATATATATATATATAAAGGTAACTCCAAAACATTAATAATTGATGGGTTTCTACTAAATAAAAAAAAAGTTCGAACGAAATGCCACGCACCACTTATTCATATGCTACACTGATAAAGACTGAGCATATATGGAGTGCCATTTTTTTTTTGAACGTATGAAGTTCATTTTTATAGTAAAAAACAAGTAAGACTGTTTTTTAACATATATATGTATTAATTATGGTTGGTAAATGACAAAATGATCGAAACCCTTTGGAAGTTAGTACGTTGAAACTGGTTTTGATAAGCAAGATAGATATGGAGCCACTGTGGCCTATTTACACGCACCCATGCTCCTTAACTTCATGGGTTCACTACTTGGCGGTCCCCACGAAGCCACTCCAAAATAACCACACGTATCCCCACCCCTCACAGTCACGCACACCCCAAACCCCTTTTTTTTTATTTTAAAAAATATTTATTAAAAAATCATGACAATCTTAATATAATAAAAAATTTCATATTTTTAATTGGTGGTCAAGATTTAATATAAATGTTTATATTTTAATCTAATAATTTAGAATTATTATAACATATTTGTAATATAAATAATAATGATGGGTTTCTGTTTAATTCGCCAATAAATATGATAGTGTTTAAAACATACTAAAATTTTTAATATTACTTTATCCATTAAATTAAATATTTATTTATAAAATTAGATTATTTATATATTTTCAATTCCCTGCTAAAACTTATTTTACACTAGTATTATTCTATATATCAAAAAATTGTAAATTATTTTAATAAAAATCTTATCACCTGAGAAATATTTAACAAATGAAATAGGAAAATGATAAATTCAAAGACACTATGAGTATTTGAAACGCACAGTCAATTTAGAGTCATATATTTTTTGTACACTACCTGTAAAACTAAAACTTCGATCTAACTTATTAATTAATCCCCCATTTTATTCTCTAATTTATGAACTAGCCCTCCATTTTAACTATTCATAATTATTCCAAATTTATAGTAACGAACAACCCATAATCCGATTATAAAAAAAATCATTATAAAAATAGATACATATTTGAAGTAATATAATGCGGCTTTTAATAATTTGGGTGTAAAATTATTTGCAATTGTTCTTTTTATTGTTTTCAACTATTAAAAGTGCATTAAGTATGTTAAAAATAATCACTTTTTTTGTTTGGTCGGTTTTGGTCAATTTAGTTGGTGTTAGCATATTCTAAAATTGTAAGTATTTTTGGTTCTTGATATTTAAGTTATAAATCAATACCATACTTTTGAATTTGCCAATACTTTATTACCGATGTATATAAGATACACCTTGAAACATATCAAAAGTGAAAAAATAAAACCAAAAACATACCAACATAGGGGGGGGGGGGGGGGGGGGGGAGCATCAAACATAAGCACCCATAAGACAACCTCAAACATAAAACAATGCCAAAAAAGAAAGAAAACACTTCTAAATGGAGCGTTCATCAACGCTAATATTTATTAAAAATCTTAATATTTATTCGTTTTAAATATTAGTAGTTTCAAAACTGACCACCGTCATTTAGCCTCTTTTACTACTTTAATCATTTTAAAGCCTCTTTATAAATTAAAATATATATATAAATTTGAGCATATCCTATTTGTAAGTGGTAAAAGCAAATCCAATTTAACATTGATACAAATGTGAGATGGGTGAATTTGTGTAAAAGATAAAATATAATCTTAATTTTGTGATTATGAGTTTAATGATAGTAGATATTTGTTTCAAAACTAAACACATAGTTTGAGTAAGAGTATGTATCCTTATCAGATTTATGGTTAGAAATTGCTTGTAAGTTTAAAAACTTATATCGTCTTTAACGCTAGAAAAGTCCAAATATAAATTTAATGAGATTTGTGTTTTCCCTCATAATAATAAAAAAGTCATTACTATTACATTAACAAGCCGGAGAAAACTGTTGCACCTTCACTTGGTAAAACTTGAACTTGGAACGTCCATGTTTTCTTTCAAATTTTTCTTTGACATAGTAATAGTAATTATTAAAAATAAATGAACACGAGCCTTTAGGTTATGTTAATTATTTTTTAAAATGTCTTTTATATAGTATGGTAATCTTATTATGCCGTGTAACCCTTTGCATTATTTATAAATATATTAAAAATAATTTTTTTTATAATTGTTGATAAATTTATTTTCTTTTTATCCATCCATTTAGTCAAATAAAAAATAATATCATATAAATTCAATAAGATTTGTATTTGCCCTAATAATAATTGATAGTGTAAATTAATAAATTAATTTAGACCAGCCAACCACAGTCCAACACGTGGCCGCCCATGTCAGCGTCCTGTTCCGCTGCAGGAAAAAGAGCTCTAAGAAGCTTTATTCAAGTACCACGAGAAGAACAAGCATCTTTGGCAATTGGGCATGTGCTTCAAAATTGTTTCTGAACAACAAATTACGAAGCTCGAGGATAGAGCTCTTTCAGTGAGTTTTAGAGCTCTCGCATAACCACTATGACAAAGTAGCTACTTCACAGCATGGGCGATTGCCACCTACTTTACAGAAGACGCATAACTCCCCCCACTTTCATTAAATGGGCATCAACTGCATTTAATGCATCGAAATTCATTAAGAAGCAATGTTAAAGTTGGTAATGACCGAAGCATGGCTCCAGACCTGCTCTGGGAGCTCTAGCCACACGTTTCCTCTAGTCATATATATACAAGAAGCATTTACTTATTTCAACAACTAAGTTCAACCAACCTATCAACAACCAGACAAATGTAAGAATAAGGAGAATCTAACATTCAATAGCAAGAAGACAAGAGAGAAATAGAAGCTTAGAGCATTTAGTATAGCTCCTAGAATAGAGAAACCAGAACTCGTGTAGCTTGAGCATACCATTATTATAACATTGTGATGATAGAATAGCTGGAGAAGCTTTTGTGAGTTTATAATAATTGTTTGTTCACTATCAATATAAAGCAAACCAAGCTCCCAACTCCATTCCACATAGGAGTATTCACCCGTATCTTCATACGAGTTCAACCTCCTTTATATGTCTCTCTCTCTGTTGGGTCTGTTTCATTTATTATGTTAATCATTTGATCCGCTCATTTAACTGTGTGGTCTAAAATACCCTTCCCGTTTTTAGCACCACCACCACCACCACCACTAACAACAACAACAACAATAATGATGATGATGATGATAATAATAATAATAATAATAATAATAATAATAATAATAATAATAATAATAATAATAATAATAATAATTAATGGAGTGAATTAATAATCCAATTTATCTGGTCAATCACGAGCTAACACGTGGTCACCTATGTCAGCTACTTACCCTATTACGGCAAGATGAGCTCTTCCCGAGTACTACAGGGAAAACGGAGCTCATCAACTATTGGATACTTATTCAGGGGTCAATTTCGCACAACAGATTACAGAGCTCTATTGGCAGGGCTTCTCCATCGAGCCCTGAAGCTTATCTAGCCACTCTTACAGTATGTCTGACTGACAGTATGGGCGACTGCCACCTACTCTGCATGCAAAAGACACAAAATTTTCCTCACCTTCATCAAATGGCCACTGACTGCATTTAACGCACTAAAATTTATGGAGAAGCAATGTTAGAGTTTGTGATGATCGAAGCATGGATCCAGACATGTTTTGGGAGCTCTAGCTACATGTTTCCTCCCTGTTATATATATACAAGAAGCATTTACCTCTTTCAACAAGGTCAGAGTTTGTTTTTCTTTTTTGAAGTCCCCCCCGTCCTTTTTCTCCTCCTTTGGCTCTTCGACGATTGAAGGAGTTGTGGGTGCCTTTTTGGTAACCTTGGCCGCAATAACAGAGGCAGGCACCTCCTCGAGCACTGTAAATGGCTTGTTGAGCTCGAGATCCTGAACAATCTGAATGGCTGAGTCCATGTTTGTAGGCCTGGG
This sequence comes from Lonicera japonica, assembly GCA_021464415.1. Taxonomy (NCBI): domain Eukaryota; kingdom Viridiplantae; phylum Streptophyta; class Magnoliopsida; order Dipsacales; family Caprifoliaceae; genus Lonicera; species Lonicera japonica. Next base: position 90,678,446 of record CM038463.1, on the reverse strand, counting down.
ACCCAGCCCGAAACGCCACAGCATCTTCGGAGCGGTGATCTCTGCATAATTCTTCAGGGAGAACAACTTAGCGTCATTTATCCACTTCTGAGGGACCTCCTCGGCAATTTTCCTTTCCATAAAGAACATGACAAAATGAATAGTTAGCTCGAGCACAAAAGAGAAAAAAGAAGAACGGCGCAGGGTTAAAGGCTTACAAAGAGAATTTGGCTCAGTGAACCAAGTCTTTAGGTCAATGACGCTGAGGCACCTTGGCTCATGCTCCGAGCTAGTACCAGACACGAAGAAGAATATATTTTTCCAATTATAAATGCTGCTAAAGAGGTCTTAAATGAGCTTAAGAGCTCCCAGCCTAGAGGAACAATTAAGAGTCCCCCTGTTCTTGCCACCTCTGTCTTTGCACTGAAACAAGGACATGAACTCGTCCACAGATATCTCGTGGCTTTCTACATAAATGGCCCTGAATATCAAAAGAATATTGAACTCAAAAGAATAATGATTGATCAAAACTATGTTCTTGAATCTTGAATATTGAGTATATATGAAGAGAATATAGTTGGAATGATTCAAGAGAGTTTGAATAGTATCTAGAATGAGTATATATAGTACATGACACTAAATAGTCGTTTGAAAGGAGTATGTAAGGATTTGGTGCCAAAAATGACAAAAAAGGAGAAATCCAACAGTTAGTTTCTGAAGCCTCAGTTGACTGAGCAAAGCTCGTCAGTCGACTGATGGCCCTTAATCGACTGAGGCAAGCCTCATCAGTCGACTGAGCAGCACTGTCCTGTCAGTCAAAATCCTAATTTTTACACTTTTGTAATTTAGCTCTAAAATTAATTTTGATTCTTTGAGAAAGTCAAATATAGGTTCTTAAGACACCTATTTTCGTGAGAGCTCAAAATAAGGCCATTTGAATTTAATATGAATTTATTTCAAAATATGTTTTGTAAAAATAAAGGTTTTGTAATGATTTTACATCAAACAAGTTTCAAGCTTGGTTATGATCAATCTAATAATGTTAAAATAATATATATGAGTTATAATGATAATTAAATAAGAAACTTTACACATAGAACTTAAGCACTCACTCACAAATGATTTAACAAGTCTACGAGAGCTTAGTTTGTTACTCCGTTTCTTTTTTTTCTTGAGCCCTTGATCTTCATTGATATGCCATTGTGGTTATGCTATGATCAAGTTGTGTGTGATGTAAGAATAAGATGATTGTAAACTTGTAGGAGAATGATCTCCGTTCTGGCTCGACGGTTTTGTCCACATATGATATAAGTAGTTGTGGCTATTAGTTAAAACATCAACTTAGTTAAATTACACATGATTAATGTTATTACCAAAACAAGATTAGTAACTTTTAGGTCAACAGTATATAACTAAAGGTTGGTGTGACGAATTTGAAAATTGACAAATTGAGCCGAACCGATCCATAAAAAACTGAATAAAAAAAAACTCAAAATTGAAACCTAATAAATTCGATTAAGGTTTGGGACTTGCCATTACAAAACCGAACCAAATTATGCTTATTTAACCATTCTAGAATATCTATGATGATAATTAGTACTTACATTCTTTTATTTTTACCTGGTGAGGTCGTTTTAAATATTTTTTGAAAAAAATTATTATTACATTTTTTCAGATTAATAGTTTTTTATTTTGATTTTGATACTTTTAGAAAAATATTAATTTCAATCAAATCAATAATAAAAAACAAATTTTATTAATTTGTTTAGATACAATTACTGATAAAATTGTGCAGCTTTAATTTATAAGACCAAAACAAGAGTTATTCTTTTGCTAATACAAGCAGTTAGTACACCAAATTAATAAACACGGGATAGTTTGCAAATTGAACAATTTTAATCTTCAAAGGTTGAATAGTCGAGGACAGAAATGCAACAAAACGTCAAATGATCTTTGTGACTAAAATGACTTAAAAGCACGCGGAGAGCCAAAGCAGTGTTTGGCTTTATGTATGTCCTTGACAAATTGAACTCATTTATTGACGCATTGAGATCAAGACAAATGGAAAATTATGACAATTTTATCTGATCGTTGTTAGATCTCATGAGCTATATATATACGACATTGGTCCCAACATAAAAGAGCACGCACTAGCACGATCGACAAAGTAAATTTTCTCCGATGTATAAATTCTTCTGTTTCAAATTTATATCTTTACTTTTGATTGATTTTGGTATATTCTTAAAAAATATTAATCAAAAATAATAATCAAGAGTATGATTTAGTTTTTATTGTACATTTGAGTATACTAATCCTAAAGTCAACAAATCTTTAAATTATTGTTCACAATATAATGATGATGGTACTATGGCACAGTTGATCAAAGATTTGATGAATAGCGAGAACAATCACAACATGCAAGAGAAGAGAGATATTTGCTAGAAGATTCCTCAACTAATATATAATAGGTCTGGCATACATCAACTCTTTTAAGTTATTTTTTTCATGTATGTGAAGAATTCATATTGGGATCCATTTGGGGTTGGTGTACCCCTCCTATTTATTCTTGATCAATAATTCTAGATACACATAAAAAAATTTGACATAAAAATTGACATATCCAATGTGGTTATCATGTATTTGTTAAAAGAACCATTTTAATTTCTACTCTAACTAATGAGTGATTGACACATTGATATGTCATTTTTTTATGTCAAAGTTTTATGACCATGTAGAATCTCATTGTTGATATATATGATTAAGTTTTACAATTCAACGAGGTAGCATCTGATTAAGAAACAAATTATACAAGTTAAGAATGAATAAAAGGATAATCCTATAAGTTAGGAGTTCTATGTGGTATGTCCCCTAACTCACGGGATTGTACGTATATTCTTCGGGTAATTTTGTTTTAATCCACGATTTATTACAGTTAATTTACTTTTAATTTATGAAACTTTTTAACCTACTTTCACAATATCACCCTTTTAAAATTTGAGTTACAATTAATTTACAATTGTATATTTTATTTTTAATTTAATTTCCTAATCAATATCTACTTTCAAATTAATTTTGTTTCCTATTTCCTTTATGAATTTATTAAAAGCTTTTTTTAATAACAGTATACTAACTTAGCAAATAGTTTGATCGTTCAAAATATAAACCCCATAATTATATTGGTTTAACCGTATAATAATAATAATAACATATTTTGTGAGTGAATCGAAAAATATTAGTTTAATCATACACTATATTAATCATTCTCGTTTTAGTTCCAAATAAGAATATGGGTGCTATTGAATAGTACTATTGTTGCTATTATGTAGTTTTCATTATAGATATGTAAATATCTTTGTTCATGTCTCATAATATAAAGTTTAACTACTGATTTATAATTTTCAATATATGAAATCCAACATATAAACTTAATTCTAGATTTGGAATTTTCAGTATACAAGATTCAGTAATAACAATATTTCAGATTTGTTTTAACGTTTATTAAATAAAGAAATGAAGGAGAGGAGATTAGTGCACAAGATATCAAAAAAAAAAAAAACACTTTTCAACAATGAAAATTGGCAGGAGGAAGTGGTGTGAGAATAAGATATATTTACTGGAACTAGCTTTTAGTAAGGAGAGCTCGAAGATAAAGGTTGAACGAGATGTTCCTTTTACTTTTAGCATTTTCTTATTTTACCTTTATTTTCATAATTTCATCAAGGGGCTGCTAATGACACACGTTATATGACTCTCTGGCACTCCCTTTAAAAAAATGTTAATTACTTTATTGACACACACCACTTTTTGATTTTTAATTAATGACTAAAATATTAAACTCAAATTAATAATAATAATAATAATAATAATAATTAATAACTTTAAATTATTTAAACTAAAATTAATTATTAAACCCATTAATTAAATACTTTCTTCTTCTTCATCACCAATGCCGCTACTGTCACCACCACCATCCAAATCATTATCCATTTCCAAAAGAAGTAGGATACTTATATTTTTGTTACTTTTTTACATTTCATTTTATTCATAAATCATTAGATATAAACAAACGCAAAAAAAAGAAAAGAAAAGAAAAAAAAGAGCACGAAGAATGTTTACTTGGTTTCTAGGAACCGAATGTTGTTCATCATACTCTGCCAAAAGGAACCGAGTATAACACAGGTCATTCGGTCATAAGGAATCGAGTTAAGCTTTGGGTTATTTTTTCAATTCTACTTGGTACCTTAGGACCGAGTGACGTGTGCTTTACTCGGTTTCTTTGGGCCGAGTATGAAGAACACCACTCGTTTCCTAGGAACCGAGTAAACCTTCATCCATGGCAGAACCAAGTGAATCTTCGTAGTCTCTCTTTATTTTTCTTTTTCTTTCTCTCTCTCTCTCACACACACAAGGGAGTGGGTGATCCCATGACATAATTAGATGTAAACATAAAATCTAATAGTAGCATTGCATCAAACTAATTAAGTTGTGAATGATTGGTTCATTCGTGAAAAAAGAAGTCAAAAGAAGAAGATTAAAGATGAGATTTGTGAGGTGGATGGAGTGATTTAATTTATTTATTTGAATTGCAAAAATAAATATAGAGGGTAGTGTTTTTAAATTAATCTTAATTAAACTTAAAATTAGATGGAGTGTTAGGAAGAGAAAATGTGTACTTATGGAATGTTAAAGAGAATGGAATGTTAAAGAGTTAAATGATGTATGTCAATAGCAGGCCCTTTCATCAATATATTGTTTACAATTAGTTAATTAAAGTGCTTATCAAAAAAAATAGTTAATAAGGTTGACATATTTATAATTAGTTAAGTTGATATTTTAACATTAAATTACTAAGAAACATAGATTTTTTTTTGTAAGTGTATCTCAATCTGCAAATTAATTTAATAGACAATGCGAATTAACTGTAAGAAATTGTGGATGGAAACAAAATTACTTATTCTTGTAGCATACCCAAATTTGATTATGCTTCTTTAGCTGGTTAACCGGCTTCAGATTCTCTTGTAGAACTCAATCGAAGGAAGCTGCTGTTGGAACTTGGAAGTTCATTTTTCCGGCACAGTGGTGGGACTGAATGAGAAGGTTGGCTCCAATTCATACAGCCGCCTATTTACTTTTTTCTAGAAAATTTGGAGAATTAATTTGAAATATATATGCAAATAATATTCGGTTGATTGGATGGAGTAATTCAAAAACTAGAAGGGTCAACATTGCCTTGTGTGGGCGGCCAAAAAATTGGGCAAACCCACAAGATGAAGTTCTTAACAAAATCAATGGAGTAATAGATGGAGATGGTGAGGGAGACGAGATATATTTTTGTAATTTTGGTATGGTAGGTTCTCCCCGGTAGCGCTTATGCTATTCCGGGAGTACCTCCTCCATTTGTATGGCGTGAGTTTTATTATATTAGCTCAAAGGCCATTAAGATAAGAATACAAGTTGACATTTTCTCTTTCTAGGATCTAGGAGGCAGCCCCCTTTTTCTGGCTATCCCTCATTCTATTTATATTCATAAAATTAGGGTTACATATGTTACATTAGGGTTAAGGGTAAAAGACTAAAAAGGATTTCCTCTCCTCCATTACAAATTCTCTCATAGAGTTTGGGCTGGCTCATCTCCAGGCCCATTATTATCTTCATAATTTTATGCTCCCACACCTTGGTTTACTTTTAAAGTATAATTCTTTATTTTTAACAGGAAGTTTCGCCGAGCAAAGATGTAGAAAGAATATCGAAAGGGGTTGGTGATGAAGTGAAAAAAGTAAAATGATAACTAAATGCCACCTACCGTACTTTTCACCATATCTGCTGATAGTCATTGGTCCTTATATATACCCTCCTTCTTCAAACTTAATTCTCACCAACATAGCTAGTGTGTGTGTGTTTTTTTTTTTAAATAAATAAACAAAACCCAAAATTTTACACAAATAAATAACGCTCAAATTCATACCAAGAACCTTTTCGGGGCAAAAGGTACCTACTTTCTTCACAATTAATTAATTGACCCACTAATTACAAATCAGATATTTATCTGGCACACAAAAAAAAGGTGTATATAACTCTGTCACATATCAAGAGCCATTGTAGTCAAGAATAACATATTTATATCAAAATCATAAGATTTGTTTTATATTGATTATGTCTTAAAAGAAGAAACATAATTTTTGAAAAGACGCGAAATCGACCATTTGTAGTGGAACATTTAATATTCAATTATACTGATGGTTTAGCATAAAGTTATAGATTTAAATTTGATTGCAGACGTATTGAATAGATAATAAAAGTTATGGCAAAATTAAGTAATACATATATATATATCTAAAAATACGGCTAACATTTTGGAATTAATTCCTGTTTTGTCAAAGTACATTTTGATTATTATGTGAAATACAAGTTGAAGTTGGTACACATAAATATTGAGTCACAAAAATAACAAAGAGAAGGAAAAAGAAAAGAAAAAGAAAAAGAAAATGCCTTTTAGAAAGCATTATTAGGTCTAATTTTGTTTGTTTTTGAAAGCAAACAATTGTAATGATCGAGTAGGCTAATTTGATAAAAGCTAAAGAACAAAGTCCATCCACGTGTTTGTTTAGTTTGAGAAAGAGTGGACTAGGACTGGTGGTGGTTTTCCCCCGGCCAATGAAAGAAACGCACAGCCACAAATTTTACAAGTATAATTAAGAGGAAAATGCCATTTGCGTTTTGAAAATGGATAAGCACGCATAATCTCCAACCGAGCTCAGTTACTGTTGGCCGCATAAATTTGAAAAAAACAGCGCCCTCTCATTCTCTTACGCCGTTGGCCGCGTATATATATATACATGATTACATAGGTATTTGATTGTAATATATGTATAGATAGATGTTACAAACATCTGATTTCGTCACGCATCTCGTCATTTTGCGTGTCTTTTCCGCTGGGCTTGACAAGATTGTTTTGGTTTAACTTTTTTTTTTGGGCAACGAAAAAAAATACCATTGTAAAAAAGGGCGGGTAATAAAATAAACACCTCAAATTATTATTTTAATATTTTAAAATTATTTATAATGATATTTTATATGAATTTTTGAGACATTATTTATTCATTGAAGACACTTTTTAAAGTGTGAGAATACACAGTGGTAATATCATTACTTAAAAAGACTACTATAAATTTATTTCGATATTTGTTTTATGTGTAAATTATGGAGAAGAATCAAGTTCATAAAATGTACATTCATGATATGTTTGGTGGGTGTTTATTTTTTAAAATTTTAAAAACTCAACTTAAAATTAATTTTATTTTTACACTTCTCAAAATTTATTTTACTTTACTTTTTCTCTCTAAATTTTTTTTTTCAAACACCATAATTTTAAATTCAAAAATCAAAATTAGATAAAAAATATATATTTGAAACCTACTCATCGACATCTATAACATAAGATCTATTGTGACTATTTTTTGATTTTTTTTTATGAATTTTTTTAGTTGGTTGAAAAAAACTTAAACGAAAACCAAATCCACTTTTCTACCTACTTCTAAATTCTACCAAATGTCATATTTTAAAAACTCAACTCAAAATATCAACCAAACATCACCTTAGTTTACATGGCCACTTAAGCTTTTTTTCTCTTCAATTTTTTTTATAAAATTTTAACATTTAATAAGAACTTCTAATACAAAATATAGATTTTAACCAAAAAATATATGTTTGGAATGTATTTATTAAGAATTACAAAACAAGAGCAATTGTTTAGATAAAATAAGATCTCACATGTGTTAATATTTGGTTAGTTCTTTTAAATTTTACACGAGATTTTACAAATGTATTGTTGGAGCATTTTTTTTCGGACGCCAATTTTTGTGTAAAAATCAATTGACACATATGACTTACAAATCAAATTTAGACTCAAACAACAATACAAATAGACCCTAAATATTAAAACTATATATTATCTTACTAAAACTGAAAAAATAAGAATGAAAAAAATCTTAATTTAGTGGATAATGTTATTTGTATCGGTGCATCCCTGATATAGAATTTAAGTAAGATAAATATACCTTAATTAAGTCTCTAAATACTGATTTGATATTTCACTCATAACACAAAAACTTACTAACCAACTCTCATACTACAAGTTTTGTAAACCTTAAACGACTTAAAAAATAATGTGAAGTAGCCAAACGCTATTTAAACGAATATGTTAATAAATTTTGTAAAACACTTAAACCTTAATTTACGCTACTCACATTCTATGAAATAATGGTAAAAATTGCTTGTAGGTAACCTTATTTATTTGAAGCATCGTTAATGCTCTTCTGTGAGTTTAAATTTTGGCACTTGCATATTTTTGTTTGTGCAAGGAAGGTGAAAATTGAAAAAGGATGGGAGGAAGCATTGACGAAGGTAAATTATATACCGAGGCAAAGGAAGTTCGTAGCCGAAGCTAGAGAGGCGGCTTGGCCTTATAACCACGAGACCCATGATGTCTTCCTGAGTGGAGCATCCGCCGCAAAAGGTCCCACAACCACAGCCTCCACCACCACCACAATGAGGAAGCGAGGGTTACGTGCCACAGAGGCCAAGCTTACACGTGGCAGAGAACAGAAAATGTCGAGCTGTCACGTCACTTGAAAAAATGTATAATGATCCACCTCACAGCGGTCCCCACGCCAAACACAACAAACCCCCTTCCTTCGCAATTTACACATTAACCCCCCTCGCTCTCTACTTACCCGTATTTCTCTCTCTATAAATCCACCAACCAACCTCGCCTGCCTCGCCGAGCACGAACTTACGAGGGAGTAAGCAAGCAAGCAGCTTTTCTGCAAGTCCGTCCTCTTTCTCTGTCTGTGCAAGCAATCTTTTTCTGTATCTCGAATACTTCGCAAGTGGTCGTTAAGGACAGACGCCTATATTTATGTTAGAATTGGATTTGATTCCGTAACAAAATCAAATCTTAAATCCAAACATATCTAATTTAAATCCTCAAATCCGACAATTTTTCTCTCCCTGAGCAATCTGGAAAGGAAAAAAAAAAAAGTTCTTTTGCATAGATCTGATAAAGTATCAGATTTTCTAGATTATAACGTTCCCCAAAAGCCTGCTTTCTTCTTCTTGTTATTTTTTACTTAAAAAAAACTTGAAGGTTTGTTGATAGATGTTATTTTTGACTTAAAAAAATTTGAAGGGTTGTTGATAGAAAAAATTAAACAGAGAGATTGAAGTAGTGTTATCGATAATGTCGGTGGGATCGATGGCTTCGAGCTCGATTCTTCAGACTCACAGCTCTGTAGTACTTCCGTCGGTGGCGATGAGCAAGGGTTTAGGTGTTAATCAACAGCACAGTAATGTTGTTACGCTGAAGAATAGTCGTAAGAATGGATGGGCGGCGTCTACAGTGTTGCAAAACACTAAAAACAGATTCTATGGAATGAGAGTGCGAGGGTTTGGTTCTGAAAGGCAACATCTTTGGCAATCGGAGGGACCAGGACGGGCTCCAAAGCTCAGAGTAGTGGTGCGATCTGCATTGTCACAGGTGCCGGAGAAGCCTTTAGGCCTCTACGATCCGTCGTTTGATAAGGACTCTTGTGGTGTTGGATTTGTTGCTGAATTATCGGCGAAAGCAGCCGGAAAACGGTATGCCATAAAATATTTTTTGTGTAAAAATCGAATTTTATTTATTTTTATTGAGGTTTTAATTAATTATGTTATGGTTTTGGTAGGTGACGGATGCGATTGAGATGTTGGTGCGTATGTCTCATAGAGGTGCGTGTGGATGTGAGACAAACACCGGTGATGGAGCTGGTATTCTGGTGGCACATCCTCATGCCTTCTTTCAGGAGGTATTGTATTACGACTTTCTAATTAAAAAAAAAATGTTGGTTTTCTTTTTCTTTTATATATATATATATATGATTGAACGACTTGGTTTTGTTAGTCCCTTATTCAAGTTACATACATATTTTATGGAGGAATTTTTGATATTATTGGAATTAGCTTAGTTTTGATTCTTGTTGTTCGGCTCAGGTTGCGAAAGATGTTGGATTTGAGCTACCACCACCTGGGGAATACGCAGTTGGCATGTTCTTCCTTCCTACTTCCGAAGATCGGAGGGAACAGAGCAAAATTGTCTTTACAAAGGTATTCTCAGTTCTCTCCCCTGAATTTTAGCTGCTAGACTTGTACAAGTTATTTTTAAGGTTGGATTGTGACTTGTATTTTGAGTTTGAGGAGTTGTGTTCTAAAGAAGTATAGTGCTTTGGTTTGGTTTGGTTTGGTTTGGGTAGGTGGCAGAGTCTCTTGGGCATACTGTTCTTGGGTGGCGGCTTGTGCCAACAGATAACTCTGGGTTGGGCAAATCAGCTTTGCAGACAGAACCCATCATTGAGCAAGTGTTTCTTACCCCCACTCGCAGGTCACGGGCTGATTTTGAGCAACAGGTAAAATTATTGTCTGGTTATGATACTGAGCAAGTCTCCTCATCTTTTCTTTTCGCTCACTCCAACCCACACATACACTTCGATTTTAATCGTACAAAATGATAGATTTTCACGTTATTTAGAGTATTTTTTTTATGAATTTATTTAGTTTTTGTCCATTGGAATGGTTGACATGGTTCCCTTGGAGAAAGTGGGAATAATTTTGATATGTTTTATCCCCTTTTTTAAAATTTTTTTTTTGGTTATTCCTTTCAGTATAAAATTAAAAGTCTTTTCTGTTTTGAAATGTTTGTAATTAACAGTCACATTTCTAAGATTAGGGTAAATCGATGTGATATACCAAACATAACCTTCTATTAATAAACCTACGCAAATTCATTATATTACAATTTGTATTCAAGCAGTGACTTAATTTTCGACGGGTGGTATTATTGTTGTAATTTAATGGTGAGGTCACCATTGTTCTGTTGAAGGTGGATTGAGTATTGGATGAGGAGAGGATAAAAAGTTGAATATGAAATACTTGTAAGCTCGTGAAAATGATAACATTAAGCATATTGTAGATATGGGTATAAGTGCCTGTCTAGAATTTTCGAAACTTTGTCCATGCATTTCATTTATTATTACTTTTGTCCCGTTACAGATGTACATTTTAAGGAGGGTGTCAATGGTAGCTATCCGAGCTGCATTAAACCTCCAACATGGTGGTGTGAGGGACTTCTACATATGTTCCCTTTCCACAAGGTTGGTTTTTTAAAAGCCTGGTTGGTTGTTTAATAATGCTTGCTTCATCTCTATAATCAGGCGTTGATGTCTTTACGTGCTTTTGTGCAGAACTGTTGTGTACAAAGGTCAGTTGAAGCCCAATCAGTTAAAGGAATACTATTATGCAGATCTTGGCAATGAAAGGTTTACAAGCTACATGGCCCTGGTAAATATTTTCTCTGTTAACTTTTATGCTTTATCCACTGACTGCATACCTTCAACAACGAACAGCCTCGGATCACAACCGGTTCACTGAAGAGGTGCAAGGTTGAGGAATGACTTCTGAGGCATTGAAAGTATGAATGATCTCTTAAGTTCTTCCACTCCCTTAATTACTATTTGAATTTGGATGCTGGATTGGATTCTTTGGGTGAGTTGAATCTTGGTGCAGTATTCTCTATGATCAGTTCTTGAGGATGAAACTTCCTTTTTAGTGGTGGAAAGGAAATTGTGTTTGTTCGAGGAAGTAGCCTAGGTTTTCATGATACTATTTGGTGGCACTTCAGTGATTATATTGTTTGGCTCTTCTAATTGTTGTGCAGATTCATTCCCGGTTTTCCACAAACACCTTTCCAAGCTGGGACCGCGCTCAGCCTATGCGTGTTCTGGGCCATAACGGGAAATCAACACCCTTCGAGGCAATGTAAACTGGTACGTCCTTGTGTAATCGTTTTTCATTATTCGGCATGCCCAATGTTGTCATCTGAGGCATGTATCATGACATGATTTTTATTTTCTTTCACCGCCCTGAGCAATTGCTTGATGTGCTAGTCATTGTTTTTTCTTCAGGATGAAGGCACGTGAGGGTCTTTTGAAGTGCAAGGAGCTTGGGCTGTCAAAGAATGAAATGAAGAAACTTCTACCCATTGTAGATGCCAGCTCATCTGATTCAGGTTGGAGTTCAATTCAACTTCATGTAGTAGTGTTTGTGCTCACATATATGAATCTCCACACCACTTACATTCTGCTGTTGTTGTGTAATATGTGAGTGTTATGCTTATAGCCCCTCTCTAAAGAGTGCTTTTGCTTAGACCAAACATGCGCACACATTCTGAAAGGGGTGGACGGATATTTGATGCAACACTTCAAATTATATATGCACAAGTAGGTGGCACTGAATAATTTCTTTCCGAATTTCATGTTGTTTTAGGGGCTTTTGATGGTGTCCTTGAGCTTTTAGTTCGAGCTGGTCGAAGCCTCCCTGAGGCTGTAATGATGATGATCCCTGAAGCCTGGCAGAACGACAAGACTATGGATCCTAGTCGGAAGGCTTGTACGAATATTTCTCAGCGCTCATGGAACCATGGGATGGTCCTGCTTTGATATCATGTATGATTTTCTAAAACATTTAGATTTCAAATCGTGTCTTATTTCACTACAAGATTTATTTTGTGCTTACATAATAATTATGTGCAGTTACCGATGGCCGTTATCTTGGAGCTACATTGGACCGAAATGGATTGCGCCCTGGTCGCTTTTATATCACACACAGTGGACGAGTTATAATGGCAAGTGAAGTTGGAGTGGTTGATATTCCACCTGAAGATGTTAGTAGAAAAGGAAGACTTAACCCTGGCATGATGCTTCTGGTGGATTTTGAGAAGCATGTTGTTGTAGATGATCAAGCCTTGAAGAAGCAGTATTCATTATCAAGACCTTATGGACAGTGGCTTGAAAGGCAAAAGATAGAACTAAAGAACATAGTTGAATCGGTTTCGGATTCTGACATGGAAGCTCCATCAATTGCAGGAGTCAAGCCAGTAAGAATACTATTGTCTTTCTTCTTATTCATCTTCATATTCTTCGTCTTCGATAAATTTTTATTTCTGATCAATCTACATGGGACATTTTCGTATTTGGTTATAACAAATATAATTTTCAGGCATCTAATGACGATGACAACATGGAAAATATGGGCATTCATGGTTTATTGGCTCCTTTGAAGGCTTTTGGGTATGTATCTACTGCTTTAGCTTGACTTTTTGCTTGGCTACTGCCCTTCTAATAGGGAAGTTTGTTTAATTGTTTAAATTGGCCTCCTATGCAGTTACTCAGTCGAAGCCTTGGAGATGCTGTTACTTCCCATGGCAAAGGATGGTGTTGAAGCTCTAGGTTCAATGGGTAATGATGCTCCCTTAGCTGTGATGTCTAACAGAGAGAAACTCACATTTGAGTATTTCAAGCAGATGTTTGCTCAAGTTACAAACCCGCCAATTGATCCTATCCGAGAGAAGATTGTTACCTCCATGGAATGTATGATTGGTCCAGAAGGCGATCTTACAGAGACTACGGAGGAACAATGCCACCGTCTCTCTCTAAAAGGGCCCCTTTTATCCATCAAAGAAATGGAAGCAATTAAGAAGATGAATTATAGAGGTTGGCGTAGCAAAGTTCTGGATATCACTTATTCCAAAGACCGTGGTAGCAAGGGTTTGGAGGAGACCTTAGATAGGATATGCTCCGAAGCACGCGATGCAATTAAAGCCGGCTATACGGCAGTGGTGCTCTCTGACAGAGGTACTCCATTCCCGCAACTCAAAGTGAAAATAAAAAACCCACTGAAGTATTTTCCAAATCTTTTTGACTGTTTAATTAACTATATGTTCTTTCAATTGTGTAGCATTTTCATCAAAGCGGGTAGCTGTAAGCTCCCTCTTGGCCATTGGTGCTGTGCATCACCATCTAGTTGAAAAGCTTGAGCGAACTCGAATTGCATTGATTGTAGAATCTGCTGAGCCCCGTGAAGTGCATCATTTCTGTACACTGGTCGGATTTGGTGCAGATGCTATTAGCCCATATTTGGCAATAGAGGCGATTTGGAGACTGCAGGTTGATGGGAAAATCCCACCCAAAGCAAGCGGCGAGTTTCACTCAAAGGATGAGTTGGTGAAGAAATACTTCAAAGCAAGCAATTATGGAATGATGAAGGTTCTTGCTAAAATGGGTATATCAACTTTGGCCTCGTACAAGGGTGCTCAGATTTTTGAGGCAGTGGGCCTTTCTTCAGAAGTGATGGAGCGGTGCTTTGCTGGGACCCCCAGCAGAGTTGAAGGTGCAACGTTTGAAGCGCTAGCCCATGATTCTCTTCAGTTGCATGAGATTGCATTTCCATCGCGGCGTTTCCCTCCTAAAAGTGCTGAGGCGGTAGCACTCCCAAATCCGGGGGATTATCACTGGAGGAAAGGGGGTGAGATTCACTTGAATGATCCACTTGCTATAGCAAAGCTGCAAGAGGCTGCCAGAGGTAATAGTGTGGCTGCTTATAAAGAGTACTCTAGGCGCATACAGGAATTAAATAAAAGCTGCAATTTGCGGGGGCTTCTGAAATTTAAAGAGGCTGTAGTGGCAGTTCCTTTGGAGGAAGTGGAACCAGCCAGTGAGATTGTGAAGAGGTTTTGTACTGGAGCCATGAGTTACGGATCCATATCTTTGGAGGCACACACCACTCTTGCTATGGCTATGAACAAAATTGGGGGGAAATCGAACACAGGTATGTCTGTCACTGATTGTTAAATTCTTGTGGTTGTTTTTTCCTTTTGTGGTCATTGATTTATTCAATTCATCCGTAGGTGAGGGAGGTGAGAACCCCTCTCGAATGGAGCCCCTTCCAGATGGTTCAAATAATCCAAAGAGGAGTGCAATTAAGCAGGTTGCAAGTGGGAGATTTGGAGTTTCAAGTTATTACCTTACAAATGCAGATGAACTACAGATAAAAATGGCTCAGGTATGCAGTTAAATTTCATAAATAAGATCCTCAATTTATATCCAGGTGCATATTCTGGCCCTTGACACTCATATCTATTCGTGTTAGATCCTCTATTCCACTTGAACCAGAGGTTCTACTTGTTTATGAATTTTGTCTGCAGTGCAACTTTAGGCTTCTTTGCATCTTTAACTGATACTTGCATTTAGCATTTAGTTTGCTTTTAAAATAAGAAGTAAAATTATCTGTTAAATTTGGTTGGACACTTTTCCTGATCTTTGGTTGCCTTACTACACAGGGAGCAAAGCCCGGTGAAGGCGGTGAACTTCCAGGTCACAAGGTTATTGGTGACATTGCCATCACTAGGAATTCTACTGCTGGGGTGGGATTAATTAGCCCTCCTCCCCATCATGACATATATTCAATTGAAGACCTTGCCCAGTTGATACACGATCTCAAGGTAATCACAGATTCTGTTTAAGTTTCTATTGTGTGCATGATTATATGATCTCAGTGCCAACTGCATATTTTTTGTCCATCTGACACTTTTCTACTGTGTAGAATGCGAATCCAGCAGCTCGAATAAGTGTGAAGTTGGTTTCTGAGGCTGGGGTTGGGGTAATCGCTAGTGGAGTTGTGAAGGGGCATGCCGATCATGTTTTGATCTCAGGTCACGATGGAGGTACCGGAGCTTCTCGGTGGACCGGTATCAAGAGTGCTGGGCTCCCATGGGAACTTGGTCTTGCAGAGACCCACCAAACCTTAGTAGCTAATGACCTTCGTGGCCGAACAGTTCTCCAGACAGACGGTCAGCTGAAAACCGGAAGAGATGTGGCCATGGCTGCACTTCTTGGGGCTGAAGAATTTGGTTTCAGCACTGCTCCCCTCATTACACTCGGCTGCATCATGATGCGAAAGTGTCATAAAAACACTTGCCCCGTTGGCATTGCTACCCAAGATCCTGTTCTTCGAGAAAAGTTTGCTGGTGAACCTGAGCATGTCATAAATTTCTTCTTCATGCTAGCAGAGGAGATGAGAGAAATCATGTCTCAGCTTGGGCTTCGATCGGTCAATGAGATGATTGGTCGTTCAGATATGCTTGAACTTGATAAAGACCTGATCAAGGACAACCCGAAACTAAAGAATATTGATCTCTCCTTGTTACTTAGACCTGCTGCTGACATCCGGCCCGAAGCTGCCCAGTTTTGCGTACAGAAACAAGATCATGGTTTGGACATGGCCTTAGATCAAAGACTGATTGCTCTCTCCAAACCTGCTTTAGAAAAAGGTGTTCCTGTGTACATTGAAGTGCCAATCT
This sequence comes from Lonicera japonica, assembly GCA_021464415.1. Taxonomy (NCBI): domain Eukaryota; kingdom Viridiplantae; phylum Streptophyta; class Magnoliopsida; order Dipsacales; family Caprifoliaceae; genus Lonicera; species Lonicera japonica. The sequence continues at coordinate 90,662,242 of CM038463.1, read as the reverse complement.
GCAATATAAATCGGGCAGTAGGAACAATGCTTAGTCATGAAGTGACAAAACAATACCGCATGGAAGGTCTTCCTGCGGATACCATCCATATCAAACTCAATGGAAGTGCGGGACAGAGCCTTGGAGCTTTTCTCTGTCCTGGCATCATGCTGGAGCTTGAGGGTGACAGCAATGACTATGTTGGAAAGGGATTATCAGGTGGCAAGATTGTTGTTTATCCTCCAAAAGAAAGCCGGTTTGATCCCAAGGAAAATATCGTGATTGGAAATGTTGCTCTCTATGGGGCGACAAATGGGGAAGCTTATTTTAATGGAATGGCAGCAGAAAGATTTTGTGTACGCAACTCGGGCGCCAAAGCAGTTGTGGAGGGTGTTGGTGATCATGGATGCGAGTACATGACTGGTGGGACTGTTGTTGTATTGGGAAAAACTGGGAGGAATTTCGCTGCTGGAATGAGTGGTGGAATTGCCTATGTTCTTGATGTGGATTCCAATTTCCACTCCAGATGCAATTCTGAACTGGTTGATCTTGATAAAGTCGAAGAAGAGGAGGATATTATGACACTCAGAATGATGATTCAGCAGCACCAGCGACACACAAACAGTCAATTAGCCAAAGAAGTGCTTGCAGACTTTGACAATCTTTTACCAAAATTCATTAAAGTGTTCCCTAGGGATTATAAACGGATTCTTGCCTCCTTGAAAGTAGAGGAAACTGCCAAAAAGGCAGCAGAAAAAGCTGAAAAAGAAGCTGAAGATCAAGAGGAGGCAGAGCTGGTTGAGAAAGATGCTTTTGAAGAGCTTAAGAAGTTAGCGGAGGCATCTCTGAAAGAGAAAGCTACTCAGGTATTCAACTGTCAATTTGCGTAAGTTGCTATTGTCATATTTATATATAATGCTTGATTCAGAGCTTAAAAATTCCATAGGGATTAATTTAATTGAGAACAATTTTCTTCAAATTAAGTCCCATTATGTTCGGGTCCGTATAGGAACTGCCTTTTCTAGAGTTCTTCCTTTAAATCTTCGTTGTGAAAAAAAGTTTCTCTTTGAATTGCTCATACTTGATGCAACTTTCAGAATGCACAAGAAGAAAGGATTGAAGCATTGAAAAGACCAACTCAGGTTGATGATGCCGTCAAGAATCGAGGTTTTATTGCTTATGAGCGAGAGGGCGTTTCATACAGGGATCCTAATGTTCGTATGAATGACTGGAAAGAAGTTATGATAGAGTCAAAACCTGGTCCTCTTCTAAAGACACAGTCAGCCCGCTGTATGGACTGTGGTACACCCTTCTGCCATCAGGTGAAAAATAATACTTCTGTTTTGTACCCATCATTATTTTTTTAACTATTTTCTGTCAAGTAATTTAAATCTTGTTTATTAAAATACTCTTTTGCAGGAAAACTCCGGATGTCCTCTTGGAAACAAAATACCTGAATTTAACGAGTTAGTGTACCAAAATAGATGGCAAGAAGCATTGGACAGACTTCTAGAGACCAATAACTTCCCAGAATTTACTGGTCGAGTGTGTCCTGCACCGTGTGAAGGCTCTTGTGTGCTTGGTATTATTGAAAATCCTGTATCCATCAAAAGCATTGAGTGCTCTATCATAGACAAGGCTTTTGAGGAGGGATGGATGGTCCCCCGACCTCCCCTCAAGAGAACTGGGTATGTTTTGTTATCTGTTAAACATTTTTCTTCATATGTGTAAAGTTTAGGGTTTAGGTTATTTTCTTCGAGAAGGATATTGCTGTTAAAATATTTAATCTGGTGGGAGTTTACACAGTCGCTTATGTTGGTCAACGATCTATCAAGTAGAAAAGTGTTTCCATTCAATTTTTAAGCAACTATATTCTAACTACTGTTGTCACTAATAATTACAGGAAAAAAGTTGCTATTGTTGGGAGTGGACCTGCTGGCTTGGCTGCTGCCGATCAATTAAATAGAATGGGCCATTCTGTGACGGTGTTTGAACGTGCTGATCGAATTGGGGGCCTTATGGTGTATGGAGTCCCTAACATGAAGGCAGACAAAATTGAAGTAGTTCAAAGGCGGGTTGACCTTATGGCAAAAGAAGGTGTGAATTTTGTGGTTAATGCTAGTGTTGGAAAAGATCCATCCTACTCCCTAGATAGGCTTCGTGCAGACAATGATGCTATTATTTTGGCAGTAGGAGCCACAAAGCCAAGGTGAGTAATATGAATACTTATTTCGATGTTTTATTATAAGAGATAAAGATTCAGATAAATTTACTAGGCACCATTGGCAATATTAAATTTAACACAAAACATGATAAAATTTAAAATACATTATATTCACAGGGACCTTCCTGTTCCTGGACGGGAGCTATCAGGAATCCATTTTGCAATGGAGTTTCTTCACGCAAATACTAAAAGCTTGTTGGATAGCAATCTTGAAGATGGAAATTACATCTCTGCCAAGGGAAAGAAGGTGGTAGTCATTGGGGGAGGCGATACTGGCACAGATTGCATTGGGACTTCTATCCGACACGGTTGCAGTAGTATTATAAATTTGGAGCTTCTCCCTGAGCCACCACGATCTAGGGCTCCTGGAAATCCTTGGCCGCAGGTTTGATCCTTTCCTTCGGTTTTAATGTTAAAAACAGAACACATATAGACCTGCTCAGTATTGCTCTAGGATTGGTACATATAATGTTCTGTTAACTAGGGTGCTGGTTCAACTATATGTGCGACTTGTGTGTCCATGTGCAGAAAACCAAAAAAACTGAAAAAATGAAATGAGCGTTTTTTTCAAGCTTTGCATTCGATTTGGTTAAGAAATCGGACAACCGAAGTAGGTTGGTGTAGTTGTCAATTTTTCGGTGTATAAAACCGACAAAAACTGAACCAAACCAACTAGTACACTTATTGTATTTCTATTGGTTTGGTGTATATAAACTGATGAGCTATTTTCTTTAAAATAAATAATATACGTTAAAAAACTTAGGAAGAAAGCCCAAGAAATAAATATTTAAAAAGAGAAAATGCTCAAACATTTATCGAGAAGAAGACCCAAGAGAGAAGAGACCCAAGAGATCAAAAAACTTATGAAAATTTCAAAAAATATAAAAATCCATGGCCCAAAACAATAATTTAAGCCCAAGGCCCAAACCAACCGCCCAAATTGACCCCAGTTGGTTTTAGCCATTTTGACAGTTTAGTTCAATTGAACTTATGCGTAAAACCGAAAGGTCCGTTCGGTTCAGTCCAGTCCATGCACGCCCCTTACTTGTGTCAGCAGAATTTGCATGTCAGAGAAATTATAGACTATGTAATTGAATTGTAAATAATTGGTAAAACATTCAAAAAGAACTTTTAAATTACTATGGGAAATTGGGAATAGCGTGCACATTTAAATTATTTAATTTAATGTGCCTTTTTGATGCCACTGACACCTTTACTTTTTCACATTCAACTTGCAGTGGCCTCGTGTGTTCCGGGTAGACTATGGCCACCAAGAAGCTGCTACTAAGTTTGGGAAAGACCCAAGGTCGTACGAGGTATTGACTAAGCGGTTTATTGGGGATGAGAATGGGGTTGTAAAGGGACTGGAGTTGGTACGCGTACACTGGGAGAAGGATGCTAGCGGCAAGTTTCAATTCAAGGAAGTCGAGGGTTCAGAGGAGATTATCGGGGCCGACTTAGTCCTACTAGCCATGGGGTTCCTTGGTCCTGAGTCGGTTAGTAAATTGAAGTTCAGCTCCTGCATATAGAAATTTACAGTATGCACTTAAATATTTTTGAATGATTTTATTCCTTACTGACTTGTGGTTCGTTTCATTTCTTTCAGATGGTAGCGGACAAACTGGGGTTGGAGAAAGACAATAGGTCAAACATAAAGGCAGAGTATGGACGTTTCTCAACGACAGTGGAAGGGGTATTTGCAGCCGGGGACTGTAGGCGGGGCCAATCTCTAGTCGTATGGGCCATCTCAGAAGGTAGACAAGCGGCTTCACAGGTCGACAACTATCTTATGAAAGAGGAGGAACAAGAAGAAATCACTATCGATTCAGTGAGACAAGAGGACGACAGCACCATTAATAGGCAAGGTAGCAGCAAACAACATACAGTTATGTTGTAATATGTTTTCTTATTTAATTATTATACATAGAGAGATGATTTCGACACTGAAGTGGATAACCAACAAGAGGAGCCCTGTCAAGTTCAGAAGGACCGACGAAGTAGTCTATGGCCAATTCTCTACAGTGTTATTCTCTGTTGTAATATCTTGTTTATAACTCTCTTCTTTCTTTTGTCTTATTTTCCCATTTGGAGATTAAAGAGTGGTGCTTGTGCTGGCTGAACGAATAATGTACAGATTGTTTTTTTTTCCCTCCAATCGAAATTAGTTTGTGGGTAGTTTTTTTTTCCGCCCCTTTTTTTGGGTCAGTGCAATTAAAAGGTTTCATTTTCTCATTTGGAGATTAAGAGGTTTTTTTCGAAGCTTCTGCCCCTCGTTGCATTAATATATAATCTTAGATCAAAGGATTGCTAGTTGTTTAGTGTAGGTGTTAATTTTTGTTATTCAACTTCAATTTCTTTCCTATTCTGTTGGCGTAGATAAGAATTTAGATGCCTTTCATAAGATTAATGGGAGTCTTTATACTGCCCAGCTTAATAGAAGATGGAAGAAGAGAATATAATGAATGAAGGCTTAAATTGTATAGCAACAAGTGAGGAGGATTATCATGTCTGCTTAATCAAACTCCAACAACAAAAATATAACAGCTCATTGTATTAACAGTTGTGTATCACATTACATATATAGCTATATAGCTGGTCGATTCTGCAGTATAATGCCGTTTACCATGCGTCGCTTCAACATTAGAAGCAGTCACCTAACTGCAAACTACGCTGAAAATATGACAGATCGGAACATCATATTAAGATAATGCATGTTTATATATATATATATAGATTAGAAATTGCTGTCTTCATTAGAAAAAGAAAAATATTCGACTCACCCGAAGAGCAGCCATCTATTTCCTTGTACGAGACAGTTGTGGGTCTTGTGGCTGAACAGAAGCCTTCCCACCCACGCCAGTGTTGGTCGGTGGTGGCGGAATGGCTGAAATGTCCCAAAATGAATAGTGCAATCTTAATACGAGCAGGTGGGAGTATATTTACAAAGAACTCTCTCCTTATTTTATTAGAAAATGTTTTTCTTATTCTGTTCCATTGAAAGGCACCAACTAATTAATGAACTTGAGGTGCCATATTTTGTCGATGTTTATTTCAGCGTGTATAAGAAACTTGTGCAGAAATGGAGTATGTTACCAATGTCATTTGATATGAAGTCAATGCATTAAAAAATACAAGTATCGACACACATAATAACCGTTTCCATTTCATAAGATACAATATGCCAAAAGTAACATAACTGGAAATACAAATTTATCGCATGACACAAATTCATAACAAGACACGGGATTGTTTCAATTTTGTGCCAATTTTAATTTAGAATCCTGACCAAAGCACGAAAAACACTACCTTGCGCCAAATTAAACAATTGCACGCAAATGCAACTTATTCCTGGTGATGGCGTCTCATGTAAAATTTGTTCCCCATTACCCTTGACATCACCTTCCCCTAAAACTTACAAATTTAATTTGTTCGAAATGGTTTTGGTTTAGTAAGGCACTAATTTTCTCAAATATCATGTTTACCTACTCACTCTAATATTATAAATGCATTATTGTATTATCGAATATCAATTTTAAAAGGAGATATTGAGAATTAAGTTAAAACTGTAATATTAAAGATACTATTTTGTTTTTGTTTTCCGACTAATCGTCATTCTTAATAAAACATAATAATCAGGCATATGGAAATTCAAAAAAGTAAGCAAATTAAATTTACGCTCTCAACCATATATATTTTAACATTCGTAGTAAGAGCGAAAGTAGAGTAAATTATGGAGAATGAGTTAACTTGTAAAGAATATGAAATTAAAGTCGAAGGGAAAGGAAAATAAAAAAATCAAAAGGAAGATAAGACGCACGGGGATAGGTTAGAGAACCTGGAGTTGAAGGTTTAGTGTGTCTTTGGGGAAACTTAATGCGAGCAATTCTCTTCATCACTTCACCACGTCCACCCATTTCTCTGTTCTTTCTTCTCTCTAGACTAGATCGATAGAAGATTGGGCATATATATATAGATTATATATGGAAGGCTCAAGTTAGATTGAGACCTTTTATATCTATATATATTCATAATTTTTTTTCATGATTTATTATTGATTTCACCATTAAATAAATTATTTTTATTGTTTTAATCAAGTATACAAAATTTTAAATTAATTCAATATTTATAATCAATCACCATACTTATGTTTATTTAACATTTATATTTGTAAAGTTTATAATTCAATATATAATATAATTATAACGAGAGACTCTTTTTGACTATTTTAAGTTTACACGTATTTATGAGATATTATAATTAAGGAAAATAATTTTCTTACTACATATTCTTACTGGATGTATTACATACGTTGTATGTAGGGGTGTGTAAGACCTGACCATACCAAACCAAATTGAATAATAGGATTTTTTTTCGGGTTTTACATATACAACGATTCGGTTTTGTCCAATTTTTAGAGGATCAAACTTGATTGGTCCAATCTTCAATTTGGTAAAAAAAGCCTATAAAATCATATCGGACTGAACCATTTATATATATATATATATACTAGTAATGCCATTTCCCATTGTAATACACAACATTAATAGATACAAACATTCATTTTCTCTCACTCTCTCTCTAAGTCTTTCCTGGGGTGACTGCCCTCCAAGCCAAAAGACAACAACCTGATCAATCCATTGATGATTTCATATCTGAGATGCAAGCTATATGGGATCAATTAGCTCTTTCTGAACCCGTCTGGTCGTGTACCACTGATGTTGAGAAGTTTGTAACTTATAGGGATCAACAACATGTGATGACACTACTCATGGCCTTGCATGACCGTTTTGAGCCTGTTCGAGCATCTCTTCTCCATCGTCATCCATTGCCAACTCTTGATGACGCTGTCACGGCCCTTCATTTTGAAGAAACCAGACTTGGGGTAAATTCCAAGAACTCTAGTGGAGTACTTGCTGTCACTCAGTCAAAATCTGGACAATCATCAAAGGAATGTACATACTGTCATGAGACTACCCATACGCTGCTCTACTGTCCCAAACGGGTTTGTAAGTACTGTCATAAGCGAGGTCCAAAACATTTCGGTTCTGATTGTTACAAGAATCCTGCCAGAAATAATAATATCAGATCTGACACTGCTGCTGCCGCCACTCAACCACCACCTACTCCAGCATCACTTGTCACCAATAATGATCTTGCTGAAATGCTAAAACAGGTTTTATCTGGTCCATCTAATGCAATGTCTGTAACTTCAGGTAATTCTTGGTATTTTGATTCTGGCTGTTGTAACCACATGACATCTGATTCCACAATATTTCTTTCAAAACATTCTACCCCACACACATCTCCCATTAAAACAGCTGATGGATCCCAATTACCTGTTAACTATATTGGACCAATATCCACATCCAACCTATCCCTTGCATCTACATTTCACATTCCTAAGTTGACTATAAATCTTATATCTGTTGGTCAACTCTGTGATCTTGGTCTAAATGTTGTATTTTCTTCTTCTGGTTGCCATGTACAGGATCCAAGGACGAAGCAAATCATTGGGATAGGCCGTAAAATTGGTCGGATGTTCGAGCTCATTCACCTCCATACACCATCTGAACTCACATCTACTTTGTCCACTGCTCCAGCTCTCTCCAGCTCTCCTTTCGAATTGTGGCATTCTCGGTTAAGTCATATCTCCAAAGATAGGCTTAAATCTCTTATTTCTACTGGTAAATTAGGAACTGTCCAATCAGAAAGTATATCTTGTCTATCGTGTCAACTTGGAAAACAACCTGCGTTATCCTTTAATAAAAGTGATTCTCTTTCCTCTGCACCATTTGATCTTATTCACTCTGATGTGTGGGGACCCTCTCCTCATAGCACCATGGGGGGGTCAAAATATTTTGTTGTTTTCATTGATGATCACACTCGATTTACTTGGATATATCTTATGAAAAATCGTTCCGAATTACCACAGATATATTACAATTTTGCCAAAATGATTCAAACCCAATTTTCTAAACCAATCAAAATATTTCGTGCTGATAATGCCATGGAATATAAAGAATCCAACTTTCTAAATTTTTTGCGTCAGCAAGGAACTATTTCTCAATATTCTTGTCCTGGCACTTCTCAACAAAATGGACGAGCTGAACGCAAACATCGTCACATTTTAGATACAGTTCGAACCCTTCTCATATCTAGTGGATGTCCTGAAAGTTTTTGGGGCGAAGCAGCTCTTACTTCGGTCTATACCATTAATCGTCATCCTATTCCATCTTTTCAAAATCAATCGCCTTATGAAAGGTTGTATGGTCATTCACCAAATTATAACCTTTTAAAAGTTTTTGGTTGCGTTTGCTTTGTCCTCCTTCAGCCTCATGAACATTCCAAACTGGAACCTCGTTCTCGCCTTTGTTGCTTCCTCGGGTATGGGATAGAACATAAGGGTTATCGGTGTTGGGATCCAATCTCGAAATTATTCTCCATCTAAGCCTTCTAAAAAAAAAAAAAAAAAAAAAAAAAAAAAAAAATTTGCCACGTCATCACCCAGCACAGTCATCTGCCACGTATCAGCCATGTCATCGTTGACTGCCAAGTAAGCAAATTTTTCTTATTATTCTCATATTCACCCCAGAACTTTCTGTTATTCTCATATTCACCCCAAAACCTTCTGTTATTCTCATATTCACCCCAGAACTTTCTGTTATTCCCATATTCACCCCAGAACTTTCTGTTATTCCCATATTCACCCCAAAACCTTCTGTTATTCTCATATTCACCCCAGAACTTTTTTATTTCCATATTTGCCCCAGAACTTTCTGTTATTCTCATATTCACCCTCGAACCTTCTGTTAATTCCAAATTAATCCAAAATCTATCCAAATTGCCCCAAATCTCCAAAATCAATCCCAAATACTTTTATGGATCGTCCCGAAATCTCTCGACCTATTTCCATCACTCTCAATGGACCCAACTACATCCACTGGGCCCAGGCCATGACTAGTTTCCTACAAGCTCGAAGGGTGTGGCGTCTTATCACTGGAGAGGTTACTAAACCATGTCAAAAGGAAGATGAGTCAGATGAAAAATTTTCTGTCAGGCAAGATGACTGGATCGCTAACAATGGTGATATCATTACATGGTGCCGCAATTCTTCTATTTCCTCCATTAATCAACAGTTTGGGCGCTTTACCACTGGGAAAGAAGTTTGGGATTTTCTCAAATCTCGATACACTACTAAAGATCTTGCACACCAATACCAACTTTTGACTGCCCTCCAAGCCAAAAGACAACAACCTGATCAATCCATTGATGATTTCATATCTGAGATGCAAGCTATATGGGATCAATTAGCTCTTTCTGAACCCGTCTGGTCGTGTACCACTGATGTTGAGAAGTTTGTAACTTATAGGGATCAACAACATGTGATGACACTACTCATGGCCTTGCATGACCGTTTTGAGCCTGTTCGAGCATCTCTTCTCCATCGTCATCCATTGCCAACTCTTGATGACGCTGTCACGGCCCTTCATTTTGAAGAAACCAGACTTGGGGTAAATTCCAAGAACTCTAGTGGAGTACTTGCTGTCACTCAGTCAAAATCTGGACAATCATCAAAGGAATGTACATACTGTCATGAGACTACCCATACGCTGCTCTACTGTCCCAAACGGGTTTGTAAGTACTGTCATAAGCGAGGTCCAAAACATTTCGGTTCTGATTGTTACAAGAATCCTGCCAGAAATAATAATATCAGATCTGACACTGCTGCTGCCGCCACTCAACCACCACCTACTCCAGCATCACTTGTCACCAATAATGATCTTGCTGAAATGCTAAAACAGGTTTTATCTGGTCCATCTAATGCAATGTCTGTAACTTCAGGTAATTCTTGGTATTTTGATTCTGGCTGTTGTAACCACATGACATCTGATTCCACAATATTTCTTTCAAAACATTCTACCCCACACACATCTCCCATTAAAACAGCTGATGGATCCCAATTACCTGTTAACTATATTGGACCAATATCCACATCCAACCTATCCCTTGCATCTACATTTCACATTCCTAAGTTGACTATAAATCTTATATCTGTTGGTCAACTCTGTGATCTTGGTCTAAATGTTGTATTTTCTTCTTCTGGTTGCCATGTACAGGATCCAAGGACGAAGCAAATCATTGGGATAGGCCGTAAAATTGGTCGGATGTTCGAGCTCATTCACCTCCATACACCATCTGAACTCACATCTACTTTGTCCACTGCTCCAGCTCTCTCCAGCTCTCCTTTCGAATTGTGGCATTCTCGGTTAAGTCATATCTCCAAAGATAGGCTTAAATCTCTTATTTCTACTGGTAAATTAGGAACTGTCCAATCAGAAAGTATATCTTGTCTATCGTGTCAACTTGGAAAACAACCTGCGTTATCCTTTAATAAAAGTGATTCTCTTTCCTCTGCACCATTTGATCTTATTCACTCTGATGTGTGGGGACCCTCTCCTCATAGCACCATGGGGGGGTCAAAATATTTTGTTGTTTTCATTGATGATCACACTCGATTTACTTGGATATATCTTATGAAAAATCGTTCCGAATTACCACAGATATATTACAATTTTGCCAAAATGATTCAAACCCAATTTTCTAAACCAATCAAAATATTTCGTGCTGATAATGCCATGGAATATAAAGAATCCAACTTTCTAAATTTTTTGCGTCAGCAAGGAACTATTTCTCAATATTCTTGTCCTGGCACTTCTCAACAAAATGGACGAGCTGAACGCAAACATCGTCACATTTTAGATACAGTTCGAACCCTTCTCATATCTAGTGGATGTCCTGAAAGTTTTTGGGGCGAAGCAGCTCTTACTTCGGTCTATACCATTAATCGTCATCCTATTCCATCTTTTCAAAATCAATCGCCTTATGAAAGGTTGTATGGTCATTCACCAAATTATAACCTTTTAAAAGTTTTTGGTTGCGTTTGCTTTGTCCTCCTTCAGCCTCATGAACATTCCAAACTGGAACCTCGTTCTCGCCTTTGTTGCTTCCTCGGGTATGGGATAGAACATAAGGGTTATCGGTGTTGGGATCCAATCTCGAAACGACTTCACATTTCACGTCATGTCATTTTTTGGGAACACAAAATGTTTTCATCAATCTCTAAATTTCATATCACCACCGAAACCTCTCTCCCGTTCTTCACTAGCTCTACTGCCGACTTATACCCATCCGTCTCCTCTACACCGTCGCCGGTTATTAACGAAATTCATGAACCACCTGCTGACACTCCGCCCACAGAGTTGAACCCATCTATCACTACCACTGATCCATCTAATGACTCGTCTCCTGTACCAACAACGGACTATTCTGATGATGCTGGTTCGTCCAACGATTCTGAGCATCAAACACCTCAACCTCGTCAGTCTAATCGGGTAAGACAGTTACCTCATCATCTTCGTGACTATCACTGTTATTCTACCATATTTTCACATCATGAACCCACATCTTATAAAGAGGCTAGTTCTAATCCTATGTGGCAGCAAGCTATGTCTGAAGAATTACAGGCTTTAGATAAAGCCCAAACTTGGGAATTGGTCACTCTTCCACCGGGAAAGATAGCAGTCGGATGCAAATGGGTTTATAAAATCAAAACAAAATCAGATGGATCTATTGATCGATACAAAGCTCGACTTGTAGCTAAAGGTTTTAATCAAGAATATGGTATCGATTATGAAGAAACATTTGCCCCCGTTGCTCGTTTAACCACTGTCAGAAGCCTTCTCGCAGTTGCTGCTGTTCGTAAATGGCAACTTTCTCAGATGGATGTAAAGAATGCCTTTTTAAATGGTGATCTTTCTAAAGAAGTCTACATGAAACCACCTCCAGGGGTTCCACATTCTATCTCTCAAGTTTGCAAGCTTCGTCGAGCTTTATATGGCCTTAAGCAAGCTCCTCGTGCCTGGTTTGAAAAGTTCAGCTCTACCATTCGAGAACTAGGTTTTATTTCTAGTTCATATGACTATGGCCTTTTTATTCGAAAAAGGGAGACTGGTATCACACTTCTTATTCTCTACGTAGATGACATGATTATCACTGGGGATGATGTTACTGGTATCTCTGATCTCAAACAATCTCTCAGTCAACATTTTGAGATGAAAGATCTTGGCCGTCTGAATTACTTCTTGGGGCTTGAAGTTCTCTCTGATTCTGCTGGTTATTACCTCTCTCAGGCCAAATATGCTTCTGATATTCTTGCCCGGGCTGGTCTCACTAATTGTAAAACCGTTGCTACTCCACAAGAAGCAGGTCTTCGTCTCACTCCTCTTGATGGTACTCTTCTTGATGATGCAACTCTATATCGTCAGATCGTTGGCAGCTTAATCTATCTCACTGTTACTCGTCCAGATATTGCATATGCTGTTCATATTGTCAGTCAATTTATGTCAGCTCCGCGATCTACCCACTATGCTGCAGTTCTTCGCATTCTTAGATATATTAAAGGGACTTTATTCCATGGCCTACATTTTTCATCCACATCATCTCTTGAGATTCGCGCATACTCTGATTCAGACTGGGCTGGTGACCCTACTGATAGACGTTCCACTACAGGATACTGCATTTTCTTGGGGGATTCACTTATATCTTGGCGCAGCAAGAAACAGTCACTTGTCTCTCGCTCGAGTACTGAGGCAGAATATCGTGCTCTTGCAGACACTACTCAGGAACTCATTTGGCTACGCTGGCTCCTTTCAGACATGGGAGTTTCTCATCGTCTTCCAACTGTCATTGGGTGTGATAATCGGAGTGCTATTCAAATTGCCCACAATGATGTCTTTCACGAACGAACAAAACATATCGAGATTGACTGTCATTTTGTTCGTCAGCATGTGTCCAGCAATTCTATCCGCCTTATTTCCATCTCATCCATAGATCAACCCGCGGACATATTCACTAAAGTTCATCCCACAGGTCGCTTTCAGAATTTGCTTTCCAAACTCAAGCTGGCCTTCCATTTGCCACCTTGAGTTTGAAGGGGGGTGTTAGAAATAATTATATTCTCCAACATCATTAGCATTATTCTTTGTAATTATTAAAGCTTAGCATTATTCTTCTTTCCTCTTCTTTTCCTTTATTCCCTCCTCCATGTTTCCCTCCTTGTCTCCTCCTTTCTTCCTCATTTTAAGGCTTCTTGTTTCCTTCTTTACTTGTATATATATACATGCCATTTCCCATTGTAATACACAACATTAATAGATACAAACATTCATTTTCTCTCACTCTCTCTCTAAGTCTTTCATGGTATCAGAGGGATTGTGATCTTACTCAAAATTATTCTCCATCTAAGCCTTCTAAAAAAAAAAAAAAAAAAAAAAAAAAAAAATTAAAAAAAAAATTGCCACGTCATCACCCAGCACAGTCATCTGCCACGTATCAGCCACATCATCTTTGACCGGCCATGTCATCGTTGACTGCCAAGTAAGCAAATTTTTCTTATTATTCTCATATTCACCCCAGAACTTTCTGTTATTCCCATATTCACCCCAAAACCTTCTGTTATTCTCATATTCACCCAAGAACTTTCTGTTATTCCCATATTCACCTCAGAACTTTCTGTTATTCCCATATTCACCCCAGAACTTTCTGTTATTCCCATATTCACCCCAGAACTTTCTGTTATTCCCATATTTACCCCAGAACTTTTTGTTATTTCCATATTTGCCCCAGAACTTTCTGTTATTCTCATATTCACCCTCGAACCTTCTGTTAATTCCAAATTAATCCAAAATCTATCCAAATTGCCCCAAATCTCCAAAATCAATCCCAAATACTTTTATGGATCGTCCCGAAATCTCTCGACCTATTTCCATCACTCTCAATGGACCCAACTACATCCACTGGGCCCAGGCCATGACTAGTTTCCTACAAGCTCGAACGGTTGTGGCGTCTTATCACTGGAGAGGTTACTAAACCATGTCAAAAGGAAGATGAGTCAGATGAAAAATTTTCTGTCAGGCAAGATGACTGGATCGCTAACAATGGTGATATCATTACATGGTGCCGCAATTCTTCTATTTCCTCCATTAATCAACAGTTTGGGCGCTTTACCACTGGGAAAGAAGTTTGGGATTTTCTCAAATCTCGATACACTACTAAAGATCTTGCACACCAATACCAACTTTTGACTGCCCTCCAAGCCAAAAGACAACAACCTGATCAATCCATTGATGATTTCATATCTGAGATGCAAGCTATATGGGATCAATTAGCTCTTTCTGAACCCGTCTGGTCGTGTACCACTGATGTTGAGAAGTTTGTAACTTATAGGGATCAACAACATGTGATGACACTACTCATGGCCTTGCATGACCGTTTTGAGCCTGTTCGAGCATCTCTTCTCCATCGTCATCCATTGCCAACTCTTGATGACGCTGTCACGGCCCTTCATTTTGAAGAAACCAGACTTGGGGTAAATTCCAAGAACTCTAGTGGAGTACTTGCTGTCACTCAGTCAAAATCTGGACAATCATCAAAGGAATGTACATACTGTCATGAGACTACCCATACGCTGCTCTACTGTCCCAAACGGGTTTGTAAGTACTGTCATAAGCGAGGTCCAAAACATTTCGGTTCTGATTGTTACAAGAATCCTGCCAGAAATAATAATATCAGATCTGACACTGCTGCTGCCGCCACTCAACCACCACCTACTCCAGCATCACTTGTCACCAATAATGATCTTGCTGAAATGCTAAAACAGGTTTTATCTGGTCCATCTAATGCAATGTCTGTAACTTCAGGTAATTCTTGGTATTTTGATTCTGGCTGTTGTAACCACATGACATCTGATTCCACAATATTTCTTTCAAAACATTCTACCCCACACACATCTCCCATTAAAACAGCTGATGGATCCCAATTACCTGTTAACTATATTGGACCAATATCCACATCCAACCTATCCCTTGCATCTACATTTCACATTCCTAAGTTGACTATAAATCTTATATCTGTTGGTCAACTCTGTGATCTTGGTCTAAATGTTGTATTTTCTTCTTCTGGTTGCCATGTACAGGATCCAAGGACGAAGCAAATCATTGGGATAGGCCGTAAAATTGGTCGGATGTTCGAGCTCATTCACCTCCATACACCATCTGAACTCACATCTACTTTGTCCACTGCTCCAGCTCTCTCCAGCTCTCCTTTCGAATTGTGGCATTCTCGGTTAAGTCATATCTCCAAAGATAGGCTTAAATCTCTTATTTCTACTGGTAAATTAGGAACTGTCCAATCAGAAAGTATATCTTGTCTATCGTGTCAACTTGGAAAACAACCTGCGTTATCCTTTAATAAAAGTGATTCTCTTTCCTCTGCACCATTTGATCTTATTCACTCTGATGTGTGGGGACCCTCTCCTCATAGCACCATGGGGGGGTCAAAATATTTTGTTGTTTTCATTGATGATCACACTCGATTTACTTGGATATATCTTATGAAAAATCGTTCCGAATTACCACAGATATATTACAATTTTGCCAAAATGATTCAAACCCAATTTTCTAAACCAATCAAAATATTTCGTGCTGATAATGCCATGGAATATAAAGAATCCAACTTTCTAAATTTTTTGCGTCAGCAAGGAACTATTTCTCAATATTCTTGTCCTGGCACTTCTCAACAAAATGGACGAGCTGAACGCAAACATCGTCACATTTTAGATACAGTTCGAACCCTTCTCATATCTAGTGGATGTCCTGAAAGTTTTTGGGGCGAAGCAGCTCTTACTTCGGTCTATACCATTAATCGTCATCCTATTCCATCTTTTCAAAATCAATCGCCTTATGAAAGGTTGTATGGTCATTCACCAAATTATAACCTTTTAAAAGTTTTTGGTTGCGTTTGCTTTGTCCTCCTTCAGCCTCATGAACATTCCAAACTGGAACCTCGTTCTCGCCTTTGTTGCTTCCTCGGGTATGGGATAGAACATAAGGGTTATCGGTGTTGGGATCCAATCTCGAAACGACTTCGCATTTCACGTCATGTCATTTTTTGGGAACACAAAATGTTTTCATCAATCTCTAAATTTCATATCACCACCGAAACCTCTCTCCCGTTCTTCACTAGCTCTACTGCCGACTTATACCCATCCGTCTCCTCTACACCGTCGCCGGTTATTAACGAAATTCATGAACCACCTGCTGACACTCCGCCCACAGAGTTGAACCCATCTATCACTACCACTGATCCATCTAATGACTCGTCTCCTGTACCAACAACGGACTATTCTGATGATGCTGGTTCGTCCAACGATTCTGAGCATCAAACACCTCAACCTCGTCAGTCTAATCGGGTAAGACAGTTACCTCATCATCTTCGTGACTATCACTGTTATTCTACCATATTTTCACATCATGAACCCACATCTTATAAAGAGGCTAGTTCTAATCCTATGTGGCAGCAAGCTATGTCTGAAGAATTACAGGCTTTAGATAAAGCCCAAACTTGGGAATTGGTCACTCTTCCACCGGGAAAGATAGCAGTCGGATGCAAATGGGTTTATAAAATCAAAACAAAATCAGATGGATCTATTGATCGATACAAAGCTCGACTTGTAGCTAAAGGTTTTAATCAAGAATATGGTATCGATTATGAAGAAACATTTGCTCCCGTTGCTCGTTTAACCACTGTCAGAAGCCTTCTCGCAGTTGCTGCTGTTCGTAAATGGCAACTTTCTCAGATGGATGTAAAGAATGCCTTTTTAAATGGTGATCTTTCTGAAGAAGTCTACATGAAACCACCTCTAGGGGTTCCACATTCCATCTCTCAAGTTTGCAAGCTTCGTCGAGCTTTATATGGCCTTAAGCAAGCTCCTCGTGCCTGGTTTGAAAAGTTCAGCTCTACCATTCGAGAACTAGGTTTTATTTCTAGTTCATATGACTATGGCCTTTTTATTCGAAAAAGGGAGACTGGTATCACACTTCTTATTCTCTACGTAGATGACATGATTATCACTGGGGATGATGTTACTGGTATCTCTGATCTCAAACAATCTCTCAGTCAACATTTTGAGATGAAAGATCTTGGCCGTCTGAATTACTTCTTGGGGCTTGAAGTTCTCTCTGATTCTGCTGGTTATTACCTCTCTCAGGCCAAATATGCTTCTGATATTCTTGCCCGGGCTGGTCTCACTGATTGTAAAACCGTTGCTACTCCACAAGAAGCAGGTCTTCGTCTCACTCCTCTTGATGGTACTCTTCTTGATGATGCAACTCTATATCGTCAGATCGTTGGCAGCTTAGTCTATCTCACCGTTACTCGTCCAGATATTGCATATGCTGTTCATATTGTCAGTCAATTTATGTCAGCTCCGCGATCTACCCACTATGCTGCAGTTCTTCGCATTCTTAGATATATTAAAAGGACTTTATTCCATGGCCTACATTTTTCATCCACATCATCTCTTGAGATTCGCGCATACTCTGATTCAG
The DNA here is from genome assembly GCA_021464415.1 of Lonicera japonica. Taxonomy (NCBI): domain Eukaryota; kingdom Viridiplantae; phylum Streptophyta; class Magnoliopsida; order Dipsacales; family Caprifoliaceae; genus Lonicera; species Lonicera japonica. The sequence continues at coordinate 90,644,593 of CM038463.1, read as the reverse complement.
ACTGGGCTGGTGACCCTACTGATAGACGTTCCACTACAGGATACTGCATTTTCTTGGGGGATTCACTTATATCTTGGCGCAGCAAGAAACAGTCACTTGTCTCTCGCTCGAGTACTGAGGCAGAATATGAGCCGAGCAAAAGTCTTCACAAAGCTCGACCTTAGATCCGGATACTGGCAGGTTCGTCTCTCCGTCTTAAAATATTTCAATTTGATATGGACTTTATATATCTTTGTTTCATTTTTCAAGCCTTTTTTGTAAAAGAAGAAAAAATAATTTACCATAATTTTTTAAATAATAATTGGCAAAATAAAGTGTAACTAAAAATTTATTTTTAATTTTCTGTAAAATTAATTTAGATAGAGGTATACAAATGTGATAATATGTCTAAATAATGAGACAATTTATAATGGATATTTTATTTATTTCGTAAAGTGAAAATAAATTACTAACAATTATTCAAAACTATTAAGACTTAATATATTGACAGGGGTGGTGCTAGTAAGGGGAAAGGTAGGGGTAGAGATTGACCCCCTTGGTTTTCAAAATTTTTAACTATATATGGGGTATTTTTTGAAAAATAAAAAATATATAAGGACCTATGTGTAGAACTTTATATTTCAAGGTATTTAAGTATAATTGGATCCCAAGAAAAGACATGTCTGATTCTAGGGCATACTGGAGTTTAAACTTTAGGGGCTATTTGAAACTTTAAATTTCACTTAAATTCTCCTATATATTCCATTTAATTCTTCATATCATATTTTCTCTTCTTTTATTTTTTTTATTTTATTCTTCACTTACTATGTTGCTTTGTACCTCTGCCTCTATCGACTTCCTCAGTTATCTTCCACATACCATTGAGTATATTATTTTTATCTTTCTTAGTATTAGGTATATTTCATTATTAATATTAGGTGCATTTCTTAATGTTAGGTTTATTTATTGATTAATTGCCTAATATTAGTTATATTATTGATTAATCACATAATATTAGGTTTATTTCTTGATTAATTGCCTAATGTTAGTTCTATTATTAATTAATCACACAATATTAGGTCTTTGCTAGATTAATTGAAGAATTGATAGTGATTGCTCAATGTTAGATTCATTTATTGATTAATTGCATAATATTAGGTCTATTTCTTGAATAATTGATTAACTGTATAATATTATGTTTACTTTTTGATTAGTTAATTAGTTGATTAGTTGCATGATATTATGTGATTTAGGTCTTAACCGGTTTGTTTTACTAAATTAACTATAGATAAATATTTTATTTGTTAATTTTCTCATATGATAAGATTTTGTAAATATAATTTACATTTTTTATATATATATGTAGACTTAGTATAAAATGTATTTCAGTAGGGAGTTGGAAATATATAAACAATCTAATTTTATAAATAAATATTTAATTATAGATAAATATTTTATTTGAATTATATTTCTCATATGATAAGATTTTGTAAAGATAATTTACATTTTTTTATATATACGTAATTGACTTAGTGTAAAATGCATTTTCAGTAGGGAGTTGGAAATATATAAACAATCTAATTTTATAAATAAATATTTAATTTAATAAATAAAGTTACATTAAAAATTTTGGTAGGTTTGAAACACTATTTTATTTATTGACGAATTAAAAAAAACCATCATTATAATCAATATTACTAACACGCCTTAATAATCTTGAGACGTTTGATCAAAAGATAAACATTCACATTAAATCTGAGCCACCAGTTAGGAACATAAACATAAAGAATCTTACTATATTATGACTGACATGATTTATTAATAGATTTAAAAAAATACATATCTCTCTCTCAAAAGTCAAACACTTAAACTCACTTTCACCTTCCCTTCTGTCTTTTCCTCACATTTGTTTATTCTTCTTTCCATATTTACAAAATCTCTCCGTCTCTCTCGAGCCATTTTTCTCTTTCAAACCCTAAATCTAAACTCATATAAAAGCGGTCACTCTCATATTTTACTCTTAGTCTCCTCATCGCTCATACATATGTCGGTCTCCATTAGTCTCTCCTCACTTGTATAGTCATATATGAGCCGGTCTCCACCATTTTCGCCGCCAATATCCACGACACCGTTCTCCTCCTCATTAGTGCCCCTCTTTATTTCTCTTATTTTTCTCTCTTCTTTCTATCTATTTTGCTAAAATGGAGTTTTCTTGCAATTAAATTAGAGTTTTTCTGCCAAAAGAAGGCATATTGTGAAGCCAAACAGAGTGGATCGACTAAGACAGGACTGATCAAAACAGTCTGGTCCAGTTCGGTCTTTAATAGCCTTTTGGTCCGGTCCCAATATTTAAAGGATTAATATGTTTGGTCTGGTATGCTGTGTGAGTCAACAATCCAGTTAACTGGATCGTAAATACCCTTAGTTGAATGTTTGTTATATTTTGTGAAAGTACAATCCATGTAATGCATGCCAGTAAGAATGTGTTACAAGAATACCTAGTAAATATATCATTGCTCTATAATTAATTAATTCAACAATTAGATTGGTACATTATGAAATTGAGAAAAAAAATATTGGTTGGTGTAAAATTTCTTTATTTTACACTAAAAGTGTAATTTTAACCCTCCTTGCATATATATGGAAAATGATAAACATGTGCTCCAAGGACACGTGTTAATCATGTTATTAACAGAAACAATAACACTTTGCATGAGAATTCGTATATAATTTAATATATGTTACAATTTAATTATTTATATTTATAAGTGCATAACATGTGCTATAACGGAATCTTAAACATATATATAAGATTAAATGACACTAATATATCCCAAATTAAAATAATGTATCAATTTGCGCCTTAAACATTTTTGTTGACACTTTGCACCCTATACATACAAATTATATATATCATTTTATCTCAATGCTCCATTTTCGATTATTTTTCAAAACCTTCGATTGTAGGAGCGAAGGCGAACTATTACGTGACAATAAGATATCTGATATTACCTCTAGTTATCATCCTATTGGAAATCTTAAAAGCATTCTTGGGTTGGTGATCTCAATGCATCACTTATTTAAGTTAAAGCAGCAACGGGGTCCCTCACCTGTTGATTTTATAGTTCTTTCTAGTTGTAATGGAGAGACTGAATCTCACTACTAAATCGAAATTTTCATTTTTGATTTGCCCCGTGAGTTTGTACATAACTTACAACATGGAAACAATAATGGGACTTTAGTTCAAAGTCAAACACACACATTTTTCAACTCATCTGTTTGCCGGAGTAGAGATTCTTAGTTATATAATCAGAGCCATGAGATTTTTGGGGACAAGTGGCACATTAATGGCAATCCTAGGCCAAATCCAATTTTCGCAAGTGAACCCCCTACTTGTAATGGATTTTACCATAGGTTTTCATCCAGGTCAAAGGAATTATTAGGTTGCTTTCCTTCAAGTGTCTTTGATTATCCTAACTGCAACGAGGGTGATTTTTCTTAGAAGTTTTTCAAGGGTGCCAGTTTTGTGGATGAAGTCTACGAAATATACGAATTCATATTTGATTACTAAAATTTCATCTAGTGAGGCAGTTCCCCCTAAGAATCTCGAGGTCATTAGTGAAAAAAGTATGTGCTAAGTGTGGTTGGAGGTTTTGAAAAATGGACGAAAATGGAACATTGTGATAAATTGATATAATTTGTATGTATAGGGTACAAAGTGTCAAAAAAATATGTTTATGGTGCAAATTGATACATCCTTTTACTTTGGGGTGCATTAGTGATATTTAGTCTATGTATAAAGTTAGGCTCTAAAGATGAATTTAATCTCTTCAAAAGAAAAAATACTCATTTGGAGGAGTAAATAAATAATTTTTTTTATGAAAATTTATAAAGATGATTAATAAGATAAGTAGATCAATTTTACCAAATTCCATAAAAAAAAATCAATATATAAATGAATAAAATGATCATCAAAAATTTTAATGGTAAAAAATGCACATATTTATGACTTTCTGGTTTACTCACTTATAGGTTGAAGTTTTTATGAAATTTAGTAGAGATGATTTACTCACTATTTATATAATTTTTATTAAAAAAATCATCTATTTATCCGTTCAAATAAATATTCCTTTTTATTAAAAAATGAAAAAGAAAAATTCATCTCCGAAGCCTAGCTCTTATATATATATATTGTCAATTGTCTAGTGCAGATAAAAGACTTTTTGTTTCGCAGTTTTACTTGATAGGCAAGTGGACTGCCCGAATTTAACGGCGTCGTTTAGTTACTAAACTTAGGTCTTGTCTAATTCGTGAATTTGAAGAATTAAAAAAGAAAAGTCATTATTTTCTTTTATTTGGTAAGTACAAACTCTAAAAATATTTTTTGATAGAGGAAAAAGTAGGGGGAAAATCTTTCTAATCGAACCTGATGAAATTGATTTTTACTTCTGATTTTCAAGCATTAATTGCAAAAGTTTTGCATAATAATACCCTTACTTAAATATATTATTGCCAAATTTACTTATTGAATTATTTTCTTTTGTTTTTATTATAAAATATAAGGGTATTTATTGAAATATTGATATATTTTTTTTTTCTTGTACCAATTAAATACCGGAAAGAAAATCAAATGGTATTTTCTAAGTACTTTTCATACTTTACCAAATTAAAAAAAAACTCGGCAAAAATTTTAATTTTTTACTTATATGAAAAATAAAAAAAATAATTTTCCTTTAACGAGGCTTTTACGCTTCGTTTGATTCGCAAATTTGAGGATTCAGAAAATAAAAGTTTTTCCTTTCATTTATTTAGTAAGTACAAATTCGAAAACACTTTTTTAATAGAAGAAAAAGTAGGGGTTAAAATCATTCATCTCAAATTTATGGGATTGATTTTTCTCTTATAATTTTTTAGCACTTATTATAAAAAATTTAGATAGTAATACTCCCACCTAAATATTTTTTATATTTTATTAAACACAAAAATAAAAAATTCATAAAAGCTTTAATTTTTTATCCGCTTAAAAAATGATAAAATCATAACGAAACGAGAGTTTAAGGTAACGAACCGACTACTCTACCGCCTCACACAAATTCACTCACGTGGCACATTTGTCTCTCTCTTCAAGTGAAAGAACCGTTAAATTTTGTTTTTCATTTTGGGAGAGAGAAAAAAAGGAAAGAATGGCGAAGAGCAATCTGGGCCGTCTATTTTCGTTGGCGATGATGGAGATACCAAAACCGAAGCTAGGGCTTACGACATCATCCGACTTGGGGAGTCGATTTATCTGCTATTCAACTCACCATCGCCAAAATCATCATCCAGATAATAATACCACTACCAAGCAAGGGGAACCGATTTCTCAAAACCAAGGCAAGAAGATCCAAAACGAAAAAGAACATATTCACGTTCACGATGATGATGCTGACGATGACGACGACGACGACGACGACGACGACGGTGGTATCGATTTGAATGAAGAGACCGGTGAAGTCGGAGGCCCGAGGGGACCCGAGCCCACTCGCTTCGGTGATTGGGAACGTAACGGCCGTTGCTACGATTTCTAAATCAAATGAGCGCTAGCTAAGATGTTAGGGTTTATGTTCACTTATAATAATAATTATTTTTATTATTATAAGAGCTTATGAACTAGTAATTTTTTATTTATTTTCTTCGCATTTAATTTTTTTTTTTTTTTTTGGTGTAAAATGTACCGGATGTTATGATAAGACATAGTTCGTGGCAATGAATAAGTGGAGTTATTATCAGATTTTTGGAGGAGTTTCATAAGTTTATTCAACAATGTGATTAGGGCTTTAACAACGAAGGTTCATGTTTGGATTCTCTGTCCTGTGAGCAATATCTGGAATCGAACAGTGGACGAGGTCAATTGATGCCTCAGATTCTATTTCAGGGTGTGTATATACTGTAGAATAATATGGGCAAGTCTTTAATTGATATGTTGTTCTGTTTTCCTTACATTCAGAGGTAGCTGGGAAATGCTAGGTCTGCAATTGGTATGTTCTGTTTTCGTCTTGTTCTGGGAAAATTCTACTAGGATGGGGTGCCTAATTGGTCCGGATCTAATTATTGACTTAAAAGTTTAATCTTTCTGGTTCTTCTTTTAACAGCATCTATTATCAAGATTTAATGTTCTTCAAGTGCTCATTTATGTATAAGAAGTACTAAATCCTATTGCTTGTCTTGGCGGTTCTATGTAGCATGTATGCTGTTTTTGCTACATCTTTGACGAGAACTAGTAATTTTGTCATATGCATGTAATTTGATTCAATAACTTCTGTCACTTCTGTTCCACTTCATTGCCCACTTTTTCAGCAAGTTACCTCGTGGGAGCTCCTGCTGGCTTGTGATGCACCCCAATGTGGAAGGTGGGAGTCGCTGTGCAATCATGGATTCAAGAATCGATGTTAGTCAAGAAATTGAATGTAGAAGTGTTCCTCGAAGTGGTAAATTCGCTAGCCTTATAAGTGCTTTTAACCATCTTTTTTAATCATACATGTTTGTCGTAAATTACGAGTGACAATTTGAAAATTCATTTTGATTATGAAATATAAATACAACAATGCTTGAAAACTACTTCAAAGACTATGCACCAAATAATTAATGGCCTAGTACCTAATGACTGCTACCTATATATGATATGGTAAGGAGAGTTAAAATATGGAGCAAAATGTCAGGATAGTGAAGAAAGTTGTAACATATAACTTAGTAAATCTAAAGCTATTTTCCATTTACTTATATTTTTTACCACACGGGACCATGACTGGTGGTGTAATTTTACAATAACTGTCACTGTACAAGTATACATATTTAGACACACTGATGATACTTGTTTTACAATCTTGCCATTGAAAATAAATAAATAAATTGTTTTACAATCTTTCTTCGTTTATGCGTATCTCCTGTCTGTTGGCCAGACACCTATCATACACGGATCATGTCATGTGCCCATGCATCCATTAGAAAGTACAAGACTCCATATATTTTGTTCGCTGATGATTTTATTTCATGCTTTGGTTTTTTTCATCATATTCAAATAAAATGGTACTTTTATCTGATATTATTCTCTCCCTGGATAGGCCAACTGGAATCACAGCTAATGGTAGTCTTTTATTGTGAGTATTCTCTCCCCGGCCCACGTGCAAAATGAGAAATGAATTGGCATATATGTGTTTGAGACACTGAAACTAGGCTATTTGAAACTCTAATCATAAAGACCATTAGAATATAAAGTTGTACTAGTTGTCCTTGGATCTTCAAAACCTTTAGGGTGTGTTTGACATACTGGATTAAAGAATTAGATGGGATTATTTAATCCCATCTGGACAGTATAAAACAATCCCACCTCTTAGATATCTTGGGTGGGATTCGTTAATCATTTTCTCGGTGGAATAAGAAGGTTTAGTGAGATAAATTATCCTCCGTGATATCCAATCCTGACAAATACCAAACATAGGATAGGATAAAGTTATCCTATCTCGCCCTCTTATCCTGCACGTCAAACGCAGCCTTAATTCATGGGAGATTGTGGAACAGTCATTCCTGAAAACAGCAAAAACAACCTTCTGGGCATCTAAATAACGTCAAACACCAAAAAAAAAGTGACTCAACGGAACTTCTTATTTGGGCTGATTTTGATCGGAAAAGCTTAGATTTACATTTGTGAAGCCTTGCTATTATTACACACGGCTCTGTAGGCATTTTTGTTTCTCTCTTTTTGACCTTCATTACATCACATCTTTGTTTTGATAACTTTTTCTTTTGCATTACCAGCAGATCTTTGGCCCGTGGTAATTGTTGGCATAGGTGAGGAAACCATTTATCTAGGACACAATTGCTTTGTAGAGCTCGTATAATCTTCAACACAGAGATTAAGCCTGACTCAGAGAAAGTACAATATGGTGACATTACATTGTAGCACTAATACCTGCTATTCTCATGGTTATTTTCCTAAACAAGAGCATAGTTGTCAAAAGCTCAAGGTGCACCAAGGCGCCAAGGTCCCAAGAGCTTAGGCGCAAGGCGCATGTGCGCGCCTTTTCGAAGTGAGGCACAACCCCATACAAAAACTTGAAATATATTATTCTAGTCATAATTTGCACCAACTACTCTAATGTCATACAATCTAAAGTCAAAATAAATCATCAAATTAAGATCTAAATAACAAACAAGTCCTCATGGATCATAGTCATTAATAACATCTAAATAACATAATATAATAACAAGTCTCATAATTTAATAATTCTGAAAAAATTATGTATCACTTATAATTTAATAATTCTGGAAAAATTATGTATATCACTTATAATTTAATAATTCTGGAAAAATTATGTATATCACTTATAATAATTCTGGATAAATTATGTATATCACTTTTAATCATGTGAGGAGCAGAAATTAACTTGCTCTATTCTTCCAAGAAAAAGAAAAGAAGAAAGAAAAAAAATTGCAGCGTAACAGCGTGAGGCGAACTGGAGGAGGAGGAGGAGGAGGAGGAGGAGAAGTACCTGTTGAAGATTGATCGACGGAACAAGGAAGAGAAGCTTTGTTAGAGTGAGACGGCGTTGAAGGTGCGTATTACGGTTTTGTACGTTTTGTTTCAATTGGGTTTAAGTCCCGATAGGTAAAATGCATAGAGTAAAAAAAAAAAGAGGTCAAAACATTAAAAAATAATAATAATAAAAAATGCCTACCTTCATAAATCCCTCGCCTGGAGCCCAGGCACCAAAATCCCTCGCCTTTTCGAAAGGGATGCGCCTTCTACTAGGCGAGGCGCTTGGAGCCTAGGCGCGCTTTTGACAACTATGAGCAAGAGTAAACATTGCAGCAAGAATCTTATGCGGAATTCTTTCCACTTTGACATTCTTAATCTATACACTGCACTGAAGACATTTATCTATGTTCAACGCGATTGAATGCTATTTACAGAATCAATACAATCTCATGCCTATTCACTACAGTTATTTGGAAATCAAGAAGATGACAAAAGGTTTCAAAGACAAATTGGGTGAAGGAGACTATGGTTCTGTGTACATTGGAAAGCTTTGAAGCGGTGGCCTTGTGTTGAGAGAGTCAATCATGCTCTCTTATATGACTTCATGCCGAATGGGTGTCTTGAGAAGTATCTCTTTCCAGAGAGAGAAACATCAAAATCCCTGCATTGAGCTGGGAGAGAAAGTGCCAAATCTCGCTTGTAGTTGCACAAGGGATCGAGTATCTACATCGTGGCTGTGACATTCAAATTCTTTTACTTTGATTTCAAGCCACATAACGTTCTTCTAGACCATAACTTTGTACCAAAAGTTGCCAACTTTGGGCTTGCAAAATTATGTCTGGTTGACAACAATATCGCGTCTCTCAGTGCAGCTAGGGGAATGATTGTGGCTACATGACTCTAGAACTGATCAACAGAAGCGTTGAAGGCTTATCTTACAAGGCTGATGTTTATAGCTTTGGAATGTTATTGATGGAAATGGTGGGATTAGAGAGGATGTGCCTATTAATGAGGATAAATTGAGCCAATACTTTCCATTTTGGGTTTATGATCAATTCAAGAAAGGTAAGGACATTGAAATGGGGAGAAGGCAGTGACAATGAATATAGGAAGAAAACATCGAAGAAGATGATGTTGGATTGTTAATTGCATTATGGTGCATTTAAATGAATCCTTTAGTCCACCCTTCGGTGAACGGAGTAGTGGAAACACTAGAAGGTGAAGTTGAACACTGAAAATTCCACCTTAGGTTTTTCAGTCTCAACAACAGGAGGCAAAGACGTGGAGTGAAAACAAAACTGATTCGATAGCTTTGTTGTGTGATTCCTCGTTTGATTCAATTGCTTTAGATGTAACCTATGAAGCACGGACACTCTCTTGGAGGCTACGTGTTGGGCCCAACACTTGTCAAACACTCCGACACTTTATCCGATACTTGGATTTAATTATAGTCTCTAATAATCGATAATTGATTTAGATGGTTACTACTCCTAGTGTTTCTTCATTGCAACATCAACTGAGGATGAGACAACTAAGCTACTTTTTATATTCCCCTTTTGTTTTCTATCATTCTATGGAACAATTTAGTCTATATATGCTTTTTGATACTTTAATTATGGAACCATTTAATGATCATGTTTTGAGTATTTGGGTTATTAATGCAATTTAGTTTCATTTTATTGAATTCTTAAATATTTATACTGTTTATTGCATATATAATTAATGAATGAATTAATTAAAAACGTGTTCCCCCCACGTGTCGTGTCCTACATTTTGAAAAAATTGCATGTTGCGTGTCGTGTTGAAATGTGTGTCACATGTCGGGTTTATGCTTCATAGGATGTAACTATAGAATCATAAGTCACCTTTAGTGACTAGATTCTGAATGAATGCATACCTATCTAAAATAAATAAATATCTTGTGATCTTTATTACATTTTTTTCCTTATGCTCCCAAAATGTTCCTGTAAAATAAGCTTCAAACAAATGTTGCTTATAAGCATTCCAGAAAAAAACGCATATATGGTACACTCGAAACTATCTTCAGTGCATGTTTTTTTATGACTAATGGTCCAGTTATGAAATAAGTGGTGAATCAAAAAAACTTAACCATTCACGTCTGTATTATACCTCATCTACCTGTTAATGAAACTATTGATAATTCAGTATTATTTATTTTATTTATTTATGTTATTTTAGTTGTGGATAGAATCCCACCTTGATAGGGACTCTAGGTTAATTAGGAGTTGTGTTTATTTCCTATATAAGGTGCGTTGTTTTCATTATTTATGATTATGGAATAATATTATCACTCTAAATTTTCATGGTATCAGAGGATTGGTTAGGAACTCCATATGCCACCTAGGTCCAACTAAAACCCTAGGTCCGATTAAAACCCTACCCACACCTAAAACCCTAGCCGCCGCCACTGTTCATTGCTCACTGGCGTGCGTAATAGGTGAGACTTCCCGGAACCAACCACGCAGGAGTGGTCGGAATTACCAGACGAGCAAAACCTGAAAGCCACGCCGGAAACCGACGGCTCACGCGTCCACACGCGCCACCCCTTCCTGCGCGTGGATCTCACGCGCCGTCTACTTCCACCGCCGCGTGGAGGCGCGTGGCAGCTCAGATCATCACCAAACTTTCCAGTCTCACTCGTTTCATTGTTCCGCTGCTTATTCTGGTACTGTTGGTCGAGTTTGGTATTGTTTTGTCATAGTTATTTGGTACTGTTTCGGTTTGGTATTAGTTGATTGCTTGGTTTGGTTTGGTTAGTTTGATTCTCTTACCATATGAACTATAAAGTTGCTATGGTGGGTGCTAGTAGTCCGGGTCTCACAGAATCTTCTAGTGGTTCCACCACAAGCCCGTCTTCTACGTTCACAGATACTATGTCGCAATTTGCTACTATTTATTTGGTGAGTGAAAATCATGTCGCCAATATTAGTCACAAATTGAATGGAATGAATTACCTCGAATGGGCACAATCAATGAGGCTGTTTATTGACGACAAAAGAAAATTAGGTTATGTGAATGGTGAAGTGGTACCACCCCCATCTAACGACCCGGGCTTTAAGTCATGGCGCGAGAAAAATTCAATGGTTACCTCGTGGTTGATCAATTCCATGGAGGCTGGTCTTGGTAAACCCTATATGTTCCTGCCGACCGCTCAAGATATCTGGCACGCAGTTAAGGAAACGTACTCGGATCTAAACAACTATTCTCAAATGTTCGAACTCAATAACCAGTTGTGGAAGATGCAACAAGGAGATCGTGGGGTTATAGCCTACTACCATGACATGATGGCCATATGGCAAGAGTTGGATTTGTTTGAAACTGAAGAGTGGGAAAACCCGAATGATAGTGCTCGTTACAAGAAGAAAGTTGAGCGATGTCGGGTGTTTGTCTTCTTGGCTGGACTAAACAAGGACCTAGACGAAGTTCGGGGTCGTATTTTAGGCAGAATACCTCTGCCCACTATCAGAGAGGTGTTTTCAGATGTACGAAGAGAAGAGGCTCGACGATCTGTGATGTTGAAAGACGAACGGGAGCCCCGTACAGATGGTGAGGGCTTTGCACTGGTAGCTCTTGACAAAGCCGTAGACAGTGATAAGCGGGGAGGAAAACAGAAATTGTGGTGTGATCATTGCAAGTGGTTAAGTCATATTAGGGATAGATGCTGGAAGCTTCATGGTAAACCAACAAATTGGAAGAAGCGTGATAACAAAACGAGGGGAGGAACACGAGCATTCCAAGCGAACAATGCAGATTTAGAGCAACCATCTTCCTCAGAACAACTTCCATTCATAAAGGAACAATTAGAGCATCTGTGTAAAATGGTTCAAACTCATTCCTTCGGAAACTTTGGCTCCTCATGTTCCATAGCTCAGTCAGGTAATAAGTTCACAGCTACAATTGCCTGTATCAAATCCCATAGCAACTGGATATTAGATTCAGGGACCACTGACCACATGATCGGTATCTCGGAATTTTTTTCGTCATATACTCCCTGTGCAGGGAATTAAAAGGTTAAAATTGCTAATGGTTTTTTCGCTGCGGTTGCCGGCAAAGGAACCATAATCGTCTCCCCGTCTCTCACTCTCAAAGATGTCTTACATGTCCCTAATTTATCATATAATCTTATATCTGTCAGCAAATTAGCTCTTGATCTCAATTGTCAAGTTAACTTTTGGTCTTCTCATTGTGAATTTCAGGATTCAAATTTAGGGAAGACGATTGGGGTTGTTAAACAGGATGGGGGTCTCTACTTCTTCAATAATGGGTCTACCTCTGGAAGGCAAGACCGGCAGACTTGTTTTAATTCTATTTCTGTTTCTAATGATAGTCAGATTTTGCTATGGCATTATAGGTTAGGACATCCAAACTTTCAGTATTTAAAGCATTTGTTTCCCAAGTTATTAATGAATAAAAATTTGCTTAAATTTCGATGTAAATCTTGTGAATTAGCAAAACATCAACGCACGGTTTTTTCGTCTCAACCATATAAGAAATCACAACCTTTGGTTTGTAACTTTCATTGATGACCACACTAGAGTATGTTGGGTCTTTCTTTTAAAAGAAAAATCAGAAGTTGGGAGTGTGTTTCAAAACTTTTACACCATGATACACACACAGTTTCAAACCAAAATTCAAATTTTTCGAAGTGATAATGGGAAGGAATTTTTTAATAAGATGTTAGGGGATTTTTTCGTCAAAAATGGGATAATTCATCAAAGTTCTTGTAATTATACTCCTCAACAGAATGGAGTTGCCGAAAGGAAAAATAGACATCTACTTGAAGTTGCTCGTGCTTTAATTTTTCAAACTAAAGTTCCAAAATACCTTTGGGGAGATGCTATTTTGACTGCTACTTACCTTATTAATCGGCTTCCAACATGAACTTTGAAATTTAAAGCCCCTATAAAATCGCTTTCTGATCTATTTCCCAACACTTGGTTATTAGGGGATATTCCTTTAAAAATATTTGGAAGTGTTGCCTTTGTTCATAATCATGACCCCAAAAATTCTAAACTTGATCCAAAGGCACACAAATGTATTTTTGTAGGCTATCCTACAAATCAGAAAGGGTATAAATGTTTTGATCCGATTTCCAAGAAATTATACATTTTTATGGATGTTATCTTCTTCGAGGGGCGATCATATTACAACTCCCATCTTCAGGGGGAGAGCACGAGTGAAGATGGTGGTTGCAGTTTTGATAATTCAGTCGTTGATGTTTTGTATGAACAAGTACCTAATTATTTTAACACACAATCTGGGAAAACAAATGAATTAAATATTGAAGATACTTGTGTTGGTAATAGTGAACAACCAGGGTTAGTGTCATCCCAAAATCTGACTACCGATGGACCAGAGATGTGTGCAAAACGGTATAAAGGTCTTGTTTATTCTAGGAAAAATCCAGAACAAGGAAGGAAAGAAACCATCCCTCTGCAACCCCAAGAATCCAACCTAAAGGTGGATCATGATACTCACGATGACTCTTCCGAGATACCTGAAGGTAGTTCTCAAGCTAATATCGAGTCAACTCAGTCTGATCAACTTGATCTCCCTATTGCTCTTAGAAAATGAGTCAGAGCGTGTACGAAATCTCCCAAATATCCTATTTCGAACTTTGTGTCATATAAAAATATCTCATCCTCCTATTCTGCATTTATCTCTCATGTGTCGAATGTGGTTATTCCTAACAATGTTTAGGATGCTCTAAATGTTCCGGAGTGGAGAGAAGCGGTGTATGAGGAGATGAGAGCGCTGGAGAAGAATGCTACTTGGGAGAAGGTAAAGCTTCCAGAAGGAAAGACAGTTGTTGGTTGTAAATGGGTATTCACTGTAAAGTATAACTCAGATGGGTCAGTGGAACGGTACAAGGCTCGTCTGGGGGCTAAAGGCTTCACTCAAACGTATGGAGTCGACTACTCCGAAACTTTTTCTCCCGTGACAAAATTAAATACAGTTCGGGTTCTCTTATCAGTTGCAGCTAACTTGGACTGGCCTCTGAATCAGTTAAATGTGAAAAATGCCTTCTTGAATGGAAACCTAAAAGAGGAAGTCTATATGGAACCTCCACCTGGTTTTACTGAGAAATTTGGGACAAAAATCTGCAAGTTAAAGAGGTCTTTGTATGGCCTTAAACAATCCCCTAGAGCGTGGTTTGAAAGATTAACGAAGTTCCTCAAGGGCCAAGGGTATAATCAAGGGCAGTCTGATCATACTCTCTTCACTAAGATGTCCACAAGAAACGAACTTTCTGTTCTCATTGTTTATGTGGATGATATGATTTTGACAGGGGATGATGTTGAAGAAATGAATCGACTGAAGCGAAATCTTGCTAGAGAATTTGAGATTAAGGATCTTGGTGACCTACAATACTTCCTTGGAATGGAGGTAGTCCGTTCAAAAAGTGGTATTGTAGTATCACAACGGAAATATATTTTGGATCTGCTGTCAGAAACTGGGATGAGTGGGTGTAAGCCATCGGATACTCCCATAGATCTGGGTACCAAGCTAGGAGATGTTAAAGATGGTGTTCCGG
This sequence comes from Lonicera japonica, assembly GCA_021464415.1. Classification (NCBI taxonomy): domain Eukaryota; kingdom Viridiplantae; phylum Streptophyta; class Magnoliopsida; order Dipsacales; family Caprifoliaceae; genus Lonicera; species Lonicera japonica. The sequence goes on along the minus strand of CM038463.1, from coordinate 90,629,543 downwards.
TCAAAACAGGGAGATACTAGAGGTTAGTTGGGAAACTAATCTACTTGTCTCATACGCGCCCTGATATTGCTTTCGCTGTGAGCATGGTTAGTTAGTTCATGCACTCACCATGTGAAGAGCATCTAGAGGCGGTGTACCGTATTCTTCGTTACCTCAAAAGCTCCCCAGGGAAAGGTCTGTTCTTCAGGAAGAACGATAAAAGAGGGATAGAGGTGTATACCGATGCTGATTGGGCTGGCTCGGTTACTGATAGACGGACTACGTCTGGCTACTATACGTTTTTTTGGGGCAACTTGGTTACATGGAGAAGCAAGAAGCAAAGCGTTGTCGCTCGAAGCAGTGTAGAAGCTGAGTTTAGATCAATGGCTCAAGGAGTATGTGAGGTTCTTTGGCTACAAATGTCTTAGAGGAACTCAAAAGGCCAATAAGTCTCCCGATGAAGCTATACTGCGATAACAAGGCTGCTATCAGTATTGCCCACAATCCGGTCTTACATGATAGGACAAAACATGTTGAGATTGATAGGCACTTCATCAGAGAGAAACTAGAAGGTGGAATTATATGTACTCCTGTTGTTCTGTCTAATCAACAAGTTGCAGATATTTTGACCAAGGGCCTGTTAAGGCAACCGTTCGAATTTCAAGTGAGCAAGTTGGGCCTGACGGATATCTTCGCACCAACTTGAGGGGGAGTATTGATAATTCAGTATTATTTATTTTATTTATTTATTTATGTTATTTTAGTTGTGGATAGAATCCCAGCTTGATAGGGACTCTAGGTTAATTAGGAGTTGTGTTTATTTCCTATATAAGGTGCGTTGTTTTCATTATTTATGATTATGGAATAATATTATCACTCTCTAAATTTTCAGAAACATTAGGTATCTCCCTCGGCCTCATGCGTATTCTGTCATTGTATTTGTCCTCATCCATTAGTAGATAGTCTGCTACTTTTCATATTTTGATTCTGTGTCTCTAATTACACAAACTACTCTGCAACACTTCTTTAATTTTAGTATTCTCATACTATAGCTGAGATGTCTCTTCTTTTGTGTGGACTTCTATGCATTCAACTAGGTGTCCCATCTCCACTGTTAGTTTTTTATACTCAAAACAGCCATAACGTACCCCCTTCATTACTAGTGTTTCTCCTTAGATCTGAAAAAGGTCCATGTATTTTGTGCAACACCAACTCTGCATAAGCACATTCTTTTCATTAACAGTATCTTTACCAAGGGAACAGCCGAATATGTTAACATATTTCTAATAAAATGTAACTTCCCTCGATCATTATTGTAATTGCACAGCCAGTATGGAAATCTATGTATTGTTTATACAGAAGTTTGAATAATACTATGATGAGAAATGCTATGTAGTCCAAAAAGTGTTATAATTATATTTAAAGATGAGTATGTATCCTCGTTTTTTAAAAATTTTTAACTGCCTCACCTACATTATGTCTTCAGTCTCCTTATTCTGAAATCTTTGTAGCTCGTTAAACTGATAAGGATCTCGTAAGGTGGAATGGAAAGTCAAAAAAAACTTGGAGCTAATTCATATGTAGTCCAATCCATAACAGTAGGTAGCTACTCTCCACTTGAGCAGAAGAGCATCCTTTTTCCCGATGATAAACAATTTGATGCAAGACGAAAAAACAAATTGAAGGGCTAATTCTTATTAAGGCAGAATTTTTGCTGGTTTTCTGTTTGAATGAAATTTTGTTAATCTCAGGACTTCCATGGAGTGCTGGGTGCCTCGGCTTGGGTTATTTGTGGGAGCTGGACTACTATGTGCAATTGGGTCATTCTGTTATGGCAAATTCAAGTTCTATGACAAGACGCCAACCAACTGTTGAATTTGCCACCTCTACTGTCACACCACAGCCCACTGGCCTTGATGGGCCCACCATAGAATGTTATCCTAAATCAGTCCATGGGGAGAGCCGGCGGCTGCCCAAGCCCGATGACAACACTTGCCCAATATGCTTGTCCGAGTACCACAGGCCTAAGGAGATCCTGAGAAGCATACCTGAATGTCACCATTGTTTCCATTAAGATTGTATTGATGAATGGCTTCGCTGGAATGTTATCTGCCAGTTTATTGAACTCTCCTCCGCCTCCTCAAGTTAATTGATGTTCTTTTGGCTTTTTCTTGCCATTACTTCCAATCCTACCACAAGGTCAGAGCACCTTTCTTGTAAAATAGTATGAGAGACTAATGAACATGTCAAAGTGAGTGCTGGGGAAAAAATCATCATGTTACCTAAAACAATTTACATAATTCTGAAAATTTTCTGGTCTATTGGACAGACCAAACACACTGATAAGGTGGAGAGACATCAATCATTTTGCACTACATAGGCAATGGATGACCAATTAACTCATGACTACTACTATATAGGTATATTATTATCCATAACACTTCAGTAACCTGAGACTTTCACTTTTTGAGATGATTGCCAACTCTTGTTCAACAACTCTTCTATGTGTGCCTGCATTTGTTCTTGTTGGATTTGTAGCAGCAGCAAAAGGATTAGGGGGAATGCTCATATTCCCTCCTTGTCCTTCCAACATTTGAATCACCATTTTCATGGACGGAGGATCTCCGAGACTACACCATTGCCCTACAATCGTAAGCTTTTTCATTACAATAGCATCTCCATCTTCAATATGAATTTGCAGCTCCTTTCCTTTATTCAGGTGATCATATATCCACTCCATAAAGTACACTTGGCTTATATTTGCTGTAATATCAGTATTTTTCCTCCTTTCAACCATTTCAAGCAACAACATTCCAAAACTATAGAGTCAGACTTTCACGACACCTTCCCATCACTCCTAGATAACACTTCGGGTGCAATATAGCCCATAGTCCCCTTAGCTGCAGTCATAGACTGCTCTGTGTTCCTTAGGAACACAACTTGGCTAGATCAAAATCAGAGATCTTCGGATTGAAGTTTTGCTCCAGCAAGATATTGTTAGGTTTGATGTCAAATTGTATGATTCATTGGTCACACCCCTGGTGAAGATATTCAATCCCTTGTGCTATGCCAAGAACAATGTCTGGAAGCTTCTTCCACCATAGCGAAGTGTTGTTAAATATGAACCTTTCTAGAGAATCATTTGGGAGGACCTTGTAAGCAAGTGCTCGCCTAAATCCATCGGCACATTAGCCAACCAACGAACAACATTAACATGGTGAATTCTTCTAGTTTTTTCGACTTTGTTGATAAATTTTTCCTAGTTCCCTTTGGCATTGTTGAGGACCTTAACCGCTACAAAAATTTCATTGAAAAGCTTTCCTTTGTACACCGTTCCATAACCTCCCTCGCCTAATTTATCCTTAAACTGATTGGTGATCCTTTTGATATCCGCATAAGAGTATTTTGCAGGCTTGAGGAACTTATGTAATCTGCCAAACTTTTCAATCTTTACGTAGTTCCCTTTTTCTGTTTTACTCGAGCTCCAAATATGCAACTGCAATGACTGATAGCATAAGCAGAAACGAACTCCAGACTGGATCTGCATATGAAACACTGTGTAATTATCAAGTTAAGAACTACATATTCAAAATAGATTTCACACATTGTTAAAAACGAAGATCTCACTTGCAACCATTGGGATATATGACTTACCGGTAAAAGATAATAAAATTGTTAGCACTGATAACGAAGATATAATTTTAAAACGAAGATCTCACACATTGTTAAAAACGAAGATATAATTTTATAATTACGATTCTTCAGTTAATGTTCACTTATTATTCACTTTATATCCTAAGTCTAGGTTTTTTGGTGTTCAAGAGCTAGATTTCTAAATCTTGTTCTTCGCAAGTAGCTTAAGTTAAAATTTATAAGTAATTGGAAAACTTGAAAAATGACCAAAATAGCTTTGGGCATCTTGGGTTTTTCAAAACACTCGGTTTCAACTTTTGATGTGTTATTCTTGAAACCACAGATCATGTGGTGAGTACGTAGCTGCAAGATGATCAACTCAAAACCTGAAGTTTACTTTTTAATGTCAAATATATCAGATGGTACTGATGCCAAGGATGGATCTTGGTGCGAAAATGGCATAAACATTGTAGCCAGGGACAAGGCAAGGAACCAACTTATATATATACCTCTCTCTGGCGCATAGTAGATACGAGGAAAAGCCACTCTGCTCATGATTGAACCAGAAAAGTGAGGCAAGTAAATTGAGGTTGAGGAATTGTCTTGGAAGACAGCTGGCAAAGTCAATATACTTAAGTCAGTTGAGATTTGTAATCAATTTTCTTGACTATGTCGATAAATTAGGAATGATTAGGATTTGATTTAAGGTAAATCAGGAAAATCAAGAAAAGTTAAATTACGATAAATTAGGAATGATTAGGATTTGATTTGAGGTAAATTAGGAAAATCAAAAGAATTCAAATATTAGGTTTTGGGAAATTGTTAATCAGATCATATTTTCATGGGTTCTCTATTATATTTAAGCAGTGTATTTGTATTTCATTTAATTGAATGGAAAAACTGAATTATTCTTCCTATATTATTTTTCATTATTCCTCTATTATTTTCATGGTATCAGAGGGCTAGAGTTCAATCATGAATCACAAAGCCAGCCATGGTTAGTTCTAATACAGTGTCCTCAAAAGCAACGGTGGTACAACTTCTTCAGAGGGGGTCTCTCAGCCATTTTCTGTTGTTTCTCTCACAGAAAATTCCCTTCAAATTGCCATTTACAAACTGAATGGCAAAAACTATGTTGAATGGTTTAAATCAGTCTACCTTGTTATCAACAGCAAAAGGAAACTGGGCTATTTGAATGGGAAAATGAAGCCACTAGCAATCGACGATCTAAAATATAAACAAAAAATTCTATGGTCACTACATCGCTAATCAACCCTATAGATCTAACTATTGAAAAGCCCTTTATGTTTCTTCCAACAGCCCGTGATGTTTGGGAAACCATTCGTGAAACTTATTCAGATCTATAGAACCATTCTCAAATGTTTGAATTGAATACTTAGATGTGGTGTTTACAACAGGGTGATTGAGATGTGACGACTTACTACAATGAGATGATGGCTCTTTGGCAAGAATTAGTCTTGTTCGAAGAAGAGGATTGGGAAAGCCCGAATGACAGCGTTTATTACAAGAAGAAAATTGAACGAGACCCAAGTATTTGTCTTTTTGGCCGGGTTGAATAAGGACCTTAATCAGGTTTGGGGGCGAATATTAGGGCAAAAACCTCTACCCCAATTAGAGATGTTTTATTTGAGGTACGTTGGGAAGAGGCTCCGAAGGTAGGTGATGTTGAGAAAAATCAAGCAACCAAAAATAGACGATGATGGGTTTGCTCTTGTGGTCTGTGGAACTGATCAGGATGGTGAAAGACGTGAAAACAAATAGAAGCTGTGGGGTGATCACTGTTGAAAGTCTTAGCATACTTGTGACACATACCGGAAACTCCATGGAAAACCCAAACTAGAAGAAGAAACCAGTAGGTGAACCTCGAGCCTTCCAAGCTAGCAACTCAAATTTAAGGCAACAGTTATCCTCAAATTCGCTTCTGTTCACCAAGGAACATATGTAGACCATCTGTACAAAATATTTTACTCTTTGCATGTGGTAAACACTAATTCATCGTGCTCCTTAGCATAATCAAGTAATTATCAATTTCAGTCCTCGCACATATCAACCCAAATGGCTCGTAGATATTAGATTCAGGTGCCACCGACCATATGACCAGGTCCTCGTAGTTGTTTTCCTCTTATACACTGCAGGAAATCAAAAATCAAAAATAGCAATTGGTTTTCTTGCAACCATTGCTGGAAAATTAATGATTACTCTTTCTCCATGTCTAACTCTTAGACTTCGTTTGGTTCACGGAAAGGAAATCAATTCCCTTATCTTTCCCATGGAGGTGGGAAAGTAAATTTCCTGTCAAATTTCCTTTCTTGTGTTCCTAAAAATAATCTAAAATTTGTGTAATCTGTCAATAATCTCATGTGTTTTGGGAGGAATGGTTTTACTTAACACATTATCATAATTGACAAATTCCTTTATTCTCGGCGTGAGTTTCAAGATTTAATCTCGTGGATGATGATTGGTAGTGCTAAACAAAATGGTGGTCTATATTTCTTTGAAGATGGATCTTACATTTAAAAGGCAAGATCGGCAAATGTGTTTTAATTCTATCACTGTTTTTAGTGACAGTGAAACTATGTTATGGCATTATCGATTAGACATCTAATCCTTCAATATTTGAAGCATTTGTTACCTAAGTTATTTATGAATAAAAATTTGTTTATTTTTCGATGTGAATTTTGTGAGTTAGCCAAACATCATTGTGCTCATTTGCCTCGACAACTGTATCAAAGGTCACAACCTTTTACTCTCATTCATTGATGATCACATAAGGGTCACTTAGGTGTTTTTACTAAAAGAAAAATCGGATGTTGAAAAATTGTTTAAATTTTTTTATACAATGGTTCACAAACAGTTCCATACATGGATCAAGATTTCTGAAGTGATAATGGAAAAGTGTATTCAATAATATTTTGGGAAAGTTTTTGCTCAAAAAACGAATCGTACATCAAAGTTCTTGCAATAACACCCTTCAACAAAATGGAGCGGTTGAAAGGAAAAACAAACATCTCCTAGAAGTTGCTCGAGCCTTGATTTTTCAACTAGGGTTTTAAAATATCTTTAGGGGGAAACAAGTCTCACAGCCACGTACTTGATCAATATATTGCCAATAAGAGATTTTGAATTTTAAAATTCCAATAAAAGTTTCCAATGTTGTTTTCTCACTTTTCAACTTGCAACAAACATTCCTTTGTAAAAATTTGGCAATACCGCATTTGTTCACAATCACGATTAAATACGTATAAAACTTGAATCAAAGGCTCATAAATGCATTTTTGTGGGTTATCCTGTAAACTAAAAGGGATATAAATATTTTGATCCTATTTCACACAAAACTTTTGTGTCGATGGATGTTACCTTTTTTGAAGGACAATCTTACTATAACATTTCTCATCTTTAGAAGGAAGAGTAATAGTGAATATGCTTTTTTAACTGGTTTAGATTTAACCATTGATTTTTTCCAAAATGATACGTCACCTAAACAACCATCCAAGGAAAGTGAAAGTGACGTGGAAAATCTTGACTCAAATTTTATGGAAACAAATTAATCGAATATTGAAATCAATGGACAACTTCAATAATGCCATCACAAAATCATAGCCATGAAACAACAAAGATGCGTGCAAAATGGTACAAAGGTCTTGTTTATTCAAAGAAAAACCATATCTTAAGAAAGAAGAACACTATTTTGTAGCACCACCAAAATCTAACCAGTGGTTAGATCACGAAGATTAATAATCTTCCAAATACCTCTCATAATAATCCCTTATATAATAATATCTGAGTTAAAATTTTCAAATAAACTTAATCTTCCAATTACTCTTATGAAATGGTGTTATATCATGTACTAAACATCCTTTATCTAACTTTATATTTTACAAAAATGTGTCTCATTCCTTTCGTGCTTCTATTTAACAAGTGTCCAATGTTGTCATTTCAAGCCGTGTACATGAGGCTCTAAATGTTCCTGAATGGAAATAAGTTGTATATGAGGAGATGAAAGCTCTAGAAAAAAAAACTACTTGGGAGAAAGTAGACCTGCCTCAAGAGAAGACAAATATTGTCTATAAGGTGTTACACAGTTAAGTACAACTCAGATGGGTCTTTGGAAAGATACAAGGCTCGACTAGTGGCTAAAGGCTTCACCCAAACCTATGGGGTTGACTTATTCTGAGATCTTTTCTCTTGTGGCAAAACTAAATATTGTATGTGTGCTCTTGTTATTACAGCAAACCTTGACTGGCCTTTACAATAACTAGATGTGAAGAATGCTTTCCTTAATTGATATCTAGGAGAGGAAGTTTATATGGAGACCCCTCTTGATTTCAAGATGTTGAGTTTGTTCTTGAAGGATTCTTGTTTGTTCAAAAATCATTTCACAAAGATTACTCATATTTAATTGAATTTTTTTTTATTTGCAGAAATTTGAGTAGTTTGGATCTAAGGTGTGCAAGCTAAAAAAAATCCCTATATGGTCTTAAACGAATCACACAGAGCCAAGTTTGAAAGATTCACAAAATTTGTTAAAAGTCAAGGATATAGTCAAGGGCAATTTGACCACAATCTGTTCACAAAGAGTTACACCAAATACATGATTTCAATCTTAATAGTCTACGTGGATAATATAATCTTGATAGGAGATGAATTAGAAGAGATGGGCAGATTCAAACAGAGTTTAGCCTCTAAGTTTGAGATTAAAGATTTGGGACCTTTGCGATACTTCATTGGAATGGAGATTGCAAGATCAAAGGAAGGTATTGTGGTGTCACAACGGACGTATATCCTAGACCTTTTGAAGGAAGCATGGATAATTGATAAGTCAGTGCAAACTTGCTGACACGCCAATGGAGGCTAATGCTAAATTTGCAAAAGTAAAATAAGGTGTTGTAGTAGACATGGGAAGACGCCAGAGATTGGCTTGGTAGATTGATTTACTTACCCCAACACTCAACCAGATATCGCCTTTATTGTTATCAAGGTTAGCCTGTTCATGCATTCTTCGCATGAAGAGCATCTTGAAGCAATGTATCGAATTCTTCGATATCTGAAGAAGACTTCAGGGAAAGGACCATTCTTCAGGAAGAATGAGAAAAGAGGAATTAAGGTATACACAGATGCAGACTAAGTAGGATCAGTTGTTGACAGAAGATCGACATTAGGATATTGCACATTCCCATGGGTTAACTTAGTTAATTGGAGAAGCAAAAAGCAAAGTGTTGTTGCTAGAAGTGCTGAAGCTGAGTATCGATCAATGGCTGAAGGAGTTTGTGAAATACTATGGTTGAAAAGGGTTCTTGAGAAGCTTAAGAAGCATGTGAACATTCCTATGAGACTGTACTATGATAACAAGGCGGCGATCAACATATTACACAATCCTGTTCTACATGACAGGACAAAACACATTGAGGTTGATAAACACTTTACAAAGGAGAAGCTAGAAGGTGTATTATTTGCACACCATTTGTTCCTACGACTTAACAAGTTGCAGATATCCTAACCAAAGGACTATTAAGGACGGCCGTTTGAGCTTCAAGTTAGCAAGTTGGGCATGAAGGATATTTATGCACCAACTTGAGGGGGAGTGTCAATAAATTAGGAATTATTAGGATCTGATTTGAGGTAAATCAGGAAAATCAAGAAATGTCAAATATTAGGTTTTGGGAAGTTGTTAATCAGATCCTATTTTCATGGTTTCTCTGTTCTATGTAAGCAGTGTATTTGTATTTCATTTAATTGAATAAAAAAGGAGAATTATTTATCTATTATTTTTCATTCTTCCTTTATTATTTTCAATAACCTTACTGAAAATGGCGGCTCTAGCACTGTTTGGTTCTTCTTGTTGCAATATAGCTCAAATCCTGGATAGCCGCAGCATGTTGGCTGGAGATGTTTTAAGCCGGAAAGGGAACCGGATGGCTGGGCCACTGTTGCTGCACTGGGAAACCATGCACTCATCTTGACCAGTTCCAAGCCTAACAGAATACTGTAAACAAGTGAAAGAGGATGAGAACCATTTCAGAAGGCTTATATACCAAATATTTTGAGACTTAATGTGATTAAGTTCAATCCCAGTTATTAAGTACTCCAATTATCTAAATACTTTGACTTAAATCTGCAGCCCACATGGTGGATTTTTTTTTATAGCTCGAGTGTAGTATATTTAAACTAATGAATTTGACAGTATGGATCATTTTCTGGTGAAATAGGTCAAGCCGTCTTTGTGGAAATTGCTCCATCAGTTTGTTGACAAAGACACCGAACAGATTTGATGGTGGTAGCTCCACTAATCCCAGAAAGCATGTTTCATTATATTTCCACAAAGTTTTCAGGATGTCTTCCAACAGTAACTCTAAAATTCTCTCTCTCTCTCTCACACACACGCGCGCGCAATATCGAGAAGAAGCATTCTTCTTTAAAGTTTCACGGTGCTCGTTCTTGTCCAATTACCTCAAACTTCAAATGGTAAGCAAAATGTTACTTCAGCCAAAAAAAGGTAAGCAAAATGGTTACGGCCTTACGGCGAGCCTTCATCTTGTGGCAATATCCATAACATAAGCTACCCTTTTCGATTAAAAGGGGATTCAGAGAACTGTGGTGAGGTAGGAACTTGCTTGTGAAGACGGTCTCAATCTTTCTGTCTTGTACTAAATTCCCACAAATACACCGTTTCAAGCTATAAATTACATGAACTTAACAATCTGCCTTATCAACGCTACTATGCAGAAGGACAATTGTTCCTCCCTTCCTCACTATTCTTTGATCATATCAGACTTCAAAGATGGAAACGTATACAGCCCTTACAAATATAGGTGGGGAAGAACAAGAGATATCCTGAAATGTTGAAGCCTGTATATTCTATAAACTGTCTGTATTGGGCGAATTCTCCTCTCTGTGGATGCTGCTCCTTGTATCAATGGCGCAAGTAGTAATAGTACTCCTACATTTTCCTATCTAAAGTTTGGCCACATGAATGCATCAGACTTGAGAGAGTTTTGCAGTATAGAGCTAATGGTGATGACGTCGTGGTCAGATAAGGATGAATCCAGTCTTTCATTTTCAGACATCCGAAATGCCCTGTTATATGGTTTTGAGCTTTCATGGTTTAAGGTCCTGTGTAAAAGTTGCAGGGACAAATACAATTCTTGCTACTGTGACCATTCCAATAAGGAGAACTGCTTATCCGATGAAGGCTATTGTTATAGTCTTTTTCATCATCACCCTTCTGGTGTGGTAAGAAATAGAAGTAAATGAAAAATTAGCAGTGGAGTTCATGTTATATGATACTTTTTTATTCAATGCTCTAAAATTTTGCTCTATTTCTCAACTCTTGTTACCATTATATCACAGGTGCGTAAACAGGAATGATTAAATCTCTGATCTTCATTAATCTACTCTGCCTGTTCAAGACTGTTCTACACTTCTACATGTCTGAAAGTTTGTTACTTGCACACCTGTACATGTCTAGCAATTGGAACGAAAACTGTGCTCATCCTTCATATTTGTTAATTTTGATCTGGATTTGAGTTTAAGCAACTCACTGCTCCAGTTTGTTTACAGGCCCGAAATGGATAGGAAATTTGGTAACGAGGATTTTGACTTTTTCACTTAGTTTAGGATGTTGCTACATCCTAATCTGTAAAACAAAATCCATGTCATGAGCTTCCCAGTAGTTGCATGATGGTCTGGACCAACTCAAAAACTGAAGATTACTTTTTGTGTCAAACATATTTACCGCAAGATGTCAAAGGAAAGAAGTCACAACATCTACCCGCATTATGTTTACAACTTTCTCTCTCTCTCACACACTCGCACCATATGGAGAACAGAAGACCACCTTCCAGGTTTGGCAGTCTTCTGATGTCCAATTCCCTCAAACTTCAAATGGCAAGCAGAATCATGACTGCAAGCAGAGTCATATTGACTATCATTTCTCATCACTGCATCCGTCTATAAAATGAATATGATCGAAATACAGTCGCAAACTTTTTTCTTTTCAAGCCATTTAGAATCTTGCACGTCTTAAATTGGTGTGTCTAGCTATACTATATTAACTTCAAGATTTAGTTTCCGTCTATGTTTTTTATTTACCAATGTGCTATTATCTGATATATTCTTTTCCTCGATGACATAGATTCACTCATATTCTGGCTATTGGCAATTACTTCTGGCGAGTAGACTTTCCCTCATCTTGTTTCCTCCTGTGAAAAATGCATGTAATTTGAAACTAAGGATGTAATTTGATGCATTGAAACTAAGAAGTATGTCATATTAAACTACAAAGTACATTGAAAATTACAAGTTGGTTGAGCAGTTGTTCTTAAACTATGTCAAATACACAAAAAGACAATGTGAATCGGACTATTTGGATTGAATTGTAATAGAGACAAATACGCTACTTCCAATTGATATGTGTCACATTTGGCCACTAATTATCATCTTTGCTAAATTTTTTTTTGAAGACATCATCTTTGCTAATTATTCTCTTTAAATTGGTGCTTGTGCAAGATAATCTAGTATGTTAAAAATCTCTCTCTGACATATATATATATATATACAGTATATTAAATTGCACGCGCAATGCAATTGTGACTTGCACTATATTATAACATTGATGATAGATGACTCTATGGTTAAATTTGAATTTATATTGCCTAAGGCCAATCATCAATGGTTGGATTCCCATTGCAAACAAATTCTTTTCGAAAAAAATAAAATAAAATTACAAGGGTAAAATTAAAAAGCGAAAGTTTGACCCAACAATCAAAATTGATCTTGGTTTTATTATATATACATTCTTGTGACATTCAAATTCTTCACTTTGATGTCAAGCCACATAATGTTCTTCTAGACGATAACCATGTACCAAAAATTTTCGACTTTGGGTTTGCAAAATTGTGTCTAGTTGACAACAATATCGTGTCTCTCACTGCAGCTAGAGGGACGATTGGATACGTTACTCCAGAATTGATCAACAGCAAAGTCGGTCTTAACTATTTTTAAGCCCATGTCAAAATTTTAAGATATGCCCACTCGTAAATAAAAATATTCACTTTTTTATATTTAAAAAATCAATTAATTTTATTCTAATGATAAGAGTTCACATGCCGCCAAAAAGCACAATTAAATCTCTAATTCTTTTATTGTTTGGAAATCAATAGAAATAAAAGAAAAATATTGGTGCCCCTCTAATTTTCTCTTGTAACATGAAAAGTGATTGTTTTCTTATATACCGTTTGAGCTTTAGAAAATCACATTATTAGTTAGAAAATTGTATTTTTTAATATATACATAAAAACACAAACAAGATATTAGTGCCCCTTTTTATTTTGGACCTTGGGTGGTCGCTGTACTTGTCCTCCCTCAAGGCCGGCTCTGATCAACAGAAGCATTGGAAGTGTACCGTACAAGGCTGATGTTTATGCTTTGGAATGTTGATGGAAATGGTGGGATTGAAGAGGAACGTGTCAGCTATTGAAGATAATTTGAGCCAATACATTCCATCCTGGGTTTATGATCGATTCGGGAAAGGAAAGGACATCGAAATGTGGTATCGCAACGATGATAAAGATGAGAAGAAAACTGCGAAGAAGATGACATTTATGGGCTTTGTGGTGCATACAAATGAATCCGTTGGTCCGTCCTTGGATGAACAGAGCAGGGAAATGGTAGAAGGTGAAGTTGAACACTTGTGAATTCCACCTGAGCCTTTCCAGTCTCAACAACATGAGGTGGATGCAATGACATGGAGCAAAATAATTGTTGGTTGATTTTTTGTATAATTCAGCAGCCTTAGATGTTGCTATAGAATCATAAGCCACTCCTTAGTCTAGATTCCCAGCGAGTATTGCACTAGTAACGTTTATTCCTTATATGAGAACTTTATAGCTTAAATGTCAATCGTATGTAAAATAAAACCTTAAACAATTATTTGCTTATCATATTAGCCTTACAGAAAAATCGATACATTCTCATACTCTTAATCACTAGGGTAATGTCCGGATTTATAACTCGATTATGTTAAAAGTGTTAGAAGTAGTTTTTGCATCCTAGTGGTCTAGGTACGTGCATTTTCAAAACTTCATAGGTTTAAACTCAACTTTTAACTATATGCATATGGACAGACTTACGGTCCGCTTGGATTAAGGGGGAGGAAATAGTTAATTTAGAAGGGAAGAAATGGCATGGGACCTAACGAAAATGAATGAATTTAATTTTATTATTCTTTGAATATTTAAGGATGGAAAAGAAAGGAATATAATTAACTTTTGTTTCTATAGAGAGAAGAAGATGAAGGAAAAGAATGTGATTTACATTGTCAACAAGTTAGGGTTAAATTTGAAATTATGGATAATAAGGCTCCGTTTGATTGCAAGGTGAAAAAGAAAAATAAATAGAGTTAGTTTTGATGAAAAAAATGGAAAATAAGTTTTAGTGATAGTAGTGATATCCTTTTGATTTTTAAGTTTTTCTATGAAGAAATTTTCTTTGCTCGGTGGTGAGTAAAAATTTTCCACCAAAAATATTGAAGAATTGATGATATGTACTCATAAAATAAAAAACATTTCTTACCTTATTTTATATCTTTTCATACAAACTAACTAAAATTATTTTTCTTTTCCATTTTTACAATCAAACGGAGCCTAATTGATTAAATTCTTTTTCTTTCCCTCCTAATCTTCCCTATATTGGGAGGAAACAGAATAAAAAAAATAGAAGGGATGGGCGATCTTTCTCACTCCCTCCGTTTGATTTGCAATCACTCATTCTCTTTTCCTTCCCATTTCCTTGATCCAAACGGGCCGTTAGAATTTTAGATAGAAAAGAATTACTACGTCTTTCTTAAATTAAGGATTGAACAACTCATGTAGTTGGTCCAATACTTGTCTATCACTAAATTTTATAAAGGGGCGATTTGTTTATTTAGTAGGAAATTTTGTGTTCAATTTACCCTGGTACAAACATCTTTAGCCGAGCAATAAACTCCAACGGCCGGTAAAAATTAGTTTACTATTCGTGGGTGAAAAAAATTGAAGGATTGAACATTTGAACCCTGCGTATGTGTATGGAATAACATGTTTATTAACATTTTAAATTTAAATATAAATGAATTTTATCACTATACATGATAATATGTGTATGGAATGACATACAGCCACATACAGTTTTCTAATTTATTAACATTTTAAATTTAAATATAAATGAATTTTATTACCATAATATGATAATATTAAATAGAGATTTTAACGAGACAGTAGTCTTTTTATGATGGTATCTAACTCTAGCAAAGCAGGGACCATTCTACTGATTAGACAAATAAATAATAAAAATGTAAGCTTTTTCGTTGGTTCCGGTTGCAACAATAAATAATTGATGGTGTCATTATTGAGATTCTGACTTTAGCTCGATTTTATATTTTTAATTGGGAAATCAGGTTCTAAATTCTTCCGAGAATTGTATATAATTAACTTATTGGATGCGCAAATTTCCGGCCACGTAAGTTAGTACCTTTTCGTATTTTTATTCTTTAAGCAAGTATTTTTCTTTTCTTTAAACAAGCCTTTTTCCTTTTTCTCTTTTTTCTTTTCTTACCGGGTTGCACTGTTTTTTATAAACTTTTCTTTTCGATTAGTTCTCGCTCTTTTTTGCTTGTAAGTCTTGTACTATATAAAAAAAACCCCACCTCTTCAATTAAGTTAATATCATAACTTTCTTTTAAACTATAAATACCAAAATATGTTAGATCTCGTTAGATTTAAATAATTATAAATTTTAGAATTGTTTATATTGTATTATCAAAAATTAATAGATTAATAAGCGCAAACATACCTGAATTCATAGCATGTGATTTGAAATTAATAAGTGAAAGCGTACTTGAATTCATAGCGTGTGATTTGCAACCGAGTGGTTGGCCTTCCAGATATACACGTATTTCTTTAGAGAATTCTTTAAGCTTTTTCTATTCTCTCTGCGATGATGGGGGCTTAACATGTACAAAATACGTACGTACAATTTGTGGACCATAATTACAATATATAGATAGTAAACCTTACTATCTATTTAATATTTCTATTTTAGTCCATTATAAAAATAGAAATTACCCTACGTATTTACACATTAAAGGTTTAAACCCTATTAGATATATTTAAGCTCAAATAACTGAAACCTCAGTTGACCCCTTTTAAAATGAGTTTAACCATATGACAGTTCACAACACATAATTATTTCACATATAAGCTCAATGTTGGATTAATGATCCAACAATCTCCCACTTGAGTTATTGTGTAACCTTATAATTATGTATCGTAAAATTAAGCTCAATCTTGCTGTAATTACTGAAATGTATATGTATCCAATCCGGTCCATCAATTATATCAACATAGGATCAAAGCGGTATTTGTTACACTTGACGTAACTCGACGCATCAATGGTCACACATGTCAATATAACCGAATTACCTGGATCATAATATGGATGTGTAGCATGAAAATTTCATGCAACGTGATCTTAACATGCCTATTTTTAAATTGTTCTCTTTAAACTTTAGTGAGATTAAATCATATCCAAAATCAGAGTATGAATACATCAAAACTTTATTTCTGCAGAAATAAACTTTAAGATATCCTTAAACTGAAATAACGGAAATATTTTTATATCATAAAACACTAAAAATTACAAACTCCCACTAAAACTGAATATCTTAAAAAGACATGACACCCATATGAGCAATGTGCTCATGAAATATTTTTGGGTGGCAATCCCTTATTAAGCGGATTCGTAACCATATAGTTTGTACCGATATGTTTTATAGATATTTGTCCACTATGAACTATTTCCTTTACAACTAGAAACTTGAAGTCTATACGCTGAGACTTCGTCAAGCTCCTATTGTTAGAGGAATATAAGATATATTTAATACTATTTTAGAATCCAACAAAATTGGAGTTAATATATCCAATTATCTCAAACTGATCTGACCACTAATATCTGAGCATGTAATTTTTTGTTCTTTGTAAGTATCGTAAAACCCTTTTCGTTGCTTTCCAATATTTTAGTCCTCGATTACTTAAATATCTGCCTAACATTCCAACAATGTACGCAATATCCGAACGCGTACATACCTGAGCATACATTTGACTCCATACTGTTGATGCCTAAAGAATCTTCTGCATTTCATTTTCCTCAAAATCATTTTAAGGGCACTGACTAAGACTAAACTTATCTCACTTAGCCATAAGGGTATCGCCAGGTTTACAATCTTGCATGCTATATCTCTTGAGAACTTTTTCGATATAACTCTTTTGTGATAATCCTAAAGTATTCCGAGAGTGATCTCGGTGTATCTGTATGCTTAATACAAAAGAGGCGTCACCAAGATCTTTTATCTTAAAAAATTTTGGTCAAAAATCTCTCGGTTTCATGCAATATGCCTATATCATTGCTAGCAAGTAAAATGTCATCGACATATAAAATCAAAAAAATATACTTGCTCCAACAGAATTTATGGTATATGCAATCATCGACCAAAATTCATCTTAAAATTAAATGCGATGATCACTTGATGAAACTTAAAATACTATTGTCGAGATGCTTGCTTTTGAGCCCATAGATGGATTTCTTAAGTTTGCAAACCATATTCTTTGGGTTTCCCACCACAAAGATTGAAATGCGCCATCAATGCCATTATAGTCTTAAAATAATCTTTCGAAGAAACCGGATATAAAGTTTATTTATAATTGACGCCTTCCTTTTATGTAAAGCCCTTTGCGATAAGAGGAGCTTTGTACCTCTTTATATTGCCTTTCGAATCCCTCCTGGTCTTAAATATCTATTTACAACCGATGAGTTTCGCACTTTCTAGCACTGAGACAAGATCACGTACGTCATCATTGTTCATGGACTTAAGCTTCTCATTTATGGCATCAATCCACTTTTGAGAATCAGAACATTCCATAACTTGATGGAAATAGATCGGATCATCTTCCATCACTCCACTGCCAACTTCATGTTCTTGGAGAAATACAACGTAGTCATTTAGCACTGCACTTCTTATTTCTCTAGTAGGTCTCCTTAATTGTATAGGTTCTTGAGGTGGTAGAGTTTGTTCTTCTGGAATAATTTCTTAAATGAGAGGTTTTTCGATATTGTCTTGATTTGTGTCTTGAACAAAGTTAGGAATGAAAACCTGTTCAGTGTCAATAGTACATGCAGGGAATATCAACATATTCTTCTTTAAAGACCAAGTCGTTATCTATATCTCCCCTCGCAATCTCGACATCCTCAAAGAATCAAGCATTTCCTGATTAGAAAATTGACTTAGTTATGGGACCATAAAAACTTGTACCCCCTAGATCTTTTAGAGTATCCAACAATATAGCATTGTCCTATGCCATAACGTAACTAAATTCTCAGTGTTTAATTTTCTCTTTACACCTTATCTACTTAATTGCAATGATTCATCTAAATGAAGCAATTGTATCAACTAAATAAAGATTATTGTAGCCTAACAAAGAACTATAACCAACCAATTTTTTGAATTATGAAAGAAATTAAAAAATATATTCCTAAAGGAACAAGAATATCCAGATTTGTCCAAAACAGAAATTGAAATCAAATTTCGTATAAAATAATAGTTTAATAAATGTCTCATTAAAATTCAAATAAAATTTAGTATTTAACAATGATCTAAATTTTCCAATTGCTCCAACTTAAATCGTCTTACCATTATTTACATAAATATATCTTTCACCATTATTTGACTTTCGGCAATTGAGACAATCCCTTCTAAGCACGCCATTCATGAAAGTTGGTGTAATGTTTCTTTATGTGCCCTTTAACTCCATGAAAGCAACATCCAGTACCTTTCAGTTCGCCCAGTTTCTTTTCTTATTTCTTTAGTTATGCCGTATCCGTAATTTCCTTATATTTATTCCATTTCTTTCTTTTGTCCTTGTTTTTTAGAGGTTGAGACAATGTGAGAACTCTCTACCTTATCTTGTTTCAGCCTTTTCTCTTCCTGAACACAGTATGAGACAAGCTCATTTAGAGACCAAGTCTCTTTCTTACAATTGTAACTTGCCTTAAACTGGTAAAACTGTGTCGAAAGAGATATCAAAACTAAATGCATCAGCAAGTCCTCAGAGAGTTCTAACTTAAATGCTTTTAACTTGAAAGTAAGATGAGACATCTCCATGAACTTCCTAACATTGCCTTTGCCCATATACCTCATTGAAATTTGGTTTGTCAAGAGCGTACCTATGTTAACCTTTTCGTTCTTGACAACTCTCTTTTGAATGTCCGCAAAGAATTTCTTAGCCGTAATAATCTTTTCAGATATTGTACCCTTAAAGCTTCTGGAATGACATTCTTCATAATCATGACATACATGCGATTTGATTTGTCCCACTTCTCTTTATATTTTTCTCTTATTAAGAGTATTTTTATCCGTAAGAGGTAGAAAAAATAACCCTTAACGCAAAGTCAAATTCCATAACTCCAAGAACTATCAAAAGGTTCTCTTGTTAGGTTTGAAGTTTGTGCCATTTAATATAGAAATAGAGTTGATATTAGCAGTAATATTACCAAAAGTATTCATAATTGAATTCATAGAAAACAACAATAAACATACAAAACAAGCTCACATAAGTCTTAAAATAAATTCAAATAAAGGTAATTCCCATCTCAAGATACCGGGTTCTTCATTAATATTTCATCTTTGGACAAAAATATTAACTTGCAAGTGATATCTTGTTATAGTAATCAAACACTCATAATAAGAACATGTTGAACAAAAAATCTTCCTTTGCACCGATTTATTGGTCACTTGAAAAACCAAATAATCATCACGCGTTTATTACCATACGTACGTGTAAATATAATTATGTTAAATATCACTTTCCTTTGGGCCGGTCAAAATTTATATAAGTTACAAGTACATAGCCGTTTATATTTTAAAACAAATTAATTTTCACGAGAGATTTCACTTTGGCAAACATGTCATTTCAATTAATTTATCTCAAAAATATATATACTTAATTATATCAAATTTAAATTTAAATTGGTTGGGCCAAAACTTATTGGGTTATAAACTCAAATCCATATCTTGACCTATATAACCCAAAAGTTAGGTCAAAAAAATAAAATTATGTATACGCCTGTACCAATATAACACCCAAAACCTTAACTTAAACCAATAAATATATATATACATCCATAGTAATAGTAACTATTCTTTAATATATATATATATATATATATATATATAAAAGAAAAAAGTACACGCACATATATTTATATCATGGCAACACAATCCTTTTTCTTTAATATATATAAAACTAAAGTACACCTTTAATATATATGTATAAATAAAGTACACGGCTAGCTTTTCTTGTACCTTATATATGTCGATTTAAATAATACTTGCTTAAAAATATTATTAAATTAAGAGAACATAATAACATTATCATTTTCAAAATCAACATCATTCCATATCCATGATTTTTTTAAACAACCTTGTCTTAAAAAAAGGTGATACTAATAAATATTCACAACTCACACACATATAAGGATGTCTAGCCAAAGTATCCAAGACAAGACTAGTAAATATTTACATCTCAAAACTTGTCATTTGTTTGTGCTTAACTTATTGACAAAATATATAATAAACAAAAACGATGTAGCGTCTTTTTTTTATAAACTTTCCCACCTATCCTAGACCTGGCAGTGGACATCCCTTCTTGACACCTGTAAAGAGAAACATATATAAAGGTATGAGTTATAGGCTCAGTGAATGCATCACTTTTCTTAACAGTAATCTGTAAAAGTATATATATATACACATATCATATACAATCAAATTCAATTCCCATCCTCTAGCCATCATATAAGGTATCAGATTTAACACATACATAACCGCTCTATAGCCTCAATTATTAGGCATCAAGCATCTATTCCATATGACCATCCTATATATATTGGGCATCAGATGTATTACACACATAACCGCTCTATAGCCTCAATTATTAGGCATCAAGCATTCCTTCTATATACCCATCCTCTAGCCCTATATATATTGGACATCAGATGTATTACACACATAACCGCTCTATAGCTTCAATTCTTATGCATCAATCATCCATTCCATATACCCATCCTCTAGCCCTATATATATTGGCCATCAGATGTATCAAACACATAACTGCTCTATGGCCTCAATTATCTGGAGGTAACCCTGGTAACTCTTCTGGAAATACATTTGTAAACTCTTGAACAATGGGAATGTCTTCAATCTTTCCTTTTTGTTTCTTGGTATCTACCACGTAAGCAAGATAACCTTGGCAACCTTTCATTAACAACTTTCTAGTTTGAATAGCTGAGATAAGACAATTAGGAATAACATTTCTTTTTCCCACAAACTTGAATTCTGGCTTACCTTATGAAACACGACTTCTTTTCAAAAACAGTCTATTGATGCATGATGAGCAGACGAACAATCCATACTCAATATAATATCGAAATCTCGAATATCTAATGGTAACAAATCAACATTCAACTCCCATTCACCTATATGCAGCACACAATTCATATACACATGAACAATTACCACTACTGTCCCCATTGGTGTAGAAATGCACAAAGCATAATCAAGTGGTGAAAGTGGTCTAGCCAAATATGTAGCAAATGACAATGATACAAATGAATGTGTAGATCCAGGATCTATGAGCACATAACCATTTTTACCAGATATATAAAGTGTACCTACAAGACATACAAGAGAACAAGACATACAAGAGAACAAGACATACAAGACATACAAGAGAGATGGAAGAACTATTTTCACAAATTATTTAATGAAGGTTATGAGATTTTAGCATATGGTGATGAGCTGAACATGTGAGAGGATGACCAAAATTTCACCTTTTATCGCAGAATTCAAGAAAAGGAAGTGAAAGAAGCATTGAAACGAATGGATAGTGGTAAAGCAGTTGGGCCAGATAGTATACCTATTGAGGTTTGGAAGGGTCTAGGTGATAAAGGCATTGGTTGGCTCACAAGATTTTTCAACGAGATATTGAGGTCAAAGAAGATGCCGAAAGAATGGAGGAGAAGCACCCTAATCCCGATTTATAAGAATAAGGGGGATATACAAAATTGCGCCAATTACAGGGGGATTAAACTCATGAGTCATACTATGAAGTTATGGGAAAGGGTGATTGAGCGGAGACTAAGAAAAGAAACCAGCATTTTAGATAATCAATTTGGTTTTATGCCCGGAAGGTCGACCATGGAAGCAATTTATTTGTTGCGGCGTTTGATGGAGCAATATCGGAGGGATCAAAAGGACCTACACATGATTTTCATTGACTTGGAGAAGGCGTACGATAGGGTACCCAGAGAGATTTTGTGGAAAGCCCTAGAGAAGAAAGGGGTTAGGATTGCCTATATTCGTGTTATTAAGGACATGTATGAAGGAGCTATGACTAGGGTGAGAACACATAGTGGGTCCACAAAAGATTTTCCTATAACTATAGGACTACACCAAGGGTCAGCTTTGAGCCCTTATCTGTTTACCTTGGTCTTAGATGTACTCACGGAACACATTCAAGAGCCAGCACCGCGATGTATGCTGTTTGCAGATGATATTGTCCTAGTGGGTGAGTCCAGAGAAGAGCTAAATGGGAAGGTGGAAACTTGGAGACAAATTTTAGAAGCGCATGGCTTTCGTTTAAGCAGAAGTAAGACAGAATATATGGAGTGCAAGTTCAGTAAAAGGCGGAGCACTACTAACTTAGAGGTAAAAGTTGGGGACAATGTCATACCACAAGTCACGCGATTTAAGTATCTTGGATCCATTATACAAGAAGATGGGGAGATAGAGGGAGATGTAAACCACCGGATTCAAGCAGGATGGTTGAAATGGAGGAAAGCTTCGGGTGTGTTATGTGATAAAAAGGTACCACTTAAGTTAAAAGGAAAATTCTATCGTACCGCAGTTAGACCAGCGATGTTGTATGGGACTGAGTGTTGGGCGGTCAAAAGCCAACACGAGAATAAACTAAGTGTAGCTGAGATGAGAATGTTGAGATGGATGAGTGGCAAGACTAGGAAAGATGAGATCAGGAATGTTACCATCAGAGAGGGAGTTGGGGTGGCACCTATTACAGAAAAGATGGTTGAATTTCGACTTAGATGGTTTGGGCATGTATGGAGGAGACCTGTAGATGCCGTGGTAAGGAGAGTTGATCATATGGAGGGAAGCCTAGTTGTTAGAGGCAGAGGAAGACCTAGAAAAACTATAGGTGAAACTATTAAGAAGGATTTAGAGGCGAATGGTTTCACTATAGATATGATTCACGACAGACCACTATGGCGTCGTTTGATCCATGTAGCCGACCCCACCTAGTGGGATAAAGGCTTGTTGTTGTTGTTGTTGTATATAAAGTGTACCTATAACCACTTCCGGTGTAACTTGAGCATCGTGAAACGTCATGGCAAATACCCCTCCTTGAGCTTGTGAAGCACTAGAATTCCCCCTACTTCCTCTTGTAGAGCTCCCTGGTCCTGACCATTTATTAGGAGTAACATTTCCCACTGATGAAGCTCCAGTTAATAAAAGACAATATCTTTGTACGTGGCCCAATTGATTACAGTTATAACACTTCATTATATTCAGTCTGGGATAATCTTTCTTCGCATGACCTTCCACCCCACAGTGAAAACAAGTAATTGAAGTAAGTTTAGGGCAATTTCTCTTTGTATGACCTTCCTCTCCACAACTATAACAAATAATACGGCCCCCACGTTCTTCAAAGCTACTTTGTTGTGTAAATCATTGCCTTGAATATCCTTGTTTGCCTGAATTATTCGAGAACCTGCTTTGATATCCTCTGCCTTGTCCTCTACCCAGTGAATTTTCCTAACCACCTTTTTGTGATGAACCAACTTCCCATGCTTTAACATATGGTTGGTCAAATCTACGCTTCTTGAATTGCTCTCTTCTTCTCATCGATTATTTTACATCCCTTTCTGTGATCATTGCCTTGTTTACAAGTTTTGCATAATCCGCCACTTCAAGAGTTGAGACCCTCGACCCGATGGATAATTCAAGGCCATCCTGGAACCTATTGCATTTATCTGTTTCATCTTATGCGAGTTTATGAGCAAATCTCAACAAGGCTGTGAACTTTGCTTCATACTCGACCACGGACATTTTTTCTTACTCTAACAAAATAAATTCTCGCTCTTTCTACTTTCTATATGTAGGAGGGAAGTATTGTTAATAGAAAGCTTTCGTAAATTCGTTCCACGATATTACCTTTCCCCTCTTGGCGTGATCAATAAATGCTTTATAGCTTCC
Organism: Lonicera japonica; assembly: GCA_021464415.1. NCBI lineage: Eukaryota > Viridiplantae > Streptophyta > Magnoliopsida > Dipsacales > Caprifoliaceae > Lonicera > Lonicera japonica. The sequence goes on along the minus strand of CM038463.1, from coordinate 90,605,557 downwards.
CACCAATAACTTGCTTTGTCCTTCAACATAAAAGTAGCCAAATTTACTTTATAATTATCTTGTAACTCTATGACTGGAAAAATAGATTCCATTTTTCTAATCCATCCCTCTGCCTCTGATGGCTCTGTAGAGCCTGAGAAAGTTAGAGGTGCCAACTTCAAAAACTTCTCATGTTTTGAAGCTTTCTTTTCTTCTTGATTTGCTACCTGCCCTGCATGAACCTTCATTTGTGCCTCAAAATATTTTGCATGTTGTTCTACCATTTGAGCCATAGCTTGTAACATTCTTTGCATATCGGTTGGATGATTTTGCCCCTTTCTCACATTTTCCTGAATAGGTTGCCCAACATCAACATTGGTAGGGACAACAGAATTTTCTCTATTACCCCTTTCATTATCATCCCCCCTTTTCATTTCTTACTATCGGCAATGAAACTCAATTATAACAACATATATATATATATATATACAACAATTATTCTTCAATACATGTTAGTATCAGTTTCAAGAAAACTTTAACGACTCATTCACACCCTTCATATGTCCACTACCAGTCTAGACATTACCCGACTTGAGAACCCAAAAACCTAACCTCTTATACCAAAAGTTGTTACACCCGAACAACAAAAATAATACTTACTTAAAAATACTATTAAATTAAGAGAACATAATAACATTATTATTTTCAAAATCAACATTATCCCATATCCATGATTTTTTTTAAACAACCTTGTTTTAAAAAAAAGGTGATACAGACAAATATTCACAACTCACACACATATAAGGATGTCTAGCCAAAGTATTCAAGACAAGACTAGTAAATATTTACATCTCAAAACTTGTCATTTGTTTGTGCTTAACTTATTGACAAAATATACAATAAACAAAAACGACGTAGTGTTTTTTTTTTATAAACTTTCCCACACATCCTAGACCTGGCAGTGGACATCCCTTCTTGATACCTGTAAAGAGAAACATTTATAAAGGTATGAGCTATAGGCTCAGTGAATGCACCACTTTCCTCAACAGTAATCTGTAAAAGTATATATATATATACATATATCATATATAATCACATTCAATTCACATCCTCTAGCCATCATATAAGGCATCAGATGTACTACACACATAACCACTCTATAACCTCAATTATTAGGCATCAAGCATTCCTTCCATATACCCATCCTCTAGCCCTATATATATTGGGCATCAAATGTATTATACACATAACCGCTCTATAGCCTCAATTGTTAGGCATCAAGCATCCATTCCATATACCCATCCTCTAGTCCTATATATATTGGATATCAGATGTATCACACACATAACCGCTCTATACCCTCAATTATTAGGTATCAAGCATTCCTTCTATATACCCATCCTCTAGCCATATATATATTGGGTATCAGATGTATTACACACATAACTGCTCTATAGCCTCAATTGTTAGGCATCAAGCATCCATTCCATATACCCATCCTCTAGCCCTATATATACTGGGCATCAGATGTACCTTTCCATACTCTTCTTTCAATCAAGTCACGACTCAACTCCACTTTACCAAGCATGATAATATCAACATACATATTCCACACCACCCTTCACATTTATACATTTAAATGTATATAAATTCCAAGTGAGTACACTCACATCAAATCCACACCAACGTAGTTCCAAGTTCTATTTTCTCGGTGCGTTAGAAGTATCTGTTCTTTCACTTACCAATATAACATAATTAGTATTCCAATTCTACATCAATATAATCATTTATAAGTGTGCAAAATACATTAACAATTACACAAATGTATACTCCTTATGCACTTGTTAATTTACAACACATTACAACCTTTCAAAATTAGGTGCAGTCCGAATCCCCTACATAAACTAGGTACTTTCCATTCTCCGATCATCCCCAAATTTTTAGAGTAGTTACACAATATGTCTATAAATAATATTCCAAAATTTGAGCATAATCCAACGGCTAAAATATTGGATATTCATAAAATAACTCGGTACAAACATGCTGTCCAGAATATAACGTATGGTTATAGTCTAACTTCATAGATTAAACTGTACTAATTGGCTGAGAGCTAGGTGCTCTACTATATATTTCTGGAAAGCTCTATGTGTCTACTTTCTAATTCAATTTACGGTGAATAAATCAAATTATTTTACAAGGAGTTATAATAATTCTCCCACAGTGACACCAATTTGCCAGAATTTATAAAACTATAAATTTTTAGCATGATTTATACTTATATCATCTATTATTATCTTTTCATAATCAAGAAAATCCAATTATATCATCACAACACACAAGAACACTAAGAAAAAAACTCAAAACCATATTCTTTCATTTTCAATCATAATTTTTCAATTTCAATTACTATAAACACAATAAAAGGATGATAAAAACATAAATAGCATAGTTTAAACTTGCCAAACTTTAATTCTTTAATTTTCCTTATTCTTCTTTTCTTCTCCATTTTTTTCTATTCTTCTCCCGATTTTTCTCTCAATTTTCTCTTTTATTTTTAAGATTATAATTTGATTCAATCATACACATATTATGTCATTTACACACTACCCCATCTATTCCTATTTCACACAATTAAATCCACTTACATACTTTATTTTCAAATAAGTTCCTCATGAATTATTATTCTAACATGAGTTCTTATAATATCAACAATCCTAACTCACATTCTTCCTACAAAATCAAACATCATGGCAAAATGTACAATTCCATTATTCACCACACATTAGGAATAAATTAATATTATCAAATGCATAAACATGATTGTAAATACTAATAAATACTTAAACATATTTAAATGATATTAAAATATTTGTTTTAAGATTTGGGATGTCACAGATTTTACATATATATATATATCAGTTTCTTTCCAGAACGCATAAGTGCGTGCGCACTTATGCCAATTATGTGGGACCCAAGTGAAATTTTAACGGAGAGAGAGCGGACGAACAAAACAAATGGAGGTCAAATTATATAAAAACGTACGCACTGAAGCTCTCTCTCTCTCAACCCACACTCGGAACAAATCAGTGCATCGATTGACCTGCTCCTTCGCCGACTGACCGCCTGTTCCCTCGCCGATTGCTCCAAAAAATTGAGGTATGAACTGATTTTAGGTTTGATCCTTACTTGATTTTGGGTTTGATCCTTGGTAGATTGTGATTTGTGACGAACTAATTTGGGTTTATTGAAGCCGGTTATTGAGTTGCATTTTAATTTGCCAATTAATCATATTTTGGGTTTGGTTGGATACTTGCTAGATTTTGGGTTTAAGTTCTTTGGCCATTGATATAAAGATAGCTTGTGGGTTTGATTGATACTTGCTCTATGGGTGCACTAAACCCACTTACTCTATGGGTGCACTGAACCCACTTACTCTATGATTAAAAATAAGGTAATCGGTATAAACATTATGCAAAGAGTACTCAGGGCCCAAATTTTATATTAGTTTTCTTGGCTCTCCACAAATGAATATATAAAAATTCTTTCCAACTTCATTCATAATTGGGAAAGACTCGAAGAGAACCAGGTGCATCACAATAAAGATTAGGAAGTACTTGACCTGCATAAACTGCTAATAATGTAATTGGTTTAAACAAAAGTCAACTACAATAAGAAGGAAATAGCATACGCAGGGTAACATAATTACACTGTTCATCAAGACCAATTCCTTCATTCAAACCCAACTGGCTTGAAAAAATTAACTACAATTTTGATGAGATATTCAAGAATGGACAGTACACAAATTTTTTAGGAGAATTCCACATAAAATAATTAATTATGATATCAAGTTTACCTTTTAGCCCTTAAATTTTCAGTATTTATAGGAAGTTTGATCTGGTTTCCAGAGATGGCATAAACATTCAAGAAATGGCATATCCTCTAGGAGTGTTATGCCCATGTTGTATATTCTTCAAACCCAAAAATGCTATTTTTTTGTAGATTGCTACATACAGGGGTCCTTATCTTTGGCATTTATTTCAAATGTTCTCTTATTGAAATTTGCATTTGCATTTGTAAAAGTACACCAAAATAGTGCGTATATATATTCATGTTCTTTTATTGAAATTTGGCAGATTCAAATGGCGTCTTCATCGAAAAATCCTATGGAGGGTAATTCAAGTATTGAAGTAGATATTAAATTTATGTTGAAACAATGTAAGTGCGGAGAAATAGCGGATGTGAAAATAACGAAGTCAAATAAGAACAATAACCGTGGTAGAATCTACTATTTTTGCAATAGGCAGAGGTGCGGAACCTTCTTGGGTTGGTGCAAAATCTCATCATTTGGACATGCATCAGTTGTAATTGCGCCACAAGATGAAGTAGTACGTCACGCAACTTGGTTGTTGGTGAAGTTAAGACGAAGTGGGAAATTCTACCGTGGAGAGATATTTTAATAATTATATTTTTTTTGGTGTCAATTTCTTTGGCCTTAAAAGTCATGATGTTATAGTTGTTGTTATAATGAATGAAATGGAAATAATGTAGTTGTTGTTATAATGAATGAAATGGAAGTAATGTAGTTTTTGTTATAATGAATGAAATGGAAGTAATGTAGTTTTTGTTATAATGAATGAAATGGAATCATTTGGTACGTGTTTGTTAATGTGGATAACTAATGGAATAGAATTATTTGTAGTTGTTATTAATTGACACATCACATTTAAAGTCTATATTTCATTAAAAGATTCACACATCACATTTAAATAAATAAATAAAGTCTACATTGGATCAATTATATCACACTTCACATTTAAATAAATAAAGAAAGTCTACATTTCATCAAATAGAGAAAGTCTACATTTCATCAAAAGAGTCGAACATCACATTTAAACAAACAAAGAATATCTACATTTTCAATTTAGACTTATATCATCTCCATCTTTTGTTGACGGTCCATTAGCATCCTGTAAACTTGCATCCACACACGTAGAAGACCTACATTAAGAAAAATATAAAAAAACAAGATTAAATAGCCATATGTGATAATAGGATTATATAACTAATAAATGAATTATTACTTGCGCATATGTAATTGCCAGACAATTTCGTTTATCATGTGCTTGGTCCACTTTACCACACCTATGGTAACGTCTAACTTTTTTATTTTTCGCTCTGGCCATTGCTTTCTCTTTCCCGCCCTTGAGCCTTTTGCCACATCCTTTAGCTCGAACTTGATTGGGTTCATTGTAACTACTTTTAAAATTACAAGAAACATGTGCACTAGTACCATCACCTATTGGATTACTACCTATTGGATTACTACCTATTGGATTACTTTTTTCAGAGGGTGCCATTGTACCTATGAGGCTACTAATAAATTGGTCAATTTTCTCATTAATGGCACGCACTCCATCGATAAACATTTGCCTTGTTTCTTCACATAATAGGGATTTGTCAATTAAATCCAAAGACGATTGAATAAACTGACTTCGCATTGAGAGATAAAAATTGTCATCATCAATACGCATACCTTTATCATCCACCACCGTCCCCGATTTTGCAGACTTGGTCCACCTCTTCAAGATGTATTTGTCGGGCAACTCTTCAATATGTAAAAATTTCATCAAATATGCAACGATGTGCTTACATAGGATTCCGGCACTTTTAAACATTTTACAACTGCAAGAAGTAAAATCCAAATCCTTCTCATAAATAAGTTTGTGAACTTTGCTTGTTCCGGCTTTCGTTCTTTGAATTTGATATATACGCTAATTGTCCGTTTCAGTAACAAGCTGGATCTTGTAGTTGAAGCTATTAAGCACCTCACATTCAAACTTGTAATACATCTCATTTGTGTAAATACCAGCCATTTACGACAAAAGGTCAAGATTTAGCCTAAGTTTAGGCATCTCAATTATATCTGTGTGATCGGCTATCAACTCCTCATGACGTTGACGTACAAGTCCCTGGCTAAACTGTATCATAAAATCCACCAATGAATTGCCTTTAGAAACAAATCTCTTAAAAAATGCATGACCATTCTCCGCTTGTTGGCTACTTGACATGCCAGCTGAGAACATGTGTTTAACATGTGCAGGAATCCATCTTGAACGAAGTTGATATTGGTCTTGCAACCACTTGTTTCCTTCTAACCCACTTTTTTTAATAAGAGTTTTCCATTCCAACTCAAATTCTTCGGGAGTCTCTGATTTCTAAATGCAAGCCGAGAACTCATTCTTGTAAATACCATACTTCACTGCATCAATCTTCTCCGAGAATTTCATTAATATGTGCCAACTACAATACCTGTGAAAAATTATAAAGAAAGATTTATGAAAAAATGATGTGGATAAACATATATATATGCAATAGGGAATGCTTTAATACCTATGAAAAGTATTTCGAAGAACAATAGGGAATGCTTTTGTCATAGCTAGTTCTTGATCGGTAATAATCATTTTCGGAGGACCGCTGGGCATACTTTTCAAAAATTGATTAAATAGCCATATAAAATCATCAACGCTCTCATGATTCAAAAAGCTACAAGCAAAAATTATTATTTAACCGTGATTGTTGACCCCCATTATTGGTGCAAATATCATTCCATACTGATTAGTGTTATAGGTAGTATGAAAGATTACCACATCACCATAAAAGTTGTAAGCCCGCCTTAAAATTGCATCGGACCAAAAACGAGTAATCTTCTGATCCTCATCAGCCTCAATTTAAAAAGTAAACGACGAATTCTTGCTTTGTTCCAGTTTTAAATACCTGTAAAATATTTCATCATCATGTCTCTTTTTTTCAGCACGTATATCCCTTTCATGGTTATACAAATCTCTTTGTGTGCACTCAATGTTTTCTATTCTTCCAGATTGCATTCCAAGAAAACTAAATTGTTGATGTTGGGGTATATTCACCATGGATAACTGTTTAGTCAAAGACTTTGTCGCGGCTGAAACATTACGATAAGACCTTAAAAGGTGAACCTTTGATGGGGTAGAAAGCGGGTGGATGTGCCTTTCATTAAAAACAGTAACAATGTATTTTTTGGAATTTGACCTTAAAACTGCAATTTTAGTAGTACAATTTTCACCTAAGCGTCCTCGGCGTCTTTTCTTTCCAACTTCGGCCAGTCTTGAAGATTTTCCTTGTTTAAAATAAACATACTCCTTTCTTCTTATTTCCCCACTTTTCGACTCTTTCTGAGTAGTCCAAGCACGTAAATTAAATTCAGCTGCTTTAGCATATGCATTGTAGAATTTTACAACATCATCTATTGTTTCAAATACTTGTCCTTTTTTTAGCTTCAACTGATCTGATACTTGAGAAGTATATATCATAGTATTTTCATCTGAATCTACATCTAAATTACGTTCATTATCCACATTTTCACAGCTCCCCCTGCTTGAGTACTGGAATTTTCCATATTTCGCAAACATCTGTTCATGATATTTACATTAGTTTAATTTTCAATACACATAAATATACATGCAAAAATTAGAGGACAAGTATCAAACATGTATTTCAGTGGACAATGTCATTTTATATTAAGCCCAAAATTCAGAGGACAATGTCAGCTTTCCATTCAAAATGCACCCAAACTACCTTTCTTTATATAAGTGGACAAGTATCAAACATGTAAGAAACTGATATACTGAAACTGTAACTCGAAATACATCAAAAATCTATTTTTATAACAGTGGACAAACAAATTAAACCCAAAATCTACTGTCTTTATATCACTCGAAATACAATCACAATGTACTGTCTTTATATCACTCGAAATGCACCCATTAAACCCAAGCACTCGAAATGTGGCCTAACAAATTAAACCCAAAATCTAGCAAACATCAATCAAACCCACAAGCTATATTTATATCAGTGGACAAACAAATTAAACCCAAAATATGATTATTTGGAAAATTGTACTGCTATTGCTTATGATTAATCAAACCCACAAATTATATCAGTTCATGCCTCAATTTTTTGGAGCCGGTCAATCCAAGAGAGATCTGGCAGTCAGTCGGCGAGGAAGCAGGTGAAAATTGTACTGCTATTGCTTATGGTCTTGACAAGAAGGTCAGTCGATGCACTGATTTGGGTAGAGTGTGGGTTGAGAGAGAAGGAGCTTCGAGTGTGGGTTAAGAGAGAGATAGAGCTTCAGTGCGTACGTTTTTATATAATTTGACCTCCGTTTGTTTTTAATTTGGGTTCCGTTTGTTTTGTTCGTCCGCTCTCTTTCCGTTAAAATTTCACCTGGGTCCCACATAATTGGCATAAGTGCGAACGCACTTATGCGTTCCAGAAAGAAACTATATATATATATATGTCGATTTGCCATTATATATATATAAATGTACCATTAATCATTAATTTTGCACCAACATAATGACAATAAAGGGGTGTATTCAATTAAGATTTTAAAAGATTATTTTGGGATAAATAAGTGTTGTGATATTTAATTAAGACTTTTAAATAATCTAAATAAGTCTTGTGCTATTTAATAAAGACTATTAGGATATTTTAAAGATAGTCTTCAAATCTAGTGGTATTCAATCAGGACATTAAATAAGTAACAAAAAGCTAATTTGTGTGACTTTTTAGTGAGAGGTATAAATACCAAACCCTATAAAAAATTCCCACTTTAACCCATCAGACTTTTCACTTGAGATTTTTTTTTCCTACTAAAGAAGTTGAACAGCTTTTCATGAAGTTGAATAGTTCTTTATGAATAAGGTATTGCTTCCTTCTCATGCCGTGTCTTCTTGCGTTTATTGTTTGTATATTTTCTATTTTCCATGTTACTATCATGTATTATATATAACAAATGGGAGAATCAAACATGTATTATATATATATGGTTTACGTATATGGTTTTGATGGGTTAGTTGTTATTGCTCGTATTGGCTTTGGTGATTTGTAGCTGTATAGGCTTCAATAATAGGGAGATATTGCCCTAAAGTTAACTTCTAATGGTTAAAGATTACTTATGATATTAACTGCTTTAAAGTTTACTGTTGATCTTATATTTTCAAAGATGGAATGTCGATCTACATACATTTGCACTTTTGTTTTATCACAATACTGTTATAATTCTATGTATTAATTTTGACTCCTTGTTATTTATGGTCTGTGTATAAATATATATATATATATGTGTGTGTGTGTGTGTGATCTTTGTATATGGTTTGTAAAATAACTAATAAAAAATTCTTATATATGTTGTAGTAGTAATTTAAATGGGGGATTCACTACAAGAAAATAACAAAGGAAAGGGCAAAGAGAAAAAGAACTATAATTAATTTGAGTGGGTAATATATTGTGAGGTTCATTTAATTATTGCCATGTAGGATATAAACTTTTTATGACCATTTCTACATGTAGAAAGAAATTTTCCATGTGATTCACTTATTATGTTACATAGAAATACATGTAAAAACTCCCATTATAGAGAGTTTTAACCAATATGCATTTATATTATAGAAATTTATGTCGGTAAAAATGACCATTGGAAATGGCCTTACTAGGACTTTATTAACACTCCTCTAAAAAGGGTTATAATAACCCTTGCATTTGATTCACAGATAGAATAAAAAGTATGAAATTAATTAAATTACTTTATTACATTCACCAATTAAATATAAGTTCACCACTTTTTAAAAGGTGGGGACTAATTACACACACAAAAACACTTTATAACACTTCAACATTGGTTCGGCCGTATAAGACTGGTAATGTGCACATACTCGGTTTTATAGCATTGAGATCGAGTATGTGCACATTACATCAAATTTTTTTTTCTCAACAATGGTTTGATTTTATAGAATTAAGATAATGTGTACGTACTTAATACAATAAGATCGAGCAAATGAAATAAAGTATTAGAGTATCTCTAATGGAATAATCAAAATTGAATAATTAAAATGACTTTTGATTATCCATTTAACAAGTTGTTAAAGTTAACAAAATGTAGCCATCCACAATAGTTATTTTTTCTCAATAACCAAATTTGTATGGTACATTATATTGATTGGCTACAAATTAATCAATTTCAATTTTGATTCAAAAAAAAGAAAGAAGGGAAATATGATTTAAATTTGAAAAGATTTTCTTCTACCTAATAGAATTGATGGCCCCTCATTTTGGTTATTGAAAAATGTTGTTAACTTTGATTATAAATGGAATATATTTGGTTATTGGTTAAAAAATTGTTAAAATTTGATTATGCCATTGAGGTAGTAATTTTAGCAAACATCGTTAAATTTGATTATAATTGTTATTTTGATCATACCATTGGAGATATTCTTTCCAAATAAAGTTTGTGTAATTAAGTTACGTTTGACACACAGGATAAAAGGATATGATAGAATAATTTTATCATATTTCATATTTGATATTTGTCGAGATTATATATTTAGTCGCATTATTTATTTCACTTAACCTTTTTATCTGTATTTAAACACATTATTTATCTCACTTAATTTTTTCATACTACCAAAAAAAATATTAATAAATTGTATTTAAAAAATAAATTTATTTTATCCTATTTAAATAAAATTAAATAATTTTATTCGAGTCTCTAGTCTAATGAATCAAACGCACCTTTTAAATCTTTAAAAGTGGATGATCAAAGTCACTGCTGTGTTCCTTTCCCATCAAAACAAGCATTTTTCATTTCAGTCTGCGAAGAAGAGAGAGAGAGAGAGAGAGAGAGAGAGAGAGTGAAAGAAGAACTCCTGTCTTCCGATTCCTGCTTTGTGTCCTCTTTCTTTAGCTCTCCTGTACGGCATTGACAGATATATATAATTACATTTTTGCGCAAATCAACACCATTACCTCCACTAAAGCCAGGTATGATTTCTATCTATTCATCTCCTCCTCTATTCTCTCTCTACATTTTTATATATGTCATCTCTTCTCTCTCTTTATTTAACCAAATTGATACCCTCTATTTCATCGCTTTTTTTTCCTAATTGTTTTAGAGTTTCGGTTCTTCGACCTTTTGTTAAACCCTAGCCCCTGTTTGTTCCCCCTGAAACCTTAGAGAGAACAATCCGAAAAGAAAATTGCCTTTTTAATTGGTGTTTGTGTGGGCTGATTATGGGGAACGAAGACCTAAACTTAACTAAGTCGAGAGGTTTACAACATTCATTCAATAAATCGTGCCGTTTTCTTGAATCGGAACTGTTAGAATTGTGGATTTTTTATTTTGTTTCACACAACGCTTCCTTGTTTATTTTCTTTTCGTCTTTCAGTTGCCAAACGAAACAAAAGGTGTGATTATTTTATTATTTTTCAAAGTTCTTAAGCGAATCCTTTGTTTGGGCCTCAATACTGCGCGGCTTTTCAAGATGCTCTTTTATTTTGTATGGCAGGTTTTTAATGTGAGTGTAATGCTTTAACTGTGTGATCTTTGCTTTTGGAAAAGCATTTGATAAATTTGGAATTTGCCGTGATTCCAATTAGCTAACTCAAAGCTTTTACTATATTTTCCGTAATTCTGGAGCGTGATGCTTTTCTAAAATTCCTTTTTGTGTATTGTTTATTTTCATTCCATTTTTGGTGACTGGCTAGGTTATAATTTAAGACCACTTCTTTCGATTAAGCTTGCATCCGTTCTTCTGGTATTATCTACTCTACTCTACTCCCTTTGTTATACTTTCTTTAGTAATTTTTCTCTTATGTCACATTCAGAATTTGATGATATATATAAATTAGTTTAGTGCCTGTAAGTGAGGGAGTCTGTGACTCTGTGTTGAGTCTGAGACTACTAAGCAAATTTGAAATCTTTAAAATTGCATGCTTTCTTTTTTTTTTTTTATATATATTTATCGTTCCTTTTTCCCCGCACATGTTTACCCCTGCAAGTGTGTTAGTTTGGTGGTCTTAATTGTGATGTTATTGCCTCATAACTTCAAGTTTTTGGTGGATAGAGACTGGAGCTCAATAAGAAAAAGATAATATATGGAGGGCGACGCAGGAAGAGGTTTGGGATGCCAGAAGATTATGGATGGGAAGGAGAGTAACTTGAATGGTTTGAACAAAGCTGTTATTCCTTCCTGTTGCTTGAAAGCTAGGGCTTCTGACCCGGAGCTTGAAGCCCAATGCCATCCAACAGTTGTTTCCGGATGGTTCTCCCAACCTGGGTCATGCTCTGGTCATTATCTTTTATACTTCGCTTCCTTTTTTTATTGCATATATTCTATAGCTTCTTGATTGTTAATATTCTTCTGGTGCTATTTACGCTTTCGGCATGATGATTAGTCAATTTTCAATTTAAGTTGTTATTTTATTTTAAACGGTGTTTGTTGACTCCCATTTGTTTTATTTTTTCCTTTATCCTTCTAAAACACAGACAAAGCAAGCAAAGAAATGTATTTCAACAATCCAATGTGGCCAGGTATGCATTATTTTCATTGAATTTTCCATCTAGCGTGATGTGATATTCTTCAACTTTAGATTTTGATATTGCAGTATTGATCCTTTTCTGAGCTTACTTCATTTGTTGAGCTGGAAGATATATTGGACAGCCCCCCGCACCCCCTCCCCCTCTTTCAGTGCTAGTAGTCCATGTTAAGTTTCATTTTGTTTGATAACTCGGGTATCCCGAGGTGGGATTCAGATCCTTCAACCAACACGCACTACGACAGACTATGGGAGTTGACTCTAAGTGAATTCGAACAGTTGACCTCCATCTTGAAGTGGAAGGGGGAGGAGGGGCCGAGGGGGTCTTACTGGCAATTTACGAAATGAAAAATTAGGGCCCTAAGTTTTTTCCTCTAAAAAACAACATCTTGCATTTTTTGGGGGCCTTTGGAGATCTCCTAAGAAAACTATGGTTGCTTAAACTATTGTTGATTATACTCAGAATTTATTTTTTGCTTGGCTATATAAAAAAGGCAAACCTTTTGGTTATTTTTGGCAATTAGCAGTGGTGCGTGTTTTAATGATCAGTTTATGGCTTTTTAGGGCCCATTATAGAGGTTATAAGAAAGCTGTGGTTGTGTAAATTATTGGTGTCTATAGTCTCGAGTATTAGATTTCTAGGTTTCCAAATTTCTTATCTTCATGTCTGGATCAGGCTGCCTGAAGCTAGTTTAGCCATATTCTAAACCCAGCCCATTGGCAGACAAATGGCCAAAAAAAAAAATAAAAAAAATTGAGGGTTTAGTCTCTTTCACATAGGCTACAGGTCATTGAAAAGGATTTTACTTGAGTTGATGTTTTCTGATCCTACTGAGTATGCATTTGCAGGAGAAGCACATTCCATGAAAGTAGAAAAGATATTGTACAAGGAAAAGTCAGACTATCAAGAGGTCCTGGTTTTCGAGGTTCGGCATTTTCAATTACAAGTACCATTGTGTAGAGACTTGCTTTTTGTTCCTTTGATCACATTCTCTCATGCTGTTCCTGTTATCTGCAGTCATCATCATATGGGAAAGTGCTTGTGCTTGATGGCATTGTTCAGTTGACTGAGAAGGATGAATGCGCCTATCAGGAGATGATAGCCCATCTCCCCCTATGTTCAATTAAGGCCCCCAAAAATGTAAGTTTTCTGACCCATGGATCATGGTTCTACTTCCTTGCTGTTAACATATAACATTCAGATTGTAAACGGTTTTCCCATCCTGGTTTAATGGCCTGTTAGCTAAGTTGTATTCTTTACATTGTTTCAGTAGTATTAATATGTTTTTCTCAATATTTTGTCATTCCAAAGAGAATTGTCTTAGAAATAACATTTGCACTGGTTGTTGTTGTTGAAACTGTACACGCTCTCTCACCCTTTTTTCTCGCTTGTCATTGAAACTGATCAAGTAAGAAAAGGAAGCAATTTGGGACATGTCCGGTCCACTAAAGAACTCCTGTGCATTGCTAACCATATTCGTGAGAAAATTGGCCTATTTGATTCTTCTATCCCCTTGACCTATCCCATTTTTTTTTCCTTTTGTGTGTGTGATTGTATTATATAAATATGCCTATCTTTTCTCACAAACTCACCTTACCCTTGACTTCTTTGATAATTTTTCCATTGATAATTTCTTTGTTATAGGATGTTGTAGATAATAACTCTTTGTGGGTAAGATATGATGTGTCAACCAAGTCATATGTTTCCTTATTATTTTGCTGATCCTACTTATATGCTCATAAATGCATTTTGCTTTACTGAAACTTTTATGTTAATTGATGCATTTTAGTTTTGGCTAACTCCAAGCTTGCTGCAAACACGGCATGGCATTGAGTAACTAATTGAATTTCTAAATGCAGGTTCTAGTTGTAGGTGGTGGTGATGGTGGAGTTCTTAGGGAAATTTCTCGCCACAGCTCTGTGGAACTGATTGATATTTGTGAGATAGATAAGATGGTTATAGATGTAAGTGGTGAAATGATGTGCCCCTTGATGAGATAACTCGTGCTTTTGTCTTTGTTATTTCAGCTCATCGATGTAACTCCTTATAATTGTAGGTTAGTAAGAAGTTTTTCCCTGAGTTAGCTGTTGGCTTTGAGGATCCACGTGTCCAACTTCATGTTGGTGATGGTATAACAACAGATCACAACAATGTTTTTGTTTTCCACGTGATGATATAAGCTTGTTAATCTATTGAGATGATACTCCCTACTAGTGTATCTTGAGGGCTCGTTTGGTTCGAGTTTTAAATCATTCCTAGAATGTTACATTCCATTCCAGAAGGATTCTAATGTTTGGTTCGGTTTTTAGGCTAGGAATACATCATTTCAGGAATGAAGTATTCCTTCAAAGTTCTCCCTCGTAAATGGATGGGAATAAAGGATTACTCTAGGTATTATCTACTAGATTTTCTCCTAAGATTTCCTCTTAAGACCAAAATATCCTTTTTACTTACCAACAAAACAACTTTTTTTTCATTTATATTCTCTTTAAAAGGAAAAAAAAATTTGTTTTTAAACTTTTTGTTTTATTATCATTATTATTTTGTTTTATTATTATTAAATACATACGACTTTTCACAGTTCTTAATAATGAAAGCTTAAGTTTTATCTTTGTAAAATTGTTAGGACTTGTTTTTAATTTTATAAAATGAATAACATTTTGGTAGTTCACACGTATTTCATTCATATTCTCGTTTGAACCAAATATAGAGAGGTAATTTCACGTTTCAGGAAAGAAGAATTCCTGTTCGAACCAAATGTTGGCAAGGCATCCTAAATGTCAGGAAAAAAGCTTTCCAAGAATCTAGGATGCCCATTCCATTCCCAAAACTCGAATCAAACGAGCCATGAGGGTCATTCTCATTTGCATGAAAACGGTGTAATATTGTAATATCCTTCATGTGTGTGGGTGCGTACACATGCAAATGTTATGTTAAGTAATGACACTCTTCGTAGCATACTTTCTTGATAATCTTGTTCATGATCCTGTCAGCTGCTGAATTTTTGAGGAGTGCACCTAAGGGAAAGTATGATGCAATTATTGTTGATTCATCAGATCCTGTGGGTATGTTCTAATTTATATGTTATATACTCCCTCTATCTCAAATTAATAGTCCCAATTTCCTTTTCAAGATGTCTGAAGTTAATTCCAATTTCGTTTTTGGGACAAAATCATTGTACCAAATCCCACAATAGATAATAACTTATATTCTTGTCCATTGATAAGGTTGAAATTAATGTTTTCTTTAAAAAGTAGTAAAATCAAAGTGGAGCTATTAATTTGAGATGGAGGGAGTGCATTGTTTTACTTTCCATGCAGGGTGGTATGTAAGCATGTGGGTTGCATGGTTAATGCAAGTGGGAAATAATGAAATGTTGAGTGTTAGTGGAGCACAGTTAGATGGACTAATGTTTTATATTCAGTACACACACATATATGTTCCTTTTTGTCGGTGGTTATGATCCTTTTAAGTGTATATTTCCGCTGTGGAATTACGTCCGATATTTTGTTATCGATATCGTCCATGATTGATGGTTTCATATAATATACCGAGTGAATTATTTACTGCTGAGTGGAAGAAAAATATGCAAATGTATTTTTTTCAGATCTTGTTCCAGTACATGTTTGTAGGCTTATTGATTATTGGTTAGTTTTAAATAATTGGAGATGGGTCTTTCTTCACTTCCACAATTTGCCAATTTGGAACTTTATTTCTTCCATTGATATTCAGCGAAATTACAGGGCGAAGATGTTTGAATGGAATTAAATGTTTGTTCTTTGGGATTTTTTTGTTTCTTTAGGTCCTGCTCAAGAACTTGTGGAGAAGCCATTTTTTGAGACAATTGCGAGAGCATTAAGGCCTGGTGGTGTCCTGTGTAACATGGCAGAAAGTATATGGCTCCACACACATCTTATTCAGGACATGATCTTGATTTGCCGTGAAACATTCAAGGGTTCTGTTCATTATGCATGGGCAAGTGTTCCTACATATCCAAGGTATAAATGCATTAATTTCTTCATTTTAATATCTGGCAAATGTTTTCTTAATGCGCATCTCTCTTTTGGTATAGCACCTATTTCCCGCCTCCTTGTGGCATTCCATTGTGGGATCATAATGTCTTGGTGACAACCGTTATAAAGTTGCATCACTTTTGCCATCTTGAACTATCTTGTTTTGTTTTCAGACAAAGAACTATACTGTTTTGAAATTTCTTAATTTGGTTATGATTTCATCCTTATCAGTTTATCTTTTTGGGTATGCAGTGGCATTATTGGATTTCTAGTATGCTCAACAGAGGGAGCAGCTGTGGATTTCAAGAATCCGATCAATCCTATTGAGAAGTTAGAGGGAGCACTTGAGTATCGGAGGGAACTTAGGTTCTACAACTCTGAGGTGAATTTCCTCATTTTTTTATTTTTATTTTTTTAACTTCAACCAAACCGATTGGCATTGCCATTCTTTCCCGCTCATTGACCTAAATTCCTCTGTAATTTTTATTTTTTTTAATATTGAAAAAAACCAACTCTCCTTCAGTTGAAGGATTTCCGTACTCACAAAAGAAACTTGTGTTGTTCGCTTGACAGATTCACAGAGCTGCCTTTGCCTTGCCTACATTTGTGAAGAGGGAGCTTAACTGTCTTTGAGATGATGTTGCTAAGTCCCAAAACCCAGCAAATCTGAGTTACGCATTTCCTAGTTAAGTAAATCTACTGGTATCTTATTTGTTCAACTGATAAATGGAATACATATAAAACCATATATGGATATTAGGCTGATTGTGATTATTACATAGCCTACACGCAACGTATATGAATGACCTGTTGAATTGTGCCTAGGGTGTAGTTTGGGTTTGAAAGGAAGAGCCTATTATTGGTACTCTTCGTTATTAGTTTTGGTACTCTAAATTATTGATGGTATTATTGCGAAAGACTTGTAATAACTATGTGAGGTACTGTGACTTGTGGCATTATGTTAGTGCTCTAAGAAAATAAGTGAGTTTCCTGTTCTTGAATCAAGAAGTAGCCACAAAGAGTGAATTAAGACTAATTTACGACGATTTTCACTGCAATGATGTGCTTGTGCTCATTGATTACCTGGATACCGCAATCTTATATACAAATAGTAAAATTTATAAATAATCTGATTAAATATGTCGGGGATTATATATTTTATTAACCATCCATCTAGCAGATTAATAAACACCCAATGTTTGTCTTCAATGCATACTAATAATATACGCCGTTCACCTCAATTTGATGGTCACGCGTTTCTTTTTGGGAGTCTCTCATTGATAGTTGGCATTATATTTTCATTTTGATAAATAATTAATATATCTAATTGAATAATGTAAGTGCTTTTTTAAACATTAATTAGGTTGAATTTATTGTTATCTTGAAAAAGTATTAAAACCCGGCTATTATTTTAATATGCTTGTTAAAAAGTTTGATTTTATTAAAAAATAACGTTATAGAAACATTTTGTTAGACTATATTTGCATGTATACATTCTCAGTGCATTTTCGTATGTGGTGCAAAGGAGTAACATTTTATTTTCATTTTGCTCCTTGAAGTGTAGCGTTTCAAGAAATAACCCCCTTTAATTTTTATTTTTTTTTGCGTACAAAGGATTTCAACAAATTACTGATTGCGCGTAAAATATGGTGCATTTTTAAAAATTACTGAATGCGTATAAAAGTTGGTGCACCAATAATTGAGGATTGTGTAAATATTGAAAATTTGAGTCCAAAAGTCCTACTTTGATCAAGTTTATGAAATCAAATTTTGAGATGTATAAAATCAAAATATCTTGCTTTCAAAAATAAATTATCTCACAAATAGTACAAATAAAATATTGTGTGCAGAAATTTTTTTTATTGAAGAATGTACGTAAATTAAATGAATTTTTATATCATTGGTTTTCAATTGTATGCTAGATATTTTCTCTCTTTCAATTGTACATTAGATATTTTATCTTTAGAGCCATTATACACTAAATAGTTTGAAAACGATATTGGGACTCTCCTGCCTATAGTGAATTGCAACATGATTTTTTTATTTCAGAGACGGAATTTATAGACAACTTGCCCTCACGGTAGGTGTTAATCTGATTGCGCGACTGCTGAGCTTCAGTTAAAATGCAAGAGCCATTTAAAGGGGCCAATTTCGGATTCATAATCTGGGTTCTCTGCAGGAACTCAAGACTTCTCTTGAAGCTTATCAGCTTCCTCATTCTCTTTCTTATCATCTTCGTCATCCTCTTGAAGCTCATCACCCTCTTCGTAGAACCATTATACACTAATCTATCTATTTATATATATAGGTGACAGTTATTGACACACACTAAAACACTTATTAACACTTTGTTTTATTTACTCGGTTCTTAAAAATTGAGTATATGTGTACATGCTCGGTACTTAAGGATCAGTCATTTTTGGGTAAAAAAATTTACACTGCACATACTCAGTTATTAGGGGCCGAACCAATGTGCACATACTGTATCCTTAAGGGCTCGTTTGGTTCGAGTTTTGGGAATGGAATGGGCATGGAATGGGGATACTTGATTCCTGGAAAGTTATTTTCCTGGCATCTAGGATGCCATGCCGATGTTTGATTCAACCGGTAATAGGAATGGAATAAAGTATCAATTACAAAAATACACTTCTTTTTATAAGATGAAAAGGCATCACTTACTAATTTTTCAAAAGAGACAATTATTATAATAAATTACAAAAACTACACATGCCTAGTTAATAACTATCCTACAAAAATTGTAATTTTTGTAATTAAAAAAAAATTACAACAGGAAAAAAGAAAAGAAAAAAGTTTCAAATAAATTTTTTTTTTTCATTTTTGTGCAGCAGCGTAATTAAAAAAAAAGTTCCAAACAGTATTTTCATACACTGATGGAAAAAGAATTATTTATTCATAAGGAAGAGTGTTATTTTAGTCTTAACATGAAAAAATTAAAAAAGATGCTAATTGGTAATGGTTTATTCCTTATGATTTAAATGGGAGAACTTGGGGGGAAAGGTTTGTTCCTGGAATCATTTATTCCAGACTTAAAACTTGAACCAAACACGAGAATCGTTTCGGAATGGAATGTAGCATTCCTGGAATGGTTTAAATCTTGAACCAAACGAGCCATAAGGGTCGAGTCAATGTTAGAGTGTTAAAAAGTGTTTTAATATGTTTCAATTATAGTTCTCTATATATACTATATATAAAAATACGAATAATTTAAGTGTATGGAGAAATATGCCCCTTTAATACTCTACTCAAAATCAATTTCTTTCAATTGTTTGGTTTTAAACTCTTCAAATTCTTACTGGATAAGTTTACATGATAAGCATGTATGGTAATTTAGAAAATGTTGAACTGTATGGTTTATATTGAAAACCTTAGAGTATTTCCGACAATAGTGTATATTATTGTTTTGTATATAATTTATGTTTTGTGTATAATTTACACAACTTGTAAAAATTTCTGTCTCCAGCAGTCTTTTAAATCTGGCATTTGTGTAAAATAGATGTGTAAAATGCACTCTAAGTTTACACTACCACATCATCTTTTCGTCTCTCAAGTTATGGTTTTTTTTTTGTTTTTTTTTAACTTTAAAATGTAATAACGTTTAATATAAAAATTATATATTTGAAATCTTCTAAGCAAGACCAATAAATGAAGATCCATTATTATTATAATGATTACGTATATATAAATTCTAAATAATAATAATTGCACAAAAATGACATAAAATATGTATTGGTATCTTATTGTTATTATAATGATTACGTATGCATAAATTTTAAATAATAATAATTGCACAAAATGACATCAAATATGTATTGGTATCTTATTGGGTTATTCAAATACAAAAGTTGTATCATTGAAGAATATATATATATATATTTTAAATTTTCAAGATTTTTGTAAAAGTGATTTGATAGATATATAATTTACTCAACAATTTTTACACTATAGTTAATGATGCTTTACTAAATTAAATTTTCTAATTTCTCAATGTTAAAATATATAAACTAGAGAAAGATGGAAGAAATTATATAAACTTGTATTGATTGACTGAAAAAAATACACAAAGGAGGGCTATATATATAGAGCTCAAGAAGATAAAGAAAAGGAAAGAACCAATCTAACTAGGAAAAGAAAACTAACTAATCCAACAAAGAAAATGAAACTAATCTAATTCAACAAGAAAAATGAAATAACCAAATAAATAATAAGAAAATATAATTTAACACCTCTCCTCAAACTCAAGAAGGCTTAGAGAGCATGCTGAGTTTGGACACAGGAAAGTGAAACCGAGTAGTCACATGTGACTTGGTAAACAGATCAGCAAGTTGATACTCGGATAAGACAAATGGCAAATGAATAATTCCTTGAGTGAAGTGATGTCGAACAAAGTGGCAGTCAACCTCAATATGTTTGTTAAGTTCATGAAAGACATTATTATGGGCTATCTGAATTGCACTTTGACTGTCACAAAATAAAGGCGTATGATAAGGAAGGTTAACTCCCATATCTCGAAGTAACCAACGAAGCCAAACAATTTTGGAAGTTGCATGAGCAAGGGCTCGATACTCAGCTTCAGCACTAGAATGGGTAATCACAGTTTGTTTCTTACTTTTTCATGATATGAGAGAGTAACCTAGAAAAATACAGAATCGTGTCGTGGATCGGCAATCAGTAATATCACCCGTCCAGTCGAAATCGGAATATCCTTGTAACACTGGACTGAAAGCAAATGAAATATGTAATCCTTAAAATAGTGTTCCTTCCAGGTACCGAATAATGCGTAGAATATCAGCAAAATGAACAGAGCACGGTGCAGACATGAATCGGGTCACAATATGAACAACATGACTAATATCTGATCGAGTGATAATGAGATAGTTGAGACTGCCAACAAGTTATCGATATAAAGTAGGATTAGTTAACAGAGACCCGTCAGAAGCACATAGCTTGACATTTATTTCAAATGGAGTATCGGCAATTTTGTTGTCAGTTAAACCAACATGCTGAACAATGTCAGTAGCGTATTTCATCCGAGAAAGAAAATAACCCGAAGACAAATAATCAACTTAAATACCAAGAAAGTAGTGAAAAATTCCCGAATCTTTCATTTCAAAACAAGAGCACAAATAAGTTTTAAACTTACATATCCTATCCAAATCATCCCCAGTGATAATCATATCATTGACATAAATGAGAAGAACAACAATGCCTTGCAGAGAGGTACATGTAAACATTGTAGAATCGTGAGCACTTTGAGAAAAACGATGTTGAAGAATAGCTGTGGAGAACTTTTCAAACTAGGCTCGGGGTGCTTACTTCAGACCATAGAGAGCACGGCAAAGTTTGTAAACGTGCCCAGGAGAGTGAGGTAGCTCAGGAGGGGGGCTGCATGTATACTTCTTCAAAAAGGTCGTCGTGAAGGAAAGCATTTTTGATATCCATTTGGTGAATTGACCATTTATGGATAGAAGCAACTGAAACAAGCGTGCGAACTGTTGTCATATGAGCTACTAGAGCGAAAGTTTCTTCATAATCAATACCATATTCCTGGGTAAAGCCTTTTGCAACAAGACGGGCTTTATATCAATCAACAGAACCATCGACTTTAGTTTTACTCTTGTATACCCATTTGTTCCCAACAGTAGATTTTCCAGTAGGTGGGGGTACGAGGTCTCATGTATTGGTTTGCCTTAAGGCAACAAGTTCATCGGCCATAGCTTGTTGCCATAGAGGGATCTGAGGATGCTTCTCAGTAAGAAGAGGGCTCATGTAGAGACAACAGGGCGGAAAGGAAACAGTGATAATCTGAGAGTTTAACTGGTGGCTTATGATCTCGAGTTGGTCGGAGTAAGGGACCGTCGTCGGGGCAAGGCAAATAGTTGTCAGTATTTGAGTTATTAGACACCGTGGTAATAGGGTTAGCTGTCACTGGATCATGGACAATCACAGGGTAGGTGAAATATGAGAGGCCTCTGTTGGAGAGGACTAGGGGAGTGGATCAATAGACGGAGCAGAGTCAGTGGATAAGGTGGGGTTCTGAGCTAGGGTGTAATATTGGGTATTTTTCCAGAAGGTAACATGTCGGGATATGCAAAGTTATTTGACAATTGGATCGTAACAGCGATAATCTTTTTGTTGAATCCTATAAACTAAGAAAACACACATAGATATTTTTGGTGTGAGTTTGGTACGCTTTCTTTTGGGAAGTAAGATAAAACAGGTAAATCCAAAGATATAAAATTCAGAATAATTAGGACGAGTTTCATAAAGACGCTCAAAGGGAAAAATGCCATTTGTAACAAGAGAGGGGATGTGATTTATAATAAAAACAGAAGTATGGACGGCTTCTCCCCAAAAGGTGGAAGGGACATAGGATGACAGAAGGAGAGTACGGGCAGTTTCGACAATGTAACAGTGTTTACATTTCGCAATTCCATTTTGTTGTGTGGTGTCAGGGCATGATAATTGAGGAAGAGTCCCTTGAGATTTGAGGAATTCAAGGAAGGGTTTGGACAAATATTCTCCTCCAGAATCAGAACAAATTTTTTTGATGGTTTTAAAAAACTAGGTTTTAATCATGGTGGCAAACTCAATGTAGATTTTAAGAAAATCTGAATGATAGTGAAAGTCCAACTATAGCGAGAGTAATCATGAATGAAAATCACATAATATAAAGCGCCACCCATAGAGGCAATAGGACCTTTACCCCACACATCAGAATGCACAAGATTAAAAGGAAAAGATGAAACTGTAGTACCATTATTAAAAGGAAGAGCCGACTAGTTTACACGCAATACAAGAAGGATCTTTATTAAATGTAGCTGCTCCTAACAACCCTTGATTAATCATATATTTAAGAGGAGGAAAAGAAACATGTCCCAATCTAGAGTGCCAACATATAAAAGATGATGGGTGTGAAGTAGATGCTGTTAAGGGTGCATTGGTTTGTGGTGAAATGTGAAGTCTATCTATAACATATAAGCTTCCAACTCTATGGCCTGTCCCAACTTGTTTTCTTGTCGAGCGGTCTTACAAAACAAAACCCGAAAAATGAAATATAATGAGTATTCTAATATCATATAATTGCTCAATAGATAGCAGTTGCATTGAAAGTTAAGGGACAAAGAAAACTTTGAGAACAGACAGGTTATTAGTGTTTTTAATAGAACCAATGTGACTAGTAGTAACAACAGAACCGTAAGTTATGTGAATTTTGGGAGATGAGTGCATGAGACTGAATTAGTCAAAGTGCGTAAGGTCAAAAGTCATATTATTGGATGCTCCAGAATCAAGGAACCAGGGAGAGAAAGATGTACATGAAGAGACTGAGAAAGCAGATGCGATAGTATGATTATTACTAGATTGAGTATCGTTTAAGGTAGGTGGAGTAAGTGTTGTAGCAGACGATCCAGTTGAGTTTTACAGTCCCCTCATGTACCGTGATGTAAAAGAATGACAATACTTGACTACATGCCTAAAACCTTTGCAGTAGTTACATTGAACTTGGGTATTAGATGATGGCCGAGGTGGTGTCTGATGAGGACATAGTGAAAAGTTATTGTTGGGTGATCGATAATGTTAATTATGCGGACGATCGAGGAGATGCAACATATGAGGTATTGGAAGCAGGAGGTGCAACAAATACTCAGAAAATATTCGGAGTGATACCCTTTCGAGTTTCTTCGGTAATTAATTCTGTCAGTGCTGATTCAACAGAAGGGAAAGGCTTGCGATGAAGAATAGAGGCCCTGATCAGTTCAAATTCATCCCATAGTGCCATGAGGAATTGAACAAGTCGGGTTTCTTCACAGAAGATTTCCCATAAATCTAGATCTGTTGTCTATTAAGGTTCTATAAGCTCAAGCTGAACCCAGATAACACACATGCTGGAATGAAAATCGGATACTGATTGGCCTGGCTGTTGTTGCAGAGTAGGTATATCTTGTTATAGTTTGTATTTCTTGACAAAGTTGGTTTGAACATATCTGTGTGCTAAAAAATCCCAAGCTTTATTTGTAGTATCATACTTTCCAAGTTTAAAACTAAGGATGGGATGATAGTGTTGGCAAGCCAAGTCAAAATTTTATTATTGTTGATATCCCAGTCAGCAAATTTTGCATTAGTTTTAATAGGGCAAGTTTCTTGGCCAGTAACATAATTCCAAAGCCCTTTTCATTTCAAGAAATTTTAGAACTGAATAGACCAATGTCTATAATTGTTTCCATCCAATTTGATGGTGATAGGTATTTCGGAAATTTTCATAATGTAAAACGGAATGAAAATTGGACAAAAAAAATAAGCAAACGATGTAAATAATAGTGCACTTGACCTGGTTTTGCTATTTAGAGATTGAATATGGAGAAACGGAGATTGCGGTTGAGTCTGAAACGATCCAAAACCTCGAAAATCGGTCTGATTGATCAGAGAACCGGTCAAAAAGGAGCAAAGCCGATTAACAGAAGTCCATTGGTTAATTCTGACATAAAACCCTAACTGCTGTTAACTTTAATGGAAAGTACTGACAGCCGTTAAAATTAACTGGCGGTAATGGTAGCGGCAATAGCGTTAACTGACGGTAACGGTAATAGCCATTAATTTTAATGGAAAAGAGGCTAACGCCATTAAAGTTAACGGCGATGGACTAACACCACTGGTTAATTTTAATGATTAGAATTAACCAGCACCAAGGTTGTTGTTTGATCCTAGAAAGTTTCGACGGCCACTTATTCTTTTTTTGGTTCAAGTGTTACCCCGCAGGATTCTAGGTTAGCTTTCTCGCACCTCGACTAATTCTCGCTCGTGGTGCATGGCTGGCGCTGATCAAGCATTATTTTGACAATGCCAGAAATCGACCTTCGAAGCACCAAGTTGACCCCCAATGTTATCCCAGTGGTAGCCTTGTACCACTGGGTCAAGAGGATTGGTTCGAAGGTCGCTTATTCGTAGATTGAATACCATACCTCTTATCACAGTATTCTTGTGCTGACGAAACCACTGCCCACAAGCAAAATCCACATAACTTGCACTGTTTGTTACAGCTCTCTCTTTCAATTGAAAAGACTGTTCACATTTGCTCTTCACATTTGTTCTAAATTAAATATCGTGATATGGTATGACAGGTCATGGTGGTTCGCGTGCAGTGCAGCTGACTTCTTGAAATGACCCCTCTTTGAGAATCTCATGAAGCATCCAAAATTTACGACCAACACCAAGTTGGCCATATGTGAGTTCAAGCCTCATCTCCCATTCGTATATGTGTATTACTTCTAGGATGCAGTACGTTATTTGCAGTAGCGTTTCGTTAAATCTGGTGGTTATAGTTACGTTCGCTTTCCATATAGTACATAATAACAAGTTAACAACCCTAAAACCTGTGTGATTTCCTATTTACAAGGTGCGGATCCTGGACCCTTTTTTTCTTTTTCTTCCCGGGGTGGGGTGGGGGGGGGGGGGGGGGGGGCGGCGCTCATAAAGCACATGCATTCACCGGATAATTAAACATGCAGGTGAAACATATCAACTAACTGATATGGACTTTTTGGAGTCTGAAAAGAATACCTTCCGAGACGATGTTTCTTCTGCCTCAACCGCAGTTCTAGTTGGTAACCATGTCTTTGTTACCAATGTTGGAGATTCACGCATTGTAATATCAAAAGCCGGCAAAGGTACTTTCCAAAGGCCATATTTCGTTAAAAATGATAATTATTTGTAGAGCAGAGAGAAGCATCTGGATATTCTTTCCACAATGAAGATAATTTTTTGACAGTGTTCAGTCATTGATGCTGGCACATTGAATGTTACAATGTGATTCGGGAAGTTTCGGGATGAATCTACATATAGTTTATTCACTCTTACGTGAAGGAAGTAGGAAGATTAAAAAAGAAAAATTATACGAAAGCACAACGGATTATTAACTCAATTTGTTTAGAAACTCTTCATTTTTTCGTGATACGAAGTCATTCAATGGGCCATATTTCTTTCTAGAAACAGAAGGCCCATTACTGGCAATTCCGGTTTATTACTTTATGCGCTTGACAACCCAATTTCAAGGTAGTCTACATAACTTCAACGCTGGGGATTCTATAAGCTGATCTTTGTTCTAATTTTAATTTTTAAAGTTTAAAATTGGGTCATCAAACACGCTGCTACAACAAACTCAGCATAAGTATAGGTATTTTTTTTTTCTCTCTCCACTTACTGGTAGTAGAGAGGGGAGAAAAATGGGTACTTAGTTAATCGCGAAAGAAAGAATTGGTGAACTTCACATGTATGTGATACTATTTTTATTTTGTACATGTGATGCACCTTCTATTCACATATAAAATTGTTAAGGAAAATAAAGCAAAACGTACGAGCGGTGCAACGGTTCTATAGTGTTGCATACCAAGAGAATGTATAGTTGAAATTGCAAAAGAAAAAAAAAATGTGACACATCAGGTTATTAAGAGCCTCCATAATAGTTAATGAATGTAAAATAAATAGAGTAAATTTAACCAATAAAATCTCATAATTATTAAAAAATGTAGGGTAAAACACTGATCCATAATATAAAAGAACGGTAAAATTTAATTCACTAAAGTTTATTACCTTATGCGACATTGTGTGGTGTTTGAAATGTAATACAATATACCATACTTGCATGTTATTAAATTCCCCATTGCAGATACTCTAAAATCCCTCTTGACTTTGTATATAGATGCTATGCAGCACTAATTAACTATTTTTGTTAAATTATTTGCACCACAGCACTTTCATTAAATTCCAATATACCATTCTTTCGTCCAAAATTATGAGTTAAGTTTCCTTTTTGAGATAAAAACTCAAGCAAGCATTGCATGTGCACGCTCTCTTTCTACGCACACGGATATTAAACAAATGAAGAAACGGCCTAATGGTAAGGTATCTTCTTTTACAACCTAGAGTTAGGAACGAGTCCTGTTATTTAATTTTTATTTTAAAATTAGGTATAAAATGTGACATGACGGGCTTCGAGTATCTTATATTACATATTAATTCCTTTTTGCACCTCCTTGATCAATTGTGAATCTAGAAATTTTATGAGGGGTGACTATATATGTAAAAGGGATATGTCAAAATTTAATTGAACGGCTGTAATATCAAAAATTTTACCTTCGCAAATACTAAAAAATAAATAAATTTCATTGCTAATCACAATTTAACTTCAATTAGTATTAAAAATCAATCATAAATACTTGAGTAATGAACTAATATTTTATAGTAGGGGTAAACTAAACATATATTGGTATTCTAATTAATATTAATAAAAGAAATCCCCCCCCCCCTCCCCCCTCATATCCGACCTTGATTTTTCAACTTTGCTTATTCATTTTCTTCGTTATTGTTCTTTTATGCGCACGAACTTGAAACGGAATTAGTATATCTATTTTACTTACTATTCATTAATTGTTTATAGCGTGGTGTTTAATTTGTTTTTATTTTTTAATATTAAATGAAAGTCTATTCAATATTAAAAAGTAGAATTGGTGTTTATTTTCTTACTTCTTAATGCTGAATTGAATTAAAACTCTGCATTAAGTATTTAAATTAAAAATCAGCATTAAATATTAAGAGGCAATTCATACAATGAAAATTTAATTTAACTTTAATAAAATTTTATTCCATTGGTACCCTTATTATTTTGAGTCATTAAACATTAATTTAAAAACATTAATAAATATAAAATTATAAAATGTTATGTATTCAACATTTAGAACTAGTGGTGGGAATTGGTTGCTTTGGTTTGGTAATTGGCCTATCCCAAAACCAAAACCAAAACTACAATGTTCGGTAATTTCGGTTTCGGTTTCAGTTTTTCAAAACATGAAACCAAAACCATACCTTGCAGTTTTTATTTTCGGTATATTTTCGATAGTTACCTATTTCAATTTTTCGATGTATATAGTTAATTTTATTTCTAGCATCTATTTTTCTCGATGGAAAGAATACCAATATATTATTCCATATCTTTACATATGTATTGTAGTGATTTCATTGACAAAAAGTATTAAAATATACAAAATTTAGAACTAACGAGCAACAAAATTTAAGAATTAGGCAATAATTATATTAATAATCTCAGAATATCTCGTGTGTCCCTTTTAGATAAATTTAGGATCACACATATAACATTCTATGAATAAACTTTAAAATTATACAAATTATACAAAGATATTCTATAATAGAATAATATATATATATATACATACATTATCTTAAAATAATATAGTCGCTCTAATATAACTAAATCTATTCGGTTTGGCGGTCCGGTCCAAATGGTCCATTTTCCGGTCCGATTTATTCGGTTTGGCGGTCCAGTTCGGTTTTTGAACAACCCTAGTATTTCCAGTTTTCAATATTTAAATATGTGAAACCAAAACCATTTTTTTGGGATCGATTTTGATTTGTTTCGGTTTTTACCATACCAATTTTCACCCCTATTCAAAACTAAACAAAGCCAAATACAATTTTCAAAAATTTCATTCAACATTAAGGCTCCGTTTGATTGCAAAGATGGAAAAGGAAAATAAATTTAACTAGTTTGTGTGAAAAGATAGAAAATAATGTGAGAGATGTTACTCATTTTATGAGTATATATCCTCCATCATTCAATGTTTTTGGTGGAAAATTTGTACTCATCACCAAGCAAAGAAAATTTCTTCATGGAAAAACTTAAAAATCAAGAGGATAACACCTCTATCACTCAACTTATTTTCCATCTTTTCATTAAAACTAACTCAATTTATTTTTCTTTTCCACCTTGCAATCAAACGGAGCCTAAACATTAATAATTCAGCATTCTTAATTGTAAACCCTCACGCCTCTTCCTTTTTCAGCTGTCTTTTAGTTCTCGGCTCTCATGTCTATTTCTTCTCTTAAAATTTTCAATTGTTCCCTTTTAATTTTCCCTGTCTTTTTAGAATTCTGATACCCAATGAAAAATCAAGCACTTTTTCTTCGTTTTTCAATTTTGATGTAATTGTGTTTGGTTTTTTTATGCGAATTTTAGCTGTGTTTTTTTATAGCAAAGAATCCAATTCAGCTTTGGGCATTCATTTCGTCAGAGACTTTTTTTGTTGTTGTTGTTTTCGTTGTTGTTCTATTGATTGGTGACTTTGTTGTCAACATTGTCAGGTGATTTGGAATTTCAGTCTTAGTTGTTTTGTATTTATTGAAGCCCTAGACTTTGAAGCATTTAAGTTTGTTTTCCTTTTATTTTTCTATGTAAAAGTAAGTTGACTGTTTCTTTATTAGCTTTTATTTATGAAAGAAATCCATGGCTCAACTCTATTTCTAGACCATGAAGACTGTTAAATTTTAACTTTATTTAGCAAAATAATATTATTTGAATTGAATTGTGGGTATGATATATGCAACAAAATAGTGCTATTTCAATTGAATTTTGGGTAGTATTTGTTGTTAATTAGTTCTTTTATCTCTTAAATTCAATTTTGATAATCCTCTATGTTTAAGTTACATAAAGGTTAGAATTTAATAATTATAATATATATATATATATATATATTTGGCGTGAATAGTCTAGGTTTAACCAACTGTCAGTGAGAAACTTAGTCTAGTAGATACAAGTTAATTCAATCTCTACCCTCAGTGTTTAAATCTAAAATGAAAGTATTTATATATATGATATACCTAATGAGTTAGGATATAAAGAGGGATTTCGTCATTTTAACAAAAATAATAGATTTTCATTTATAAGGGTAAATAGGTGAATTGTTTAATGAAAATTTGTAAAGATGAATCTTCATGATGAATAAATCACTTCTACCAAATTTCATTAAAAAAAAAATTGAAGCTAGAAGTGGGTGACATGATCATTAAAAATATCAATGGTAAAAAATAAACATATATATCAATTTTTTAATATACTCACTTCTAGGTTGAATTTTTTATATGAAACTTGGTGGATGTGATCTACTTACTATATAGATCATTTCTACCAATTTTCATTAAAAATAATAATTTATTTATTCTTTCAAATGAGAATATTTTTTTTTATTAAAGTGATGTAATCTCTCTTTATAACCTAATCGAGATTTAATTCATAACTTATATTTTTTTTAGAGAAGGTCCACTATACCCTTAGGCTATAGTGTAATGCATTAAAAAGAAGTGAAAGATCCAAATGTGGGTTACAAAGGCCCACCCACTAAGCTTAAAAAGAGAAATATACAAAGTAGGCAAACAAAAGGGAATACTATGCCAAATGTTTGCGTCTTGATCTTTAAACCAAATAAAGATCAAAGACCAAACAGCCAAAATAAAACAAAATAATAAAAAACAAATAGAGGGAGAGCAGTAAGAAAAATACAATAAAAGATACTATCTAAATCAAAGGCCCACCCATGTTTTTAGTTTTCTACCAAAAAATCAATTTTATTTTACACTTTTCAAAATTCATTTCAGTTTAATTTTTCTCTCATAAAATTTTTAAAACATCATAACTTTAAATCCAAAAATCGGAATTGGATAAAAATATATATATTTGAAACCTACTCATTGAGATTTATAAAATAAGATCCATTGTGATTATTTTTTGAATTTTTTTTTGAATTACTTGAAAAAAAATTTAACAAAAATTAAATTCACTTTTCCACCAACTTTCACACTTCCCAAAAACTCAATTCAAAAACTTAACTCAAAACATCAACCAAACAAGCACTTTCTTTTGTTCATATTCTAGTTCCTTTGTAGATTTATAAAATAGGCTAATAATTTTATTTTTGTTTTGCAATTTTTTTTTCACAAGTATAATTTCTCAAAAAAAAAATTATGTTCAATTTTTGACACATATAACATTTGTAAAAACGCTCCTGCATTGCACATGTTAAAATCTAGTGCAATAGTAATTCTTTTGATAAGTTGCAATTAATCACATCAAGTGCAAAATAATTACGTACAAGTACAACCGACAGTTGACGTAAATTCATAAAATTAACTCCTTTTAATATACTGTATACACCAAAGTCATTCAATTAGCGGTCGTACAGGTTTGCAAGTCTTTGTTAATGGAAGATTTCTTGGATTGTTCCGTGTGCGCCAAAACAATATATAGGACTAGCTAGGGGCGACTTTTCTACTATACAGGACAAGAACAAGGACAAGGCGGCGATGGTAAATTCCAATCTATTGCTTGGTCTTTGCACGAGGATTCAACTCCCCCAATAGAGGGTATTTTGGTAAATTATTAATGTATTTTTATGTATATGTAAGCCGGATGGTATTAGATTCAGTTACGACAACTTTTTTTTTTTTTTTTTGATTTTCCTGTTTTGTCCGGTCCGGGTGTCAATAATATTGGAAGAAATATGTTAACGCCAAGATTTAATTTGTTTATCGTTTTGTTTTAACTTAGATCTATGCGTGCATGAGGCGTGTACATAAATTACGTGTAATTTGTGTCCAGCGTTACAAAATGTGAAGTCAAGTATGAATTTGTTGATAATAGTTTACTTTTTTAACTTATTAATACCAAACGTTAAATTGTTGAATTTTGAATGCTGAATGTTGAACTAGTTTTTTGAAAATTGTGTTTACTTTTTATCTCAATAAATCTCTATACATGCTATTATTTTAAGCTCATTAGCTTTGAATACTAAATGCATGATATTTTACAATTTTATTTTTATTATTAAATATATATATATACAGACACGCATATGAAATGTAATAATTTTTGAATTGTGAAAGTAGTAATAAATTTGATATAAATAGGACGTGGTGCTCCAAGAAAAAAAAAAAGAAAAGGGTGGTAGCCGGGGGCAATACTTAAGCAGAAAAGCGATACTTGCCAATCTAATTAAATGTCATCGAACTTTCCTTTTATTATTTGGTCGTCGCAATCTTGCTTGTTCCAAAGAATCATCTCATTATTTTACGTAATGACTAACATACAAGGATGAAGATCTCAAG
This sequence comes from Lonicera japonica, assembly GCA_021464415.1. Taxonomy (NCBI): domain Eukaryota; kingdom Viridiplantae; phylum Streptophyta; class Magnoliopsida; order Dipsacales; family Caprifoliaceae; genus Lonicera; species Lonicera japonica. The sequence continues at coordinate 90,573,187 of CM038463.1, read as the reverse complement.
ACATGCCTCTTTTCCTTTACACAATATTTCTTTAATTAATTTTGTAATCTTCTTTAAGTACGGAGTACCTATTTTGTAGGGATATGATATTGATCGAATAATCCAACTTCAAAACTTGATTTTCTTAATTAATAATTTGTTCATATTCAATATATATATTTTTTAATTAAGGTGCATTTATTGTATATCAAAGACAACTACAAAGAAGAGTCAATATAAGAAATCTATACTTTTTTCCAACAATTGAATATATTATAATGGTTAAAATATTATAATTTAATAAAATTTAATAATTCTAAACAGTCATAAATATCTAATTTATAAAACATGATTTATTGTCGTGCATTGCAACCAATAAATAATTAAAAAAATATTGAAATGAGATCAATAAATTAACCTCACTATATAGCTAACACAGAAGCTAGTGGTCTAATTTAGACTAAGGTATCTAATTTTGGAAAAATTCTATCAAGTACTACCTGTCAAAAGGCTAAATAGCACATATTATGCACACGACTTTTTGGTTCACCATTACCACTCTAATTAGATGGAAGTTTAAAATAGACTTTTTGGTCCACCATTACCCCTCTATGGTCCGAAAATGCTAATCTCATCAATTTATTCCGTAAACTACTAGGCTGTAGGTCTTACGCCGCGGACGACAAGTTGCAAGCTCATCACGTGCATATAACGTGCAAATGTCAAGAGTAAATAGTAGTCCTACCTAACTTTAACTTATTATTATTTATTTATTTATCTTGACAAAAACTTTAACTCTATTATAAAAACTAGTTTGTATCCCGCCCGATGTGTGGACGTTATATTATTTATTTTTTATATAATTATTACATAAATTATTACTAATTCAAAATTTTAAAAAAATTATTATTACATTAGAACTATTTATGGATACTCATTTAATCAAGAGTATTAACACAAATATTAACTATCCTACAAACTTATTATAAATGTCTTATTTATATGTTTGATGCATTTTTGATGGCGCTCTGAGAAATAGATAAGTAATGTTAAGAGAAACCGAAGAATCAAATTATACAATTAAATTACTACATTTAATGTGAATATTATACTTCAAACTTTTGATTTGTGGAATGGAATGATCGCAGCATTAAAAATAATAAGAAGAGGAGAAAAGTGAAAAATGGCTAACAATTAATTAATTATTAAATTTATGATAATTAATGGCATGATTAATGTAGTAATTATGGAGGAACTTTTTCTGTTTTACTATTATATAATAGATGAATATTATACTTCAAACTTTTGATTTATGCAAGGGAATGATCGCAACATTAAAAATAATAAGAAAACAAAGAAGATGAAAAATAGCTAACAATTAATTAATTAATTATAGGAGGAAATTAAATTTACAATAATTAATGAAATAATTAATGCATTAAATTTATGATAATTAATAACATAATTAATGCAGTAATTTTGAAAGAACTTTTTTGATTTTACTATTATGTAATAAATAGGCATTTTAGTAACAAGAGATCGTCCCAGGCAGTGGAATTTTGTCATGTCATTGTCACGTACATGCATATATATATATATATATATATGTCAATCAACAAATGGCACGCTTATGAATTTGGAGTTTTGATGATGAATTTTTTCTCATTTTATTTTTGGCGTTTTTTCACTGGAGATAATTGTCATGTCTCAGAGAAACTAGACCATCCCAGGCGGTGCGATTTTGTCTTTTACATACTTTCGAAAAAAAATAAAGGTGAATCTGTTATTATATAATAAAATAATACAATTAATACAATTATTAATAACTTTTATTAAAATTAATATGGTAAACGGATGTACTAATACAATTAATGCAATTTTGAATAACTTTTATGAATATTAGTATATTTTCTTACTTCTAATTTTTTTTTTACGTTTTTGACCTTTTGTCTTCTTCCCTCTCTATTACTATAGCATCACTCAGTAATTATGGTAATTTATATATATATATATATATATCTTTTGATTTTTATAATCGCATTATTTTGCTCTTAATTTGGTATATGAGTTCTTTTGCACTAATTCAAAAGGCTATTTATATATACCAAATTATATTTGCATTTTATATAATTAAGTTGTTACATTGTTCTTATTTGTATTTTTGTTTACTTTTATATAATTGTAGGTCTATCACTTCATTCTATTTTCTTCAAGTGAACAATTTTACATGATAAGATCCTTATTTGAATTACAATCTTTGAATTTTTTTTTTATTTACATTTGTATTTTCTTAAGTCAATCTCTTACTTTTCTAATTTTCAAGTGAAAAAACGGTAAGTTTTGTGTTAAAATTTTAGTCTTGAATTTCATTCATTATATTTACTTTTGAGTTTTAATTGAAGGTCCTTTTATTTTATGAATGACATAATATAAAAGGATATGCAAAACTTATTTTATGATCTTTTTAAAGTTTTTACTTTGATTCTTATGAATTTTTTTAAATATTGCTAAATTTTGATTAGCACTATATTTTATCATAATGCATACTAATTTATTTATTTATTTTTGAAAAAAGATAATCAATCATTCAACAACGGTTGAAGTAATTACAGTTCTCAATTTTTTTTACAGGTACAATTTTAATATGTCAATGTCACAAAATTTGTGGAAAAAAAGTGTTACTAAGTTATTAAGTTCAATATTTTCAAAGTAATATTACACATAGAGCAATGCTACATTTACTGAGTATTCTTACCACATATAGGAGTGTTTTCGGTTTTGGTCGGGGTAGAAACTAAGGTACCCCAAACCCAAAGCAAATGTAAAAATTTGATTTCGGTTTCTAAATCTTCGAAACCCAAACTCGAACCAAACTTTTCGGTTCGGTTTCGGTTTTGACATATATATATTTTTTCTAAATTAATTTAACATAACAATGTAATACTAATAGTAATGTAAGAATGATTCATATTTAAATTAAAGTCATGGTGTTTTAGAAACAATGAGCAAACATATAGATACTATATTTTCTATTTAGTTATTATTTTATTTGTTCATTTACAAGAACAAAACACATTAAACAAAATGATGAATTATCTTGCCATTATGTATGTAATAAAAAAATCTTGCCATTGTGTAATTAATTTAATAATAAAGGCACGAGTTAATGATTTTTTTTTTAAGATTATCACAATATGCAATTAATAAGGAACATATTCTTATAAAAGACTATTTTTTTGTATTACAGTATCAGTAATATGTGACCTTGGAGTATACATTAACATTTTTTTTTATCTTTTTATACATAATTCGGTTCGGTTCGGTTTAGTTTGGTTTTGGCCTAACTTGCCCCAAACCCGAACCAAACTTTTCGGTTTCTATTCGGTTTTCTTGTTTTTGTTTTTTTTTTCAATTCGGGGTTTTATGGATCTGTCCAGATCGGTTCGATCCGTTTGGACTGTTTTCAGATTGGTCTTAACACTCCTAACCACATATTCTCACCGGCATACATTACATGAGTTGTATCTACGCAAGATACAATAAAGATACAACTCATTTAATGCACCTAGTAAAAATATGTTGTAACATATTATGTTAACTGAGCTGTTCACGCATCGCGTGGATTATATGCTTGTATATATATATGTAATAATTAACCAACATAATTAGTGCTTAAAAATCTTGGTCACTCCAAGATGTCACTTACTTTTTATTTGTAATTGTTTCTTAAGAAATTTTATTGGTATCTTTTTGAACAACTGCATGTAGTACAAAAGAATTGCAACAATTATATATATATATATATTTCACATATATATGTTGATTTTATCGCCACACCACAAGTATATGTTAACTATGCATAAGGTATTTCACTAATGGTCGACTTTAGACTAAGATATCATAGGGGGTTTGTTTGTGGGCTTTTCGCTAAAAAAATTGGGATTGCTACAAGTTTTTTTTTTTTGCTGAATTTTGTGCATTAATGTTGGCTGTGGAGTTTTCCTTTAAGAAAGGGTCCGGTGGAGAAGAGTTTGGTTTGAATTAAGAGGAATCTGATGCTGCTCTTCATATTTTTTTCAACAAAAACTTTACTCTGGCTTGGCAAATAATTAGGCGTGGCGGAGCAGTGTATTGCTCTGATGAAGGATATGAATGTTAAACACTTGCATATTTTTAGAAATACGCTGGCTAATGTGGTCCTAAGATGTTCGGATCTTCATCGGTGGGATAATGTTATCCCTGAAATTTCGGCTTCGGGAGTTGATGATAATATGTTAGGAAATGAAGCGTAAATTTGGTTTTGTTGATGGTTGTTTCCTATTTGTTTTGTTAGTAGTTCTTTTTTTCTTTCTTCAGGCGTCGTGTAAATTTTATCCCACAAAAATTAATGTAATTTTTAAAAAATAAATTAGGTACTAGATCGATGAAAAGTTAAGTGACGCATACTATGCATGTGACTTATACTATGCATGTGACTTCTTCATTTTTACACTAATGTATGATATGATGTTTAGATTTAGACTTGGGTTCTGAAATTTTTCAATAGGTTCGGTATATAAATCACTATCACATTATTGTATCAATTAAATTGTTTCCTAATATAATGCAAGATGTATTTTATAACTTTCATATATTATTATTTTTGGCAAATTTGAAGTTTGGCATTGAAATAATAGTCAGGTGGGCCGTACGTAAATGCCTGTCTCATCAATTTACGTGGAAACTACTAGGCCGTAAGAGTGTAGACCGCAAATGACAAACTCATCTAGTGCATATAACGTGCTTGTTACGATTTAAAGGCTTTTTATTTTATTTTATTTTTTAAGAAAACGATTTAACGGATTTTAACACTAATAATACTAATACCTATTTTAAAAAACAGGCATCTTAATTTATATTGGCCAATAATAAGTTAGGGTTGAGTCTTAATCTCCTACTAAGGCCATCTCCACCCCAAAGTAGGAAAGTGTAGTGGAAAAGTGAATATTTAGCCTATTAATGTGTAAAAAAGGTAAAATTCTCTCTCACGATCGATCGTTTATCGGCACAAGAAAAATGTGTCGGCCCAAGTAGTGTGATAATTGCTAATATTCAAATAATTTATACCTTAGCACGACACATGATGTGTCAGCCAAGTCCATGCCATTGTACGACACATCATGTGTTGGGACAATTCAAATTTTTTTTTGTTACGCGATAAATGATGTGTTGTCGAAATGTGTAGGTGGTATCCCGATACATCATGTGTCGGCTAGTGCAAAAGTTTGTTGAGTCCCGTAAAGAAAGCTCATTAGGTCAAAACTAGAGGAGTGCTTACTAATAGCAGAAGGTTAACATCACTTTAGATTTTAAGGCTATTCGACTACATAAGAAAAAACTTGAATTAAATCTTGGAAATGCTAGACTCAAATAGATGCTCATCATAAGCTTTTGATTTCCTCCTCTTCCTATTGATCATAAGCATCCAGCAGCGCCACGCCAGTAGAAAGAGTTAAGCTACTAAGCTAAGCTACTGTTGGGGCACTCGATAGTCTTGTAGGCCAGGGGTAGGGTAGGCTTTATCCCAGACATTGGCGAACTTGCCTTTATATTATAGGCTAATAGGCTATCCAAGTTCAATTTTAGCTTTATTTAGTTTTTACACTACAATAATAACATTATTTTTAGTGCGGTACGTGGGACAAGATTTAAGTTAAATTTGCCTTAGTATATAACTTTAGGGGGTGAAAATTTTTAATAGTTGTATATGTGTATATATATATAACTAGGCTATAAAAATGGATTTCATCTCTTTAACAAAAAGAAGGGATGATTATTTGGAGAGGTAGTGGATGATTTTTTTCATAAGATTTTTAAAGATGATTTATATTATAAGTAGACCACCTCTACTAAATTTTATAAAAAAAATTCAACCTATAAGTGGGTGAGATGATCATCAAAAATTTAACAGCTGAAAATATACATATATATCAATTTTTTAAAACACTCACTTCTAGGTTGAATTTTTCTATAAATTTTTGTGGATACAATCCACTCACAAAATAGATCATTTGTACAAATTTTCATTAAAAAATCATCAATTTACTCCTCTAAATGATCATCCATTCTTTTTGTTAAAGTGTGAGAATTCTCCTTTATAACCTAACTCTATATATATATAGTAGTAAGAACAAGCCAGAGTAATTCGATTTAAACTCTACATAGCAATTTAGTAAATAATTGCATAATACAAGTTTAGCACTTGATTTTTCCTTAGTTAACAATTTGATGATCTTCAATGTTATTTGTTAATAAAACACAAATTTTTTTTGCCAAATTTGTTATATACATAAATGGTGGCTAGGATTTATTCTTAACTATTTGTCTTTTGATCTAAGGCTTATAGATGTCATGTCACGTTGGTAATTTAAAGCATACTTATGACTACTTATATATCCTAATAAATTTGAAAAGATTTATAAGGATATCCAATTATAGTTGTTTTCATATTGCATCAAAATTTTAATTTCTTTCCATATTAATTATTATTAACTATTTATTAATACACCACAAAGAATTTTAATATATTGTCAGTTAATAATGGACAAATATTAAATATTAACTATTGGAGCTTATCAGACTGTTGTGTAGTTGAGCGTTATCACAATTACTATGTATTTAAGTTGTAGTTGGACTATGCTTATTTCCATGTTTAATATTTTGTACTACATGATACTATATATATATATATATATATGATACTCAATTACCATAATTTATGTGGTCAAAACTTATAGCAAATATAAGCCTCAATTTGGTATAAGAGGAAATTTTGTTTTTTTTTTTAATTCTTCATGACAACTAATCCCTCAATTTCTAGCCTTGTTTCTCCACCATTTTCCTCACTCAATCATGCCCACCATTTCATCTATTTTAAACTTACCTCCACCAACTACCTTTTTGAAAAACTCAAATTGTTCCATTTTTACGAGGACAAGGTTTAATGGGTTTTATTGATGGCACTCTTCCCCTTTCAATAGATACAGGTTCGAAAACCACTTCCTCCTCGTGTAACACTTTGTTTTTAAAATTAGTAGTAATTATGCTTCTTCATTTGTTTTAAGTTTAATGCTTTTGGTTGTCTTGGTTGAATTTTGGATAGAAAGGATTTTTGGTATTTATTTTTCAGATTTTTGGACCAACAAGGGCCTATTGAAATAGCACAGCAATGCAATTAAAAAGTACACTGGTCTCTAATAGGGGCATGTTGAAACTGCCTAAAAACGCAAAAGTGCACCGGTTTTCGACAGGGGCTTGTTATGATCAATAGGGGCCTGTTGTAGGTTGGTGGTGAAAATAAAAAAAGGCCCAGAAGTTCTTTTTTCTATCTTTTATCCTCAAAGTTTATCCTAAAACACCATTAAAGGCACTTTAAGTTTTCTCTCTCTAAAAGTCCAACCATTGACGTAGAAATTTTGGAGTTTTACCAATCAGGATTTCGGGGCCATCATTTTTATCCTTGTCTCCTTAATCTCACAACTTAAGGTTGGGGTTTCTTGGCTTTAAAACTTAGTGATTTAATTTCCAAATGTTGAGATATTTTTATATTTTAATCATATGTGTTATCAATTAAATATTTATGTGATTTATGATGATATTCTTTGATAATTGAGCATTGATTTATGACTATAGGCAATATATATCATTTAAACTCTAAATCTATTTTGTACTTAGTGAGATCTCTATATTTCTTGGAAATGGGTTGTTTGGTGTGATGGAATTGAATATTTGATTATACACTTTGTAAAAAGGAATATAGAGTAAGAATATTTAAAGTTTATATGACATAAATTGTTTAAGAAAAATATTATTATAATTATGAGCATAATTTGTATTGTTTTGGTGTCAACCCGAGTTCTCGGCTACATTGGAGTTTTATTATTTATCTCGGTCCAACCAATTGATGATTTTTTATTTCTCTTGATAGGTTTATAGTGGATTCAATTATCACCTTGGTACCATTCGATTATCGGGATGTTGGCATCAACTCTATCTATTCATGTGCTATGCTCTAGAAGGCGGGAATTTTATATGTGAATAGTGCCTGTAAGGTGAAAATAAGGTAGAGCTTGCTGCCTTTGGATTGAAAATCCTTAAACCCTCGGAGGAGTAAAGTTTGGCGGTCTAGAGCCACCGGTGGGGAGCCCAGGAACCTAGACAACGGCAACGCATTATGAATCATATATGTTTGTGTGGATTAAGGATGTGTTGTCCCATTATATCATTATGACCACGATACACTCTCTTGAGGCTGACGAACTATATATTATAACTTCAGCTTGGATTCTCGTCGGTACAAGGTTAAAAAATGGGTTAATAGAAAAGAGGTAACTTGCATAAACATGAGTATGCATTATTGTCAATCATAAGTTAAATACATGCCTCTTGCATTGTTTGTGTTATTTTTATATATCACGCGAATTTAACAATTGATATTTTAATTGCAATGCTTTTAGATTGCACCCTTTGCCCCCTCCTCCCTGAGCGATATGCTCACCCCTTTTTCTAAAATATTGTAGGTGTACAATAGAATCTAGATACTAAGGATGCGGAGGGTTCAAGAACGTTGTAGAAAGCTTTAATACTATTACATTTTTTGATGTAAATGTTAAAATTATGGCTAACTAAGGCTTGACAAGGATGTCTAGACTTTTTGGAAGATATTTTTATAGTCCATGCATTATGTATGGTCTTTTGTCTTATATTGTTATAATTTAAGTATAGTGATGTAAATATATGAAAGCAGGTATTATTTTAATTAGTGTTATATGTTACTTGTACATATAACTAAAAGTTTTATTACCCATTTTAGCAAATGTAACATGTGTTCGTAACACTCTAAGCTTTAATTATAGGTTAAATTATGGTAATTAAGGTGGGGGTGTTACACCTTAGCTATGCCATATTCGATTACGCATATTCTGACTCTGTTACGATAGACTTAACAAGATCAATTAATTATGAGTATGATTATTTCTTCTTTAACTGAAGATGTTCTCCCAATAGCTGTTAGTACCCACATATCCCAAGAACTTTAGATCGTCCTATAAAATGCTCTTGCCTCTCCGTACAACACCAATATCATAAGTCTCCATTTTCATCTTTAATTTTTATTCCAGAAAGAAAAGTCTATCACACAATAATTACAAAAAGCAAAAATTATTTCCAATGAGCTCACTGTGGTAGGACGTCCCTTATTACTCACTGACTTTAATGTTTATGTATTTAAGGGTCTCAACTCTAACTTCAAAGACATATTCACAACACTCTTCACACCTTCAGAATCGGTGACATTTTTAGAACTTCATGCTTTATTATTGTCTTATGAATACTTGCATAGAGATTCATTATCCAATGTTCATGTAACTCAACTAACTCCTAAACCATAGCCTACTGCCAATCTAAGTTACCGCCCAGACTAATCTTCTTCACGGGGTTGTGGTTATGGCTGTGGACGTGGTCGCCAACAGTGTCAAATTTGTCATGGTACGTCACACTTTGCGGTTTATTGCAATCAACAATATTCAACACTTTCCTAGCCCACCCAACCACCCCATTATCATACTGCTAACATTGCTCATTACTCATCTATCCCACCTCCGATGCCTATACCTTTTTATTTTTACACGCAACCATCTATTCCATCCATGGCCTCTTATCATTAATACCCCAATACCGGTGCATCTCATCATGTAACACCTGACCTCTATAGTATCTCCAAAACATCGGGTCTACTGTCATTCACATGCCACATTCTTCTTTAAATCTCACTGATGTTCTCTATGTTCCCACTATTACCAAGCCATTATTATTTGTTCAAAACTTACATGTGATAATAATGTGTTCTTTGAATTTCATCCCTCTTATTTTTTTTTGAAGGACTGTCGCACCAAGAATACCATTCTATAAGGCTCGAGTAAGAGTAAAATGTTCTCTATTTAGTTCAATCCACCAATTATGCGACACTGTCCACATAGTCCATTCAGTACACCTCTACAGATTATTGGCACCGTCGTTTAGGACATCTGGATTCTTGAAATCTTTATCAAGTTCTCTCCGTTAATAAATTTTTGTGTTTATCATCAGCAGCACATCAACTATGTTCCACATGTCAGTTAGGGAAATCGTCTAGGCTTTTTTTATCATCTACAAATAATTGTACTCTTAGTTTTCTTGAATTAGTATTTAGTGATGTATAGGGTTTGACTCCTGTTGCTTCATTTAATGGATATCGATATTTTATGATTTTTGTGAATCCATTTGATAAATATAGTTTATTATTTCATATGGCACAAAAATCTGAATTATTTGACATTTTCCTTAAATTTTACACAATGGTCAAGAGGCAATTTTCTATTAAACTCAAATCCATTCAAACTGACTGGACCGGTGAGTTTTGTAAATTAGCCATTTACTTTTATAATATGGGGATTAATCACCATCTCTCTTGTCCACACAACCATAAACAAAATGGATTAACAAAATGAATTAGTCGAACACCATAATTGATTACCTTCTCGTGTCTCTCGTGGTATTATTTTGTTTGAATGTGCGTACTGCATTATTCTCGACCATCGTTTTCTTAAGGTATTTGGTGCTTATTTTTTTCTTTTTCTTCGTCCTTAAAATAAACACAAAATGGATTTTAGATCATTTTCTTGTGTCTTTCTTGGGTACCACTCTTAGTATTATGGCTATAGGTGCATGAACCTTAAATCAAATAAAAAGAGAATTTATATAGTGAGTCATGTTCACTTTGATGAGTTTTCATTTCCCTTCAACGACCATCAATACTCGGGCCACCTCCCCATCATATACAACATGTTCCTTGGGTCAATACACATGTTCGCATGTCCATTCTTGGTCACCCACAAATTCTTTTTTCAATAATAATTCACCTCTATTAAGAACATCAGTCATACCCTTTAAGTCACCTACCACTACCGTCTCCTTTTATTATCACCTCAAAGGCTAACATAACCATCATCACCTTTAACCCTATCCATGCAACTCTTGGAAATTCGCTTCACACCCCCAAATAATTCACATACTACCTCTCACCTAAATATAAATCAATCAAATGACATTCCCCATTTATCTTTAATTCGATCGTTTTCTCTAAACCCATCTTTTCACAGCCAAAATCCAGTGGGTATCAACCTCATTATCGACCTTAAACAACTTACTTCCTCGCCCGTTCCTCCACTTCTTTGGAATCCCCCGTGGTACTTCGACATATAACGAAAAGTCATCTCACAGTTCTCTAATGTCCAGCCTCTCCCTTAAATGGGCCAATATGCTTCACAATTGCCAATAAAGCGCCACAATGGAGGCAAGCCATAGCAAAACAGTTTCAAGCGCTTCTCTGTAATGGCACATTAACTTTAATTTCACCAAAATCAACAATGAATATTGTTCGGTGTAAATGAGTATATCGTATTAAATGACACGCTAATGGTTCAATTGAAAAATACAAGGCGTAGTTAGTGGCCAAAATGTTCCATTAACAACACATAATAAACTGTAGTGAGACTTTTAGCCCTGTAGTAAAACCAATCACCATTCATTGAATTCTCTCTATTGCCATTTTTCATGGATGGTATATTCGGCAATTAGATGTTTTTAATGCTTTTCTTCATGGATATCTCACCAGACATATATATGCAATAGCCTCCCTGTTTTTGACACCTTTTTTTTTTCTTGTCATGTATGTCACCTACGTCACTCATTATACGGACTAAAACAAGTCCTCGTGCATGGTTTTATCTCTTGTCAAAATTTCTTTTGCAGAACAATTTTATTTGTTCTAAAAATGATGTCTCTATTTATTTACTTATATAAATTTGGAAGTGACTATATTTGTTCTCATTTATGTTGATGACATTCTCGTAACAATCACGACCCCTGACATATACATTCACTTATACAATTACTATCCAAGGAATTCTCGTTTAAGGATTTGGACTTGCTATTATACTTTATTGGCATTTCAGCTTCACTTAATCCTACTAAAATGTTTCTCTCTTCGAAATAATATTTACTTTTTTAGCTGTGCGCGTCTTTCGAATGCAAAACTGGTCCTTACACCACTAGTAACTACATCTACTCTTGCACAACATAGAAGCATTCCTTTTTTGGATCTGACGAAGTTTCGGCAAATTATGGTGGTGTTTCAATAGCTAACACTCATTCGCCCTGACATCTCATTCGCTGTCAACAGAGGTGGCAATTCCTGCATACTCCTTTTAAAGCTCATTGGAGTGTTGTTAAGAGAATTTTGCGCTATTTAAAACATACAATAACACATGGTCAATTTATAAATAAAATCTCTTTGTGTGATCTTTAAGCATTTTTCGACTCCGATTGGGCTGGTTGTATAGATGGCCGACGATCTACAGGGAGTTATGCTATTTATCTTGGTAAAAATTTAATGTCTTGGTCTTCTCGTAAGAAACAAATAGTGTTTTATTTCTCCATGCAATTTTAATACAAGGCACTTGTTGGCACGACCGCTGAAATTACATGGCTTTAGTCCTTACTTTTCGATATAGGAATTATTTCCTCTCAACCTCCTATATTATGGTATGACGATATTGGTGTAATGTACCTCTCCGCAAATCTAGCTTTTCATGCAAGCACCAAACATGTCAAAATTGATTTCCATTTTGTTCGTGATAAGGTGCCCCGAGGTGATCTACAAGTGCAATATCTTTCGACTAAGGACCAGAGATTGCCAATATCATGACAAAGGTCCTATCTTCTTCATTATTTCATTTCTTATGTGACAGGCTAAAAGTTGACGAACCATGAACTTGAGGGAGCGAATTAGAGCGTATCCAACTATCCGTGCTATTGTGTAGTTGAGCTTTATCACATTTGCTATGTATTTGAGTTGTAGTTGGATTGTGCTTATTTTCATGGCTATCATTTTGTATTAGGGTTAAAAACACATAACACCCTCTAAGTTTACACCGAGTTTTACTTTTGTCCATAAAGTTTATTTTAGCATTCATAAAGAAATAAACTTTAAACCAAGTTTCACTTTTGTCCAAAAATAGATATGATGTGTTGTCCAAAATCCTAACAGAATTAGTCACGTGAGGAGCAAAAAGAGTATTCTCTTTCATTAGTCCATTCTCCCCTATTTTCTCTCATATTATTCCCGCTAGAAATAACTGGTTACACACATATATATATACATGTTTAGAGAGAGATACATATATACCACCATTGAAGATTGAAAAAAAAAATGAATGAATGCTCCCTATTTTTGCGACTCTATGAAGAGGAGAAAAACTAAAATATCATGGACAACCAATACAGTCAATGCACCAGTAAGTTATTTATTTTAATTCAAATCAATTTAATTCATTTCATTCCAATTCAATTCCATTCAATTATAAAACATTAACTTAAGTGCACACAAATATAGGTGAGTGGAGCATTATTTCATAGCAGCAGAGAATTCAATACAAATCTAGCAACACAACAAAGTCAAATAAGTGTAAGTTAAGCACTACATTTATTTAATCTATGTTTGGACTATGTTTGACACAAAAATCCATGATGTTTTAGTTATTGTCCTTTTCATATAGTCATAAAAATAGGGAGCATCCATCTTTCTTTCTTTTTTCAATCTTCAATGATGGTATATGTGTATCTCTCTAAACATGTATATATGTGTGTGTAACTAGTTGTTTTTGGCAGGAATAATAGGAGAAAAAATATGGGAGAAAAGGCTAATGAGAGAGAATACCTTTTTAACCCCTCACGTGACTGATTATGTTAGGATTTTGGATGGCACATCCACTTTTGGACAAAGTAGAAACTTGGTCTAAAGTTTATGTCTTTTTTAGTGCCAAATTAAACTTTATGGACAAAAGTGAAACTTGGTGTAAATTTCGAGGGTTTTATGTGTTTTTAACTCTTTTGTATTCATGATACTATATATATACACGATACTCAATGACGACAATCTGTGTGGTCAAAACTTAAGGCAAGCACAAGCTTTAATTAATATGAAAAATTACAAAATTAGTAATATATAATTTCTTAGTTTCCAAAATTGAATTAAATATTTATTTTTTATCACCAAAATTCAATTTAAATTAGCTTATCTATCCCATAGAGGAATATTAAATATGAACAACTGTAAAATTATGATTATTTAATTTCTTAGTGAAAAAAATGGTTATTAGTACAAAAAATATTCTCATGAATTAGTTCTGATGATTAAAATATGTGTTAATAACTTAAAATGTTGTTCTAATATAACATGCAGCAATTATTATTTTTAATTCTTATTTAGATGGACTTTTTTTCTCAAATCAACAAGAATGCAATGGTCTCCCTTACAATTTTATTACTGAACAAACTTATACTTATCTAGACGGTCTTAGATTAATTAGGACATTTTTTTATAAGATTAGCATGTTTGACCCATCCTGAACAAATTTGAATATAATAATTTTTCTTTAAATATGGTTATAATATTATATAATTAGAATGTGTTGATTCAAACGGGGCGTATAAATCGAGTTCAAGGCAAATATGTGTTCTATAATCATAGTCTTGTACATGTTCAACTCGGGTTAAAGTTTATATAAATTTAACCTGTTTCACTAAACTCGACTAATTAAATGTAATAATTTTTCGTGAAATACTTTTCTAGTATCTTAAAATAACAAGATGGGGTGGGGCAGGGTCGAGCAGGTTAAGTTCGGACTTATATATATTGAAACGAATCTTGTTTGGGTTTATTAAAACAAAATTAGCTCCGGTTGGGTCGAATTATTTATAACTAATCGCTTATATTAATTTTTGGTATAGATAACTAATGGCCTAAAATATATGTCTTCCTAATGAGTTTGGTTTGGGATGGATTTTTAGGTCTGAGTTTCATAACAAAAATTCAGTATGGGTTGAAGTCAATAGTGATGTAGGCATATGTATATCTAGATGGACTTAGATTAACTGAGACAATTATACTGTTTATTTTTTATTTAAAATTTTAATTAAATTAACCTGTTTGATCCATGAGACCTGACTTAAATGTAATTATTTCCATCAGAAATACAGTTATAATATTATATAATTACAACGTGTCGAGTGGTTCAAGGCATGACAAATTGAGTTCGAACTTAAGCATATAGTAAATGCGAGAGGGTCATATTTCCAAAACAAAATCTACACCTATTGAGTTGGATTCTTTCTAATTAGCGGCTCATACAATTGAATTTCATTATATATATATATATATATATATATCTTATTAACTAGAATATCTCTAATAAGTTGGGTCTAGGATGACTTTTTTTAAAATCGAAGCAAATATAAGTTTCACAACAAAGATCCTGTACATGTTCGTTTAAGATTTAAGTTTGTATAAATTTGCCCTGTTTGACCCGACTTAAAATGACAAATTTTCTTTTAGTGCCCCTTTAGTATCTTCTAACTACAACTTTCCTGTGTGGGTTGAGTATCGAATTTGGGCTATGTATATTGAAACGGCGCGGGTTCAGGATTTTTAAAACAAAACATGCACCGGTTTCTTATATTGAATTTTAGTATAAATATTAAACGGGATAAGATATCTCTTTTATTAGTTGGATTTTTGGGTATTTCGTAACGAAAACTCAGTATAGGTTCAAGTCAATAGTATCATAAGTACGGGTATACCTAGTATAATTGTATCGAGCATTTTGTTGTATATCAAGACTAACAGATGAGAAAGGATGTAAAGAAATACATACTCGTTTGTAACGTGCAAAAATAGAAGCAAACTATGACAACCTAGCTAATAAAGTTCACATCACTGACAACGACTAGAAAGAAAGATTGCCTAATTTTACTGGGCGGTTCATTTAATTAGGCATATATATCATGTGATCCCCGGATAGTTACAACTCACTTTTGAAAGATAGCTGGTGCAAACTCAGTGCTACTATATTTCAAGAGTTGTACGATCCAATTGTGATCGAATCACTTCATATTGCCACATACTGGTTATTCTTAAGATCTCTCTTTAATTTCTTTCTTTTTAGTGTAAGTGATATATAGATCCGGATGATAATAAGAGGAGGGTCAGGAGCAGAGATCGAACCATAAAACATTTCTGTGAATAACAATGCTTTTAACCATTTGGACTAATGCTTGAATCTATGCTTAAGATTGTATTCATAAAACAAAAAAAAAAAACAAAAAAAACGACAATGGTTCCAACTTTAACTCCCCCGTGCTACTCATCCTTTCCTAAAATTTGATCACCAATTATCCTTCACTGCATACTTTTATTCTTTTGATACATGATAATGCATGTTTACCGCTTACATAAGAGTTGATACTTTGCAATTTTTTGCCATAAATCCTTGTACAAAATATTTATTCTATGTTCTTTAATAAAATAATTATATATTTATTAAAAAATGTACACAATATGAGGTGTTACTTTAAGATAATGGAGGAAGAGTTGAAGTGAAGTAACTCCAATAATAAACTAACATATCATCTTAAGCACATTTTTTTTACACAATTCTTGTGAGTATGGCATTACTCTCCCTTTTATATTACTAAGACATAGAAGATGGTAATCAAATTATGTCCCAATCTAAAAATATTTATAATTGATGTCAATATCTATACATTTCTTGTTTGCTCTCCTTTATATAGGGTGGTGATGTTGGCACCCCCAAAATCTCTTGAAAATACTTCCACTTTTCATTCGGTCCTTAACAACTGAATAATGTATATGTTATTCGGTTGTGAATGACCGAGTACAAACTTGAAAATATCTTACTTGGTTGTCAAGGACCGAGTATATAGACTTATATTCGGTTCTCAAGAACCGAATAATAGACACTTTACTTGGTTGCGAAGGACCGAATGAAAGTGGGAGTGTTACCAAGTGTTTTTGGGGTGCCAATATCACCACCCTTTATATATATATATATATATATATTAAATTATGACTTCGATCAATTTAAGTGATTAATAATGTAAATATTTATACATGATGTCCAAGTTCAAGTTCAAGTGCTGCGCCACTCCCTCACTCTCGGGGGACCACTTCGTATAAGAAAATAAGTAAAATGAAAATAAATAAGAATACTTTATGTATCAGGCAAAATTTTATATAAAAAAAGGAAAATTAACAATTTTAGATGATTTTAACTAGGGGTAGATTCGTCATTGAGACATTCATAGGATTAGGAAACAAGCATTAACTTCCACATTTACCTTGAGAGAGAGAGAGATTAGTGGCAAGTAATGTGACAAATTGTAATTACGCCCATTTCCAACCCCTTCTATCTATAAATACATACCCCCTCTCGTCTCTTTTCTTCCTTCCCCCTTACTCTTCTCTCTCTCTTTCTCTCTCTCTCTCTCTCTCTCAAAATAAGTTCCTCTGTTTCGCAATTAGTAGCTCTTGTCAGCTTCTCCATTTCATCACAAGCAATATTGCCGCTACTCTGCAACACTCAGTAAGTTTATCACCTCCTTATCTCTCTCTCTCTCTCTCTCTTTCTATGTATTTATATGTCACCTCTCTCTATATATACATATATATATATTTGCACTTTATATTTATGTGTTTGTTTACCGCTTGTCAATCACTCTCTCCTAATCAGATCTCTGACACTTGCATTTCCATTATCTGAATCCCTATTTACTTTGATTAAACCTACAAATTAACGAGTAAAAATATTGTTGGTTTGAGTAAGATGACGTAAATTTTTCTCACTTGTTTTACCGGAGACGTTATTTCCGGGAAGAGTAACCGGAGACCGTCTCAGGCGTTTGAATTTTGTCTTAGGAAAAGTTTTCCACTCCAAAAGCGTATGTACCGGAGTAACTGGTGGGCAGGTTACCTTAACCGCCATTTATAAATATTTTATTGAGTTCACCTGCGCATTATAGCGACACATGGAGAAAGATTAAACGAAAAAGCGGTTGGTGTTCGGTTTTTTATTCCTTTAGTTTAGCATTCTATATATATATATATATATATATATTAATATATGTCTACCAAACCCAGTCGCGGCAGTAGTCTAATTTTATACTCGTTGGGCGCTTTTTCTCTTTTTTCTGTATCCGAAAATTTGGACCGCACACGTGGTCCGAGTAATGGCCCACTTTTTTGACCATGCAAGAGTGGCCCACAAAAGTAGTTTTGATTTTTGTGCGATGGGGATTGTTTTGATCAGAGCGGTGAGGGTGAGCACGTGTGTTGTAAAGACTGAAGGTGTTCACCGACTCTACTTACTGTTAAAAGTGCCGGAACATTTTTACGGAGTGGGCGAGATAGGGACCTTGGATGATGTCGCTTTTAATCGAATCGACCTTAACCTGAAAAACGGTTATGACCTGTTCTGGGGGTGACTTGTTTGGTGATAATACTCGCAACTCTACTTTTTAGTTCGAGAGTTTATTTTTATAGACTGCCTAGGTCAATTTTTGTCAACTTCAATTATTTTTTTCACTCGCGAAAAAGTGCTAATTATAATTACAAAAAATACTGTCAGATTTCAGCTGTAATCAACTCTTTAGGAAGTTAAGATTTTAGCTTAGTAAGAAACTTATTTATACCTAATTTTTAAGCCTAACTTATTCCTAATTTATTTGTACAGTAAAAGGAAATAATTTGAAACTGTGAATAGCACATTCCATCCATGTAGTTTTTGCATATTAAAAAATCTTGACATTCCCTTTGCGTAGCGAGTTAATGGGGACACTTTACTTAGCAAAAGATTGTAAGATCCTTTATTTATTAAAAAGATTTGAATAGTGTACTAATAATTTCACATTGATTTTAGTTTGGATACACTTTAATGTTGCGCGTGAAAAATTTCACCAGTTAATTAGGTAATTACTGCATTAGTGTCTCAAATTAAATTGTTTCCTAAAATTGAATACAAAATCATATTAAATATTTTACGTGTTTATACTGATTTTGATAATATTGGAGATTTGCTTTCACATTAAAAATATGGCATGGTCGTCAATAAATGCCGGCCTTGTCAATTTCTCCGTTAAACAACTAGATTGAAGTCTTATATACACCGCAAATGCTAAGTTCATTATCAACTAGTAGGCCCTTTTCGAACCAATCATTTTTATGTTGGCCTTGAACTAATTTAAAGTGAAAAAGCCTACATCATTAATTAGTTTGGGATATCGTATAGGGTAAATATCATGTCAATTCCTTAGCATTCCAAGAAATTATGAGTTGATACATTATGCACGTACCCTCTCAAATTTGAATTTTTATCATAATATCTCTCTCAACTAGAGTAAATTATAGAGTAGATAGTACAATAATATATTTTCGGGGGTAAATTAGTAGTATGTATATATAAAAAATATTAGTATGGGTTAGAGATGTTGTGTACCGTAGTCAGTCTCCTTTGAAAAAATCAAAGTTGAGAATCTGCATTTTTTTTTCCTTTTTCCTTTTTTCCAGAGAAAGCGTGGCGCTTTTGTCAAGGATGCGTTGCTACTTTCCTATTATTATTAATTAATAATACCTTTTCCTTTTACATCAATAATAATAAAAGTAAAGTAATGTTGTACTATGGGTGTGATTTATTATTATTGATATTGATAAAATAATATAGTTCCGGGTAGTTTCATCTTTGTCCTACGTAATGTGTCTGGTTGTAGAAAACTTTTAGGTCGCACTTTTACCCGTCAAAACTGTAGTTACTTTATCGCCGTTGCCCTACCCAAACATCCACCCTTCTCGATGATCGTCCCTTGTTTACCGACACGTAATCTTTGTCCTCTCCACTTTTTTGTCAGACCATAATTTAAATAAATACTATCCCCAGACTTTCGGTTTCACCGGTCAAGTCAATCTTACGCGTTCAATTTATGCGTGTATTAATACTATGCTAAGTAGTTTTTTGACTTTGAAACATTTTTATTATATTTGGTCGAGCGATAATAATATATAATTTATTTATTTTTAATGTGACGGGTTCAAATTTTGTTATTAATAATTAAGGAAATAAGACATTAGAGCATTATGTTGATGGCGTGTAAGTAATTAAATAATGATACCAAAAGTGATTTTTGCGATTTATATATAGTATATATAAAATCTTGTTTTCTTCTAACTTACAATTAATTGATAATAAATAAAATACATGCTTATTTTTATATATTGTTTTGTAAAAATTTGTTTTTTCAATATCTATTTTTCTAATGTAAGATTTGTAGTCTCAATAGTATTTAAAATATTGGACCACTTAACTTTCACCTTTTTTTTTCATAATTTTTTTCTTTATACAACCGGTGAGTGATATAGATCTAGGAGAGCGAAGGAGTATCAAATGGTCGCGCCCTATAACACATAATTAATCACTTGAACCCAACACCGAATGTCAGTTAATCATAAACTTCCAACAAACATGAGATAAAAGAGCATCTTGCTTACTAAGATACACGTGTCTTCCTCGTACGTGGCAATAATCCGCGTTCATTGGCTGCTGTTCTCGGGTGGACACGAGTTTGATTAATTTGTTTGTTTGTAAGGAAGCACGTTTGGTTGATAGAGTCGTCTGTGGGTGGCATACCATAATGCCAAGCAACATTTAATCCACAATTTGATAATGTTTAAATTATCATTCACCTTCCCTTTTGTTTTCAAAATAAAGTATCAACACCAATCCGAAATGATTTTCTTTTCCTTAAATATATAATTAATACTTGTTACCTAAACTCATTTTATTTCTAACTCATGGCACACAGGTACATACTTTGATTCATATGAATTCCTTTACAGTCGTGCTACGCTGCATTTATCTTGAGGACATTTTTTTTCCTTTTTTCCTTTTTGGGTGAATGACTGTTTATACCTTTTAATCTGATTCCATAAATCATGTTATGTATTCCTGCCACGTCGCTCTCAACTTCGATAACTGATTGATTTAATAATAATTTTTAAAAATCCATGTTAATTATAACATGATGTACTCTATTTAATTATATCTTTCTCAACATAAATATAAACGTTAATATTTTTCTCTCAAAAATATTTACTTATTTTTAAATTCGTCTAGTTATATTATGTGTATATTCGTATAAATTTCTAAGACACCTTTTCTCTTTCGTCCAATTTTGAAAGTATTTGTTTCTGCAGACTCATCTCTTGCTTGCTTTTCTCGATGAGAGATGTAAAAGAGAGAAAGTATATTATTATATTTATTTTGGTTAAAAAGAAAGTTGGCAGACGTTGAAATTTGGGTAAAGAGGGTGGGGGTGGGGTAGCTAGCTAGTTAAAGCAATTGAACGTAATTTGTCTCATATAAAGAAGTTGAGAGGGATGAGTCGGATGACCGGTAAAGCCTAAATCATGTGATTCTTACGTTGGTTAGTTAAATCAGTTTGGTTAATTAAGACCACGTTTTCAAGTTAAGCCATGTAATGTTGACTCAGCGGCATCTGACTTGTGATACTAATGTTTCGTTTGATAATAGCATAAAAAAAAAAAATTTGTTTTGCGGAAAAAATTTCACCAACATTTAAATTAAAATTTTGAGTTAATTTTAACAAATATCTCAATTTATTTTTTATATTCTCACCCAAATTAATTATTTTATTATTATTATTATTTTTCATATTAGTATCGAATAGAGTTAAGTTTTGTTTTCTGCTTATATAATATGTACTTGTAGTACATCAAATCTTGTTCAAATTTGATTTGTTCATCTAATTAATTATACAGTTTGCTTTAAATCACTTACTTTTATTAAAACTGACCTTTCTTCATAACTGTTTTTATTTATTCCAGGACGCAAAGACAACGATTTTTCATACTCTCGATTGAGTGAGACATGCCTCTATATACCTTTTTTAACTTCTGATAATGACTGCTATTTTTTCTATATATCTACAGTCATATACACATGTATATTTAATTGCGTACACACGTATATTCGGACTTTACTTATAAACGTAAAACATGAAATTATATATTCATTTAATGGAATGCATAGTATTCCATATACATGAAGACATATCATCATGCACATAGGCGGAGCCACATGGGGGCAAGTGGGGGCGAGCGTCCCCCACTTGGTTTTAGATTTTTTTAATTGTATATGGGTTATTTTTTGAAAATATATATATATATATATATATATATATAGGAACTTATGTGCATAAACTTATACTTAAAGGTAACCAAAGTGTAAGGGAACAAAACTATACATAAGGATCTTATTTTATAAGAGGTGATCTCTTATAAACCCATCAAGTTTTCCACAAAGTTCCCATGTGGGGCTAATTCATTTTCATTCTATTTTTCTATCTCAAATAAGTCACTTTGGGTGACAATTTCTCATTCACCCCATAATCATTTTGACCAAACAAATATATGATTTCTATATTCTCACAAAGGAGATCAAATATGAATCATTAATAATATTTCAAAACCGAGTGTAAGGTACGTCCCACTGAAAATTACCCTCAAAATGGCTCTAAAATGGTATTTTAACTATTTTTCCAACACTACCAAGGTAAATTATTTCTTGTATCTACTTTTTAATATTAGGTATAATTAAATTTCTTAATTACTTATATAATATTAGTTGTGACTCTTCATTAATTGCATACTATTATAAATATTATTATATTTGCATTATATTATTGTAATTTCTCGTAATTGTTCACATTCTCTATTTTAGTTGTATAAAGTATTATTATTAATACTACTATGTTTACGTTCAAATTTTATAAATATAAATATATTTTTGTGTATTTTGAATTTCGCCCTCACTTAACCAAATTTCTGGCTCCGCCGCTGATCATGCACTACTTGTTCTGTTAAGTGGTATCATTCCTTTAGATTATGCAGTAGCTAAATGCCTGAAAGTGTGATAGGCATAAAATTACAGTAATTAATTATTTCCCTCTACGATCAGTTTAAAGTGTTTTGACCAGCCCAATATTATAAATGAATTTTGAAAAAGTTGCACTTCACCCAACCGACAGTCTCCCCTTTTTGCCAAAATCAAAGTAAGAAAAATTCCTTGAATAGTCTTTCAATCTTTTGTTTACGAAGGGGTTACTCACGAAATGTCACTTTCATTTAGAGCATCGATCGATCCACAATATAATACTTCTAGGTATGATAAATAGTTTATATTTATTTCATTTATTTAAGCGTTAAAATAATGGTGTTGTAATACATGGTATGATAAAAAAATAATATTAATATTATATAATATTTTAAGAGGATTAGTCTATGCAGAAAACAAAAGTAGAGGAGAGAGAAAGTAAGAAAGAAAAACATCTCAATCAAGTCTTGAGACCAAACGCCCTAGTGTGGCGTCCCACCCCAATTTTATGCTATAAAATAATGTTTTACTCTATTTAATTTAACTGTTGCGTTTTCTTGTAAGATAAATTTGTCTTACATATACAACTTTACTGCACCATTGTAGATCTCTAATAAAAGATTGTGCCCTAAATTCCAAAAATAAAAGCAATAATGGTGATAATGTTTTTCTTCACCAAAGTGGCGGAGTAAGTGAATTTAAAGTTATTAGTTTATATAATAGCATTATGATATTTCTTCACCGGCACCTCCACATATTATGTGTGTCCATATCATTATTTATATATCTACTTCTCTTATTTTTAATTTTTTTTCAAGATATTTTTATATATCATATTAAACATAAGTCTAATTTCCATTATACGTGGAATATGACATCTAAACGGTACAACTGACCACCTTTACAACCGTCTTACAAAAAGAAGATTGTAAGCTTTACGTATGCTATATAGTGACGGGAGAGTCTGTATTTACCCCCACTCCCCTTGGTTATATATGCTTATTATGATTTAAAGTTACGTATGATGGAAATGTTTCTATTATCTCGATTATTATTTGAAATATGTATATATACGCGTAGTAGCTCTAACTGGGACAAAAAAGAAGTTATTAGTGGTCAACATAAATTTATTTATTTGTATTTATGTGCTTAAGTTAAAGGCTTTATATGATTTTCTTTGATATGCGTAATATTTTAGAGCTATATAACTTGATAATTTGGATACAGATGATGAGAGGAAACATTGCAGCAAAGCTTTACCAAGCAATTGGATTTCAGAGATGGCTTGCCAAGACCCTTAATATTAGTGATGATGAAGCAATAAGCCCTGAAAAGAATATTATTAATAGTATTATTGATGATGAAGATTATATTACTTGGTTGGTGAGTCTATCTCCACCCCACCCCTCCCCCTCAATTAACTGTTCTCATGCATATTTATATTTTTATTCCTTGTCAAAAATATATATATATATATATATATATTTTATTGATTAATTAGTAATGTCATTTGATTGATTTGTAGCTGATTTCAATATTTTAATATATAGAATGAACACCCTTCTGCACTGGAGTTCTTTAAGGAGATGATGAAGAATGCAAAAGGGAATAGGATCGTTGTGTTTCTGGACTACGATGGGACACTTTCACCCATTGTCAGTGATCCTGACAGTGCTTTCATGTCTGAACCGGTAATTAATTAATTTATTATTAAATTAAAATGTTAATCATATATTAATTGTTTAGCCTTTAACTTGCATGCATGTATATGCGCGCAGATGCGCAGGGCAGTTTCTCAAGTTGCTAATCGGTTTCCGACAGCTATAATAACTGGTAGGAGTCGAGACAAGGTAACGACAAATTAAATATACCCCCACGGCCTTCTTAATTATTCTTGAAATGTTAATTATTCATTTCTCTAAAAAGGAATCGACCGTCATTTTGGATAATTAAGTGTTTATTATTATATATATATATATGTAAAAATTAAATTCAAATTTTCAGGTGTACGAGTTTGTAAAGTTGGATGACGTGTACTATGCGGGAAGCCATGGGATGGATATAATGGGACCACCACCACCACCACAACTCAACTACTCCAATGGGAAGTACCAGACTGGGGCCCTCGATAAAAAGGTCCTTAAATTAATCGTCCTATATTTTAGTTATGTTTTAGTTGATTCGATCAACAACTAAAAATACACATTTATATATAAGTAATGGGATTGGAACTAATGCTATTTTAATATTGTAGGGTAACGGATTTACCATCTTCCAACCTGCTCGAGAGTTTCTACCTGCAATCGAAAAGGTATTATAAGAATTTATATACCAAATTCAACTACGACAACACTTGTAATCAAAACTATATCTATATATATTCCTAATTAATTTTAGATGTGCATGTGTGGAAGTACTTTTAATTTCTCATAGTGGTATATCTATATATAACAAGATCGAAAATATATGTGGAGATACAGATGTTAAATGAGCTGGAGGAGAAAACGCATGACATACAAGGGGTCATGATAGAGGATAATAGGTTCTGCATCTCTGTGCATTACCGTCGCGTTCAAGAAGAGGTAATTAAGGTTATATATGTACTTCCTCGATAATTAAGTTGAAAACTTCTTTAATTTTTTTCTTTCAAAGGCGTATGGGAATTAATAAGTAATATACTAAACGCGTGCAGGACTACCGCGTACTGGAAGAAGAAGTGCAGTCAGTGCTAGACAAGTATCCCAAGTTTCACCTAACGAGGGGAAGAAGGTAATGGAAATAAGGCCGTCAATAAAGTGGAACAAAGGGGATGCTGTTGAATATTTACTCGACACCCTAGGTTTTGCCAACTCTAATGATGTCCTCCCTCTCTATATCGGTGATGATCGAACTGATGAAGATGCTTTTAAGGTACATACATATGAACGTACATATAGATTAAATGTTGGTACTTATGATATTAATTATTTATAATATTTGATGATTAAATTATTAATTAATGTAGGTTCTAAGAAGAAGAAGACAAGCGTATCCGATAATAGTATCGAGGAAGCCAAGGGAAACAAGGGCTTCGTACTCGTTGAGAGACCCGTCAGAAGTATTAGCTTTCCTGACATGTTTGGGAAAATCATCGGCAGAATAATTAAAATTAATTATCTTCTTCATCCTCAAGAGAAAAGACCGGATGGATGGATGGATATGCATAGTTTGATCAACTGCAGCTAGCTAGCTAGGTTACCCTTTTGTACACACATGTTATATGTATATATATCCGTATTATATATAGGATCAGCTAAGATGAATGCATATATATATGGATATATATATATATATAAGTATAGACTAATTAAGAGGGAGTAGTAACATATATATATATATACATATGAGGTGTTTTTTTAACAACGGCCTTGTATATGCTATCTCCGTTTTTAGTAAGTAGGTCTTTTTAATGCAGTAATTGTGAAACATACATACACAAAAACAGTATTTCTGCTTCTAAAATTATATTATATATATATAATAGTAATATCCCAACTACTTTCCTTTTTCGGTATTTTGATTTTGTATTTAATTTATATATACATATATTCGTATTTACGATGACTGTTCTATTAGGTAAAGTTGTGGCTGCTCTTTAATTTTATTTGTCAAGAAGCGCGCGTGACCAAAAGTTAGGAATACCTTGTTTGCACCTGGGAATTATTGTTCCAAAAAACGTACAGTACTAGCTTTTACCTTTCTTTAATTTTTATTTATACAATCAGCCTCTTTTGTTCCTATTTCTGGAATCTGAATGCATTTCAATCGTGTAAGTTATTGTTGTTTATTTTAAATTAATAAGACGCTAACAGTTACATTTCTATATAATATTGTTCATCACTATGAATACTCCATCTATTGATCAATATGGTTAGAAATTTAAATAATTAAGTGGGAAACAAATAGATTTTATGCTTTCATGAGACAGCGGACAAAAAAATATCTTATTTCGCCTGAAATTATATATATATATATATATATGTATATTCTTAAAAAAAATTACATGACAAGTCACCCTGCGAAAAGTTTCTATTCAAAATTATGACTATAAGGTTAAAATTATGGTTCAGATAAATTAACTTAATTTTTAACAAAATTCATCCAAAAACTTGAATTACATGAAAAAAAACAAAAAATAATTAGTAGAATATCTAACGAATATTTACTCGTCTCATTTTTCAACTTTTCATAAATTTAGTAATATTTTTAATCATTTTTTTATCGTATATACCCATAAATTTGGGGTAGAATTTTTCATGTGATTCATTTGTCATGTCATTCATATATTATAAACTCCTATTATTAATAGAAATGATTATTGAAAGTGGTCTTACTTTCTTTTTTTCTCTCTTTTTTTGGGAGTTGGATGAGGAACAAAGAGCAGAAGAAGAGAATCAAATATTAGTTGGCCTATAAAATGTCACACTTTTACCATTTAAGTTAGAGCTTATCGATCTATATAGCAATTTTTTTAGAACACCTAAAACTATTTCTAATATGCCTTTATCATAATAAGTAGAATTGACCGACATGGTTACCATGGGCTAGAAACTTAGGATCTTGTGGGCACAGTACATCGGTTTCCAGAAAAGTACATTGATTAGGTAAAAGCACTTTGTGGAGATTATTAATATTATTACATTTGGAGTACGTAGCAGGTAGTCTGTCAGTGGACCTTTTAGGTCAAGCGATTGTCAGTTTGTATTCGTGGCAATGGAAATACTTTTATTTATGTTGGACCACAAAAAATATTTGTTCACAATCTAGTCCACGTTCACAATCTAAAAACAAAATCTAGTTTTCTTTTTTTTTTCAATCATGATCTTTCTTTCTCTTTTAAACTTTCGGTTACTAGTCAATTTAAGGAGCACCATTTCTTTTTAATATTAGAGTTATAACTGCATGTGATTCACATACTTTTCTTCTAATTTTAAATTTATAAATTTATTATATGCACGCTAAAAATTACCATAAATGCAAATAAATAAATTAAAATCCTAATTATTTATCTCAAATTTGTTCTCTCCGTAAAGTTAGGTCCACTTTTTTGGCACTTTTGCACATTTGACTTTAAGCTAATTTTTTTTTATAAGAACATATTGCCATGTTAATTCAGAGCATGTTATTGACTTGTAAAATAGTGACGGTTGAAATTTTCTTGTTCATGCCATCTTTTCCCTCGAACACTTATTTCTTAATTATTATCGCTTGTATCTCAAAAACCTTAATTGGAGAGAGAGAGGATCCACTAGAACAAGTTTAGTAGCTAAAATCCTCACTTTAATTTGAAGGTTGGGTTCAATCTCTCCCCCTTTATGTTTTTGTAAATTGTAAAAGGAAAAGATTTTAATTATTATTAGATATATATATATATATATATATATATATAGAGAGAGAGAGAGAGAGAGAAACCAGAGTGGGGGCCAAAGAGCACCACAGTTGAAGACTTGAAGTAGTGAAGCTGAATCATTCTTGATTGAGACCTTTGAAGTTAGCCACGTAACTTAATGTTGACCCCTTATTCTTCCTAACCATGCATATTGAATTATTGATGTTGCTTTCTATTTCACCTTAAAGCATTCACAAAGTGCTAAATAAAACTTAGGCCTTCTCCAATGTATAAGGTGTTATGCCATTTTTAGCCTATTTATTCATTTAGCCGATTAGTATAGTATAATATAGTAGGCTAAAAAAATAATGAAACATCAAAATTAGCCGGTGGATACCATAAGTATGCCACAATGAAATGTCCATCGTGGGTGTCTAATTAAGCATGCCGCGATGCTCACTTCATCGTGTGAGGTGGGACAGTCCAATTAGCAAAAGGCACAACATACAGAATGTTGTGTGGATGGCTGATGTGGCAACTGGCAGGATACAATATGTATTGCGTGGCCCATTTTCCCAATTTCTTACCATACGCGCTATAACTTAACCCACTTTGTAATAGTTAAATTTGACTATTTAGCCTACATATGTAACACATACATTACAAATGGCCTTACACATATTTATAAATATATTACTAAGTTTTTTAAGAGGTTACACAAAGTGTAGTATAAAAAATAATTTTACGAGTGTACCAAACCCGTATAAAATATTTGTTTTAAAAAAAACTAAAATTATTTTTTTAAAATTTTTTTGGTACTAGTAAATGAAATCCGTATGGCACATACAAGTAATTCAAATCCGTATGAGTAAAATTTAAACAAATAGGAAGTTTAGTCTCTCTTTACTATACACAGTTAAATTTATGGATTAAGTTGTTTTCACTGTATAAACAGATAGACTAAATTTGTCCATTAAACATACCCGTAATAAATACTCTTAACATAAACATTATTATTGTATTTTTATTTTTCTTATACAAGCAATAACACGAGTAGATGATTTGATTTGGGGAAGAGGAAACACCCACCTTTTTCTTTTTCTTTTTTTAAATAAAATAAAATTAAGGCAGGTCTAAGTCTCTCTCTTAATCCTACAAATAAAGAAAAACCATCATCTTCTACCTCATGAGTTGAACCCTTGACCTCAAGTCAAGGACACACCCACCTTAAGGGGGAGAGGGGATTGTTTATAGTCGTACCCCTCAATTTAAAGAAAAGAAAAGATATATATATATATATATATATATTTGATGAAATTTGGTGGAGATGATCTACTAATCATGGAGATCATCTTCACCAAGTTTCATAAAAAAATTCATCCGTTTACTCCCTCAAAATGATTGGTCCGCATTTAAGGACCAAATAAATGGTCCTCTTTAGATCCTTCCTCTATATATATATATATATATATTTGATATTTATTATAGGATATATTTAACATTAAGCTAAATAAACTATTTTTTTTGTCTCAAATTGATAAATACATCTAACTTTTATATTTTTAACAAAGAAATTAATTTTAATTTAACTTGTGATCAAGATTATAATTTATTTTTTATTGTTGGTCTATTGATTCTCTCTAAAAAAATGAGATTTTTAATTTGTGACGTACAAAAAAGAAAAGTAACACTCTTAATTTAAGACAAACTGACAAAGTAAGTTTTGTCTACTTATACTTGTAATACTATTCAATTTTGTGCATGCGGCAACACATTATCCTAATTTTTACTGTATTGATGTAATATTTTCGGTAATTAATGAAAAAAATTGTACATGCAACTCCAAAAATTACAATCTTTTGTCTTTGTACCCCTTAATCAAATTCATGCATATGCTCTTTATTGGAGAGAGGAGGGGTTTCAAATCCTTATAATGTCTTTCAATATTTTTTGTTTTTTGTTTTTGCACATATACAATGTCTTTTGATAACCATCACTTTACTAACTATGCCCCCCCCCCCCCCCCCCCCCCCCCCCCCCGAGTGAAAAAAAAATTCCAACCCTAACACGCACAAACATAAATACTGGTATTATGTGAAATTTGGTTTCAATTTTATTTTTTCTATTGTTAGGATATAGTTATTGGCACTCTGATAACATACTCTAGCATCTAAATGAATCAAGCAACCTTAAATATCAAAGAAGATCATTAAAAAAAAATCTCAAAAAATTATTATGTCATATTAGAATATTTTTATAAAGCGCCCACAGCCCCCTATTGTGAATGGGATAACTTTCTTCTCATAATTTCAGCATAAGTTGGATGAATCATTAAAAATAACAAAAAAAAACCCGTGTAAAAGGTAATAATAATTTGAAAAATGATAGAAAGACAATTGATTTTTGCAATTAATTGAAAAACGAGTAACATGATATAAAGAGATGTGAACACACTTTTTTTGTGCGTGTAATGGAGGAAATTTTTTTACGAAATCTACTCATAAAATTACTCATTCGGCTTCTACCTTCCATAAGATTAAAAACAATTATTTTTCACATCATTTTTGAACTCCGTTATCAAACGAAATCTATTTCCTAGCCAAACCACCTTAACGATGGCTGAGTAATTTCTTTGTGAACTCTTTACATACCTAACATTACTAAGAGCATCTCCATTGGGTAGGGTAAATTGATAAATTTAATCTACCCCCATCACAACGGAAAGAAATCTAGGCTAAAATTTTGAAAGGTTAGGTAAAGAACGAGTAAATTTACTATCTCACTAAATTTTAGTCATACGAATGTAACTCACTCGTATCATTAATACGAAGTAAAAAAAAAAAAAGTCAAACAAATGTTGCTCACTCGTATGAAGTCATATGAATGAACCACATTTGTATAACTATTGGATCCCAAAGTCATATGAATGAGCTTCATTTGTATGACCATTTTCTATCCTCTTTTTTTTTTTTTTTTTGGGGGACAAAAACTATACGAGTGAGACACATTCGTATAATTATATTTTTTGCCTACCCGCTGTGTTTGGCTTTGAAATTTAAGTATTGGAATGTTAAATTTATCCTAAATGTTAACCCTTCCGCTGTAGATGCTCTAATAACACTTTATTTGTGATTGTGAACCAACATGCATAAAACATCACCTCTCTTTCGAGTGCGCGAAGGGGTTGGGGGGAAAAGTGTTTTAAGCAGTGGGTAGGCAAGGAAGCAACTTAAAACAGTACCACATATAATAAGATTCGAAAGCCTTCAACTACACATGATGTTAGAACAAAAAAAATGGCAGAACCAGTCAGTGAAAGATGTTTCGTAAAAACAGTTGGTTTCGTGTCAGGTCCCTGTAAAAATGCTACCAAGGAAAAAGAGCGACTAAAGAAATTGAAATGTCTACCTACGAAATAAAATGCAAAAAACATCAAGAGATATAAATGGAAGTAGATCTTGTAATTCAATCTGTTAACTTACAATAACAATTGAAAAGATCAATCTACAAAAGCAACTAGCACCAATTCAGATGCTCTTCCAACAAATATTTATATCTAGTGCCAACTCAATTCACCAATCCATCAAATACAACGGATGTTATGAATAAGAATCAAACATGTAATAATGTCCAATACATCTCATCCCAGCAACCCAAAACTCCACTAGACAAGTCTAGGGGTTAAAGTAATATCTTAAGAAACAGCTTATTTTATCCAGAGATACAAAGCTCAAGGATCAATTGAAAAATATTGCTCGTAAAATTTCCTTACCCTTAATGGGTAGGTGTTAAGTCCCACCCACTGTAATATTTTTAGTCTCCAAATGAAGGAATTGAAGTGTAACAACAGTCTTATGAATATGTTACAACAAAGAAAAATATGAAAGCGAAGAAGAAAAAATTGATGATTTCTATATAAATAATTGCTTTTAGTTCTTTGTATACACTGTACAGAGGTCCTCACTACAGTTGAGAAGATTATAACTTACATATGAGAAGAGATCCAGGCTTTATGCCAATACAAGTTCCTCTTCTTCCTCTTGCTGTAGTAGTGGTTGCTGTTCTTGATCAGACAGTGGGCCTTCCCTCTTTGGAAGAAGAAGGCGCTTTATTTCTTCTGCAGTCAGTGTCTCGTACTCTAGAAGTGCATTGGCCAGTGTGTGCAATGCCTTTTCATGCTAGAGAAAAAGAAAAAAAAAGAGGGGGCGGAGGAAATCTTATCTGTTAAGCTCAAGAGCTACATAACATAACAAAATAATCCTAAGGATACTTTATGTTTTTGTAATATGAGAAATAATAGACAAACCTTCTTTAGCAGGGTTTTCACGCGATCATAAGCTTCTCTTAAGAGTTTGACCACCTGCAACACTCAAACACACAAATTACAACCCATAAACAACATTCTGCATTATTTAATATAAAAGAATTCCAGATTCCAAGAGACATACTTCAGCATCAATGCGTGACTGCATTTCTGAACCAGGCCGCTCTTTAATATGAACTGGCCCAATTGTATCACTCATCCCACAAGATGATACCTGGAAAGAGAAAGGTACTTATATTATTACAAGATAAAAACTAACAAAGCTCATTCCAACATGACTTTGAATTATCCTCATAACATAATGCCAAGAGTTGACAGTTGAAAACAATTTGCGAAATACGGTGAGATTTACCATATACTGGGCAAGCTCTGTAGCTGTGTTAAGATCACTACTAGCACCCGTAGTGACATAGTCCTGACCAAAGATGAGCTCTTCTGCAACTCTTCCTCCCATGCAAACATCAAGTCGTGCTAATAACTGCTTCTTGCTTATTGATGTCTCATCACTTGAAGGGAGTTGTGTAACCATTCCCAAAGCGGATCCGCGTGGCATTATTGTTGCCTTGTGAATGGGATGTGCACCATCGGTATTTAAGGCAACTATTGCATGGCCGCTTTCATGGTATGCAGTGAGCTGAAAAGGAATGTATTTTTGTTACTTGCTTACTTACGATAAAAGCTGTGTGGGATTTTGAACACAGGAAATTGAGATAAGGCGCAAGAGTAATCTACAGAACATGGCAGAGCCAGTACGACAGTAAGGTGAGGTTACTGCCCTGCTTGACCTTTTAACATTTAATTAACGATTTACAGTGTAGTTGTATAGGTTTTATGAGAAATAGGATAAATTTTAAGCTATATTAAGACTTTTGCCCCTTTTTTGAAGAAAAAAAAGATGCATACTAGTACTAGACCTTGCCAACCCCAGCCACACCCCTGGGAGGCCCCCATCCGAGTTTAGAGCATGTTGTTACTGTCAAAATCAATGTCCCATACTTATGCTAACCAACAGCAAGGTTTTTAACGAATTGAGACATATTTAATCCTCCAATTTGAACCAAATTGTTAAGATTATCAGAACTGCTTAATAGTGAGCTACAGATTGTGAGAGGGGCAAACTAAGTATTGGTAGGAAAACACTAGATTATCCAAATATCCCAAAGGGATGATCCTAAATGACAGTCAGTCTGGCTAGGAAGTTGCCTTCAGGTGCACAAACAGCATCAGAGCCCTGACTAACTAAACGCTCCAAAAGAGAAGGGTTATAAAATAATATGAAGGTCCGAAGGGTAAACAGGATTAGACCGGTGACATCAGATTCCAAGTATAAACATCAACAAAACTTGGGCATCAGTTCAACCTCTGCAGTAAGTTCCCATATAATGATGAACTCACCTTCTTTGAGTCTTCGGATATGAACATTGTTTTCCTCTCTGTACCCATCATTATCCTGTCTTTTGCAAACTCCAACTGTGTTGCAGTTACTTTCTCAGCACCTTCAACAGCAGCCTTAATGGCTGCAATGTTCACTAAGTTCGCCAAATCTGTTTCAAAGAAAGTTATCAGGACATATGAAGCAGGTCCTACTACATCTTATACAAATTAGAGCTGCAAACAAGTTGGAAAATGGATACTCAAGATATAACAAGCACTAACAATTAAGTTTGAGATTGGGCCGCTATCATAAAAAAATTATGAAGTAAGCATCTGCTCCAAGTGATCTCAATTTAAGGTCAAACTATTTTATTTTTTTTCCTGAAGTCTTAAGGATGCTAATCAGCTTGATTGAGTACACTCTGAGCCTAGCAAGTCACTAGGATTTCAATTGTGAAATATAACCTCTGTTTTTTGTTTTGTTTTGGGGGGGGGGGGGGGGGGGGGTTGTGAAGTTCTACTTCTTTACTCTCCTACCATGTCTTAAAAACAGAACACCAAACATGAAACGTGTTAGTAACCATCTCACCCAAAAGCTTAAGCTTTTAAGTAATGGGCTAACAATGTATATCATACTCTTCAACACTCCCCCTCACGTGCGAGCCACTCGCACGTGGATAGACAAACGAAACCAAAGGCCAAACCGGCCAAACCAAATGTGCATTTCGTGCACAAATACAAAGGGGGAAACAAATGCAAGTGGGAGGATTCGAACCCGAGACCTTGCAGAACCTGAGCTCTGATACCATGTTAGTAACCATCTCACCCAAAAGCTTTTAAGTAGTGGGCCAACAATGTATATCATACTCTTCAACAAAACGTACCTGCTCCGTTGAACCCTGGTGTGCCACGAGCAATTGCTTTGACATCAACATCATCAGCCTGGGGTTTGTCTTTTAAATACAGCTCCAAAATCTCTTGACGACCCCTCACATCAGGATTCGGAACAACAATCTAGAAACAGATCTGTGTTAATGTTTACTATTCCTCGACATGAAATATGTTTAACATCAGTTTTCACTTCAAAATTGAAAAAATGAAAAATGCATCTTAAGAACTCCTCCAAATTTGACTTATTATAGAAATAATATTGTAAGCAAAAAAGTCCTCACTGTTAGGCGATGGAAATCAGATGCATAAAAAGACATCAAGTACAGCCTTTTAATGGGACTAGGTTGGTTCAATAGGCCGTAAAACTTAAACCTCAAAAGAATCAACCACTAGATTGTAGCAAGAGAAATTGTTGAAACCAGATGCATAAAAAGACATCAAGTACAGCCTTTTAACGGGGCTATGTAGGTTGAATAGACCATAAAAACTTAAACCTCAACAGCATCAATCACAGGATTATAGCAAGATAAATTGTTCCAGTTAGATAATATCATACAGAATTTTACATGTATAAAATAGCATTCTAAAGTTTTCACAGACAGGTTAGGTGAACTACATACAGAGGGCAAACTTTCAGTATAGAAAAATCCTTCGAAAAGAGGCCATTTACGTCAAATCACAAGCCTTGACAACTACTGTAAAACAATGATACAAAACACCTAACAAACCATGTTTCTAGAATCACAATGGAAGTTTTAGAAAACTTCCCACATAAAAATTTCAAGTCAAAAACAAGTTGATAAATATATTGAGTAAATACACTAATAGAATATTCAGTGAACTATCTTCAGCAACTGCAAAAACTTCTTTATAATGAAAATATGAATTCTCGTAAAATCAATCTATTGCAGAGTTGAGCACAGATCATAACTTACATGCCTGTCAAATCTACCAGGCCTTGTTAAAGCAGGATCAAGAATATCTGGCAAGTTTGTGGCAGCCATCAAAATTATGCCCTACATGAAAATCATCTTCAATTTAAAAAATGGAAGGAAGAAATGCCTAGAACTTATAGTAAGCTTGTAGAAAATGTACCTCATTCTGTTCAAAACCATCCATTTCGACAAGTAGCTGATGTAAAGTTTTTTTTGTATGACCTTCCCATTGCTTCCTAGTTGATCCAACGGCATCAATTTCATCAATGAAAATGATGCACGGAGCCTATAAAAAGCAACAAAGCCCAAGTTTCAGTAAGCAAAGGTTTCCCAGATTCTCAGAAATCACTTGTAACAACATATTGGCATTTGAAATTTGTAAAATGTGGGAAGATCACTTATACAACAAGCTAAGGAAACAAATAGGTGTAATTATCACTGGAATATACATCATTTGATTTCCTTGTCTATGAGAGTGTTTAATTGATTTAAGGTTTCATTGAAGAGGGAGAAAAGGTCTAAACCAGTCGATAAATTCAGAATCAATCAAGATTAAACGGAAAATCCAGTCCTCCACATGGTTAATTTATGGTCTTTTAGGTCAAAAGCAGTTGTGACATAAAACTGATTATGCATGACATAATACCATTAAATTGAAATAGTTTTTTTTTGGCTTTTGAAAAGTAGAATAGAACGTGCTGTCAAGAGTGACCACTATTTTCTTAGAAGAGATTTCATATGTTAGATAGATACATCATATATCTATGTACAATTATCAAAACTATCAAGCCATTTCATAGATTTAACAAAATCATATAAGAAAGGCATCAGTCTCAACAGGACAGACCTTCTTCTTTGCCGCTTGGAATAAGGATCTTACGCGCCGAGCACCAACACCAACAAACCTAGAATAGAGAAGTTACATGATACGTATTCAGTTTGAAGCTAGAAAGCCATAACCTAAGATAAGTTTTTTATATCCAATTTCTGGTTTCTTTTTTCCCCTAAGCATTTATGGCTTCTTTTCTAACAGTTAATTGCATTAGCATCTGTACTCAGGCAGTAAGCCATTTTCCGACTCATGTTGCACAAGTACAACCAGGTTAATTAAAAATGATGGCAAAAATGGCAATTGATACCTTACCAAATTATTGCGGACATGAAAAGCTCAATATATATGACAAATAAGCAAATGAACAAACATAACTCTTCTACTTGAATATTGTCCTCAATGATGACAATTAATTTTAAGAATAATCAATTTAATTTCAGTTGAAACAGAGTACTTACATCTCCTCAAACTCAGAGCCTGCTCTGTAAAAGAAAGGTACCCCAGCTTCTCCAGCAATAGCCTTAAAGACACATCGAAACATCAGAATCAGAACATAATAAAGATGGAACAGGATATGAGAACCTTGATACAGAAATTTATAAATACACCATTTTGGGATGTTAGAACTACCACATAGGGAAAAAATGTTGAAGAACACATAAGCACATGAAGTAGTTACTTATGAAGTGATTTCGAAATGAAAACCTTAAAAGTATCGATAGACATCCCAAATGATAGGCGCAGGGGATTGCAACCATAGATTTACAATGGAAAAAAAATGAACTCTTACCACAATCAAGGAAATATTTTATCCATTTCCTTCCAAGAGTCCTGAGCAAAAAATCATAGTGACATCCTAGTATCTCTAACCCAACCAAAGCTTTGTCACAGCTAAAAGACTCTTGTTTAACGATTCACTGCCTACATCACTAGATCACTTATTACTCCTTAATGCGGCACTTGTAGGTTTAACTTGTGTATCCAAACCCTAATCATAATATCCATGAATCCAATTATTTACCTATGGATGTTCCCAAGTTCCAAGTTGCAAATTTAAAAGGAGCAAAATACACTCATAGGCATAGGCAGGTGAAAGAGATTCATAATTGCTGCAACTTTTGGAGCAACAAAAGTATTTTAATAAGCATTCATAAAATTCATTGCTGCACTGGGAGTTTAAATTACAGACACAATTTCAAATTAACCAACATCGATGGCATATTCATTACGCAAAACCAAGCCAAACTGCTTTTCACATCCAAGAGGTTGAAATAAAATCAAGACTCAAAATCTCGAAAGTCAAGAAACAAGAATTGTGATTTTTCCTAATTATTTAATAAGAGAGGGGAGAGTAATATAAGCAGTAATCCCCAGCAGCTTTGTCAACATTAAAACCCAAATATTGAGCAGGAAATATAATAATAGGTCTATGATATGCACAACACCTGACCTTGGCAAGAAGAGTTTTCCCTGTTCCTGGTGCTCCAGTCAATAGAATTCCCTGATAATTGAGTAGTGAGATTATATAACGAGTACAGAAACTAAACACACGTGCAAATATAAGAGCATAGTAATTTTAACAAAGAAATCAAAAAGGCAACTATGATCAACCAGGACACAAGCCATAATGTATGAGAGGCAGATTTGGACAAGTAGACATGAAAAGGCAACAAAATTTATAATCTCCGAATCAGATCAATGCAGAAACTCAAGTATGGCTAAACGGTTTTAACATGACTAAATCCTGCTACACCATTGAGTTATAAAGTTGTTGGATGTGAACTCCAGTAATCAGTTCATTCACTGAGGAGTGAGGACCAAATATTACACCATATATATGTATGGAGAGCCATAGTTGACCAGACACCAATTGATCCACTTTGAACATAAGGGGACCATTCAATTTCAAATAACTGAACATTTGAACAAACCTTTGGCAACTTCCCCCCAAGTCGAGTAAACTTAGTTGGGTTTTTGAGGTACTCCACCACCTCCTCAAGCTCTTGTTTAGCATCATCACAACCTTTGACATCCTTAAATGTTTTGACATTCTGCAGCAAAACCAAGACAATTGAAATATGATGATTAGCCAGCCTGGTAAATTTTGAACGTAGAAAGCTCCTTTTAGTTTTTTTGATAAATTAGACCCCACAAATTAGACCCAAAATTCTTCATCTAAGATAGTACTTGCAGCATCTGTGTAGACAATAAATCACATTACATCTGCAGCTGAGTGCAAACAGTATATGAGGGGATATGGGGAACTTGTTTCTTGACTTTCAGTAACACAAATGAGTTGGCTATTGCAGCCAACATTTTTCTGAGCAAAATGTGATGCACAGAAGCACATTAGACAGAACAAGTGCAAGGTAGTAACAAGGTAAGAGAGATTAAAGAATACATAAGAAATAGCTTGTATGTGCCCCTAAAGCAGTGTCTGCATATAGTTTGTACAGTACAAACATTCATCGATGATATAAGGTTACAAAACCTGGTGGATTTCATTTCATCACATATCAAAGATTTGAATCATTGGTTTTCACATTCTGTTAAGATTGAGGAGGACAAGAATTCTAACCTACTCTCTCACTTCCAAAACTCTAACGTCAAGGGACAGTAATGAGAATATAGGTTTTTTTAAAGGAGAAAACCCATACTAATATTTTCAGAAGTATGAACCATTCCTTTAAAGAAAAAATCTTTATATTTCACCAAAACTTTAATCAAGTAATATCATTATTGCAAGTAAAACTCTAAAAAAAGAAAAAAATAATAATAAAAATGTAAAATTGGTACGCTTGTGAAACCAGAAGAAAAAAAATTTACCTTCTCAGGCATTATTTCTTTATTCAATTCCTTTGGGGAATAAGAAGAACTTGATCCAACACCAGGAGTTCCTATTCCACCTAAACTAGCAATATACCTCTGAAGCGCAGCAGCACCCATAAACCTGAACACCCACAAAAAGGGAAAAATCAAAAGAGTAACTAAATGACATAAGCAATCAATTACCCGCTCAAAGGTGGGGATGGTTGCTATTATGGTTATTTTAACTTTAAATCACTCCACAAAACCAGGTTATTTGGGGATGTAAAACACACCATAAATCATCTAAACCTCAATTAGATGGAAGAAAAGGCTCATACCACATTAAACCAACAGCAACTGTGAACAAGATGGTCGAGATTAGCTCTTGTGTAAAACGTGACGATCTTCTTGACAATTTAGGGTCAACCTAATGGAGAAAATAACAAAAGCTATGGTTCAAAAGCATTAATTCCACAAAAGAAACCCACTAAGAGATTGAAAGGAAACAAGAAACGTGAATTTCTCAACCAAAGGCTATGTCAGGACATATCAATATTAAATGTACGACTTTCAACCAAGAGGAACCATAAGTTAATTTTCTATCAGTCCTTTACCATCACTACGTGCAGTGGCTGCTTCTCAGATGTACCAGGGTTCAGAAACGGTTCATCCATATTCCCTGATGCACGTTGCTTCAATTCTTGCAACTACATGTAAATTCCAACAAATAGATTAGAAGAAAAACCACATCAGAAACAAAGTATCTACCTACTAAGCACATTTGCAACAATTCAGCATTCAAGTAAAGAGAAAACTGTTAAAAATGGGTAAGGATACTCGAACAAATTAGATAACATGAACAAAGGAAACTTAATAGAACATATGGAAAGATATCAAAAATGGAAAAATTGAAGTACCAAAGCAGGAAGACTGGACGGCTTTCCTGATTGCTCATCTGGAAGAAATTCAGCAATAGCATTGGTGGCCACAAGAGCCCGAATGTACTCGGCTACTCCTCTACTGTCTACTGCATGCTCCCTCTGCTCAAAACGGCTGATAACAGACTCGGGACTGGAGAAAAATAGATGAAAAGTATTAAACATTTTTAGCTAAACCATTGTAGAATTTTCAATGGCACCACTGCAAAGCAATTCACCAGCTTCCCTGCCGCACAAGCCGCAACTAAAGAAGAAAAAATAAGTGTGGGGGAGTGGTCGGTCCTGCCATCGAACATAATACATATGTCTAACAGTCCTGATATAACTGCAATTTGTGAAGTGCGATAGGAAGTAAAGGCTATAGAGCACAAGGTCCCTAAGTTCCCTAATGTACTAAACTTTTGACATCCTGAAGCAAGCCAGATTGAGGCAAATAACTAACCACTTGAGGAACCAAATCAACCATCTATAACACAAGAACCTGCACCATCAACTCTCATTTCACCTGGATATCCTCAACATAGAATAGAACTGATGAGTAACGAGATTATATTTTTCCACAAGATGCCAGGAATTCCTTGTACAGGAACAGTGTTCATCTTGACTCTTGCCAGCCACACATGTTTCTTCAGTATTCCTTTCCTCTTTGAGGGAACAGTTTGCTCTGTCTAATTCATCGATAATTTATGAAATTCCACCACTATAGCTAGGCCCTCCCAACAATAAATACTCTAGTTATCACATTATTCCCAAATCAAGAACTGGACAGCATTACAGGTACAGGCTAGAAAACAAGAGATTTCATCTATTCTGTTGGCACGTAGTGCACATTTACTTTAGGGCCAGGGAGGCACATGCTCCCTCTCATTAACTCCCTCAATTTCTAATTGATGGTCCCACTTTCTTTTTGTTACATCTCAAATTGATAG
This sequence comes from Lonicera japonica, assembly GCA_021464415.1. Lineage (NCBI taxonomy): Eukaryota > Viridiplantae > Streptophyta > Magnoliopsida > Dipsacales > Caprifoliaceae > Lonicera > Lonicera japonica. The sequence goes on along the minus strand of CM038463.1, from coordinate 90,531,932 downwards.
CATCACATAATCAATGTACTCAATCTCACAATAGAAAATAAGTTGTATCACTGACCGTTGATTAGGTTGAAATTAGTATAAGTTAAAAAATACCAAAGTAACGGTGAAATTATCAATTTGAGATGGACGGAGTACATACTTATATACAACACAAATTATCTTACTTATGTACCTATGATAATATGCGTGCAATTCCAAATAATTAATAGCTGCACAACGTTATCCCTACAATAGCTATTTGTATCTAGTACTTACAACAATATTAATGTCTACTGTTATATACAAGTGCCACTTTTAGTATTCGACAAATACTTGTTCATCCTTTGAGTACATTACCATAAGCATAAAACTTTCGTAGCAGGCAAGAATAAGTACATACAAAATGCAAATCAATCAATACATGGATGGAGGTGGTAAGAATGAAGAGCCTAACCTATGCTTATTGAGCTCGACCAACAAATTAGTTTGCTTTTCTACATCCTTAGGATTCGCATCGGCTTCGGCATACAAAAGTTGCAATCTTTTCTCTTGCTGCCCAAACGGCAGGAAATCAAACCAATCGGACAACAAAACTTTCTCAAAAACTCTTCTAACCCTGGCAAACAATCCCATAAAAAACACCAGCACTGGTAACCTACTCTCGAGTTCAGTTTTTTCTACAAAATTTTTGGATTTGGTCTGGCTTTCACCTTCAGAACCACCACTCTCCGAGTCAATTTGATCATGAGGAGAGTCGTTAATTAGGGATTCTTCAGTGGATAAAGACGAATTGTTAATATCTAAATTAGAAGATTCAAAGCTCGAACCGACATTATCGGGATGCAAAGTACATGAATATATGAGACGGTGATTACGGGAAAACCGAGAGTTGTGCGTAGTGGAATTGATTAAAGAGAGAGAAAGGGAATTAGATGTAGAGCGGTGGTGGTGGTGGTGGTGGTGGTGGAGGTGAAATAGGGGAACTTGAAGGCGGTTAGAAAAAGAGGTGTGGGAGAGTGGAGGTCTGGTGCAGAAGAAAGAAGCTTGAAGAGCAGCCATGAGGGTCTAATTGATTAATTAGGGATTATTGGAAGAGATTGTGTGGTGCAATGAAGTAAATTGTTCTCTCTCTCTCTCTCTCTCTCTCTCTCTCGCTAGTCTGCTGTAGCTCAAGTCTGAAGCAATCCAGGAGTGAGCGTAATAATAAGAAAGAGAGGAGGAGAAGGAAGAAAAGATTGGTAGACGAGAGGAAACCTTATCCCCAACCAATGAAAATTGGCGCTCTAGCTGTGGCCTTTATTTTTCCTAGATTAGACTTTAAACCGCCCTGAGGGCTGGTTTTTTAAAACCGCCGGCTGATTGAACCGAGCAGAATTGGTCGATAACCGAACTGAGCAAAATTATTTGGTAATCGAACCGAGTTTGTTAGTCGGTAATCGCTAATTCGGTTATTAACAAAATTTAATACCGGTAGCAATTTATATTTTGGATAAGTGCAATTTGCACCGACCGCTGACCACTCCTCAAAAAAATAATAAATTTACACATTTAACTATTTATTTAAATTTAAGTTTTTTAAACTCCGTTTGATAATAACATGAAAAATAAAAATAAAAAAAAATTATTTGGGTAAGAAGATGAAAAATAAGTTGAGCCATATAGTGATAGATCTCTATTTCATATTTATTTTTGTGAGTATTTGCCATCCATCATCCTTTAATATTTTGTGAAAAAGAATTACTTAAGTAAAAGCAAGACTCTAATATTTTGTCATCCATCATCCTTTGCCACTGTTTTTAGTATGATTTAATGTTGATTAATAAAAGCAAGACTCTAATAGTTGACAAAAAGTCAAAGCATATGAAGTCTAATTAATTACTTAAATAAAAATTAGACCCACCTACAAACATAATTTAAGAATACATGAAAAAAAATATTTAATTATTAATGTAAATAGTTCACGCACCAAACATCATAGTGTTTTCTCTCTTTAAATGTTACTATTTCAATTTTATTGCGTCGACTTCTAAAGAAATTTATATTACTATTTTATATCATGTGCAAGATATAATTTGATTTTGTATTTTTTAGTATTAGGGTTGTTGATCAATTAAAATGAATTTGAAAAATCATAATAGTAGTTCTTTCAATAAAACCATTTAAAATATATTTACTCGTTATATAATTATTTATATTAGCAGCACTTGAGATTTTTTTTGGGTTGTTGTTGAACGAAATTATCTTTTAATTTTTATTTTAACTTAATACTATTTATGAAATGTAAAAACTGAAAATTTTAATTCGTTTTTATTATTTAAATATTTCTTGTCACGGTTAACTATTGATTAGTTGTCAATGCAATTAAGGTTTGTTTTTTATTTGTCACAAATTTATTGATGTAATTATATACATGTAGGATTTGGATCAAGAAAATACCAACCCTCTAATGATAAATTTTCGTTACTAAAAGAACATTCTTTATATAAACCGTTTAACGTATTAGACCCTTTATGCAAAAAGGCCATAGGAGAAGAGTTTGCCTAGGGCCACTCAAAAGTTAGGGGTGGCCCTGAGTTAATCTCACAATATCCCTCTACTTGTTTTTCACCTTCTTACTTAAATTAGTTAATTTTTTTTTCATTTTTCATGTTGCTATCAAACGGAGCCTTGAAATATAAAGTTCAAACTCTCAAATGAAGTGACAAACCCTTACCACCTCACCCTTCACGCCTTCTCTTTGTCCCTATGATATCTCAGTCTCTCCATTGTCCCCCCCTTCTCCTCACACCTATTGCATGCTATGCCAGTGCAATACACTTACACTAGTAATGCTGTGAGTTACTCAATATTTTTATATCTAATTACATTGTTGAGGTAATACATTGTTGGGGTTTTTTTAAGCTTCATTCATTTCCAGTTTTCTATTTACATTCATAATTCTAGTTTAAAATGTAGTATATTTTCAAATCTCAATAGAACAATTGAATTTTTTTTCATTTGGGTTTAATTTTAATAGATTTTTAGGCTTTAGCTTTGTAATTGATAGAAGCATGGTTGGTTTATTTCTGTTTATAACCGAACCGATCAACCATATGGTTAAACCGAAGGCTAATTTACTAACCGTATCAGTTCAATGGCGGTTTTGTTTATGTGTATATTAATATGGTCAGTTCAGTTTAAAAACCAACAATTCAGTTCGGTTACCATACCGTGGCCATCTTTACTTTGAATCAGGGGTATTTTCAGTTTCAGTCAGGTTGGGAATTTAGAAACCTAACCCAAATTTAAAAGTTTGGTTTTAGTTCGGTTTTGAAATCTTCAAAACTTAACCTAAACATTTCAGCTTGGTTTTTGTGTATCTTATTTTAAAAAGTTAATTTAATATAATAGTGGCTCATAACAATCCAAAAAATGGCTTAAATAGTGAGAGACAACGGATGTGTGGAGTTTAGGGTTTAAGACTTTAGAGGAACGGTACGGAAGTTAAGAATAAAAAGAATAATTTATGGGTGTGTAACTAAGTTAGAATTTGAAGCAAAAAAAAAATATAGGAAAATTATAAGTGTCAAAAATAGCTTAGCACTAATTATAGGGAGATACCATGCCATCACAGATTTTTATGTTTAAAGAGGACGGGTAATTTTATTTCACATTAATATTCTACCTACTCCCTTACCTACCTTGTTGGAGGAGAGGCAATTAATACTTCATTTGGATTGGAGGAATGGGAAAGAAGGGGAAGGAAAAGAGGATGAGGGATTATATTCACTCGTTTGGATAGATTTATAAGAGGGAGTGGAGAGGAAATGGAGGAATTGGGAGGGAATGACAATCCCCTTTATTCCTTTTTTTGTTTCCTTCCAATATTGGGAGGATTGGGAGAGAAAGGAAAATTTTTTAATGATTTTTTCACGTTATTCCAAATTTAACCTTAATTTGTTAATAATATATTAAAACACATTCCTTTCATTTCTTTTCTTTTTTCTATCCAAACAAGATTTATTTTCATTCCATTCTTTTCCATCTTTAGCTATCCAAACAACAATAAAATTAAACTCATTCCTTTTCATTCTATTACATTCATTTCCCTCCTAATTAACTATTTCATTTCCATCTCTCCCTTTCAATCCAAACAGACTGTAAGTTAAACATGATTAATTATTGATATTTTCCAAAACAAAATACCAAGAGTAGAAGTTAATATAAAGAAATTAATTTATAATAAGTATTGGCTTACTTCTGAAAATTCAATGAATGTTTGTTTAATAAACTATAATATTTATTGTTTGAATATAATGTGATCTTAAATACCAATTTCATATGATGTTATGTACACATGATATCATTTTTTTTGTTGAGTGTAAAGTTCAGTTTGGTTCGGTTCGATTTTGGAGTGGCCTAACTCAAACATAACCCAAACCTCTTCAGTTTCAATTTTTTCTTTGATTCGGTGTTTTTCATATCGACGTTGATTGGTTTGGTTCAATTGGTCGATTTTCAAATTTGCCACAGCATCCTTACTTTAAACTAGCTTTTAAAGTCGGTGAGGTAATAGTCCTCTTTATATTTTTTTTGGAAATTGTTATTAACACATACTATTTGACTCTTTAACGCTCATTTTAAGAAAAAGGCTAACAATACTATTAAACTCAAATTGTTAATAATTAATAACTGTAAATCACTTAAACCCAAATTAACCTCATTAATTAATAACTCTTTTTTTCTTTATCATTTTCATTCATCCAAATCATGATCCCTCTCCACCACTATCGCCATTGCCATTGCTATCGCCATCGCCATCGCCGCCACCACCACAAATACCATTAATATTCAATTTTCTTCATTTTTGGAAGCCCACCACCACCATTTTCTTCTTCATCAACATTATTCAGTTTATCATTCATTATGGGAAAAAAATGTGTATGAACGTATACTTGATTGACTGTAGTCGAGTTAAGCACATGTTGCTTGGTTTTTTATCACCAAAACTAAAGCCATATACTCCATTGTTTATCACCGAGTTAAGAGTGTTTTTATGACGGCTAATAAGCGTCATAAGAGTGTTTTTATGACAATTAGCAATTATAAATGATGCGTCATATATGTGGGTGTCATAAGAAGTTTAAACAACCATCATAAAAGGTAGCACCTAAAATGACAATTTTAAACCAAAAACCGTCATGAAAAATAGTCTATTTATGATGGTTTGTTTATTAAGCCGACATGAGTTGTTTTGAAACACGTCGTCGTAATAGAATATTTTATATGAGGCAATTTTCTCCCCCTTTATTTTCTTATGTCACTTTATGCTATAACACCATCATAAAAGTATAATTCTCGTAAACAAATAGCGCCTATAACAGTGATCCCATCATTATAATCAACAAACAATCAACACCAAGTAAAACCCATGAATCTAACAAAGAAGAATGAACAAAAAAAAGAAACTTTTGTAAAAATGAATCTGGTCATTATTCTGATCCTAATTGCTTACATCGTCAATCTAGCATTAATTCAAAAAAATACTAAAATATCTACCATTGTAATAAAAAATCAACAATCCAATTCAATAATATATTAAAACTTCCTATAATATAAAATGTGCTTAGACATTCTAACCATACTTTTAAACTAAAAAGCTAACAAAAAATGGTTAAAATATATCGTACATCTTCAAGATTGTGCCACCAAGAGTAATGAAACATATTACCAGTTACTTATATTCCTACAACAAAAAATCTTATTATATATATTAGTGTTCGACATTTATTAAATTATAAATAAGGGAATATATAATTTGCTTACGCTGTCACGTTGATATATTGCACAATAAATTCGATGAATTCAACACAAACTTCATTTAGCTCATCTATAGTGTAAGTTTCTTTCTCAACTAACCTTCTCACCTTAACAATTAAAGTAACAATAGTTTACTTTTAATGCAAGGTAAATTAGGTAATCTTTCACAATTTGCAAAATTTCTTAACAACTTTAGTTAAGATAGCATGGTAACTACCTTTACTTTAATGGTGTGAGAAGAAGACTCCTCAAGTAGTTCTTTCATAAACTTCATGACATAATATCCACATGCTACATCCCCTTTTTGTCTTGGGCACTTTGTCGAGATATGTATAAAACTATAGTAATAAAAGAAAAATGAATATAAATCAAGTTTACTAATGTTGGAATATCTATTGAGTAAGAAAACTTGGTGGGACTTTTTATACTCTTTGGAACATTAAATAATTAATTGTTTGGGGTTGCTTTATAAATACAAGAAACTTTATTCCTTTTTGTACTGTTATTCTAGTTTCCCTTTTATAGTCCAAGAAGGATTCTTTACTTATATGGCTTCAATTTAGTCTGTAAGTTGGACAGATATTTGGTCTAAGGAGTTTGCATATGGGTGTTGAAAAGAGAAACATCACAGGCTACGATTAATATACTTTTAAGTAAAATATGTTCAGAGGAACATGTCTTTCTTCTCTCTTTCTAGTTTAATTAATTTCATTTGGGGATTCTTATTATAGGCTAGCACAACAGTATTACCACAAAGTATGAAAGACATTAATTATATAATTCTTTTTATGAGCCCAATGAATATATATATAAATATAAATATCGATAAAATTATGTGGGTTTCCTGACAAACCCATTTATGTGCATAACCAAATGAAATGATGAGAAACCATTACGTCAGAGGCATATATAGACTAATCAAATTGCAACTTTATCTTAAAGATTTGTAGGGCTATCAACAGAAATTAAGAACATGTTTTTATCAAATATTTTCTCAATAATCAAATTAAAAATACTTAGGGTTCAATGATTATCTATTTGTTGTCCCTAATTATAACAGCGTGGATTTGATTCTGCAAGCACCCGAAAATACTGTCGTCAAATGAAACTCTATAGCACACTAAATAAAAGCAACCCCACACACTAAAATCGAGGCTATCATCACAATACCTTCATCGTAGGAACTGGTTAGCGTTTTTGTACAATGAGAATGGGAGGGAGTACACGAAAGTTTAAATTTTAAACATCTTCCTACATACGTACGTACGTACATAAGACTAGGGTTTTAGTTTCGTTGTAATTTATCTAATTAAAACAATACTTATCTTTTTAATAAATTAAAAAGACTTATTTAAATAGGAAAAATTCAATTAAAAACCTTATTTAACTATAAAAAGGAGAAAAATTGAAGTAGGTCAGTTTTAATTTTTTTTTCATCCTTTTGTTTTTTTAACTTTTTGAAATATAATTTATTTTCACTAAAAAAATTTATTTATCTTTTTTATCAACATAATTTTTTTATTATCTAATTAAAAAAAGGTAAAAAAATTGGTTATTATTAAAGTAGAAAAAAGGGAATTCTTACCACCGCATTAATTAAATGTTCCTTTTTTATTTTTTAACCCCAATTACAAGCTTGTTTATCTTTATGCCTAACAAAACCTTATTCAATTTTATATTATTTTTTTGGAAAAAAACTTATTTAACTAAGAGTAAGGAAAAAAAACTAAGTTATTTATTAATTAGGAAATTATGACTCATGCTAGTCTTAATTAAATAACCATGCATCTTAAATGTAACACTCCCGCCCTAATTATTGGGACAACACCCGCAATTAAGGCCTGGAGTGTCACTAACCCATCTTAGATTGACTAAAATGGGTATATATAATGTAAAATGCACAAAGAAATCCAAATAGTACCATTATACATGTCAAACAACCGTTTCATAATCATACTGACGATGATAATACTGTATACAAACATATAAACATGTATATAATAGTTTTAAAATCATCTGTATAATTTCATGATAATATACTACCCTCCGGGCTAGCCGTGGCTTCCCGTGATAACATGTACATAACAAAAATACATCTGTATCAGAGCCACTAACTCGTTTTCGGTCCCTTCGCATCCCTGTTCTCTTTAGACTCCTGAATACCTGTATAGTTTAGAAAAATGGGGTGAGCATATTGCTCAGTAAGGGGGAATGTAAAGGGAAAGTTTGAAAAACATTCCTTAATTTATTACTGTAAACTAAGTAAACCTTTTCATCGTATAATCTAAACATTATTTATAAAATATCACAAAAGATAACTAGTTCATGATGATGCGTGCTCATCTATATGCAGGTTACCTCCCTTTGTGTCAACTCAATTTCGAATCTTGACGATGCGTACCGATGAGAAACCAAGCCAAGATAGCCATATAAAATCCATTCGCTCCAAGAGCATACAACATAATCATAGTTCCTGTCAACGAGCACCTGAACTGGAATCTCATCATAGAATTCATGGCCTCAAAATGGAATACCGTTATCATACATAGGAAGTGGAACAACAACCCGTCCATCTTCCACAGAAAAGAATCAAACCAATGGTGCATTGCCAATGCCTAGGTTCCCAGGTCTTTTACCGGTAGCTTATAGGCGGCCAAACAATATCCCCTAGGGGTTTAGGGCTTTTCAACCCAAGTGCACCGGGCCCTGCCTATTTTTCCATCCCGGCAAGCACCATGAAAACAGATATTCATACAAAGTTCATATCACCCTTGGTCATCCACGACCAAGTACAATCATTATCCAGGAATCAATCAACCGATCGTATCCAATAAGACAATATCAAGATAGAAATAAAGCTTTTAGGAATTGCCATGAGAAATAAGCTTCCATATATGTAGTCTCCGAACAGAGATATACATATATAATGAAGCTTTCAGCATCATAATAAAAGATATACGCTCATTCGATAGGCCATAAAAGAATTCGAGCTTGCTGAAGAATCTTCAAAAGTGCAGTTGACACAATAATGATGCACAATATGCATACATGCTCTATATGACAACTAACAAGTAACACATGCCACTTAAACTTCATTCATCATGTATCCATGTTCCTTAGTGTATACATAACCCATTTACAAATCTCTTTGGATACAACCAAGTATGTATATCCAAGGAACATTGCATACAAATCCATATTATATAGATTCCAAGTTTAAGCGCCACATCTTGTCCAATTCATGCGTTAAATGTAAAATAGAAACTACATATGCCATATAAACTCTATCAAAATCACGTCCACGTCTTTTAGTGTATACAAAACCCTTTTCTTGTCAAACCAACGCATACACAGTCAAAGAACATCCATATGAATCAATAACATGTAATCATAGAGCTTAGATGGCATATCTGGCTTAAATATGTGAATTCATACTCCAATTAATCATGTATCATTGATATCCATAGGCAAAATCATCATATTTAACATACGTGTATAAATCATAAATTTCTAATCAAATAAAATCAGATTATCAAGTGTACATAGCATTAATTGTCTCAAACCTTACTCTTAGATCCTTATTAATCATAAAACATCATGTTATAGGCCACACTTTATATAAATAAGACAAATGGAGTGAGATTATGATAATATTCATGAAACATGGCCAAAATTTCAAGTTTAAGAACATATAAACCCCTACCTCAATTTATGAATGAGAAATAAAAAAGAAATTTGCTGCTTCAAGCCTTCCCCAAAGAATCCTCAAGGTAGAAGATGATGAATAGTAAGCTAGGAGGTGTTTCGGATGTTTTTCAATGTTTAATCCTTCGATCGGGAGTGAAAATAGGTAAGAATTGCTTAAGAACACCTATCTTTCTCTCTTTAGAACTCTCTAGAGTTTTGTGAAAGAGGCTGGTTCAAAAATGGTTGAAAAATAGCTTAAAACGAGCTTTAACGCACTTTAAGTCGGTTGCTACAGTAACCGTGCACAGATTTTTTGTTCTGGAGCACTGTTTTTGTTTTGGCCATAACTTTTGACTCGGAACTCCGATTGAGGTGTTCTTTATGTCCATAGAAAGGTATTTCAAAGCCCTAAAACTTTCTAAGAGAAAGGTTTCTCAAATTCTGAACCAATTGTTCCCAAAAATTTGTCGAAGACAGCGCTCTGCCAAAGCGCTACCGAATGACCAGAATTTAGCGATGGACCTACTTTGGGCCCTATTTTGATCAACGGGGAATGTGAATTGGACTTTGGCCAAAACACGAAAGTTGTAGAATGCTATGAAATATAGAAGTACGAATAAACATAAATTAAATCGGATAAAAGATGAGAAAGTTACGATAATTCAAAGTTGACTAAAAACAAGAAAATCGCGTAGGATCAAAACTCATGATTTACAAACCAAAATTGGTTCGGACCACCTGAATCACTAAACAATCACCCATATGAGTATAAAGGAGTGAATAAAACATAATAAGATGTATTAAAATACCACGAGATTCCATTACATGAAATTTCACCCATCGCCTATATAAAGTTAACATTTATTCCTTTTTCACTTCAACTAATATGATTAAAGTGGGCTATACTCAACCCAATTAATATACCTTAAAATACGTGGTATTACATTAAATATATTTTTCAAACAACCTTCATATCTGAACCCTTGAATATAATCTTCAAATAATCATCATATCTATATTCATGCCTTTATGGCGCATCATTGGAATCGCATCATAAATAGTTGTATACTTATAGATCCGTCTTAAGTAATACCATAAAAAAACTTTTATGACATGTCACACTTTTATGACATGTCACATTTGGCTGACAAAAAAAAGAAAAGAAAAGAAAAAGAAGGCCTATTTTCTTGTAGTGGCTTTGGGTCATTTTTCCAATTACACTTGGTTCTAAGGAACCAAATGACATATACTTTACTCGATTCTTTTTGGACAAGTATGATGAACACCATTCATTTCCTAGGAATCGAGTATACCTTCATCCATGGCATACAATTTATGTAAATTTGAGTAGATGCGCAAAAGTAACTATGATGTGATCCAGCTTAGCCCTCTGTTCAACTCAACCCCAGGGTATTGTGAGTTCCTCAATAAATGTTTGGATATGTATAGATTCAAGGATAGAGTATGGAAGTTTAAAAGGAAAGCTATCAAATTGCGTATTCTAAGAGCTGCAAAGATATTCCGAGCCAATCAATCATTCTATGGAGTTTCTAAAAATTAAGCGTGGAAGTTCAAGGTAAAAGTATGTTTGAAAGAACCAATGAAATTCCAAATCATATTCTTGAGTTGTGCAAAGCTTGGATATTAATTGGAAAATAATATAACGCATGGAGAACGCTGCAAAGTCATATTTGCAGTAAAATAATTATGCACTGGAACACTGCAAAGTCTTTTTTGTAGTAAAATAGTCCCACTATAAAGTCTTCTTTGCGGTAAAACAATCCCTTGAAGTTTCACTGTAAAGTCTTTTTTGTAGTAAAACTGTTTTATAGCATTTTATTTATCTATTTTATATTTTTTAAAACCCAAGGATTATGGATAATTTTTATTGAGAGTATTGCCGTGTTAGGAATGTATTGGGCCTATTTTAGAGTATTTATTAATTTTCTTATTGCTTTAGGATTATTTTAGATGTTATATTCATTTTCTAAATAGGAATAGGTTTCATATTGTTTTAGGAAACTAATTAGTTGTTTTATCTTCTATTTAAAGGAGTTTTTTTCATTGTATTAGGAAGAAGATTATGATTAATGATATTAAGAGTTTTCTCTTTATGTTCTCTAAGACTATGTTGAATATATCTTGAATTGATTAATTTGCGTATTGTTTGACTTATCAATTTAGCATCCACTCTAGATTGTGGCATCGTTTGCTATACTGAGGTTTACGATTCTTTAAGTGTTGGGTTTAGGTTTTCATCTTTCGTCAATTCATCCAATTACAAGGTTCAAGCCTCGATATAGATTTTGGGTCAAGGATTCACAAATAACCTGATTATAAGTACAATTCGGGATCACGTCAAACTTTATGTGGAGATTTTAACTTGTGAGGAAGAAAATTTATGTATTTTGTGTAAAGGGTGAGAGAATAGAGGATTGAACGATTAGCTTGTGTGTTTATTTGAATTAATTGTAGAGAGAAAGTGGGTGGGTAGGTGGAGTGATTTGATTTGTTTTTTTTTTTGAATTGTAGATCGAGAGTTGAGTGGTGAGAGTGGATTGTTCTTTAGATTAATATTAATTAATCATAAAATTAAAATTAAATATGGAGTGTTAAGAAAAAAAATACTTATAATGTTAGAAAGAGTGGAGTGTTAGAGAATGAAACAATGTGTGTTATTAGCTCCTTATTTTTTTCCCCTTACCTCACAAAATTTAAAATTATTATGAAATAAATAGTGTTGGAGATGGGTGCTAGCAGTCAAGTTTGGGAGAGTGGCTCGTTTACTAGGATTTGTTTCGCTACGAGTTCGATTCGTTGTAATTATATAATATTTTAAAAATATTTACTTGTGACGCTTTGAATTTTGTTATAAGGTTTAGACTTCTGATATTCAGTTAATTACCAATGCTATCACTAACAATGACGAGTTATTCTATAAAATTCTCAATTAATTAAAGATTTTATAAAGAATTACTCATTTTAACAAAATGTTCGAGTGAAAGTAATTTTTACAATATTTAAATAGCTTGGAATGCTTTTTTCCCATAGGTGCATTTTTTATTTCTATTTTCAGAGATAAGCATATATTTAGGACAAGTCGGACAAATAGCTCAAAAGAATTTGTTTTATGAACCCCAAGACCCAAACCCAACTCAACCCGATACGGTACTTTAAAAATTCCAAACCAAACTAAATTCAAAATATTCCATATCATTATCGTCGAGCCGGGTTAAGAGCCAATAGGAACAACCCATTTTGCCGCTCATGTTTGGAGAGTTGGAGCATAACAAGTTTTAACGAAACAAAGGGAAAAAATTAGGAACTATAATAAAAAAAATAAAAAATTAAAGTATAATAATTTTAATCTTTTGAATTAATAGGCTCTGTTTGACAGTAATATAGAAAAAAATAATAATTTAAATGATAAGATGAAAAATAAATTGAGGCCTGTGGTGAGACTCTCCATCTCATACTTAGTTTTGTAAGTATATGTTCTCTACCCTTCTTTATATTTTGTGAAAAAAAAATTCACCGTCACCTAAAGAAATTTTTTCCATGAAAGAAACCAAAAAGTAAGAGTTAATCTTACCACATTTCTCAACTTATTTTCCATCTTCTCACTTAAATTATTTTTTTTTTCATTTTCCATGTTAATAACTAACAGAGCTATAGTATCCAAAATTTCTATAGACCCAAAAACCAAAGCTGATTACGTCCCTTCTTTTTTCACCATCTCCTCCATATCTCCTCCCATGGAAGGAGAAGGGGAGGGATTCAGTTCTGTCTAATATATAATATTAGGTATAGTAATATCTCTAGATTTGAGTACATATATATGTATGTATATATTTGAATCTTTTATCAAATTTATTTATGAGGTTTTTATCTTTTCTTTTGTTAGAAATTTTGTCCTATTTTTCTTTGGGATAAATAGATATGTCTCAAGTCTCAACCAATACGAATTGGAGTGGAGATGACAAAGTCTGCTTGTTTGGGTGGAGATCTAACTCACATCTGCCACATTTTGTACTTGTTTATTTTTTGCTTTTTTGGTTGGCGTTTTGACGTGGATGCAGAGCCAGCTAAGATGGCATGCAACCTAGGCATTTGCCTAGGGCCCCACATGGGAAGGGGCAAAAAAAATTTAGGTATCGAATTGTAAGGAATTAAAGTTGAGGGGGCAGTTTAAAAAGTTAAATAAACTAATGTTAAGAAGGGAGGCAGAGAGTAGCCAGCTCCATTTCCCCTTTTCTTCCTTTTTATTTCTGCTGGAGCGCTCTGCTCTTTCTCTCTTTTTTACCCGGTTCTTTCTTTCTCCTCTCTAACTCCTCTCCATGGCTCCACTGGCCATCGTTCCACCTCCACAGCTTCATTCACGGCTCTACCCACTGCCCACGTGACTGAGCGTCTAAGCCTTCAAAAGTCCACCAAGGGCACCAATTTTATCAACCAAGGTTAAGATTCTTAAGTCCTAATTTTTTAATTTTTCATTTTCTCTTTTCCATTTCTTTCATATTTCTTGATTTTTAATTATTTAGCAATTAGTATGATATTGATTTGTTGATTGTTGATTTTTTGATTATTTATTGATTTTATTCCATATTTCTTGATTTATAATTATTTAGCATGATATTGATTTGTTGGTTTATTTTTGCTAAATCTAGTTTAGACTTTAGTTTAATCAAGTCCTATACTAGTTTTGCCAATAGGTATATTTAGCATGATATTGATTTTATGATTATTTAGGAGTGAGTGGTCTTACATATCCAGTTGATAAAAAACGAAGCTTTAGTGACAAATTATATACTCGGTATTTGGCAAATGGGAAAAAATATGATAGGCTGTGGTTAGTTTACTCACTGTCGAAGAATAAGCTATTTTTTTTTATTGTGTATTATTTAGAAAATGGGAGTTGTCAAGCCCTTTAACTACTGCGGCTCAAGGGTATAATGATTGGAATAATATATATTATAGACTTATAGAGCATGAAACGAGCAATGAACATATTCGTAGCATGACATCTTGGACGAAAGCGGAAGTAAGACTAAAAAAAAGGGTTACAATTGATGCTTTTCAAGAAAGGGCTATTAATAAAGAGAATGAATATTGGAGAGATGTTTTAAAGAGAATTATGGTTGTTGTCAAAACTCCTGCTAGTTGTAACTTAGCTTTCCGTGGAGATAATGAGAAGATCGATGACAAACAAAATGGAAACTTTTTAAAGATTATTAATATGATTGTGGAGTTTGATCCAATAATGCAAGAACACCTTAGGCGTATATGGAAGAAATAGATTCGAAACCATTATCTTAGCCATAATATTCAAAATGAGATGATACAATTGCTAGCAAATGTAGTAAAAAAGAAGATCCTTCAAATTGTAAAAAATGCGAAGTATTTCTCTGTTATTCTTGATTGCACTCCGGATGTTAGTCACGAGGAGCAAATGTCACTTGTAATAAGATGTGTAAATGTTTCTACAAGTCCTATACAAGTGGAAGAGTTTTTTATTACATTTGTGAAGGTGGTTGAGAGAACTGGAGAAGCCATATTTCATGAACTTAAAAGATTGCTTAAGACTTATGAGCTTGATTTTAACAATGTGAGAGGACAAGGTTATGATAATGGTTCAAACATGAAAGGAGACAACAAAGGTGTACAAGCTAGAGTTTTATGAGAATATCCTAAAGCATTTTACACTCCATGTGGTTATCATTCTCTTAATCTTAGCTCGCCCTTTGTGATATGGTTATGAGTTATCCACAAGCGAAGACATTTTTTGGCGTGGTACAACGAATTTATAAATTATTTTCAGTTTTGTCCATCTTTTATTCACTTTATTAATTTATTTACTTTATTAATTTATCTACTTTAATTTATTTACTTTATTAATTATTTTATGGTTACCAATAATTTCAGGTTCAACAAAGCGATGGGAGATTTTTAAGCAATATGTTAAAGATCGTGATGGAAATGGTCTCACTCTTAAATCATGGTCGGATACACGTTGAGAAAATCGTATTGCTAGTGTTAGAGCAATCAAATTTCAAGCACCACAAATAAAGCAAGCATTGGAGCATTTGTCGAAACATAGTAACAATGCTAGCACTATGAGTGATGCCAAGTCCTTATCTGAATATGAAATGAACTTTGATTTTCTTGTTGATATGGTTATTTGGTATGAGATATTAAATAAGGTTAACAAAGTTAGCAAAGTACTTTAACAAAGAGACATGAATATGGACGTGGCTATAAATCTTTTAAAAGGTTTCATTGTTTTTTTGAAGAATATCGAGAAGAAGGGTTTGAGAAACCCAAAATTGAAATTGAAAAGATTGCCGTTGAATTAAATATTAAATCCCAGTTTCGTGAGTCACGTACTCGTACCAAAAAGAATTTTTTTGATTAGAACGCAAGGAATAAGCAAATAGAGTCTGTGGAAAATGCATTTAGAGTCACATATTTCTTATTAGTTATTGATAATGCTATTTCTTCACTTAATAGTAGATTTGAACAATTTCAAAAATATGAAGAGACTTTTGGATTATTGTTTAATTTGAGTAAGCTAAAGACTTTAAGCGATGAGGAGTTGACGCGTTCTTGTGATATCCTTGGAACGTTTTTGAAACATGGAGATGACAGTGATATTGCTGCGGTCGAGTTGTTTTCAGAACTACAATTGCTAAGAAAATCATTACCTGAAGGCACAATGAAAGCAATTGAAGTTTTGGGGTATATAAAGATATGCATATTTGTTTCCCACATGCTTGGGTAGCTTATAGAGTTTTAGTGACTATACCAGTGACAGTTGCTACTGCA
This sequence comes from Lonicera japonica, assembly GCA_021464415.1. Taxonomy (NCBI): domain Eukaryota; kingdom Viridiplantae; phylum Streptophyta; class Magnoliopsida; order Dipsacales; family Caprifoliaceae; genus Lonicera; species Lonicera japonica. The sequence continues at coordinate 90,515,645 of CM038463.1, read as the reverse complement.
GAGAGAAGTTTCTCAAAGTTGAAGTTGATAAAAAATTATCTTCGATCAACAATGTCATAATATAGATGAAGTGGGTTAGCGATGTTATCTATTGAAAAAAGAGTATTAGGTACCATTGATTGTAGTGATGTAATTACTAATTTCGCATTTCAAAAAGCACGAAAAATAGGCTATTAGATTATACTAGGATTGTCTTGTATATTTTTATTACAAACTCGAAGATTTATCTATTAATCTTATGTTAATTGTTGTCTTAATTATTATTATTATTATTTTATTTGGTAATTGATTGGTTTTAGTTTTTGGAGTTATTTGGTTTTAAATTATTAATTATTATGATTTTAAGATTATTTTATTGAAGAAGATAACAATGATACAGGGCCCTATTTTTCGTAAATATTAAATTTCGCTTGGGGCATCACTTTCGCTCAAGCCGGCCCTGCGTGGATGAGGGTGCTTTTTGGATGGCTTCCCTTGATCGTGTACAGAAAATAGAGAAACGTTATCTTCAAAATTTAGCTTCAAGTTTTATGAACATAAAATGTTCAAAGTCCAGCTTCAAATTCTATATTCTAATTAATATCTCTCTACGCAAGGATAACAAAATTTGCCCTGCGTTGCATAATTAATAAGTTCAACAAAGCGGTTCGGTGCTTGTATATAAAGTCTAATCTCCTATAGAGATAGAGAATGGAGAGAAAGAGAGAATAGATAGAGAGAAATAAATTTTTATTATTTCTTGGTGGTTATATTACACATAGAATTAAGATATATATACAATCGGAGAAAGACAATATAAAACATTAAAGAAGAATCGTAGGGCATAACTATGATGTTGTCTCTAATGGAATCCCTATGTTAATGGGATCCAATGTTTAATAGCATCCAATGCTAACACTCCCCCTTAAGTTGGGGCATACACATCAACCATGCCTAATTTGACCAGTGAGTCGTATAATGCTTTTCTCGAAACCCCTTTTGTAAGGATATCTGCAAGCTGCTCTTCGGTGGGGACGAAATGAAAGCTAATTAGGTTGGCATCTAGCTTTTCCTTTATGAAATGATGATCAACTTCCACATGCTTAGTATGATCATGCTGGACTGGATTCTGCGATATATCAATGGCTGCTCGGTTATCACAATACAACTGCATAGCGTTTTTGGGTTTGAAACCCAGATAATATAATAGAGTTCGCAACCACAGTAATTCGTATACTCCATGAGCCATCCCCCTGTACTCAGCTTTAGCGCTTGATCTAGCCACAACTTTCTGCTTCTTGCTCTTCCACATAACAAGATTACCTCTTACAAAGGTAAAATACCCGAAAGTTGATCTTCTATCAGTAACACTCCCGGCCCAATCTGCATCGGTAAAACCACAAAATTCGAGACAATCATTGTGTTTAGAAAACAGCACCCCTTTTCCTGGAGATGACTTCAAGTATCTCAAAATTATCTTAACAGTATCCATGTGGCTCTCACTTGGATTATGCATGAATTGACTCACCACGCTCACGGCATAAGTTACATCTAGTCTGGTATGAGCCAAGTAGATTAAACGCCCAACTAGTCTCTGATAGCGAGCTCAGTCAGTCGGTATTTGGTCTGGATACTCTGCTAAGCAATGATTCTGTTCAATAGGGGTGTCAACAGGTTTGGAGTCCAATATGCCAGTTTCAGCCAATAGATCAAGAATGTATTTCCATTGACACAAATAGATTCCTTCACTCCCCCTTGCTACTTCAATCCCTAAGAAATACTTAAGTTCACCCAAGTTCTTCATTTTAAACTCTGAGGCCAACTGTTTTTTCAGTCTATCAATCTCAACTGTATCATCACCAGTGATTACCATATCATCAACATAAATAATTAGAGCAGTTACCTTCCCTTGTTGGTGCTTGAGAAACAAAGTATGGTCTGAGTTACTCTATCTATAACCCACCTTCTTTATGAACTGGGAGAAACATCCAAACCATGCATGATGTGACTGTTTGAGCCCGTATAATGATTTTTTCAATTTACAGATAAAATTACTAGGAGAAGCTGCCACATATCCAGGTGGGAGAATCATGCAAACTTCCTCAGCTAACTCTCCATGAAGAAATGCATTCTTGACATCAAACTGTTGTAGAGGCCAATTAAAACTCGCCATAAGTGATAGTAAGACCCAAATAGTATTCATTTTACAACCAGTGCAAATGTCTCATCGTAGTCTATTCCATACGTTTGAGTAAATCCCTGAGCTACTAGATGTGCTTTATATCGATTCACAGATCCATCTGCATTATGCTTCACAGCAAAAACCCAACGACAACTTACAGCCTTTTTGCCTTGTGGTGAGGAAACAAGTTGCCAAGTATTATTTTTCTGCAACGTCTCCATCTCTTCATCCATTGCCCTTTTCCACTTAAGATCACCCAAGGCATCCTGCACTTTATTAGGAATTGATACAGTAGATATTTGATTTACAAATGACTCATATGACTTAGATAATCTGTCAGTGGAAATATAATTTGCAACTGAATACTTTGATTTTGCATGAAGGGTAGGTTCATTTCTTTTTGGTGGCTGACCCCTGGTTGACCAATTAAGTAATACGTTAGACTCGCTACTAGTAGGGGAACATATCTCAAATGAATGATCTTCAGTGCCAGGGAGTTGTGGATCGAGGGTATGATCGATAGTGGATGTGGAGGGGACATATGTGATTTGAACTTCCTGTGTTTGAATTGGAACTGTCTGTGTATCATCTTCCTGTGAATTTTCATCCTCCTCATTACGAGATGGCTCTTCAAAATATAAATGCTCCCCCTGAAGGGCAGAGACGGTGAGGAGAAATAACTCATGTCTTCGAAGAAAGTGACATCCATGGTGACATAATACTTTCGTGTAGGTGGATGGTAACACTTGTACCATTTTTGAGATCCCTCATAACCTACAAAAACACACTTAATTGCTCTAGCATCTAACTTGGACCTTTGGTTTTTAGGAACATGGACAAATATAACGCAGCCAAAGACACGAGCTGGGAGATTATAAAATGAAGGTAATGACATATGAGATGCAAGTATCTCAAGTGGAAGTTTTCCCTGGAGTACACTGGAAGGATGACGATTAATGAGGTACGAGGAAGCTTGTACAGCATCACCCAAAAGGTATTTAGGCATATGAGAGCCAAAACGAAGTGCACGAGCCATATCAAGCAAGTGACGATTTTTTCTCTCAGAAACTCCATTTTGTTCGGGTGTTTGTGGGCACGTAGTTTGGTGAATAATGCCATGTATTTGGAGAAATTCACTGAAAGCATTATTGATATACTCCTCCCCATTATCGGACCGAAGAATTTTTATGGTGCTATTATACTGTGTGTGAATTAGATTGCGAAAAGCTTGAAAAATTGGAAAGACTTCATCTTTAGTTTTAAGAAGAATTACCCATGACAGTCTCATACAATCATCAATAAATAACACAAAATACCGCATACCAGAAATAATGGACTCTTTAGAGGGACCTCAGACATCAGAATGAATAAAGTCAAAAGGGATAGTACTTTTATTAAAAATTCTGGGAGAATAAGTAGCACGATGACTCTTAGCAATAACACAAGTTTCACACTGCAAAACAAATTCGTCAATACCAATAAATAAAGTAGGTATAGTTTTTCTCATAACATTGAAAGACGGATGCCCTAGACGGCGATGCCATAACCAGACCTGACGCAATTTCTCAGAATTCAAAATTAAAGCGGTGCGGGACGGTGCTTCTGGTCTTTCCCCAGCATACATCTAATCCAGGTGAAACAATCTGCCCCTCATATACCCCTTTCCAATTACCTCCCTGGTTAGAAGATCCTGAAAAAGGACATACATGGGATAAAAAATCACAAAACATTGGGATTCGGTATTTAATTAGGAAACAGACAATAAGTGATGGGATAAGGTAGGAACATATAGAACATGGTGAAGTTCTAAAGTCGGGGTAATACGAACTGACCCTATTCCTAACACAGGAAAAGCGTCACCATTTGCATTAGTAACACATGACACTGGTAGGGGAAATAATTCAGTAAAAAAATGATTTATCATAAGTCGTATAATCAGATGCACCAGAATCAATAATCCAAGTATCATAATTAACAAAATGAGAAACATTTAATGTCATACCAATTTTACCTCGACCAGCTATAGATGCATTGGGAGTAGTTTCTGTTGGCGTATAATGGCCCTGTCCAGTTATTCCATAAAAATCTGGCTCTGGAACCAAATGAGCAATAACTGCTTTCTCTTTGTTATGATAACTTTGCCTTTGAGGTCTAAGATGTGGATTCAGCTTCCAACAAGTTTCTTGAACATGTCCCAATTTATTGCAGTAGGTACACTTTGGACGATTTGAACCTGATGGTGGGCGTTGTTGATGAAGCAAATTTGAACCTTGCTGTTGACGGTAAGGTACTAGTGGCTTAGATTGGATAGCCAGGCTAGAGACTTCAACCTGTGCCTGTTGGAGACTGTCTTGTTAGGATTCATCCTTGCAAATATATGCAAACACTGCAGTCAGGCTGGGAGGTTTGGTCATGCGAAGCAACTCTCCTTTAGCACTTCCATGTTTAGCATCGAGTCCTCCCAAGAAGGCATGAACCCTCTCAAGTTCCTTTTTCTTTTGGTACCACACAATACATTCGGGATGCTTGATCGTACAAGGGCGTTTCTGATCAATCTCTACCCAAACATTCTTCAGTTTAGTAAAGAACACCGATATTGGTTGCCCATTCTGTCGCATTTCAGCAGCTTTGCACATTAATTCATGAACCTGGATGAAGTCAAATTCATTGGTGTAAAGGTCCCCTAATGTATTCCATATGGCTTCAGAGGTTTCACACTCCTCTACCATATGTAATACATCATCAGTCACTGTTTTGAACAAAACTGACATTACATACCTATCATTATCTTCCCATTTCATAAATGCCTCAATATCTGTTTCACTAGGAGCCTTGATTGCTCCAGTTACATGCTCTATCTTATGTATTTCTCGAAGAAAAACCGACATTATTTTCTTCCAAGTACGAAAATTGGTACCATTGAGTTTAGTACCTCTAAAAGACCCTCTTTCCGAACTTCGAACAAACACCTCAAGCTTTTGGATCTGTGTTTCGCTCATGATTACTCAAGATTTTAGGATTAGTTTGCAAGAGTCAAAGGTTTTTGGGGCAGACTTTTGGGGCTAACAAAGGGAAATATTTGTTGGATCAAAAACAAAAAACAGAAACTTTTTTGGATCAAAATGTAAAAAACAGAAACCTATCTGGACCAAATTGCGAATAACAGAACTTATCTGGACCAAATTGCGAATAACAGAAACTTCCAGGGTCAAAAAGTGAATAACAGAAGAAACGGATCAAAATGTAAAAAACAGAAACCTATCTGGACCAAATTGCGAATAATAGAACTTATCTGGACCAATAAAAAACAGAAATCTATCTGGACCAAATTGCGAATAACAAAACTTATCTGGACCAAATTGCAAGAACTTATCTGGACCAAATTGCAAATAACAAAAACTGCCGGCGAGGCGTGAAGGCGCGTGAGCGGAGCGTTGATTTTTCAAGCCGCGCGTGAGAGCGCGTGTGATCGTTTGAATAGAAAATGAATGAACTGAACTCGTGAGATGATGGAGATGATGAATCGAAGACGACGGCGCTTAAAGGCGAAGTCGATCTCGATAACTCTAAACAAGAGAGATTTATATCCTCTGATACCAAGTCAAATTTTCTATGGAAATAGAGAATGGAGAGAAAGAGAGAATAGAGAGAGAGAAATAAATTCTTATTATTTCTTGGTGGTTATATTACACATAGAATTAAGATATATATACAATTGGAGAAAGACAATATAAAACATTAAAGAAGAATCCTAGAGCATAACTATGATGTTGTCATCTACTTATGATGATGTCTCTAATGGAATCCCTATGTTAATGGGATCCAATGTTTAATAGCATCCAATGCTAACATATAAGTGTATAACAAATTACATCTTACCTAATATCAATAATTACTATCTCCATTCAAAATTAGGACCCTGCTTAGACACTTAATTTGGACAATAATAATTGACATATGATACCTTTGTATCAATATTAATATTTTCAAAATTACAAGGGACAATGGAAGTTAAAGCTATTTTCCCCAACATTATGAAGTCAAAACTAAAGTAACGTAAATACCAGTTTCCTAAAATTTTGTATACTATCAAATCTCCTCAATCAAAAAAATTCAACGTCAACGTGACAATGTTTTAAAACAAAAATAAAAAATTAAGGCCAAACAGACTTTAAATTTCTTGATTTTCTTTTATAAAAAGACAACAAAAGGTAAACATAACAGTATGTTTAATGAAGGAGAACGGATGGGGAACATTGATGCCAAGCGGAATAGCACCAAGAAACATGTACATAAATATCAACTATATTGTGAAGTCTTTTAACTTATTGGCATTTTTCCAGTTTAGCAAATATTTAGTTCGTTAGAATATAATTCCACAAAGCCTTTTCATTTCTATTTGAAAAAATCTAACCCTTGCACTTACACTGCTAGCCGGTAAGACCTTTACCCAATTCAGAAAAGGTTCCGAGTTTGAGTCTTTATCTGGGATTGTATTAGAAATTTTTTTGTTATTATTGCAATAAAAGAGACTTACTTCTTTTTTTAAAAAAAAATTAGAAAAGAGAAGAAGTTATTTTATCTTGGCGGTTCATTTCATATTTTACAGGGTAAATCAACATGGATCATATGTAGACACCTAAAATTTCAGCCACATCAAGTTTAAAGCAGCATTCAATATCAGCAGCCCATCTGCTGATAAAGTCCCTAATGACATTATACGTTGATGAATATCCAAATCTTAATTGTTTCTTCACAACTCAAATCAATAGTCTTTCAGTTATTGCACAAAAATTAACAGAAAGATGAACAAAATCAAAGTCGTCCCTAGTAAACATTATATGTTGAATACAAGTTCTTTGAATCCTTCTTTAAACTTGAAAAACAATTTCAATACCCGGCTTAACTTAATGATCAGCAACTGGTGACAGTATTAAATGGGCAGATTTAAAAAGAACAATCAAATAAGTAAAAGGTACCACCACAAGGCAACTATCGTTAATTAACCAGGAAAAGAACAACGTTCAGGCCTGACCAACAAGGACATCCTTGTAAGGGGTTGCCTCTGCTGCTTTTGAAGAACCTTCTTCTGCCTGTCTTTTTCTCCTCCTCTGTTCTTCTATTATGAGTGGGACTTGCCCTTCCCTCTCGCAAACCAACCGCTCTTGTGCTCCACCTCGTAGTTTCTCTAGCCGTACTCCGTCAATTTGCTGCATCTTGAATACTTTCACCACGTTTGTTATTCCCCCAATAAAAAGCAATAAGCTTCCGAATATACCAAACCATATCCAGTTCCAACCCTGCGTAAACAAAAATCCGAGCCATTACACTATTAGAACTACATTTTGAACTCTTTATTTATTTGTTTTTCACTTAGAAGATATCGAATTTGTGATTGATTGGGCTTTACCAATAAAGGGACACCAGTTGATCTACCGTGCTCTCGGCGATCAAGAATAGCTCCAATCATGAACAACAAGCTACCCATCAAGAATGGAGTATGGACACACTGTTGCAAGACTTGGACATGACCATCTGCTCTCTCGTAGATCTGGCATGCATTGTGGATTGATCCCAGCAGCCACAAGGCCGGGCCAGCAATAAGCATATTCAAAGCGTGCTTCTCCAAATGCTCATAACCACGTACTTTTTGTTCCTGCATTTTGCAGATAGTTGCAACACATAAACAACATTCGACTTATGTACAGATATGCATAAATGACCTCTTTGTTAACGGATAATTCTGAACCACCAGGACTCTGGAAAGAGGAATAGAGTTAGCTTTATGAAAAATAGACGAGTCAACTCGCTTATCATCTCTGGGAATTTTGACAGAAATTGCAACAATATACTAACTATTCAGATCAGTTCTTGCAATTTCTCCGAGAGTAAGTCAATGTCCATGACTTACAAGTTTTATAATTCTTACAGGGTATGTGCATCCACAATGGACAATGGTTCAAGAAAGTAGGGTAAGTAGTGTCAATTTACACTGGGTAAAACATTGTTCCATAGGATAGCTGCATGGGAGATCAAATTAAATTCGGCCAAGTTCCTTACCGTACACATTACTGTAATGCCTTTGGCCATCCCACGCACCTGTGAAATGCTCGGGAAAGGTATCCACGTGGGAGAGAGTTTTTCTCTCTACTTCTCTTTTAATCTCACACACCTTTTTTTCTCTCTTATTCACAACCACAATAATTATTCTGCTTCACTCTTATTATACTACCAAGGTATGCCCGTGCCTTCACACTATTAAAAGATAAAAATTGATAGGATATCTTGTGTAGTTCGAGAAAAAAAGATATAACTTAAAAAGCGTGGTAATTGATAGATGATCTACTATTGTATACTACTATATTGCAACAACAATAATCAACTTCCCTTTAACATTATGTGCAAAACAATATTCGAGGGAGCAAGGTGAGAATTTATCAACCGCCAAACCTTCCTTATTTTTTTAGGGCACTTGTAAATGCCGAGTTTGAAATAGGAAAATTCAATTTTTAAAATGAATTAGAAATTTTAACAATTTTTCTTTTTGAAAGCAAACACAAATTACGTCAATGAACATCATAACATACATCAAGTAAAGAGAAAGTTAAGCTTGTCCTCAAGCCAAATAGTAAAGTCACCTAAATTTGTACTACAGTTGTGGGCAAGAGCGTGAGCTACAAAATTACAAATTCTAGGAACCTAAAACCATACTCAAAAATTTTATGAAGCAAAAGCCCAAAAGATCAAATGTTGCTCAACAAACTTTAAAAAATCACCATATATCACCACTCTGTCAAATAGTGACTCAAAAAAATTAAAGTCACTGTTATTACTTTCAAATTAATAATGTAATTTACTAGATCCAACTCACTTAAGAGTCCATATTCTTTTTACTGCAATAAACAGAAAATTAAGAGCCCATATTTAAATTTTGCATTTTTTCAATTTTTAAGATTATCCTAAGGTTAAGAATAAAACCAATTTATTATTATAACATTTATTAGATTACGTAAAAATAGAAAATTGAATTATCAATTTTAGACAGAGGAAAAAAATAATGGTAAAGGAGTCAAATTTTATGAGTAAGTGGGCTAGTCTACTTGGAGAAGCACCGGCTTGAATCTAAGTGAGATCTTAGGTTTGAATTTCACCCGGAGGGTTTTGGGGAATTTTAGTTTGTTTATAGTTAAAGGGAGGAGACCTAATAGGCTTCTCATTTTTGTTATTTTAAATAAAAGGGGCCAAATTGTATGAAGGTTTAATTTTGTTTTTCTTAACACATAAGAGTGAAAGTGGGCCCGTGAAGTATATGGGTGAGAGAGGAAGGGTTTGGTGAAATTTTATTTATTGGTAATTAAAAGAAGAGACTTAGGTGATGTTTGTTTTTATTTTTTAATGCTAAATGAAAGCCTATTCGGCATTAAGAGGTGTAATTGATATTTGTTTTCTTATCTTTTAATGTTGAATTGAATTAAAATTCAACATTAAGTATTAAGAGGCAATTCATGCGCTAAATGCTTAATTTAACTTTAATGAAATTTTATTCCATTGGTACCCCTATTCTTTTGAGTCATTAAATAGATTTATAAAGCACTAATAAGGATAAAATTGTAACATGTCATATATTCAGTATTCATAACTAATTAAAACCAAACACATTTTTCAAAAGTTCCATTCAACATTAAGCATTCATAATTTAACATCCAGTATTCAACATTCAAAAGCTAAAAAGCCAAAGAACCCCTTAAACCTCCCGGGCCAAATTTTATGGAGGTTTAATTTTATTTTTCTTGACACATAACAGTGAAAGTGGGCCTTATATGGGAGAGAGGAAGATATAAAAAAGTTGTTGAAGAAATGCCCTTGATAATAGTTAATATTACCAGCATGCTAATGTTAAGCCAAGAGCCAATCATTGCCCTTAGATTTGTGTGAGTTTGTTTCAACCCTTAGATTTAAAAATTAGTAGTCAAAATCAATGAACATTAATTAAAAATCTATACTGCACTATATATAGATTATCTCTATTCACTGTACCATGCACTATTTTAACACCCCAAGTAAATAACCATACACCCGAATTTGCTATTGTGGATCGATGGTCTAATCCCATATGATCAGATTGAGTTATAGACTAATAACACTAGGTCCGAAGACTCACATGACCATTTGTAATTTTGTACTTATAGTGGGTTGCACAATTAGGCTAAAATGTAGTACTTGTTTATTTTTCTTTCCCTTTCTAGAAGATCTATCTACAATACTAACAATAGGAGATGTCAAATGCTTAAAACGTATTTTCTTTAATTTATTTTTCTTTTTTTTGTAGTACTAAGCATGAAATAATTAATTCCCAAACTGTGAAGAAGAGCAAAGGGTCTATAGGAACAAAAAGATCTTTTACTCTTTTTTTTTTAACATATAATTTACAAAATGGAATTCCCTTGGCTTCCAATTGAAGTAGTAGAATAATTACCTATATTTTGGGTATGCAAATGCCATTATGCCAATGTGGGTGGACTAATTAGTAGTACCACGGCGAGACATTTCGCATTAAAATGTTGCAGATTAAATGCCCCAAATGTTTGTTGCAACTGAGACCTCTTCGTTAACTCGATCATTTATTTATATATATATATATCGATGATCAGGGAGGGATGGGATATAAAAACCCTAGACTTGCTAGCTATGTACATGGGTTTGCTAGCTATATATATCTCCTTTCTAAATTAATTCCAAGGAAAAATCACAATTGACAGTTACAATTATATAATAGAAACTTAATAAAAAGACAGAGAGAGAGAGAGAGTGAGGTAATAATGGGATAGGAATTAATTAATTACCGACCTGAATGAAAAGAAAGAGGAACCCTAGGAAAGAAAGGAGTGTCCCCAAGGCCTGAAGAAGGGGAACCGCGAATTCGACAAGCATGAGCTGGAAATCGAGTCCCATCAAAGGGAAGCGATAATCGATTACGGCGAGATGAGCAACGAGATCGTGAGTATTGACAACAATAATGAAGGAAAGGGCTACAAGGAGAACAACAAGGCCAGATTTGGATTGATTGGAGAGATGAAGGGATAATCCAGTTAAAAGCAAGATGGTAGCAAATACGTATAGACCGGCGTTCATGTACTCTGATCTGTTTCGAGCCAGTCGTGGTCCGTACATTCTGCTTTCGCGTGCCGACGCTAACTTCACCATTCTCGTCGATCGTCTCGATACTACCGAAAACAAAGAACAAATTCCTGGGATAAGGGAGGAAGAAGAAATATACTTGTTAGGGTTAATTTGATGTCAGGTTGTGAAGTGAAGGTAATGTAGACTACGAGAGAGGGAGAGAAGAATGGGGGGTACCGGGGGGGGGGGGGGGTGTGATGTGATATGATACGTGTCTTCGTGCATGCAGTTACATGAAGGCCGCCTGCTGAATTTCCAGGGAGTTGAGCACGTGGCTTTTGTGACTTAGGATGCAGTTTATCCTTGTGGAGTCAGGATTTTATCATTTATGCTGCCAGGATATAACAGCATCTTTATTAGGCCGTATAAAAATAGTTAATTTAATATTATGTAAAATTTATATATTTTGTTATTTTAATAATTATGTAAAATTAATGTTAATTAAGTTTTTGTGTATAATAACTGTGTTGATTCTAAAAATTGAAAAGGCATTTTACATCACATAATCAAATGAGCGGATCAAATGATTAACACAATAAATGCAACAAATTCATTAGAGACAAAAACGTATAAAGGAGGCTGGTTTTTCCTTCTCTGTGGAATAGAGTAATCAAATGATTAACACAATAAATGTAACAAATTCAATAGAGACAAAAACGTATAAAGGAGGCTAGTTATTCCTTCTCTGTGGAATAGAGTTTGCTCAGGCTATATAAGTTTTGCGGGCACACACGGTCTGTGATTTGCACCCTCCTGCAGGCCTGTGTGCGCGAGAGAAAGTCTCTTATTTTGAATCATTCAATAAGGCACTCACTTGAGTTTAGTTATAAACCCGTAAAAATCTTTTCATTTTTTCAATGTAGGACTTCCTACTTTCATTTGTATTTGTCCATTTCAACTTGATCATTTTAGGTGACAATTTCTCATTCACCCCTTAACTATTTTGAGCATATAAATATACGATTTCGATGTACTCATGTGGGAGAACACAAATATATTAAGAACTTTCACAACCAAGTGCAAAGTCTTATTACAAATTTGCCCTCAAAATGGTGGAAAATGTGTTTTCATATACCCATTTTCTAACATATAGTACCTTATTTTCTTTTTGTTTTTTTGGATCCACGCCACCTAAAATACATTAAAGTTGTCGATTCCATGTGCTTCCAACATAAAAGAAAGATGATCAAAAATTCGTGGACCATAAAGTCATTTGAAAGAGTTGCATATTTAAAGACATATTTGGCTGCAAAGTTATCACTCAAAGCAAACATGAAATCCCATGATCATCTTTTTTTTAGAGTCTATGCACGTCGGAAAATTGTTAGACCTAGCTTGTTTTATCTTTTGTAAGACATTTTTCGAGTATATGTTGTCATCTTTAATAGTTGTGTGTTTTCAAATATACCATAACTATTTTGAAGCGTTGCTCATCACTAGTTTGGGGCATTAGTCATTTTTGGTTATGAATGTCTATATAATTTGATACAGTGGATGGTTTTTTCTTAATGTGTATTATATTTCAGAATATTAGTAAATCACTCATAATTTTTTAATTTCTTACACAACAACAAATGTATATAAACCACCCTAAATTTATATTTATATGAAAATGAGTTTTTGTAGTTGTTACTGAGAGAAAGAAACATGTAAGGATAAAGTGGTAGTTTTTTGAATAGCTTTTGCTGAGACTCTTTCAAATATATTATTATTTTGTGTTGATTTTTTGAAAGTTTATACTTGTTAGTGAGAGAATGAAACATATAAGTACATAAAACTCATATTGTTTTCCTAGTTTCTTTATGCATTATCATTCGTCTTGTGTTCAATCAGATATATATATATATATATATCCTTAGACATAATATATTCTTTTTGTCATTCAGGTATATTATGTTTGTTTATTTATTCTTCTTGTCTTTATCTTTTATGCTCATAGTTTCTTTATAATTTCAATGCATTTTTTTTTCTAATATATATGTCCGTCAGCCTTCACATTCATCTTGTATATGTATTTAGGGGTGTAAACGGATCGGATACGAACTGGATAACACACTATCAATTATATGTATCCATTTTTAAATTTACTATCCAAATCCTTATCCGTATCCTTTCGGATAGTATATTAAACTATTCTTATTCTTATTCTATTGGATATCTCGAATTCGGATAATATCCCTATTCATTTTTCTACTTACATGTTCCCTATGTTTTACTAACCGAAAAATTAGCTCAATCTTAAAAATATATTTGACTACATAGTCCTTCAATTAAAGTCGCACATTATAAAGTTGTAACTCGAGAAATATAACGAAACATTGCAAAACGTTTTAAAATAATTACTAACGTTTTACGTCAATTTTTAACTCAAATAATGAATTTATTGTATTCCTTTTATATAACCCAATAAGATTTATGTTAAAATTATAATATATCTATACAGATCCAAATGACAAATCAAAGTTGATAATCATTACAATTTTAAATTTAATATGGTCTTGAAACTTTCATTTGAATAAATCACATATGTTGTAAATAGGTTTTCTCTTTCTTTTTTTTATAGGGTTTTACCTTTTTGGTTTAGTTTAATTTTATTTTATTTTGGTAAATTGTGGCCAGCTTGTACTCACCAAATTAAATCATATTCGAATTTTTTTAAATGGGGATATATATATATATATATATATATATATAATATGATAAATTATAGTGGATACATACGAATATACGTAAATCGGATATCCATAAATATGGATAATCCACTTCGAATACGGATTATCCAGATCAAATACTATCATTATTCACATCACTATCCGTTTGCTTAGATATTTATAAACATTATCTAAATCCTCTTTTTCAAATATCCATTCGGATAAATATTCACAAAATACGGATTCAAATTTGGAACGGATTCGGATTTTTTAATATTCATTTACACCCCTAGATGTATTGATATGATGCTCCTGTTATGAATGCTAGATTTATGTGGCTTCGGTATAGTTGGTAAGTTTCAAATTCTATAAGTTGTTTAGCTAACTATTTTTTTATTTTATCAATTTTCAAACCACTTAAATGCGTAAGCTTGAATATTTTGAAATTAACTTAATTTCATTATCCCCAGAGTAAATGAAGGCTAATTTTTATTTGACTACTAAATATTTAATAAGGGTAATCTTGGTAGAGGACAATTTTTTCGGAAATTAAGTAATAATTTTTGAATTTGTTCCTCCAAACTTTAAAAAATTAGTTATGCTACCGCAATGCCCCGGATTTTAGTTTAAAGAGTGAAAATTTGTTGGCTTTAGTCAATAACCCTATATTGGAAGATGTAGAGGTTCAATATAAACTAAAAAGATACATGTATATGTTAATTAGTATCAAGACTTTTTGAGATAAAATCTACACTTGTGGTCCAAAGGTAATTAAGTGGGGATAATATTGGTACAAGTGGAGATCCGCTGGCCCAACAAAAATCTCACTCTTCAAATTTGTAAAATGAAAATTATCTCCTCTCAAATTTTGTTGAGAATTTAGGATTGGAAAATCATTGCCCACTCATTCTTCCGATTAATCCTTTAGGATTTAATCCTAACATAAAATACCTCCCAATTTTATATAATAATAGATGTCACATAATATATATATTCCATCTCAAATTTATAGTACAAATAAAATAAAATCACATATTTATATAAAAAATTGAATGACGGTGATTTGTTGAAAATTATTTCTAAATTGTGCTTTTAATATTTTTTTTGGGATTGAATGGTATTACTCCATCCTTCTTAAGTTCTTGTTGTTTTCTTGTTTTGCTAGAATTCCAACACCTCAAGTTAAAGATATTATATTTTTGTAGTTTCTACATTAATTAAGTTAGGTATATAATTATTCTAAGAATTAATTATTTAATTCTTGTGTGATCTATATAATTGGCTTATTTTGTTTAGTGATTTATTAAGATAATAAATAAATAATGAGATAGTGATAAAGTTTTGAACTGTACGATTTTATTGAGGATAACAACCTATTTAATTATTTAGGATAAAATTTCTATTGAAGATTAATAACAATTATCTCTAATTAGTTAAAGATAACTCCCACTAACCCACTTTTATGGAAAGTGGGAGTTACATATAGGTATGTGAGGAATTGGGTCCTCTCTCTGCCATTAAAATACGTAACATACCATCAGTTACGTATTCAATTATTACAATACAACACATAAGCATATAGGCCAAGGGAGAGAAACTTATTCTTGCTGTTTAGAATTCTGCCATCGATATTTTCATCAATTTTGATATGGCTATGGAAGTTTTTTCCAATCTAATTATATATATATACATACATAGAATTATGTTAGTCCAATATCAATATATTAATTTGTATAGATGCATGAATGTTATCCGCAATTACGTTTGTTTATAGATCTATGCAAAATTGATTTACATTCGGTATCAGAGGCAGGTTTGAATACTGTCATAATTCTCGTATTATTTAAAAGATTAGTTTTGTTGTATTTGAATCAACTCATAAATTACAAATAATCCTAACTATATGATGACTACTAAATCCAATAATAATTTTATTGACAATAACACATGGATAATGATGCTTATAATTTGTAAACAGTATATTCATAGTGTTATTGTATTTATTTATTCATCTGAAATTTATTCTCTATAGAGAATAATTTTAATGACTAAATAAATATTAAGGAGCTTAATGTATTATTTGGTTAGGTGTGTATAAGATATCCAAAGATGTTGTATATATCTAATTAATTAATATACAACTCACTAAAGTTAAATATAAATACAGCTAAGCATCATAATTTGTATTTTATGGTTACTAACCAAAAGAGAACCATAATTATACATTGTATTTATATTACTAATGTTCGTGTTGTTACTTCAAAGCATTATTAATGATGTTGAATTTTTTTTGTTGTGAACTTCATTTGCATGCTTAATATGTATTATTTTCCCAAAATAACTAATTTATCATAATGTTTTTGAGTAAGTTTAGTTTACCGAAAGTGTACTAAATCTTGATTTGTGCTATTAATTAGTTGAAATTCTCACTATTAATGTCAAAAGTGTGAAGAAATAACTTTTCATAAAGTTTTAAACGAATCAAACAAATTAAGCATTATTTTTATGTAAATTATTGTTGCACATAATATGAAAATTAATGTTCCTCAAACTAATGATTATGTTTATGGATAATTGTGTATTTTTACTGTTTATGTTTCTATTGCAAGAAAGTTAATAGCTTATTTTACTATTATGCATTTTAATGATTCATGGTGCCATGTTTGAGTATATTTGTTATAATTGTTAAACTTGTTCAAAATTATTGGGATAAGAAAATTCTTATCCAATTATGTTTATTTCCATATCTACTCTCTATGTTATTTATATAGTAAAATAAATGTTAAGAGACAAAATAATAAATTTGTTGATTATCTAATAACAAGAGGAGTTATAAACAAAGTTATGAAATGCCTAAAAGGTAAATTATGTGAGTTGACTCCTTGATCAATCCACTAAAATAAAAGTTTAGGACTTATTATATTTTATTTGAAAAAACTGAAAGTTTTGAAAAAATAGAGAATAACAAGTTTGTGATTTGAATGTTTCGATCAAATTTAATATATTTTTTCTTTAAGTTAGTGGATTTACTCGGGTGGAAATAGTTATTTTTCAACCCAAAATCGAAATAAGATTTTTGCAACTTGGAGTAAAGAAATTATTATTAAGGTCATTATGATTATTTTATGTTGATACTAGTAATTCAAATCTTATGATTATTTTAAGGTTTCATGATTTGGTTTCTCTTTCCAAACATAATCATAATGGTATAGTTCATTTTGATAAAAGTTTTACCTAGTTGTTCAACAAATCTCATTTTGTTTCACTACAAGAATTTTTTTCATTTAAGTCACTTTCAAGTTTAACCTCGAATGACTTAATAGGTGGTGTTATAAAAAGTTCGTAAAAGTGACTTAAAAAAATCATAGGTTAGCGACAAAACACTCACTTAAAAGTGACTTAAAATTATAAAAGAAAATATAACTTTTGCACCTACTCATAATATATATACCTAGCTACAATACAATTTTATCAATTAATCCAATTAACAAAGCAACATTTTTTTTTCTAATGTTTCACCATTCAAAAATCCAAATCGATACAACCCTAACAAATATTGTTCCAAACAACTCAACAATCTATCAAAACAATTCCATGTAAACCAACACAATGGAAAAAGAACCAAAATAAATCCTCTAAGGATGATTACAATGATCTCTGCCCAATATAACAATGTGTAACAATGTAACTTTCCCTTTGTTCAAAAAGTGATTGAAAGAAAAAACTCAAGAGTCTTGAAAAGTCGCATACACTTTAGATTTTCAATAGCCTTAATACCTTTATTATCATCTCTAGCAGTCAACACCATCTTAATCGCATTTTAAGCTACTTTCTACATATTTCCAATCCAATCCCATCACTTAACCTCGTGTCACTACTCCATACCGTAATATAAACGAAATAAAATCAATCAATGGTTCATTTGATATGCTTACATGAAAAATAATTGGTGTGAAAAGAGGTTTATAACAAAAACCACTATGATCTATTATAAATTAAAAATGCCAGGAATTGGTTTCCATGGAATTGGTCTCCATATAATTCAGATTTCTTCGTGGCATAATTAATCCAAAACCCATATAAGAGTATTATCATTAGAAGAATTGACCACTTTATGCTAACTAGTTAACAAACAAAGTACGATTAGCCTACAAACAAAACATAACAAAACTAGGTAAATACCATAAAGTGGAGGAAATAATCCCCATACCAACCCAAGAAAGAGTATCCCTCTTTTAAAGAAAAGATAAATATGAGCTTATTACTATCATCATCTTGTTTCCCCCTGATATATTCCTTCTATTTCTACAGCTATCAACAAATTAACAATCTCCATCAATACTTTAATTTAGTATGTACATCTATACATATATAGTTATATACATGTATAGTCTCGATCTCTAAGTTGACTCAACGTAATACAATGTGAAAGAAGGAAAAACAGATATGGAGAAGGGGGAGTGAAGTATATTTGAATAAACTAAAACTACTAGAATTTCATTTATCTTTCAGATACACTAAATAACTTTTCAGCTTACCGAAATAATTTGCTCAAGATCAACTAAGCAGAATTAAAGTTGGCTTTCTACAAAGTAATATTCTTTGTGTTGATTCCTTTTTTCACCTGAAACAATACACTAAGCAAAATCAAACTCAGGTAGTTAAATTTTTTTTTCCTGAGAAAAAGTAGGGTCTAAGTCTCTCCCTTTTACTAAAAATAACAAAGAAACCCTTCCTTGCCGGGTTTGGGATGGGTTTTTTTTGTTTGTAATTAAAGAGATAGACTTAGACACCCCCCCTTTTTCAAAAATAAAAAATCTAATAACAATATGAGCCACCCTTACAAAAAAACTACGTTAGAAAGTAATTAAACCAGTTTATAGCACTAGTAAATAAATAAATAATGAGTACACAATTTAATTAACCTAGTGAATTCCATGAGAGAAAGCATTAGCTCTTACTATGGCTTTATTTGGTTGCACTAACAGTCCACTGTGCTCTTCCACCTACAATATATAGCATAATTATAAATATCTAATATTTACAGAACTGTATGAAAACAATATTTATTTAGACAAGTGAGTTATTTATTTTTTAAAAAGGAGAGAGGTAATTTCTGAAGATTTACAAAACTATATGCGAAGAATTACAGTAATTTTCCCAAAAGAAAAATCAAATGCAAGAAGTACTTGTAAAAATTTAACGTACCATCTTACTAGCCATTAAAATGTCTCGTATTGATTCCTGTGTGTAGACCACCTAGTAGATCTTTTCCTCGATATTTTAGAGCCATAATAAACTGTTAACATGGAAAGATTATAAATTTTTTTAAAAATGTTACAGATTATCATAATATTGAATACTCGATCGGCTCTAGGAATACCATGTACATTGCTATTAAGTCTCATAAAAAGAAAAAGGCTTTCTTGTAGGAATATATATATATATACAGTCTTGATCTGGTATGAATCGATCTAATAAATCAAATATTATCACTAATTATTGTATCTGTTAGGCTAGATAACAAAATAAACATTAATAGTATCTTAGACATTACTAATTATATTTATTTTTGTTAATAATTTACACTTCATGCCAATGGGCAGTGTGATGCTTCTCTTAAGTTGTGCCAGCATAGACACTATTGCTTGATTTCTAAACATAAAAATATAATTAAATGATTAGTAATATCATAAGAACAAAAAACAATAAAAGCGCATCCATATACCATCACAAATACATGCACTAAATGTTGTGAGAGAGATCATTAACCCCTTATTAAAAGATATTTACATCAGCAAAGCAACATTAAACCATAGCTTTTTTATCCAAATTTCTAAAGAATTCAGTCTTTTATTACAACTTCTAACCATTCAAACCAGCTAGAAATTTCAATAGGTACCCAAGCAACTCCTAGGAGCAAAGGAATTGATGTTGTCTCGTAAGATGCCAAATAAGAAACTTAGTATATATTAGCTTTATACATTGTCTTTAAGTTTGGAAGAGGAAAAGGTTTTGGATCTTATGTTTGTGTCGCTGATTATTAAGACGAAACTAGTTTATTACATTGAAGAGTTCAGTATAACTTTGTTTTGAAGATTGCTCCATTTTATGACTAGCTTAACATAATTATACAAACACACATTCACATAGTCAAAAACATAAACACTTGGAGTGCAAAAATATTGAAGGCTCATGGCAAATGTAAATACAGAAAAATCTGTCATTGTGGAGAGGAGAACGCAATTAATTAACAACAATTTTTAAAACCGAACATTAATAATTCAATTTATTTTCCATTGATGCAAATATGTGATTAAATTATAAAGATATATACAAACTTACAATTATAGAGAGATTATATGCAGCAATTAAAGGAACCTAAAATGTAAAAACTTAACAATCAAATTCTGAGACAATATCTACAGCAACTATCAATTTCAATTGAACTTTAAAGATCCCCAATTATAGTACCTGGATCGGATGAGAAAGAGATTAGGTTAGGCTCAAATCACTTTTTGATTTTTCATCAAATCCAATCAATTTTGTGCAATATCAAACTCTCAAAGTCGATTATAATTTCATCAAATTTGAATCGAAACCTCACAGTTGAGTCTGAATTCAAACAACACAATCGAATGTCAAAGAATGTAAGAATGAGAGAGATTATGGCATCAAATGGAAAATATCTTCGAGTTGAACCTCTCATAGTCGAATCGAATTGAAAACATCTTCGAGGAGAGAGATATTCACTGTGGAAGCTTTGATATTCAGTCTTAGGCAAAATTTGGTACATAAGAAAACAAAGCGCGTAAAAAGTAAATACACGATCCTTTTAATTCAATTAATATTTATTAGGTTGTTTATGCATATAAAGTATTATAAATTTATAAAAGTGACTTAAAGCCTATTACTTTTAATTAATTAAGTCACATAGTTAATTAACTTTTTTTTATAGAAGTGACTTATCTGATATAATTTCTTGTAGTGTTTGTTTTATGTTATTGTCAACAGTTTTAGAAATTTAAGTTTTATAATTTCTTTTAATTGAAACTTTTTGGCTTTACTTCCTAATTAATGATTGTGATTGAGAAAATTTTAGTTGATAAAAAATTAACTTTATTGTGTTATAAAAGATATAGTAAAATACTCAATTGGGTTATTTGAATCCTTAATTTTACTAATTATAATGAGTGCATAGATTTTATTAAGAAAAAATAAAAATCAAACACACAAATAAAATCACCATGGCAAATGAAGAGCTTTTTGAAGTTATATAGATATTGTAGATATTTGATCTTTATTTTGGTAGAGAAAATATTTTTATCATCTTTAAGAATAATTTTTTTTTCACACTATGATTATATTTATTATTGTTTGAAATAATAATGAGTCCCACAATATCATTTAGATATAATAGTGAAATATATAAATGACTACTAGTTGTAGTGAATTTATGCCTAGGATGATCAAATTAGTTATGTCTCTACTAATATCTAAACTCCTTAGAAAGTTTTGCATTTATTATGGATGTCTTAGCATAATAATATAGTTAAAAGACATAATTGTACACTTATGAATATAGTTAGGATTGTGAAGTAATTCATACCTATAATAATGTGATTTTTCTCTTAGAACCGTTATAAATGTTTTGAACATAGTTCATAGTAAGGCAATTTCAATAACCCAATTGAATTATGAATTGGAAAGGACCTTTATTTAAGATACTAATACGTTTAAGGTCAACCTAGCAGAACTAAGATTTTATAATTCATATGACTGAAAATGGATTTTCAAAAATCCAATAAGTATAAGTTTTACTTTCTTACCTTTAATTAGATAATTGTATAATTGGAAATGTCACATTTTAAAAGGGTGAAATAAGTGGGAGTAATTTAAGCTAATGTGGTGATTCAAATGTTAGGGTGGAAGATCTTTTAATAATAACTTTTAAATAAAACACTTGCTCATATTTAGTTATTGGATAACAATGAATAACTGAATGATTACCAACTCCATAATAAAGTTTTCACCATTAAAGTATAACCACAGACAATAACATTGAAACAATTTCAAAGTAAAAATGTTATTCATAATGGTTACATGATTTATTTATAATAATCTGAATTAAGATCCGGTTACTTTTGTCTCAAGTCTTTAGTATTAACGATTTTATTAAGTGGATTAATGTCACTAAAGAAAAGTTGATATAATAGAACATAATGATTGTACCAAAAAAAATAGAACATAATGATAATGTCTAGAAAGTCATTGAATTGCTAAAGGATAAAATCAAATTGTGTGTAAATGGTCTTTAAGATTAAACACAACTTTATTAGCAATGTCAAGCAACATAGAGTTATGACTTAGTTCCAAATATTCCACTTAGAAAGTAAGCATTAATTATAAAAGATTCTTCTAGAATGTATTATGAAAGATTACTGTTATAATCATTATTGCATTAGAAGTCCATTAGAACTTTTCTAAAATGGAGTTTAGTAAATGAAGCTTATATAATACATTTTTAAGATATATTAGAAATATGCAAACATGGTCTAAAAACTTAGGAAGTCAACTTATGTATTTTTGAAGTTAATCTCCACAATGGAATCTTAAATCTACTGATATCATTGTTTCTTTTGGTTTTAAATTAAAATTGTTTTAATTGCCATGTATACTATAAGATTAGTGAGAGTAAAATTATTTATAATCATATAAGTTGATGTTATTTTGCTTACTAGTAGTAAATTTGTTTATTGCATGAGATTAAATGTTTTCATTTATAAGAACTTTGAGATAAAATATGTTGAGACTTCCGTGTGATAAGAATATAATAATATTACGTGATTGTTAGGTTGTCTTATAATTAAGTATAAACCCAAAAGTTTAATAAATGATTTTTTGAATATGAAGGAATGTTCAGCCATTAAAAAATATGGAGGTCGAATTTTGTAGAATGCTTCGAGGCTATAAATCATGATTAATGATTGCGAAACTTTATTTCCGGACTTAGAGTCATGGATTATTTCTAAGCCACTGAAATTAATTATGATAGTGTCGTAATTGTCTTCTTTTGTAAAGAGGATATGTATTATTATAATGTTAAGCATAATTGAAATACCTTATCTAAAAGGAAGATATTCAGAAACCATTATTGCCAATTAAAGATAAAAGTATATAGCTTATGAATAATGTTCCATTGATAATGGCTATCTTAAAGATATTTAAAGAACATGCTTAAAGAATGAGTCTTAAAGATAGCTAATGGTAATTATTACTTGTGAATTGTTATATGCTTTTAACATGAGAAATAATTGAGCTCATTGAAAATGTTTCTGATTTTATTTATCTGTTAATATATATGTACATGTATTATTGAATAATAATAGGAAAAGTCTTTTGATAGGACTATTATCGAACCATTAAGTATAATTCTCGCTTATAGACCGTATTAGATAAATTATTAAGTGTTGTAGTACATGGAAGGGAATATGGCATCTTATTAACGTATAACCGCCATGACTCTCACTAATAGTTTATTTAATATAGTATTTATGATAACCATATTACAGAGACTGCTAATCTCGTATATTGTTCACGTAATAATTATTTGTTTAAATCACTAATTCTATGGGTTAAGTGGGAAAATGTAAGAATTAATTATTTAGGGGGGTGTATTCAATTCAGATTTTAAAAGATTCTAACTGACTTTTTAAAATCCGTGGATTCTGTTAAGTCTATGGATTGTTTTAAATCCATATAGAATTTGACAGATTTTAATGCATGGATTCTTTTAGATTTCTGCAGATTTTAATAAGTCCATGGATTTATGCAGATTTTAATAAGTTCATCAAAAAAATAAAAAATCAAAAATTAAAAGACAAAAGACAAACAATAAAATAAATTAATTACGAGTTTAAAGTAACATTATCAAAAATGTAAAGATAATTAACGAAATACATTATAAAAATTCATACTGCACCCACAAAATTAGACTTCTCACCCACTAGTATTTTTTAATGAAATTGACATGAATTGTTTTTAAAAATTTGAACGATAATTAGCGGTCTAACCATTTGAAATTATGTTAATGCGCGTGATAACCACATTAGTAAAAGAGAGAATAAAGACTTTATAGGGACGAAGAATAAATTATAATGTGTTCATCACATAATAAAAAATTTGGATTTTAAGAGAGAGAGGGGGAGGGGGAAGGGGGGAGAGAGGGGGGGGAGAATGTTGAGTAAAGTTCTTAAAAGAATTAGAAATCCATCTGAAATCTCTGGCTAAGTGAAAAGATTTCAAGATGGATTTTTATGTATAAAAAAGGCTTTACAATCCACCAAAATCCACCACTAATTAAAATCCTACTAAGTCATTAGACTTTTGAATACCATAAGATTTAGATGGATTTTTTAAAATCTTAATTGAATACATCAAGATTTTAAAAGACTTTTTAAAATCTCAATTGAATACATCAAGATTTTAAATGACTTTTTTAAATCTTAATTGAATACCCATTAACTTTAAAAGTCCATTAAAATCCTATAGATTCTAAATCCAATACACCCCCCTTAATTTTGTGACCCACATAATTGGTTTATTTTATTTAGTGATTTATTAAGATAATAAATAAATAATGAGAGAGTGGTAAAGTTTTGAACTATACAGTTTTATTGAGGAGAACAACCTATTTAATTATTTAGGATAAAATCTCTATTGGTTAGAGATTAATAACAATTAATCTAATTAGTTAGAGATAACTTCCATAACGATAGAAAGTGAAAGTTACAGATAGGTACGTGAGGAATTAGGTCATCTTTCTGCCTATAATATACGTAACATTCCATCAGTTACATATTAAATTATTACGATACAACACATAAGCATATAGGCCAAAGGAGAGAAACCTATTCTTGGTGTTTATAATTTTGCCATCGATATTTTTATCAATTTTGATATGACTATGGACCGATGTCAGTAGATCTTTCCAATCTAATTATATATATATACATACGTAGAATTATATTAGTCCAAGATCAATATATTGATTTATATAGATGCATAAATGTTATCCACAATTATATTTGTTTATAGATCTATGCAAAATTAATTTACAATTATTTCTCAAACTTTGGCTATATTGTGAATAACAATTTTGTTTTATCAAGATTAAGATCTAAATACTTCACTATATATTTTGAAAAAGAAAATAAAAAATTAAGATCATATATAGCTTTAAACTAGAAAATTAAACTATTAGTTCATTCTTCTCAAATTATGAGTTTTGGATTTTTTTTGGTCGAATACGAGGGCTCGTTTATTCGGAATTTTTTATTTAAAATTTAAAATTTATTTTGAAGTTGAGTTTTAAAAAGAAGGTTTTTAAATTTGATTTGTATTTGGTACAAAAAAACTAAAACTTATGAGAGAATATAAACTCATGAAAAAAACTCATAAAATAGTCACCATTTATTTTATTTTATAGAACTCGATGAGTTGGTTTCAAATATATATATTTTTATCTAATTCCAAATTTTGGATTTAAAGTTATGGTATTTAAAATTTTTTAAATGTTTTATGAGAGACAAAGTAAAGTGAATTTGGTTTTGGAA
Organism: Lonicera japonica; assembly: GCA_021464415.1. Lineage (NCBI taxonomy): Eukaryota > Viridiplantae > Streptophyta > Magnoliopsida > Dipsacales > Caprifoliaceae > Lonicera > Lonicera japonica. The sequence goes on along the minus strand of CM038463.1, from coordinate 90,490,038 downwards.
AGCGTGAAATGAGATTTTAAAAAACAAGTACCACACAAGAATATTTTTTTTAAAAGTGTTTTTAAGGCTCCGTTTGATTGCAAGGTAAAAAAGGAAAATAAATTGAGTTAATTTTGGTGAAAAAATGAAAAATAAGTTGAGTGATAGAGGTAATATCCTTTTGATTTTTAAGTTTTTCCATGAAAAAAAATTTCTTTGCTTGATGGTGAGTAAAAATTTTTCATTAAAAATATTAAAGGATGGGTGATATATACTCGTAAAATGAGTAACATCTTTCATCTTATTTTTTACCTTTTCACAAAAACTAACTAAATTTATTTTCCTTTTCCATCTTTGCAATCAAACGGAGCCTAAAAGATCAACCAAATACTGTTATAATTGATTCATTACACTATTAATTAAGTATTAGAATTAGTTAGTAAAATGTTATCACTCCGCTACAACGCATTCATTCACGAGTAAATAGTCGAATCATGAAAAGGTACGGTGAATAAACATTGTTACAGTACACAAGCATAGTTTATGACAACGACTGTGCTGCCGCTGCTGCATCTTACTACAATAATTTTATCGTCTATCTCACAAACTTGGATTTAATTATATAATTGTCAAATATTTAGGCTAATTCTGAACAACTTAATCAATTATATATGACCAAAATCCAACTATTTATACTAGGAGGACCAATTTAGACATTTATATAATTAAGTTTTAGCATATATACCCAAAAACTTTATGAATGTTTATGTAACACTAAATTAAATACATTTTCAATTATATCATGTTTGATATTTGGTGAGAAAATAAAGTTTATAATGGTCAAACGAAGAAATCTTCTCAATGTAAATGAGAGAATATTCAATACAACAGTTATAACGTCATATGTTATAACACATTTAATGAAAATGTAGGAAATCAACGACTCATATAATTGAAGAGAGAGAAATACACACTTTCCTGCATTTTCATTGGTGTGTTATAATATGTGGAGTTGTAACCATTGTATTGAATATATATATGTAGATAATCTTGTATTTTATATTCCATAATTATCTCTAGGAGAGTTATTTTTATATTCATCTCTTAACACTTTTATACCTAATCCTAATGTATCTCCAATAAGAGCATCTCCATTGCAAGTATGAACCGGGAAGAAATGATATGCCACATAAGGATCATAGACTATGAACTGAGCATAAAAAATCGTCTCCAATGCAATTGTAAAACCTGAATGTGAATATGATGTGGCAAAGAAAAATGAAGATATTGTGAAGGAGACCATCTATATGTAGAAGATCTTATAGACAATGTGAAGCTTGCCTCATCAACTTTTTGAATTATTCCAAACTTCTTTATTTATTTAAAAATATATTATCTTTAATTTTTAATTCATTTTAAAATTATGAAAAATATGTTATGGAAAAGTATTATGGCGAGTGAAATAAAATCCATATTCAATATTGTATTTACAAAATAAAACTCGGTGAATAAGATAAAAGAGACCCTTATTAACACTACTGTTCAAAATGAATTTTTTTTGAACTTACCTATTAGTAAAACTTCTATACCACTTAGAAAATATAATCATACATATGCTTAAATCTTTATAATTAAAAATACTCCAATTAATATTTATATCAGATCGGAGATGCTCTAAATATAAGGCTTCTCCTAGTGTATTCAATTCGATTTTATTCAATATAAAAATTATAGTAAATATCATATTTGGTCACTAAATTATTAAGAAATTTTAAAAATGGTCACCCGACTAAGATTGGTTCCATCTAGTCCATTAATACAATCGTTTGGTTTCAATTTGGTAATTCCGTTAAAACCGTCCATCAGCCATTGAAGGAAGTTGGTCATGTGCCCCTCACATGACCAACTTTGGGGGCATTTTCGTCTAACCAAGTAATTTCTAACATCTTCATCCTCTCTGGCCATCTTTTGAACTCTCTTCCCTCTCTCTTTTTCTCAACCCAAAAATCCCCCCCCCTCTCTCTCACTCACACAAGCACACACATGTACATCTGAAAATAGTCCGGTGGGTAGTGACTGCAATCTCCATCTCGCCAGAATCAATGGTCAAAAAAATCAGTGCTATTATGCTCAAATTTTTGCCAAAATTAGTGGTCTAAAAATATGGTATTTACGGCAGCAAACACTAGTAGTCTTAACAAAGAACCCAAATTCAATTCCCACAAGTTAACGCATCTCTCTAAAATCCATAAACCCTATTTAGCCCTAAACCCTCAATGTCTAGTTCGTCTTCTCTCATATCCAACAAAATTGAAATTAGGTCTCAACAACAATACTCGCATCAAATGTTCACTTGCCCACAAGAACAAAAACAATGGCTACTACGCGTACGAGTAGGCGTTGGCCCCACAACACCTAAAACCTTCGAAGATTAAATGGAAGAAAGAGCTCAGCAACTCCGTACAACTAATTGGTAACATTGGTACACTGCAACTCCGTACAACTAATTGGTAACATTGGTACACCGGTGCAAATCAAGCACCTCAACTCCGGCAAGGTCGTCGTGTGGTATAGTCTAGCTGTCAAGCTAACAGACGGATTTAATGGAATAGTCAAATTGGAATCATACTATTGTATTAATGAGCCAGATGAAACCGATCTTAGTTGGGTGACCATTTTTATTTAGTTACCAAATGTGATATTTGCTCAAAGAATTATGTCTCCGTTTCATATCTACTAACAAAGTGAACTGTGAGAGAATTAATATTAACAGGTGAAGGCATTGAATTTCTTACTGGGTCCTATCTTAATTATGATGCCAAGCTGAACTGAGCTGAGCTAATTTTGAGAACGCCGAGTTCCACACTTATGCAGCATCAGGTTGTTCGACACGTACGTGATGCTCAAAGAGAAAATATATACAGCTAATTAACAACACTTCAAACGGCCATTCCATCCACCTAGCTACCGTCTTACAGATCATGAGGATTTAATATATTATCTCTATCAGAATATTAATTAATTAACAATGTAATGACTAGTTCCATGAAATTATATATAAATGGAACTAGCCTCATCAGGAACGTACAGCTGACACTCACGTACGTCAAACCCTAATATATTAACAACACATACTCTCTCTTACTTTGTATTTAATTATTATCATATATTGTAATCACCATCATTTCACAATCGATCACTACTATTGGTAATAAAATCACCATCACCATTATCAAATGGTACGTACGTGGACGTAAACGTAAACCAAAAATCTCGTCTCATCTTTACTCTATAACTTGTGGTTGTTTACTATATATTTATCACTTTCATCATTATTATAAGCAACACGTACGTACGTACGTACTGTGAGCTTGGCCTTTACATTTTGCACATGCATCTGATACATATACGACATGCATAATATCAAGTTCCAACACATCGATTCGTTATCTTTTATTTGGAATGAGTTAATTTAAAAAGAGGAGGAATTCGATCTTCATATCTTGTCAGTGGTGTCTTCGTTAACCACAATCTTTAACTATAGATTGGGTTTCTTCTCATCGTCAGTGTAAGAACTCGTATCTATATCCAATTTACTTTTATCTTCCTCCACTACAATTCCCCTTTTATTGTACTTGCAATATAATACCAGCTGAAGGATACCCAATGGGGTACCAAGCAGATTAGGAGACTGTCGCAAAAAAAAAATATCATTATTTCACTTTGCCAAATATATATTAGAAAAGGCCAATATATCATTATATTTAAATATAATCAATCGTAAAGCTTATTTATTATAACAGGCCGGATGTAATACAAACATTGATATTGTGTTATATATAAAAAGAAAAATAAATTAAACTCCAAATTAAGTATATATATTACATACCGCAACAAACATGTCGTGACCCAACAGCCCATAAGCTAGCCAAAGCGAACTTGATAGGCATGAGAAGAGTGATAAGTAGAAAGGCATAAATTCCACACTCTTACTTTGTATAACTTGTTTCTGCAATTGTTAAAGTATGAATAAAAATTTTACCAACAATTCAACAAAGTATTTGCCAGGGAACTAAAGAAGCTTTCGATTAGGGAAGCAATGGTTGAGAACATGGCGGACCTATGTGGGGCCAATTCTCCGGAATTTTGAGATATTTTTAACTGTTTGTACTTTGTAATGCTAGATTAATTGCACATTCAATGTGTGTAGTACTAGTACTAGAATATATAATTTGAAAAGAAAAATTTAACAATTAGGAAATATGGTTTAAGGGTAATGTAACTCTTTTTTGCCGGGTTCAAGTTTTGTTACAAGCAAGATTTTTTTATGTTGTTTTTACATTTTTCGTATCTGATGAAAATTTGGCATATTGAATTTTGCGCCTCTTTGACCGAAATCCAAGTCTACGATTATGAATTTTGGAATAATTATCCATCTCAGAATGAAGTTCAAATTAAGATTAATAAAGAAGAGGCCAGGGAGACAAGTAGGTGAAAAAGATGGAACTCACCACAACCACCAAGGGAGAACCGTACATTGCTATAGAGGCAACCAATGCAATACTACCTACAAATAATTTGCGATTGCGGTGATCCTCCAACGCAAAACCCGTTATTGCCACCGTGATGCAGCACACCACAACTAGAGCTATCATCATAATTCCAATCTTCTTCTGCAATTATTATTAACTCGATCATCATGCATAAATTAACCGGGGACTGACTTTTTTGAATTACTACTTATATTAATAGCATAATTTGGTTATTGGATTCTGCTAAGTTTCGAAAAAGGTAACTCAAACGATTATAAAAATAAGGATGACTCAAACGATTATAAAAATAAGGGCATCTCTAATTATTCAATTAATATATTTGCTTACCCACTTTGAAGTATCTATCTATTAATAGCATAATTAGATATAATCTCACCCTTTTTATAATACTTTGAATTATCCTCTTAAATTTAACGGGTTGCTTTCCATTAAATTCTAAGGGGTGATTCAAATGATTATTAAAAACAGGGTAACTTTAAATATGCATTTAATTTACGAGTAACTCAAAATATCCCATCAATCAAATACGTGCTACTTATATATTTTATTTTCATCTAAATAATATTATGTGCTGTTGACTCAGCAAGAATGTGCTTAACATTATTTATATATAATATAGTATGCGCATAAAAAGAAAAAGATATTGTGCACATGTTTACATTATAGAATTTATAAATTTGGCTAGTTACCAAAGCAATTTTAGCTGTTGATCAATGTAACAAATAATTAACACATTGAATATTTGGATATTTTTTACAAATTATGCTTTAAAAATGATCAGTATTATATTGATATAGAAATAACTAAAACTGCTTTAATTAATTATAATAGAACTATTTTAAATTTATATATATATCTACACATAACAAGTCCCTGGTAGCTAAAGATGTAAAATAGGACAAATTAAAATGAAAAATGACTAGCTAGGAATAAAATTAAAATAGCTTGCCTTTGATGGAGTTGAAGCAAACCAGTAATAGGTGAGAATGAAAGAGAGTTCAAGAAGGATGCCGATGCCATTAATGGATACCAATGGAAAGTTCTCCCACTTATAGCTTACAATAGGCAACCCGTACCAAGTATAAGCGAAACAATTCAGTAGAGCTAGTATGTATGGAATACAAGAAAATCCCTCTGTGCTTTTCTTCCTTATCACCCTTGAAAATGTTAATCTTCAAAAATATAAAATGATGTGTTAGAGATGAAGCGAACAATACGTGAGTTTACTTAAAAGATCGACCAAATTAATTTAAAATGTAAAATATATATAGTCTATTAAGTTAATTAACTATATAAGTCGGTCAAATCATCATAAAATTGAACATTACATAGGTGAGGCATAAAGTAACATAGAGGCAGCATTCCCTGCGACAAACACGATTCAAGTTTAATAATTTAATTAAGCATTAATAAGCTAAACAAATTAAAAATATAACACAAATACAAAAGTATACCTATTACTCCGACCGCGAAACGTAATCTGGATTCCATTTCCTAGAGAATTTGGAAAAAGGTTTAGAGGAATGGAAATGGTCCCAAGCAATAATAGTGTTGGAAGAACTATTAAAGTGATATTATTGTTTCAAATGTTTAATTAGGATCGTTTGGGAGCTACATATAAATATTAACTGCAGAGGCGAATAAAATTATTTGAAAAATAAAAAGAAGACAAGAAAAGTGTAGTCTATGTCAGATGACTTTATGGAAGACACTAAAAATTTAATAAGGCGGAAAAATTTAAGGGAAAAAGTTGGGGATGAAATTAAATATGGTTGGGTAAAGAGCATTAAACTTGAACGGTTTTGTTTAATGCAAATGCTCCATTTTTATAACAAGGGAGATGAGGTTGGATTGATACAGGTGGATATTGTTGCTTTGCATGGTTTTTCTTTTAGTGGAAGATACACCAGGATTTCAACTAGCTACTTCCACTGTTACACCCAGGAGCAAAACATCGAATTAGATTATTTGGTTCGAATGAGGTCTGTGTATCGCTGGAACGATACATTCGCTCAAATAATATTTACTTTTTTTTTTTCTTACTATCATTACTTATGCCATAACTTAATAATTAGGAATTGAATTTTGCATATAAAAAAAAAGAAAAAGAAAATTCACCGCACACAATTTTTGACTGATCAATATACATATGCTCAACTTATTGTATCTAGTTATCTCGAAAGTCGAAACAAAGAGAATTAAACTCTTAACATACTCTTTGTTCTCAAAACAAAGAGAAACAAACTAATTAACTATTGTCATGCTCTTTTGTGTTATACTTGGTAGGAAAATTCTTCCCACGGTTGTTTATTTGACAAGATTAAATAAATCGAGATGGTACATTATAAGTACATGTGTTCAAAAAGTATATACAATACAAATTCTGATCGACATATGGATTGCATATTTGCCACTACATATTATGAAGTGGAGCGCGCGATATGACTTGGTCACATCATCATAGTGACAAAGTTAATAAAGTTCAAAGACGACTCATATTTTGTTGTTGTGCGGTAGTGCCTTGAATCACACTTTCTTTGAAGGATATTAATTGCCTTTTGTTTTAGTTATATTATGTATAATTGTTTTCAAGCGTGACATGTTAAATTTAAAATAAAAAAAATTGGAACTTTTCTTTTAAACTTCTTCAATTCTTGTATTAAAAAAAATTAAATAAATCAATTGTCAATATAAATACAAGTAATGTATTAAAAGTTGGTTATAAGAGAGAGATGAAAGAAACACTAATAAGTTACGTGACAATAGGATATCAACCCCAAATGTACTATCACAAAATTTTTATCACGTTTAGACTTAAGATTGTAGTCTTGCCATTCGCTTTAAATTGGCCCATGATGACCAATATAAAAATCAAAAAAAGAAAAGAAAAGAAAAAACTGTAACTTTTCTTTTAAACTTCTTCAATTCTTGTATTAAAAAAAATTAAATAAATCAATTGTCAATATAAATACAAGTAATGTATTAAAGTTGGTTTTAAGGGAAAGATGGAAGAAACACTAATAAGTTACATGACAATAGGATATCAAACCAAAACATACTATCACAAAACTCTTATCACATTTAGACCGAAGATTGCACCCATTCCATTTGCTTTAAATTGACCCACAATGACCAATTTGAAGCAAAAATAAAGGGTGATTCTATTTCCACCCCCAATAATACTTTGTTTCACTCCCATCCCTCATTCGGTCCTTAAACATTGAGTAAGGAAACAATATTCAATTTTTGAGGGCCGAGTATAAACATATTACTTGGTGTTTAAGGGCCGACTAAGACATAATTAGATTTATTCTCGACCCTTAAGATCCGAATAACAAGCACTTACTCAGTACTCAAGGATTCGAATGAAGGGTGGGAGTGAAACCAAGCATTATTGGGGGTGGAAATAGAATCACCAAAAATAAAAAGTATTTGCCTACGATGACCAAGGGTGGACTTAAAGGGGGATAAGGTGAGCTTCAACCCAAGGAATAATTTTGAAAAACCCACTAGCACTTGTATATTAAAAAAAATAAAAATAGCATAAACTTACTCCTTTGCTAAGTTTTATCCCCACCCTCGAAAGATTCTTGAGTCCGTCCTTGCTAATAATAGAGATAAATATTTAATTAGCACTATAATTCACCTAGAAAAATGATTGCTTAGATCATATTTACACAACATACACATGCAAGTGTGCATATTTTAATTATACTTATGTGTTAAACGACAATTTTTGAAATGTCTGAGCATCCATTAGTAAGATTTGTTGTAAAACTGACGTGATATGTCAGACAAAAGCCTGTCAGAAGATTCATTCGAAATGCACTTTATATGTCAATGTTATATTTTTGTGGTTGTAATAAGGTTGTAGTGTGGTGTTATCAAAAGTTTGTTAACAGAATGTGTGAATATCATTTTGTTTCACAATATATCATTTCAACCTTTTGTCAATTTCATTTAATTCATCACTTTATCATAGGATTTATCAGAACGTTTTTTTGCATTGCATCGTTGCTAAATTCTTCAATTTTTTTTTGTACGGCAAATAAGTATTTGAATCAAAAAAATTATATTTAAATTTATCTTAATTTCTTATATCGCCTTGTATCATATAATTTAAAGAAAAATAAGAGAATGAATTAATTGTTCTATTTTTCTCACCTTTTGGAGGGATTTATATAAGAGACTTACAAGATAATTATGAAAATTGTATTTAGTCAACTAAGTCATTAATACAAGATATTTACTCCTTAATATAGGTTTTCCTAATATATACTCACGTTAACACTCCCTTTCAAGTTATGGCATACACATCAACCATGCCCAACTTGCTCAGTGATTCGTAGAACGCTTTTCTATAAACCCTTTTTGTGAGGATATCTACCAGCTGCTCATCAGTGGAGACGAAAGGAAAGCTAATAAGGTTGGCATCTAGCTTTTCTTTTATGAAATGATGATCAACCTTCACATGCTTAGTACGATCATGTTGAACTGGACTTTGTGATATATTAATAGCTGCCTGGTTGTCACCGTACAACTACATAATGTTTTTAAGTTTGAAACCTAAATCACACAGTAAATTTCTCAACCATGTCAATTTGCATACTCCATGAGCCATCCATCTATACTTAGCCTCAACACTCGATCTAGCCACAACTTTTTGCTTCTTGTTCTTTCATGTAACAAGATAACCTCATACAAATGTAAAGTACCCTGACGTCGACCTTCAGTTAGTAATACTCCTGACCTAATCTGCATCTGTGAAACCACAAATTTTAAGACGGTCGTTATGTTTAGAAAACATCACTCCTCTTCCTAGGGATAACTTCAAGTATCTTAGAATTTTGACTACATCATCCTTATGACTTGTACTTAGATTATGCATGAACTGACTCATCACGTTAACGCCATAAGCTACATTTAGTCTGGTATGGGACAAATAGATTAAACGCCCAACCAATTTTTAATAGCGAGCTCGATCAATAGGTATTTGGTCTACATAGTCTGCTAAGCAATAATTCTGTTCAATAGGGGTGTCAATAGGTTTACAATCCAACATGTTAGTTTTTGTCAATAATGTACTTCCTTTAGCATAAGTAGATCCCTTCACTCCCCCTTACTACCTTGATCTCTAAGAAATATTTAAGTTCACCCAAGTCTTCATCTTAAACTCAGAGGCCAACTGTTTCTGCAATCTATCAATCTCAACAGTATCATCACTAATGATAACCATATCATCAACGTAAATAATCAAGGTTGTTACATTCCCTTGTTGGTGCTTGATGAACAATGTATGGTTTGAGTTACTCTATTTATAACCCACATTCTTCATGAACTGTGAGAACCTTCCAAACAATACACAGCGTGACTATTTAAGCCCATAGAGTGATTTCTTCAATTTACGAACAAAATTACCAAGAGAAGCTACTAGATACCCTAGTGGAAGAAGCATGTAAAATTCATCAACTAACTCTCCATTAAGAAATCTTGACATCAAACTATTAAAGATGCCAATTAAAACTCGTCCCAAGTGATAGTAGGACCCGAATAGTATTTATTTTTGCGTCACGAATAAAGGTCTCATCGTAATTTATCATATACGTTTGAGTAAACCCCTAAATTCAAAGTCTGGCTTGATATCAATTTATATAACTATTGGCATTGTACTTTACGATAAATACCCAACGACAACCTACAGCCTTCTTGCCTTGTGGCGGGGGAACTAATTGTCAAGTATTATTTTTTTGCAACGCCTCCATCTCTTCTTTCATTACTTTACTTTACTTAGGATCATCCAAGACATCCTACACTTTGTTAGGAACTAATACATCAGATATTTAATTCATAAATGACTCATATAACTTATATAATCTACCAGTGAAGATGTAATTTGCAACTTGATACTCTGATTTTGCATAAATGGTAGGTTCATATTTTTTGGTTGGCTAACCATGGGTTGACCAACTAGATAATACATATTATCAAATATTAGACTGTTACTATTAATACTAACGGGTGGACATATCTCGGATGAGTGACATTCAGCACCAAAGAGTTGTAGATCGAGGGTATGAGCAATAGTAAAATGAGTATATGTGACTTGAACTTCTGGTGTCTGAACCTAAATGTCATCTAAAATTTCTGTTTTCGAGTAAACTTGAGGATTTGATAGGTTAAGCGTCTTAACTAAAATTGGAACCTTAACTCTGTCTAATTGTATATCCTTTTCCACTATAGATTTTCCTCCTCGCTACAAGATAGGTCTTCAAAATAAGAATTCTCTCCCTAAAGAGAAGAGTCAGGTGAGGAGAAATAGGTCATGTTTTCAAAGAAAGTAACATCCGTAATGACATAATACTTTCAAGTTGGTGGATGATAACACTTGTACTTTTTCCGAGATTCCCTTTCTGACATTCCCCATAACCAACAAACACATACTTAATCACTTAGGCATTTAACTTGGACTTTTGATTTTTAAGGACATGGACAAAGATAACACGAACAAAGACAATACAACCAAAGACATGAGCTAGAAGGTTAAAAATTAAAGGTAACAACACATGAGATGCAAGCACTTCAAGCAAATTTTTTTCCTGAATGACACTTGACGAAAGACGATTAATGAGGTAGGAGGAAGCTCATATAGCATCACCCCAAAGGTATTTAGGCATATGAGCCGAAAAAATGAGGGCACGAGCCATATCAAGTAAGTGACCTTTTTTTTCAAATACTCTATTTTGTTCTTATTTTTATGGACACGTAGTTTGGTGAATAATGTCACCTGTTTAAAGAAATTCATTCAAGGCATTATTGACATACTCCCCCATTATCAAACGAAGGATTTTAATGGTGCAATCGTACTATGTTTGAATTAAATTGCAAAAAGCTTGAAAAGCTGAAAAAACTTAATTTTTAATTTTAAGAAAAAATACCCATGATAGTCTTGTACAATCGTCAATGAACAACACAAAGTACCGCATATTAAATATAGTGGACTCTTTACAGGGTCTTCCAATATCAGAATGAATCAGCTCAAAAGGGTGAATACTTTTATTAAAAAAACTGGAATAATAAGTAGCACGGCGACTCTTGGCCAAAACACAAATTTCACAACATAAAGCGGACTCATTAACACTAATGAACAAAGTAGGCATATTTTTTTTTTATAATACTGAATGAGGAATGTCCTAATCGGCGATGCCATGATCAAACTTTACTTAATTTGTTCAAATTCAAAATCAAAGTAGCGCAGGATGGTGCTCCTGGTTTCTTCCCAGCATACATCTAATCCAAGTGAAATAATCTTCTCCTTAAATACCTCATTCCAATTACTTCCCTAGTAAGAAGGTCTTGGAAAAACGCATACATAAGATAAAAAGTTATCGAACATTGGGATTCAGTATTCAATTGGGGAACAGATAACATGTGATGAGATAAGGCAGGAACATATAAAACATGATGAAGTTCTAAAGTTTGGTAAATTTGAACCGACCTTATTCCTAATATATGAAAAGTTTCACCATTTGCATTGGTAATATAAGATACTTGTGGGAGAGATATGTAACACCCACGCCTTAATTAATAGGATAACACTCGTAATTAAGAACTGAAGCATTACTAACACACCTTAGACTAGCTAAAGGATGTTTAAAATAAATAATGAAATAATAAATTCAAGAAAATCATATTGCATGTAATAAACAGTCCTGATACTCATGCTGTGGGAGATAATATAAAACATGAGTGTAATATACATCTATACACATACATGTAATCCGAGAGGCATACAAACCTTGGGAACATGTATAGTAAGGTAAACAACAATTCAGGCTAGCCGTGACTTGCCTTATATGAATATGTACAACAAAAATGAATCGGTATCAGAGGCTTCTACTTCGTTCTCGACCCAGTTATTTTTTCAGTCTTATCCGTTTCCTGGATACCTGAATTGTTTACATAAAACGAGGTGAGCTCACAGCTTAGTAGGGGGGATATAACAGGCAATATTACATACAAAAAGTAATTAGCTGTTTAATCATAAATCATGTCTCAACCGATAAAATAATGTATGCATGTGCATGTGCACGTGCCGGTTACCTCCATCGTGTCAACTATTATACCGAGAGAATACCGAAACTGAACCAAATAATAATAATAATAATAATGGGTGTAGGTCGGAAAATACCCTAGAGGGGGGGTGAATAGGGTTTTAAAAACTTAATGCGGAATTAAAACGTTTTAAAAATATTTAAGCAAAGTAACTTAGTTGAATAAGTTTATCAAGGAAAATAATCAATTAAATAATCAATCCCAAGAATAAGTAATAATATAAGCAACTTCAATCAATTAATATAACAAATAAATAAAGAGATTGAGTAAGAAAGATTGAACCAATTTGAAGTCGAAGATTTTTTGTCCACACGGTTCGGCTTGTTCCCCTACTCCGCGCTCGGTTAGTTCCCCGAGAATTTCCACTATAACCGATCTCCTTCCGGGTGAAGATCAAACATCTACAAGTGTATTCTTCTCACACACTCTTACAAGTATTGAAACACCCTCAATACTCTCACAAGAAATCCCTCTTGCTATTCTATGAGATACACCTCTCACAAATATGATTTGAATGAGTTTTGGTGACAAACACCAATGTACAATATCTCTCTTGTATATAAAAAAAATACAAATGAAGCTCACACTAAGAGATATCAAAATTGATCAAAGTATATAGCTCAAAAATGAAAGATTGATCAATTAGATGAATTGAATACTTGAATAACTTTGTATATATGTAAAATAAGTTTGTAGAGTGATTCAAGTGTGTTAAAACATGTCTAAGACATCATATTTATAGCTTACAAAATCATATGGCCGTTGGGGATGATTAAGAGAGGTTTTGGCTCCAAGGTATACATTTTCAAACTTTCCAACAGCTAGTTTTGACAAAAAAATTCAAATTTGCTTTGTTAATTTCTCCCAATTTGACCGCTGGATCATGCTCAAATTTTAGTCAAAATTTCCAGGAGATGTTGTCTAACTACTGTAAAAATTTCAAAATGATCGGAGTTAGGGAAGGCCTCCATTTTACCGTTAGATCAAAACTGGGCAAAAATTGAGCGAATTTTAAACGAAAAATAACAATATTTTTCCAATTTAATAATTTAGTTCCAAATAAAATTCTAATGATTTATGAACCTCAAATATATGTTTCTAAGATACCCATTTTTATTATAACTTAAAATATGATCATTTAAAATTAATATGAATTTATTTTGAAACTCGATTTTTGTAAAATGATGTTTTTCAAATAAATTCAATTTCAAGCTAGTTTGAATCAATCTTTAAAAGATGCATGAATATGTTTGAGCTATAGGAATTTGATCAATAAAGTATCTTTACATAAAATCTAAGCACTCACTCCATTTAATGATAATTCGAGTCTTCGTGATGCTTGATTTTCTTGTGCGTATCTTTACTTGTTTGATGTTCTTGATCCTTTCTTGGTTTTGATTCTTTGTGAAGCACATGGAGATCATTTGAGTTCATTTCTTGTGAGTGAAAGCATTTGTGGAGCTTTGTGTGAGAGTTTGACTATATCGGTTTGACGTCACACGTGGTTGGAAAAGATATCGGCTAATGGCTATCATCATTGGAACAACCGAGTTAAATAACACTATATTAACTTATTGTAATTATCAAAATAAGATTAATTGACTTTAAGGTCAACAATGGGCCTGACCGTTCCCAAGAGATATCGAAGCTATGCCAAACCATAATCATAAGAATAAAAACGATATAACATCATACGGCCCATAAAAGATCATCATTATATCATAATAAAATTGAAACACATGTTCATCCATATCATATTACAGAATCACAAGTGCTTTGCCGAGGTCTAGATTTTCGGATAGACAGCTGATCTCATTGCTGTTCCCCGGGGGTTTAGAATTTTTCAAAACAAGGGCACCGAGCCCTACTTATTTTCACACCGACAAGCACCAATCAATATCTATTCCCTTCATCGTCGAAGGGCCACAATAGAATTATAATTGGATCCATCACGGGATCATATCACATTCAGAATGATACAATAGACATAAGAAGCTTTCGGTACCATACATACGAGATATATGCCCTCATAATAGGCCATAAAAATAATCTGAGCTTGTCGAAAGATCTCCAAGAATTCGATTGACACAATAAAAATGCACAATATGCATAACATGCTAACAAATGAATATTTGAAATAATTTATGCCATATAACTACAACAAGTCTCTATACATGTCTCTTGATATATATAATTAATGAAATAATTAATTTTACCAGTATACAACATCTATACATTTAAATGATATCTCATGTATATCAAATAACACATGTATATCAAGTATAAATGGCATATCTTGCTTCAAATCACATGGTCATGACTTTATAAATCATAAAACATCATCATCTTCGTCATGTAATAATTCTTAATACAAATATTATTTAAAACATGATGATTTAAAGAGAATAAAGTCATATTATTGGGTTTTAAAAATAATTAAACCTCTATCTTAAATTATTTAGCCTAATGAATGAAATTTGAGATGATAACCCGAACCCCGACTAGCACAACTCTAAAATTCTTATACCCCATGCGTAGTTCTCGACATATAGAACAATTTTTTCTTAAGGCCTGATTCGATTCTGCAGAGTTTAGATGACTAATTTATAAGAAGTAAATTTTTATACCTATTTTATTTTCTCACTGTGAACCTCTTGGCAACCTAGCATAAATGGAAGAAGGTTGAAAATTAAATGGAATGGGGCAAGTCGGTGCAAAGAAAAAAAATCTAAGTTTTGGCTTAATTACGATATTTTACCCTGAAGTTTTGTAAATTTATTATTTTAACCCTGAACTTTTACAACTTTATATTTAGTCCATACTAAACTTATGAAATTTTACAACTTGGTCCATAATTGACCAAGATTCCTAAACTCTTCAAAAATTTCACTGAATCGAGATTAATGTGTCTAATTTACAATAATTACATTATGAGGTATTACAGATAACTCAGTAAAATAAGATTTATCATAAGTCATATGGTTATATGCTCCAGAATCAATAATCCAAGTATCATAATTAACAAAGTGAGAAACCTTTAAAGTCATACCAATTTTACCTCGACAGGCCATAGATGTTGTGGGAAAATTAGTACCGTTGAGTTTAGAACCTCCAAACAAGCCTCATTCCGAACTTCGAACATACACCTTAAACTTCTGAATCTATGATTCGCTTGCATCAACCACGATAATATGCAGTGGGAATAATTGTGAACTATCTCAAAAGTTTAAGGACCAATCTGTAAATAACAGGAACTTCCGAGGTCAAACTGCAAATCATAAAAACTTTTGGTGTCAAATTGGAAATAACAGACACTTTTAGGGTCAAACTGTAAATAACTAAAACTTTTGGGTTAATGCTATTAAAACTAACTATGACGGCTTATGCTGTTAACTTTAAAACGCCGTTAGTTGATGACATTAAAACTAACGGACAGGCTGATGGTGTGTGGATACGGAACGCCAAAAAAAGGAGTCGCATGTGAGGGCACGTGAAGTGTCTTTTTGGGCTATTTTTTTGCACTATGATTGTCTAGTTGAGACGATTCTGATGGTGGAAAAACATTAGTGATTGGACGCCTATAAGTTTAGATCTGAACAGTCGAAAAATAAACAACCAACATCAAGTTTCAGAGGTGCATGAAAGCACGTGGGACATTCGATTGATGTGATTCGAATGCCGAATTTATCATTTTGGAGAAGGGAATATTTTGGTATAGTTTGGTGGTGTTTGGAGGTCGGTGGTGGATGGATGAAGTAACAAAAGGTTGTGAGATTACGAGAAAGAATATATGAAGATGAAGATGGCCGCTTTTGAATGACAAAGTCGATTTAGATGAACCTTAACAACAGAATTTATTCATCCGATACCAAGTCAAATAATTTAGAGAGGGAAATAAGATAATGAATTAATTGTTATATTCTTCTCACCTTTTGCATGGATTTATATAAGATACTTACAAGATAATTATAGAAATGATATTTAGTCAACTAGGTCATTAATACAAGATACTTACTCCCGAATATAAGTTTTCCTAATATAGACTCACGTTAACATCTAACATCGAATATATGTCTTGCTTTTATCAAAAATCTCAAAGTGTATTTGTACTACCATTCTAGAGTAATGGTATGGAAAAATAAAAAAAGGAAAAATAATATTCTTAAATGTACCCACTCACAATATCTGTCTTGACACCTCAATATGAAAATACTTTATTCTCACCCCATTAGTTCTTTAAAAAATCTTACACTTTATTCCAGTGGTAGGGTGAGCTTACTAAAATAACACATGGATGATAAAGTTTTGTCCATAAAAGTAAAAATATTAAATTTTGCATTAATATAAGACACAATGACAAAATTTACAATATTCCTAAAAATTTCATTAAAAATTCCATCTAAATAGTACATCTGTAAATAAAAAAATATTAATTATGATAAATACAATTTGATGTTTCATATAATCTTTGATTATTCATTGTTCGCAAATAGTTATTATTCATATTTCAATTTTTTATTTTTTTTATCAAATAAATAAATATAAGTCTTAATTCACTACACTTAAAACATTAAAAATTTTATTTGTTCTGTGTAAATATATATATATATATATATATACACATATCATATAGATAAAAAATTTAAGTCATGCTGAGTATATAAATTATGTCTAAGCTAGAGTAATTGGTTGAACAAAAAGAAATCCTTAAAGAATAATTTAATAGTAAACACTTCAAAATAAAAATCAATATAATTATCGTTTATAGCACATAGCAATCAAAACTACACAAAATAAAAAAAATGATTTAATTTTTTTAAAATAAATACAAATAGGCTAATTAAATATTTAAAAATGCTATTTTAAAAGGACAATATATATATACACGAGATTATAATCCTTGAATCCTAATGCCATCTGAAAAATCAAAATCAGGCACATTACAAAAACAAGATCAAAAAAGAAATTATTTAAAGTCAAAAATAAAAACAAAAAAATCCTACCAGTTATAAAAATCTATTTACGTTGTGTAATTATTTGGCTCTTCCTCGTCTCTATTTTTCGAGTTTGCCTTGTAAGAAGACCAGTTGGTAATTGTATTGGTGCTTTATTGTAAAACAAAATCGAGAAAAAAATTTGTAAAAAAGAAGTTAATAACAACAAATTTTTCTTATATTATTTTTCAGGGGTTAAGTTTGATTTTATTTTGAATTTTAGTGCACTATAAAGAATGATTTGGGAAAAAAACAAAGAAAACCCTGAAGTTTGGGGGTATTTGCAATCTTGACCCCGAAATTTGAAACTTTGCAATCGTGCCTCCAAAGTAATTTTTCACTGCAATTTGGACCCTCCGTCCAATTCCTTTGTTAAAGTTAACGTTTTGCTGACGTGGCAACCATTTTTTTTTTTTTCTGAAACTTCTTATTTTCTATTAAAATGAGAAAATATGTAGGCAATGAAAACACATCAAAAGGCCAGAAAAAAAAAGTACCTAAAATTTCTTTTGCTTCGCAAAAATGATGTAAAAAAATACTACTAATTTTCTAACTAAAAAGGCAAAATAATTTTTTTTTACTAAATCTACATGCTTCTAACTAACACAATCACTTTAAAAAAATTAAGTGTTATTTAAAGAGGGTTTAAATTCGTGGCTTTCTTGCATGTGTTTATTTATTGTGTTATTTAAGAATTGTTTTATTAGGTTTTGAAATTCAAATTGCAAAAAATATCTATATTACATATAAAAATATTGGATTTTAGTTGTGTGCTTATAAACGATTTTGTCGCAGTTTTTTTCTCCCGCTCCCACGTCGACATTAAGAGTTATTTTTTTTTAAAAAATAAAAATAAACATAATAATACATTTAATGGTGAGAACATTCATTTCTACAATAATTGCATTCATTTTTAATTTTTTTTAAAAAAGTAACTCTTAATATCGACGTGGGAGCAAAAAAAAAATTGCAACAAAATCGATTATAAGCACGCCACAAAAATCCAATATTTTTATATGTAATATGAGTAATATAGATATTTTTGCAATTTGAATTTCAAAACCTAACAAAACAATTCTTAAATAACACAATAAATAAACACATGCGAGGAAGCCACGAATTTGAACCCTCTTTAAATAACACTTAATTTTTTTAAAGTGATCGTGTTAGTTAGAAGCATGTAGATTTAGTAAAAAAAAAAAATTATTTTGCCTTTTTAGTTAGAAAATTAGTTGTATTTTTTTTACGTCATTTTTGCGAAGTAAAAGAAATTTTAGGTACTTTTTTTTTTGACTTTTTGATGTGTTTTCATTGCCTACATATTTTCTCATTTTAATAGAAAATGATAAGTTAAAAAAATAAAAAAATTGGTTGCCATGTCAGCAAAATGTTAACTTTAACAGAGAAGTTGGACGGAGGGTCCAAATTGCAGTGATAAATTACTTTGGAGGCACGATTACAAAGTTTTAAATTTCAGGGTCAAGATTGCAAATACCCCCAAACTTCAGGGTTTTCTTTGTTTTTTTTCCGAATGATTTTGTAGGGGATTAAAGAACAACCATGAAAAACCGTGGCAGTTTATTCTCAGGTACGGTGCACCGCACACTCTGGAGTCCACTAGCGTATGCCTCAATATCCGCGGACGTTGGCGCTGTAAATCCTAGGCGATTCTACGTCCAGTCCAACTAACATTCGACGATACGCTCTTCATCCTTTATTTACGTGAACGCGAAGGTCTGCTTTAACCATTTTTAACGTAAACCTTTCACTTTCTTAGATAAACGAAAGAGATTAAATTTATATATATATATATATATATATATTTAATGAACTTAGGCTTTTCTTATCCTACCTTTGTACACAATATTGGAATTATAAAAATTGTGACAATTTCGAGCAAATGTCTGAAATTACTAACTAGGGTTTGTGGAATCAGTACGCAGGAAGGAATTGGTTTAATGGCTCTATTGTTGAACCTTTGAAGCAGATATTGATAATTGAACAGAAGTTAGACAAATACGAACTTTATGGAAGGCAAAGAAAGTGTAGATTCTGAGAGTGATTTGGAGAGAGAATTGCAAAATTGTTGCAATACCTGTATTGAATGGGAAAAGAGGAGCAAGAAGGCAGAGGAGAAGTGTGTAGTGCTGGAATTGGAGGTTCTGAAGAAGAACGATGAGTTTGAATCGCTTCAAGGTAGATTTGGGGCCCTAGCAGGTGAAAAACTCGCAATAGAAGAAAATCTTGGGCTTTTGAAGAAAAAGAATGATGAACTCGAAGAACGGATAACTCGGATTGAAACTAGTAGCAAGGTTGGCAATGAAGGAGCGAAGGGGATTGGAAGGGTAGTTGATTTAACAGATGAGATTGATGAGGAAGATAAAGTTTTTCAATTGATGATTGAGAATGAGGTTTTGGAATGTGAGAAGAAAAATGCTGAAAGCCAAGTTGAACTTTGGAAGGCGAGGTTTAAAGAATCGGAGTCACGGGTGTTAGAGTTGGAGGAGAAATTCCTCTCAAGAAGCAAGGAATGGAATTCGCCTGATAAGTTGAAAGAAGGATCAGAGCTACCGGAATTGGCCATGAAAGAGATGAATGAAGCTAGTGGTTTAGAAGATGGTCTGGATATTGCAACCAGGTCAACACATATACAAGTGGAACACGAAATGGTGGAGAGTGATAAGATAGTACATGCTACGACTGGTGTTATATCAACTTGCTCTCTCTCTGCTCAAGGAATTGGAGATCTGCAAGCATCAGGTACTAAACAATTCACCTTATCAGAATAAGTATGGCTTTTTGTATCTTCCTTTTAAGTTTGTTGAAACCTTAAAGGTTAAAAGTCCATACACGCATAGCAACAATGGAGGATTCATGAAGTTGGCTTTTGTGTGCAGTTTCTTATATAGAGATTTTGGAGGGGATAAAACTATATAAATATAGGGGTTTTCTGAATTTCTCATGTAAGAAGTAGATTTTTAGCAATTTAAATTTTTTTCCCACAGCACCTTTTTATCCACATCTGCCTAGAAAATGACCGCATGGATGATCAATTTGCACAATGATATAATCAGGTTCTTTTGGTTTAAAATCTTGGGCCATCCAAATGGTTTCCCTGCATTGCTCATTGTATTATCTAATAGGAGCATCCACAATGGTAAACCTAGTTGTATGGCAAGTAGGATTTATTGTTCCTATTTACTTGTGGGTTTAAATAATGGTCAACAAACATTCAACAAAGAGTTAAGCGTCTCGGTCTTATGGCTCTCTTCGATCGAAGAACAATATGTTGACGGAGAGGAAAAGGTCAATTGAAGATGAGTGGAGAAGGAGCTCCATTTCCATCCAACAACTCTCCCAAACCCACTTTCTTCCCGATTTTCTCTTTTGTGTAGCCACTTTACCAGGTTCCTTTTCCTTTTTCTCTTCTTCCTCTTATTTTGTATCAAGCAGTTCAATTATTTCTTGTTTGAGAATTCCATTCATCTCTTGGTAGTTCTATTAATTCATTTGACTGGAAGAATGAGGGCTTTTTAATGGGGTGAAGTGGAGAGTCGGTGTAGTGAAAGAGGAGATAGAGAGTACCGCCTGTGCTCAAACGCAATTCTCTTTGGCTTCCCTACCTCAAACGCAATCCTCCTTGGCTTCCCCTGCTTAATGCCAATCACCTTGGCATATATTATTGAGCTTAGCCAAACTCAACTTTATCATACACCTATATTATGGAACAGTTTTTTATCCTACCAGGGTTTACTGTTGCGTGCACTCTTAGGATAAATATAACCCACTTATACTACTAACACGTAACCATTGTGGATGCTCTAACTGGGTTATAGAAATAACCCAGTTAACTAACCCCTGGTTTCCAAGTAAGAGAGTTTTCTATCCCCATTGTTATTTAGCAAACTCTCTTAGGTGGAAATTTTCACATCGCATTTCAAATTATGAAATATATTGCTTGATTGAGTTTCAACAGTGAGCATATGGCAAACCTTCTTTTCATACTTGTTGCTCTCTAGCAGGTACACATTTAATTGACACGCCTCTTGTTGTCACACCATATAAGCAGTCGACATATGTTGAGGGAGGAAAGAGAGGTATCCTTCCTGGAACTGAACTGAAATACAGGGGGAGAGTTAGAAAACATTTGGCATTTGGAGAAGAAGGGAGCCCCAACAAAAAGATGGCTCCATCTACACCAGGTGGTTTTAAACCCGCTTCTGTTGGTGTTATTGATATTAGTGACAGCGATGGTGAACCGGATTCTGTATCTAATCTTGAGAGTCAAGGGAATAGAACGGTTTCCTTTTCAACTGGCTCTGCGTTAGCAGGTACTTTGCACAAGAATGAATTGTCTTACAACAATAATTTGAAGAGTACTCTTTCAGAGCAGAGCGATGAGGAGGATATGGGCGACCACAAAGGGAGGTTTCCGTTTGTTTCGACTCCTAGAAGAAAAAGAGGTTCAAATATTGTTACCAGTGACAGTGAGAATAGTGATGATGATAATCTTCCTATTTCTGAGATCAAAACTAAGCGTCTCCCAGAATCATACACAGATTCTCATTTAAATGGCTGCTCACTGAATTCTACTGTTTCCATGGACGAAATTAGAGGATCTGGATCTAGGCGGCGCCTAGTAAATTTAAGAAAACTTGAAGGGCAAAAAGGTCCAGAAATAAGCTTTCCAGGTCTAAGTAATTTGAATACCAGTGCAACTAAAGATTATCCTGTAATTGCTACAAGTGAGGAAGTGGAAGATGACAAAATGGAAGAGGATGGGTCAGATAGTGAGGGTGAAAGTTTGGGTGGATTTATTGTTGATAGCTCTAGTATTTCTGACGGTGATGAAGCTTCGGGAGAGTCAGAAGATTCGATTGATGATAATATGGACTATAAAGACATTATATCTAGAATTCGAAGGAACCAAGATCATACAAAGTGGGAGTTTGAGGCAGATATGCTTGCTGCTTTTGGTAAGGATCCTGAACTCTGTATGAAGGCTGTATGTGCTCTCTATCGGCAGCAAACTACCGAAGAAAAATCAAGTAAAGGAACAATATATTCCAACCAGCGAGGATTTAGCCAGTGTGACGCCTACAGGTTAGGATTCTGAATTCTGAAAAACTAGTGAACTACTTATATGTACTTGTAACATATGAACTATTCTTACATGGATGCATACACATCACTATTTACAACTTATGCACATATGAAGCGCGGACACTCTCTTGGAGGCCACTTGTTGGGCCCGACACTTGTCGGACACTCTCCGACACTTGGATTTAATTATAGTCTCTAATACTTGATAATTGATTTAGACGGCTACTACTCTTAGTGTTTCTCCACTGCAACATCAACTGAGGATGAGGCAGCTAAGCTACTTTGTATATTCCCCTTTTGTTTTTTTATCATTCTATGGAACAATTTAGTCTATGTATGCTTTTTGATGCTTTATTATGGAACAATTTAGTCTATGTATGCTTTTTGATGCTTTATTATGGAACAATTTACTGATCATGTTTTGAGTATTTGGGTTATTAACGCAATCTAGTTTCATTTTATTGAATTCTTAAATATTTATAATGTTTATTGCATATATATAATTAATTAATTAATTAAGAATGTGTCCCCCCATGTGTCGTGTCCTACATTTTGGAAAAATTGCATGTCACATGTTGTGTGTCGTGTCGAAAAGCGTGTCACGTGTTGGGTCTATGCTTCATAGGAGCCACACACAGATGAAAAGTTATGTTTAAATGAAGAAATTTGCAATGCACCAATTTAAAAGTTAAAACAATATAATTTAGAGCAAAGTTGTAGCTCTTCGAATCAGCAAAGTTGTAGCTCTTCGAATCTTCTTTCCTATGATATATATAGATCACCCGAATCCGAGTTCTGAGCAAGAAGTTATGGCCGAAATACTATAGGATATGCAACTCGTGCCGCCTAACGGATAATTGGTTTTTGTGTCTAGTTCTCCCTATTTACATATTTCTGATTGAATGGAGTTCTTTCCATGTAAAAAGGATGACAAGTGCCTTTGCCTTTGTGGATTATGTTTGTTATAATTCTATTACTCTCATAGGGGCAGTGCTTTGGCTGAGTTTCTCACTGATGGAGACCCGAAAGGTGATTTGATGAAAAATGTGGAGGAGTTGCGAGAGTACAATCCCAAAGGGATTGAACTTTGCAGAACTCTAGCAACTCACTATTCCAAGCAGTTGTTTGCAATCTACAAGAACAAAGAGGATCCCTTTTTTCTCCCTCCATGACCTGCACTGCTTAGATGCCCAAGCCAAAGATGCTGGCAGTAAATTTTATGTCAGAGGCACCTGCTGGAGGTTGTTGCCAATTGATATGCTGTTGTGGTTCCATGCTCTTGAAGGTATTTGGACATTATTGCCTTGTTTATATGTTGTAGTAGCTTATAAAATGCTAGATGTAATGCTTTTGAAGTTATTAGGGGCGTTACATTGTTGATAATATGCAGTACTTTATGAAAAGCTAGTATTGTGTATATTACCTTCTATTAGGTTATGCAATTTCTTTTACCGGTCTTTAGGATATTAAAACCTGCCCTCTCAAGTTGTCAAGAGGTGTAAAAAATGGAAAGCCTTGTTGTCGAACTTTCCTCCCCAATCGTTAGCTGTGACCTTTGTACAAATTTGCTTTCTTTGTCGAGATAATTGGAAGCTTTGTTTTCTCAGCTATGAAAATTGCCGTCTTCAACAATGCCCATACCATTCCAGTTAATCCTCATCTCCTCTTTACTTACCATATATAAATGAAAGATCCACCAATACGAAAACTTAAGAATACACCTATCAAATCTCACAGACACACGTGCGTATATGCACAAAAACAAACATATATACTTTTATATAAAGAGAGAAGTGGTCATGGCTGTGGGCTTTGTAAGTGGTGCACCACTGAAACTAGGTGGGTCTGTGAAAGAAAGTAAGAGAGAGATGCGGGCAATTCCAAATGCCACTGCACTACCCGATGTACTCTAAGTTGAACAGAGGAAGAAATTTGCAATGGGCGCTTTTCTCTGGATTAATTAGAACGTCTCCTCCCTTATATATGGATATGCATTGTAATAAAGGACTAATTGTAACTTTTTTTGTGAGATATATGTAACATGCTTGTCTAGCCTTTTCATATGAAAGAATACAATCTGAAGACACTTGCCCTTTCTTGAAATCTTGCAATAAACCACCGCGGGAAAGTGCCCTTTTCTTAAAAATCAATTAAAAAGTGTGATGGTTAATCGCGAATAGTACTATAAAGAGACTTGGTAACCAATGTGGATATGTGGGGATAATGCTATTCCGGAATGCTCCCATCCAAAACATAATCGATCTAACATATCTATCATAGACTGGGAATATCCCCTATCACTGCAATATAAGCCTAGGCACCATCAAAATTCCCACACGCCAATATAAACAATTCCAAGAAATTTAATACTTTATATTTTTGACTAATCAAAGCACAAAAACCGGAGAAACTTGAGTATGGATTTTTTTTTAATCTTTAATGGTTTATTCTTTTTTTTTTTCTATATAACGTGCGAGAGACACGAAGAAGACTAAAAATATCCTCTATCATAACGATAAAATGTTAATTCTAAAAATATCCTCTATCATAATGATAAAATGTTAATTCTAATTAAAAATATGCGCAAATTTGTCTTACTCTTTAACGAAAATAGACTTACTAACCCGCTTATAGTTATATTTACTTTTTTCCTTCTCTCTCGTAGAGCTGTAATTGTACAACTTCTAAACGAAGTATACATGAAAAATATTAATAACTTTTATTAATAATAATATATGATCTTAACTATATAGAGAGCTGTGAATAAATATTGGAGCAGCCAATTGGGATTTTTGAGCTTTCTAAAATTCATCCAAGATGGTAAAACTTGATTGAGACTGGGTTAGGAACCTTGCTTTAAAAATATTACAAAATAATGAAAATTTATTTTGTCCTTTTATAAGGGTGAGCGAAGGAGTTTAAAAGATAAACAAGAACAATTAGGATATTTAGGACATAGAAACAAAACAAGTTTATAGGACATCTTATATTATTGCCGACCAAATATAATATAGCCTGAGGATAAAATTGCAAGCAAAATGAAACTGGAAAAAATGAAAATATAGATATATTGCAAGATTTATGTCTTCAACACTTGAATCAAGTTTGTGAAGTGTCCAAATGAAGCATTGCTCCCCCATTGCAAGAGTTAGATTATGTTTTGCTGGTTGAATAAGCTAACTGACATGTGAATGTTAATGCGAAGATTGAAATTCTAATTTGTACAAGTTAAAATTGTGCTTAATCGTCTCTGTCACATAATATGTTTAATGCGTACAAGTTATTTAGTGCTCCAAACTCTTTATGTTTTTTATTCTAGTCCATGTGAATTATTTGTTTTGATTTCTATTTCGCTACGTCTGTTTCGTTTGAGAAGACCTAAACTTCAATTTACCCATGTTTATGTTTGGAGAAAAAAGTTTTAGAGGAAAAGGCTCTTCAATGTTAAGTTTTTTTTCAAATATGTTGTGTAAGGTATAAAGGTACCGCCATTTTCTGACCAGTTGTAAGATATTTTGACCATGTGTTATTTCTTTGGACCGTTGCGGTGAAACTTATAAACAGTATAAATGTGGTAGTAAAAGTTTGTATTTAACCTATGGAATTCAATGCAGTGAAAGCTCCAACATTGAGGTACTCTCATTTCGTTTTCTGTTTTCAAATTTTTAATTAAGCTATGGCCGACAAGCCTAGTGCACAACTTCTCCTATTAAATTGTAATATTAATGCAGGACAAAACCATCCTTCAAGCAGAAGTTACTGCTAGGTTAATTAAAATTTTAATTTAGTATCTTAAATAAAAACCTATCAATAGAATGACTAAAAGATTCAGGCTTTCCCTCAACTAGTTATAAGTGTAAGTATTAATAGAGAATGCGTATGTTTGAACTCTGCCCTCTCCCTCTCCTTGAACCTTTTGTATCTATCCACCACTTATATATACAAATAAAATAATGCAATTTTATTCAATATTTTTATCGCTTTTAATTTAAAAATATTAATTATCGGTACTGAATTGTGTCCAACAAAGATCATGTTATGTTGTACCTCATGTATACACAAGTCTACTCTTTTTTTTGTTGTTTTTCAATCCTATATTTTACAATAATATATTATAAATTATGAATATGACCTTTTTTGTACATATAATTGTTGTCAACGTTAGCAAATAAATTCTATCTGGCCTTCAATTGCACTCTCACTGAGGTAGAAATCTCGTTTCCTACTAGACAAGGCAAGCATTCTTGATGTTCACAAAGCAAAAGGATATCCTCAAATACCCTTTGTAATCATTGTCCAAAACCTAGTTTTAAACGACCGTCTAATTTTCCAAATTTCATTTCTTTCATATTACCTTTCACCACGTAGCTGTCCCCTCTATATATATAACCCACAAAACCACACACAAACTCAACAATCCGAAAACAAAAAAACTCAACTCAATTGATATTACTTCATCAGAAAATGTCATCAAACAATCTAGCAGTGCTAAATGCACTGGACAATGCGCGTACCCAATGGTACCACATCACCGCCATTGTGATCGCCGGAATGGGCTTCTTTACAGACGCTTATGATCTCTTCTGCATCTCAACAGTCTCAAAATTACTGGGCCGACTTTACTACTATGATCCGACCACCGGAAAACCTGGCGCACTTCCTCACCGTGTCAACAACGCTGTAGTAGGAGTCGCACTAGTTGGAACCTTAACCGGCCAGCTAGTTTTCGGTTGGCTCGGTGACAAACTCGGCCGTAAAAAAGTCTATGGGATCACTCTCATACTTATGGTCATTTGCGCTATCTGTTCGGGGTTATCTTTCGGGTACAGCGCCAAGGCCGTGATGGGCACTCTTTGTTTCTTTAGGTTTTGGCTGGGGTTTGGCATTGGTGGGGATTACCCGCTTTCGGCCACTATTATGTCAGAATACGCGAATAAAAAGACACGTGGGGCTTTTATAGCAGCAGTTTTTGCCATGCAGGGTCTGGGGATTATTTTTGCGGGGTTGGTGTCGATGATTGTTTCGCATATATTTTTGATGCATTATGATGCGCCAAAGTTTAGTACAAATGGTGTCATGTCAACACAACCGGAGGCGGATTATGTGTGGAGAATTGTGTTGATGTTGGGAGCTTTGCCAGCGTTGTTGACTTACTACTGGAGGATGAAGATGCCCGAGACTGGTCGGTACACGGCCATCATTGAAGGGAATGCTAAACAAGCTGCCGCTGATATGGGTAGGGTTCTTGATATTGAAATTCAGGCTGAACAAGACAAGGTACCTACGTAATTGATGAATAAATTTGACATAGTAACTGTTATAATATATGATTGACACAAGTACAGGAAAATATTATGTGGAAGTAGTCAAATAGTGATGAGGTGGGAATCTGGCTCTTATAAAGTGGCGAGAATCACTCCAGAGGTGAAGTAAGTGATTTGGATCATCAATTTCAAATTAAATAGTCAGCGACCTTCTATTTAATAGAATTCTCGCAAGAGGGAAACATTTCCTCTAACAAGGACTCAAATCTGAAGTGTTCAATTTGAAATTGATGGTCCAAATTGTATTCTATCTCCAAATTGATTCTCACCAATTTAGAGGAGAAAGTGCACACATGTTCACTAGAAGTTGTTACCCATATACTAAGTTTAATTTGTTAGGAACAGAAAACTTAAAACTTGTACAAGTTGTGATAAAAATCATACGTACTAACTTATTTGACGATTTTTTGTAAATTAAACCAACTGTTGTGGCAAAGAAAATACAATAATTGTAGTTTGAATGCCGTGAAATGTTAATCAACATTCGCTGGTCAATAAAAAATGGTTAGAAAAGTTGGTTAAGGTATCATTATGTAAAATTAATAAACACTTATTTTTGGCTCATTATGAACCATACTAATCCTAAACCGCAACAATTAAAGAGTTATTATCTAAAATTCTCTCTCTGTTCATTCTCTCAAACAGCTAGCTCAAATAAAGGCAGCTAACGACTACCCATTACTCTCACGAGAGTTCTTCCAAAGGCACGGACTTCACCTAATTGGCAC
Organism: Lonicera japonica; assembly: GCA_021464415.1. Lineage (NCBI taxonomy): Eukaryota > Viridiplantae > Streptophyta > Magnoliopsida > Dipsacales > Caprifoliaceae > Lonicera > Lonicera japonica. The sequence goes on along the minus strand of CM038463.1, from coordinate 90,461,245 downwards.
AATGAGCACCTGGTTCTTGCTAGACATAGCCTTCTACAGTCAAAACCTCACCCAAAAGGACATTTTCCCCGTCATGGGTCTTACCCAAAAAGCCACCGAGGTCAACGCCCTGCGCGAGATGTTCGAGACCTCCCGAGCCATGTTTGTCGTGGCCTTGCTTGGCACATTCCCTGGTTATTGGTTCACTGTCTTCTTCATTGAATCCATAGGTCGGTTCTACATCCAATTAGTTGGATTCTTCATGATGACCATCTTCATGTTCATTATGGGACTCAAATACGACTACCTTAAAAACAAAGAGCACAAATGGATTTTTGCAGCACTATATGGACTCACATTTTTCTTTGCGAATTTCGGGCCGAATAGTACGACTTTTGTTCTTCCGGCCGAGCTTTTCCCAACCCGGGTGAGGTCCACGTGTCATGCTATCAGTGCAGCTTCGGGGAAGGCCGGGGCGTTGATCAGTGCGTTCTTCGTGCAGGGGTATACTTTGGACGCTGACAATAAGAAAATTCAGCGCGCCATGTACTTTTTGTCGTTTACGAATATGTTAGGGTTTTTCTGTACTTTCCTGGTGACGGAAACTAAAGGACGATCGTTAGAGGAGATATCCGGAGAAGATGGAGGGATGGATGGAGATCCATGGGACCCAGATGAGCAATAGAGCTCCAACAACTCGGCCGGAAGCCATATGAGTGAGATGAACGGAAGGGTTGTGCATGGTCCGGCAAGTCATGAACTTTGAGCAGATATATAAATCTAATATTATTTTATATAAAATATGTAGGGGTAATAAAATGGCCTGGCAAGAAACAAAAACAATGGTAGTTTTTTTGTTTTTTGCTTGGAAGGCTGTGTTGTAATGTGCGTGTTGGTTTTTTCCGTTTTTTTCATGACCGCTAAAGTATCTCCCATAAATAATAAGTGTTTATGTGATGTAGTGATTTGCGAGATGAATGAAAGAGGGAGGGTTAAAGTGAAATTTTTTATTTTTCAGTGCTTCCTTCCTAGTTGTCTCTCTTCCCCGTTTTACGGTGCCGTTCTATTTATTCTGCATTCAAACATTTTTCTAATATATTTAAAGTAAAAACAAAAAAATATTTTATGAAGCATTCCTTCGGCATTAAAATCCAATAAAAAATTTTAGAAAACAAACCAACCATTATAACTTCTTCTTCTTCTTTTTTTTTGAGATAAAAATCTAAATTTAAAATGAGTTTAAAAAGGGGGAAGGAAAATTTGAAATCCAAAGATTACTTCGTTTGGTTGTTTTTTATTTTACAAATTTGATAATTTAAAATGATTTAATACGCGAAATTATTTTATTTGAAATCCAAAGATTACTTCGTTTGGTTGTTTTTTATTTTACAAATTTGATAATTTAAAATGATTTAATACGTGAAATTATTTTATTTGAATGTTTGATTTTAAAAATAAACTAATATATATTTAAATTAATACTTACAATATTAAATAAGAAAACATAATCATAAATTATTTAATTTAAAAATTTAAATTAAAAACTAAGATATCAAATAAAAATAAAATAAAAACAGAGTTAACTTATAAACAACTTAGGGTGAGTTTGATTGCAAGTATAGAATTTACATGGAAATAAAATAAGTTCTAGGTAATTGAATTGCCTAGAATTGAGTTGCATGGAAAATGTAATTAAATGTGTTTGACTGCCTTAATTTTCTACCCGAAAAATATTGGTTGTCTTGTGGCATTTTTAATGTAGAAAAAATTATGGGTATTTTTTTTTACATAATTTTATAGTCATGATGGATCTTGTTTAATTGATCTTGATTAGTAGATTTTAAATATTAAATTTTGAATTTTGTAGTTTAAGTTATAACATTTTTAATGTAAAAAATGGGTAAAATTTTATCTCAAAAAACATACAATTACCTAGAAAATAAAAACAAACCCCCTCCAAAGAAAATATTTTTCTTGTTTACAAGAAAAAGTACATAAATAGTAGAAAAAGTGACAGTTTAACTCCATAAAAAATAATTTTAATCAAACACTGCAAAAATAAAAATTTGAATAAAAAAGCCAGCCATATTTTTCATGAAAAATATGGCAATCAAACGCACCTTATTGAGTATAGTCCGGAAATAAAACCCGAAATCGTGGATTCAGTTTTGGCAGTTTTGAGTGTTGTGTTTTGACTCAGCAATGGCACCAAACCCTAAGAAGGACATTTTTGAGTAATAATAAGTACTGTAATAAATTGGGTTGATGGAGGTGGAAGCGGTAGTGGAGAAAATCTGGAACTTGCACGACAAACTCAGCGATGCAATTCACTCCATTTCTAGGACTCACTTCCTCCTCCTCAACCTCAATTCCGATGAAAATAATAAACCCTTCCCTGACCATCAACGAAACCCCCGCCATGTGTTTTCGAGAGCCGAGGAAGCGAAAAGTCTCAATGCAATTCGAACCGCTCTCGAGAACTTAGAAGACAGCCTCCAAGTTTTCCACGTAAGTCTTGTCCTTAATTTCTAAGTTTTCCCTAAGCAACTCCTCACTTTCTTTATTTGTTACTACTGGTAGTAAAGTAAGTGAAATTGTGAGCTTTGCGATTCTCATTAGGTTAATTGTTTGGTGTGTCCAATTTCGGTTTACTTAACTCTACTGCTAAATACTATATGTTATTTGGATCATTCTCACTGCGAAATTTTTATTATTATTATTAGTATTAAATAATTTAGATCGTATTCTTTTGTTTATTTCATATCTATATACTCGCACACCATTTGATTCGTTGCCTTATACTTGTTTACATAACATGTTTGATTATCAATTAGGACAATTCATAAGCCGAAATTATATACTTTATATGCGTGTTTTCAACATGTTCGTGTCCTGGTTTTTGTGGTGTACGCTTTTGCCGTGTCATTCATATCCCTGCCCGTGCTTCATAGGCTTTTGGTAATGATGAAGTGAAGCATTCTAATTGGCTAATTTCTACCTATGAAAATTTCTGATAAGAAGTCAAAGGAAGAAAGTTGCGTGGGTTCGGAATTTGAGTGTATTTGGGGCTAAAAATTCAAAACTTGGGTCCTTCTATCCAATTGTTGTGTAAATCGAAGAATTCAAATATGGTTTTATAAACGGGGTCGAGAACTTAAATGGCGGAGATGCTATTGGCTACTGATATCATTAACAATTTTGTAATGGAAAATGTGAAGTTCATGCTCTTCAATATTCCTACACTGCTACTTCTGAATATTGCTCTTGTCAAAAAATTTAGAGGGAAACTTAGCAGGTCCTCCGTTGCTTGTTAAAACATTTACACCATTTATTGATGAGTGGTGGGATAGATCCTGATGGTTCGAGGAGGGGTGGGCACTTGGTTGTGTGTGTGCGTGTGTGTGTGTGTTTTTTTTTTTTTGGGAGGGGGGCTCGAACATGGATAAGTTGTGTGATTACTTGCACTTTCAACCACTTGGGCTTAAGCCCGGATTCTAGCACTTGCGCTTGTCTGTAGATATGGCTCCATGATTCATTTTATAGATTGTGAACTCAAAATTATGACAGTTCTTTACACAGAAATTCTAGATGCGTCTTGACAATCAGTCGTCTTGATGTTTTGTATCTATTATATCTTATTTATTAGGCATTTTGTGCTTTATCCCACAGACTGTACAAAGACAGCAGTGCGCAGAGAGAGAGGCTGCATTTGCACACTTGGAGCAAAGCCGAATTGTTCTTGCAATGAGATTGGCTGAACATCAAGGCAACAGCTACACCGTAATAGAAGAAGCTAGGGCTTTTGCAGGAGATATACACGATGCTGGTTGCTTTGCTGCTTCGGCTGCTGAGAACTTTGTTCAACATCAAGGGTGTAGGTCAAACTTTCTTGTCAAAGTTGTTGTATCAAGTTTTAATTTTGCCAAGAGATCCCTTAAAGTGGATGGGATATTGGGGAATGCTGCTTTGGTTGCACTGAGCATGCTTGCTTTTCTGCATCTGGTTGCTGTCAAAGACAAATATATTTTAGACTTCCCACAACGGAAAGATGATTTTGTTAACACTAGAGAAGTGACAAAAGTTTCTCGGCCCGAGGGTTCTTCACCTGGTGATGGGCCAATCCTCTTGGATGTGTTGTTGGCTAGGGGTTAGGTGGAATATGTTCTTGATTGGTCACATAACGCACTTGGATCTTTCTCAGCAAGATTTGTATATGAGCTGGGTTGCTAGGATAATAGGAAAAGTTTTTAGTCTTGCAATTGTGTGCCACGAAATTCTGAATAATACCATTAAAGAAATGGTATAGATCTATGAGTTTTTTCTTCAGTGTATCACCTCATCTTTATACTTGGCAATTTTATTTTATATGTTCCAAACGTGACTACCGAGAACAAAGATCCAACTTTAATGAAGCAGCTGAAATGGAAAAAAAACTGATTCGAAATGTAAATGGAGTGTAGTCATGCAAAAGAGAGGTCTCTCCTTGAAACCGGAGCGAGGAATGAAGAATGACCGGACGCAGAAATGAGGTGACGGGCGGAATTTCAAGGCAAATTGTTCGAGAGGCTGAGGAGAGATAATTTGTTCCGTTGCCAGGTTATGACATAATATGTCTACCAATATATAACAACAGATTCTTGGATTAAAGAATTTTGTCTTTCAAAGTTAAATTGAAATGTTACGTAGGTACAAAGAAGATAATTTGACCATTTTAGGGGGGGAAATTTTATTTAGACCCAGATTTGAACTAAGTTGACCCATGTTTTAAGTTAACCCCTAAATAATCAATTATTTTGTTAAATAAACCCCCTTATTTATACCCAATTTAACCTCACTAGTTAAAAACATAAAGAGGATTTTCAATTCGAATTCATAAACACCCCCTCTTCTTTCCGGCAACTTTTCTCGCAGAGGATTTCACAGAACCGTTTTTGAGTTAACACCTAAAGACGGAACCATCACTATAACCGTGTACCTAATAAAACCCAATTAGCTACAAAAAAAATAAAAAAAATATTGAAATACAGCAAGAGATTTACAAAGAAAAATAAGAGATTGGGTTTAAGACTATAACTTTGGTAAGACTAGGTGGAAGGTTTGATAAATTTAATTGGATCAAGTGAAGTGTGCAGATATATATACCCTTTTACAAGGGATATATCCACCAAATTTATGTTTATATATATAAACAAACATAAACCCATTAAATCGGCTCTATGTTTTTGTTCAACAGATGGATGTTTGATCAATATATGTTTCTGCAGATTGTCTTGGAAAATTTAATTTACCTGATTTCAAGATTTTTGAGAACGGTATTGTGGTTCTGAGATTGAAATAAATAAAATTAGAATGTGATTCGTTCAACTGCCATTTTACAAGCGCTTCAAATAACCAATTAGGTTAACTTAGAAAATAATATATGATATGTTGGACTTAGTTCTCCTCTGTTACTTTTACACTTAATATAAATAGATGAATTTTTTCGCGAAATTTGGTGAATATGATCTCTACAATGAGTAGATCATCTACACAAAATTTCATTAAAAAATTCAAACCAAAAGTAAAAAAAATCATATGCACCATATTTTGTTAAAAAAAGTCAACCGTTTAGGCCTCTTGAATTAAATCTCATTAAAAAAATTTGAATGAAAGGGGGTAATGGAGGTGAGGTAAGTCATATATTAAAAGCATTTTTTAATTTGTTAATCTATTAATAGGAATTTACAACAGAAGTGTTTTTAAAAGGAAAAAAAAATTAAAAAAATTGGGTCAACTTAGTTTAAATCTGGGTGTAAATAAAATAATTTCCCTTTAGGTGAATTTTCACTCTTGATTCACTTTTCACTTTTCACGTGGTCGTATGGGGTAATTTAAAACATTCGGTTTAGCAAATTTTTTAATAATTCAATGTATCATTTATTTTTAGGTCTCGTTTGATTCACGAAAATAAAATTAATTTTTGTCTTTTTTATGGAGGTGGAAAACTAAAGTTTCTGTCAAGTTTATTTTCTTGTGTTTGTTAAATAATGAAAAGTATTTATGTAAATAATTGTTATCTAAAAATTTTGTAATAAATGTTAGGAAATCATAAAAGAAAATTAATCCCATGAATTTTGAGATGAAAGACTTTATCCCATACTTTTCTTTATGTAAAAAGTGTTTACGAAATTTGTACTTACCAAACAAAAGAAAAAAAAATATTTTATTTATTTGAGTGCTTAAATCCGTGAACTAGACCAACCCTTAGTAAATGTTAAAATTGTTGGTCTCCAAAAAAATAAAATAAATAAATTTTCTTTTGAAAATACATTTTCAAACTACTTGCAGAATTTTCTGCATCATTATCGGTACCATTCCAACAAATATGAATGAAAATGGAAAGAAGCAGCTAAAAGGTCAGCCAAAGTTGGAATTTGAGATCCCAAATCCATCAACCATTGACCCAACAAAGGAAAAAGGAGAAAGGGGGAATAGTAGTGAGATTTGCTTTGCGAAAAGTCAACGTCACGCTCATCGCGTTGGCTACCTCTAACGTACCCTACTTGTTAACGGGCCCATGTTACCCTCTTGTCGGTCGATCCAGCTTGAAATTAACAAACTACTTACTGGACCCTACTTGTTGGGCTTCAACCCACTTAAGTATATTTGATTTACTTTGTTATTAGGTAAGCCCATCAATATGGCTTATAACCACTGTTCACTCCATGTGAAAATAACTAGACTCCTTGTATTAGGATTGTTGTGACCAATTCGAAAATTGAATTCAAATTGTACTAATTTAAACAAATCTATTAAAAACAGAATAAATAAATAAAAATTCAAAACCGAATATATTTGGTTTGGGTTGTACTAGTGCAAAACTGAACCAAACCAAACTAAACCGAATTATTATATATATGATTCGAAAATAATATTATTTCGCTATCTAAATAATACTAACAACTAAATATATCTTTTCCTAATTAGTTGTCCGCTTACATTTTGCAAATATCTTCTAATTTATTTTTAGTGAGAGAATTTATCAATTCGAACTAGTCTATAACAAAACATTTATTTTAGCCATTTTCGATTTCATGAGGTAATTATTACAGCGATAACTTTTTTATGATAATTTTAAAAAAAATGAAAGTTGTAGGTCTCTTCTTTTTACTACAATAATAACCAAGAACGGATTTAAGGGGGCCGAGGTGGGCTTTCCACACCCTAATTTTTTTTCTTAGTGCTAATTAGAATATTAATATAGGTTTAGCTTGGCACAAATATAAAATATTTGTTCATGACTCATGAAAAGTCCAAATAAATGTTATTATCTTATAGTTCAAATAGTAAGGATATTTATATTAATTGAGAGGTTCTGAGTTCTAAATTTTCTGTAATATACTTTAAATTTAGTTCTAACTCGAAAGAAAAGCAGTCAAGGCTTTACCTCTTTAGGGGCCGAATCGAAGTCAAGTCTTTTCCCTATCTCATTTATCTCTTTTTTTTTCTCCAAGTATTTATGAACAATTTTAAACACTCATCAAATTTAAATTTGTTACTAACTTTAAATATTAATTATGATTAAACAATAATTAAGTTTAAATGTTTAATGTTGTTACTTTGAAACTTTCATGATAGCATTTGATTTTTTTTTTTTTTTTGCTTACTCCTTTTACAGTTTTAAGTACATAGTTCATCCTTCACATAAATTTTAAATTTGCTGTTGATAATAAGACTTTTCCTAAATTCGAATGAGCGTCTTAGCAGCTATAACTTTATTATGCGACTCCAAAACATAGAAAATAAAACCAAGAAATTTAGAGGGAATCAGGTGACATTTACCCTGTACCTGGACTCCTAATTGATATCACTCTTTCAGAGAATTGTATAAGAAAGAGGAGGGTGTTGTATGAGTGGGGACCAAAACTAGGGAGCCAGTCAAATTTTGGATTACTTTATACAGGCCATATATGCAATTATCGGCTCTGCAACCTACAAAATCTATTGTTTGATCTCTCCTTTTCACCTCTTACAACCCCCCCCCCCCCCCCCCCCCCCCCTCTTCTTCCCCTTTACTAAAAGCCTGCATGCTACACCCAATACCACCACTGACCATCTCCGTCGCCGCCGCTTCGTGTTTGCCTGGCATGCATTCTCTCAACTTCTCTCTTTTTTCTTATATTGTATTTATTTTCGGAACATCTTAAATTAACTTTTGTTTTATACGTTAAAGTCAAATATTCGACTCTTAATTAATGATGATAAGAATAACTTACAAATACAAGCAATACGTTTTATTAGTGGTTGTTCTGATACCAATTATTACAAATTCGATCATACGTAGAATTTACCTCCCAAATTATAATGTATAATTTGAATTCATAACATTGTACTATACATTTAAATCACATAAAATTGATATGAGAAAAATTTCTGTAACACAAACTTTTACTCAAATCTAGTAGGAAACAACATGATAACAAATCTATGTTAAGCATATAATTCCAAAGTCTGCTCTGATGTTTTTTTTTTTTCCGCTTACTTGCCAAAAGTGGTCGGTCAATATGTAGGATCGGATCGATTCGATTACCCGACGGGTTGATTTTTTTTGCCACCTTTATCAATATGTTGTGTTATCATTACAACCAAAATGTTCCTAAGGCGGTTTCACCAACCCGTGAAATGCTATCCGCAAATATAATTTATCATTTACAGAGCCAAAATAAATATCTCAGACAAATTAATTAACCAATAACTTGCTAGAACTGAGAATTAGTATTAAATCACCAGTAATTAGTTTATCGTGCATTAATTTAGTATATTAGCTAATCAAATAAGAGAGTCGTAGATATAAGCGAAACTTGCATCACCTTTTCTTGATTTAAAAGTGTCTCTTATTTTTTTCACCCAATCATTCATAATATGATTTTGTCAATCTACGGATTTTTCTTTTATTTTTAATTTTCCTGTACGTATTACTGTATAAGACATAAATTTTATACTGTTATAAATGCTTAATAATATCAGCCTTCCAAATCAGACGGCTGCAACTCTTACAGTTCAGTCTCCAAGAATTGAAATTATCTCAAAGTGTATATAATTTGTTACTCCCTCTCCTGATTATTCTAGTGGTTGCCACGTACGGGCTCATGGTTTGTTCAAGCTGATACACACGTGGCCACTTCTCAAATTTGTCCCTTTTTTCGGAATATGGAAATTTAATCTTTAAAAAAAATATTTGGACTTTGTGAAATTAATAGAGCTAAACAAGTAAATATTAGGTTTATTAATTCAGTACAAACCCTTTTGCCTACCGCGCGAGTATGTCCAACGCAAGAGTTCAATTCACTTACTGATCAGCCTTCACAATTATATATATAAGCGCAGTGATTGTCCTTAATTAATAGGGTATAGACAGATGTCTCAACATTAATAAATACACACAAATACATACATACATATATATATATATATATATTAACGGTTTAATACATAATATTTGTAACAAATTTTTCACATGGTATCAATTTTACATTATATTATTAATAATTATCTGTTACAATATCTATTATATAATACATTTGTATTAAAATTAAATTTATTACACTAAATATTTGTAAAAGTTTTTAATTTATTTAAAGTTGATACTAAGTAAAAATTATATGGAATTTATAAAATTAATAACCATACAAGTTAACACATGATATATGAAAAATCTATTAAATGAATTAAGTATCTAATCAATTAAAAAGAATGCTTAGTACTTTCAAGAAGTTAAAACTGGTTAAAAATATTTTCCGAAAAAAAATGGTTGAAAAACATCATCATTTTTTCAATTAATATACTAATTAATTATGATCCCTAGATTTATGTAGTCATCATTCCTCCCTACAATTATGTATGTCCGGCCATTAAGGTCGAACATATTATCTTTGGTAGTCCTTAGCACTATATAGTTTAAATTGTGGGGACTATCCTAGTTTTCTAATAAAACTTAGGTCCTTGGTTTCTTGAAGTTTAAGCCACAAATATGGTCTGGTGAATTTGTTAAGTTTGACATCTCTTTGAAATTAAGAGGTCCGGCCATTAAGGTCGAACATATTATGAAATGTCATTTTTTGTACATTTTTTCCTCTCTTCTTTTCTTTAATTCTTCTTGGAAAGAGGTAATGTTACATATGGTCTTAGCGCAAAAACTTTGTTCTGATCAATCGAAAGTGTCACGGTGCAAGTGCAAGTTCAAATAACAAACGCAAATTAACATGCGACTATATATGCATAAAAATATTTGGTCAATAAATTCATCCACACTTGAATCCATATAAACACTAAATTCTGAGTTCCTAATTAAACTATTTAACAAGCAGGCAACCACCACAAAGGGACCCCCTCAAAATTAAATGCCTAGTCATAAGAGCTTTTGGTGTCCATACACATGTAAATTAACGAGGCTAAATGAGTTATTTGTATATTTCCTTAGTTGGTACGAACAAGCATGACTGGTTCTTAAGTCTTACTACCGACTGGTAGTAGGTGGTCATGTCCGGCTGCTTATTAACTTTTTGAAATTTCAATTTCATCTATTCACTAGAAACTTTTCCTTCTTCTGTCGTCCAATCAAATTTTGTATCTAATTATATTTGAACAAACAGTATAAAAAGTTTGAGACTGAGACATTTATATATACTGCAACAGAGTCACTGATAAAGTTAGTGTTGATTCGATCTGTGAATTAGTGATGATCGAGTGAACTTGTGGGGGAGGGGATGTGCGCGTGTGAGTCAGATTGGCCTCACAAAACTATTATAACAATGAAACAAATTAAGTGTAATTCTTTTCACTCTAGACATAATAATTATGACAACATTTTAATCTTCTTTGAGTAAATTTTAAGTTAGTCCCACAGATGGTCTGCAATGCCCACGTGACATTCTTTCATTCCTATCACCAATGTAACACAAGTTGGAAATTCTGGTTGTAGTTTTCACCACTGTATATTGTAATTTATTTTTGGCGATCCTTTTTACCACTACTGTTTTTATTGATTGATTGAAATTATTTTCTAGTCTTAATTTCAGATGAAAGAACATATGTTGTGCATGAGAATTCAACACATGATATTTCTCCGACTAAATTAAAACGTGTCAAGAAAATGTCTTGAATATGATTTTAGAATGAAATATTCATCCAGCATATATATATATATATATATAAAGCCCTAATGTATTTAATGTGACTATCAGGTATTATAAAGTGTATTCCAATCTAATTCGCACTCATTTCACAATCTATTATAAGAAAGAATAATCACCCGATTGAATATACCTATCTAATGTCTAAGAAATATTTCCATAATTAATTATTTAAGTAGACTAGCGAAAATGTTTAAGGATGAAGAAGGTATCAAGCATTCGAGAAGAAAGAGAAGGAATTGAAACTGTAGTCATCCCTAACACTCCTGGCCAAATACATTTTTAAAAATAATTAATCTATATATATATATACACCCCATTAATGACACTGTGAAAGCACCTTGCCCAAAAATGTAAATAAGTGTCCCTTGTATTGAGTAGGTAGAAAATTGATTAATTTCGTACTGTAATTTTTCGCATTTTTAAAATGCAGGCAATTGCTCTCTTTCTAATTTTGCATCAGCTTACTTTATGACCTATCATGAATCCAGCTCATGATTTAATTCGTTCATATGCACTCGTAGGAAATCTAGTAAAGGGACCTATCCACTTTTTTGCGGGGGGTCATCTAATATCCAAATTAAAATAAGAAGAAAAAAGAAATTAAAATGGAAGACATGATAATATATGCAATGAATCTTAATGCTTAATTATCTTGACAAAATTGATCAACATATTTATATTAACAAATTTACATCCTGTAAAAAGAAAAATGTAACGCTTATTTAGCGGTGAAAATTATATATAGGGGATTAAAAAGAATAATTAAGTTTTGGATCAGCGATATTTCTTTAGAAAATGTAACTCTAAATTTTGCATTGAGTTATGTTCGAAATTTTTAATTTTTGTTTTGCATTGAATGACTTTTTGGTTAAAAAGAAAAATTAAAATAAATAAAGCAACAGTGTCCTACACGGAAGGAGAGCAATGTATTAGTCAAAAATGTCCAAGTAAACAGAACCAACCAAATTAGTAGCCAATGCGGCTGCAATCCACATCAAAAAGAAGAAGAAGAAACATTAATATAGCATTTTCACACCGACTGGACTTATTATTAGTATTAGTCAAATTACTCTTACCGCAAATTATGCTCTCTATCATGTGGGGCCAAAAGGAATGCCACTGTGGCTCAACTACACCACACATTTGGCAATTTAGAAAAAAGGGTTTTCAGTAAAATAGAATGTAATTTGTATTTATTAATTAATTTCCATTCCATACGTACATGTGGTTGTCGATTTCTATTTTTAGTTTTTACTGAGAAGAAAGATATTAGGTTCCATTGCAATGGTGAATCATTAAACATTTGTCACTTTTGTATGTTGCAATAATAATAATACCGTCCCGATTTACTAATTTGTAATACATACAGAGGCATTATAGCCACAGATGTTTGTATTGTCATACATACCTCCTCCATCTTACAAATTAAGGGAAAACTCTCATTTTATTAGTAGACTGACTCATTGTAAAATCCTAACAAAACTGCACTCAAATCACCATTTATTCTAACGGTGAAATACAAACAACTAAATAATTTACTAATACAACATTAAATAACTTAAGCCGGTATTTCCACTTTGCCGGTACAAAATTCGTCCAAAAATAATTATTTTGACGAACCGGCAAAAGTGAATGTACGTGTTCATACTTTCTAGTTTAACTCGTCATCAAAACATCAGAACTAAAAAATTCACCCGGCACATCTTGAAAGTAATCATCGACTTCCAACATACAAGATGTTCCCACTTCGTTGCATATTCTCCAATCGTCCATCCATAACTCGCCATCGTCAAATAATGGAGCGTCATCGAACGGTAACCAGAAATGGTCACCAAACAAATTATTGGAGAAATTTACCGGGTCTTCATTAAACTCAAACTTTACCGGTTCAGGAGAATGAAAATCCAACAGATTATTACTATCATTATCTAATAACGAGATATCCGCTGCCAAATAATCGTCACACAAGTAATCCGACACTTGAAAATCTTCCTCAATCGGTTCAGAGTTTTCAAACTTTTCAACTTGTTGAACCGGTTCCGTTTGAAACTCCTGTGTTAACTGAACCGATTCATTAACTGACTGACATTCTTCAGTTGTCTCGTGAACCGGATCAGACCGGCTCTGCTGTTCGGATTGGTCATTGGAATACGTGCTCTGAAAACGGAGAACCGAAGTAGGAGAGCACAGATTGTGCGACTCCTCACCGGAATCGTAGCCGGAAACTGACGTTAGATTGATTTCCGGCTTCACCTTGGGCGGCGGATTGACGAAGTTCGTCAAAGCATCCGGTCCTCGGAGCTTAATCGCCGCGTTATCGTAAACCATAGCAGCCTCCTCTGCAGTATCATAAGTTCCCAACCAGAGCCGTACACGTCTCGCCGGATCTCTGATCTCCGCCGCCCATTTTCCCCACGGCCTTTGCCTTACGCCCCGAAACTTCCTCACATTACCTGTCGGAATAGTCTTCGTTGCTTTACTCTTAGCCTTTTGCGCTTCGCCGTTAACCACCGCCTTTTTGCTACTAGCAACAGTACTGGTTGTAGCAGTTTTAATATTAACCTCATTAATATATCTCTTCACACGCCGTCGACCGAATAGCTCGTCTTCTTCGCCGCTGGATGAGTCAGTAGCATCAGGATCGGTAACTGATATCCGTACAACTCTGGCTTTGCCGGAGTTGGAGTCGGAAAATTTTTTAGGCCTCATTTTTTTAGTGAGCTTCCTTGTGACGTTTAGGTGTTGGGTGTATTTGATAGGACACAACATATTGTGATCCATTTTTTGTTAGTGTTTATCTATTCGCATTTCACAGCATAAAAAAAAAAAAAAAGAGATAAGTGATGCTCTAAATGTAGAGTAGATACTTGTGAGAACAGAACAGAGAGAGCGTGAAGGGTAAAGTGAGATTTTCTTTGAGTCAAAGAGAAGCTTCAAAGGCAGAGAAAAATCAAAAGGGGGGGCACGCTGAATCAAAAAAGGCTGACAAAAAGAGAGCAATAAAAAGTTGGAACAACTCTGTAATTGAAAGAGGGATTGGTAGGAATAAGGGGATGAACTTTGTGGAAAGCAAAAATCAAAGAAAAGAGAAGCTTAAATCGATGAGAGAGGTTTGGTGGGGGGTTTTAGACAGAAGGAATCGGTAAAGAAGAGATAAGTATTGGGGTAAATAAAAGAAGAGTACCAATTGAGTTTTCGAGAGAGTCAGAGAGTGAATGAGTTTGAGGAACGATAACACTGAAATTGCTGTTTTATAGGATCTAACAGTAAACAGCCGAAATTGGTAAGCCATCCCCGCGACCTATCTTTTATCATTTTTAAAATTTAAATATTCCGACTTTTATTTTAATTTAGGAAAATAATTATCTAAAAGATTGTAAGTTTTATTAAAATTTACAGTTAAATATTAGTCACGTATTTAGTTAAGGATAAATATTACTAAATTTTAATCTATCTTTATCATTAATAATATTTTAACCCATGTAAAATAGTAAATTCCATATATTTTAAGTAGTTATTTCTTATTTTTTCATTAATCAATTAAATTAGTAATTTCGACAAAAAAATAAATTAATAACATATTGATCAAGTATTTTTTAAAAATATTTTAAATTAAGAATCCAATATATTTTTTTTAATGTTTGAAATTGTAAGTATTTTATTTTTATTTGTATATAATCACTACACCAAACTTTATAAGAAAACAAGTTGTTTTAGCAATTCAATTAGCATATTTCAATAGTTTTAATAATATTAAAGCTTTTTTTATAAATATATTATATACTTGAGCATATCATGTTTCTAATTGGTAATAAAAAAATCTAATTTAGCATTAATACAAATGTCACAAGGTTGAGTGTAAAAGTCCAATTTTTTTGGACGTCTCAAACTGAGTATCTCAATTTTAGCGTAAAATTCACTTAACCTCTTTTAATAGTTTAATTATTTTAAAGTCTCTTTATAAATCTAAAATATATATATATATATATTATATACTTGAGTATATCCTATTTTTAATTGGTAATGGAGAATTCAATTTAACAATGATGCAAAAATTAGATGAATGAATTTGTGTAAAAGACAAAAAAAATATCCTTAATTTTGTAATTATGAATTTAATGAAAGTAGATTTTTTTCAAAATTAAATATAGAGTTTGAGTAAGAATGGGTATCTCTCTCAGATTTGTGGTTAAAAATTGTCTGTAAGTTTAAAAAACTTACAGTGTCTTTCATGCTAGCAAAGTCCTTTAATTTAAGGGTGGTGAAATCATCACACAAAACACTAATCTCATTTTCACTTTTTATTTTGTCTTTAAGAACTAAATAAATTATTATTATTTAATTATTAAAGATTGAGTATAAGTTTAACGATACTTTACTTAACTTTTAAGTAGTAGATATATAAATTATATTCATTCTTTAATAACTAAATAAGATGTTTGTTATTTGGTTAAATTACGTCGAACGAAAATAAGTGTAGAATTAAGTGTTTGATCAGATAAAAATGTCAATGCAATTTAATTCTAATCACATGAAGTGCATTTACTCACCAGTGCATTTACTTCACTTATTAGTTGGCCACTTTTAGTATAACAAATTATAATTAATGTAACACAATTAGCAGCATCTGATTATATTGAAGCTAAAATATGGTATGTATTAAATAAAGACAGAACGTGAATATGATGAAAGTATGTACGTACTATATACATATATGGGAAAAACTAAAAATATAAAATAGATTTTGCATCAGTGTTACCGTACCCAAATCTTTTTATTAGAAGGCTTACAAGATCGTCTAAACTTCACTTGTGAATGCAGGAATCTTCAATCTAAGTTCTTTTGACAAACAAGCTAGACTACTAAATTCTATGAATGGTGGTTTTATTTTCATTTTTTAATTGAAAAGGAAATTTAGCTGAAGAAAGTAACGAGAAAATGATATTAGATCTGACAAAGTAGTGTATGTTACGATAATAAGAAATGAACCAATACAAAAATATAAATTAATGAGTAAATTTTTATCAAGTTCGGATCACTATAGGGTGGACATGATAAGATACTATTAATAACGAATCGTGTTTAAGTTTACTAACCAAATTCGTTAAGAACAAGACCCGCTAAGATCCGTTAGGACCCATTAGACCTGGTAAGATCTGTTAAGAACCCGATTGAAGCATATTTATGTTGTTTTCGGGTTAATCGTGCTAGATTATCTGATTTACTTTGACTAACTTGTTAGCTTAACATGTGAAACAGGTAGTGTTGTGTTACCCAATAAAAAAATGAATTGTGTTTGTATATGATTTTGTCACCCGTTATGTTAATAGGTCATGTATGTGTTTAGTAGTTTTTCACCCAAATATCATAATACCCGGCACGATTTATTGCCAAATCTAAATGATATACATATAATATATATATATATATATATATATAACCTAAATTACATTTACGCATAGGTTTTATTAAAAAAATATATTAATTTTTTTTTGATTTATATAACAATATTAAGATATTACACAATATAGCAATAGAAGACAATTGTTATGTGAAAATGACATTCTGACTTAATTTTATTTATATAAGTGGTCCGTAAATTTAAATTATTCGAAAAAAAGCAGATAGCTAGGATAACGCGAACTTGAGTAAAATTGATAGTATGGAAGGTTTACAGTTAGAAATTTTCATCAATGAGTGAACTTAAAAAGGTTGACGAGTCATTAAATTAATGTCGTCCAAGGTCGTGTGGACGGTGGCCTTGAAACGAAATATCTATTAAGTTGTTTGACCACTTCAAATAAAAAGGCTAGATCATACTTTGAATTTTTTTCCTAACTGAGTGAATAATTAGCTGTTAACCAAAAAGAAATTACTCATTATTGAAGGTTGTTATGATAACTAGAGTCAGCTCTGAGCATAGGCGATTCATGTGATCGCTTAGGGCTCCCGACATAGCAGGACTCCTGAATTTTTTGTCTTTTATATATAAGTTATAGTATATAAAATTAAAATATTTTTTGGCTGAATAAAAGCAAACAACGGGATAATTTTTGGCTGAATATAAGTTATGGTTGTTACGATAACCACAGCCAGCTCTGGGCATAGGTGATCCATGTGCTCACTTAGGGCTCCCGACATAACAGGACTCCCGAATTTTTTATCCTTTATATATAAGTTATAGTATGTAAAATTAAAATATTTTTTGGCTGAATAAAAGCAAACAACGGGATAATTTTTGGCTGAATATAAGTTATGGTGATTGTCTTGCAACTTGAGGTCTCTAGTTCTCGAGTTCAGAGTCTTGGTAGGGGCAGAATTGAGCTTTTTTTTTTTTAACAAGTACACAAGCTCAAGTTCCCAATTCAACTAATTTTTATTTTTTTTTTAAAATGCAATAAAATAACCCTAAACTATCGATGAGTTTATTTCAGTTTTTTTTTTTTTAATAAAACGCTATCTTTTAGTTCTCGTTTTAACTAAATTCTATATAAATAGGAAATTTAATTACTCTTTTTGTTACTTTTCAAATCTCATAATTTGAATATATATATATATATATATATATATATATGTATATATTTGTTAAAATTTATTGATATAATTATGTTATATTAATATGCAAAATAACTGCGAAACCAAAATTTGCGTAGAGCTACTCAAAACTCAGGACCGGCCCTAATGATAACTAATCTTCTGTTTTTAATGCAGCTACAAAATGTGAGTCAATGGGCCTGAGATTTTTCACGTTTTAAACTATATTTAATTTATTATTGTATGAAAAAATAAAAGAAAAAAACTATATTTATTCTTTTTATCTTTCAAAATTTTAAATTTACTTCTTACTTTAGAATTAATAGCTCTTTTTTAATTGTATGTCTCTGAGTTTTATTTTTAGGAGGATTTAGTGGAAGTGTGAATAGAACGAGCAGCTCAATAGTGGTACTACCAAGTCTCCTTCATTTGCGCTAAATTGGTTAATTGCTAGCATGCACACAAATTGAAGTTTATAATATAAAGTGATGACAAATGTCTTGTTGCTCAAAAATAAAATCCCAAATTTATATTCTTAATGAAATTTGAACGGCACTAGAATTCAAGACAAAAGAAAGTGATAAATAACTACTTCAATTATTTGTTATAGCATTGTTATAATCAATTTATCGCGTTGATACAACTAGTTCATCGTGTCCCTCAGTGCGTTAGAATCATTTAATTGCATGGTTACAATCAATTCATAAAAAATTGAACACTTAAATATCAATGACTAACAATTGAATCACAAAAATTATACAGTCACAAACACATATTAGATAGATGCATGAACAATTCATAATTATTAATACTACAGTAACTATTTTGTATGTATATGATAATTGTGTTATTTACAATAGCAATTATTTCTAGATCGTTTTTTCTTACTTTGACTAAAATCTAAATGTTTTGTATAAGAGGATCTATTCAAATCATTTGAGATAATAGGAGCAATTTTATTTTTTATTTTGCATAAGTGAAAAATAATTCACCGAAATAAAGAGAATTAATTTGTAAGATAATTTTCTACCCTATCAAACAAATAGTATATCGTTATAAAAATGTGAAAATTGAGTATAAGCTGCTAATAGGCATGTACGGTTGGTCGATCCAATTGGACCCCATGCAACCTATGAAGATAAATAAACAAAACACCCTTAAAACAATGCATCAAACAAAACAGTCGCCTTTAGTTTAAAACTTGAACCTTATTAGAAGTTCGACCCAAAATATGCCTCACGTGACCCAATTTATGTTGATTTCTTTTCTTTTCTTTTTTCAACAAAAAAAACCAACACAAAACTAGCTAGAAGAGATTAATAGAGAAACAAGGCAATTTATGTTGATTTCAAGTTACAACAAAGTACTTGAAATCTCTTTTGCCTCTGTTACGCTGCAAAGGCTGGTTCACCCTAATTAGGCCCGAGCGTTGGGTTCGTTTGTACTTCTGCTTGACCAGCATCCATGGTCCAAAGTTGTTGGTCACCTCCTCAGGTGTATCCACCGGTCCAATATCCAATATCCTTGATCGTTGAGCTATTGTACGTGCGCCTGTCGGCCGGAACTGCCACCATCACCAACAACTGGCTGTTGTACCATGCTCGGAATTTTAGTCAGAGCATTGTTTGAATTCATGAACCTACATACATCATATCTATGATCAGAGTCGGTCCTGGGGCAGAACTAGCAAAGCTACTGCCCAGAGTTCAAAGTTTTAAAGGGACAGTTAATAACGAAACTTTCAAAGAAAAAAATTTAGGCTTCCAAAGTTCTAATTATGTATAGGAAAATAGTTCTTTAACTTTTCTCTGATCTTTCTTTCCGTATTCAATCTCAATCTTCTCATGCTACTAGATATAATTAGAGGGGCACATATATATTTTTTTTCATTCATATTGATTTTAAAATAATAAGAGAGAATTTGATATTTAGTTGTAATGTATTTTGCATAATTTTTTTGCAATTGTAATGTATTTTTTGTACCATTGAAATATTTTTAATATATAAAAAAATAATTTTACTTATAAGAGGGTATTTTTTTCAAGTTTGCCCAAGACATATAAATGGCCAAGACCGGTTCTGCTATGATCAACTCTATCACATTCAAAAACATATATGACAAATAAATTTGTTTTCTACATTATATTTGTTTTTTTCCTTCTAGTTTATATGCAGGAATTAGGGGTTTAGCAATATCCGCTTCGACGCGGCCGTGTTAACATCCGTTTTAATAGGCTTGCCCAGCGTCTTGGCAATTTGATACATTGCCTTCGTCCCATAGTATTCTATGGGCAACCTCGCCCAAACCAATGTTGGAGTTGCCACCGTTTCCGATGGCTTGAAGTTAGGCTCCTACTTCCTAATCGCCGTCAAGCAACGGTTCATCAGAACCCATGGGCCATCATTAAAATTTATTTGCAAAAAAATTAACTTCTTTTAAAAATATAAATTAAAAATTTAATTTGTTAGTGAGTTGAATATATTTTTAATCAAATCTTGAGAAAAACTACAGAGAAACAATCACAGTAATTAGGAATTTAAAGTTAGAATAAAAAAAATTCTCATATGGTTGTGTTTAATTTAGGGTGATTATATTTCCACCCCTAACAATGTTTGGTTCTACTCTCACCTTTAATTCAATTCTTAAATACCGAATAAGGGCATGTTATCAAGTCACCAAGGATCGAGTATAAACTTATTACTCGCTGTTTAGGGTTGAATAAGCTAATCTCAGACTTATTATATACTCGTTGTTTAGGGCTGAGTAAGATAATCTCAAACTTATACTTGACCCTCAAGGATCAAATAATAAGCCCTTACTTTACTCGTTGACTGAATGAAAAGTGAGAACAACATCAAGCATTATTAGTAGCAGAAATCGAAACACTTAATTTAAATGAGATTATAGGTGTCACTTACGAAGACTACATGTTGAAACTACAACAGACTTAATCCTCCTACTCCCCAATCCCACACCACCTATTTCTTCTCTGGCATAAGACAGCACAAACATGCTCACTTTTAACCTCAATTTTATCTCCCAACTCCAACGTTAATTGGACGGCACTTCGTAAAGTGATGGCTCGATGGCGGCCGTTCCCCCAAGTATATATGGCTTTAATTATTTGCTGTGAAATATCTAAGCATGAAAATAGGGGCAGATCCGTAATTTCACAGGCCGATGAACTAACAAAGTTGGATGAGGTAAAATATTTCTTGTAATGTTCGATATTTAATAACATTTTATTTATTAAATTGAACTGAATTTTTGTTTACTAAGCTTTAATTTTCACTGAAATATATTCTAGAAGAACATAAAAAAAAAAAAAGTCACTGAAATAATATGGCATCGTGTTAAATTATCAGTGCATTAATTAATCCATCTACTTTTAATGCACTGATGCACCCACATCATCCGAAATATTTTCTTAAATCGCGAACTCAATTAGTTCCACTAAAATTATTGATTTTCAGCTGGCACAGAAGTCTTTTTCCACAAATTGAATAAATTTCCTTTTCTTTTTGGATAGAATCCAATTAACTTGGGGTATAGCTAGCTAGCAAGGCTGAAGCAAACAATCTTGGACACCGGCCCCGGCCCCCATTGAGCCAAGTGAACATGTGTAGCATAAAAACAAAAGACAAGTAATGTAATTACATCGAGCTCGACAAAAAATCACTTGTTGCTCTAACCTTAATTAATTGAATATTATTCCACACACACACACATATATATATATATATATATAAATATATATTTGCGATATCTATCAACTTGAGGTTTTTGTTTATATACATTTGGTGATTTGCAGAAACTAGTTTGCGATAAGTCAATTACGCAACAAGTCCAAGATACTCCTTTGAACAGATGCCCCTTGATTTTTGTGTTACCAGCTAATTAATCATACTTATACGTACTGATCCCCTTGTGTTTCTACCTACACTAGTAACTTATGTATCTATATACACACTGCGGGGCAGTAAAAAATTTCTGGTACAATTTTTTTTTCTTCTAACAGGGTGGATTATTTTCCTTTCAAAATGAAGGAGGGGGTGGTACGTGGGGTGGTGTACAAAATAGTTAATATAAACTTCTGAAAATGAGATAAAGGTCTATCGTGACAATGTTTTCGCAAAAACACTAATAAATAATATTTTTAAAAAATAAGTGCTTAGACATCATTATCCTTTTGAAATAAGTGTTTGTTTATCAATTGTGTTTTAAAATAAGGAGTTTGACCAAGTGCAAACTTAACTTTGCACAAAATTATGTTTTATGCAAATTTGTTTTGCATGATGTGTTTATTTTATTTAACAAGTATATATTCATATGTTTCATTCATAAAATTTAAAATGTACAACATTAAATAAACACAAATACAAAGTAATGCTTTAAAAAATAAGAAATCCAAACTTAACTTTGCATAACTTTGAAAAAAATATTATATTAATAAATAGGTTTTGAATATGTAATTTGTTAAAATTATTCTAAAGAACTATCAAGTATCAATTAAACACTTATTTATAATAATATGTTTAAAAACATGTAGTGCAAACTTAATTTTGCATAATTCCATAAAAAATATACAATTTAAAAATCTATTGCAAAATTGATTTTGCACTCCTTTTAAAGTTTGGTCAAATATAGGCCCTTAATTTATAAAAATAGTTTTCCCTAATTTTTTTTGTAAAAAACTTTTTCAAACAAACCCTATTTTTCAATTTCTCATATAAACTTCGTCCTTTTTATTTTATAGAAATATACTAACGCCAAAACACAAAAAATTAAAATTAAAGAAAGCCTTTACTCCCTCCATTCCTATACAGTGGCGGAGCCAGGAATTTTGTTCAGGAGGGCCAAACTAATAACACAACAAATTTTTTCGCATATACTATTTAGAGTAGTAGAATCAACATTCGGAGCGACGGAACATATATTTGACGGAGCGAAATCGACATTTGAAAATGTGGATTCAACATTTAGAGTAGAACTTGAACCAACATTTTGAAAAGTAGAATTTACTCCTATTTTACTAAAATGTTTCTCCATTCGGTTTTTGAAAAATTTAAAATAATATACTAAAATTAATTATATATTTTAAAATATATTTATCAACTCAATATTCAACC
The DNA here is from genome assembly GCA_021464415.1 of Lonicera japonica. Classification (NCBI taxonomy): domain Eukaryota; kingdom Viridiplantae; phylum Streptophyta; class Magnoliopsida; order Dipsacales; family Caprifoliaceae; genus Lonicera; species Lonicera japonica. The sequence goes on along the minus strand of CM038463.1, from coordinate 90,438,428 downwards.
TACTATAACCAACAAATACATATATTAATCACAATATTAATTTATCAAATAATTAAAGTGCAAAGTGCAAAAAAGAGCCGGAACAAATAAAGAACAAAACTCAAAAGAGGCAGGAGGAGCAAACAAAAAAAAACATAATTCCCTCCTAATCAGGACCAATGCCCAAACTATTTACAAAATCCCTCCCCTGAGTTTATGCACTCTGTTGCACATACACCCCTCACCTGCTTTTCCCACTGCCCAAATTTAATTACACGCACAACCCTCAACTTTCCTTCTATCACACAAAGACACACATACTTTGCAAATATTTGTCAAAAATCCAGATGGGGCACAAAGACGCAAATATTTGCCAAAAATCCAGATGAGGCCATGGCGGTTTGTGGCTCCGCCCCTGCTCCTATATGCGAGTTTATTTATCAAAAGCAAACTGTGGTGAGAATCGGGTGTTAGGAGAGAGTGTTGGCTGGAGACTCTCGTTTGGGATAAAGAGTAATGTTTCCAAAGTCAACTTTTTATGAACATGGACTTTAATGAAACAAATGGCTAAAAAACCTAGCATGAATTTGCACAGGTTAGTAATAAGGCTTTTAATTCGAGACTTTCTAAAAAGAAATGTACAATTCTTAATTCTAAAATGGGTAAAGGCAAAAAATATTAACGAATTTTTATCCTTTTAACACTTTTCCTATTTAACCTTTTTTGCGACAATTGTGGTAATGAACTTTTTAATTGCCGTCAATTAGGTTTATCTATTAAAAGATCTAACGGAAAACTAAATTTATTTATAAAAATCACCGGCCCCAACTTTTAATGAATGTACACAAACCCCTAACTTTTTAATTTTATGTTCTATGTATTTACATAGATCACCCTTATATCAAAACCCCTCAATTTATTTTATTTTAGATTAAATTTTCCTACACTTGAGTCTCTTTTCTTTAATTCAAAGATTTTTTTAGTTTTTGGGTTTTTGTTTTGGGTTAAATTTCAAGAAAAAACATAAAGAAATTTTTTAAAATTAATTAATTAATTAACATTCAAGGGCAATTACAATTTGATTAAAGAAAAATATCATGCAATCAACATAAAACATCAATTTTAATTTGCTATTACCGTTAAAATCCATTGTAGCAGCCATTATTTCACAAAAGTATGAGAAAGTTTCAAAAAAAAATAAAAATTACCCAGCTAATTTATAGATAAAATTTATTTTCAAATGATATCCTATTTTCTTTCTTGAGGGACCAAAAATAGCCCTCCTTAGAAAAATAATGAAATGACAAAAAAGAAGCCCTCAAAGTGAAATTTTCAATGATGGAGCTGTGCAGACTTTCTTCAACTTTGATGTACCAACAAGAAAAATAGCAAATAGCTTAGCTCCGTGTTTGTTATTTTTTTTTTTCAAACATGCTTGATTTTTCTTTTTTTCATTCAAAATACGAAAATTTAATCTAAATGAGAATAAATTGAAGGGTTCTTATAAAAGAGTGGTCTCTGCAATTACATACAATATAAAATAAAAAAAGTTATGAGTGGTTTGTGTAAGTACATTAAAAGTTGGAGGTGGTTTTTATAAATAAACTTAATTTTTCGTTAGGTTTTTTAACAGAAGATAACGGATATACTTAATTAACGGTAATTAAAAAGTTCATTACCTAAAGTGTTAAATGGCTAGGGCAAAAGTTCATTATCATTTTTTGCTATTTAGCCTTCCAAATTTTTAAAAATTATTTATATGCTAGCAAATGGGTATGCTGGCCTTATGCGGATTTCACTATGGTTTGAACTTTGCCAGCTCCAACTCCTTTTTACTAATGGCTCATTTGGTTCAAAATTTAAACAATTCTGAGAATGCTAAATTTCATTCCAAAACGATTCCCGCGTTTGGCTCAAGTTTTAAGTCCGGAATAAATTATTCCAGGAACAAACTTTTCCCCCCAAGTTCTCCCATTTAAATCATAAGGAATAAACAATTACCAATGGGCATCTTTTTAAATTTTTCATGTTAGGACTAAAATAATTCTCTTCCTTACGAATAAATAATTCTTTTTCCATCTGTGTATGAAAACATTGTTTGGAACTTTTTTTTAAGTTATGCTGCTACACAAAAATGAAAAAAAAAATTTGAAACTTTTTTCTTTTCTTTTTTCATGTTGTAATTTTTTTTAATTACAAAAGTTTTAATTTTTGTAGGATACTTATTAGCTAGGCATGTGTAATTTTTGTAATTTATTATAGTAATTGTCTCTTTTGAAAAATTAGTAAGAGATGTCTTCTCATCTTATAAAAAGAATGGTATTTTTGTAATTGATACTTTATTCCATTCATATTCCCAGTTTAACCAAACATCGGTTTGGCATCCTAGATGACAGGAAAAAAACTTTTCAAGAATCAAGTATACCCATTCTATGCACATTCCATTCCCAAAACTCAAATCAAAGCCCTAAAGCTCAAATGCTATTTATGTATAGCATGTATAAAAAAAAATATCAATATACCAATACCTTACAAATAGCCTCTGTGCGCATAATATTTAGTTGATGTAATTAATTTATGTAGCTGATTCTGAAAATGAATAGGAGAGTAATTTACTGGGAGATGTTGAAATGAGGAAAACCAAGGGAAAGGGTACCTTGAATTAGTCCCTATGTTTCTTCAATTAATCCCCAAAAAATGTTAAAATATTAGCTAAGATCTATTATGAAAAGAAGGGCCACCACCCAAGCAAGTACAAGATTATATATACCATGGTGTTGGACTTCGTGAGTAAAAAAGAACATAACGTTAGCTCTTATTTTGATGTAACATTGTAACCCATATTAAAAGAAGGTAAAAACAATAATTAATTTACAAAAACATGCAATTTTATCTTCAATGAGAAACTAACTCACAAGCGTTTCGTTGAAGCAAGAGATGTTGGTCTCATTCTTAATTCTCACCTTGTTACAGTAATTATGAGTAATTAAGTTTATAATGACTAAATGAGTACGTATATTCGAATCAATACAAATATTATAGCAGGTTATGCTAATACTAAATCATTATAAATTAGTGAAATCCATGCCCTGAAATTAAAAATCGTGGATAACTAGGGAGGGGAAAATGTAAATTTAAACGGAGTATGTCAGACAAAATAAAATGTTTTCCGTCCATTATGAGTAAATGCTGTGGAAGTGATTCATTCGTCAAGAAAATTTTATGCTTGACATGCAAATGAATCAAATTTATTTAAAGCAGTTATGTTATGATTTTTCGAATTAGGCAATCATTTTGTTACCTAGTATAAAAATAAGAGAAGTGCCTAGTAGAGGAGAGAGAGCCTAAACATACTATAAGTTACTAACGGGGAGGGAGGGAGAGAGAGAGTCATTCATTACATGAATGAACTAGATTAAGGATTTTTCATGCAAATTTATAGTAAGTGTAGCATTATCTAAGAATAAAAAATCTAGAACCTATATAGTACAATGAAGTAAGAACAAAAATCAAATCAATAAATAATAACCATAAAATGAATTGAAGCAACGATGCGTAACCTCAGTTGTGGCTAATTCATGAATATATATATATGAAAATATACTTACAGCTTTGTCGTAATTTGATATATATATATATGGAAAATTTCAAGAACCTTAACTTAAGGTCCTTATTTACGGACTTACCCTTTTGGCACGTTTCTTGATGGAATTTTTTGATGAAATTTGGTGGGGATGTTCTTCATTGTGTGTAGAACATCTCCACCAAATTTCATCAAAAAATTCAACCGGGAAGTGGGTTAACTATAGGATTGAAAAATTCTGGTCCAGAAATAGATATATATATATATATGTCCAATATTTTTCAATCATGTAGTTAACCTACTTCCCGGTTGAATTTTTTGATGAAATTTGGTGGAGATGTTCTACACACGATGAAGAACATCTCCACCAAATTTCATCAAAAAATTCCATCGGAAAATATGCCAAAAGGGTAAGTCCGTAAATAAGAACCTTAAGTTAAAGTTCTTATGGGAAATGCTCTTTATATATATATATATATATATATATATATGTATTCTGCAGAAAATAAGAAATTGAGATACATATATGATGACGATAACCCCAAGGGGTGGCCTAGTGGAGGGGCAGATTTGGGTCGTACAGTACGTCTCAAGTTCGAGCCTTCCCTTGTGCAACTCTTTGGGGCAACGGTGGATAGATGTACTCCAATAAATACAGTGGCGGATTCATGAATCCAACTAGGGGTGAAATTCAATTTTAACATAAACATAATAATTGAACAATTACAAGAAATTATAATAATATAACCCAAACATAATAACAATAATAATATGGGTACTAGTAAAAGCACCCTTAAAAACTAGTTTCAAAACCCTTTTTGCAAGAAAAAAATGTCACTTATTATTTGCAGATTTCTTAAAGGCGTGTCCGATATAGGAGTTTATTTCCAACTTAATTGTTCTTCTCTTCAACATGCAATACAACCATTTATGTTATATATATATGCATGCTATTGAAACTAGAGACATTCATGCGTTTTTAGAAAAAAACTTGCCGCTCTTTTTCTTTTTCCTGAGCAAATCTACACTATTACCTTCGGGAATGGAAAGACATTTCACTTTCCTACTAAGAGAATTACTTGCTAGAAAAATGTCACTTTAATTGCAAGATTAATAAAAAATTTCTCTGCTTTTATAATACGACACATGTATATTTTGTATATATACACATATGTTTGATTTTTTATTTTTTTTGTTGAATTAATGTATTGATCAAAATAGAATAACTTACTAAGTTTATGATAATCAACCCTACACGAGCATTATAAACAATGTCCAAAATGTGTTTGATGTTTTAACCTAATTTTATTTTTACTATATTGTTCTTGAATTTGATGTATAAACTGTCAAATGAACTCTGCTCGGCTTTAGACGTCAAGTTTGTTGTAAACAGGAAGGAAAACAATAAACAAAAACCTAAAAAGAAAATACAGGTTAATCTAAATTAATAGTATTTTTCCTCTTCTTTTTTTTTGCACTAAAGAGGGCCAAGCCCAAAGCCTAACACAGACAAACAAAGCTTCAGCTAAAACAAGTCCCTAGTATCAGGGGAAGAAAATCAATGGTAGAACATAAGGTAGCATTAAGAGTATGGAATTTTATTTCATTTTTTTTCCCCAAAGATTGTGCTTGAGTCCAGGAGACATCAACTAGTCCTCCATCAAGCAGTAAAAACCAATACTTTTCGAAAGTTTATAATTTGCCAACTAACCAAAAGGTACATTTGATTTTGCTTAATGGTAGTTTCACTATAATATATAAGGGTTTTCAAAGGATGATAGTCAACTGATTTTACTATAAATTTGTAGGGTGCTCTTATGGTTATGGGTGTTCTAATAAAATTAAAAATTATTTAAGGGTGCTTTCAAAAAGGGTGTTAAAACCAAATTTTTAGGGCGCTGGTAAAAGTACCCTAATAATATTATGTAATTAATCAAGAAATACAATTAATATTGTGTAAGTAATCAATAAATAATATTATACATAATATTAAAAAGCATATCTAAGAAAGATCTACCTTTGAATGGGTAGTGGAGAGTGGGAAGTCGGAGAGTGACTGTCGTGGACTCATGGAAACTGGGGATGGGATGCCAGTGTGGCAGTGTGGTTTGAAGAAGAGAAGAACTATAAGTGAAGAGAGAGAAACTGAAAGTGATGAGAGAGAGAGAGAGAGACCGGTGGGTTTGTGTGTAACTGTGTAAAGTAAATTTGATAATTTTTAAAGTGGAAAATTTTAAATAACTCTTGAAGCCCTCACACTTAAATATTCTCAATTATAAATTTATGCACATAAATTATTAAATATATATATATATATATATTTCAGAAAAATACCTTACATATAATTAAAAAAATTCCAAATCTAAACAGGGGCAATCTCCCTCCCCCCCCCCCCCCCCCCCCCCACCCCCAACACCCGAAGACGCAACTGAACATATATATTTACGTTTAATTTATTTTAGAAGGTGATCATCATCTCCATTCTCCACTACTGTAACGTCAATTATCACGAATTAATTAACCATACTGACATGCATGCTGTTGTATTGCTTAATTTGCTCCCTCACATTCGAGAATTAATTTGGTGCATGTACGTTCTAATCGATATTGGTATGTATCATTATTTCTGTAGCCTTTTCTTTCCTTTTTTCGCTAGAAAGGGAAGAAGAATTATATTATTGTAGTCAAAGTCAGCACATGGATGTGACATCTCATTTTTTGTATAACTAGTACTAGAGTGAGCAGGCGAGCAGCCATAACAGTGAGGAAATCTTTCTATTAATAAGCTACATCCGCGAAAATCTTCTTTTTTTCATCAAAAGTTAACTAGTATTGAACAGCTGTTCATCTCCTTCAGGATGATGTTTTTATCAACCATTAAAACATATGTAAACGTTTTAAAAAGGCGAGTCAGCGTAATACTCAATCTAACATTATATATAGAGAGAGAGGGAGAAAATGAATAAACAAAAGTTATTTTCAACATTTGGTGGTAGTGCACTGAGAATAGGGGTGTAGGGGCAGGCGGGGGCGCTTGCCCCAGTTGGGGGCGCTTACCTCTAGTTGGGGCATAATACTTTCAGATGCAAAATTAAATCCTGCGCAATTGACATTTTTCGGTTTAACATTTGTGTCCACAGTTGCGGAAGCACATAAGCCAACTTGCACCACCCCCTTGCAGTACACAGTGAATGTCTAGAAGTTTTACAAGTTAATAAGGTGTAACGTCTTATAAAATAACAAATTTTTTCACAAAGTTTCAACGTGAAATATAAGAATTCTTATTCTTAAACTCTCCATTTTTCATTTCAAGTAGTTCACTTTGTGTGATAATTTCTCATTCACTCGATATCCATTTTGAGCAAAAAAGTATACCACTTTGATGTACTCACAGACAAGAACATGAATCCTTAATAATCTTTCAAAATCGATCATTAAGTTTTAAATAAAATTGCTCTAAAAATGGCCAAAAATCATTATTTTTCCAACAATACATTGAATAAGAAATTTTCGATAATATTGACAAAGAGGAAGTGATGCAATACTTCCAAAATATGAAAAACTGTATAATGTTATTGTAATCTATCGTAATTGTTTGCATTTTCTATTTGAGTTCTATGAACTATTATTATTAATATTATTATATTTGCGTTAAAAATTTAATGTTTTAAATATGATTAGGTGGGCTTGGAATTTCGCCCCCACCGCCACTAACTAGGATCAGTGCTAAGTTCGACTGGGAGTTCTCCAGGATAAATTTTGGCAGCTGTAAAAAATCTGGTGGCCAGCAACTAGTCACTGTTTCGCACACCCTGTAGTACTAGAAAGTATCTAGACAAAAAAAAACACCTTTCAACATTTCAAAAAGGTATTTTCGGCAAAAGATTTTAGTCGAAATGCACAAAAAATCGTCCGGACAGTCCCGTCATAGATAAAAAAAAAAGTCCTTCACCATGTTGCATAGTGCTATTAATAAGTGATTTTTAAATTACACCTAGCGTTATTCAATTGAAAATCTTCTCACATCCCAAATTAATATTGGCAAATACTTTAAATTAGTTGAGATACTTGCTTTAAATTAATTAATAGTAAAACTGAAAAATAGAAAAAAGGGTGATTAAAAAGTAGATGAAGAAAGTTTAATTTCCGACCAAAAGAATTGAACAATCAAATTACAATTTTTATTGTCAATCCCAAAAGAAGAGGGACAAGAGAAAAAAAAATTCAAAGGAAAGATATTATAGAGGAAAAGGAAAAGTTGTAATGAGAAAGAAACAGACCGAAATAAAAAAAGTTAAAAGGTGGGGAAAACAACAACCGGACTGTGAGGGGTATTTGTCTCTAGACTTTTGAGGACAAGGGTGATCGGCTTTAGTCATCGTAGGCCCCAAACCCTCCACAGCCCCCACTGACTTTTTTTCCTTTTTTTCTTTTTTTCCTGTAGAGAAAGAGAAGCTGGTAACCGGCGCCGTTCACGCGTCTGGACTAAACCCCCATGCATTGCACGTGTTCTTCCCCACGTTCCTCTTACGTGTCCTTGTTTGGACTTTTTTTTTTTTTCTCAATATAAGCGATGGAGAGAGTCGCGGGTAATGTATAACCATTTTTACGCTGTGACTCTTAACTAATAAAACATTATAATTGTTCATTTACGATCTATTTAATAATAATATAAAAAATAAAAATAAAAACAGTTGATTTTTGTGAGAAATTAAAAAATAAATTGATGCATGTGATGAAATGTCTCATTACTTTGTGACTTTTTTCATAAAGAAATTTTCTTTGGTTGTTGAAGAAGAAAATTTTTCCACAAAAAATTATCAAGGATGAAAGATATATACTCATAAAATGAGTATAAAATGAATATCATCTTATCACATGTCTCAATATATTTTTCATCTTCTTACCAATTCAAGTATTTTTATCTTTCTTTTTTATATTGTTATCAAACGGAACCTTATTGCTTGTAAATTTGTGTTACGTTTATTTTGAAAAGTGAAAAGAGCTCAAATTTATTTTTTTAATCCCATTCAGCCGATTAACTAGCGGGTGATTAGTGTACATAAGTTATGATTTCACTTGTTTCTAAAGGCGAGTTTGAAAAAAATAAATTTGTGGACTTGTGATGACCAATTAAAGAGGAATATTTCATTTTTCTAACAACCGTTAGTGAGGGCTAAAATTTGTCTTCTCATTCATCAAAGATATTTTGTGAATGAACCTAGTATAGAATCTAATGAATTTAAATTCAAGTAATAATGATAATTTTATAAAGTTAAAATTCATTTTAAAATAAAAAGTGGATTTTTAATTCCCTAATGACTCATTAGTGTTTTTTTCTTGAAAGTAGTTACACAATCCGACACTTATTATATATCTTTATGTATAAAGCTAAGAAAAATATTATTAACCGTCAACAAAGTTCTCTTATATGTTTGAACTACAAAAGTTTACCTTCCAATCTTCATTTATCCATCAGTTTTAGTATAAATGGTATGACTCACCATTCTTTACATGAGTGTATATGGTTTGAATTCTATTAGCACATTAGCAGCAGTTTGACAGAGCACTTGACCAATTTTCTTAGGAGATTGTGATGTAGAGCGAAAGGAAGTATATGGAGAAAATCTCGAGGGTGGCAGTGATGTAAGCTCAAATTCTGTTAGATACAGCTTTAAATCTTTTAATGGACAATTTGATTAGAGTGAATTGATTAGAGAGGACTACCCCCATTTATAGTCCTTAGCTAGAGTTCAAAAAAAAAAAAATTGCTCTCATCAAAATTTGAACCTACTTTATTAACAAAGTTATAATTACTCTAAATCACTTATACTTTTATAAATTATTTTCTTTTAATTAAATAAATACAAGCAAGTCGCACATTACTTCATTGCATGTGCATGGTAAAATTGTTAGTTTAATACTCAAGAATTGTTTGCGGCTCTTTTTATATTTTCATAAGACAAAGGGGGTGTATTCAATTCAAATTTTAAAAGATTGTAACTGAATTTTTATAATCCGTAGACTCTTCTAAATTCAATGATTATTTTTAGTCTATGTAGAGTCTAACAAATTCAGACTTTAACATCTATGTTAAAGTTCTACACATAATTTGGATCCAACATTTTTGCATTTGAAGGGGCTGTTGTCCAAGAGAAAAAAGGGGGTTTACAAGAAGGCATATGATCTTATTAATTAAGTAGCACTCTTTGAATCATATTTGTAAAGTCAAAGAGCGGAAAAAAACCATAGATGTTGAATGTATGGTGTTTGAATCTTCGTTCTATTTGTATGTTCTCATTGACCTGGAAGAAAGGTTAGAGTTTCAAAAGTAGGGGTGGCAACGGGGCAGGTTTACAACTTCAATCCTTAACTCTATTTGCAATTCAGTTAATTGTGGATTTCCTGTCCCCGTGGAGATTCCTTGTCAAATTTTTTTTTAAATAAAGCATTAAATAGCTAAAAAGGAATAAGAAGATGGCAGGATGCAACAATGGCCAATAACAAAAAATAAAAAAATAAAAAATTGGAAGAAACCTTGTTATATACTCAAATAGATTGTTTAATAGATGTTCAACATAAGATAATATTTATATACTAATGTGGATGTGTATACACATATATGTTATTGATATATGTTTGTGGGGCTTTCTGTTGTGTATGTTTCTCCTTTTTCTTTTCTTCTATTTTTTTGTTTTTTTTATGAGTTTCATTCCAACATCAAAATATATATATATATATATATATCAGTGGTATATACAAATGGTACTAGGCCTGGTAGGGGATGGAGGCCCGGGCCCCGACCCCGACTAGTTCATCCACATCAACCCCCATCAAATTGGGTAGTTAAAACTGTCGATTTTTTTGTCATCCTTATTTAAGAGTTATTATATTCGAAATCGAAAACAAATAAAAATTTATTACTAGAATTCATATGTAAAGACCCAATAATTTGATGACGAAACGTTGGAACTTTTATGCATGATGATCGACCAAAGTATTGAGTAGAGAGAGGAAATACTTATAAAGGGATGGGGAAAAAACATTTGTTCATCACATAAGGGAGGGTTTTGAGAGGAAGAGGGAGGAGAGAGGGTTGAGAAAAACTCTTAGAATGTAAAATCTTTGGATATAAAAAAAGATTTGTTGGTGAATTTGATATTAATAACAAGGAACTAAAATCCACTACAATCCATTAATTTAAAGAATACTTTAAAGTCATTAGATTTTGAATATCATAAAATTTATAATAATATTCTAAAATCCTAATTAATTACAACAGGATTTTAAGATATTTTTAAAAATTCTAATTGAATGTCCATAAATTTTAGAAGTCCAAAAAAATTCTATCGATTCTAAATTGAATACACCCCTTCTAAGCATATATTATAACTTGTATTAACAAATAGAGGGAGAATAGAGAAAGTATGTAGGGGAGAGATGGTCGGTTCGGTAGTTTTTGTTGCCTGGAAATTTGGTGGGGAATATTCCGAGTGTTCGGAAAATGAGAGAAAAGGGTGGTGGGAATGCATTTTTGATGCCTCAAAATGGGGGGATTTGGTAGATATATAGATAACCTTGTTTCCATTAATCTTCGTTCTTTTCTTTGATTTCCATGTTCTAAAGGTCGGCCATTTTGAGTTTTAGAGTCTGGGCTGCCTATTTATGGTTCCAAATTGTCGGGCTATTTATTTAACTAATGTAATACCTTTTTCATCTAAAACGAAGAAAGGCTATTTAATTTACACACTTTTAATAAATAATAATAGTATTACACTTTTTGGATATTTTGTCATCGTATTCTCACAATCATTCTCTACATATCTACTACATAATTGTAAAGGATGCCGGTAAAAGCACCCTTAATAATAAGTTTTAACACCCTTTTCTATTTTACTAACAATTAGCTATATCATATATTTCTTTTAAAAGCATCCGTAAGGCCATAATGATATGGGTTTTATTTTCAGCTCTCTCCGCTCTTGCCTTCTGCATGATTTTATCACATCTTTTATCATAAAAAAATGTCATTCTTTCTTTTATAAAATGTACCAATCTATGAAAGTAAAATAATTAGAAGACTGCACAACTTTATGCTTATTTTAGGCATGAGTTTTTTGAAATCAAGAACGACAATTATTAGATCAAATCAGTTGCAAAACATCAAAAATAAACGAAGGGCAAAACAAATCCCACTCCTTCAGACCAGACATGGAACAAGCTGCTCTAGCTATGGAATGAGCCACTGCGTTCACTGGTCTATAAACAAATCTAACCGAAGAATTAACGATCGCTTCCATCAAGGCTTTACAATCATCAACAATCAAACCTACACTCGAGACATCAACGACTAAACAATTAACATCATGGACTAACAATTGAGAATCTAGCTCGATAATACAATTACCAACACTTCTGTTTTTGAGCAAGCTTAGAACTTCACGAAGCCCGTTCAGTGAGCAGCGGGCTAAAACGGACATTGATTAACTGTTGACATGCTGCGATAAATCCCCCAGTTGCGTCTCAAATCACTCCACCGAAACCCATTTTAAAAGGATCGAAAAATAACACTGCGTCAATGTTGCACTTAACCATGTTTGGCGAAGGAACTTCCCATTTTTTATTGCTGCCGTGCGAACCTGCTGCAGTATCTATGCACACAGCATTATGAGGAACAATAACTTCGTTTGTTGACCGCCATTTTGCCAACATGAGCCCTGATTTATGAATTACCATTTGCGCCAAATTTGATTTGTTTGACCAAATAAGATTATTTTGGCTGTTCCAGTTTGTCCATAAAATTGCAGTGACATGTTCCACTTACGATTTCGTAAATATGCTAGCTAAATAATTCCACCATTAAACTATATTATCAGCAACAATACTAGCAATATTAACCTCAACTTTGTCCAAAATGAGCTAAGAATAAGACAATTAATAAGAAAATGAAAATCATTTTATGTCGTGGAATTGCAACGAGGGCAACGATCTTCCACATCTAAGTGTCGAGATCGAAGCGCTGATCTTGTTGGAATGCATCATGCTAGCATTCTCCAAAGAAAGTTTCGAATTTTAGGCGGCACATTCAGCGCCCAAACATAATTCCAGTTTGTAACCGATGGACCCATAACCGGCTAGATAGCAGACTTCAAAAACTCATACCCAATCTTCACCGTGTATATTCCTTTCGAATGAAAGGCCCAACCCCACACATCTGCCCTTGCTTCCCGAGGCAAAGGAACAACTTTGATAGCTTCTCGATCTCTTTCTAGAAAGAGATCATCAATTAGAGAAACATCCCACTTCATTTGGCCTCGGTATGAACAGCGCATCAACTGTGACGTCTTTCGCTTCTTCAGGAGCTACTGTTTGAACAAACGCATCTACCTCATTACAAAGCCACGACATACCCAAAATTAGAGTTTCACAGTAACGCGTCGACGAGCGCCAACTTTAATTACCGATTGATAGCTCATAATACTTCGTCAAATAAAACTTGGGTTAGAACCCACCTTGGCTTCAAGAAAATCTGATTAAGCATAATAACGAGCTTTATATATTCTGCCACAAAGAGAATCTAGCTTCATTAAAAGACGCCAAGCTTGCTTGGCTAGCATTGCAACATTAAATTCGTGAACACGCCAAAATCCTAGACCTCCGTATACTTTTTGTGGCATAATTTGTCCCAGCTCTTCCATCTTATACATGGGCTTCCATTTTTCTTTTGGCCCCACTAAAAACTATTCATCATCTGCTCCAAATCGTCGCAAAGCCGCTGCGGAAGAAGGAAAACACTCATAATATAACTAGGTATAGCTTGTATGACTTAAGCAATACATCTTTCCCTGCTCGAGAGAAATTCTTATTCCAACCATACATTCGCTTCCACGCCTTGTCTTTAATATAAGCAAAAACTGACTGCCTATCACGACATATAAAAGAAGGCGCGCCTAGGTACTTGCCGTGATGGTCACAAACTTGAACCCATAACAAATCACAAATGTTGTACTCCACTTCTTGAGATGTACTAGCGCTGAACATAATAGATGATTTATTAAAATTGATAATTTGGCCCAACACTTGTTTATACTTCGTTAAACAATCTTTGACATTTAAACATTCTTTATTTGTGGCTTGAAAAAACAATAAGCTGTCATCAGCAAAAAACAAATGAGAAATTTCTGGCGCTGTTCTGGCAACCGTAAGTCATGAATCAATCTTTATAAGTATATGTCATTCAAAATAGAAGAAAGGCCACAGCACAAATTAAGAACAAATACGGAGAGATCAAGTTGCCTTGCCTGAGACCCTTAGAAAGAGTAATAGGCCCTATCGTATGCCCACTACGTTTAATAATATATTTCACCGATGTAACAAAGAGCATTACCAAATTGATCCATTTATTATCAAAACCCAACTTCCGCATTATATTTTCAAGAAACTGCCATTCTACCCTGTCATACGCCTTCGACATGTCTATTTTTAAAGACGAAAGGCCCACCTTCCCTTGCGTACGTCGCCTTAAATAATGACCTATTTCAAATGCTATCATGACGTTATCAGTAATCAAGCACCCCGGGATAAAGGCACTTTGAGAAACAGATATAATAGTATCAAGTTTTGATAATTTTAGGCATGAGGTTAGTCTCTCAAGTTTAACCAAGCAATGAGAACATAAATCACAAAAGATTTCAATTGCAAAAGATAGTACAAAGTTGCCCAAACTCACTTTATAGTAGAAAGAAAGTCTTGCAGAAAATTTATTTAAGTTTTGATAATTTGTATTACATAAAGCATTATATAAAAAAGTGCATAAAGTGTTTGATGTTTTGAATTGTTAATATTTTTTAAAAGATTCATTTTCTATATAATCTAAAATTTTCAAACATTGAACATGTATATATGACAAATATTCTTGAAAACAAAATGAATGGCAATCCGATTTACTTTTCTTAGCTAAGGCCAAATGAAATCAAACTTCCGTCAAAATTACATAGCTTTGGTATGTTTCTTGCTAAAGAAAGATGAGAAAAAATTGGCATATTTGTTAGGGTGCTTTAATAATTATGGGTGCCTTTGTTAATTTAAAATTTATAGATGGGTGCTTAAATAAAGGGCATTAAAATTAGTTTTGTAGGGTACTTTTACTACCACCCAATTATAAATTGTAAAATGGAGGAAGTTCCTCAATAATTACTATATTAATTATGCCCATCATTACTATAAATTAATTTTTCTCCTCTAATTTAATAGACATCCATTTATCCTCTTCCTCATTTTCTCACTATTTTTAATTAGTGTTGCAATCCATCCCCTTCCACAAATAAAAAATTTGAAGTATAATGATCACATTAAATATAATCCTTTCATTTTATATTTTGATAATTCAGTTTCTCCTACTATGGCTTATTTATTTCTAAGAGTCACAATTAAAAAAGCATCGTATTATGTTCCTCTTTCTAAATGTAGATTTGATGTTAGATATTTCTCTCTCTATCACTATAACTTTTTTCCAATAACAAAAGAAAATAATAAAAAAAAAATTGTTGGATTCATGCCTGATTCTCTAAGAAAGTTTTATATTGTATTTTTATATTTGTAACTATAAAAGTTACTGGTGTGTTTCATAGTTGTTGTAGACACCTCAATCCATGACCCCCGCAAGAATCCTAAAGAACGCCTGCTAGTACTGTTGTTGAGTATGTTACTCACCTAAAAGTACTAGAGACTACTCCAGGAAGTTTATAGCCCAACAAAAACCATTTCCAGGGGGATTTGTCGTGCGGCAAATCTATCTTTTTTTTGAGATATGTCGCGCAACAAATCTCCAGGTATCGCACGACAAACCCCTCTAACCCAAACCATCCACTCCCTGACACATCAGTCTGTTAGGGACATCACTTCAGCCGTTTGTCGCGCGACATTGTCTTTTATGTCGCGCGACACTTACCCTTTCTGGAGAAATGTCGCGCGACAATCTCTCCTGAGCAGTATAAATAGAACAACACCCCAAGAGAAAAAAGGGACCCCTTTTTTTGGAGGAGAAAAAAGAAAGAATATTTATTATCTAAGAAATTTGATTTTCTAAAGAAGTATTCAAGGAATCTCCGAGTTCCGACACTCGACGTCTCTAATATTAAAAGTTGAATTCTCGACTGTATATGGAGAAGAAAAGTTTATATCCACCGGATTATCTTCGGTCATATTATATTTTCTTTCTCATATTCTTATTTATCGTCGGGAAGGTAACTAAAATTTCTTCTAGTAATTAAGATTATATCTGTTTACTAGTATTATTGTTTTTATAGACTTGTTTAAATTCTTATATACATACTAGTTATTTTCGAAAGCACTATAAGTGAGTAGGGAGTTAGCTTGTTTTGGTCAATATAAACCGAAAGCATTTACTTTCATTTGTTTTGTTTTTATAGACTTGTCATATTTGTTGTTCTGTCCACTTTCTATCTGGATAAACTTATTGTCAAGGTTATCGATATTTTATTTTCAAAAATAAACCGATAAAATCATTTTTAAACCAGAAGAAGTAAGACTACTTATCATCCGGATAAAACCAGTTCTCAAAACCTGGACTGATAAAGATTATTTAGGAATTAAACTCAGATATATTATGTCTTCCATATAGACTGTAAGGTATCTGATACACTCTTCTCAAAGAGTTCAATTCTATATCGAATCAATTCCGATAAAAATCCGATCTTTTCTAAAATTAACCTAATGAGATGACTAACCTTGTTATCTGAAGAAACAATACTGAATCACTCTCATTTCACAATTGATATAAATAAACTTTTGTCACTAGAAAACATATTTCAACAAAAATCAAAATATCGGATCATGGAATATAAGGTTTTCATCTCTTTCCCCTTTTTTTCAAAATCGGGTTTTCATTTATTATTTCTAGAAATTCATAGAGTATCAATAAAGGCATCCAAGTTTTTCAATTTTAGAATAAACACATAAGCCACTAGAGACCGAAAGGGCGGAATAGGTGCCTAACACCTTCTCAAACCGTAATATAGTTTCCAAACCCTATAAGAATCCCGGTTTCGTAGATCAAACGCAGGGGAATAAGGCCTGTTTTGGCCTTTACCCCTACGTAGATTTTTGTACGTTTTCTCGTAAAACGTGCTGGCGACTCTGAACGAACCCAATTGCATTTAGAAATATAAAATAGGACAGCCTCCTATATTTTGAAGTAAATAAAACGATGGAATCTGTTCCGACGTTTTTGGCCCCTTAAACACGGGATTGAGACCCGGGGGTCGTATTTGCGGATTCTCACAGTTGTGCATATAGACTTTCTTGTGCAAGAAAATAGATTAAGAAAATTCATGAGGCATTATAAATTTAGTAAGAAGAATAATAATACTAAAGAATGAAATTAATATAGTTTGTGTTATTTTTAGATTTTTAGGTTTTTTTTAATGCTTTAGTTCTCTACTCTCCTTTATTCTGAAGGTTATGTACTTTTCTGCACGTATGAACTAATAAGGTGAATGGTTATAATGTTCTTCTTATTTCAATCAAACTTATAAGAGTGCATTTGGCGTGCCGGATAAGGAGGTAGAATAGGATAGGATAAATGTTGAATATGATAAGAGTCAGAATTAGTTAA
The DNA here is from genome assembly GCA_021464415.1 of Lonicera japonica. Classification (NCBI taxonomy): domain Eukaryota; kingdom Viridiplantae; phylum Streptophyta; class Magnoliopsida; order Dipsacales; family Caprifoliaceae; genus Lonicera; species Lonicera japonica. The sequence goes on along the minus strand of CM038463.1, from coordinate 90,421,230 downwards.
ATATGAATTATGTGAGATATGATAGGAAAAGAATCAGTTGAGTAAGGATTAAGCGAGATCAGACATAATAAGGATTAGTCGGATAAAGATTCTTAATAAACTTTGCATTTGATGAAGTTCCGGATTAGAAGTCCAGATATTATATAATACAACTTGCTTTTCTTTTAAAAATATATGCAATTTTAATTTTTGGACACATATTTTTTTAACTAATGCAATTCTCCTATTTATAAATAAGTTTCGTAAAACTCTCTTTCGGGAGAAAAGTTATATTTTACATACAACATTTACGAATTAGGCATTAAGTACAGTTTTAAATTGTAATGTTACGCTTTTTTTTAAAATTAAAATTTCTTACAAATATTTTCATTAAATAAAAATACCATATTATATAAGAAATGAATTTTATTAGTTGAGTTATTGTGATTTTGGGTGGTTGAAAATTTTCATTAATAAATTTGATTATTTAAAAGGCGTAAAGAAAAAGATTAAAATAAGAAAAAAATTAATTAAAAATTGATTTTTATATTCATTTTGTCATCCGGCAACTATGGGATAAAACAATACCACCTATAGGGATGGTATATATTTATCTAGTTCTAAAGGGATAAAATGATAATTAATCTTGTGTTGCATCAAACGCATGATATGATTAAAATATCATATCCACCCTTACGCCAAACACATGATAGGATTTATGTATCCTATCTTTTTAGACAACAAACACCGAATAGGATTATTTAATCCAATCATGCTTGTAATCTCGCGTGACAAACATACCATAATTGAATTATGCTTTTGTTCTTGCATACTCTCTCCATTCATATATATTACATACATATCTTCCTTTTTGATCTTTCCTGCTAGCCTCCTATTAACAAGTGTTATATTTTCCTCTTTGTTTGTGTTTGCATTTCTTTTATAGCGTTTTGTTTTGCAGATGTTTAATATTTCAGTGTGAAACTATGCCTAATTATATGTTTACTTACTTTAACTATTAGCAATAAAAAATTAGGCAGTTATAGAAGATTGGAACTAATATAAAATGTTTAAAATTCTATTAATCTCATATTTTCAATTATTTGCTGAAAATTGTACAATTTGACGTGACTTATGCATCAAATAAGATCAAAATATACAAGTATAATTCTATTTCTATGACTACGTACATAAATTTAGTTACTTACTTCTTATAGGTAATGAAAAAATCTCCTAATTTTATCGAAGAATATAAATGTATCTTTTATTCTTCTACGCATATTAAGTTGCTTCATTTTTGTTGGTTCTTTCTCGTTTTTTGTGGGTGAAAGCTTATTGGAAGAGAAATGTTGTCTTTCTTCTATTCTTACAAATGTCTTTCTCATTTCTTCACTTAAAATGAAAATAAAATAGTTTTATTTTTTAAATGTATGTCCGTTTTTTTCAAACATATAAACAATACATTTATAATAAGTTTGTAGGATAATTAATATTTATGCAAATAGTCTGGGTTAAATCAAATTGACTATACCTAAATAGTTTGGATATAGTAATACATTTTTCCAAATTTTAATTTAGTAATAATTTATGAAACAATTATATAAAGAGTAAATGATGCAACATCCGCACATCGAGCAGGGATACAAACTAGTGTATGTACTATTATAAACAAAAAGTTCTCCAATTTAGTTATGGTATTCAATTTGTGTTATTTGCCTACTTTGCCCTTGCATTTGTTTTTATATATAAAAACATATTTAATAAAATTTAACCCACAATATCTAGGTTGAAACGTTGAAATCTCACCATTAAAAATATATTTAATAAGATTTGTTATTGCTTTTATTTTATTTTTGATATCCGTGCATATAAAAAAAGAACTTATACATGCATCGTGTGTAGTTTTGTATCCAGTTTGTAAAGAACAGACTAATGAAAAGCACGGTGTTGTTATATTAAGTTAAAATTGCAAAAGAGTTTCAAATTTTACATTAGATATCAGCTTTAAATGTATCATTTTGCATGCCAAAGAAGTATAGATAATATGTTATATATATATATATATATATAAAGAAAAGAGATAATGATGTACCTATATTATAACGCATTTTCATCATTTTGTTTATTCTTTCTTCTATTTTTTTGATACAAGTGATAATAAATTTGGGTGATTTTTGGAAATAGAAGGGAGGAGTGGGATTGAACCACGTCCCGTGTAAAATATCACACATTTGATTACTTAGGCCAAAACTCAGATCTCTTATTTTTTTTTTTGTTTTGTCAGATTCCAATTTAACATATGAGAAATAAATGTGACTGGCTGTACTTTTTTTTTTCTTTTCAATTTGTGGCTTTACTGGGGTTGAAGTTAATTGTACTTGAGGATAAGGGTTGGTCTAGTGGTATGCAACATCTACTTTTACCTTAAGGTCAAGTGTTCAACTCATGGGGTGAGAGGGGAGGGTTTTTTTTTATTTGTAGGATTAAGGGAGAGATTTAGACCTCCCTTAATTTAAAAAAAAAAAAGAGTTAATTATACTTTCTCTATTTTCCTTCTTTTTTTTTCTTTCTTTACCGTTTTGATCTACCACATGGGATGTTTCAATTTAGACACTGAATTATACTTTATAATCAAACTGCCCTTGCAATTAACAGTTAAAATTATGTTATCCGCGGGGGAGAGGGGGGTTACTTAGAATGATAATTAGCTAATCTGTAGCAATTGATTATGATTTAAACCATCATTAAGAGGTTAACCAAACATGACTGTCGAGAAGTACAGTCATTGCCCATGTGGAACCGAAACGAAATTGCCACATAATAATCCACTCACAAACTCAAAGTGGGAGTCAACTTGTCATTCTCATACTTTGTCTTCAATACAGACAATACATTGAACTCTTTTAATTAATTAGTTTTGGATAGGTTTTAAAATTTAATGAAGCAGATTTTCAGGGACCATGCCTCTCTCCTCTTCATCTCAGTAGTCCACTCGTGGGCACGACCATTTGCCCAAACTTTTTTTTAATGTTTATCTAAGATCTTTGGAGCGATGTGGGGTTGCCACGTGTAATTATATAATATATATATATAATAGTATATATGTACTATATCTAATCTAATAGTATATAATATATATATATATATATATCTAATCTAATAGTGTATATATTAAAACAAGTACTAGACATGCACAACATGGGTCACTATGTCTTGTTTTGCAATTAATGTAATTTATCAAAAATTAAATGAGGCAATCACCTAAACAACTTCAAAGGGCTTTGGTATTATTTTTGTTTATATCTTTTATTGGGAACTAGAATATAATTTTATTAATTTTTGGGTTGGGATTCCTAGGATTTTGTTGTTCTTGGGTCCTTACTTTCTCAAGTTCTTTATGTATATATACTATACATAATTTTAGTGTGTAGTAAGTTTTGAACAAAAAATAATGACCCCACGACATGGTAAAAGGTCAGGCGGAGACTTAACCAAACGTTATTCTAACCCACGTATTTTAATGACGATGCTATGATAGGGTCGGTCTTAAATTTTGAGAGGTTTTAGGTAAATTTTTATTTTGGAGTTTTCTTTTTATTTTTGCATATATTCATATTTTCTTTTTCACCATTTTAATTTTTAAAATGGCAAAAAATAGAAAGAGTTAATAAAGAAAGCTATTAATTATAGTTAGGAAGTAGGTTTTAAGTAATTAAAATAAATAAAAAAAATGATACTCGAGGGGCTTGTACTCAGGAGTTAAACGCATCAAAACTTTAAAAATTAAACCTTTAACCATTAAACCAAATATTACTAACAACCAACTCTTCTAACGCGAAATGGTATCAAACAAATAGCACAATGCCCAAGGCCGACGTCTGTGGGCTTACCTATTTTTAATAAAATTTCGTTGTCCCATTCGTGCTTCTATTTCTACTAAAATATCTAAAATACATCTCGATGCATCTTTTTATTAAAAAAAATAAAATATATTATGCTTCCCGTGGAAGCCTCACCAGAATTTGGGCAAGGTCACTGGTGGTAGTGATAGGTGGTTGGGTGATTGAGGTAAGAATGGTAACGGGGCGGGTTTGGCAAAACCCGAACTCAATCCACATATAAATAACTCTCGCCCTGAATTTGAGACAAGTTTTTTTATTTATAATTTCCAAATCTGCTCCGCATTAATTTCTTAAAACCCGAACTCGTCTCGCCCTGCCCCGAATAAATTGGCCTCGGGTCGGGTCCCACAGTCACTTATGGACAAGCACATTAGTCACAAAAGATATATGGAGGAGGACACGCTACATTGATAGTTTAAATTCAAAAGATTGCCATTAAACACCACACACAAATTAATCACAAAAGAATAGCTCAATCAGTTCACAGAAAGATGTGATCGAAATGCCTGAAAATTAAATTTTTTGTATAAATAAATTAAAAGTGGAAACAAGATTAATATCTATATGATTCGAAGGAAGCAAAACTGGACTAAATATGTAATTAAGCAAAGATATGTAAACAAAGAAAGAACTCACCATCAGCTGAAACAGCAGACACAAATAAAAGAAGCAGCAGCAATACTACATATAAATATATATCTTATATATTAAAAATATATTTAAACATACATATGCGAGGCAGGTCGGGTTGGATTTTTAATGGCAAAACCCTAACTCGCTCCGAACTAGGTCCTGGTTTTTCCCCAAATACCAAACCCGCCCTACCCTAAAAAAAAAACCCGACCTAAATCCTCTGGGTTGGATTTTTTTGCCACCCCTAAACTGAGGCCTAACTATTAATGAATAAGAACTAGGAAGAGAAGAAGTATATTAAATATAAGTGTCGCATAAAAGAAAAAAAAAATTATGTTAATATTTGTCGAATAGAAACCATATCCTAAGCAATAACTATTACTACAAAATAGACAAATTTTCCAAAAAAATATGACTCTGAGGCTTTTTTTGATAAAAAAAAAAAGAAAAAAGAACATGCTGTCATAAAATTTTGAATAAAAGTTTTGATTTGCAAGTTGCAACTATGTTTTACTGAAGTTTCTGCAGTTGTAGGCTAGTTTTGTGGGCTGCTTGGTCTTGTTTAAAAAAAATTCAATAAACTCTGAGCTGTTTTTAACAAGTCCAAAAAACTAAGAGTATTTATATTTGGGCCACTTCTAGGCTTAGTTATATTGATGCTTTTTGGGCTTCTAATGAGAGGTTGAAAACTAATCATCCAAAAGTCCAAGCCGAAGCCCGAAACCCAATCCATGAGTTTAATTAGACGCGTGTTCGGGGAAAAAAGGAAAAAGCCCAGATCTCTTGTATTTCAAAATCGCACGAAGCACCCAGAGTTTTGAAAAAAAGACTTATCTTTTTCGTACATCGCGATTGTTTGATAATATATTTTCTATAAAATTATTATTAGAAAACTGTTTTTTTTGAATATTGAGAAATATTATTGATGTTTGCTTGTCACTTCCTAATGTTTAATATGATTAAAATTGATCCATTATAAATTTATTTATTTTGGTCTATAGTAATTTCCGATTAAAAGACAAAATATTTGTTGAGTGTTAATTTGATGATGATTGATTAATAATCTTAATGAAACATTATTACAATTCAGTCTATTTTTTTATTGATGCGTGTGTAATAAAAATAAACTTGTCAGGCGATGTATAGGCAATATATTCAGTTAAAGAAATTGAAATTACCCGTATTTACGTAGAGCTTTATTCAATTACATACCAAAACATTTAGGGTTTTTATTTTGTATTATGCAATTGGTAATACCATTTAAACGCTGAAAAGACAATGTTTTCCAATAATTTAGTTTGAATTTTGATAAAATTAATAAAACTAATTAGAATAGAGGTTTTCCGCATTGTCCTAAATTATAAGAAAAGTTAAACCTAAGGATATATATATATACAATGAGGTCCAGGTGCGAACTCACCTATGTTGATTCGTGCGAATTCAAGAGGAAGTGGCGGGACCCAGTGAGGTTTGTGTAAATTTGTATGATTTTTGTAATGGAATTATAATATGTTTGTAATGGAATTACATTATTTTACAAGTTATGGTGACTTTTATAATAATAGAATGAAACGGAATCATTCAAATACTTAATTATAAACAAAAAAGCAAAGATACAAGCTATATCAATCAAGAGTACAAGTTGATTAATTCAAATAGTCAATTAATTCAAATACTAAAAATAACAAAAACAACTTGTTTTCAAGCTAGACTTATATCATCTTCATCTTCAATTGACGACTCATTTCCTTTTTCCAAAGTTGTAGTTTCCTTGGATAGAGAACACCTATATGAATCGAAAACAAAATAAAAAAAAAAAAGAAAAAATTCAAGATAATTAGAATGCATGCACCCAAAAATTATATATATATATATATATATATATATATATATAAATTAATTAATTATTACTTACCGATTTGTAATTGCCGGGCAATTTCTTTTATCATGTGCTTGTCCCACTTTACAGCATCCATGACAACGTCTAACTTTCTTATTTTTTGCCTTTGCTAGCGCTTTCTCTTTTCCTCCTTTAAGTCGTTTTCCACACCCTTTTGCTCGCACTAAATCGGGTTCGTTGAAACTACTTTCAACATTACAAGAAGCATGCATACTAGTATCGCCAACTATTGGATTACTTTTCCCGATAGAGACATTTACACTAATAATAAATTAATCAATTTGCTCAGTAAGGATACGCACTCCATCCTCATACATCTTTCTTATCTCTTCACATATTAGGGCCTTATCAATTAAATCCAAAGAAGATTGTACAATCATGGACTATTGACCCCGCATCAAGAAGATTGTACAAATTGACCCCGCATCAAGATTGTACAAATTGACTCTGCATTTTCTTAATATAAGAATTCCGAGGAATTCAATTCCAACTAACTTGGATTCCAAAAAAAAAAAATACAAACATTGTACAATTTATTGTTGGTTCAACCAAGTATATTGGATCTATTGAATGGAAAAAATCATACAAATTTAAACAAAAAAAATCTAGAAAAAAAAACAATCCGAGAAAAATGAATTCCACGGAAAACGAATTCCGGCTAACTTGGATTCCGAAAAAAAAATACAACCATTGTACAATTTATTGTTGGTTTAATCAGGTATATTGCATTGATTGAATGGGAAAAATCATACAAATTTACACAAACAAAAATCTAGAAAAAACAAATCCGAGAAAAAAGAATTCAGCGAAAAACAAATTCTGAGTGTGAAATTCATGGGATCGGAACTGTATAAAACAAGATTATTTGCAAGTATGAAGCAACATTGAAGAGTATTTGAAATTATGAACAAACATAACTCAATGATGATTTGTGTAGATCTAGAAAAAAAAATGCCAAAAAAATTATACCAATTTTGAAATTTAGAGAGAGAGAGAATTTGTGCACTTACATTGGTTTTGAGAGCTCGACCTTTTGTTGAAATGCAAGGATTCCCGAGAAGAAATCACGAATTTGAAAGAAGAAGAAGAAGAATTTGAGAGAAGAAGAAGAAGAAGAAGAAGAAGAAGAAGAAGAAGAAATGGAGAGTGAGAGAAGACAAGAACGGGCAGAGAGAGGGGGAAAAATAGTGGTCTGGTGAGTGGGGAAGAGAGAGAATTTAACTTTTTTAATTTTATTTGCTTTAAGGCATTTGGCAAAAGAAGAGTGAGCAAGTGAATGTGATAGCTTTTTGTCAGTGGGTCCCGCCACTTCTTCTTGAATTCGCACGAATCAATATAAGTGAGTTCGCACCTGAACCTCACTGTATATATATACATATTATATGTGTTATTACGCAGCAATACTAGATACACTTAGTGTTCAAGCTTGAAAGAGTGGGGGAAGGCTTAAACTCATGATCACAAGGTAGGTTTCCGACCCTTTTATCACTTGGAAAGTTCCTCGGGTAAAACCCTAAAGATTAAATTTTAGTTTTCATAAAATAAATAAATAAATAAATCACACTAAACTTTCAATTATGCACCACTTTAACCATTAAATTTTAAATTGAACCATTTTGACCTATCTAACTTTTAAATGAGCACTAACTTCGTTAAATTTGATTGTTAAATTAGACGAAATGAAATCATGTGTGAGACATATGACTCTTTTCAGGGTTATTTTCATCCAAAACCACTAAAAATTATTTTTCTCCTTTTTTTCTCTTATTTTGCTAATTTATCACTATGAAATCCAATCTTCATTCCAATTTCCCTTAAATCCCATGCATTCATCATCTACAAATTCATCATTTGCCTATTCCTTTGAAACACATATCTCAAAACACAAGAATTTTAATTAAAATTTCACTTAGGTCAAATTGGCCCCGAACTAAATCCACCATCAACAGCCTATACGCCACCACACAAAGCAAACAAACATTATATGAATTATTGGGCATACCAGAGAATGTTTCCTTCCTTGAATGAATGAATGGATGAATTGGTGGTAGTCTTAAATCATTGACTTGAATTGGAGGAGCAAGATTAATAACTCGAGAGGGAATAATGCGACGTGGGGAGATCAAATACGAAAGCAAAGAAATGAATCATTTGTTAATGGATTTGAATGAACAGAGTATTCAATAAATTAAGAATCTTTGCAGGAGAATATACGAACAATTGAATCCTTGTATATATCTTCAGTTTTAGTAGTTTAATTATGTGGGTTTGATGAGTAGTAGAAGGTTGAGTAGATTGAAGATTAAGATATATATATATATATATATATATATATATATATATATATATATATATATTGGTAGGAAGAAGATGAATAAGAAGGGAAATGAATTTTGGTGGTTTTGATAAAAAAATAACTTTAAATGGAGTCATGGGTCTTCCACATGACTTCATTTTGTCTAATTTAATAGTCAAATAGAACAGAATAACCAAAATAATTCTCGCTTAAAAATTGAATGGGCAAAATAATTCGATTTAAAGTTTGATGTTAAAATAGTATTGAATTAAAAGTTTAGTGATAATTTTAAAAAGCTTTTTTTTAAAGGACAAATGTCACACTATCTTTTTAATAAAGGACACTCTTTATAAGAGATTAGTTTAAAGGACAACTTTTTAATTAAGGACAAAACACAAAACATTTAATTATTTCAATTAATTACGTTAAATTCCAAAACTATCCTTTTATAGATAAATACCATTAATTACGTAATTAAGCCGATGATAATAAATTCAAAAACAGATAACAAAAGATTCAAATAAAGATGATAAATGTAACAATAATTAAAAAAAATTTCAAACTCAAAAACTTTAATTTTTTTTTTTAAAAAGAGAAAATTTTGAAATCTAAAGTAATAAAGTCAACTAAATAAATAAATAAATTAAAAACTTATCAACTTTGATGCTTACGTTCAAATTAATGATAAAACAATACTCAATGCTTCATCTATCAGAGTCCTTAAAAAATGTTTACAAAATAAAATGTTGTAGTTGTTAGTTAATATGCCTGCAAAATTAACAAAAATAAAAAAAATGCATACAAACTAATATGCCTACAAAATAAAATGTTGCAATTGTTAATTAATATGCGTGCCCGCAAAATTAACAAAAATAAAAAAATGCATACAAATTAATATGCCTACAAAATAATATCTTGTACTTATTATTTAATATGTCTGCAAAATTAAAAATGATACAAAAATGCCTACAAATTAATATGCTTACAAAATAATATGTAAGAAAAATGTCTACGATAAAAAACAAGTATTTTTTATGGCAAACGTATTAAATTACATTCTTATAATTAATTTTGTGGCAGACATATTAGTTAGAATGTGGGCTCATGTCATATTTATCTTTAACAAAATTTATTATAATCAATGAGTAATCACGATATTGGAATACCATTTTTTTGTGTATGTGTAGAAGGCTATAATTTACATAATAAACACTGAAATAAAGAAAAATATTAATTCTCTTACACATTCATAAAATCAATCAACGCGTGTGTCTCAATCGAATTAACTCTTGTTTTCATACACACAATTACACACACTGACGTGGTTGTTTTTGTAAAAATCTGCAAATGTATTAATTAGAATCGGAAAAATCAGAGAAGAATTGTTGAAATTGAAAGGATGAATGAATTAAGCCCGAAAAGTGTATATACGTCGCAATCCAAATAACTCTCATATCCATATACATATCCGAAATTAAACGGAAGAATGAATTGAATGTAGGAATCAAAAAAGATAAGTGTTGAAGTTTTGTGTATATTTGAGAAAATGGGAGAAGAAGAAAATGAGACAAAACCAAAATAAGCACAAGTGATTTTTCCTAAGTCCCACATAGGAGAGAAATAAAAACCTTCATGTGTTTTTATAAGGGTGAATTTGCCTAAGGGCTTGAGCCCTTTGGGCATTAGAATTTTGTGCTATTGGGTGATGACTTAAATGAGTGTGGTTCACCACACACGCGCCAACCAACCGACCCGACCTAACTCGGCCGGACCGGGCTCGGGCTTACATTGGGTTAATTACTATCTTTTTGGACAAAATACTTTTGAAAAATTTTATTTATTAAAAACAAAATTATTTTCTTTTAATTTTGAATTTCGAAATTATATTGTTGACTCTGTCTTTCCCTCGATCCCTTTTTTTCTCTCCATCAACGCCTCAACGCAACGAAAATATTTTTCTACTTTAAAAAAAAAAATCGTCAATTATATAGAACAACGAAAATCTTCCATTGATACATACTACCACCGAGCTTGAAAAAAATTACCTAAATTTTTTTTGGCCTCCGATAGGGGAATTAATTTACCGATTCCGGCTAAATTATAAATGGAGTGAGAATTCCGATTTTTCACGGTGCAAGAAAAATCGAGACAGGAAAAATCTAGGCTGTTGTATCATGGGGACGGTGTGGCCATTGCGAACTGCTAGCACAAACACCGAGCAGAGCCGCGAAACGTCTTAAAGATAGCGACCTAATCCGCGACTCAACCCGGTATTTTTCATCGTTATTTGGTAATTCGTTCATGTTTTTTCAACATTTTTAAGACGTTGTAATCTGTTTTCCTATATCGATTGTAATGACTTCTGAGACTATTAAATCTGTTACTGGAACTGTTGAACTTAACAAACTATTTCGCTTTGAAGGATTGCATTTTAAAAGATGGAAACAAAATATGTTTTTTTTTATTTAACCACGAAAAAACTGAACAATGTCTGCTTTACGGAAAAACCTAATTTTTTAGAACCACTGACTTCTGAAAATCAGAAAGCAATTAAGGAATGGACTGATAATAACTTTCTGTGTCGAAACTATATCCTTAATGGCCTCTGTGATGAGCTTTACGATTATTATTTATCGGGCAAAACCTCAAAGGAAGTTTGGGATTTGCTTCAGAAAATATACGACACTGAAGAAGCTGGGATTAAGAAATACGTTGTCAGTCGTTATTTGAAATTTCAAATGATGGATGATAGGTTTGTTGTTGCTCAATCCCACGAACTTCGAAAAATTGCTCACGGAATTATTTCTTAAGGCATGCCTTTAGACGAACATTTTTAGGTAGCAGTGATGATTGATAAACTGTCTCCCCTATGAAAGGAGTTTAAGAATAGTCTGAGGCCTAAGTTCAAAGAATTTTCTCTGGAAAGTTTGATAACCAAATTCCGAATTGAGGAGGAACACCGAAAACAAGACAAAAAAGATGAGATTTTGGTTGTTTTAAACTGGAATCATACTCGTTCCTCCACACCTGCTGCTTTGAAACCGAACCAGAAAATTAATAAAAATCAGAACAAAAATCAGAATGTTGAAAATCGGAACGGGAATCAGAATCAGGGACAGAATATTAACTGCCATAATAATTAAAATCAAAACAGAAATGCTCAATCCAATAACAGTAATAATGGAGAATTTCTCTGTTATAACTGTCATAAGCCTGGGCATATGGTATAGAACTGTCGGAACGCTCGTCGGCCTCGTTCATAGGCGAACGTTACCGAAGAGCCACTCGTGGCTATGATATCAGAAATAAATCTGGTAACGAGTTCTGAAGGGTGGTGGGTGGACACTGGCACTTCTCGCCATATCTGTTATGATCGTGCTCAATTTAAAAGCTATTTTGAAGCTGAATATAAGAAAGTGTTATTAGGAGATTCTCACACCACTATGGTAGCTGGTTCGGGAGAAGTTGAGCTTAAGTTTACTTCTGGAAAGACCGTCATCCTTAAGTATGTCCTGCATACTCCAAAAATAAGAAATAATCTGGTTTCGAGTTATCTTCTTAATAAGGCTGGGTTTATTCAAACTATTGGGGATGATATGTTTACTCTTACTAAGAATGAAATGTTTGTGGGGAAGGGCTATGCATGTGATAGGATGCTTGAATTGAATGTTGATGCTAATAAAGTTGTTTCTAGTTCTGCTTATATGATTTGTTCATTTAATGTGTGGCATGCTAGACTTTGTCATGTTAATAAGTGCCTTATTAAGAACATGAGTAAACTGAAAATTATTAACCTTTATCACTAAATGATTTCGAAAAATGTGAATTTTGTAGCCAAGTAAAAATTACTAAAACACCACATAAATCTGTTTTGAGAGAAATCGAACTTTTTGAATTAATTCATTTGGATATTAGTGAATTTGATGGTGTTTTAACGAGAAATGAAAAAAGTTATTTTATTTCTTTTATTGATGATAATTAGGATTTTTCCTATGTTTACCTTATGAAAAATAAAAGTAAAGCAGTTGATATGTTTAAAACATTTTCTTCAGAAATTGAAAATCAGTTTAATAAGAAAATAAAAAGATTTCGGAGTGATAGAGGAACCGAATACGACTCAACTGATTTTAAAAATATTTATGCTTCACTTGGTATTATTCATGAGACGACTGTTGCATATTCACCTGAAATGAATGGAAAAGCCGAAAGAAAAAATAGAACTTTTGCCGAATTAATTGTTACTATGCTACTAAATTCAGGGGTTGCCTCACATTGGTGGGGAGAAATTTTATTAATTGTTTGTCATATTCTTAATAGGGTGCCTAAGATTAAATCAAATTTATCCCCATATGAGATTTTGAATAATAAAAGGCCTGATATTTCTTATTTACGTGTTTGGGGGTGCCTTTTTTATGTGCGTATTCCTGATCCTAAAAGATCTAAACTTACTAGTAAAGCTTATAAATGTGTTTTTATTGGATATGCAATTAATAGCAAGGCCTATAGATTTTATGATTTGAAAAATCATGTTATTATTGAGTCGAATGATGTTGATTTTTTCGAAGATAAATTCCCTTTTAAATCGAGGAATAGTGGGGGCAGTAGTGGGGGTAGCTCATTACCTTCTAGTTTAACTACACCTATTAATGCCAAGCATGACAATTTAATAATTGAATGTAGGAAGAGTAAACAAGTTAGGATCACAAAAGATTTTGGGCCTGACTTTCATGCATACACGTTAGAAGAGGACCCCACGACTAAATAGAGGAGTCTCTCCCTCAATCCCTTTTTTGTCTCCCTCAACGCCTCAACGCAATGGAAATATTTTTCTTCTTTAAAAAAAATAGTTTTCGTCGATTATCTAGAACAACGAAAATCCTCCATTGATACATACTACCACCGAGCTTGAAAAAAATTACCTAAATTTTTTTTTGCCTCTGGCAGGGGGATTAGTTTACAAATTCCGGCCGAATTATAAAGGGAGTAAGAATTCTGATTTTTCACGGTGTAAGGAAAATCGAGACAGAGGAAAAATCTGGGCTGTTGTATCCTGGGGACGGCGTGGCCATTGTGAACTGCTAGCACAAATACCGAGTAGAGCCGCGAAATATCTTAAAGAGAGCGACCGAATCCGACTCAACCCTGTGTTTTTCATCATTACTTGGTAATTCGTTCCTGTTTTTTCAGCAATAAGCGAATAATTAATCAACCGTGGGTGGAGATTGGGGACAATTGATTACAAAGCAAAGTATCTCAGTAATTTTGACTTTCTTGTTGCTTTCCTTCTATATATTCTCCTTCTCACCAACTGATCTAATTCCAATAATGCAGCTGCTACTGTTATGGCCATGAGAACGGCTATGAATCGAAAAGAAGAGGGTGGTGAACGCTTCATTGACAATTCCACCATATATCATACTTATCTGGTTTGAATTTATTATATTGATTTAATTCGAATTTAATTGTATTTTTACTTTCTTATATTTATTTTTAAAAAGGGTAATATTGGAATTTAACTTAATTAATTGAAATAAGAAAATAATTAATATTTTATCCTTGATTAAAAAGTTGTCCTGCAAACTAATCAATTCAAACGAATGTCCTTTGTTATAAGCACCATTTATTTATTATCCTCTATTATTATTTCTTATAATTTTAATTGTTTACTAAAAAAAATAAAAATATTGGGGCGTAGGGTAGGGCTGGGAAAAAAAATCGAGAACCGGTCCTAACCGAACCGATAAAACTCAGTTTGGTTTTTATAGATTGTTAATGGTTCGGTTATCGATTCTTAGTATAATTTCTTTACAATATCTGTTAAGGAACCGTTATTGGATTTCTTTTCTAAGCTTTATTTCAATATTTAGGAACTGAACCGTTAGAACCGTTATTTCTTTTCAATAACCGTTAATATTTTAATTTTTCTCTTATTAAAGGTTAACCAATAAGACAAAAGAACCGAATAATTGTTATTTCTTTCCAATAACAATTAATATTTTAGTTTTTTTTCTTATTAATGATTAATCAAGAAATTAAAAGAACTAAACCGTTAGAATCAATTTGGTTCTTAAACCAGTTTTTTATTTTTTCATAGTTAAAATCAACCTGTTATAATATAGTCAATTCGGTTAACGTTTCTTACAGATTTCCTGAAGAACCAAACCGGTCCTGACTCTGGCGCAGGGTGTCCGAAATTTGAAAGAAACAAGCGGTGCCTGCCAATTGGACTTTTATTGTAGCAATGATAACAGCAGACGGCGTGAACGGTGGTGCAGGGGAACGCCGTTTCCGCCAACTCAAGAGACAAAATGTTACGATTCCAAACGTTCCGGCGATTCGAAAAAGAAGAACCGCCACCTCCACTGCCACCTGACGACGTTAAAGCCCCCGAAACCCGAAAAAACTCAAGACGTTGAGAAGGAAAACGACAAGGACAAGGACATTGGTACCAAAGCGGAAGATGAAAAAGAATCCTCCCTCCGCAGCAGAGGTGACCATCTCAACGTTCTTTCAAGGCCTTACCTCTCCAAGATTCTACACAAACACAATTTATTTTTAATGATGATGATGATGATGATTCGCATTATTCTTGTTCTAGTTTTGAAAGTTTAAAGCTTGTGTTGGGAACTTCGTACTAGTGATTTTAGCAGTTTGATTTGTTGATTAGTACCTTCATTTACATTAATCCAATGAATTGCCTCTTAACGTAATAGGTAGATAGAACAAGAATACAACTTATTATTTTTTGACTGTGATTATGTCCCAAAAAGGGAAATGAGACAGCCTGATTTGTGACATTTTTAAAGGAAAGCGAGACTTTTAGTTTTTGACGAACGGAGTGAATTTGTCTCGCTATTGCACTTTTTTTTGTTTTGTTTTGTTTTTTTTGCACGACTTTCCGTTGACAATCCCAGGTGGAAATTTCGGCTTCAGAATGTTTCCATAAACACATTAGGAACTACATTTGGCGGTGGTTGATGATATTTGATGCAAATGTTGAAAGTCGTTATTGCGACTGACATTAGCACCTTGGTGTCGAATGGAGATCAATTCTAGATATGTTTCATTTGAGATGAATCAATGTGCAATGTTGTGACGTTAACACATTGCTTTCAAATGATGATAGATTCTAGAATCTACAGAAGTTGACCCCATTACTATTTTGTCCATAACTCAAAAATTTAAACGGCTTGAGTTTACTGCCCACATTCAAGTTCGAGTTTTAGGCTCCATTTGGTCCTAGGGATTCTTTAAAAATGAAAAAAAGATTTTGAGTTTAGCTGAACTGGATACAGAAATATTGAGTCAATCCTCTTTTTTTTTCCCCCCTTCACCAATCTCTTTGTTGTATTATTCTGTCTTATGCCAAATTTGGCCTTCTCTATTTGTGTTTAGCCTGCCAGATTGACAACTCCTTACAACTATTACACACATATGTTATATACATCACATTTATATATGTACTCGTCTACAAAGAGAATAAACTTTTAAGTTAATATTTTGATAAAAACCTGCTTTTTTGGGGCTTCTTTTTGTAATCTCAGGCAATGTGATTGTCGGCACCATTTTGACAAAGGGTTTTCTGTCATTTAACACAATTGAATGAACTCACTACAAATTTCCGTACTGTATTTTTATTCTACAGGTGACAAGAATATTTTCTTTGCAGACAAGGTTTTGAGGTTTACCGGGTCAGGAAAGATGAAACGACACATTCTTATAATTACTGACGGTGCCATTTACATTGTTGACCCGGATACCGATAAACTTAAAAGGCGGATTGCCCTAGCGGCTGTTGAGAAAATTTGTTTGAGTAACCTAAGTGATAACTTCTTTTCCATCATCATCCCAACCGAATATGATTTACTCATGGCTAGTACTCGCAAGACTGAAATCATGACTTTGTTATTGCAAGCTTTCAAGAGTACATCTGCCTATGAACCTGATCTGTTTTCCTCCAACAGGTAAATTGAAATTATGCTGTCTCTTTTTATCCTTATGGGGGAGTGTTGAATATATATATATATATATATATATATATGTTTTTTACTTTTTATTATTCTTGTTATGACGCTGCAGTTTAGATTTGAATGTTCTATGCCTAGACAATTGATCTGTACACGTGTTTGTAGACTTGTTCATCCATGTTACATACTCTCTCTCTCTCTCTCTCTCTCTCTCTCGTGTGTTTCTGTCCAAAAAGAAAGTAAGAAACTGTTTGATAGGGGAGGCTATAGCATTTTGCATTGTTACCGTCTTTCAATTGTCTCCATATGAAAGAATTCGAACAAATGTGAAACTATTGTCCTCTCAAAATTGATCTTGGGAAGGGTACCACCTTCAAAATACTTTGATTTGTTATTGGAGCATATCATCAAGCATAAGCACTTGATTTATATGATTGCACAGTTTCACACTTTTTTCAGGTTCGAGTATCAAGCAGCTGCTGCCCTGGCAAAGGAAATTCAGTTTGAGGAAGTTGAAGGTCGGTGATAACGTTATCCAAGGAAGTATTTAGCCCTTGCAGAATTTCTACTCCAGGTTTTTTACCTATAAATTTGGGTTATAATGATTTTACGTGCCTTTGAAAGCCTTTTCTCGTTGTGTGTGTTTTTGTCAGGTGGAGTTAAAACAAGATTTGTGTGCAAGTGAGTTGCATTCTATCCTCAAAATCTTACCTTTGAGCGATGGGATGGAATTTTACTCCTGTCACTACATGCTTTGAAACTACTGGAGAGCTGTACTGCTAATTTTATATATTCTTTTTTGTCATCACAGAGCCGATTTTATGTGCTCAGCTTAACCGCACTAGATAACTGACCCTATTCCTTTAACATGTATATTTTTTTTTAATAAGGGAAATTTGGATACACCGATCAATTCTTGCTACTCACTCATTTGAATTACGTAAGCACTTGTCAATAAAATAATTTTATACTTACTTTTTCTTTCAACTCACCTCACCTCACCTTACCTCGCCTTCGAGAGTTTTAGATGATACATATATATGCTTAATATATCATACAATGATAAAAAAGTTGACCTTTTCAGAAAATTTTGTAATTTTACACGAACCTCTTCACTTCAGTTATATATGGTTCACTTTATATTCTCAGTTCCGCATTGTCTTCTCATAATCCCAGAGAAAGGGAGTAGTGTTATTTTTGTTCCATCTTCTTTCACCTCAATTTCATGACACTTTCAGAATCCATATATTTTCCTGGCCTATGGTTTTCTGTTTTCCTACGTAATTTTCATATGTAACCAATCATATAGGCAAATTTCTCTGTAAATGCTCTTTGCTATCTCCGATTAATTATATCGAATGCTTTGTGCGTTTAAAGACCCCCATTTTTTGGTAAAGTACTTGTACAAACTTATTTATACCCATTTATTATTTATGTTTTGAAAAAGAAGTTCTATTTACTAATTTTCCAATTCCTGCTGCTATTCTACTTTTTTGAAGTCAATCCAGTAAGGTTGTTTGTAATATTAGAAATTTGTAAACTCAACCCACCTTAGAGGAACTCAAAGTAGTTTGTTTAAAAATGTCGAGATGAGGTGCAAGTTCTTTAAAACTGAGATGAGTAGCAAGAATCAATGGGTGCATTTAAAATTTTTCTGCTTTTAATCATTTGTGCAATTGATAATTACAAGCCAATCTAACTCGGATATAATGACTTTGTATTGGAAAATTTTAAGTCAATAAATATGTTTCGTTTGCCAGTGCAAAAGTTATATTTATATTTTGATATGCAGGATCTAATATTTTCTGAAGTGCTACTTGCTTCGCTTCATGCTTTGCCAGGCAAGGAGGCGGGTAATGTAATCAACCATGATTAAACCAGTAGCAGGTATAAATATTCTACCCAAAACGTCCTTGTTGATAAAATAAAATAAAATCATGTTCTTCTGTTTTCATCTCATCACTTTCATATTGTAGGGCAGAAATTAAGATTTTGTTTAGGCTAAATTGTGCTCATATACGGTTGGAGGTTTACTGGTGCCACCCTCGCACTTTGACCATTTAGTTTTTTATTATATATTTGTGTACAATAGAAAGAAGGGTTAGGTATTGTCCGTGAGCAACTTGCTCAGAAGAGATGGGTCATGAATATAACAGGTGCTTCTCTATATAACAAATAAATTAGGGAAAGGGACATCCAACTTACGGCCCTGAAAATGCAATAAATAAACATAAAGAAAATCTAGGGCAAGACAGGACTGAGAACATCTTTAGTTACCTAACATTACCAACCTAAATAATTGGGGAAGATCATAAGGATAAGCCTAGCGACTAGAGATCCCAAAACAGCCCAACATTAACAATAGCACTAGAAGGGGAATCAGCATTCATGAATACAAGAAGTAACTGAATCAATTTCAACAAGCCCTGTGTGATTTGTTCAATCCATAATAATCAAGGAATAATTTGCCAAAAAATGAAGAAGAGAATATCACAACTAATTTCTAGCAAAATAATATAATTATGGAATAGAGGAGGATACTATCTCAGCTGCTGTGAGCTGTATCGGAGTTGGTGTTGAAAGTTCAGATTTAATTTCTGTTGAAGGACGGTTTCCAGTATTGATCCTTTGAATATCTTCCACCATTTTCACCACATCAGTCATCTTCGGTCTCTGCTCTACCACTCTTGCCGCGCATGCCATCCCTATCTGCAGCAGCTCCACCATCTCCTCTTCTATATTTGGATACCTCAAAAGCTCTGTATCAAACACTTCTGCAGTCCATTCCTCTCTGATAACTGAATTAACCCATCTGACCAAGTGGAGAACCTCATCTCCGCCAGTGGAATTCACTGGCGACTTTCCGGTGAGAAGCTCAAGCAGCAAGACTCCATAGCTGTATACGTCGGATGCTTGAGACAGTTTCCTCGTGTTTGTCACTTCTGGGGCTCGGTATCCAGGGATTTTTGCGTTTGGTAGGATCACTTGATTTATTAAAGTTGCCAAGCCAAGATCGGATACACAACCATGTTGCTGGGAGTTGAGGAAAATGTTGGAGGCCTTTATGTTTCCATGGACTAGCTTTCCACCTGTTCGTGTGTGGATATAGGCGATGCCTCTTGCTGCACCAATTGCTATTCTTACACGGGTTTCCCAGTCTAGGGGAGTTCGGCCTTCACCTCTTTTTGCTGCAAAATTGTGTGTTAGAACATAAGCAAAAATAAGTAGAAAAGATAACAGAGATTGGAGGATCCACTTACAATGTAACATTACAGACACACTACCCTGGTTGTAATAGTCATATACCATAAGCTTTTCCTCTTTCGAATAGTAATAAGCTCTTAAGGGAGCCACATTCTCGTGCCTGATACTCCCAACAACCTCCATCTGTTGCTCAAATTCTCGTCTCGTTACACCAAGTTCTTTCAATCTCTTTACTGCGAGTACAGTAGAATCCTCCAGTGCTGCCTTGTATGTCATCCCAATTCCCTTCCCAAGCACCTCAGCCGAAGCCCTTAACAAATCGTCCAAGTCAAATGCCCCATTAATACCCTCAAAAAACACAAGCCTGTTATTCTTTTCTTGGCTCGCAGATACCGATTTCTTTACATTTTTTTCTGTCTGGGTTGTAGCCGAGACCCCATTTTCGGCTTCTTTGTTTGAATAGCAAAGAATCAGCAGCAGGAAAAGTATCACAAACCCCATAACACACCCACCAATTATGATTCCTAGGATCGCAGATTCACCTAGTTTTGAAGATTTCTTTGTTGGTTGAGCATTGGGTGGAAGAACTGGGGGAGGTGAATTTTCAGGTGAAAGATTATTACCCGAGAAAGCTGAACTAGGAAATCTTTGGAGAGATTGTGGCACAGTTCCCGTGAGATTATTGTTCGAGATATCTAGCAACTTCAGACTAGGGAGATTGAGATCAGGAATTTCATCAGAGAGCGAGTTGTTGGAAAGATTTAAAGCTGTGAGGTGAGTCAAATTTGAAATTGAAGAAGGGATACTGCCATTAAAAGCATTGTTCGACAAATTGAGAACCGATAGATTTTTCCAAGCCAAGAAGTTTGATGGGAGCGAACCCGAGAAGCGATTGGATTGAAGATAGAGGCTGGTTAAGTTTTTGAGCTTGGAAAAATCAGAAGGGAATGTGCCAGAAATGGCATTGGATCTTAAACTCAAGATCTGAATAGCCGATAAGCGGCTGAGGGTATTGAAGGGGATGGGCCCGCGAAGTCCAACTGCAGGCAATCGGAGGGCTATAATTCCAGATTTATCGGGATTACATGTCACTCCAATCCAGCTAACGCAGGCAGAGGAGTTCCATTCCCAATTAAGAGGACGCAAGTGGTGGATATTTTGGACAAAATCTAACAAGGCTTGTTTGTCTTGAGTGGGTTCACCGGTTGCTTGCAAAAAAAGGATTTGAAGCAGGAAAATTGCCAAGAAAATGAAATTGATGTCCATTGATTTCCTCATTGAATTTAGGCTCATACGCCCATACTAATCTGGTGAGAGGACCAAAGAGTTCTACAAGTCCTGCATCATCTACACAATTTAAAAACAGAAAAAATGCATCATACCAGAATCCGTACTTCTAATAATACACCAACAAAAGTTTCCTTCCCAATTATAGATTTCCAACGTTTGTATAGTGAGAAAATGAAGGGATTATAGAGTATAAATTTGCATAGTTCATCCTGCCCAAAAGAGTGGAATTCTATTTTTGATCAGGTTTTGAAAAGAGAAGAAGAAGCAGGGATAGAGTAGGATTGCATTCTTTTTATAAATCTAAGTCCAAATTTAGAGTTTCCTGAAGAGAGAGAGAGAGAGAGAGAGAGAGCTCACCTTGTTAGAAAGAGGAATCCTGAAATAGCGATTACACCAAAAACCTATTAGAAAGAAGTATCCACTAATGTAGTTCCACACCCACCAAAAGGGCAGAAAAAGTACCTATTTGATGACAGTTCACTGGAGATTCAACAAATGGCAGGTAGTTAACATCAATTCTACTACTATTTGATGTCAGAGAGAGAGGTGTAGTTGATGGTGTAATGATTAACGTGAACTGTCTTTGCTTGTTGAAGCAGAAATTATTGGATTACTAGTGATGTGATTGAAAAGTGCAAAGATAGGGAAAGAAAAGAGGGCAAAACAAAATTAAATAATTATTAGTTGATGATATTGTTAATAATGGGCCGGTAAACGTGGGGATTTGCATGTGCAGACAGAGGAGTACAGTACAACTAAGGAGAGTGAGATATAAGTAGTTGTGGGGTAGGGGATTTGGGGGGGGGGGGGGGGGGGGGGCGCACTCATGCCTTTATTAAGGGGCTATGGAGTGAAACCAACTTCTCTCTCTAATTGGTTTTTTTTTTTTTGGTAAATTATACGAAACCCCCCTTCAACTAACCCCTTTTTGCACTTATGCACCTTAAAATAAAATATCTACTTTACCTCAAAGGTACAAACTACAAACTTTCGTCCACAAGTCAAACCCGACTTTATGAGATTGTCTTCTTTTTCTTTTTTTTTTTTTTTGTTGTGGAAATAAGGAAAGTGAAAGGAAACAAACAACAGAACAGGCAGTCACTGAGCAACCAAAACAAAACAAACTAATACCCCCTGGGGTAAGCCACCCCTACAAGATCAGCCATCAGGCTTTCAACAACTTCATTAGGGGGAATCAGTATTCTAACATGCTGCTCACGCTGGCTAGCTCCAATTTTCACCATGCTATCAGCACATCTATTGGCTTCCCTCATAACATGCTATATTCTCATCTTGACTTGTCTTTTCAAGCTCCCGTAGTCCTCAATGAGGTTACGTTCGGGATGATTATGAACATTCTTATCACTATTAATAATATCCACCCCGATCTTCGAGTCACTTACAACTTTATGAGATTGTCAATTTTGCCTTTTATATTCTTCTTTTACCCTTTACTTCATGTTATTGCTTTGCAAAGTGGCTCTAGACTATTTAGGACTTGGGCAAAATTGTCCTAGCATAAACACAAATTCAAATATTCAAACTCAAAATTCTTAATTTAATTGTTATAACACTAACCCACCTTGACAATTTCATCTGGCTGTGAACCTTTTCCTATCATTTTTTCAGTGAACAACAAAAATAAATAAATTAGTGTGTTAGAGAAGTTTTATCATATTTTACAATATTTAAGGAAACAAAAAATAACGATGAAATTATTTTGTCAAAATTGATAATCTAAATCAATATGATGCAATCTGGATTGATTAGAAAATCAAGATATGTATTTTATTTTGAACAACAGTAAATATAATATGATTGATAAAGATAATAAAAGTTAAATAGAAAAATATTTGTTAAACAGAACAGAATGAAAAAGAAAATTACCATCCATGTACAACGACCATGCAACTGAAATATATTAAGATTCTACGGGTAAAATATGAACAAAACTGACTTCCATATTTATATTATAAATTAAATCATCTTGAGCTCTTGGCAAGATGAGAGATAATTAAAAGCATAGCGGTAACTGAAGATGCGGGAGGAAAAGAATGACAGAATGTAATTTTCCTCTTTTGGTAAACGAGAATGTAATTAAATAAGGTGGCGGTATTGTCACCCTTCAAACCTCTCTGTAACGCTCTCTTAAAAAAATGAAAATTTTTACTAATGCCACACACAATCTTTTTTTTTAACCCCAATCATCAAAATAATCATTAATTAATTAATTAATTAATTACTTCCATCATCATCACCATCAATCATTATAACAATTAATAGCCTTAAATACCAATATACCATCATCATCATTCCTCCAAGAATGCAACAAAAGAAAATAAGAAAGAAATAGTCATCCACAAGATCTCCTCCATCATCTTATCAAATTCAAAAAGTAAGAGGCAAGTGATAGAATCTCTATAACTTGTTGCTCCTCAGTCCCATGGCTGAGCAACAGGGGAGTGTTAAATCAATGAAACATTTATTCAAAGAATCAAAACAGGTTTTTGAGGAATTTGAAAGAATACCTAGCTATTCAAAATAAAAAAAAATTCCAAAACTTGTGATGAAAAAGGGCATGTTCATGGGTTTCAATTATATTTGACTTAATGTAACCGAGTATTGTGAGAGAGCTCGGTTCTGCACAGCTAAGAAAACCTTCTTGGGTGTTCTTAAAGATGAATGCTTGCTCAATTGCGTAAGGCTACAAAAGATAACTTCACTCGGTCTTGAGGAGGCGAGTTTGGCTAAAATTGTCGGTTTGTAATAGCAAAGCATGCATTGTTCTATGAAAATTACGCTTGGTTATTTTAGGCCGAGTAACATACTTTCACACTCGTTGCATTACAGTCGAGCAACATTGAATCGAAATCTCGCTAGACTCAGCTTATTTGCACCGATTTCTTTAATATTTAATTAATTGCGTTAAGCCGGGTATGACATCATATTAAGTTTCGGAAGTCGTTGTCGGAGAGGCCGATTGTTGTTAATGGGGGATAGGTGAGAGAAGAAAGGGAGGAAAAAGAAAGAAGAAAAGAGAAGAGAAGAAATGAAAGAAGAATAAGAGAGGAAGAAAGAGAGATTGAGATTTTTGGTAAATGAGTTAGGTTATTATTATTATTAGGATTAATTATTATTAATATTAATTATTATTATTATTATTATTATTATTATTATTATTATTATTATTATTATTATTATTATTATTATTATTATTTAGAGGTGGGTGCTCTTTGGAAATTGGGGGGTGGAAGGAAGAAAAATAATGTACCAGAAGAGTGTTACATAGTGATTAGGGGTGTGACAATAGCACCACTCATTAATTATGTTAAATATAGTGTACAACTATATTGAGAAAGATAAAAAAAGTCAACAAAAAAGTTATCTTAGAATATGTGCGTAGCTTAGCTTTCGATATTATATACAAATACAAATAGAGTAAAGATATTAGAACTATGCAAAATTATTCTAATACTCCAAAATCATTTTTAGTGACACTTTATATTAATTTTTTATGATATTTTTTTTGTCATATAAAGTGTCACAAAAACAATTTTATACTATAAAATACTTTTTGTATGGCGCTAATATCATTACCCATACATATATATCTATACTATTATATAAAGCCAAGATCCATTTCAACCGTCATGAGGCTGTGTCATTTTTGAATTGCCTATTTTACCTCTATGGTCTCTTTTTCTTTTTTCATTAAAAAATTTGCTTACAAGAGGTTTTGAACCTTAGAAATTTGATTATGTAATTCATTATTTAACCACCGGGTCATCTAACATCTTTGTTTTATATTTTAGTTTAAATTAGATATATTTAGGGATGGTGATGGGTCGGGTTAGGCTAATACCAAACACGACCCATAGTTGCAACAGTGTGCCTCGAACCTGATGCGAATTTTATTTTTGAAACCCGAACCAACCCCACCCTGAATTTTTACTAAATCTTTCCCAAATCAAATAGAAACATAGAATTCATCCTAATTTTAACTATATCTTTCCAAATCAACGATGCAAAAAAATAAATCGAGTAAAATTAAATTTATTTCAATAGTTTTTCACTCTATTTAAAAGAATTATAAAAATAAATTACATACAAAGAAAGGAGAATGAAATCAAATTTAGTTAGAGAGTATCGAGATGAGGAAGGAGAGATTGAGTTAAGGCATGTCGGCATGCTACTATATAAATATTTATATATATGTATACGGGTAGGGTAAGGTAAGGTTGGGTTGGATTTTTTAGATGCAAAATCCAAACCCACCCATGAACCTGGGTCAGTCCGTTCTTTTTTTGATATCCAAACCCAACCCGAGGTCAAAAAAATCCAACCCATTAGGGTCGGGGCGGGTCGAAAACCTTGATAATTAGGTTTTATTATCATGAAGTTGTGTCAGACTTTTGAATTGCTTATTTTACCCCTGCAGTCTTTTTTTTTTCATTAAAAAATATGGTTGCAAAAGGGTTTGAACCTTGAACAAAGTAATTTGCTAATTAACCACTGTACCACTTAACATTGTTTTTTTATATTTTAATTTTAACTAAATATATCTGAATAACACACGCATCCCGTGTGCATGTGATCTAGTATATATATATATATATATGAAGATTTGTACAAAAGGGGGCTCGAAGTCTATGCCTAACTTGCCTTAAGAGTTGGGCTTCAAAAATCATTTTACACTCAATCTAAATAATAGTGATTGTCACAATTTAAGTAAATAAAAAAAATCCAACATCATTCATAAATTCAAAAGTAAATAAAGAAAAAAAAATCATATAACATTAGATTTAAACATATTAATTATATATTTTGAAAGGAGAAGAATAAATTCAACATCATAACAAAAAAAAGGCCATTAATTAGCAAAGCACCCACAAGCCTCCTTCACCGATCATCCATATAAACAAGCCCTAAAAAAAATCACTACAAATAAACCACGTGCCACCCCACCAGACTGCTCCTTCTCCCCTAGAGATGCTCATGCAGATGGTGCGTAAACGCCCTATGCATGCACTTTATCTTAGTGCGCTTAGTCGCCTATCCATGTTCATGAAGGACCTTCAAGCCAGGGCAGATGTATGCTCTTCGACCACCAAAGCAGACTGGGCAACGAACCTTATGCTGATCATTTTTTTATTTGATTTTATTGAAGAATTGGTGACGGCATATATTGTAGATAGAGTGCCATGATTTGTGGGTCGGCAACAAGATGGTGTTTGCATTAACTCCCTCCCCCTCTCTTGCTCCATCCATCCCCCTCTCTCACATAGAGACCACACATATATATATATATATATATATATATATATCACAAATGTATTATATATGTATATTTTATATAAAAAATGGAAAGAAAATATGAAAAATAAAATAAAGAGAACACATGGTGTACTAGCATAGTGAAAAAGGTGAATTTTTCTATCTTATGCTCAAATTTGAGTGACGGAACTAGGCTAAAATTAACATAAATGAGAGAAAATATCAAAATCTTTATGCATATATTCTTAAATGTAGCGAAATAATTTCTTTATTTAGATGTAACCTTTAATTTCTTTATTTTGACCGTATATAAAATAAAATGATGGTAAGAAAATGTCAAAATATTCATTGACTAACTGGAAGGTATTATTGTCATTTCTTTCTTTGATGTTGTTAGTGGTGTATGTGACAGTAGAGAGATGAAGGGGTTTAGTGAAAGTTTTTTTTTTCCGAGCGCACAAGTAGGTTTGTTGGAGGGGGTTTAGTTTAATTTACCTTCTTTTTTTTCAACAAATTTTGTGTGATAGGTGGCATTTTGGTATACTATAACTTGTGGAATCGTCGATGCGTGTACAATTTTAAATATGAGATATTCTGTGCTAATACATTTGAGTCGGTTAAATGGTTGAAATACTTTTGTTGACGTTTACGTTTGGGTTAAATGGTTAGAACACTTTTATTAACGTTGAGAGAGGTGACAGGTTCAAATATATTTCAAAATGTATTTATTTACTTCTTTTTTTTTAATTTTTATTTTTTTGGAGATACAAGTAATGATTCAATAATAATAATTTTTTTTCCCTATATAATATTACAACCACCACAACAAAGTGTGGATGCACAACTTCTATAATGGGTGGACATAATAAAAGGCTTTACATTATGTTTATGTGGATCGAATCCATAACCTCCTTGTCACGAGGAGGGGGAGGATACTAACTACGATGGTGTTGGATTCTTTTTTCAATCTTTGCCACAATGTCTCCTCACATCATATTCGGGTATGATTAATTTTGGGAGTTCTTGAATACACCTATGTAATCTGTAATTAAGTTCACCCGGGTAAAAGTCAAAGTCACATTATATTAGGGTATGATTAATTTTGTGAGTCCTTGAATACACCCACGTAATCCGTAAGTTCACTTGAATAAAAGTCAAAGCGTAAAAATAACACAAACAGAAAAAACGCTGAAAATCCTTTATTCCCACTCCGATACAAACCTTAACAAAAAAAAGCCTTATATTGTTTTTCTTTTCTTCTCTGCGTTATACTTTAATTATTCTTCCTCCTCCTCCAAACACAAAATTGACAGATAATGATTGCTACAGTATCAGAGAATTCACTTCCCAACTCCATCTATTTTATATATGTATGTATTTCTATAGTGTTATTAATCTATGTATATACATTAATACATGCTATTGATCTGTGTGTATGCTATTGATTTGTAGGGCTTTGATTTTTAGTAGCTTACACACAGATTCATGGGTTTTGAACTGGGGTTCTGATTTTCAGTAGCATACACATATGTATTGAACTTGGATTTTGTTGATGATGAAGAGGAGTATATATATATGCTGTGAATCTTTGTATGCCACTGAATGTACACTGTTAAATTGCTGAATTTACACTGCTGATTACTGGAAATTACACTGCTAAAAATTATACTAGTTGCTGGAATTTACACGGTTGTGTGTGGCTGGAAAATTATGTATGCTGAATTTACACTATTGTGCATAAACTGATATATAAATACATACCTATAAACTGATCTCAGACTGTATGAACTGGGCATAAATTTGGTACATTGCTGTGAACTGGAATTAAATTGGGAAATATAGTTAAATCTGATAAATTTAGAGAATGAGAGAGAGAATTTTATATTCTATATATTGTTGTGTATTTCTTACAGGAATGCATCACCTATATATACAAGAATAAAAGAAGGGAAAAACCTAGGTCTAAGGGGGCAAGAAAACATAATAAATATAATTACATAAATAAAGAGAATAAAGAACATAGAAAGGGCATCAAAGGAGACAAAGAACATAGAGGGGAATAATCATCATAGAGGGGAATAATCTTTTAACACCCCCCCTCAAGCTCAGGATGATTTGGAAAGCATGCGGAGCTTGGACACCAAAAATTAGAAGCGAGCAGTCACATGTGATTTGGTGAAGAGATCAGCTGGTTGAAGAGCGGAAGAGATGTGGGGTAACTGAATGTGTCCTTAGGATAGGTGATGGCGAGTAAAGTGACAATCCACTTCAATATGTTTGGTGCGCTCATGAAAAACATCGTTATGGGCTATTTGCATAGCACTTCGATTGTCACAAAATAGAGGTATGGGATCTGGAATAGAGATTCCCATATCTTGGAGGAGCCAACGAAGCCAAATAATTTTCGCGGTAGTATGAGCGAGAGTACGATATTCAGCCTCAGCACTAGATTGAGCAACAACAATTTGCTTCTTGCTTTTCCACGAAATAAGAGAGTTACCCAGAAAAATGCAGAAGCCAGTGGTGGATTGCCGATCAGTAATATCACCGGCCAAGTCAGAATCAGAGTACCCCTGTAGCGTAAGACTAGAGGCTGACGAGAAATGTAGGCCTTGGTATAGGGTTCCTTTTATGTATCGTATGATACGAAGGACAGCAGCAAAGTGGACAGAGTGAGGTGCAGACATGAACTGACTCACAATGTGGACATCATAGCTGATATCCGGCCTGGTGATGGTGAGATAGTTGAGACTACCCACAAGCTGTCGGTATAATGTAGGATTAGTCAGGGGAGTACCATCGGAAGGAGAAAACTTGACATTCATTTCAAACGGAGTATCTGCAACCTAGTTGTCTGTCAGGCCAGCCCGGCAATAATATCAGAAACATATTTCACCTGAAAGAGGAAGTATCCGGTGGAGGAATGATCGACTTCAATGCCCAAGAAGTAGCGAAGAGTACCCAGATCTTTCATTTCAAAACATGAACACAGATATTTTTGGAGTCGAGTTATACCGTTCAGATCATCCCCAGTAATAATCATATCATCAACATATATCAGAAGAACAACAATGCCTAGTGATGATGAAGAGGTGAACATAGCCGAATCATACGTACTATAAGAAAAACCATGGTTAAGGATAGCAGTAGAGAATTTTTCAAATCAGGCTCGGGGTGCCTGTTTGAGACCATATAGAGCACGCCGTAGTTTGCAAACGTGCCCGGGGGAGTGAAGAAGGCCGGGAGGAGGTTGCATATAAACCACTTCAGAGAGATCACCATGAAGAAAAGCGTTCTTGACATCCATTTGATGAATCGTCCATTGTTTGATAGAGGCAACTGAAATCAGAGTGCGAACAATAGTCATACGAGCGAGGAAACCTTTGCTTCTATTGATCGATACAAGGCTCGTCTAGTTGCCAAGGGCTTTACTCAAGAATATGGCATTGATTATGAGAAAACCTTTGCTCCTTCGCTCGTATGACTACTGTTCGCACTCTGATTTCGGTTGCCTCTATCAAACAATGGACAATTCATCAAATGGATGTCAAGAACGCTTTTCTTCATGGTGATCTCTTTGACGTGGTTTATATGCAACCTCCCCCCGGCCTTCCTCACTCCCCCGGGCACGTCTGCAAACTACGGCGTGCTCTCTATGGTCTCAAACAGGCACCCCGAGCCTGGTTTAAAAAATTCTCTACTGCTATCCTTAACCATGGTTTTTCTCAGAGTACACATGATTCGGCTATGTTCACCTCTTCATCATCACTGGGCATTGTTGTTCTTCTGATATATGTTGATGATATGATTATTACTGGGGATGATCTGGACGGTATAACTCAACTCCAAAAATATCTGTGTTCATGTTTTGAAATGAAAGATCTGGGTACTCTTCGCTACTTCTTGGGCATTGAGGTTGATCATTCCTCCACCGGATACTTCCTCTCTCAGGTGAAATATGCTTCTGATATTGTTGATCGGGCTGGCCTGACAGAAAACAAGGTTGCAGATATTCCGCTTGAAATGAATGTCAAGTTTTCTCCTTCCGATGGTACTCCCCTGACTAATCCTACATTATAGCGACAACTTGTGGGTAGTCTCAACTATCTCACTTATCACCAGGCTGGATATCAGCTATACTGTCCACATTGTGAGTCAGTTCATGTCTGCACCTCGCTCTATCCACTTTGCTGCTGTCCTTCGTATTATACGATACATAAAAGGGACCCTATACCAAGGCCTACATTTCTCGTCAGCCTCTAGTCTTACGCTACAGGGGTACTCTGATTCTGACTTGGCCGGTGATATTACTGATCGGTAATGCACCGCCGGCTTCTGCATTTTTCTGGGTAACTCTCTTATTTCGTGGAAAAACAAGAAGCAAACTGTTGTTGCTCGATCCAGTGCTGAGGCTGAATATCGTGCTCTCGCTCATACTACCGCGAAAATTATTTGGCTTCATTGGCTCCTCCAAGATATGGGAATCTCTATTCCGGACCCCACACTCTATTTTGTGACAATCGAAGTGCTATCCAAATAGCCCATAACGATATTTTTCATGAGCGCATCAAACATATTGAAGTGGACTGTCACTTTTCTCGCCATCACCTATCCCAAGGACACATTCAGTTACCCCACATCTCTTCCGCTCTTCAACCAGTTGATCTCTTCACCAAATCACATATGGCTGCTCGCTTCCGATTTTTGGTGTCCAAGCTCTGCATGCTTTCCAAGTCATCCTGAGCTTGAGGGGGGTGTTAAAAGATTGTTCTCCTCTATGATGATTATTCCCCTCTATGTTCTTTGTCTCATTTGATGCACTCTCTATGTTCTTTATTTTCTTTATTTATGTAATTATATTTATTATGTTTTCTTGCCCCCTTAGACCTAGGTTTTTCCCTTCTTTTATTCTTGTATATATAGGTGATGTATTATTGTAAGAAATACACAACAATATATAAAATATAAAATTCTCCCTCCTTCTCTAAATTTAGGTATGAGGGGGAGTGGAGAAGGGTAATATGTAGGGGGTCTGTAAGATTATTGCTGAGGGCGAGAGGTCGCAAAGAATACTGAGGACAGAGGTGAAGAGATGCCTCGGCGGGTTTCTTCAGTAATTAATTCAGTTAAAGCAACTTCTACGGTAGGTAGAGGTTTACGGTGGAGCATGGCAACCCATAGTGGTTCAAATTCTTCTATGAGAGCCATAAGAAACTGGACAAGGCGAGTCTCTTTACGAAAGGTTTCTCACAATTGCATATCAATAATCCACTGTGGTTCCATAAGTTTCAACTGATCCCAGATAAGAGACATGCTAGAGTGAAAATCGAAAACAGATTGTCCCGCTTGTTGCTGTAGGGTCCGTATATCCTGTTCAAGCTTATACTTTTTGGCAAAATTAGTTTGAACATATCGGTTTGCCAAAAAATCCCAAGCTTTTTGTTCAGTATCACATTTACCAAGTTGTATGCTAATGAAAGGTATTACGGTATTTGCAATCCAAGTCAAGATTTTGTTATTATTAATATCCCATTCAGAAAATTTGGGATCAGTATCAGCAGGACATTTTGCTTTACCAGAAACATAATCCCAGAGACCTTTACCTTTTAGAAAGTTTTGAAATAGTATTGACTAATGACTATAATTGTTCCCATCTCGTTTAATGGTGATAGAAATTTTAGAATTGGAGGACATGGTGAAATAAATGAAGTGAACGATTAACAGAGATGGAACCTGAAATCGATATGTTGGAGATGGATTTGGCAAGAACGGATGCCGCGGTTGAGTCCGGAATGCTGAAAAACCTTGGGAATAATGGTTTTTTTTTTTGTAACGGCGTGTTGGCGCATGTAACTCACACGCACGTGGAGCGTGCAGAGCGTGGGACTTGCGCGTGAGGGCTGCGCGTAGGCTTGGCGTGACGGAGAAGATTTCACGCGCCGGCGCATGAGGGCACGTCTATTGGTGTTTTCCGATGGTTTTTCCGGCGTTGAGCTCGTCTCTTCAAGACGAAGATAATGGTGGTGAGATATGAAGATTTGGCACTGGTTTGATGGTTTTTCCGAGATAGAGAGAAAGTTATTTATGTATTGTTAAGGAGGTTTGGTTAGATGGATTGAGAAGAAGAAATGGGTTTGCTGTGACAGAACGGAGAATGGCTTAGAAGCAATGGGTTAGCTCTGATACCATGATAAATTTAGAGAAAGAGAGAAAGAATTTTATATTCTATATATTGTTGTGTATTTCTTACAGGAATGCATCACCTATATATACAAGAATAAAAGAAGGGAAAAACCTAGGTCTAAGGGGGCAAGAAAACATAATAAATATAATTACATAAATAAAAAGAATAAAGAACATAGAGAGGGCATCAAAGGAGACAAAGAACATAGAGGGGAATAATCATCATAGAGGGGAATAATTTTTTAACAAAATCATGCTTTATTTTTTTGGAATAGTTGTTTCACAATTCTAGTTATTTACCCTTTTTTCCCTTTTTAATTTATAAGGATGACAAAGTTTTGAAGGATGTAGGAAAAAAGAAGCCTTTTGAAGTCTCCAGTTTCGATTGAACAAGAAATTGCACGCATTATATTTTCTTTCTCTTTTTTGCATCTCTTCGAATTTTTAAAGTTGTTTTTTATTAAGTTTGGAGGTTGATGTTGTTATCAAAATTGAAAAGGTTTAGTAACATAATTTGGATCCAACTTTTTGGTTCAGCTTATTCCAATTTTTTCATCTCGTTAAATTTAATTGATTTATGTGTTTGGTTCACAATTTGGGTGCTTTTATGTTGCAAAAGAAAAAGACTGGTGATGTTACGGAATTTATCCAATTTTAAATGAACGTGCGTGACCGTCACGAAATTCATTGAAGGTTAGAATAGGTCCCGGGCAAGTGGGAAACTGGTATACCAAAGGCCTGCACTGGTCCACTAAATTGGAAATGACGAAGACCCTTATTTCGATACTTAATTAGTAGTGTTTTAAAAATATTGTCTAAAAATACTAAATTTTATTTTGCTAATGTGGGTGCATTAATGCAGAATATATATTTATTTTACAAAGTCAAGAAAGTACAAATAAGATGTAAATTGAGTTTCATTGAAATAATTGCGAAACAAAAATTTGATACATTTATATTAATTATAGTGACATAATTATAGTGACATTGATGCTGGCTCTAAATTATAAGATTCAAAAAATAAGCTAAATTGTAATAATAAAATTTGGCAATGATTTTTTTGTTGCAAAAGTAATATTAATAATGAAATTTAGTGAAGGTTTTTTTTTAAAGATTATTGGAATGAAGTGAAACCATTTTCTTATTGGGGTGAATTTACATATTTTATAAGTATATTTAAAAACTCTCTTAATTTTTGCTCAAAAACCCTCAGATGTCCCTGACCACATTTTTTTTAGGTACACACCCTGAGGTAATGTATATCTATACCTTGTGTATAATAGAAGCATATTTTCTTTTGGAAAAAAAAACATGCATCTAACAAAAATTGAACCCCAGTTTTAAGTAAGACTAAAATTTTATCACTTTTATATAATATATTTTTGTTAACCGTACAAAAGTTTGAGTCTTAAACTAGCATCAATCATTGTATGGATTAGTTGAGTTTTTTATTTTTTGACTCAGTGTTTTAAGTCTCAATGTTAAAAGTTGTTTTTAAATACAATCACTAAAACATTCTTCTCATTCCACAGTGAGAAATAACAATAAACATATCCCCACCACACTACTTTTTTATATTTCCTTTCAATTCACCCCGTTTGTTTTATTAGAACCAAATAAAACCTATCTCTCTCTGCATGCAAATATGCACCATTGACAGCTTCAACTCTTTCATCTCTGGCCAAAAAATTACTTTGTTCTCAATCAAATAATTTTCTTTCAAACTACTAAACGAACTTTATTAATTCATTCAACAAAGGGTCACCATTGTTATTACCACATATATGTTTTGTTATTGTTCTTTTCCTCAAAGAAAACCAAACCAAATAGCGAAAACAGAGCAAAAAGAATAAACTACAAACAATAGTCCTATATCTTCAAGCAGGAGGCTAATCAATCTCAGGGAGGATAACTCCAACCCATGGACAAGCCAATTCAGGAATTCTACAACCTGAACGAATCGAAGCTAGATCCACGCGGAAAATTTGAAGAAAATTAACTGAAAAACTTATTTTATAGGTTGACTTCTTGAATCAAATTAAAACCTAATTTACATTTAACATAGCAGACTAGTCTCTATTAAAGCTTTGAAATCAATTATTTGCTTGGATCAAACCCTAAAATTCATCTTAAAATTAGTTTAATGGGAATATTGACAATATTTATGAAATCACAAGCCTTTTTTTCCCTAAGTCCATTTGATTTCTTGGTCCCGATTGCCGATAAAATTGAAGACTTGAATCTGAGTGAAAGAGGAGACCATGACTGAGTAATCAAGGAAGGTACTATGATTTGAGGATTTGAGAAGGTGAAAGAAAAATTGGGGTTTGTTTGGCGTAAACAAAACACCCTTTTTAATGGGTTTTAAAAATTTAAGTGGGGTGAAAAGCAGGAGTACGTGAGTTCATGCAATAACACTCATGTTAAATTGTCTTAAGAATAAATTTAAATTCAAGTGGCTAAAATTATGATCATTACTCATATTATAAATATATATATATGAAAAATTTTAAGTAAGGTCCGGACCTTACGGATTGGGACTTTTTACGACGCTTTTGCGTCGTAAAAACACACTTCCAAGTGGTTTTACAACACAAAAGTGTCGTAAAAAGCCCCAATCCGTAAGGTCTAGACCTTACCAGAAATGCTCTGTATATATAAGCACACACATGTATTGAGTTTATCTTAGAATTACTCATTTAATGTTCTTTTAATTCATTAGTCAAGTTCCTTTGATACGTAGTCATGCATTTGGGAGGAGTTCTCAAATTTTGGCTTAAATTAATATTACAATATTATCTTTGCAATAATAATTTATTTTACCAAAGGAAGAAAAAATGGGTCAATGGAAGATATTTTGACTGAATTATTTTATATTCGATTCCATTTGTTAAGAAAAAAAAAATTTCAATTTCAAACTGATCTAATAATCTAATAAATTATTAACAATCAAATTCATATTAAAATTTGTGAGCTTAAGGAATCTCCAAACGAACAACCCAATCCAAACTTTTTACTTGAAATTGAAACTTGGTAGATTGAAGAAGCGGATTACTTATAAGAGGAGAATGGGGGATTCAATTATTAAATATATACACAGAACATTAAAGAGGAGTCGGAGCCCTTTATGTCTATGTTAGTTTTGTATCTAATAGTGATTATTAAATTAGTTTAATGTTCCAATTAGAATGCCAAAGGATTTACTTGAAAGTTGGAATTTTTACTTGTTTCACAATTAAGCAGTGTTTACGGTATTTATTTATTATATGTAATTATATATATATATATATATATATATATTAATTATCATATCTTATTAAATTGAATTGTTAATAAATTGGATACGTTAAATCTATATTTACTTTATTAAATTATCAAGCAATTCAGATTGTAAATAAATTATTGGATTCAAACTCTAAATTCATATTCGATAAACTATATTACATTTGGATCAAATTTGAATAATAGAAATTCGATCCATTGAGGGATGAAATGGATGGTATTCCAAATCTCCTTATTTTACGATTAAGGAATCAAACAAACAGAAGGCATGTCGCAGTAGAAACCTAAAAACTGTTAACAACACAAAATAACACGTATGCAGCACCTAGATTTCATATACCATCCCGACTTGCAAAGTCTTTCCTTGTGGAATTTTCAGTGCCGAAACTTCGGATCTGCAGTTCTTCTGTAAGAACCTATACAAGTAATTTATTGTAAATCGAGCAAGCCATTTGTTCTTCTGCAGGTTTGGTTTCAGTATAGTTCGTCCAATCACAAATACAAACCCTTTTTCCGCTGCTGAATCCAATCTCTGTTTTTCGATCACCGTTTCACTTTGCTCTCGAATTTTCCCCATAATTAAATCCACAAAATCATCACCTTCAACACTCATCGAGTCCTTGTAACCATACTGAACCAAACACCTGTAAACCCCATCACTTCCCAATTTCCCCGCATTCAATCGTTCCTCCGGCGGTATATTCTTGATCGTCAGGGTTCTCACGGTGAGGATCACCATAATCTCATGGACTGATTTTGTGTGTTTAATGTACTGTCGGATGATTGGTGGAATTCCATTGACTAGGTCGGTGCAAAAAAAGCAAACACCCGGTGTTCGATAAATTGTTCCACTGGAGAGAATTTGGCTCAGTTCGCCCAAGCTCATCTTTTTCTCTGCTTCGTAGATGCTCTTCTTGTTCCTTCCGTATCTCCACGACAACATGACTGTCAAGAAGAAAGCTGAGATGGCGAATGGTACCCATCCTCCCTGTGGGATTTTGTTAACCAATGATGACAAAAATAGGATTTCAGTCACTATATAAAACAAGAAAAAGCCCGTGACGAGGATGATGTTTGTCTCCCAAATGACCAGCATCACTAATGTTGTCAAACATGTCGTTATGATCATCACCCATATGACAACGGCACCTGCAATTCTTGTAAAAATACAAATTAGAATCTGTATACATTGAGTCTTACTCGTAAAATTAGCAATCGAACGATGGGCTTACCATAAGCATTTGCTAGCTCAACTCCACCTTTGAATCCAACGACAAGACCAACACAAAGGATCATCAGTATGTAATTTATTTCAGGGCAGTAGATTTGTCCTTCGTGCTTCGAAGAAGTATGGATTATTTGGACTCGAGGAAAGCAATCGAGAGCCGTAGATTGCTTTACGATAGAAAATGTTGCAGATATCATGGACTGACTGGCAACGAGTGCAGCCAAGGTTGAGAGGACAAACATTGGCCAATAGACGCATTCTGGAATGGAACTGTAATAGGCATTGCTGATTTGGTCACTGTGTTTAACTAAATAAGCTGCTTCACCCGCGTAAGTAAGAACCATAGAGGGATAAACGACGAAAGAGAAAGCCAACTGCAAAAGTGTAAGCCACCATTATCAAATCTTGCTAGAAAGAAAACTCACCAAAATCGTTGTCAGGCAAAAGTCTTAACCTGAATCGCTCTCTTGTTGAAGTGACCCAGATCTGCAAACAAGGCCTCAGCCCCTGTTGAAACATTTGCCAGTTAACCGATCTTTACCCTTTTAACATAAACTAGTTTCTGTGTATGTGCGTTACCTGTGATTTTAGTGCTTGAAAAATGTTATTAAATTTATTAATGAATACGTGTATATATATATATTGAAAATTGAATAATTAATATAAAATAAAAATAATAACAAATAAACAAAAATCTAAGTGTAAAATTCAATTGATATTTATAAGAAAATCATACAATCTATTTGTCGCATCGAAATTTATTAGCACATAGCTGCGTTGAAATTTATTAGTACATAGGTGGCCGGGTAAGCAAACTTGATTAGATATATATATATATATATATATAAGAAAGTAATATATTTTTAATAAGTTTTTAGAATTAGTAGATAGTTAATTCTATTAAACGTATGCGGACTATTATGTACAGTTCCAAGCAATAATATAATACTCATATAAATAATAGACTATATAGCCTGATAATATATAACATGAATGTTTTATCATAGTACTAAACAATAATATAACATTTATATAAATAATATATTATATACCCGGATAATGTATAATATAAAAGTTTTATCATACTACCAAAGAATAATATAAACTCATATAAATAATAAATTATATAACAACGAAAAATATTAAAATAGTAATTTTTTTTAACATGAATGTTTTATTGCGCCGCAATTACATTATATTCATTTTTTTTGCTTTAAACATTAACATAATTATAAATAAGCAAATAAGTTTTAGAGTACATGAATAAATTTTAATTTAGTTTATAATGTTAGAAGCAATCAAGTAGAGTAGAGTTTAGTAAACATACATTTGTGTAGGGTTTTGGAACGAAATTCTAATTTACCTAAAAGCTTTGTAAGTTTACTATAATCTATTAAATAGCTTCCTTGCGAAATTTGTTATGAATTTATATAAAATTCTTATACAAAACACCTAATTCAACACGAACTTTAAATTTATTTGGAATACCGATACTAATATAAAAATATATGGAGTTAAACACTTATAGTGTTTTATTTAATGTAAATATTAAATTTTGTTTAATTATTTTATCCAAATAAAGTAGAGTTTAAATTCATTTGAAATAAAGAATTGGTAGATAGTTAATTATGTTAAACATATGCGTATTATTATTATGCACAGTTCCAAGCAATAATATAATACTAATATAAATAATAGATTAAATAACCCGATGATATATAACATGAATGTTTTATCAAAGTACCAAATAATAATGTAACATTCATATAAATAATAGGTTATATATCCCGATAATGTATAACATAAATGTTTTATCAAACTACCAAACAATAATATAACATCCATATAAATCATAAATTATATAACAGCAAAAATATTAAAATAGTAAAAAAAAAATTAACATGAATGTTTTGCTGAGCCACAATTATAATATATTCATTTTTTCTGCTTTAAACATTAACATAATTATAAATAAACAAATAAATTTCAGAGTATATGAATAAATTTAAATTTAATTTATAATGTTAGAAGTAGTCAAGTAGTAGAGTTTAATATACATACATTTATGTATGGTTTTGGAATGAAATTCTTATTCACCTAAAAGCTTTGTAATTTTAGTACAATCTATTTAGCTTCCTTCTTGCCAAGTTTATTATGAATTTATATAGAAATCTTATACAAAACACCTAATTCAACAAAAATTCTAATTTATTTAATTATTTTAACCAAATAAATTAGAATTTAAATTTATTTGGAATAATTATACTAATATAAAAATATATGGAGTTATACACTTATAGTGTTTTATTTAATGTAAATCTTAAAATTTTTCTTTAATTATTTTATCCAAATAAACTAAAGTTTAAATTTATTTATAATACTAATATTAATATAAAAATATACGGAGTTATACACTTATAGTGTTTTATTTAATGTAAATCTCAAAATCTTTGTTTAATTATTTTAGCCGAATAAAGTAGAGTTTAAATTTATTTGAAGTACTAATATTAATATAAAATATATGGAGTTATACTGTTTTATTTAATGTAAGTTTTAAAATATTTTGTTTAAAATCAAATCGCGTATTTGTTTTCACAAAAAAAAAAAAGAAAAACACTTAAGTTATTCGTACTTGTTATATATAGTGTAGATAGATAGAGATAGAGATAGAGATAGATATGTATATTATGTATATACAATCTGAGACAGTAACGCTATACCTGTTATGCACAAGAAAACGGCACCGAGTAGATGCCACGCAGTAGTGCCATTTTTCAAGAAGAAATTGAATATGTAATGAGGAGAAATGGCCTTCAAAATGGATGGGTGGTATGTGAAGATGTTGTAGATACCTATGGAGACATTTGTAGCATACCACAATACCATTATTGGAGAGAAGGAGAAGCTAACTTTACTAGTTCCACATCTTTGGAAGGCGAAAAGAAGTATGAAAAGCACAACTGCCATGAAAACAACATGATCTGCAAACAATCAAATAGAAAAGAGAAAGCAAATTGATGAATATGGTTTAGTTTGAAAACAAGATATGCAGGTGGACTTCAATCTTTCACCATTTGATAGGTTCACCTTGTGTAATTTTTGAGGAACGCGATTGGATCCCTTGAAGGGAAGAGAGAACTGCAACAATTACACAATTGTGTGATTGATAAAGACAACTTTGTGAAGAAAATATTGACAGACTGTAATTACAATTAAGAAATTTATATATATAAGCAGAAGTTCTTACCACAAGTTGCAGGAGTGAGAGCGCCATCGCCAATGACCATGCAAGTACCAAGCAGCACAACAAAAGTAAGAAGGGATTGAGCAGCTGAGCTTCTCTCAAGGAAGTTTTTGGTTTTCGAACGCAAAGGACTCCCTCGAGTCATGCAATATGGCACGATGGCATCTGATTCCAACCTCGTATTTTGTAAATTTAGTTTGCTTTGGAGATTAATATGTCGACACAAATTGGAATACAGTGCAAAAGTACCACCTTCTCCATGATCATCACCATTAAGTACGATAAAGACATATTTGACTAGTGCGAACAACGTTAAACACCAGATGATGAGACTAAGGACCCCTAGCAAATCCTCTTCGGTAAGGTTCGTGATGCTAATAGAAGAAAGAACTTGAGTAGGAGAAGTTCCAAGATCTCCATATACAACTCCGATAGATTGGTAAGCCAACAACAATGTTTGCGTTGCTGGCAAG
The DNA here is from genome assembly GCA_021464415.1 of Lonicera japonica. Lineage (NCBI taxonomy): Eukaryota > Viridiplantae > Streptophyta > Magnoliopsida > Dipsacales > Caprifoliaceae > Lonicera > Lonicera japonica. The sequence continues at coordinate 90,380,375 of CM038463.1, read as the reverse complement.
TCCTGAGAAGGATATATATTCAGTTCCTATTATTAGTTAGTGAAAGGTTTCTTTAAATATAAAAAATAAATCCCAATTATATTAAACTTCTGAGTTTAGACTTGCACATCAGTCAATCATCTAAAAGTAGCAAAAATCGTTCAAGAATCGATAGCATTATCATACTTAGCATTAGTTGATCATTGATGATCGCAGAATCGTGCGAAGAATAAGTATGTGTATACATATGTACCTTGTTAGTTTTCTGAGTAGGGTGTCGATAAATTTGAGTGAAATTGTTGCATCTGTCTGCGATACTACTGCAATTATCATTAGGACTACTGCTATTAATAACTACCGATTCAGATACTGTTAGGCTGTAATCCGGGTCAGAAGAGCCACTGCTGCTGCCACTTTTAACGCCTTCTTCTTTTTGAACGAGTGAGTTAATGGATTTCGCATCTTCCATTTTTCCTTCTCAGCTAACTTAATTTCAAAAAAATTATGCCTACTAATTAATTTATGTTTATATAAAATGTTGCTTCATATTCCTTGTATAATCTTTATATATATGCAAATATATAATAAATAGCAGAAATAGCAGGTAGCAGAAATAGCAGGTGATTGAAATACAAAATTAAACAATGCATTGGTACAAATAACTCCACTGGTTCAGGTAGATGACCTGGCCTGTTAACGTAGTCAATTCGCACCCTTACTACCACCTCTTAATGCAGTTCACCCACCCCTGTGTGAGGGCCAGGGCGCCAGGGCCTCGCCGTCCATTAGAGAAGGTGCTCACTTTTTGAATGTACTTATATTTAGTATACTTTTGCTCACTTTATTTTAGGAAAAAAGAAATAAATTATACATTACCCATCTCAATTTAATTTTTCTTTAATTTATTGTTATGGACAATGTAGAATGCACTTTATTTTAATACTTTAAATTGATATATCTTGTTACTCAGATGAAAATATTTTTATTTGAGTAAACTACCCTAACAATCCCTAAACTATCGGTATTATCTTACTTTGGCCTTTAAATAAAATTTTGCCTCATTTAAATGGTTAAATTATTAGAAATAAGGTAAAAAGTCTTAAGTAACAATGTTTTTTGAAAAAAACCCAACGAATAATATTTTTTTTATAAATAAGGGCCTAGATATCGTTATCATTTTGAAATAATGAATTGTTTATCAATTGTTTTTTAATATAAAGGTTTTGACCGAGTGCAAACTTAACTTTGCACAAAATTAGGTTCAGTGCAAAGTTAACTTCGCAATCAAACATATTTAAAGCAAATTTGTTTTGCATGATGTATTTATATTTTTTAACAAATATATTCTTACGTTTCATTCATAAAACTTTAAAACAATATCAAATAAACACAAACGCATAGTAATGTTTTAGAAAAAAAAGAGTGCAAACTTAACTTTGTATAACTTTGAAAAAATTATTATGTGCATTTTATTAATAAATATGTTTTGAATATGTAATTTGTTAAAATTATTCTAAAGAACTGTCAATTAAACACTTGCAAACTTAATTTTCCATGGTTCCATAAAAAATACAATTTAAAAATCGACTGTAAAGTTAACTTTGTACTCATTTTGGAGTTTGGTCAAATATGGGCCCTTAATTTTAAAAAAATATTATTCCTTGGTTCTTTTGTAGAAAACTTTTTCATGCAAGCCCTATTTTTTAATATCCCGCTTAAACTATTGTCAGAGTTTCAAATTGGCCGTTCAATCCAATTTGGAAGTTAACTTGGACGGAATCAAGGGCAAAATTGTCATTTTAATTAGATATTTTTTAAAAAATAATTTTAAATAGATTTAAAAAATATTATGAAGGAAAAATAAAAAAATAAAAAAAGAAGGAAAAGGAATAGAGACAGAAAGAAAGAGAGAGAGGGAGAGAGACCCACCTCCTCCCCACCTCCCCTGCACCTTCGACTTCAAATCCACCGGAGAGAACTCCTTCGCCACCGACCCATCCAAAACCTTTGACTCCTTCCCCTTTCCTTTCCCCTCCACCTTCTGTACCGAAAAAACACTATAAATCTCCAAAATCCCATTCCTTGCCCTTGGTGGCTTCTGATGACTCCACTCCTACCTTTGGCCTTTCTCTAAGCCTTCCTTTTCCTCATTAATAGCTCCGTCTACGACGAATTGGCCTTGCCTTCCTCCGCCGCCACTTGCTGTTATTCCTGGAAGATCTTCCGACACCAACAAAACACGTTGGGGAAAGGACAAGGTTCATCTTTTGCTATCTCTTCTATCCATCCGTTACTACGAGAAGATGAATTTTAAAAATCAAAGCAAATGAAGGTTTCCACTACAGATGATTTCGTCTTCTTTTAATTTTCCTTATTATGATTATGATTAAGATTACTTGTCTTTTAATATTTCTATTTTGTTTTAAAATGAGTTTGTATAAGTAGATCTGTGTCCTAAGTACCTAACTAAAGGTTAATTGTTGGTTTGGCTTACTAGCTAGGGGGGGATTGGAATTAAGGTTTCTTTTGGGGAAGGTGATGATGATGAAGAATGGAAGATGAAATTGAAATGACAATTTTGCCCTTGATTCCGTTCAAGTTAAAGTTCAAATTGGACGGAATGGCCAATTTAAAACTTAGGCAATAGTTTAAGTAGCGTCGTTCTTGTATGCACCAATGCATACACATTGGTGCCAAACTTTTCGCTGGGCCCCACGTGAGAGAGAAAGTTACGCATTTTCAACTCTAAGTAAAGACCAAAATTATCACTTTCCAACCCCATTTTCTCCTCTATCTCTCTACTGTTAATGGTCTTTCTCCCTCTCTACACAAACCCACGCAGCAACAGGTAGCACCTGACCGCAGCAACCGTCGGCGAATTTCCGGCAACACACCACACCCACACCCACACCCACGCTGTTCTCTCTCTACACAACGGACGAAAAATTTGAAATAACCCCCAAATTTCAACATTCAAAATGGAAAATTGTTAACCCCCAATTTCAACAATCAATCATCATCATCGTCAAGCAACAATCGAAATTAGACACAAACCCACCCAAAGTCGACATTCAAATGGATTTTTCAACAAAGACCAAAAAAAAAATCCAGAGACCCATTCTTCTCCATTTGTGCAAAAATCAGAGACCCACCCAGCAAGAATCGAAATTAGACACAAATAATTCCAATATTCGGAATAAATAAGGTGCGGAAAGCTTACAAGTTGCAATGGAGCTTAGCTTGTGTGTAGAGAGAGAACAGCGTGTGTGCTGCTGTGTGTAGAGAGAGTGTGGGTTTGTGTAGAGAGAGAACGACGTGGGTGCGGGTGTGCTGCCGGAAATTCGCCGACGGCTGCTGAGGTCAGGTGCTGCCTGCTACTACATGGGTTTATGTAAAGAGAGAGACCATTAACAGAAGACAGAGAGAGGAGAAAATGGGGTTGGAAAGTGATAATTTTGGTCTTTGCTTGGAGTTGAAAATGCGTGACTTTCTCTCTCACGTGGGGCCCAGCGAAAAGTTTGGCACCAATGCGTACGTATTGGTGCGTAAAAGAACGGTACTCATAGTTTAAGTATTTAAATGAGGTAAAATTTCGTTTAAGGACCAAATTGAAACAATACCAATAGTTTAAGGGCCATTAAGATAGTTTACACTTCTTATTCTGTTTTGAAATGTTAAAATATCAATGTAGCCGGCCATATGTCTAAACACACTTTTGCCCACTTAAATATCAGCACCGCCACTACCTGCTTGACGTTGCAAACCTAGTCGAGGGCCAAGATAATAATGCCTAGTTGGAAACCCAAAGTCCAACAGCATTGATGATCTGCCGACATTGGACATCGACGTTCCAATGACTTCTTGCTACCTTCCGGTGATGAACGTAGAGAGCTCAGATGTAAAATTGTGTTGATTAATATGATGATCTTCGACAGTAATCCATCCATCAGAGAACTTTTTTCTTTTTCTTTTTTTTTGGGGGCCCCCACCCCTCCCCGAAAAGAAGAAGAAGAATAAGTCTGTTTCATTTTGAACCCCCCTTCCCCCACCCCCCACACACAAAAAAAAAAAGAAGCAAGCAGAAGAAGAATAAGTCTGTTTCACTGTGAAGCCAATTTATTGTGTATTTTAAAAAGTTGTATTTTATAATAAAGCTAGCCTTTTCCTGAATTTGCAACGCTGATGATCGACTCTGTAACTACTTGGCAGCTCATGCGTATGGTTCGATCAGCTGAAATTCAAAAGCTATACGTACGTACGATAAAAGCAAGCTCGTGGTTGTTAACGCTTTGAATAAAAAGAAATTCCATATTGGGATTGGATTGGAATTCGGTTGCAGTAGTAGTAGCTGAGCTAGGTTAATTTTCTTAGGTGTAGGTCTTTATTTTTGTTGTCTTTTTGTCTTTGAATAAAAAGTCCCTTTCTTTTTTGGGACGCAGCCCTGCTATTGCTAATACATTATATTATCTTGCAAACGCAACTCCTCTAACTGAGCTGGAGGACAATTAACATATATTCAAAAAGACAAAACAAAGGAAATTCCCCGAAGGAGTGTCCTAATTAACTTAATTAGCTAAGCCATCTGCAAGTCCCTTTCTGATTATGAGATTGATTGCCCTACTAGTCTGTTCAAATTAATAAAATTTATTATTTTCTCTCACAAAAATATTGTCAAGACCACAGTTCACTTCATCTTATTATTATTATTATTATTATTATTATTATTATTATTATTATTATTATGTTTCGACTTATAGAGGTAAGTAAGTAAAACATCGATGAAAGAACATGCAAACTAATTAAATTTTCATTAATTAACGGATGATAACAAGAAACTCTGCATCAACTCTCAACTAATATTTATGTATACAAATTTTCAATTTTGACTATCTATTCAATTATATAACAATATTTTGGATAAATAGTACACATATAAAGTACCGGGTCTACCAACAAAATACCAATTCAACTATTTTGTCATTGAATTTAAATTGTTCGAAAGCATTAGTTGATCACTCATGATGTTGCATGGCAGAATCATATGATAGAAAAAGTATATTGTGTATATGTATGTACCTTGTTAGTTCTGCGAGTAGAGCCGCGATAAATTTGAGTGAAACTGAAGCATCGGTCTGCAATATTACTGCTACTATTGTTATCATTATTAGGACTACTACTGTTACTGGCCACCGGTTCTGATAATTTTTGGCCGTTGTCCTGTTGCTGCTCACAACAACCATTTTCAATGTCGTCGTCTTCTTCAGCTGCAGCCGCTGAGTTAATGGATTTGGGGTCTTCCATTTCTCTCTCTAAGCTAAAACTTAATTTCAAAAATGTATGCCTACTAATTAATTTGTCTATATGAAAATGTAGCTTCATGCTAGCTCCTTCTATATATAGAATAATAGAATGTTTTGCTCACCTAAGGGTGGATAATCTTTACATATATGTATGTGTGTATCTATAATATATATATATATATAATGTAGTAGAAGAGCAGGTGATTGAAATCCAAATTAATTAACAAAGAATCTCACTTTACGAGTACTTGGGCCTCACTGCATACAAAAACACATTTTGTCATCTCTTTTAACTTAAACTTTCCACTTATGGAATGATAATTTTCTTAGGGTGGTGCTAATTACATCCATTAAAACACTATGTAACACTCTAACATTATTGCATCGAGTATATACATATTATCTCGGTACAATAAAGCCGAGCCAAAGGTAATATGCACATATTCGGTACTATTGCACCAAGTAAAGTAATTTGTGTAATTAAAGATAACATTTTCTTTAATAGTCATGACGTTAAAAAATTTTCAAATTGAATAATCAGTCTTTTTAATATCATGTAAATATAATTAAAAAGTTAAATCATCGACTTGAAACTTATAAATGTATTAGTTTAAAAAAAACATCAACCATAACATACGATATAAATAAACGCATATATGCATATATAAATCAATCCAGTTATTTTGGGGGACAATTTAGTTTTCTATTTAGATGACCAAGTTGTTTAGCTTACGTGTCAGAGAGGGTTTAGCATAATTTCTATAATATTACACCTCTTCAAATTTTTTTATTGTATTGAGAGTTTCATTTTCCTTTTATTATGTTACAAAATTTAAAGTCAGGTTCTCTTTTATAAATATAAAACCAATGTATACAATTTTGTGACCATAAATATTATATTTGTTCTTGATCGTTAATTACATTAAAAATTAATATATTGTTTAGAACTCTAAAATGATATGGTTTAATGGTTACACCCATGATCAACAATGATCAGATGGTTTCAGAATAGCCTGCATGTTAAGCTTCCTTGAAAATGTGAGATGGGGTACGTTGATATTGAATAATAAATTAATATTTTAAATGATGTGTGAGAAAATGTATTGATTGTGTATGATTTATGTGGGTGGAGAAAACTAGGTTTCAACCCATAATGAAGAGAATTAACGCAACTAGATGATGAAGGTGTTGTGCTAATATACCACTAGAACAAGTCTTAGCACAAGCGTAAGATCGACCAGACAATTATGCGTACAATTATTAAAGAAACAAGCACCACTAATATTCAACAAATACAAAAAACAAGAGATTAAGAAATAAAACAACCAACCAAGCACGTAAGTAATTATGTGATATGGGCAAAACCGCAACTAATCCACCGGGTGAGAGCTATTTTTAATAAGACCAATTCAGAGTACAACGCACAAAGCAAAACCTTAGCTGCCAATTAGAGTTCTCAATATTATATCTCAAATATACTTTCTAATCTAGCTAATAAACAATACAATACAACTTATTAAACAAAACCTATAACAATGGTTCTATTTATAGGGTCTAAATCATATGGGTTTATGATTGCACAAAATCAAAACCTACTAGAAATTGGATAATACAAATTAAACTAGGAATTAGACAATACAAAGTCAATTAGAAATAGGATTCTTATACATAATCAAATCTTCAATTCTCCACCTTGGCAATGTTGCATAAGACCCCAATGTACTCTACCATCATCAATTCATCATATAAGACCCTATCACCCATGTCGGTCCATTTGGACCACCGCCGAGGGGTATCAACACTGAAGTATATTGACCAACGTCGAGTAATGCTCAAACTTATCAAACGAGATAACCTTTGTTAACATATCTGCCGGATTATCCTTGGTGCACTCTGATTGTCGCAGTGCACCACCACTTTTTCCTGTTTCAAACCGAGATCACTAACTAATCTATGGAGGTAGATGACTTCCTTGACCACTCTTGTTACCACAATATATTCCGCCTCTGTGGTAAACAATGCTAACACACTTTAAATCATTAACATCTAACTCAATGGACTGCTACTTAATATAAACACATAATCCGTAGTCGATCCCCGTTTGTCTAGGTCACTGGCGCAATCCGAATCCACAAAACCCTCAATAATTGATGTTCCAGATTTTGCAAATAGTAACCCCTTGTCTATCGTACCCCATATATATGATAAAACCCACTTAACGGCTTATCAATGTGGTTTTTTAGGGTTCTCCATATACCTACTAACAATGCTCATGGCTTGAGCAATATCCGGTTGAGTACATACCATGACATACATCAAACTCCCAACCATAGTTACATAAGGAACTTGAGCCATGTACTCCACCTTTGCCTCAGAGCTAGGAGCCATCGTTGCCGAGAGTCTAAGTGCTATGCTAACGAGATACTCACCGGCTTTGAGTTTTTCATCCTAAATTGAGTAACCATTTTCTCAAGGTATTACCTTCGTGTAAGATACAATCGTCGCCTCCTCCTATCTTGCATGGTTTTCATCCCTAAAAAATTTTGCGCTCCAGCCAAATCTTTCATCTCAAATTCCTTACTTAAGTGAGATTTCAATATGTCGATCTCCATTAAGCTCTACGAAATAATGAGCATATCGTCAACGTATAAAAGTAAATAGATAAAATTGCTAGATTCGAGCATTTTGAAGTAAATACAATGATCAAATTCGCTCCGAATAAACTTCTGCGCGATCATGAACGTGTCAAACCTCTCGTACCATTAATGCGGGGTCTACTTCAATCAGTACAACGACTTTCGAAGTTTGTACACACTATTTTCTTACCAACAACTTTGAATCCTTCTAGCTGAAAGATATAAATCTCTTCCTCTATGTCCCCATGCAAGAACGCAGTTTAGACATCTAGTTATTCAAGTTCAAGATCAAATTACGATACTATAACTAACAATGTTAAGATCAAGGTCTGCTTCACAACTGGAGAGAACACTTCAATATAATCCGCCATTTTTTTTTGCGTATAACCCTTGGCTACCAACCTTGCCTTGAAACGTATACCAGACCCTATAGCCCCTTCTTTCTTAATGAAAACTCACTTGCACTCGATATGTTTCCTTCCCTTCGAAAAATCGCATAGCTCCCAAGTTCAATTTTTTCGAAAAATTCCATACCATCCTCCATGACCACTTTCCACTTTGTATTCTCACTAGATTTCATAATTTTTTGATATAAAATCGGCTCATTCTCGTAACCTACAAATACGTACGCCACCATGTTTTCATACCCATATCGAACCAGTGCACGTCGAGCCCTAGGCTCCCTTCGACTAGCCAAAGACGATGTTGTTTGTTGTTAACCCGATTCTACCGCCGAAATCTCTGACCCTTTGTCGGGAGTCACCGCATTCTCGTTGGACTCCTCCCCCAAATCTATAATTCGAGTATTAACTGGAGTAATCACTTCCGTTTTCACCACTATATCGCTCGCCTTGTTCACCTTTTTAATCGGGATCGGAGAACAACCGTTTGCCGGCGAGTACGCCTTGAGCATAGACGCCTCGTCAAGCATCATATCCCTACTAATCATAATATTTTTACTTTGAAGATGCCATAATTTGTAATATTTGATCCCATCACAAGAGTTTAAGAATATCGCCTTACGAGCTATATGGTCAATTTTCTCATCACGAACATAATAATAAAAAAGCTAGATAGCCAAAAATCTGGATGTTGTCGTAATTAGCATAAGTTCTAGTCCTCACCTCCATCGGTGTTTTGTATTCTACTCCTGAGCATGGCAAATAATTAACCAAAAACGTAGCGTAGGATATGATCTCGGCCCAAAATCACTAATCCAAATTGGCGTTGAAAAGCATACAACTCACATTTTCAAAGAGCGTACGATTCATCCTCTCTGTTATCCCATTTTGTATGTGTACATTTAATCGTGAAATAGCAAACAATACATTCTTGTTGGTATAAATCCTTAAAAAATCACAAGTGCACTCTCCGCCGTTGTCTGATCTGAGCACTCTAACTTTCCTACCAATCTGGTTCTTAACCATCGCCTTCCACTTTAAGAACACATCAAAGACTTGATCCTTATGCTTCATCAAATAGACCCTAGTTCTCTTTGAGTAATCATCAACAAAAGTCACAAAATAATGATTTTCACCAAATGATTAAGTCTTTATCGACCCCCAAATATCCGTGTGCACATAATTAAGTGCTCATTTTGTGCAATATACCACTATCCTAAACTTCACCCGAGTCTATTTTCCAAGCACATAATGCTCACAAAACTTTAGTTTACAGTTTTTCGCATCCTTAAGTAGGCTTTACTTATTCAACATCGTTATAGATTTCTCTCCACCATGACCCAATCGTATATATCATAATCTCTCTGTGTCAGTCTCTTCAGTCGTAACCAAAGCAAATCTAGTCATTGTGCATCCTTGAAGAAAATTGAGATTACTCTCATTATTTCTTCGCTTCACAACCATAACCCCAAAGAGAATTTTCAAACTTTGACATTCGAGTATTACATGATACTCATTGAAATTAAAAGCTCCCAAAGAGATCAAATTATTCTTTAAATCAAGAACATACCGGATATCACCAAGAGTCCGCACCACCCTATTGTGCATCTTTAGCCGACTCGTACCAATTTTTATTATTTTAACGCTTGGTTGTTACCCATCAAAACCTTGCCCCCGTTAATCTCGGTAAAGGTATGGAATAATTCCTAGTTTTGGCACATGTGATACAAGCACCTGCTATTCAAGATCCATTCACTCGAAGAGCTAAGCCGTGAAATCACAGCCAACATACTCTTACAGTCCACCTCTTTTGATGTCGTCGCCACAATTGCGTTCTCCACTGCACATTTATTCTCTCCACCGCCATTGGTTCTATTTGGATACTCCCAATGCAAGTGTCTAGGTTTTCTACACTTGTGATAAATTATCTTACTCTTATCAGTTGGTCCCCGAAATTATGGCCGCTAATTTCTCCGATTTTCCCACTTTTTCTAATTATTTTTTCCCTTAATGAATAGCGCATCCGAGTTGGATTCTCTCTCTTTCAAGCGCTTTTCATTAGTTAAGATAGCCGACGATACCAAATCGTATGTCATCTTTTTTGTCCCATGTATAAACGTGGTGGTTAGATGATTGTATGATTAATTCTTGATACTATGCATTATATATTGATTCTCGAGCTTCTTTTAAATTATCGAGGCAGATGTTTCATGCATCACATAGTACATTACGTTTAGAGCAAGATGTTAATGAATTGTACTACATGCCTGCCTATCGTACTCAGCCTATTCGGCGTTGATTCACTTATCGGGCTTAGCTTTATTCCCCAACACTGCTCTGTGAAAACCCTGTCGGACAATGATGTCAGACATCTGCCACATCGCAAAATTCGTCTTTTTTCCGTCAAACCTTTTTATATCGAATTTGACCGCAGCTGTCACCTTAGGAATAGACGCCCCTTCAAAGGTGGTTTATTCGCCGCCTTGTCACCCTCTTAACTATCACACAATTATCCCAAGGAATAATCCTGCCTTTGATACCAGAAGGTAACAAAAAACAATAAACAGATTCATACAGCTGCAGTTTATTAATCAAACAGTAGCCAAATCTCAAGAACAATAGAATAATAAGAACATATTTGTGTTTGAGGGAAATTCCTCCGATGGCTCTTATTCCCAATCAACAGTACGTCCTCCTTTTTTATGTGTTTTACTTCACATGTTCGAAGGCTTAACAAATAGATTACAGTGGGTGAATTACATAAAGAATATATGTTTGGCTTCAGGAAGAAAAAGAAAGGTGGTTGTGCATAAGAGTGAGTGTATTAAATTAAGAATGAATGAGTTAAGGGTTCTTACCTCCTATTATATACATAGGGCCGGGTGAGTGTACATTAAGCTTGGTGGGATATGAAAATTACTATTAAGAGTAAGCTTGAACACTACTCCAAAATACAGATGCCCCTAACCCTATATGCACCCATGTGCAATTGTACGGACCATCACTTAACCTCTAACTCAGCATTCTTCAGCCAGTTCGCCAATTTCTATAGGTTCAGTCAATAGGTCCATTATTCAAATCTCATTTTGGTTATCCTTTGCGATCGAGTGACTATGTCTTCCTTACTCGAGACTTGTACGTTTCCTTGCATAGCACAAAACTCAAAATGCTCATGGTCAGTCAATAAAATTACTACACTTGGTTAGCTATTGAAAACCTCCTTCAGAAGAACTATGAGCTTATAATATGGTATAGTTGGTGGGCCATTGACCACAGGACAGACTACAAGTCCACTATAATTTTTACCTCTCATAATATCTTTTAAAAAACTGGCCAAAGTAATTTGATACAGGTCACTTGAATTATAAATTTGGTCATTCGACTTTACATTTAGGATAAGACTCGATTATGTGCAATTCAATTCAATTGATATTTGATTGCATTTGATTTTTAGGTATAATATATATATATATATATATATATATATATATATATATATGGTGTATTTCAAGTAAGGACTTTAATTTTCATTCTTTTAAACCATATGATTTCATACTTGTGCTTTATGATAAACCTTTTTTAAGATGAGTTTATCATAACTATCTCAGATTAGCTTCATCGGGAATGAGTTGCATTGCTTCACACTCGTAGCTAAATGATAGGAACAATAATTTCATCTCTGGTAGAATATTGTTTCTTTCTTTCTTGATATAGCTATAATTCAGGAATGAGTCGCCTAGCGTCGCACCATTTGCTATTGAGAGATTCACCAACATTCCCCAAATCCTGAGAAACTTTGTATTGAAATCTTTATATAAGCTAGCTATCATCGTTTCTTAAATTGCAACCAACCTCCACATAGCTTAGCGTTTTCTTAACACATTTCACAACCAATTTTAATTTACGTTGTTCGATAACCAACCAACTTACACAACCATAACACCGTAAGATCTGTAATATATTCCATAACTCTCTAACTATCCCTATGGTTCGACACTCGAATTTTCGAGTCTATATTATAACTTGGTGTGCCTGCACTTGGGCTAACACAACGTAATATTTTATTGGCATCACTTTATGCAAACCTTGTTGGACAAGGATGTCGGACATCTGTCACATCGTAAAATTTGTCTTCTTCTCATCAAACCTCTCTATATCGAATTTGACCGCAGCTGTCACCTTAGGAGTAGACGCCCCCTTAAAGGTTTTTTATCCGTCGTCTTGTCACCCCTTTAATTATAACACACAATTATCCCAACGAGTAAACCTGCCTATAATACCAGAAGGTAACCAAAAACAATAAACAGACTTATATAGTTGCAGTTTATCAATAAAATAGTAGCCAAATCTCAAGAACAGTAAAATAGTAAGAACATATTTGTATTTGATGTAAATTCTCTGGTGGCTCTTATTCCCAATCGGTAGTATGTCCTCATTTTTTATGTACTTTACTTGACTTGTTCAAAGGCTTAATAGATAAATTACAGTGGGTGAACTATATAAAGAATATATGTTTGGCTTGAGGAAGAAAAAGAAAGGTGGTTGTGCGTGGGAGTGAGTGTATTAAATTAAGAATGAATAAACTAAGGGTTCTCACATCCTATTATACACAAAGGGGCGGGTGAGTGCACATTAAGGTTGGTAGGATATGGAAATTACTATTAAGAGTAAGCTTGAACACTACTCCAAAATACAGATGTCCCTAACCCTATTTGCACTCATGTGCAATTGTACGGACCTTCACTTAACCTCCAACTTAACATTCTTCAGCGAGTTGGCCGATTTTTATAAGTCCAGTCAATAGGTCCATTATTCAAATGTCTTTTTGGTTATCCTTTACGATCGAGTGACCAAGTCTTCCTTACCCGAGACTTGTACGTTTCCTTGCATAGCACAAAAATCAAAATGCTCATGGTCGGTCAATAAAAGTACTATGCTTGGTTGGCTATTGAAAACCTCCTCTAGTAGAACTACGAGCTGTTGGATTAATTTTATATTAATACAATTAGGGACCATACATGTATATAATTAATGTGTGTGTTATCATTTATAAGTCCGAATTCAAGTGATCTAAATTGAGGTTTTAAGTAGGCTTCGGGGTATATTTGTCGTGGAATTAATGTGTAGATACCTATGGGCAATTTCTAATTCTATGAGGGGCGGAATTAGAAATAGTGAAAGTTGGCAACCGCTGCCAACCGCCACACACACACACATATATATATGAATTAAGGGGTTATGGTCCCCAATTCTAACGACACAAAATATTCTCTCGATCATCTCTTTGGTGAATTGTAAAGGTGTGTACGGAAAAAATTGGAAGGTCAAGGCCATTGCTTGCTCGTCTTCCACTCGATCATTCATCGTTTCAATGGAGTCAGGTACGCTTCCATTATTAAGTGTTCATCTAATATTCATGGTATTGATATGGATAGATTAATTATGTTGCAACAAGTGGTATCAGAGGCATCCATAATCGATTCCTTGAATAATATGGTTCGTATGTATAATACATGAAGCATGATAATTTTTTGAAATATTTATTGTACAATCTGAATTGTATGGATTAATTGGGTCGGTATGAATTAAAGCACTTTGATTAAACTGATGGATGGTTCACGGCATGTTTAATAATAAAAAAAATTAAAAATTTGTTTCGGTTCAGGGGCATTCATGCGAGGGCATTAATATATGATTTTGGTAATATATACATATATATATGTCAAATTCACAATGAACGCCATAACATATTCTTTGCTTGGGTTTAAGATTGCATGTGTACTTTAATTCTATTTTATCATGCTTTGATCTTGGTGCCCATGTTATATATTCGAAAATTAATAATATAATAATTGTTTAGTGGGCATATGTTGTATTTATTTTGTGAGATATATGCATATATATTTACTATGCCTTGTATGTATATATATATTATACATGGATATGATGTGGGATATATATATATATATATATATATATATATATTGTATATGGTAACGGATATATACGCTGCATTACATTGAAGTTTTGGATTTAAAAAAAACCCCGCAAGGAAAACAATTTCAAAAATTTGAAGAAGAAAATAAACAATATTTTGCGCGTCGAAATTGTCACTGTTTTTAGCAGTGACAAGTTTGTCCGGAATTGTCACAGTTTATAACTGTGACCAGTTTCTTATTGTCACTGTTTTCGGCAGTGACAAAATTTCAAACTTTTGATTAATTACATGTGACATCTATTATTTCTATTACTTGTCTAAACATTTTATTAAGGTTAATTTATACAAGATGTTACCAAAAGTGACTTCTGTTGTGTAAGTAAAGAATGATTAGATGTTTGTATTTGTTTAATTCTTGCAAATTTTAACCAACCCAAATAGGGGTTCATATTTTGCTGAATTTCATACACACTTCTGATGGTAAATATGTGGCAATTATTAAGGTACATTAATGTGAATAATAAATCAATTCAAAGATAGATTTTTTATTTGACATAACTTATTGTCAATATTTGATCATTACAATAAGAGTATCACTTATAATTGATATAATTATCCAAAGTTTTGGTATTAATGTTATACTTGGTATCTTGAGCTATTGTCATAAAATTAATCAATTTAAAGATTGTTTCTTTTCTATTCGGCTTTAAGGATGGAACATAGAGCATGTCAATTGTTCTTGACTATATAGACAAAAACTTGGCATTGAGAACGCCAGTAGATTTGTCTAATTGACATTTTAAATCCAATTGCGGTTTTGCATCAAAACGGGACAGAATGAATCTGTACTTTTCGCCTCTCATCACTATAGTAGTTCTAGAATTATCCAGAATATAAGGAAAGCGAAGTATGGATCGTTCAATTATCTCAAAATCGATGAGTCGAAACAATATGTTGCCAAAGTAACCTCTATTGCTAGATTTATTTATTTTCACATAATTAGATATGAATGCTTATTATTCATGCAGAAACTGACCGGCCCAAAGGAAGGGAATTATTTGGCTGAATAATGAGCATACTTGCGGTAATAAATATGAGATATTTATTAGGTTTTCTATGTGAATAATAACTGGCGCAAAAGAAGGTTATTATTTGACAAAATTTGACTTCTATATTTGATTACTGCATGAAGATGGCCACTTACAAATTGATATTTTTGACCAAAGCCATTAATATCAATGTTGTGCTAGGCAACTTGAGAGAGACTCCATTCTTGATTATTGGATTAAATGTTATGTGTATAACAACTGCTATAATAATTGTGAGCATGTTTAATTGATATTCGATTTTTTTTAGTTCTATTTTTATTTCTGCTGACATCGTTATAGATTTTTTCTTGAGGATATTAAGTTTGGGGGGGAGATAAGGTTTAAAATATTGTCTTTAAGAAGTTGTCAATTTTCTTGTCAGATATTATTGATAGTAATCAGAATTTTAATTCTGATAGACTGGTTAAGAAAGTTTTAAATAATCAAGAATATCAAGACAACAATAAAGAAGCTTCCCAATAAAGATTAACAATTTCAGAAAAGTTAAACTCAATTACCTCAAGACAAAATATCGTCCAGGAAACTCATATACATAGGCGTATATTAAGATGTTATTTCTCAGTGGAAACATTGAAGAAACAACATATACAGTGCAACTGTGAAGTTTAGTATCAAGGAGATACAAAACATACAGTTTGCAAATCAAGAAATCCATTTATGTGTCCAAGCAAGTTACTTGTGATTGGTACTACAGATTTCATCAATTTATCACCTCATACGATTTTCGAGGCTAAGGTGATGGATGCTAGTATATACCATAAGATCAGTGGAAGTAAATTGACATTCCTGAGGACTATGTAGATAGTATTCTACTTGTTGATAATGATATAGGTTTATCATATAAAATCGAGACATTTCATATAAAGAATTTTAAGTTGGAAGATCTCAGGGATGTACTCTTTTGCAAAAATACTAAAGTCTTAAGTTATTGTTTGGTTATTGCAAAAGAGTTATATTGAAAAAATATCTTGTCAGATTTTTCAGCATACAAGATTAAATTCCAGGGGATACTCCTATTGTTAAAGGACACAAATTTAAACATAAAGTTTTCATATGCGTTGGCTATTAGAAATATTATTCATGGTTAAGTATTAACGCATTTAAGTTTAGCGTATGAAGTAAGGGATGTTTGGTATATGTTTTTATGGAATGAACTAATAAAGGCAGCAATCAAGATTTTACAGTATTATAAAGATTACAAGCTTATATTTTGAAATCAGATCAGTTTGAGATCATTTGGTATTTCGATTATGTATTAAGGTTATGATTGTCACAAGGGCTGCATAAGGTATTAAAGAATCATTAAAGTTTTATTGTGGCATCGAGGTCTTCTTATTATTAAGAAGATAAGTTCAGAGTTGACAAGTATGAATAGAGCATATAAGGACAACTCCACTAAAATACAAATTTACTCACTGAAGGTTAGATACCCGAGGCCATTACGGTCAACTTGGTCATGGGGTATTGTTTACTTGATGGTGTGACAGTTTAGTGGGAGTTTGTGGCTAATTGCTTCTATTTGAGTATACCTGCAATTTTTTTATCGAATAAAGGATCTGGTTTTGACTCTGAATGTTTGCTTTCCATTATGGTAATGACACTAAAGGGAAAGTTTGAGGACTGATCTCAATTAAATAAAGTAGGACTAGTTGAAAATAAGCATGTGTAGATCACATTGCATGTAATTTTCATGCTACGCACCATGATTGATCTATGTCATTTGGCTGTGTTAGTATACGTGACCATTGATGGGTCGAGTTACGATTAATGTAACAAAGGCCTCTTTGATCCTATATTAATATAGTTGATGGACGAGATTGTTCGGATACCCTGAAGTCATGATAACAAGTTTTGGAGCTCACTAAGGTTAAACACATTTGTCAGGATGATACATATGTGGTCCAGTGAGAGATTGTTGGATTAATTTTATATTAATACAATTAGGGACCACACATGTATATAATTAATGTGTGTATTATCATTTATAAGCCCGAATTCAAGTGATCTAAATTGAGGTTTTAAGTAGGTTTCGGGGTATATTTGTTATGAAATTAATGTATAGATACCTATGGGCAATTTCTAATTCTATGAGGGGCAGAATTAGAAATAGTGGAAGTTGGCAACCGCTGCCAACCGCCACTAACCGCCACACACATATATAATATATATGAATTAAGGGGTTATGGTCCCCAATTCTACCGACACAAAATATTCTCTCGATCCTCTCTTCGGTGTATTGTAAAGGTGTGTACAGAAAGAATTGGAAGGCCAAGGCCATTACTCGCTCGTCTTCCACTCGATCTTTCACCATTTCAATGGAGTCGGGTACGCTTCCATTATTAAGTGTTCATCTAATATTCATGGTATTGATATGGATAGATTAATTATGTTGCAACACGAGCTTCTAAGACGGCATAATTAGTGGGCCATTGACCATGGAAAAGACTAAAAGTCCACTATCATTTTTACCTCTCATAATATTTTTTAAAAAACCTTGGCAAGTACTTTGATGCAGGTCACTTGAATTATAAATTTGGTCATTGGACTTTACATTTAGGATAAGACTCGATTCCGTGCAATTCAACTCCATGGATATTTGACTGCATTTGATTTTTAGGTAGAATATAAATATGTACATTTCGATATAATAATGTTAACTTATTTCTAACTTCTTATTGCACATTTTTTCACTTACAGATGACTTTTGATTTTGAGAAATTAATTATATATACACCTCAATAATTAGAATTCCAAATACACGAGTGAGGGAAGTTATTTTTTTTTAATTAAAATTGTGCATCAACTATTTATACCATGAAATAATATGAATTGAATTGCCAATAAATTTTAAATAATATATATAATATCACCAAAAATTAGAAAAGTGTATATATTCTCTGTTTTTTTACCAAGTTTTTGGAAAACTTTTGGCCAAACAAACACACCTAATTTTACCATCTTTCGTTAAAAGGGTACGTGTATCTACAACTATATATGCTCTCCAACTCTCAAAGCTTTGGCAAACAAATTAACACACCTAAATTAAATTAAATTAAAATTAAATTTTGTTTAAAACTCTTAAATGGTTAATCTGCATATTATTAATGAATAGCATGTTAAACTTCTTTAAAATGTGAGATGAGGGACTGTTATAGCATAAAAATACATGTACGTGCAAATTTAAAATAAATAAGTTAATTCAAATGATATATATGCTAAAAGGTACAGTATTAACAGTGTGAGATCTACTTAATTAAAACGTACACTAATGAAGATATCTTTCATTAAAATGGTGTACAGCACGTCAGCACTCATTCACTATGCATGCCCTCTAATTAATGGCCGTAATGTTCAACTTTTAATTAAAAATTGGGGGTTGTTACAAAGTGGGGTTGATCGATATATATATATATATATATGTGTGTGTGATCATTTTAAAATGTTTATAACTAGGGTCGTGTAAGAGAAACACGTACCAACCGTTACACTAAAATATCGTCCTAAGCTTACAGCATTAATGAAAGAAGTTCAATTATTTCCTCATAAAAAATTAACTTTCATATATGGACGGTGTTGGTGATTTTAATAAATCACTTGCATTACGTGGTGGCATAGAAGATGCTAGTAAATCTTACTATTAATGATAAGACTAGAATATTTGAAGAAGCAGAACATTTTGTTATAATAATTTTCAAAAACGATAGTAAGCGGCGGATTTAGAATATTAATTTTGGAAGAATAAAATATAAGTATAAATTATTTTATTTTTTTTGACGAAAAGATAATTAACATTAAAACAAATTCAAAATAACTTAACTAAAAAAGACTCGCAATTATTCTGTATTTTTATACTAGTAAATTCTAATGTATACAAAATTAAAATTTGTATTTATATGTTTAAGGCCAAAAAATTATAAATATTACTTATAAGAAAATTTTAAATAATCAACAAAATGTAAGTATTTATACATAACAGATTAAAATAATAATATTAATACTGAAATTTTTTAAAAACTTAAAAGGGTAGTATGCAACCTTCCCCGCTGACAATAATACAATAATTAAATGTTACTATCCCTTCACATTGACAATGACGAGCTCAATTGCAATATATATATATATATATAAGGGTGATTTAAATATATCTGTTAAATTATGCTTCTCATTTTTATTTAAAAAAATTATTCTTCTTGCCCAAACTAATTTTTGTAAAAAACTTTCAATTCACCTTTTAAGTGAGGTGAGTTTAATAAACCTTCTATGATAACATATGAAGAACATTTAGTGACAAAAAAATTCATTGCTAAAAAATTAGTTATAACAAACTTTTTACTGACAAAAATAAGTCATTTATAATATGCATGCAAAAAAAAATTATAGAAATTATAATAAAAGGATATTTATTGAAAAAGTAAACTATTACGGGATATTCTATATTTTGATTTTATGATGCACTATTTGGCATTGCAAAATACGGAGGAAGTTTTCGTTTAGCATCAAAAGTAATTGAACACCACAATAATGCTAGTTTTTGAAGTGAAACTATGACTATAAAATATTATTTGGAACAACTTGTAAGCTCGTACCAATCAAATAATAACACACATTCATAATAATGACTGTAGATATATTTTGAGGGATAGTCTTATAGTGGCAAATTAAATCTATATAGCAAAGGAGCTTATAAGTAATCAAATGCAATAATAAAAGCAAATATGAAATATGATAATTTAAAACCTTGCGTTAAGAAAGACAAAATCGAATGAGTAACCGATGCTTTGTTTGCGCAATTCGGTTGTTTAGACTATACGTCCACACCTAAATAATTCCTCCCAAGAAATTTCACTAAACAATTTTCTTACATGTGAAAATCAAACTTCCATACAAAGTGTAATTCTTCTCAATACACTTCTCACACGAACACTCTTGTTCAAACAATGTGATAAAACTCCCAAATGAATAAGAAGATGGTTTGTTGACACACACCAATGATGTTTACAAACTCTATCAAAGTATTTACAAATATACAATGATGAAACTCACTTCTAGAATTAGAGACATCTAATCAGATGATAGGAAAATGAATTGCTCAAATCAAATAAACAAGTTTGCTTTGGAAATCAATGAAAATGATGCTTAAGATCAATATGAAGATGAAGTTCAATATTGATTTCTAGATGAATAAGATCATTTCAAAGTGTTTTTCAAGTGTATAAATAGCCCATAAACAAATTATAGCCGTTTGAAATAAGATGCAATCGTTTTAGTAAGTTTAGGAGTGAAAAACTTAAAATGACATTCTAACAGCCTCAATAAGCTACTATTGGATCAACAATCAACTATTGGAGGCAAATAGTTGATTGTTTGATCCAACAGTCGCCTGTTGAGCCCTGAGCAGGCCCACAAGAATAACCTTTTTACTATATAAGGAGCCAAGCCTTCTAATCTCATTAAATGCAAAATGTAACTTGAAATGGTAGCTAGCCTTTTATCCTAAATGAGAGTTAATAGAAAACATGATAGGTACAAATTAAACTACTATTTTGGAAAGAGTGCATAATATAAAAAATCCAACTTTTAATTTATAGAAAATTTAAAATAAAAAACCATTTTTACACATTGAGGAGTAATTTCAAAAATGATTTAAATAAAATTTTGAGCAATTCTTTATGATAAAAAAATCAATAACTTTAACAAACGATTCCTAATCAGTCACACTCATGTACTTTGAATTTTCTTGAATCTTGGAATGTGTTGATGAAGCTTTTGAATTTTCTTCCTTTTTCCAACTAGGATGCCATGTAACTTTGAATGAGTCCACATCACGTTGAACATTTATTGTAAATCCATGTGGCATTGTTGAATTTAATACTTTATCAAAAACATTCATAATACAACATAGTTTATCCAAGTTAGATTAATCAATTGAAATTAACAATCAAAATTAAAATAATCATATAAATAATATTAGCTCAACACCTAGTTTTACCCGTCACGAAATTAGTTTCATTGAAAAAAAGACTTTCTTTTTTTAATCTTTTTTTCCTATTACAATTAATTTAAAATGCCATACACAACTATCCATATTTACAAAAGTTAATTTTGATTCAATTCAATCCTATAAAAAATCGAAAAACGGATTTTATATTAAAATTTTAAAACAAAATATAAATATAAAAATTATATATATTCTAGCTGATATAAGCGCGCGTGCTCCTGCACATAGGTATGAAGAATATTTTTTTTCTTCGGTTATACTATAATTAAATAAATTTATTAATTAATTCGGCAATTTGTATTAAATTTAGGGAACCACTTTGATTTAATATTTTTTTAAAATACTGATCCCAACTTAATTGATTAGTCATGGATGCAACTTATTTATCTTTGTGAGATTTATATTAATTATGTCCTAAAAAAATTAGAACATTTACTTTGAAATGTACTATAGATTAGAATGAAAACAAGAATAATAAGAGGAAAAAAAAATACATTTTCTGTTTTAAATCTTCAACCAAGCCACTAACTAAATGTCTAATTCATTATTAAAGTTAAGAAGTGATTGAGAGCGAAAGATTGAGAGTGAAAAATACAATGAGGTTGAGACATGGAAATTAGATACAACGACCAATAGAAAGTGAGGGATGGAGCGGATGAGACATAGAATTTTAAATAAGTAAGTTTTTTACTTCGCGTCACTTTCGTAAGAGTCTCTCAACTGAGAGAACAGAAAACCACTTCCATGGGTAAACTTTTTACTTCGCGTCCATGAGTGTCGAACCTGTGACATCTCTAATATAACACTAGAGACAGTGCCACTGAGCTACAAAGCCATTGTCAAATTTATATATTTAATTTAATTTATTTAGGTTGAAAATTATTAAATCAAAAATTTTAACTAGGTGCATTTAAAATTGTCCATATATAAATGTCTGATTTAGTAAATACTATAGATGACATCTTGGATAACAAACAATATTATCCGCCGACTACTGGGATATCTGATTAAGATTTAAGAATCAATGTTATGATCCAAAGTATGTGTGCTCAAGATAAAGGAAAAAATAATAGCGTAAAATACACTAAAGTCCCTAAACTATTGAGTTTTGGCATTGTACTTCCTAATTTATAAATTCAACAATAAAACCCTCATAAACTATTAATCATTATCACTTAACCCTTAAATTGACATAATTTTCCTTCTATAAATTTTGAAAAAGACAAAAAAAGACAAAAAAAAATAGAAAAAGGAAAAAAGAAGAGAAAATAATTAGATATATACATGCAACATATATACATATATATTAGATTAAATAGATATACAGCTTAAACACACACACATATATACATATATATTAGAAATAAATATATACCGTAAACACAAAATCCCACTTTAATTAGGGTGATTGAATATGTTAAATTTGAAATGGAGGTGGGGTGGATTTATTTTCTTTTCTTTCTTTTTTAAACTTTGTACATAGGCAATTATGTTATTTTGGGGGTAAAGTAAAAATGTGCGATAGTGCAGGTGGTTTATTGTTAGCATTTATAAATCAGGGAATAAAATGAAAAAGTATAATAGTTCAGGGAAGTTTAGTATATTCTACCCACAAAATAAACATAAAAGATATATATGTGTATATATATGGTTAAAACTTAAAATGGATTACCAAATCCCACTAGCCATATCAATTGCATCATAACTATTTTATATTCTCCAAACGGTGCTTATAGTTACGTCATATTATTTTCCTCCGCATATAAAAGTCTATGTTGGTTTTTACAATTTTTTAAAGATGCGCCAATTTGAATATATTTAATCAATGTTTAACAAATATTCGTAAAATAGTCGAACACTTATTGGCCCCCACTAAAATGGGTTCAATGATAAACCGGCCTTAATTGTCTAGAATTGAAACATGGCTTGATGCTAATCTTAAGTTGTGGGATAAGTGGGTTGGTTTTATTAAAACTTCTTTATTATTTGGTTTTTTGTGTTGGTATATTTGTAAAGCTCATAATAAGTGGTCTTTAAAAGTAGCCAAGTAGGGTTGGTATTTTGGGTTTGCGTGTTGTGTTTGGGTCGTGTCAACATACAAATATTACAGTATTAATGTCAATCCGAACACGACTAATTTGATTAATCATGTCATTTATATTAACTCGAATACGACCTGTTTATTTTACAAGTTATACAACACGACCCGACTAAATCATTTAATAAATAGGTCATATGTTAAACTTGCAATTCGACACGACTAACCTTTTAAGATTATAATGACAATTAAGTCTCATGTGAAAAAATTTAACTTGTTTTATAATAATTTTAACTTTTTAATAAGTAATAATAAGTATCACCCTATAACAAAATTCAATATTTAATCAAAATAATATGAGAGTAATAATTGAGAGTCAAAATATATAACATCCCAAGACTAAAGCAAAAACATACAAAATTAGTAATTTATCCATCATCAAAAACATAATACCTATCATATATCTAGTACCAATACTCAAAATAAGAATATAATTGTCCAAGCAAGATGGCAAAATAATCAAAAAATATATATATATAGCTGCAAAAAATAAAAAAAAAATAATCATGTTAATTGCGGGTCAATTTCAAGTTAGCGGGTTAACCTGGACACAACTCGTTTAGTTTGCGGGTTAAGCGTATCTGACCTGAAATTGATCCGAACAAGTTTATGCTTGACCCAAATCCGCTAACTCTGTGTTGAGTTCGTGTTGAGTTAGCGTGTCGTGTTAAATATTGACAGCCCTATTTAAAAGTGTAACGCCGAATTCAGGGTGGGTGATTGAAAGGGCGATATCTATCTCCTTGTAATTCAATTTGTTTTGGAGACTAATTTGAAATTTTAATTAGACGTTTCTTTTCTTGATCCTATTTCATCTTCATGGGTGGCTCTTTGTCCAGGATATTTTTAAATTAATTGTGATGATGCGTTAATGACTAGTGTTAATTTTGGTTATAATGTGTTTGTTGTCAGAGATTCAAATGGGTATTTTGTTGGAGGCGGGTCTAAATCTTTTCCATGTAAGTCTTCTTTGTTGGCGAAGGTTATGGCAATTTAATTGGCAGTGGAGTATGCTTCTTCTTTATAACCATGTCTTATACAGATTGAATCTTGAATCTGAGATGCTATTCGTGATCTATTGAAGTTTGAATTATCGGATTGTTTTGATACTTTAATGGATATATCTTGGTTGATATCGTCACTCTCAACTCTCATACGTCTTTGTCCCTAGGTCTACAAACAAGGCGACTCATTCGTTTGTTTTGGCTGAAAAAACATATTTCTCTCCATAAAGATTGGATCTCCTTTCCTCCTCCAGAATTTTAGGCTATTTTGATGGCTGATTTTGATGCTATTGGAGTTGGTTGATTAATCTGGATCTTAATTTTATTTTTTTTGTTTTATCGTCTATGTGGTTGTTAATTTATTTACAAAAAAAATGTTTAATAAATAGAATTTGTTTAACATAGCAAGAATTGGTACTCTAAGGGCTTTTATGTTAGGGCATTGTATATTTCATCATGGACTTTGTATCTCATTGTACTATATTAACAATCCCCTTTTCTTACGGATCGTTTATAAATTAACTAACTTAAGCATCATTTATTTCGAGAGATAAACTGATAATTTTTTTCATAAAACTTTGTAAAAACATATTGACCAATCATAGCTACTTTTAATTGATCAAGTAAAACATAAATAACTTTTAACTTAGAATAATTATTATTAGAATTATATTTATATTTTCTTTTTTTTAGGGTGTATCGTAAAATAGTTATTCACTCATTACAATCTGATTTATTTTTACCTTTTTTATGCTAGATCTATGTGCGAAGGGTATAAGCTAGAGCATTGGTGGAGCCAAAATTTATTAGTAAGCGAGGCAAATTTTTTAACTATAACGTGCGATCGAATACACTTTCTTTTAACATTTGTTATGCTTCAAGAAAGTTTTCCAAATATCAAATTTTTTGTATGAAATTTGACCTTTTGACGTGCTAAAATACCGAAACACAGAGCAATTAATCAATCCTACCCTTCTCTATAAAGTTCAAATAATACAAAACACGAGCAAAAAGTACAATTTTTTTTATAAAATAAAATAGAAAAAATTCTATTTTATACTTGATAAATTTATTTATTTTTTTAAAAAAACTAATAAAAATAAGCACGTCTTAAAAAAATTAAGATAGGCATTGCATGCCCACCTTAAGCTCTACCTAGCCCTGTCACTGAGTTAGAGAGGGTTTGGGGAATCAAACCTTAGTTCTTAGGGAAACATTGTTCCATCTTAGCAACTTGATGAATTGAGCGGATATTTTATTTTTAGTTGTTTAAATTAATTGTTTTATACATAATTTTTTACCAATTTCAATAAGTTGAAGAGAAAGATAAAATAATAATTATAGCAATGCTATACTACTTTATTAACCTGTTATTTATATTGAATGCTTCGAAAGATTGTATATTGTTAGTGTCCAACTTAATAGTGCACCTTAGCTATGTGATTATCCTGTTAATAAGACTGGTAAATATATCATTTTCTAAAGGGTTAACTATAAAAAAGAACAATGCATGCATTTACACTGATTTTGCCCTTTGCCCATGTTTTCACTTAGGTCAACAAACTATTTTTTTCTATCAAAAGCGTAAACTTTGTCCAATTTTTCATTTAGGTCCAAAAGCTAACTTTCGTCCAAATATTCATACGGAAGTGTGATTTGGCACTTTAATCTAATGGGGCTCTTTCTTTTTAATTAAAACAAAATGACATGGAATTTTTTTCGCACACATCAGTGTTAAAAAAACATGTGAGGTTTAAATGACTATTTATTTTTCTTCCCAACTCATTCACTCACACCTTTGCTACTCTGCTTCGATGATATATATATTGGCTTCCATTATTTTGCTAAGCTCTGCAATAAAATTATGGTTTCTAAAGGGAAAAATGTAGGAAACATGACAGTAATGCGATGTCGCAATAATGGTGAACGGAGTTGTAAAGAGAGGGGCGCAAATCGGTGATTAACGGCAGTGCAATGATGGTGTGTGCGATAGTAGACAAACGTATAAAGAGAGAGAAAGAGTAAACTGTTAGAAAAATAGTGATTATTCTACTGTGGAAAACGGAAATACAAAATAGAGAAAAACTTATCGATCGAGACTTGTGTAAACATAATTTTTTAAGGTGAAAATTGCCCGCTGATATCGATATTGTCAGCCTTCTCGTGCATACACCTCTCAGGATTCAACGACCTTAGGGATACTACCAGCAACGGTAGAACCCTAATGGAACTCTCAAGTACTCCAAAATTATAATAAGAAATTAGTGAAGAAGAAGGAAAAACGAAGAGAAGAATACTGTTTTTTTCGTGTGTATTATTCTCATCGAGTTATCGCTATGTATACGTGCAACGGCATAGACGTGGGGATAGAGTTGTGTTACGCATAAGGCACAACTTCCCCAACGTCTCAAAAGACACGGTCAAGTGCTTATCTCATCAAACTGAATTTAACATAATAGATAAAAAAATTAAAAGCAAAAATATTGAAAATTTCAAAGAAGCCCAAAGCCCCCCAAGGCCCAATGCCCTTATCAAAGACTTTAAATAATCAATGTAGTCAGTGGGGCTCGAACCCAGGCCCTCCAAGCCAATTTCCTCGAGCCATTCCCACTGAGCTACACTCTCTAAACTAATTATTTCATTCAAAATATGTATATATCTATATACCATACAACAACCCCCCACATGAATGAAATAAAATAAAATAATGAGTATATATTGGAGTACATCGAAGTTGTGTATAAGTTAAGGTGTCGTTCGACTTGAACCTTAACTGCGTGTCGATTGTCGAGTTTATCAGTTCAAACAGTGAACTTGAGTTTTGAACTGTTGAGCTGTAAACATAAACTGAGACGGCAAACCACACACACACACTTTTCTCATCATCATTGAGTTCCCACAGTTGTGCTCATTTCGGCCATGAGCAAGTCCCAGGTTTCATGAGTGCTCTAGAGAATTAGCTCATATTCTCTAGGAAGCGGCCTCACTTCCACACTCATATAGGTGCTTCTATCAAGAATGTATTGTGTCCATACATTCCACTGGTAACCAGCTATAGAAAGCATTAAAAGTCAAAGACTTAACCTCATATCGACACAAATAGTACTACCACATCATAGGGATAGAATAGAGCAACAAATTGCTACTATATTGTAGTACTACCACAAACCATTCAATTAACTTGTTTTCCCATTGAACCTATGTCATGGGATCTCCAATCAAATAGGTTGGGTTTCCATTAACGATGATTCATTCTTCTTTAGGCTTTAGCCCCATCCCCCTCGATGTTTTATGGACTAGCTCTCTAGCTAGACCTTTAGTAAAAGGATCTGCCAAGTTATCTATTGATCTCACGAAATCAATGGCTATGGTCCCACATTTCAAGAACCGTCGCACAGTGTTGTGTCTCCTTCGAATGTGTCTAGACTTCCCATTATAATTTGAATTTTGGGCCCTTGAAATAGCAGCTTGACTATCACAATGTATGAAGACGGCAGGAACTGGTTTAGGCCATAATGGAACATCAATTAGAAAATGCCTTAACCATTCTGCTTCCTCACTTGTTTTATCTAAAGCTATAAATTCTGCCTCCATTGTTGATCTTGCTATGCAAGTTTGTTTGGCATATTTCCATGACACAGCACCACCTGCTATAGTAAAAACATACCCACTGGTAGATTTAGATTCATTAGTATCTGAAATCCAATTAGCATCACAAAATCCTTCAAGCACCACTGGATAGGAACTATAATGGATTCCATAATTCAAAGTATATTTCAAATACCTCAAAATTCTAATTAAAGCATCCCAATGCTCATTATTAGGATTACTAGTATACCTGCTTAATCTCCCAACTGTATAAGCAATATCAGGTCTAGTGCAATTCATAATATACATTAAACTACCAATAACTCTAGAATAATCAAGAGCCGAAACTGGAGGACCTGTATGTTTCCTTAAGTGACAACTAGAATCATAAGGAATCTTGGCAAGTATGCAATCAAATTGCTCAAACTTCCTTAGAACTTTTTCAACATAATGCGATTGAGATAAAATAATTCCACTAGAGTTTTTGATAATTTTGATACCAAGAATCACATCAGCAACACCAAATCTTTCATATCAAAATTTCTTTTCAAGAATTGTTTTGCATTATTAACGACGTCTAAACTGGTTCCAAATATCAGCATATCATCAACATATAAACAAATAATAACGCCAGTCATATCATGAAATTTGCTATAAATGCACTTGTCGGCTTCGTTAATCACATAGCCGTTAGAAATCATAACATGATCAAATTTTTCATGCCACTGCTTAGGTGCTTGTTTTAAGCCATATAAGAATTTCTTAAGTCTACACACCTTATCCTCAAGGCCTTGGACCACGAACCCCTCGGGTTGATCCATATAGATTTCTTCTTCTAAATCACCATTAAAAAATGCAGTTTTAACATCCATTTGGTGAATCACAAAATTATATAAAGAAGCAATAGCAAGTAGGATTCTAATAGATGCAATGCGAGTAAATGGCGAATAAATATCAAAGAAGTCAACTCCTTCCTTTTGTTTATAGCCCCCAAGGCCCAGGGCCCTTATCAAAGACTTTAAATAATCAATGTAGTCAGTAGGGCTCGAACCCAGGCCCTCCAAGCCAATTTCCTCGAGCCACTCCCACTGAGCTACACTCTCTAAACTAATTATTTCATTCAAAATATGTATATATCTATATACCATACAACATAAACTACTAGTAGTTTTTTAGAATCTATTGAATGGTTGTAATGACAATTGCTCTGTTTTTTGTTATTTACTACTCCATCCCCTGTTTCTTTTTTTGTATGTAATGCTATCCATCTTTTGGCATCTATTTCCACTTTATTCTCAATTCCATGTACATAAAAACAAGATTCATATCCAACAAGAGCATTCTAAAATTTTAGAGAAGAACAAATTTTCAAAATTAGGTTAGAAACCCTAAAATTTGAATATTGTAATCCAACATTTCTGAGCAATAATACACGAAATCTATGGAGAATAGCAAAGGAAGATGTTCTTACCTTCAATTTATGTGAATCGATTCAAAAGTGTTATTGGAAGCCGTTGAGAAAAAAACCTAATTTCATAACTGTATTGGAGATAAAAAATGGTGAGAGAAAATGAGTTGAGAAACATACATGCATTTAAAGCAAGGGCATGTGATCCTCACGTGAGTTCTTTTTAGCTTATGTGGGTAGTGATTTTCCATGTCATTTGTGTCTTTTATTTAAAAAGGAAAAGCCTCATCACATTAAAAAGACAGCTCATACTTCTGTTATAAATAATTGGACGGAAGTTAACTTTTAGACCTAAATGAAAATATGGACAAAGTTTATTGGCATTTTTATGGAAAAAAAGTTTGTTGACTCAAGTGATAACACATGCAAAGTACATTGCCATTTTTGGTTATTTAGCCTTTGTATAATGTACCAAAAAATTGACAATTTGAACATCAAACTTTTTGTTTGTTTTCATTTAGTACATCCATTAAGGTTCCAAACTAACACTTTAATAATTGATGAGGTGTCATTATTATTGATGTGGCATTATTATTGGCGTAGCTTGAGAAGTTAGATTATTATTTTTTTTGAGAAGGTTGACATATCATATTTAATGATTAAGGGTGGTGCTATTTAACACAACCCCCCCCCCCCCGGCCCAAATAAAATTACCTGTATCAAGTCATTATCGAGATCTATTATCATTTGTGTTTAAAAAAAGGTGGTGCTATTTAACCCTTACAATATAAATATACTACGGGTGACCCGTGCCGATGACACTACAGCCTAACTCGTCCAGCTAATAAGTATCGAAATATAAACTTTAATGGATAATGTAAACCAACAATGATAAAAGAATTCTTATTTTATTGAAAAACAAAAATAAATAGTCCATATAAAAAAAAGAGGAGATAATGTAGACCCATTGCCTAATTAGTTGGGAAAAAAGAAAAAAAGTGATGGCAAGGCAATGCCATTTAGTTTGGTTTCATTTATCAAGAAGGTGTAAACCAAAATAGAAAAAATTAATAAATTGGTCGAAGCCTCTTAAATTCTTTGGTATTACTTCTAATGGCTTCAACTCAGTCATTACCCTGCATTCAAAAAAAGAAGTAAATTGACTAATGGACATCATGAAACTTGTAGGTCAGAAAACACCCTAAAAGGGGGTGAATAGAGTTTTTAAAACTTAATTGGTTTTAAAAAAGTTTCAAAAGTCTATATCAAGAACTAAGCAAAACAAACAAGCTGTTGCAATCACAAGAATAATATAGCATGAAAATAAAAAGCTAGAGATAAAATGATTAAACCGAATAAACCCAAGACGTTTTGTTTACGGGGTTCGGTTGTTTAGACCATACATCCGCGCCTAAGCAGTTCTCTCGAGAAATTCCACTAAACCGATTTTCTTACGGGTGAAAATCAAGCCTCTTACAAGTTTATTTACTCACTACATTCACACAAGAAACCTTCTTACTAATTTATGAGATAAACCTCTCATAATTTGATGAATAAAGTTTGTTTGGTGATGAACACCAATATATAATAACTCTCAAGTGTATTTGAAGATTAAAAAATAAAGCTTACACTAGAGTTATCAAGTTTGATCAAGATATATAGCTTAAATGATGAATGATTGATCAAAACAATTTCTTAAATCTTTGAATAATAGGGATTGGTGAAGAATATAGATGAATAGTGATTCAATTTAGTTTGAAAGCGCCTTAAATGTTGTATATATAGTCCCAAACAAGATATGGGTGTTTTAGAGAGTTGGTAGAAATTTGGTGCCAAAAATAGTAAAAAATCAAAAATCCAACGGCTATATTTTTCACCATTAATCAACTAATGAGCACTGCCATCAGGCCAAAAATGCAATTTTTGGACTTTTGTAATTTAGTTACAGATTCAATTCTAATACTTGGAGGATGTTAAAAACATGTTCCTAGGACACTTATTTTAATGAGAACTCAAAATATGATCGTTTGAATTTAATATGAATATATTTGAAAACCAAATTTTATAAAATGATGTTTTCAAAAAGATTTCAATTCAAACTTGTTTATATCATCCTAAGAATGATATAGTATAATATTTGAGCTATAAAATTGATCGATTAAGAAACTTTACAATAAAAGCTTAAACACACACTCAATTGAAATTTAACGAGTATTCGAGTGCTTAACAAGTTTCTTCGGTTCTTCACTTGCTTTTGTACTTTTGATCTTCAACAATTTATAAACCAATGTGAGAGGAGTACTTGAAGATGATTGATCTCGGTTTGGGTTTGTTGGTTTGTTCCACATATGACGATCATTGAATTATGGTTATACTTACATCAACATACATATTAAATTATACAATATTAAATTATTGTTATTATTAAAACATGATTAATAACCTTTTAGGTCAACAAGCTTCCCCTTTTTGATGATGACAATAAATTAATATGTGTTTTCGATTAAGAGCATAAATAAAATCAAATTAGGGAAGTTTCCCTTCAAACTACGTATATGATAAAAGTTGAATAGCAATAAGGTAGGATATTAATTCAAACCATTGTATAAATATCATAATAAAACTTACGTTCAAACCATGATAAGAGTATTCGGTCAAAATAAAACCAAAGAACTTAAAGTTTTTAAACCAACAAATTTAAAACATAATAAACGTACTAGAGTTTAAACCATAATAAAAGAAAACATAAACCAAAGAGTGTGTGCTAATGTCACTCATACGCACACACATAATACTTCTACCAATTTGTCGTTAACAAAAATGAAAGCTTGTGGAGAAGAGTGTTATTCTTGAGGAAGATTTTCTGGCTAAGGTTGCCAATCGGGATTGTCTTGCCAAGGTGTCCAAGCCGAAAACACGTACTCCAGATGATAATGAAGAAAGGCTGCTTCATGAGCCCATTAGCCATCTTCGATATTGTCAAATCGAGCATTCATAGTGACCGAGAAATTGTTGATGGCTTAAAGGATGGCATCATTTTGATTGGCCTCGGGGACGGCTTAGGTAAGACGCGAGCTTTAAGGAACTTGGGATGCCGAAACTTGTTATTCTTTAATCTTGGTGTCAAATTAAGGTTCATCCTCGTCCGAGTCCTCCTCGTCATCACCATCTAGAGGATCATTGAATATCCATCTCCCCTAAACCAACTTATATTTCATTAAGTGAATGGTTTTGGTGGTGTATAATTCATTTTAGGTAGGTACCACAACCTCGGTTTCGTCTTGAACGGGTATGTCATAGAACTTAAAGAACCAGGTCAACGCTATACCATACACAAGCCCATACTTCTTGCGAATGGTGATTTCATGGAGATGGTGAAACATGAGGCTAGCATAATCCAATTTGTAGCCCATAGTAATAGCCTAAATTAAAAATATATCCAATTGATTCACCGAGGCTCTGCTACCATGCTTCGGTACAATGCAATATCCAATGATTAAATGAATGAGATGGTTTTGTAGTTTAGGCATTGAAGCCGTAATTTCGTCACCCGTATGGCGGTATCGCCTTTTTAGAATAAAGCTAAGCGCTATAGATCTCTCAAATCCAAGTAAGTTTTCAAAGTTGGACGGAACATCCATCATGTTGTTTATAGAAAAACCAAAGATACCAACCAAATCGACCTTAGTGAAACTGATTGTTCGGTCGTTCAATAAAGTGACAAGACGTGTCTTGTCCGGGTGGCCATTCTCAAGCTGCAAAATGACTATTAAACCTCATAATAATATGTAACCATAATTCAAGCTATGTAAATATAATATTTACACAAAAATTAATCCAATAAATGTACATAAAGATTGTATGCTTATACAGAAGTATTAATTCATCAATTTATATGAATATTTTGGAAAATTAGATATCACATGCTCTAGTCATACCAAGTTCAAGTTGAATAGTACTAAAACAATCATCGGGAAAAGGGTTTGCGAAAATATCCGCAAATTGCAATTCGGTGTAAACAAATTTGATGAAAAAATTAAGGATTGTATTACCTAGGTTGATTTTAGGGTTTTTATCAAAAATAATTTAGGATTTAATAAGCAAAATTAAAACTCTAGGTCTAATTAATTTTACTGTCGAATCCTATGTTATGTTTTCTAGCGATTAAATTAATCAAACAATCACACAAAAGCAATTCACAACATAAGAAATTTATGAGATATCTCTACTTACGTAGGACTAATCACCAGAACTAACCATTAGTACTTCGCTATGATCAAAGCATAATTACAGACTTGATGACTTACAAAAATTACTTCCTCGCAATTTACGCGACAATTTCGCCAATCCCTTGAACGTAGAATCCAACCGCAGCTGACTTGGCATAGCGCTTCCAACTTTTTCGGCTTACCTGTCTTCTCCTTTTACGCACTTAATCACAATCATTCACTCCTGTCTACGATTTCCCTTATCGCGCCTTAGCCACTTCGCTTACCCCATCTCCAATCACAACCAAAGATACTCCTGCAAAACTGTGAACGTTTGGAATCCTAGCTTTTAAATTTGAAGAACAATAAGATCTCCTATGGCATATAAACAAAACTTAAGTTGTACTTCAAAACTCTCAAAATTTGATTCTAACGTTTAGATATTTTTTGTCTAAAAAAACTCTCTAGAATCATGTCTTTTTTGACCCTAAACAATACCTTATATTTATAAAAAATATTGAGTTAAATTCTTTTTAAAAATAGATAAAAATATTAGGAAAGATTTTTTTGTAATAGAAATATGTGCCCTGTTAATTATAAACCGGACAAGTACACATTAGAATTTTTTAACCAATAAAAAAGCTTGGGTTTAAATTCCGCTAGCAAAAAATAGTGTCGGACCGATACACATTAACATTAATTGTACTGGTCCGCCCTTCAAAATGCACGGCCTCCTTCTAACTTCGAACTCCACGTGGCTTTAGGTAGAATGGGCTTGGCCCATTATGTTTTCATTTCAAGGGAGGCTGCACGTGGGTTTTAAGAAAAGGCACTTTTACTTTTCAAAGTTTTTTATTTCTTATTTCTTTTCTTTGTTTAATTAAAAATAAATTTTTTTTTTCACTTTATTTCAATGTATTAAATTCGATTTTACACTATTTCAACTCAAATTTTAGACGTAACTTTACGGAATATGTTAAACTTAAAAAAAAAAAATTCTCAATAATTTGTGTCGACTGAACTTTTCGAATTTCAATAAACTCGATAAAAATACTTAAAAATATATTTGACTCAAATGACTTTTAATTTCGAATTTTAGGCTCAACCATCACCTATATTTTGAATCAAACTATATAACCAACTTACTTAAGGTTTTGAATTATGTACTGTGCATCGAGTAAGTTCGACAAGTTTCCGTTAATTGTCGGATCTTCAAATCTTCAATTTGACTCAACCAATTACAACAGAAAAATATTTTTGATATCGGAATCAAGCCAACTAAAAATATAAACCTAACATAATTCAATATCAATATCACCTTTTTGCACATGATTACAAATAAAATAATGTCTTATCTCAATATGCTTGGTATGTGAATGTTGTATGATGTTTCTGGTCAAGCTAATTGCACTTGTATTATTATACTTAATGGGAATATGGCTAAAACTAATTTTAAAGTCTTCTTGTTATTGTTTAATATATAAAGTTTGTGCACAGCAACTTCCGGTCGCCATGTATTTAACTTCAGCCTTAGATAAAGCCACCAAGTTTTGTTTCTTTCTTGACTAAAAGACTAGTGCGTATCCCAGAAAATAACAAGTGCCACTAGTGCTTTTCCTATCGATTTTACAACCTGCAAAGTCAGCGTCCAAATAGCTAATTAACTCAAAATTGCTCTCTCTTGGATACCATAATTCTAAAAAGCTAGTGCCGGCTAGATATCGAAAAATGCATTTTACGGTAAACAAATATGATTCTTTAGGATCCGTTTGAAATCGTGCAAAAAGACACACACTAAACATAATATCCGGCCTACTAGCCGTCAAATAAAGTAAGCTGCCGATCATACCTCGATATTTCTTAATGTCAACACTCTTACCACTTTCGTCTTTGTCGATCTTTAACGTCGAACTCATAGGTGTGCTCATCGACTTAACACCTTTTAAGTTGAACTTCTTCAAGAGCTTTTTCACGTATTTATCTTGGTTGGCAAAAATTTCGTCTTTGCTTTGCTTGACTTATAATCCAAGAAAATAGTTCATTTCGCCTATCGTGCTCATTTCGAATTCCTTTTGCATACAATTGAAAAATTCTTTACATAGATTTTCATTAGTAAACCAAAGATAATATCATCAACATAAATTTTAACAAGTAACATTTCATTATCATGGTTCTTAATAAACAAAGTAGTATTGACTTTTCCTCTAACAAAATTATTATTGAATAAAAATGAGTTTAATCTTCCATACCATGCTTTAGGTACTTGTTTCAAACCATACAATGCTTTCGATAATTTAAAACATAATAAACGTACTAGAGTTTAAACCATAATAAAAGCCAACATAAACCAAAGAGTGTGTACCAATGTCACTCATACGCACACAAATAATATTTCTCCCCCTTTATCGTCATTAAAAATGGGGAGATTACTGAAAGAAAAAATACATTTCTTCAAGAGATGTTTAGAACCATGCTAAATGAACATTCTTTGCCAGAATATTTTTTGGCAGAAGCTGTTAACACTTTATGCTATATGATTGATCGTGTTATTATTTTTAAAAAGTTAGATAAGACGCCTTATGAATTGTGAAATAACAAGAAATCGAATATTGCATATTTTAAAGCCTTTGGTTGTAAGTACTTTATTTTGAATGATCGTGATTATTTAGAAAAGATTAATACTAAATTCGATAAGGGAATTTTTCTTGGGTATGCCATTAATAATAAAGCTTATCGAATTTATAACAAGAAAAGTTTAGTTATTCTAGAATCTATGCATGGTATGTTTGATGAATCCAATCCTTTCACCCCCATAATGAATTTCGACGAAGATGCTGAGGTTATCCAAAGGGATTTGGAAAACCAAATTAATGATACCTAAAGAAAAACTATCGAGTGCTTAAGCTCCTTCTAAGGAGTTAGAAAATAAAGTCGAGCAAACTTCGAATGATTTGTCTAGGAGTTGAAAATTTATGTCCAACCACCCTATTGATCAAATTGTTGGTGAACCATCTGGTAAAATTATGACTAGATCATCCTTAAAAAATTTATGCAATAATATGGCTTTCGTTTCTCAATATGACCATAAGAATATAATTGAAGCCGAACAAGATGTTTCATTATGGCTATATTTACATCAACATACATGTTAATCACGCAAGATTAAATTATTGTTATTATCAAAACAAGATTAATGACCTCTTAGATCAACAAAGCTAATATGTGAAATGGTTGATGAAATTAAGGAAAGTCGTAAAACAAAAGGAAACATAATTTAGAAGTCACTTGCATTATGCAACAATACTTACATAAAGAATTCAAGCATAATCCATCTAATACATATAGTGTAAACAACATAACTAACCTATTTGATAAGCTAACTATGAATTAATTAGCATGTATGATAAATGATTGATGGTATAACTAAACGCGTTGATTGCGGACCAGTTTGAAGTTAATCGTGTAAGATGTGGTAATATGGATATAGCTTCTTTATTAAACATTTAGCTATGTCAAATCCAAATTTGACAAAACTGTATACGCTAGTTACATGTAGAAATTGCAAGCTTTACAAAGAATCAAACTGCTATAAAGAGAGGGGGAAAAGCACACTAATACAAATAAGGAAGCAACCAAACAAAAATGCACCACTACAATAAAATGTAAGTTATACTCTCGAATATTTATTAAGCTAGAATTATCATGTTGGCCATTGATTATGTAAAAATTAATGTTTTCTTAAAAGCATACATCCGATACAAAATAAGTACTAGACCAAAGGGGATGGTTCCTCATGGACCATGAACTATTATTATTTGCATTTGCAAATCTTTTGCAATAAAATAGTGAGGCTATTTGCAAAGAATAATCCCAATAGTTAGATGTTATAGAAGAGAAAAAAAAAAGGTTAACAAATGAACCAATGCTAGGAATTGAAATATATATGGTAGGACACAATAATTCACGTATTGGGGCGGATATGTATGTGAAGGAGAAAAAAAGAACGGATAGCGAACTTTAGACAAAGTCAGTAATGAATCATTAGGACTCTTACTTGATATTTGTGACTTATAATGCACAAATTATCTACTGCAAAAAAAATTGATAAACAAAAATTTTTAACATAAATATAGAAAAATAATTAAATTAAGAAACCCCCTTCGTCTACTAGGTCCAAGAGATACATTAAAAATAAACTCAAACACAAAATCAAAAGAACTTAAACAAAAACAAAAATGACAGTAAATTCCATTGCCATATTTTCCCCTTTTTTATCAGGAGAAGAAAACAAGGAAATGGAAGGCAATCCAAAACTCCCTAAATTGGAGAAGGATCTGGGCAGCAAGGAGTAAGCCATGGTATCGTTGAATACCTTCAACCACTAAAACCAAATCAACTCTCTATCATTTGATTTACTTTTTGCCTTTTTTTCTTTCAAAATAGAGAGTCATACACAAAATTCAAAACCTTAAGACCATTAACAATATCATCAATGCCACAGTTGAAAACCTATAAAAAAAATTACCCCTAAATCTGAAAAAAAAAAAAAAAAAACGTAAATCAAATATAAGAGTAAAAGAGAGATGATAATATGTAGGGGGGAGAGATGAAAGACATACCAAACAAAGTTTCAGAGGCAAAAGGAGAGTTTTTTCAGCGGCTCAATAGCATCAAATTGTTGGTCCTTCGGTGGTCTGGCCAAGAAATCAAGAAAGAGAAAGACTTCGTGCTAGTCCAGCCTTGCTGCGATGGAGAGTGAGGGATAGACAAGAGCAACTTGAGAATTTTTTTTGGGTGGAGAGTGAATAAGAAAGAATGAGTATTTGTTGTGGTGTAAAAAAAACCAATGGCCAAGGTTATTTAAAATTTTGGTCTGCCCAAATTGCGTCTAAGTACTGGGAAAGATTTTTTGTGGATTTAAAAACCACTATCTTTTATTATTATAGATATACTACAAAAAAAATTAAAACAAATAAAAAAAAATATCAATGAGCATTATAAGTTAAAAAGAAAAGAAAATTTAGATAAAGTAAGAAATAAAAAGCATCACCACCGAAACCTTTCTCCCGCAACCCTTGTTTACTCCCATCACCATAAATGGCAAAAACCAAAACCTCTAAAATCTACACATCAGTTCATATATGATTCAACTCAATCATGGGGTGTTAGTAAGTAGTGGAGACAAACAAAGTAATTTTGTGGGGATTAAATAGCACAACCAATTTTTTTTTTATATATAAAAGCAGTGATAAATTCAAAGTAACATGTCAAGCCCGTCAATAATAATAATGTACAATGAGGTGTCAGTGCTACATCAACAATGTTAATGATGTTAGTTTAAAACCCTAACAGATGTATTAAATGAAAATAAACACAAAGTTTAATGTCCAAATCGTCAAAAAATTTACGCATTATTCAAAAATAAAATCGGTGTAAGTACATTATATTTTATTTTTTTTGCAGTTAATCTTTTTCTAAGTATAATGGATCATTTCAAACATTTTATTAGCAATGGGGAGGTACGTCGACAATTTTAAAACTCATACATACAGACTTGATATTTTATAACATGTTGGGGGTGGTTTGGAGTTTTGACAAAATACATGGGTTCTAAGTAAAATTAAAAATATTGTCCAAAAAAAAACGTAAAATGAAAAATTAACTCAAGACGAGAAGGAGAAGATAAAAAGAAATAAGGAAGCTCCAAAGTCCAAAGTAAAGCGAAAAAAACCCTAAAAACCGAAACCCTCAAGGCCTTAACTCTAAAATATCGCGATAAATCAAACAGATCACAATAATCTACAAACTTCCGTTTATCTCTCCATCGAGAAGATCTCTCTGTAAGCTTTCTCTATATTTATCGCTATTATCTCTCCATTTTTCCTCTTTTTTTTATTTCTCTTATCTCTCGCCTTCATTTTTCGAACCCCTCTAATTTTATTTTTCTTCCCTTAAGAGATTTTTTCAACTTAGATTGTGAGACCTGTTTGTGTTAGGGTTTTCAGAAATCAAGCTGCAACGTATTTATTTTTGTGTTTCATATCGCCGTTTGTTTGCGGAGAAATTGTAGGAAATGAAGAGAATTTGGGAACATTTTTGACATCTGAATTACGTTTAGAAATTGATACTTAAAAAACTCTTATAGAGCGCGTTTGAAAACCAGATTTCAAAGTCACATGAGTTTGGTTTGATAGTTAAAATTGGACTTGGATTTCTTCCCAATTTTCTGAAGTTCTCCCCTTTCTCCTTGCACAGCATTGTTCTTGAGTATGATTTGGAGATTAAAAATTAGAATGTGTTGAACATGCTAATTGGCCCTCTTTTCAGTAGAGATATACCCCGAATCTCATTTTTTAATGATAATTGTGGTCATGAAATGTGGAAACAACAATGCAGTTAATTGCATAATGTTTATTTTGGTTCTCTCCCTTCGGTATTTAACTTGTACTTTTGGTGCTGTAGCTTCTTGTGTGCTTGTGGAAGTTGATTGTTGACTATGTAAATAACATCCTTTGGAATGCACTCATAAGCAAGTACCATAAGAAATGGTTTTCACAATTTTTAAAAATTCTTATTCTAATTTTTTTTTCCCAGGGTGATGCATGAGCCTTTTTTTCTTTTTCTTTTTTTGGCTTTAGTTGTGGATTTAGTATGTCTTTCATTAACTTCCTTTGTTGCCTATATAGGTATTCATTTAAGAGGGCAAAGCATCTCTCCATAATCAGTAAGTGCAAGCCTTTTATTCAGAAATGAATTTCTCAAGTGTCATCTGCACTTCTTTTTATGTCAAATGGTCAAGACTCAAGAAATGTAAACCAATAACTTGCTAGAGATTGATATGTCTATTTTCTGGCAGTGGTTCGAGAAAAAGATGTCTGTTGGGAATACGCAGAGAAATTAGAAGGAAACAAGGTCAGATGCAAATTCTGCTTTAGAGTACTTAATGGTGGCATTAGTAGATTAAAGCATCATTTGTCTCGACTTCCCAGTAAAGGTGTAAATCCATGTAGCAAAGTTAGGGATGATGTTACTGATAGGGTGAGGGCTATAATATCATCCAAGGATGATGATAAAGAAACTTCTAGTGCTAAGAAGCAAAAACTAATAGAAGTCAAGTCCCCACTAAATATCCCTTCAACCAAAACTCTCATGTCTGTAGAGGCCACATCATCTCCAGTTGCAAAATATTTTCCTTCCATTACAACATTGGGCTCTGCACCTGTAAATGACCAAGAAAATGCAGAGAGAAGTATTGCGCTGTTCTTTTTTGAAAATAAGTTGGACTTAAGTGTAGCTCGTTCTTCATCTTATCAGCTAATGATTGATGCAGTTGGAAGGTGTGGTAATGGTTTTAGAGGTCCATCTGCGGAAGCTCTTAAAACAGCATGGTTAGAGAGGATTAAGTCTGAAGTGACCTTACAATCAAAAGATATTGAGAAAGAGTGGGCAACAACAGGTTGTACCATAATTGCAGAAACATGGACCGACAACAAATCAAGGGCTCTGATTAACTTCTTAGTTTCGTCACCCTCCAGAACTTTCTTCCACAAATCAGTGGACGCTTCTTCATATTATAAGAACATAAAATGCCTTGCTGAACTATTCGACTCTGTAATTCAAGATTTTGGCCCAGAAAACGTTGTGCAAATAATTGTGGATAACACTCTCAACTGTACTGGTATAGTGAACCACATCCTGCAAAACTACGGAACTGTTTTTGTCTCCCCTTGTGCTTCTCAATGTTTGAACGCAATATTGGAGGAGTTTTCCAAGGTAGATTGGGTTAACAGATGTATCTTACAAGCACAAGCCATTTCGAAGTTTATATATAATAACTCATCAATGCTCGAGTTAATGAAAAAGTTCACTGGAGGACAAGAAATAATCAAGACGGGTATCACAAAATCCGTTTCCAGCTTTCTTTCTTTGCAATGCATGTTGAAACAGAGATCAAGATTGAAGCACATGTTCAATAACCCCGACTTCTCTGCAAATTCTGCTTATTCGACAAAACCGCAAAGTTTAACTTGTATTGGCATTATTGACGATAGTGATTTCTGGAGGGCGGTGGAAGAGTGTGTCGCTGTTTCTGAGCCCTTCTTGAAGGTGATGAGGGAAGTATCGGGAGGGAAACCTGCTGTAGGTTTTATCTATGAGTTGATGACCAGAGCCAAGGAGTCAATTAGGACATACTACATAATGGATGAGATTAAATGCAAGACGTTTTTGGATATTGTGGATAAAAAGTGGCAGAACCACCTTCATTCACCTCTACATTCAGCTGCGGCATTTTTGAATCCTAGTATCCAATATAATCCAGAAATTAAATTTATTGCGTCTATAAAAGAAGATTTTTTCAGAGTTTTGGAAAAGCTACTTCCTACCCCAGAATTAAGGAGAGACATCACCAATCAAATTCTGTTATTTCAAAGGGCGACTGGGATGTTTGGTTGTAACCTTGCTAAGGAGGCAATTGATGCGGTTCCACCTGGTACATTTGTAATTTTCTACATATTTTCGCTTGAATTTAAGTTCAGCTATTATTCTTTGAACATATTTATATTCACATGCTGTAAATATTGTAGGGCTCTGGTGGGAACAATACGGTGATGCTGCTCCTACGTTGCAACGAGTTGCAATTCGAATTCTCAGTCAAGTTTGCAGCACTTGTACTTTTGAGAGGCACTGGAGCACATTTCAGCAAATCCACTCTGAGAAGCGCAATAAGATTGATAAGGAAACGTTGAACGACCTCGCCTATATATATTACAATCTCAAGTTAGGCAAGTCATTAAAATCAAAGTCTTTAGAATCAGATCCTATTCAGCTTGACGACATTGATATGACTTCAGAGTGGGTAGAGGAGATTGAAACCCCTAGTCCAACTCAGTGGCTTGATCGGTTCGGTTCTGCTTTGGATGGAAGCGACTTGAACACTAGACAGTTTGGATCCAGTATATTTGGTGCAAGTGACCACATATTCGGTTTGTGACAGCTCGCTCAACCCATGATCTTTGTATATTTTGTAGTGTGTTGTTACCAAATGTTACTCTTGATAGTTCTTGCATTTCTCCTTCAGGTAGATTTATCATGTAGTGTGTGGTAGTGGCTTGATACTAGTGATGCCTTCTTGAATATAAATATATTTGTGCGGCACACGAAATATAATAGTTGGCTCCATTTGATAGCAATATAGAATATCTTAAAACAAACAACTGATTTTTGTGAAAAGTTGGAAAATAAGTTGGGGTGTCTTCTACCTCATGCTTATTTTATTGTATATGTCCTCTATCATTTTCTATTTTTTGTTGAAATTTTTTATCCCTCACACAAAAGAAATTTTTTCCATAAAAAAAGCCAAAAATTAAGAGTTAACCCTCAACTTATTTTCTAATTTCTTACATAAATTAATAGTTTTTCTTACCATATTTCATATTACCATGAAATGGAGCCTTATTGAATGCAAATATTTCCATTCTTCCTTTTTTTTATTTATTTATATATTTGATTCTCCAAAGGGCAAAAAGCCCAAAACAAAACAACAAAAACCAAACAACTACATTATATCAAGGGTGGAGAGGGGGAAATTATTATCAGAAAGTGTCTCTTTAAGGAATTTGAAATTGCTTTTGACGGCTCTTGAATTTTCATTCGAAAACTTGTTTTCATTTTGAATTTGTCATACTTGTAATACCATTCACTAAGGGATTAAACAATTGTCTTGTCAAATTGCTGCTGACGGAGTTTGAATCGTGTTTACTCATATGAAAAGTTGACAATCATACCATAAGAATTAGAAGTCATTCTCGTTGGTGAAGTTATTGATATTGCTATCAAAGAAATTAGTGTTAGTAAGTTTAAGAGGAATGCCTACCCATCACCAATTGATGATTCTAGAAAATAGAGGGATAAAAAGCATTGCAATTAAAGCTCCTGAAATGCTGCAATTCATTGAAATACAAAATCAATACCCAATTTCCCATCCTCTTCCTTTAGCATCCCTGTTGCAGAATTTTTGTTGGCAGTTCAATTGTTTGTGCTTTGGTTCTTCGTCTAAAAAAAAATTAATCAGTTGATTATACTAGAGATGTAGAGTACCTAGTTTCATATTTCATTTAACTCAAAGAAGCGGACGAAAGAGATAGACGACACCCGAGAGACAGAGTGAAAAACAAGGAAAAAAAAATTTTCAATTTAATATAGAATGCATGGCAAATATTTATTGGTTGATGATATGTCAAAGTGACATGATATCAACGCGATACTTAATTTGGCGAGAGCATTAGTGCAACCATCCTGTGAATAAGCTAGATATCGCATTCCCAAAGTATTCCAATGTACCAAATGGACTTCCAAATTTTATCATGCTTACACCCGGTTTGACAATAATATGAAAAATAAAAAGAAAAATAATTAATTTAAATGAAAAAATAGAAAATAAGTTGAATTACATGGTAAAATTAATTCTTATTTTTTTGGTATTCTTCCATGAAAAAATTTTCTTTACATGGTAAAATTTATTTATTTTTACAAAACATCAAGGGTGAACATAGACTCATAAAAATGAGTATGAAAAAACCTATCATCATATATCTTAATTTATTTTTTATCTTTTAACCTCAAATTAATTAAAAATATATTTTTTTATATTACTATCAAACGGAACTTTAATGCTTATTTACATCGGGAGAACGAGAAAAAATGGGTCAAGCTTTCCCTTCATTTGAACAAGAAGTTTGGTCCTTAAGTCCATGGCTGAGCTGTATCAGAGACTCTTGCATCTTTTATTCCGTGTTCACTGTATTAATTGAGAGCTAAGTCGTTTACATTAAGTGGATAATTTTATTTTATTTTTGAATTAGTAACACTTTTGACTTTCAAAATATGTTAGCTGTTTCATTTTTGTTTCTAATGTTTTGATTTAAGCGCATTAAACACCAAAGTTTAAAAATTATTTCAATATAGTTCAATTAGTAAATTATGTTAAGTTTTTTAACGGAATTAATATGTGGGGCCATATAATTTACTTTTTATTTTTCTCGTGA
Source organism: Lonicera japonica (assembly GCA_021464415.1). Lineage (NCBI taxonomy): Eukaryota > Viridiplantae > Streptophyta > Magnoliopsida > Dipsacales > Caprifoliaceae > Lonicera > Lonicera japonica. The sequence continues at coordinate 90,335,663 of CM038463.1, read as the reverse complement.
AATTTTGTGTTGCAATTTAAGACCTCTAGATGATCGAATTTAAAAAAATGTTGAATTGCAAAATTAAAACTCTCGAAATTATCTTCGTGATTCACTCAAGAAACTCGTGATTTGGAGTCTCGAGGAAAAAAATTCCTTTAAAAATTATTTGAGTTACTTTAGGTAACTTGTTTCACAAATTCAACAAAGTTAAGCATTGTAACCCAATTTTTTTCTTTTTTAACCTCTAAGCTTATTTTCTCCATATAATTTATATTTAGACCGTTTTACACAATTTATGTGTTGTCAATTAATGATTGTTATACCCAATTACGACTTAGTTCTTCTTTTTATTTTTAAGTTTTTTTGTTTTAATTTTTAAAAACTTAATTTTTGCACATATATAATTAATGGAGGCTAAAAGTAAAATGGACGATGTCGATATCCATTCTTTAGGGATATTGGCTTCAGTATATCTGATCAGCCACTTTACTTTTAGCCTCCTTCAATTATCGATTTTCAATAATTAAGTTTTAAAAGATTAAGCAAAAAAAAAAATTAAGCTAAAAGAAGAATTAAGCCTCAACTGGGTTTATCATCCATTAAATTTGCAATAGATAAATTAAGTAAAATGATTTGAATGTAAATTATATGGAGAAAATATGTTTAGAGAGAAAAAATGGGTTTGCATTTCAATATTTTTTTCAAAGATATCTAAAGCGACTTGAATAATTTTTAAAGCATAATGTTCTCCCCGAAACTCCGAATCACGGGTTTCTTGAGTGTATCATGAAGAGAATTTTGAGAGTTTCAATTTTACAGTTTAACATTTTTTCAAATTCGATCATCCAGAATTCCAGATGTCCGAAATTGCGACGCAAAATTTCACTAGAAAAATGGAAAATAAATTATATGGCCCCAAATCTTAATTCCGTTAAAAAACTTAACGGAAGTTACTAATTGGACTGCATTAAAACAATTTCTAAACTTGGGGTTTAATGCACCCAAATCGAAACATTAAGGATAAAAGTGAAATTACTTGCATACTTCGAGGGTCAAAACTGTTACTAACTCTCTTTTTTTGTTTATAAGAGGCAGTATTCAAGCTATCATTAAAAAAAATCAAATATTAAATTAAGGTCAAGTAATAAAGGGCCAATGATCTTATGTCTTGGTTGGCATCCTTATTATTCTCGTAACAAAGAGGTTACGGATTCGATCCGAGTATCAAACCTTTTATTATGTCCACTCATTATGGTGGTTGTATATTCACTCATTTGAGGTGGTGACCGTAGATTTGTATAGAAATGAAAAGGTTATATCACTGATGTATAGTTGAATTATCACTTGTATCAAAAAAAAAAAGTTACAAAGGAACTTGCATATCCAAAACATTAGACGTACAAATGGGGATATTTGCTAATTTTGAGGATCAACATCATACTTTTAGGGTGCGTTTGATAACTCATGCGGAAAATTTGTGTAATGGAAATAATTTCCTTGAAAAAATTTGTTTTGAAGAGTTTTCCATAAAAAATTCTTTGAGTTGTTTGATTGCTCTTATTTTTCATGTGGAAAATTATATATTTTCCAACTAAAAAATTTGGTGTTTTCAATGTAACCTTGTTTGATTGCTTTTATTTTCTAACCGGAAAATAACATGTTTATTGTTGTTTGATTCTAACTTATCCATGGAAAATTATTTTTCTTCACTTTTATTTTTTTTTTGTGGTAAATAATACAAAAAATAATGTCTAACACCACACATAATAGTGATATTTAACCAAAAAGGAAAAAATACCAAACAAAACCACACACTAATTTAAAATGTCTCCATATCAAGAGTCGTCCAACACTGATGGTGCCATTGTTCGATATCAAACAATGACAAAAGTAAGTAGTCTACAAATAGGAAAAGCAATAATACGATCTAAAAGGCATAAGCTAATAATAAACATCCGGATGATTTCGACCAAGCTTGTTGTAGACCCAATCACACATAAATGTTTTATCCATAACGCCAAGAAACGCACAAGCCAAGTCTATTTTTCTTGAATAGTTGCATAACATTTATCATATCAATATTACTTATACCCACTTCTTCAACTTTTCAAGGACTCTTTGCTGATCAATATTTTTACAATACCACCAATCATCTTTTCAAAATTTAAAAATATTCAACATAATATATCAAACTATGCATATCAAACAAAATTGACAAGCACAAATTAAATGACTAAACTGAAAAGACAACTCAAGTACATCCAAGTGTCAAAGTAAGGTTCAAGCATTAGTAGCATAGTTCAAACAAAAATATCAAAACTTATAAACAAAACTCAACTGACAAAAGACATGATTGAATTTAAAGATTCACCAAATAACCTTTTAAATTATAGTAGTGCATGTGCTTAAACAAATCTAAAATATATATGACTAAATGACACTAATACACCCCAAACTAAAAGAATGCATCAATTTACACCCTAAACATTATTTTTTTCGACACTTTACTCCCTATACATACAAATTATATCAATTAGTCATTTCTGGCCATTTTTTATTTCGTCCGACCACACGAGCGAATCATGTGTGGATTTAGTAAGGGTATTTTGGACAAGTGATTAGTTGAGAAGAACAAACCATTCTAACCCAACATACACGTTGCTTTCTTTATATTACACAAGAAGAAAAATCAAAAACTTTTCTTACCTATAATCTAAAGCAAAAAATCCCTCTATTACTCATAGTCGATAAGCGTGCGATTAAATAAAATAGACGAATGGGCGTTGTCCGTAGTTGATGACCTACGCAAAGATCCGGATAGGACGTATTGTAAGTATTTGATTTGTCTTTGCATTACATTTAGATATTATGTTTATGTATTTAGGGTTTATTTCTAATACATTGCATTCTTTCATCTTTTTTGTTGGTTGAATGATTTATACAATTTTTATTTCCCAACTATTTACTATCCAACTAAATTTTGGGGGCGATTTTATTGACAAACCTATTAAGCATTACAAAGGTGGGTCAACTGAATACATAGATTACACTGATCCTGATAGAATTTATATTGGTGGCATGCATGAAGATGCAACAAAATTTGAGTGTGTTAGCATAGGAAAAATTTGGTTTAAGGTTCTCAATATGGACTTGAAAAATGGATTGAGGCTGTTGTAGATGGATACATATATCCTTGCTATGACTTCACATGTACTAAATATTAGGGTCATAAAGGTTTACATTAAGAAAGCTGAAAATTATGTTAATGAGACTGTGAATGTGCCAGAAAAAAGATAATAATGTGGGTGTCGATTGCAATTTAGATAGTTTTGATGATATATTTGGTGATGTGGATATTGGTGGTACTTTTCTTAATGTAGATATTAATGATTAATTTAGTATAGGTAGTGAATTTAAAGACAGTAGTGATAAAGATTTTGTTAATAAGGGAAGTAATGATGATGCTGTAGACAATGAAGAATTTGATGAAAATGTTGATGGTCTTGATGAATTATTCGATACAAGTTGGATGTCAACTGAAAGTAGAAAAAAGACAAACGTAATGAAGAAAAATTCCAATGGTGGATCTGATGAGGATAAAGATGGTGTTGAATCTGACCATGTTAACTTTGATGAACTAGTTAGCATTCATTCAAGTGTTGAAGAAGATGTAGCCCCTCCTATGTCTTATAGGTTTAGAACTTTTGTACTTGAGAAAGATATGGAGAACCCTGAGTTTGAACTTGGGATGTTATTTAGCAATGCTGCCATATTTAGAAAGGCAGTGATGCAATATTCAATCTTAAATAAGAAAAGTATCACCTTTAAGAGGAATGACAGATGGAAGGTGAGGGGAAAATGCAATAGTCCTTATGAGTGGTAAGTGTATGCTTCTAAGTATAAGGATGGGAAAGACACCATGCAAGTGAAGACTTTTAATAACAAGCACTCAAATTGCAGACATGTATATAGGAATCCTAATGTCAATTCAACATGGTTAGCCAATACTTATGTTAATAACATAAAATCAAATCCTGGGTGGCCTTTGGAATCATTTAGAGATTCTGTTAAAAAATACCATAGAGTTGATGTGAGTAGGAACTAGGTTTAAAGAGCTAAGAAGAAAGCAAGAAAGCTTATAGATGGATGTTTTAAAAAGCAATATAACATGCTTTGGAGTTACTGGAGTTATTGTGCTGAGATTAAAAGGGCAATGCATGAATCAATTGTTTTTGTGTATAAATATCCAAATTTCCCTAATGAAAACATATTTAAAAGATTTTATTAATGTTTGGGACCCTTGGAAAGTGGATTTTTAAAGGGGTGTAGACCAATGATAGGGCTAGATGGCTGCTTTATAAATGGGCCATATCCTGGTCAATTATTGTTAGCAGTGAGGATTGATGCAAATAATTGGATGTTTCCCTTTGTTTATGCCATTGTGGAGAAAGAAACTAAGAGCTCCTGGACATGGTTTTTTCAATGCCTTGCTAAAGACATTCCTTTTGAAACTATGTGGACTTTTATTACTAACCAACAAAAGGTACAACTGAACGTTTGTTTCCTCATTTAACATGTTTAATGTTTTTATTTATTTGATTGATTAATTTTCTCATTAAAGTACTCAAATTTAGTTGATTTCAGGGATGACATCTAGCAATTCAGGATGTATTTCCTCACTATATAAATAGATTCTGTGTGAGACACCACCGCAATAATTTTAAAAAAGTTCAGTGGAAAAGTGTTAAAAGACTTGTTTTGGAGCTGTGCAAAGGCATCAATACCAAAGTACTTTGATAAAGCTTATGGAAGAACTAAAGAAGAAAAAAGCAGTTGCATATACATGGGTGATAGAAGCAGAGCGGCCACCAAGTCATTGGCAAAGAGCATTTTTCTTTGAGTACTTCCATGTGACAGCTTGACCAATAATAATTGTAAAGTATGGAACTCTTTTATATGTAAAGCAAGGAGCAAAACCTATTATTTCCATGTTTAAATGTATCAGGAATCTGTTGATGGAAAGGATTAGGAAGAACATAAAAAAAATGATGAAATGCCCTACACTGCTTTGCCTTAGAATAGTTGAGAAAATAGAGGAGAATGAAAAGTTGTATAATAATTGGATTTGTAAGTGGTTTGGTGGTCCTGAATATCAAGTTAATGGCCCTAATGTCAGTTATGTGGTGAATTTAGTGAAGAAAACATGTGCTTGTAGAGTATGGCAGATTAGTGGGATACCATGTGTACATGCAACCTTAACTATTTTATTTCATGCAGACAAAGTGGAAAATCATGTTCATAATTGCCATAAGGTGGAAACATATCTACTTGCATATGAAAACATTTTATCACCCCTTAATAGGTTTGATTTATATATGGCCACAAACAACCATCCCACCTCTTAATGAGCCATATGTTGAACCTCAAGTTAGGAGACCAAAGACAAACAAAAACAATAAGAATGATGACAAAAAGAAACAAACTAACCAAAATGAAGGTGGCAATGCATTGCAATGTTGTGGTGGAGCAGGTCACAACCTTAGAAGCTGTAAAAAGGAAGGAAATATGAGGCCAACTGGTAGTAGAACAAAATTTAATGTAAGAAACTATTGTTTTTGTTCATTTCTAAGTTGTTGTGAGTAATTGTTAACTTTTAAAATATGAAAAATACAGGTGAAAAGGCCAGCAAGTAGTGCTGGTTCAAGCAGGCAAAGGCAAGCAAATGGTGCTGGTTCAAGTAGAGCAAGTTAAGCAAGTGGTGGTGGTTCAAGATGGCCAAGCCAAACAACTGTCCAATTTCAAGTTTTTAATCAACTACTTTGGTTAACGGCAGTTATAGTATATAAGTAGGATATGGATGTAAGTATGAGGGTATATTTTGGGGTATTTAAGTACGATATGGATGTAAGTATGGGGGTATATTTTAGGGTATTTAAGTAAGATATGGATGTAAGTATGGGGGTACATTTTGGGGTATCTAAATATGAAGAATGATGATAATTATAGGTGGTAATTTTGGGATATATTTTGGCCAATGATTAGGGGTGTGCACGGTCCGATTGACCGAACCGTTAACCATTAGATCGGACTAGACTAAACATGCAATCAAAACCAGACCAGACCGGACCACTTTAAACTGTTCGATCTCGGTCGGTCCAAACGGTCTGGGCTTTTTTAATGGGCTATGGCAGTGCATTATTGGGCTGTGACAGTGCATACAATCCAAGAGAATTTATAATCTTTAGTCCATATATATATGTGTGTGTGGTGTGGCTGTGTTAAGGGGGAAATGATATTAAGCTAGGGTTTGATAAGGTATTAAGATTTATGGTGTATCTGGGATAAATGTATATAATATAAATTTTAAAATATATATATATATAAATTCGGTCCAGTCCGGTCTTTTTGTAATTTTTTTTCTTTGGACCGTGGACCGGATCGTTTTACTTCGGTTCTTAAAATCTGGACCGGACCAGACCGTTGTACACATAAAGACCATAAAAAACCCTATAATTTGGTCTAGTTCGGTCGGTCCATTCGGTCCGATCCGGTCTTTGCATACCTGTAACACCCCCGCCTTAATTAGTATGATAACACCTGTAATTAAGACCTGGAGCATTACTAACCCTCCTTAGACGAGTTAAAGTAGGTTTGAAATAAATAATAAAACAATCAATCCAAGAAAATCACATAACTTGGAATAAACAACCCTGGTACTCATGCTACGGGCTGTAATATAAAACATGAGTGCAATATATATCTATACACATGCATGAAATCCAAAAGACATATACACTATGTTAACATGTATTACATAGTAAATAACAACTCAGGATAGCTGTGGCTTGCCATGTACACACCTATACAACAAAAATGAGTCGGTATCAGAGGTTATCTACTTCGTTCTCGACCTAGTTGCTCCTTCTGTCGTATCCGTCTCCTGGATACCTGAATTTGTTTATATAGAAACGGGTGGGCTCACAGCTCAGTAGGGGGGATATAACAGGCAATATTACGTACAAAACGTAATTAACTATTTAATTATAAATCATGACTCAACCGATAAAACAATGTATGCATATGCAGGTTACCTCCCTTGTGTCAACCATTATACCGAAAGAATACCGAGGCCGAACCGAATCATAATAATGATAATAACAATGGGCCTGACCACTCCCAAGAGATACCGAAGCTGGGATGAACTATAAACATAAGAAGAAGAGCGGGCTTGACCGCCCCAAAGAATAAGTCAAACATAATTACAATATAATATCATACAGCCCATAAAATATCATTATCATATCATATCACAGAATCACTAGTGCTTTGTCGAGGTCTATATTTCCGGGCTACTCACCGCTGGCTCTAGACAGCCGACCTCATTGTTGTCCCCCGGGGGTTTAGGGATTTTCAACCTAAGGGCACCGAGCCTTACTTATTTTCACATCGGCAAGCACTAGTCAATACATATTCCCTTCATCATCGAAGGGCCACAATAACAATCATATTGAACCCATCACAAACCATATCACATCCCAGAATAATTCAGCAAATATAAGAAGCTTTCGGCACCATAAATAAAGGATATATGCTCATATGATAGGCCATGGAAATAGTCCCAACTTGCCGAAAGGTCTCAAAGAATCCGGTTGACACAATAATGATGCATAGTATGCATAACATGCTAATAAATAAATATTTGAAACAACTTATGACATATAACCACAACAAATCTCTATACATGTCCCTTAATGTATATAATTCATCAATTAATTAATTTCATAAATATACAATATTTATACATTCAAGGGATATCTCATGTATATCAAATAATACAAATGTATCAAGTATAATGGCATATCTTACTTCAAATCACATGCTCATGGCTTAATAAATCACAAAATATCATCATCCTCATCATATAATAATTCTTAAAACAAAGACAATTAAAATATGATGATTCATATATAATAAAATTATACTATCGGCTTTTAAAAATAATTAAACCCCTATCTCAAAATATTTAGCCCAAAGAATAAAATTTGAGTTGATATTCGAATTCCGACCAGCACAACTCTAAAATTTTTATACCGTTGCGTAGCCCTCGACGTATAGAACAACTTTCTCTTAAGGATCGACTCGATTCGGCAGAGTTTTGATGACCAACTTATAAAAGAAGGCTTTCGTACTTATTTACGTTTTCTTTCTCCGTTCTATTGGCCAAAGTAAAATGAAAAGAAAAAAATGGTGAATTATGCAGGTGGTGTAGGTCGGTTACCTAAAAAAATCTAACTTTTGTCTAATTACGATAATTAATCCTGAAATTTCATAACTTTATTATTTTAACCCTGAACTTTTATAACTTTAAAATTTGGTCCATGCTCAACCAAGAAATATGTGTCTAATTTATACTAATTACATTACGGGTATGACAATACCCCTACCAATGATGGTAGGATATCAATGTTCTATGAAGATGTAACTGAATGTTCTTTAATCTTAAGTTCTATTAAATGTAATGGATGTCAATGTTTTTATGGATATTTTACTCTTGTGAATTAATTGGTCATTTTTCCTCTTTTTTTTGCAAGTGGTATTAATACAATGCTGTGAATTAACTGCTCATTTTTGCTAAAAAATGTGCTATGTTTCTACTGTGGATATAATGTAATGAACAATTGATACATTATGTATACAATTCCATAAAATTTTATCATTGATATATCAAAATTTCATCATTAATACATCTAAATTTGAAACCAAAACATGAAATTTCATAATTGTTGCATCAATATTCCATATTTAATACATCATTTCCAGCCTTCATTCATACTTACCACAACAAAAATCCATCTTTACTTCCTACCATACAATCAATCCTTCATTCCCATCATAAAATCCATCCTTACTACATGAAACCCATACTTAAATTTCGGATTTCACTACATCATCTCCTTCACTTATGGCCGAAATCAACAGCATGAAAACCAAAGAAATACATATGACAATCCACATCTTCTCTCTTCTTTACCATCAAGAAATTTCGGCTTCTAAGTTGTTAATGTTACGAATTAATCCAGGGATGATTTGTTTGCTAGGATCACACATTGGTGGATCCATCTATGCAAAATATCCATAATGCAAGCACATTTATCCATAAAGAAATTGGAATGACATATATCAAGTATCAAAAAACAAAACAAAACAAAACAAATAAAAAAAAAACACACAACTTATAAGACAAAGTCTTTGCCACAGCAAAAGCACATGTCCAAAACCTTCTTCCAGGGTTTTGGTTAGTCCACGATGTTTTCAATGTTGGCGTAGATCCACATAAACATAGGGTTGAATTATTCATTGTGTAAGCTTCAATCTCAAACCCTAATGTCGAATTAGTGCTTTGCTCTATTCCCCCCTTTCTACTTCTTATTCTTCTTATAACATTCTCCCAATTTTAGCAGCAAAGTGGCGAACAAAATTGGAGGGAAACTCTCAACTAGTCTCTTGTCCAAAATGCCCTTGGTAAAATCCACACGTTATTCGCTTATGTGGTCGGACAAAATAAAAAATGGCCGGAATTGACTAATTGATATAATTTGTATGTATAGGGTGCAAGGTGTCAAAAAAAATGTTTAGGATGCAAAGTAATACATTCTTTTAATTTGGGGTGCATTAATATCATTTAGGCTATATATATATATATTAATATATATCAATTTTTTATGGAACTCAATTCTTCACTTCCTTATTACACCCCTTCACAGTGTATGTTAATTCACAGTACATGTTAACTCACAGTACAAGTTAGGTAAAAAAATTATTAAAAGAAACAAAAAATGCAAAAAACAAAAGAAGAAGAAGAAGTAATTTTAATTAGGATAAGACCCACAAGAAAAAATCTTTGGTCATATAGATTATAAATACATGCATTTATAAAAACAGAGAAGGTACTACAAAGTTTTTATTTATTACACTAAAATTAGGAAACTTCCCATTTTTAGCATCTTGACCTTCAAATCAAATTCATGGAACTTGAATATATATATACTTCAATTACCTCAAATTTCAGTAAAACAAAGTTGCGGGTATATTTTGAAAATAGATAGAAAGCTCTACCCGTTCCCATGTAATGAATCAACCATGGTTTCTGGGGGTACCGTTCGGCCAATTGTTTCTTCAGATGGCTTGTGGATCCAGGTAATGTTGCTGAATACACAAAACACCCTATTGGGATGGGTTGGACCAAGAATTTATGAGAACCACCAATAAAAAACTGCAGATTGGCATACTAATCACCAAAAATCAGAACATTTAGGGGTTTAATTCCTTTCATTATTGTTTGTGAAGGGTTTTTGTTGGAAGAGAATTGAAGGCAACCAAACTAAATCACTACGATTTATAAAGCAGAGAAATACACTATGTTTTGGGTTACAAAAAGAACTCTCTTTATAACCAAAATCTGAACCTGAAAAGGAAATTTTGCTCACACAAAACTACTGTGCACAGGGGCTTGTTTATAAATATAAGAGAACTATGGCATCCCCACATTAGGTAGCGAAAGCTAAGAACATAGAACACAAATCCAATAAATCAAACCATTCCGAATAACAAACCTAAAAACAAGGAACCAACTTGCATCAGTTTTGTGTGACATTGAAAGTGCCCGTCTCTACAACACCAATCCAAAGGAGCTCCATTACAACACCACCAATGATCGTTTAAAAAGTCAAATATGGATTTTTTTTATATTGCAATTACAAGCAAAATTACGACAGTATACTAAGCACTAATAGCATTAAACCTTTCAACTGTCAAAACACAACAAAATTCGGGAGCCAATAAAATTCAGTTTTTGGGGCAATATATCAAACAGGCGGAGGGCAATAAACAAACACCCATAATACGTAGAAGTCATTCCACACAAAATATATAAGTAGATATACATAGAATAAATTGAAAAAGGAAATCAAATGAACAACAAAACCCTAAAATTTTACTGCAAAATTGGGAAATGAAACAGATTGGATATGTGCATCTATCTATTAATCTAAGATCAAGTGGATATATTTATATTCATATACATACTCTAGATTGAATCATATATGAATGGTGATTAGAGATTAATTTGTACGAGAGAGAGAGAGAGGGAGAGGGGGGGGGAATACCTAAGAACATGTCTTGCCATGGAGGGTTACTATGGAGGTGATTTCTTTGGGCATTAATGGTGATGAGAGTTCAGCATGAGAGTGAAAAGAGAGAGAGAGACGAGGAGGAGCTCAATGAGAGAGCCCAACTAGAGAGCATGGGAAAAAAAAAACTGGGGGTTAGGTGAAACTTTTTTTTCAGCAAAAAGGTTGAAAAAGATGTCATGTGACCTTTTTAAAGATAAAATTTACCTGGAAATTTTTTGTTATCAAACAGCCTAAAACATGGAAAATATGTGTTATCAAACGCACCATTATAATCATATATCCAGACTAATGTCACCAAACTGTTATTACAAGCATTTTTACAAAATATATATATATAAATTCCACACCATAAAAGTATCTTTCCGATACATAACCTCAGGTCGAACTGTTGAGAAAATGTGCCACTGCCTTGTCCGTATCATTGTCATACATGAGTAAAGCTTCTATTACGCTGTTTGATGAAAATCCCATTTCTCTCAAGAGAATGTAGCCATTGGCAAATTCCCTAACCTTGAAAATTAAAAAAATAAAGAAGTATTATATATATATTTTTAAAAATAATGGTGCTTCTAACCACATGGAAGAATAAGAGTCTTATTTTTCTCACAGCGCATGCTGTTGGTGGGGAAGGGTGTGAGGGAGGGGAAAAATGTACCTTGGTTGGATTATCTCCATAATTTGCAACTGCAACAGGGACAGCTTCCCTACTAAGGCCCGAGGCAATGTACTTGGTCACTACAGGATCTGCGCTGGAACCCTGCATTCAAAGGAAATGATATCCTCTTTCAACCTCAATATGAAAAGGTCATTTTACAAGGAGTGGGGAATACTGTATAGAAATCTGAAAATAGTGTAAGAAGCCAAATCTATTTGTAGGTGATGATGCACTGTAAGCTACAACACAAAAAACAGCATACCAATAAAGGTGAAGGTTCAGTATATTTAGACGGAAGGTTTTCCTGACCAAGCTTGCTCCAATTTTGTGTTTCTTTTTCTGCTTCAGCTAGTATCTTCCTTTCAAATTCAAAATCAAACTGGAAAGTGCTTCGAGGAATATCACCAATTTGTGGGGACATTTGAGGCTACAATGTGACAATTAAGAGGCAGACAAAATCAAACAAGGAAAAACACTGATAAAATCAAGATACAATGAGACAGACTTGTTATTTATTTGCTGATGAGAATATAGATGCAATCATAGCAAAATCATTAGCGATTTATATTCTAGGAGTAGATCAGGCTAAATGCCCTTGAAATATACAGGCCAGGGTCATAGCTTTATATTGAAACAGGAACGTCAAAACCACTGCCATACAAGCAATAAATAAATCATATAGTGATCCTGGAACTCAAGCCTGTTACAATGCATCACCATGAGTACCCTAATCTTATGAGAACGAGAAAATAGATTTTGATAATCTTAGACGCAAAATGAATCAGCCTACCAAAATGACCAGTTAGAACTCACAGTTGTAATCCATACTATGAGATTTAAAGAACTTTGCCAGTTACTGAAACACTATAAGGCCAGTGAAACCCCCCAAGAAAAAAGTCTTTGTAAAAGATTTTGAGAAAAAAAAAAAAGGGAGAATAAATTGGTCTTGGCTTCTAACTAATATTCCTTTATAGGAAAAGGAGGGTTTGGGGTGGAAATTTGGTTAACAGCAACTTTTTCTATTAGATGGTTGCAGAGTAGCAACTTTGGAGGAACAGTTGAGGATATCACCACTTGAGCAAGCTCAATTTGCTGTGATGCTAATAGATGCAACATGCAAGTATAGATTGGGTGCAAATGGGTGGGACCATAAGTTGGTGTGAGAGTTACTCAATGCAGCCCTATGTTATTGGATGCAAGCGTAGATTCCTCCTTGCTTGCCAACATTTTGGTGCATTATACGTAAAGCAGAGGAAATTCACTGGTCATGTCATGTTTAATTGCAGACTTATTCATTCCTTTGGAAAAAGTTACAAATGAGATTGGGGGAGCTTTCCATTAGATGGCACTATCTTTCGCTGATGGATTGGAATAGGTACATCAAATTTAAACCATTTATCGAACATGTGAGCAGTTAGATATGGGGACTAATAGTGCAAATTAACCATATTATCAAGTTAAGTGAACAACTAGAGACATCATAAATATTTAGGACTTTCAGTACAACATATTTACAACGTTTAATGATATATGTATGTAAGCTGGGAAAATCATACTGGTGGTGTTATTCGATATTCCGGTTTTATAGCAACCCTGATGCCGATTCCAGCTGCAAAAATGGGAAAAATCAAAACACATTAATAAATCGGACACTACATCGATGATTACACATATAATGAATTCATTAACATCTTAAGTCTCAATAATTAAACGGAAGAAATTAATTTTATTTTTATTCAATGAAATGGCCTAAGTTCCCTCGTTAGGCAACTGGGGAGAGCAATTAATAGAATATGGAGAGAGAGATTAGACTTACTGGAGGAAGGAGAGGGGTTCTGATGAAAAGAATGGGGGCGACTGGCGGGGTGAAAGGAGGGGGGTTGTTGACCACCACCACCACCACCGATCTTAGGGTAGAGGGAGGATGAGGGTGGTCCGTACATGGGATGTGCCGATGCCGACGTCGACGTCGTCGACGTCGTTGTTGTTGGCCTGTACGGTGGACCTGCTCTATTCCTGAAATCGTAGTCCATTCCGATTTCGATCTAATTTGAAACAACGAAGAAGAAGCCGCAGCTGGTATCAATCAATTTCTAACACAGAGAGGTTTTGTGTAGGGCAAGTCAAGACAAGACTAGAGGAACTCTTGAAACACAAAAGGAAGGGAAAAAGGAAGACGTAAAAACCCACCGGTTGAACACGTAACGGGCTATTGTAGGTAAAAACAAGCGTGTCCGTTTGTATGGTTAATTGACTTAACCCTGCGCTAATAATAGAATAAATTTCTTAAAATAACTTTTATTTAATATAACCCCTTAAAATTTGATAGAGTCTCTTTTTCATTTAAAATAATTTTTTTTGAACAAAAATACCCCTCTCCTCATTTAGCCCCTACCATCTTTTTCCTCTATGTCTTCTTCTTCCTTATTTCCTAATTTTCTCTCTCTACATTAACATCCGAATACAACTATAAAATTAAATTAAATTCCAATCCTAAAATATTGAAATTGAAATCAAATTCCAAACCCAGTGAATGTTCTCCCATCTCTCTCCTCCTCTCATTAACTCGTCTCTTTCCTCCTCTCATTAACCCGTTTCATCTCAACTAAAATTAAATCAAACCCGCCAAAGATAAAACTAAATTGAAATAAATCATTCAAAATCAAAATTAAATTAAAAGAAACCCACAAATTTTTGTGCATGTGTGTATATATATATTATAGAGAGAGAAAGTTTGTAAAGGGTTTTGATCGAAAAAACCCACAAAGAAACCCACATGCTCCCACATTCAGTAAAGAACGAGAGGAAGGTTTGTAAAGGGTTTTGATCGAAGAAGAAGATGGTGTACCAAACAGAGTTTAATTAACATGTTGAACAGAGCTTAATTCTTCACATACACAAACAGAGCTTAATTAACATCACCAAATCAACCATGTCGATGATACCACACGGATACGGCAATCGCCGAGGGTATTAAACATGATCGGAAGTGGACTATGGGTTTGATTTAATCTAGATCGAAACTCAGATCAAGAGAAAAATTAATTTGAGATTGATGGTGGACTGGTGGTGGTCAGAAGTGGACTGTGGGTCATCGCCGGAGAAGACGAAGCCGCTGAGGTGATTGTGGGTCATAGCCGGAGAAGACAAAGTAGCTGAAGTGACTATGGGTAATTGCCGGAGAGAGAGAGAGAAAGAGATGGGGCTGGCGGCAAGTGTGGAAGATAAGGTTACGGTTTAAATTGAAATGAGGATGAAGAAGAAAAAGAAGAAGATAGGGAGGGAGGGGTATTTTGGTCCAAAAAAATAAAAAATGGATGGAAAGTTAACGGTGTCAGGTTTTAGGGGGTTATGTCTAATAAAAATTTATTTGAGGGATTTTCTTCGCTGAAGTGATTGTGGGTCATAGTCGGAGAAGACAAAGTAGCTGAAATGACTGTGGGTTATCGCCGGAAAGAGATAGAAAGAGATGGGACTGGCAGCAAGTGTGGAAAATAAGGTTAGGGTTCAAATTGAAATGAGGATAAAGAAGAAGAAGATAGGGAGAGGTATTTTGGTCCAAAAAATAAAAAATGAATGGAAAGTTAACGGCGTCAGGTTTTAGGGGGTTATGTCTAATAAAAATTTATTTGAGGGATTTTCTTAAATAAAACTATTAGCGTAGGGGGTTAAGTCAATAAACCCCTATAAATTATAATGGCACACTATCAACTATTTATTAGTGATTTTATCCACTCAATTTTAAATTTGCTCATCTTTACATGCGGATTGAAGGGGCGAATGGAAAGAAAATAATTAATTAGAAGGGGAATGAATGGAAAAGAATGGTAAAGAATGAGTTTAGTTTTATTGTTGTTTAGATACCTGGAAATGGGAAAAAAAAGAATGAAAGTAAATTTTGTTTAGATAAAAAGAAGAAAAGAAAAGAAAAGAAAGGAATGTGATTCGATATATTGTTAACAAATTAAGATTAAATTTGGAATTAGATGAATAATTCATTAAAAACTTTTCCTCTCTCTCTCTATCCTCCTAATATTAGAACAGAGTTGGCCAAGGGGGAGGTAACCTAGGCAAATGCCTAGGGCCCCACTTTGGGAGAGGGCAAAAAAAAATATAATTGAAGGTATCTAATTGTAAGAAATAAAAGTTGAGGGCACTTTGAAAATTAGAATAAAATTAAAATAGGAGAGAGAACCTGAGAGTTAAACTTTCCCTTTTTCTATTTTTTTTTTTCGTGTTCAGTTCACTTCTCCCCTCTTTTACTCTTTTTTTTTCCATTTGCACTTCTCTCCTCCAACTCTCTGTGAGCTCTCTAACTCTCCCAGTGACCAACATCCATGGCTCCTCACCTCCAACCACCGACTACATTAAAATGTATGTTTAATCACAAGAACAGATGGATTATCAAAACATGCAATGATCGTGATGTCGAATTCATGCTAGTGAAACTTAAATACAATTTAATGTATTAATCGTTAGGGAAACATGCATGGTTAATTCTTTATATGTAAAAACTTGAGTCTAATGTATATAATATAAGTTCAACGATTAACCAAAAGAAAATTAGTTTATTATATAGAAATAAGAAATGGCACTAACTAGATCAAATATACATGAGCATAACTAAGACCTGAAAATTAAAAATATGGTTCAGTTTGACATTGTAGTGTAGGTATGCGAAGAACAAGAAAAGCATTGTTTCCATAAATATATATAGTTGAAAATGACAAGCTTTCAAACTTTGTTCATAGTTATCTTAATCTCAGCATTTGCATTTCAGATATGTTTAGTAGAATGAAAGTTTTCAAAGAGTAAGGACTTCAATTGGTGGTCTCAACATTCTTCCTTTCTGGGCAATGGGGATGAAGTTCAGCTCGTGCTCGATAGAATTTCAGGTATACATACATGTCTATCTCCCTATGTGTGTGCGTGTGCCTATGTTTATAACGTATGTGATTATCATCTAATCTAATGCAGAAAAAAACCCAACCCACGCCATTCCTACTCACGCAGTTGAGTCTATTTTTTAAAAAAAATTCGGTAATTGATTGGGTCTATTTTTTTGGAGCTTTTTGGCTTCAAATTATTAAATAATATGATTTTAAGATTGTTTTGTTGAAGGAGAAGACAATGATATGGGGTCTCAATTTTCGTTGATATTAAGTTTCGCTTGGGGCTTCAAAATCTCTAGAGCCGACCTTGTATTGGAAGGAAACAAAATAAATGAATAAAGGTATTGGCATTCCCTTCCATTATATCCATTTCCTCTCCACTTTCTCTCATAAATCTATCCAAACAAATAAAATGTAATCCTTCCTTCTCTTTTCCTTTCATTTCATTCTCATTCACTCAATCCAAAAATTAAATTAAAAGATAGTTGACTTTAATTTATGTATATATAACAAAAATGCTATTATAAGTGTATCTACTTTAAAATTCTTACTATCAAAATTAAATAATTACAAACGTCCTACAACATCCCCATCTTCTTCATTCATCCTTCTTCTTTTTTATTCATCAAAAACCCTAATCCAACTCACTTATATATAAATTATTTAAATGAGATTTGAGTATATGCCTATATGCACACACACTCATATATATATATGCACACACACTCACTTTACATTAAAAAAATCAACTATTAATTAATTATAAAAATAATTCAAGTTCAACGACTATTTATTTCACAACCATTAACAAACTGTTGTAAGTAGGTCTTACTATAATATGTTTAAAAGTCCAATTTTATTATCTTGGAATTATAATATTTTCTCTTGAATCATAGCAAGCTTAATGATATCGGTGAATTCAATTAATTTCTAGACTAGTGGATTTACAAACATGATTTTGTCGAGTACGCAAGCCTAATATATATCTTGGAGTATAAATCTTTTACTTCGTTCTTTTTTTTATATATACTTTTAAATTTCATTTGAAGTCAAATGAAAAGCGGTATGAACTTGCTGATAGTAAAAAAGTGCGTTTACATTTAGAACATGTATATAATCTTTTCATTCTTTTTTGTTTTTGATGAAATGTTGTAGTAGACTTCTATGGAAAAATGGTTCAAATATTTCGTTCAAAATAAGGTTTATTTCTTGGAGTTGGGCTTTTGTCTCTCCTGATCAACATTAAAAAATACATTTAGGGTTTAAGTTTTTAAGGTAACGAAGAGATGGGATATTTTCGGAAGTTTTTAAATTTTAAATAAGGATTTTTAAAACAATTAGAATAGTATTAAAGAACTAAATATTATATTTTTTTATAAGTTTATCATTAACTTAGAGGATAATGTGGATCAACTTAAAATCAAGTCAAATGTGGTTAAACTTACATATTAGGTGGATGGATTCAAAAGGGGATATTAGAAAATGGGGCTTGTCTGAAAAAGTTTTCTACAAAACAACTAAAGAATAATATTTTTGTAAATTAAGGATCTGCATATAACCAAATTCCATAAGGATTGCAACTTTAAGTTTACAATAGATTTTCGAATTGTATTTTTTAGTAGTATCGTGCCAAATTAATTTTATTTTTAGTAGATTGTTATGTCTAAGGGTTTGATTGACAATTCTTTAGAGTTATTTCAACAAATTATAATCTAAAATCCATTTATTAAAAAAACATACATGATATTTTTTTTTGAATTATGTAAACTTTTAGTTTGCACTCCGTGTTTTATAATACATTACTATGTATTTAGGTTTATTTGTCGTTACTTTAGAATTAAATAAGAATACACTTGTTAAAAAATATAATATACTTGTTAAAAAATATATATAAACACATTATGTAAAACAAATTTACATTAAATTTTTTGGATTGTAAAGTTAAGTTTGCACAAAACACAATTTTGTATAAAGTTCGATTTGCAACACAATTTCGATCAAAACCCTCATTTTAAAACATCATTTAATTCTTGAAATTAGCCGAACTCGATGTTATTAATTTATAGCATTTTAATTTACATTTTGTTTATCTTGATTAGATTCCTTGGGTAACACCAAATTTCTTTACAAAATTATGATTTTTTTTCCTTTAAAATTTGGTTACGAAACATTAATTAAAGTTTACAAGTTTCACTGCAAACTTGAAGTGAAATTTACAAGTTTTACTACAAATTTTAAAGTAATTTTTTTTTAAAATTTCACTGTAGATTTGCAAGAAAAATTTACAAAATTTACAACTTACAAAAAAGAAAATAAAAATATTTTAGAATTTAAAAGTTCACTACAAGTTTTTCAAAAATATTTTAGTGAAACATACAAATTTAAAAGCAAAGATATGAATTGCAGTAAAAATTATGAGTTTAACTGCAAAATACGAATATAAGAAAAATAGTGTAGTCAATTATTTTCTAATTTGTATTTCTGTATATCTCAATTGTAAATTTTTAAATATTCTAAAAAAGATTTGTTTGTAGTATTATAGTTAAGTATATATATATACATATATTAAATATGGGTTTAATAAATGTTTTCTTATTGGATTTCAAATTTTGAAAATTGAAAATAATGTTAAATGGGCATTTTTGTCCATAATAATTTAAACTTGACAAGAAAGGAGTTTTGATTAAAAATGTTTATATCAGGTCATTTTCATTTAAATCTATTCATACTAAAGATTTATCACCAAATGACCCATGAAAGAAATTAGATGAAGTGTTCCTATATATATATATAAAATAAAATAAAGTGTTTATATTCGTACCTTTTAACATGCAACATACACACATCCAAGTTTACCCTGGTGGTTAAGAGTGTATTATTTATAAGGGGCGTCCTTCTCTTCCCTCAAAACTATCTAAATATATCATCTCTTATATCCAAAAAATAAATAAATTGGATATTAGAAAATAGCTGAAAAAAACCCAGTGAATAATATGTTTGTGAATTAAATAACTATATTTGATCAAATTCTAAAATGAGTGTAATATTAACTTTACATTATATTTTTGAATTGTAATATTTTATACTACTATGCAAAATTAAGTTTGCAGTACATGTTTTTTTTAGCATATTGTTATGTCTAAGTTTTAATTGACAATGCTTTATAGTTATTTTAACAAGTTACAAACCATTTATTAATAATACACATATGATAATTTTTTTGAGTTATGCAAAGTTAAGTTTACACTTTTTTGTTTTTTATACATTACTATGTATTGGAGTTTATTTAACGTTACTTTATAGTTTATCTGAGTGACATATAAAAATATACTTATTAAAAAATATAAACATATCATGCAAAACAAACTTTTTGGATTGCAAAGTTAACTTTGCACAAAACACAATTTTGGTTAAAACCCTTATTTTAAAATACAATTGATAAATAAGCTCTTATTTTAGAAAAATATTATAAAACATGCCTTTATTTTAAAAAAAAATTATTTCCTATATTTTTTGTGAAAAACATTGTCACACAAGATCTTTTACATCATTTAAAAAAAAATATTTAGTGATGTTTTTTTATATATTTTATTCATGTTTGTAATAGATTTTAGAGTGCCGGAGCATTTCTAGTTGTGGTGCATATTTTTATTTTATATAAAATACAAACCAGTTTACGTTTTCATATAAACATTCTCTCTCTTCAATTTTTTTTTAATAAAATTTAAAATTGTAATAACTTTTAATACACAATATAGATTTTATTCAAAATTATATATTTGATATCTACTTATCAAGACTTACAAAACAAAATCCACCGTGATTCTAAAATTATGTATAAAACAACTCAAGAATAATTAGATAAAATGATATCTCATATGTGTTGATATCTTATTGATTCTGTTAAATTTTACACAAGATTTTACAAAGGCATTGTTAAAACGTGTTTTTCTAAGAATTAATTAAAACATATGATTTAAAAATACGATTGATGTTGCTCTTAGACATTTTGAGTTTCAATTGCCTTACCATATTTAATTACTACTATATTTGCTTACTTTTTTTCGGTTCTTTTAGTCTACGGTAATTTTAAATATTCAACGTTAATGGTATTAATTTTTACCCACGGCACTTAGTTATCGTCAAATAAATTTGTATTTATAATATATATTTAGATTTTTTTGAAACAAAAGTAAACTATATATATATATATATTTTAAATAAAAATAATTATGTATATGTTAATATGCATGTATATTTAGACCCTAAGAATAATGATGTAAAAAAGAGATAAGAACCCCACGAAGACATAGGCTAAATATCAAATTGGATTAGTGTCAACGCAACTGAGCTAAAACTTTCATTCCACACAAAATTTCAATGTTAACATTCAAAAGTTAAAAAGCCAACCATAGTCTTATAGGCAAGTAAGTTAAAGAAAAAAAAAAGTTCATAAGTTGGATCCATATAAAAAGTGAGTTTTTCTATTTTATTTTATTTTTTTGACAGAGCAAAATAGAAATAGCACTAAATTAAAGAGAAATTAGGCTGAGAACAGAAGTCCCAAGTTTCTGAACCAACAATAGAAACAAGAGACCAGATACCATCCAAAATCAAATCAACATCCATAAATGTACCACCCTCGAAGTTCAATAAATTAACCGTGATAGCGTAAAAATTAAAAGATAGCCTTTCCCTCAGCCAGCTTTATATCAACACAATCCTGTACCTTTGGTTAGTAGGGTAGTAAGAAACTGCAAATTTAAGAGTATGATAAGTATGATATTTGTTATATTTATTTGAGTAGTGAAATAGTGGTGTAATAAAAAAGAAATTTAAAAATAGATATTGTGTGATATTTTAAGAGTGAAAGTATAGAGAGAGTGTAAAGGATGAGATATACTATATAGTGGGAAAAAAAAGAAAAAAAAAGAGGAAAGAGAAGCCATCTCACTCTTAAGTAGGGGTGGAATCAGTTCGGTAA
Source organism: Lonicera japonica (assembly GCA_021464415.1). NCBI lineage: Eukaryota > Viridiplantae > Streptophyta > Magnoliopsida > Dipsacales > Caprifoliaceae > Lonicera > Lonicera japonica. Next base: position 90,313,958 of record CM038463.1, on the reverse strand, counting down.
CCGAATCGAATACTATAATACCGAACCAAACATAATATTTCGATATTATTAAATCTTAAACCGATTTCGAACTGAAATAAAATCGGTAACCAAAAAATCGGTATGGTATTAACTTAAATTTGGTTTTACCAAAATTCTGCAAAACACAAAAGAAAAACATGTTCTTCAGTCCTTCAAATAGTCAAATACAAGCGCAAAAATCAATTAATAACTCTAAACTCTAAAGCAACACATCACTTCAAATATATGCACCAAAATCCAAAAAATTACATCTTTAAAGTCCAAAGTTCCAAATCAAACTACCAAAGTACCAAGTTTTCTATGACTATATAATATATATGCATTATCAAATCACCAAAAATACCCAAAATGTGCAGCCATACAACACTGCAGTACAATACACACCACACAGCCCAAAGTCTAAAGTTCTTCATTTCTACCAAATTACCAAATTATCTATAACTATATAATATATATCCATTATCAAACACTACACCAAAACTCGCTAACTGGCATGGTTCTACTCTGTGCCTGACCACCTTTGGCACGGTTTTGAGCCGTGCCAAATACGGCAGTACCAATTTATTTAGCACGGCTTCACACTGTGCTTAATTCGTACATTTTTTTTGTCAAAGGGTACCAATTTCACCAAATTTGATACTACTATAGCACGGATACTTACCGTGCCAATGTTAGGACACGTGTCATTTCGATGACTTTCCACGTGTCATCATACCAAAGATATTATGATATCATTGGTGGCACTGCGTAAGCACCCTTTTGGAACGGTTTTGGCACATTGTTGGCATGGTGATAATCAGTCCCAAATCATTTAAATTTAATAAAAAAAAATTATTTGCATAATTCACCATTTTACCTAAATTTTACATGCAGCAGAACTTGAAAAATAACCATTATTCCACATACAAATGAATGTATGCTTTTTGTAATAAGAATGCTAATTCACCAACCTAAGAAGTTTTATTATCACAAAATCTAAATATGGTACCCAAAGTTATTCACAATTAATATTTGATCACAAAGTTTGAATACACAATAGACTACTTTCATTGTCTTTCAAATATTCTTTTCCACCTTACGAAGTTGTAACCCCCAAAATACTCGACTCCTCTTTGTAACCTGGGTATTCATAAGAAAACAAAAAATTATTAGAGGGGGTCACAAAATACAACTCCAAAACAGAAAATTATAAAAGCTAACATGAAACTAAGGGAGTTGGACGAGCATATAATTAAACACATAACACAGTAATTTTTCTTTTAGGTGTAAAAGTTGGATGCTAAATAAAGATTTTAATAACATGAGGCAGCTAATTCGTATGCACCAAACAAATTAACTACTGCAAAATTCAAATAGTAGGCTAAGCACATGGTACCCAAAAGGAACATATATGATATGACGCCAATTGATTACCATTAGTGTCTTATTCCATAGCAATCCCACAAACTTTCCAATAACAACTTTTAGGAATTAATCCTCACAACATACATCATGTTAGGAGACAAGGAAGCCACGAGATGGAATAAATTGTATTCTTGATCACTAATTTGTTGAAATTAGTGCTCTTAAAAAGTATCAAAGTAATTTAAATTGTCCTAAATATTAAAGCAAAGAGTTAAAAGAGGTTCAAAAGTGCGTGTGTTGACATACCAAGTCATGAAACTTACAAAGTCTATTTAGATAGTGAATCATGTACAATTAATTACATTATGGTACTGATAGGAAAAGAAACCAGTTGCTTACTTTCGATTGCGGGGAAAAATTTGTCCTGGGGACCTTATATTTGTATTTCGGATCTGATAAGAAAATTAGAAAAAAAAAAGAGTTAGAACATTTCAAATTACCAAATAAGATGCCAGAATAAATAGGTCCCTAAAAATTATGAGTTCACCCAACTTGATCTTTCAAAATACAAAACAACTACTTTTTGTGATATTCTGCTTCAACATTAAATCAACATTCACGTAATAATTAACAACTTAATAAATATTATTGACCAAAAGATGCTAATGTCATTTTTAAGTTTTAATATTTCTAATATTTCGTAGACAAATTATATGTTTTGCAAATTTACCTTTACAGAAATTGATGAAGATATTAATGGATCTGTACTCAGAGGTCAAGGATGACTCCACCATTCTCTGCCTGTGTTACAAGTACATGAAGCAAACACCTCAGCTGGTTCAAGCATGAATGTTCAATTGAAGAAACCAGACTAGTTAAAAATACAAATTCACCTTGTTAAACATTGAATATCAATCAATATCTAGTTTAATTGAAATCTAAAATATCATGTCACCACTAGACAAGCATGTCAAATTGTCAAAACTAAGTTCACAATGGGAGATCTAGTTCTTTAACGAAATGTAATGAGATTGACGAAGCTAACCAATCAAAGACAAAGAAAGAAACACACACACACACAAAATAGGGAAAAGAAAAAAAAAAAGAAACTAATATGACCAAACACTAGCAGTTCTAGTTTATTTAGCTATCAAAGGTCTTTAGTATTTGGTGTAAAAAACCTCATATTAGCATTCTATACTTTGGTGCTTTATAAGCTTTAAAGGAACTGTAAAGAATGAACGAAAAATTAAAGGACTATAAAACCCATAAAGACAAAATAAGGATGGTCAATCAATAATAAATATAAAATATTTTCTTCCCTTTTTCCCTTTTTCAAAAGGTAGTTAGAATTTATTTTCTTATCTAAGTTAAAATAATCTCAAACAATATAATCAAGCATTTGAAGATAATATACATGCAGGTGAGCAAAACGAAGGGCCATGCAAAAGCTACAACCTATCAAGCAAGCATCTGAAAATTCTAGAACTAAGGAACTCAATTCAACTCTATATTTTAAAAGAGTTCTAGTATCCATATGTAATATTGATGCCTCTAGACAAAAAAAAATTGTATTAAAATGAATCATTGAGGACTTTCGAAGACATTCCCAGTAACACATGATTTCAATAATTTGATACACATTAGTTAACGTTGATTAAAACTATGAACCTAAAATCTAACTCAGGTAGAATGTCAAGTGCGTAAAATTATGTAGTCTGCAGTGTGAAGATCTTAAGAATTCAAGATATTAAATGAACTTCCATTGCAGTCTCATTTGCAATTTGCAATACACAAGTGTTGTTGTGAAATTTAAATTCATCATATATAAGGAATGTCTACTTCAAATGTAGCCAACTACTTGAGCCTAAGACTCATTAGTTTTGGTCCAGTTTTGTGGCATACAAATATCAATAATGTACAATGCATTCACTTAACAAGAAATAAATATGACTGGCAAAGAGCATATAATCCTATAATTGATATACAATTCACAATATCTCCTCACATATTATTGACTATAGAGAAATCAAAACAAAACAGTAAAGGTGACTATGAAATAATTGGTCTTCAAACATATAGAGAATTGATCAATACAAAACCAAAAATACCATCGAAAGTTAAACTGAAAACAATTAGAACAATAAATTAGTTTTAAGATAGGAGCTGAGTAATTACAATATTAATATTGCTAAGGAAATCCAAGTTTCAGCTACTATCTACCAACAATGGAGTCATAACACCTACCTAAACAAATGAAACTAAACCTAATAATCTAATATAACAGAACAAATACACATGTGGTTAAATGTACCAACTAAATCCTAAAAAATCAGAGATAGTAGAACTAACCTGACTGAGCCGAATATGTGAGAGCTGCTGGTCGCCGTAGGAGAGGATAGTGTAATGGAAGCCCTAAATTAAACCAATCAAAAGCTGCAATGGAAGCACAAAATCGAACCAACAAATATATAAGAAACTAATTGAAATGAAAAAAATCCCTAAGCTATGGAGATGCATGAAATCAAACCAACAATATACAATTGAGAAACAAATAGAAAAAGAAAAAACCCTAAATTAAACCCTAGAATCTTACCTTAGATGGAAATGAGAGAGTTGGATTCATTAGAGTAGGGGTCGCGAGTGGGTGGTGGAGTGGTGATGGGTTGCGCGGGTGTGGAGGAAGCCGACGGAGAAGGAAGAGTCGAGAGCAAGAAGGAGAGAGAGAATGGTACAAAAATGACCATAGCCCTATTAAATCACGCACGCATAGATCTGTACTCTGTCTATCCAACTGAAAATCAAACTCTAATCACGCACGCATATGAAAACCCCACTAGGTGTTCATGTATATATGTATGTATGTATGTATGTATATATAAGGTAGATCTGTACTCTGTAGGTGCATATATGTATGTCTATATATATAAAGAATATGTATGTATATATATAAGGAATTAGGAGAAGAAGAGAGAGTGGTTACCAGATTAGACGGTGGTGGACATGTTGCCAGTGGTGGAGCGGTCGATGGTGCCGTGGACGGTGGACCCATGGTGCAGAGAAGGGAGAGTGGGAGAGTGAAGATGAGAGAGGGGAGAGCGAAGACGAAGATGAGAGAAAGAGGGGCAGCTTTGCAAAGTTAGAACATGGGAGGCGTGGGTTATTATGTTTAGGTTAGACAAAAATATAAAATAAGTACACATATTTAAAATATAAATATATAAATTTTTCGATCCGATTCGGGTTTTGGATAACATTTTTGAGTCAGACCGAATAGTAATGGTCCATGAAATTTTGGATTGGACTGAACCGTTGTATTTATAAAACTCAAAAAAAATTTATATATTTCAGTTCAGTTCGAGTCGATTTCTACACATCCTTAGTTCAATCTACTAATTTATGATAAAAATCAATAAATTATATTATCAATATCTAATACCAATGCATTTGAGGTTAAAAAAAGATCTATTATAGGAATGTTGGCGAGAGATTTCTTGTAAAATTATTTCATATATTTTTAAAGAAAAGTTAGAACGTTTTCTGATCATCTCACCCATTTTTATATTTAATTTTTTTATTAAATTTGGTGAAGGATACTCGTAATATAAACCATCTCTATATAATCTTATGAAAAAATTCATCCAATTATCCTTCCAAATGATTATCCCTTTTAGGTTATAAATATCGATTATTGTTGTACGTAACGTTTTTTTTTTGGCCAAATTAGTAAAATATAATTTTGTAATTTTAACTATCTACTAAACTGTAATTGACATCTTTTCTTTGTGCTCAAATCCTAACAATACCAGATGTTTGTGTATTGTTAGACATGTTAACCATTCTTAAGTTTATAAGTTCAATACTAGTCGTAAGTAATTATACGTGTGTAATAAGTTCAATACTAGGAGGAGAGGGGTTGGCCCAGTGGTAGGTAACCTCCACCCTTGCCTTGAGGTCAAGGGTTCGACTCATGGGGTGGGAGGGGAGGGTTTTTCTTTATTTGTAGGATTAAGGGAGAGACTTAGACCTCCCTTAATTTTTTTTTTAAAAAAGAAAAAAGTTCAATACTAGTGACACGCTCAACATACATGTAATATGATTCTTAATAATTACTTACATTAAAAAGATGCATTTGGTCCGGTGGTAAATGAATGTGTTCTTTGTATCCCCCAATTAACATCATTTTGTAGTAATTTCCAACGGTAGAGTAATATTATAGATTATCACAAAGAGTACACCATGTGTTGGTACCAAGATTATAATTATGTATTTAAACGCTAAAAATATAAAATAATTTTATTTTAGTTACATCGGTGACTTGAACTTCTGACCCTTTGCCCTTCCCTCCTAATCCCTATGTGACTAAGTACTACTATTTTGCTATAAATTAAAGCTACATGCAACATAGAATTGCTTTAGTTATCAATTTCAATTATATATATAAGCTAAAAAGTTATCGTGTCGTAGTATAACTAGTTTTAAATTTAATTTTTGTATAATAATTAGTATTATAAATTAACTATTAAAAAATTTATTGTTACAAATTTTAAAAATATCCATGACATACTTTGTTCCTTTTAAAAAAATAATAGTATAATCATTAAGTTATTGAATATTAATTATCAAAAGGTTTAACTCTACAAGTTTTCAAAATAAATTTAGTAAATTTTTAAAAAATATATAAATAATAAAATTTATAAGATTATACGTCATAAGAGTCAAAATGGGATTCAATGATTAGAGTATCTCCAATGGTCTAACAAAAATAGTAATTATAATCAATTTTAACAATGTTAGCAAAAAATCCTACCCCAATTGCATAATCAAATTTTAGCAACATTTTAACTAATAAACAAATATTCTCCCTTTATAATCAAAGTTAACAACCTTCTTCAGTAGTCAAAATGAGGGACTTACTAATTCTTTTGGGTAAAAGAGGATCTTTTCAAATTTAAATAATCTTTCCCTCATTTTTTTGATCAAAATTTTAAATTGATTAATTTGTAGTCAATTAATATAATGGGCCTCACAAATTTGGTTATTAAGAAAAAATAACTATTAGAGTGCTCTACATTGTTAACTTTAACAATTTACTAAATTAATAACCAAAACCATTTTGATTATTCAAATTTGCTTATGCTATTGGGGATGCTCTTACACGTAACTTTCATTCAAATTTTTTAAAAAAAATCATAAATGTAAAAAGTAAAAAAAAAAAATAAATATTTCATTATGATTTTTCCTTTAAAAAAAAAGTTGGACCAAATTTAACTTTTTTTCAAAAAGTTTGGGAAATTATTGGGGGGAAGCTTAAAACTATTCAAACTTTTCTTTTCAAGTGGGCGGGACATTTGGTCAAAGGGCTAAAAAGAAGATATGAAGATCGGTACGGTTTTGCCACTGTCACGAGCACTACCAAATAAGTCAAGGCTTCAAACCGTGCCAAACACGTGTCAAGGCTTACCAAAATTTGGCACGGCTTATGACCGTGCCAAATGGACGTGCCAGTTAGCGAAATATGGTGTAGTGAAATCACCAAAAATAACCAAAATGACCAGCCATAATACAGCACCATCAGTATAGCAATACAACCCACATTACAAAACTTCTTCATCTTCTTACTTCATTGCACACAACAGTATAATATAGTCCAACACTCCCATAGCATATTGATCTGCATTTGAAAAATTGAAAGTGGAAAGTGAATAAGAGTATGACTTGACATGTAAATGGCTAAAATATATTATAAAGAACCAATAATAGAGGCAAAGGAGGAGCACAAATTGTAATTTAATGGCAATTGCTTTTTCATATTTTATAATTTATATGCAATTCAAAGATAACAAATAACAATACTAATTAGTAATAAACACCTATAAGGCTATTAGGCTATATATACTGATATATATATATATATATACCATTCTTTCTCGCCATTTTGAAGGAGGCATATCTTCAAATGTAAACACCTGGGATTCTAACCATTGGCTCATCGGGCTGCTGTTGTTGCTGTTGTGGAGGCACATTTTGGGCTGAATATATTTCTTCAAAAGAAGTAAACAAGTCTTCAGTTGTTGGGTTAACATGGGGAAGAACAACCGGCGCTTCTCGATCTTCAGATAACTTTTTCAAAAATGAGGAGATATGATTACTGGGCTCATTTTCGTGGATGTTCAGAAAAAGAGTATCTAAAGGTTTTGAAGAGGCCATGAATGTCAGATCTGGGGGTCTAGACAACATTGGAGAAGGAGGGATGGAGGCTAAAGGTCTAGTTGATGAGCTTAGGCTTCTAATTTTCAATGTGGGAGAGGGGACATGATGTCTGGGATTCCAAGAGGTTGCTAGCTTTTAGTAGCTCATAGGAGCTTTTTGCTTGTAAGGGAAGCGAAAATAGCACTAAACTCGAGAAAAGTGAAGAAAAGTATTGTACACACGATATATTAAGGTCCCATAATCTTCTAAGTTAATTGTGCGCAATCTCCAACTCACTTTAAGGTTTAATTGCTTCAATCGGACGCGAATATAGGGTTTACTTGCTTTAATCTAGGATTCCTATTTCTCTCTCTCTCTCTCTCTATATCGAATTATGGTTTGATTTAGGTTTTGAGATGTAATGCGGGTGTTTATTGGTTTAGGCGGGAGTTAGCATAGTATTTTTACTGTTTTGCCCCTCATGTGCCTTGCACATGACTAATTCCGTTAGCCTATTAGACGATCCGTCTAGAAATTGGAGAAAGTGAGATGCGGGTGAAACTTTATGTATCAACTTATACATTTTTAAACTTCATGGACCAAAGTGAGATAAGAGGTAAACTTTAGGGGTGATTTTCGTAAATAACTTATTGTAAAACAAGGATTATTCTAAAATATTGAAATAGAGAAAATTGTATGTTTTAAATCAAATATGAGAATAGGTCTTATCTATTCGGGTTCGTGTCATTATTATCCTATTTCATTGTTGTCATTTTCATCCACGTCGGATCCACGTAAGCCTTGGTTAATAGCTTTCGAATGAAAGTTGAAAAAGATTTAAATTTGCATAACAAAAGAAACTTCATGATTAATATTGTTAAAATTGAAACATCATGATTAAAGTTGTAGAATATTCCAAACTTCAGGGCTAAATTTGTCAATTTATTTGTCTACATAAGCTTATGTTAAGAGCTTTCAAACGGAAGTTGACGAAAGGTGAAATTCCATAATTAAAGGAACTTTAGGGTTGATATTGTTAAAATTGAAACATGATGATTAAAGTTGCAACAGACCCTAAACTTCGGGGTCAAATTTGTTAATTCCCATGTCCTGTATCAAGTCGCTAACTCATCTTCATCCTTCAAGCAGGAGGTCTCCGTTGGAGAATCAAAGTCTAGTTAGTTTTGAATTCTTCTAAATTTGGAATGTAGTAACTGTAAGTATTGCCTCAATCCCCCCCCATCCAGGAGCAGAGCCAGGTGGGGCTCCTGGTCCCCACCTGGACTTTTGACAATGTTTGTGAGAGTATGTGTGTTTTTGTGCAGATAAGGCGAAGATCAGGTGGTGTTTGTGCAATTGGATTTGTTTGATGGGCGAGAGTGTTTGTGCATGAAACTGTGTAAGTAGGGGTTCCAGGTCTTGTAATTAAATGCAGGCCCGGTATATTACTAAAAGGTAGGCAGGGTATTTTTTTTTTGTTTACTCTTTCTTCTTCTGTCCATTTTCTCTTAGCCTCTTAGTCATATTTACTTCTTATATTGTTAAATTCTTGTGCTATTGGTTTAACCCACCTAAACGAAATTTCAGGCTCCCGCCACTGCCCCATACTTCTATCAACTCTTACTCCAATTGATTTTGAAGGTCAGTAGTCTCGATCCATGTTCGTGAAAATCAACTTCTCAGTCGCACAAACGCCCCCCTTCAATACGCGGCACGGTTGATGACTGCCATTACAAAGCCCTTTCGTCATACTCGCCAGTTCTCACTCTCAACTGCCCATCAACTACAAACCCAAGTTTCTTCCACCGAGTACTGCAAATTGCCCCACCACTATACAATCTTCACTGAAGATTTGTGTGGCCACATCTTGGATAAACACCCAGGAGATATCAGAATATTAGAAAAAGTCCATTCTAAAATCGTCCTAGATCAAAATCTTTGCTCAAACCCTTCCCTTGGCATCAAGTTGATGAGATCTTATGCAGCCTGCGGCAAACCCAGAGTCGCTCGCCACATATTCGACGAAATTCCTGATACGGATAAAAATGTAGTCTTTTTCAATGTGATGATCAGAAGTTATGCAAACAACCATTTATACCCTGAAGCTCTTCTTGTATACAAAAATATGTCTACCTATAACGTTAACCCTGATCATTATACTTTCCCTTGTGTTTTAAAAGCCTGTTCTGCTTCTGTTGATTTGTGGGTTGGGTTGCAGATTCATGCTTCAGTGGCAAAAATGGGTCTTACTTCGCAACTCTTTATAGCTAATGGTTTGGTTGCCATGTATGGGAAATGTGGTTTCCTAGTGGAAGCTCGAAGGGTTCTTGATGAAATGCCCTTTAGAGATGTGGTTTCTTGGAATTCAATGGTAGCCGGGTATGCACAAAATGGACGGTTCCATGATGCTTTGGTGGTTTGCAGGAATATGCAATCTTTTAACGTAAAACCCAATGCTGGGACAATGGCTAGCCTTTTGCCAGCTGTAAGTAATACATCTTCGGAAAATGTTATGTTTGTTAAGGACATGTTCACAAACAGTAGAGAGAGTTTGGTTTCATGGAATGTGATGATAGCAGTGTATGTGAAGAATTCTATGCCCACAGAGGCAGTTGAAATTTATTTGCAAATGGAATCTTCTGGTATAGACCCAGATGCAGTCACTGTTTCTAGTGTCCTCCCAGCTTGTGGGGATCTTTCAGCCCTGTTTCTTGGAAGGAGGATTCATGAATATGTTGAAAAGAAGAGGCTTCGACCAAATTTGTCATTAGAGAATGCCTTAGTTGATATGTATGCCAAGTGTGGATGTTTACAAGATGCGAGAGAAGTGTTCAATAAAATGCAATGCCGAGATGTTGTGTCATGGACATCAATGATTTCGGCTTATGGTATGAGTGGGCAAGGTGGCAATGCTGTCTCACTCTTTTCCAGTATGCTTGATTCAGGTCTCACACCTGATTCAATTGCCTTCGTTTCGGTTCTCTCAGCTTGCAGTCATGCAGGATTATTAGACAAAGGACAACACTATTTCAAATTGATGACCGAGGGATATAGGATACTTCCAAGGTTAGAACATTTTGCTTGCATGGTTGATCTACTAGGTCGTGCTGGGCAAGTAGATGAGGCCTACAAGATTGTCAAGCAAATGCCAATCAAACCTAATGAAAGAGTTTGGGGGGCTCTGTTGAGTGCTTGCCGGGTTTATTCTAACATAGATATTGGTGTTATAGCTGCAGACCATCTTTTTCAATTGGCTCCCAAAGAGGCTGGTTATTATGTCTTGTTATCAAATATTTATGCAAAGGCTGGTAGATGGAAAGCCGTAACAAACATTCGATCAATCATGAAGGGCAGAGGTATCCAGAAAATTCCTGGTATTAGCAATGTTGAGCTCAATAATAGGGTCCATCACTTCCTTGCTGGCGACCAATTGCATCCGCAGTCCAAGGAGATATATGAAGAGTTAAATATATTAATAGGGAAGATGAAAGAGATGGGTTATGTCCCTGAGACAGACACTGCCCTTCATGACGTGGAAGAGGAAGATAAGGAAAATCATCTAGCAGTTCATAGTGAGAAGTTGGCCATTGCCTTTGTAATTATAAACACGGAACCTGGGGCACCAATCAGGATTACCAAGAATCTACGTGTTTGTGGAGATTGCCACATTGCTGCGAAGCTCATCTCAAAGATTGCAGAACGTGAAATCGTAGTAAGGGATACAAATCGTTTTCATCATTTCCAGAACGGCGTTTGTTCATGTGGTGATTATTGGTGAATCTATAGAGTGGAATAGAGAAAAAGAAGCTTGACAACTCCTTGCAATACACCACTACTGTTTCATATCATAAGTTCTTCAAAGTTAGAGAGGTATTCTTAGACTTAAAGGACAAGGTGAGCTTTCCCTTATGCTTCCAACTTTTGTATAGAGATTTTAGTCACATATTGTTATGGTCCATGTGTGTGAAGTTTGACATGGATCATGAGCTAGACAACTGGTTTCACTCCCATTATTTTGATAGTGTGGACTTGTTAAAATACTTCATTTTCTGCGAATTGACACATTATTTATGTTCTATGACGAATTAGCAATGTGCTGACTCTCAAATATACAAACGTGTATCTTATTGTTTGATTATGCACCTTGATTTAGATTAATATTGTGTCCTTTACCTTTCACAGTGGGATGCACTTTAAAAGAAGCCAATTGTCGTTCTCTATGGAGATGGTCAATGGTTGCTATTTGGCTTTCGTACCCCATGGTAGTTCAATCAACTCAGTTCCGTGGTAAGTGATCTAATTGCCTTTGTCTTTTATTAATTCAAACAAATTATCTGGTAATATATTTAGACAAAGTATCAATTTATTTCCTATTGTTGGCGCATCATGTTTTAATTCTCTCTCTAGCAATGAAATTTCTGATTTTGTTTGTCTTCTATAACCAGCTTCAAAGATCATGGAATTGGTTGGCTTTGATACACTGGATGGTTTGTGTACTGATATCTTTCCTTTCAGGTAGACTAATTACACAAACGGGTTAATATACAAATTACTTTATCTGATTATTATCTGTCCCAGATAAATGAAAGTAGAACATGCATATAATCTCATACTTTTCGACAAAGTGTGTATTTTCTTGTGTGTTATGATCAAATTCATTTTTTGCCTCTTAGACTATTTATTTTTGGGAACCAGCTCTGAGGTGTCCATAACCCAGAAAACAAATATCCCACAAGTTTTTGTATGCGTCGACATAATTATGGTTTTGAATTGATTGACAAGTTTTGATTTTGTTGGTTCGCCTGGGATACTTCATTAGGGTAAAACATACATCTCTTTGACAATTGGAATATATATTTTTTTCTTCAATCTCAGCAGAAAGGATATAGCCTCTGATATTGAAGCACAGAAGAAAACTGAGTAGAGGGCATTGAATCATATTTATGATGTTCATTGTTCTTCTTCTGTCGTGTATCAAATGATCATATTGTTTGTTGTAAATTAGAAACTTCTTTTGACAACAGATTTAAGGACTGTTACTGGGTATTGGCGAGCGTGTCGTTGCTCAGACAAATCTCCGGTGAGTTCTTAGGAGTTAGAACTTGAATCCAAGGGCGAGGATTTGGTCATTTGTGTACTTAGAGGTGATTTATAAAAATATGAATTCGGTTAATGATTGTTCTATATTGATTTGAATGAACGAGATACAAGAGAAACCCTAGATATATAGGGTTAATTACTAGATAAAGAAGGAAAGGAATAAATCATAATAAAGCCTAGATATTTGATATAAGTCAACTATATCAACATGGAAATTAGATATATATGACAATTATACAGTCCAACAATATATGGAAACTAAATATCCCGCGTTTTTGCGTACCGGTATGACCACTAAGGCTAATACCAGTACACATTCTCGTTTGAATCTTCTGGTTATGCGCGTACCGGTAGGGCCTAATACTGGCCAATATCGATACGCAACCCATCAATCAACACTCCCCCAAAAGTTGGAGCATAGATATCAATCATGCCCAACTTGTTGATTACGTCATGGAAAACTCTTCTCCTTTGTGAGCACATCGGTCAATTGATTTTCGGATTTTACGAATGGAAAATGTATCATCTTCTGATCGAGATTGTCTTTGATGAAGTGGCGATCAACCTCAAAGTGCTTTGTTGGTCATGTTGTATTGAGTTACGTGCAATTTTAATGGCAGCCTTATCACAATGGAGACTCATAGATCTTTTAACATGCTCGTAATACACAGCAACTCACATAGACCTTCTGTTTGTTTGATTACATGCCTAGTCCGAGTTCGTGTATCATTCAATGCTAGAAACATTATTCTTTGAGAACAACAATCCCTTTCCCAGGGAACATTTTAGGTACCTCAAGATTTCATATATTGCGTTTATATGCTCTTCATTAAGAGAATGCATAAACTAACTTATAACGCTCATTACATAAGCTATATCTGGCCCTTTATGAGATAACGCTGATACCTACCTTTGTCGGTTGTAATTTAATCTTCGAAAACTCCAAGCTTGTGATTCATTTTTATGGGTGTCTCCATTAGTTTGCAAGCAAGCATTCCGATTTCATTTAAAAGATTTATAACATATTTTTGTCCGAAAAAAGAAATAAAGTCTTTCGATCTAGGAACCTAAATTCCTTAGAAATATTTCAATGTCCAAGATCTTTCATTTCAAATTTGGTAGCCAAATACTCTTGTAACACCTTCATTTCGCCTAGGTCATCCCCCGTCAAGACCATATCACCAACTTACACAATCAAGGTAGTTATCTTCCCTTATTTTTGTTTTTAACCGAATGCCTTCGTTGTAGAATTGAGTTTTCCAAACCAAGCCCCAGGGGATTGTTTCGACCCATATAGCATTATTCAATTTGCAAACTTCATTGCTACGTGAATGGTTGTGTTTAACTTCGGGTGGCACCTCCATATAGACATCTTCTTCTAAATTTCCATTGATACAAGCATTTTTAACATCAAATTGTTGCAGAGGCTTTTCTCAATTAGCAACAATTGGTATAAGGATGTGTACTGTGTTGATTTTGGCTACTAGTGCAAAAGTTTATTTATAGTCAACCCCATATTTTTGCTTGTACCCTTTTGCGACTAGCTTTGCTTTATACGTGTCAATATTACCATCCGTTTTGAGTTTTACTGCGTACACCCATTGATAACCAATTGCCTTCTTTCCTTTGTGTAACAGGACGAGTTCCCATGTGTCATTCTTTTGTAAAACCTCCATCTCCTCATTCATAGCCTTTTTTCATTTCGGGTCTGATAATGCATTATGTACATTACTAGGAATAAATACAGTAGATAATTGATTAAGGGTATATTCTTTTGGCGTGATTTTAAGCCGTGATTTGATAAATCACGTGATTTAGATAATTTAAGACTGTTCTTTTAGAATAAATCACGATATTTTAAAATGCCGTAGATTAGTGAATTTCAGAATCCTGTTAAAAGGTTGCTCAAGATAACACGGTATTTAGTATTGTCATCTTTTACACGCTTTTCTTATTTATCAAATATTTATCCTACAAAAGTTTGAATTTGATTTATTTAAAGTTATACCTTTATTTAGAATTCTATAATATAAATATTTGATTAGAATTCTATAATATAAATATTCGATTATTTATTTGAGAAAAAAAAATAATTTGAAATATTACAAAGAATTTTAATTTGAGAGAAAGGGAGTAATGAATTTATAAAATTTTGAACTATTCAGGTTCATAAAAAAGTCTCAAACATAACTAGTTAAACTCATTATATATAGTATGTCAAATCTTTGGATATGATTATGGCAAGTGGCATGTATTTGATTATATTCTAAAATGTTCTAGTATGTTATCCACGATTCTTCTTTGTTCTTAAATGTTTTGTTTTGTTTACATATTCATGACTAAATTATTTTAGTTAATTTTTAGCTTTTTAACTAGTATTATTAAGAACATTTAGTTTTAAGGCTGTGTTCTTTAATTTTATTAATTTTCGTTTATGTTAAGATCATGTAGGGTTTTTTTTTTAAAAAAAATTATGTTACTAGTTTATATAATTTTTATAGTTTCAATTCTCAATGATTACACTGACATATCATTAATGATGCTTCTTACATTATTGTTTGAATAATAAGAATTTTGATATGGTTGTCTAACGTAATTAGAAATTCGTAGTAAGTTGCATTGTTGCTTGTTAAAAAAAAATAATTATCATTGTGTAAATTCTCCTATGAACTAAACTCAATCATGCAAAAGTACATAGGATTTTAAAATTTTAAGATTTTAAATGTAAAATCTCGTAGCTAAAGAGAACAAAGAATTGATAAATCAATAAATCATGCAATTTTAAAATCATGGTATTCTACAATCCTATGATTTATCAAATCCCATGAGTTTGAAATCCAGAGAAAAGAACACAATGTGACAGTAATTGTAAGCGATTCAGACAACTATGGGACGACACAAAGTTGTTAATTAGATATTTGGCATTTCCTTTAGGATTATGCTTGTATTGTTTCTTTGGGACTCCCTTATTTGTGTTTTCCCCCTAAAGAGAAGTGCTAGAAACTTCCCTTAAGTAATATGGTTATGACTCATGGAATGACGCATCAAGGGTCACATGCAACTTTTGGGTTTTAGGGTCGTAACACCTATACCCTTTTTGAAAATCAGAGTAGCCAACAAAGACACACCATTTTGCATAAGGCTCTAGTTTATTTCGTAAACTCTTAGGGATGTGAACATATATGGTACATCTAAAAACTCGTGGTTCAAAGTTTAGAAGGTAAGGCACTGAAAGAAGCGATTCCAATTTTTGTTGAGGAGTTTGAAAACCAACTACTCGAGAAATAGTTCGATTAATGATATATGTGGCAGATTTCAATGCCTTTCCCGAATAAAACTGAGGCATGTTCATACCAAATAAAAAGGCACGAATTACCTCTATAATTTGTTTGTTCTTTTTCTCAGCTAATTAATTTGCTGTGGTGTATACGTGCAAGAGGTCTAATGGCGAATCCCATGATGTCTTAGAAAACTCCTGAAAGATGCCTCTATATACATCGTACCATTGTTAAACTATAACACAAAAATTTATCTTTGAAATTTTTGAAACGTTGTAAGCACATCATTCTTTTTATAAACTAAGGATATCTAAGTCATTCAGTCCATAAATCAATAAAAGTAACAATGTAACGAGCTTTAGAAATAGAATAAATTTTATAAGGACCTCAAATATCTGAGTGAATAATTGCAAAATGTTATACACTTTTATTTAAAGTAGGTGAATATGTAATACGATGGCTTTTAGCCAGAAAAATATCACAATTAAAATGTGATTTATTCAAAATTGAAAACATATGTTGTTTTAACTTGTTAAGATAATCAAATGAAAGGTATTTTAGTCTTCGGTGCCATAACTAAATGGTTTCTTAGGCCCTTTCCTCACTACTAGCTTAATTTCCATGACTGAGTTTTGGCCCCCCATTTTCTGTCAATTTTAGGTAGTAGAGTTTGCCCCGTCTAACACCATAACCAATAATCTATCGGGTTAGAATGTATTGAAAAACATAGAATGAGAGCAAAAAAATTATAGTACAAGTAAGAGCGGAATAATTTGGCTAATTGACAATAAATTATTTTCAAGGGATGGAACGACTAAGACAATATCTAGTGTGAGAGTCTCGGACAACATGAGAGATCAATCTCTTGTAATAGGACAAGTACTACAGTTAGCAATAGAAATCAACTGAGTCTGATCGGCGTCCCTAATCATGTGATCAGATGCACCTGTATCAATTATCCAAGTACTATTAATAGAATGTGTAGAGAATACGGATGCCTTACAAACAATACCTAAATAGGCAATGTTTGCTGTAGGCTGCGTCTGATCTCCCTTCGTAAAGGTCACTATAGCTTTCCCTACAATCTTTTTTTGTGGTTTCACACTACTTTAGGTAGCCAATAATCTCATAATACCGATGTTTTGAGTGAATAATTTCACCGCAGTGGGAACAGACAACGCCTTTAGACTTTCCAGAGGATTGGTTGTTACGATTTCTCCAAGAATCAAATGAGGAAACTTGTTGCGTCTGGTTGGCCACCATGGTCGAGCCTTCAGATATTGGGCGAGATGCCCTTATGGTTTGCTTTTGCTGGTCCTCCTTCCTAACATAAGCATATACACTTTCCAAATCCAGTTTTTGGATCTTTTTGTAGGATCTCTCCACGGACCTGATTAAATTTGGAGTGAAGTCCACTTAGAAAGATATGAACACAAAGCATACCCATCGCATAGTGCAATTGGACCACCCCTTCAACTGTTTATTCCTGTGAGACAGTTTTGTGATTGATTTCCTGGAAGATGGCAACGATTCATTATATTATGTCGTCGGCAGAGGCCGGCCGTTTTGTTTAGTGGAAAACGATATTTGATTTAATTCAAAGATAAGGGTTTCGTCGGTCTTCGATACTGCCTCCCAGATTTCCCTAGCCGTGGGAATATGGATAAATTGTTACTTTAACGATAGACTAATTGAGCCAGTCAACCATCTTTTCACATTGTTGTTCTCAGTAATCCAGGTTCCTAGATTTGGATTTCCACGGCAGGTTTTTTTCATTTCTCCAGTGATGGACTAATTGTTGCTCAATTGCAGGCACTAATACGCATCTCCCTAAGTTGAGACCGCAATGAATAATTGGTCTAATTAAGAATGATTTTGGTCAGAAATGGAGCATTGTCTTATTGAACCACGATTTGTGGCGTTGATGTTTGGCCTGATTCGGTGGACCGAGTGGTAGTATCTGGAGTGATGGCTAATTAGCCATTGTATTTACGAAAAATTTACGATAATATTCAAGATAAGGGTTTAAAGAGGATAATATGAATCTTCAAAAAAGACTATAAATTTTTGAAGAAAAAATACGTACCACGGATTACGAGTTTCAAAAGAAACAATACGAAGATGAAAATGTAGAAATATAAGAGCTTTGTTTAAGATCGGAATTCCTCTTATATCATAAAATATGAATTTGGTGAATGATTTTTCTATACTGCATTGAATGAATGAAATACAAGAGAAACTCTAGATGTAACTAATTATAAGATAAAGAAGGAAATGAATAAATCATAATCAAGCCTAGAGAATTGATACAAGTCAACTATATCAACAATGAAACTAGATATATATGATAATTATACAATTCAACAATATGTAGAAATTAAATATCCCGCGCCTTTGCTTACCGGTATGACCATTAGGACTAATATTAGCACGCATCTTCACTTAAATCTTCTGGCCATGCGCGTACTGGTATACCACAATACTGACTAGTATCAGTACGCAATCCATCAATCGACATGATGAGACCAGAGGCGAACCCAGGATTCTTTCGACGGGTGGGCTAATAATAATAGATAAAAAAATTATAAAAAAAAAATTAAAAGTATAACCATATAGTGGGTTATATAAATTTAAGAGAGTTATATAAATTAGCGGGCTTATAATATTTGAGCTGTACTAAGGGATGTGCTAAAATTTAACAAAAGAGTGGGCTTATATTAATTTTTTTAATAGTGCTAGTAGGTTTTTCAAAATTTTGCATGTGCTATAGTCCGCTCCGTCTCCCCCTGGATGAGACCCATATTTCGTATCAGATAATTCATTTTTCTCTTTGTCTTGATATAGTGGACGTGGCAACTTAGTTTGCCGAACAACGTAATTGTTGGTGTTGTTTTCTGTCATCATCATTCTTATTTTTCCATAATTATTTGGGCGTCATTGATATGGTGGGATGGCGATTGCTCGACACTAACATTAAATGCGTTACATCTCCAGAAATATATAGGACTCCCTCTCTCTTAAATTAAGAATTATTGTTTAACTTTTTCAATTTTAAAAATATTTTAATTTACTCTATGATTACGAAACAAAAATTAGATTGCTAAGGGTATAAGACAATAAGTGTGTGTTTAATAAAAAGTGATTGGAAATAATACTAATATTTATGAGAAATTAGAAAAAAGAGATGAATAATTTGGTGAATATTCAATTACTTTTTGGTTTTTTACTGAAAAAACTCTTTGGGTGAAAGGTAAAAAAATGTTTTCCACGAAAGATAATAAAAAGATAGGGATTATTCACAAATTACACATCTTATTTTTTAACTTTTCAAAGAGATTACAAATATTCTTAATCATTTCTCAATCTTTTTATCAAGCAAATTAACCGTGGACTCATTCAATCTATCCTAAGCCACCGGAGGAGCTTTACTGATTTTCTTTCTTGCTGAGAAGTAATATCAAACCTGAGACTAGGTAGTACGTAGTTCATTGATTGTGGAAAAAGTGTGCTCATTCTAAGTAAACAAACCCTTTAGACCTCACAAACTTCCAATTATATCTTAATTGTTATGTTATCGTATAGCAGACCTATGAAGTTCAGATTCATTGCTTGATTGTGATGCTTCTGACTTGCCCACCCCCGTAAGAATAGTTAGGCAAGCTATCTAAGCTCGTTCACAACGACGCAGAATTCACGGCAGAGGTGGATTTATTAGTTTTAGAAATTAGCTTTGAGAATCGAGATAGCATTATGACCAAGTAGCAGAATAATTGTTGCGTGTTCCTTTTTTTTTTTTTTTTTTTTTTAATGTATTATCCAAACCAAATAAGAGGGTTATGTACTCATGTTAACCTTGTGTCAATAAATCTGGACTATAGCTAGGTAGCCAGTTTCCAGATTGCTCGGTTGAATTTTCTAACCATGCACGTGCTGGACTTCCCAGTTAAAAATATTTTGATTAAAATATATGGTCTTCTTCAAACGTTATCTTTTCTCCACAACAATATATATGCCCTCAACAAATTACCCGCACGACACGGCACGGTACTCATACTTTTCCTCTCCTTGCACCTATAAAAGCAATCATTCTGTTGCTAACATTCCTTAAACCCAACAACAAGAACTTGCACCTTAAACATGGCAGGCTATTCACAAGCATCATCAGTAGTACTTTCACTACTCTCTCTCTTAGTCATCTCTTCTTTCACACACTCCGAATCTGCCGGTATCGCAACTTACTGGGGCCAAAACAGCGCAGAGGGAAGCTTAGCCGATGCTTGTGCCACCGGAAACTATCAATTTATAAACATAGCTTTCTTAACTACCTTTGGCAATGGCCAAACCCCTGTCCTAAACTTAGCCGGTCACTGCGACCCTGGCTCCAACACATGCACCACCTTAAGCACTGACATAACCGCGTGCCAAAGCCAAGGCATCCAAGTACTCCTTTCCCTCGGAGGTGCTGTGGGCAGCTATTCTCTTTCTTCCCCTGCCGATGCAACCGAAGTTGCTAATTATCTTTGGAACAACTTCTTAGGGGGCCAGTCGAGTAACCGTCCACTAGGAAGTGCGGTTTTAGATGGTATTGACTTCGATATCGAGTCAGGTTCAGGCCAGTACTGGGACGACCTTGCTAGGGCTCTCTCGGGTTTCAGCTCACAAAGAAGGGTGCACTTATCCGCGGCCCCACAATGTCCATTTCCAGATGCTAATTTGAACACTGCAATCCAGACAGGACTTTTCGACTACGTTTGGGTACAGTTCTATAACAACCCGCAGTGCGAATACGGGAACAACGCTGATAATCTAATAGCAAGCTGGAATCAATGGATTACAGTTCAATCGAATCAGATTTTCTTGGGAATACCTGCTGCTCCTGCAGCTGCAAATAGTGGATATATTCCACCTAATGTACTTATTTCTCAGGTTCTTCCGGCTATAAGGACTTCACCCAAGTATGGAGGGGTGATGCTGTGGAACAGGTTTTTTGACCAAGGTTATAGCTCTGCTATCAGGGGAAGTATCAATTAAAAATGATATTCTAGATCAGTTTGTTTCTGCGCACTTAAGTTCGAATTTTGAGTGTTAAAATAATAATCGATCTACATCCGATGAGTAGTCCAAGTCGTAAAATAGTTCTGGTTTAATAAGGGGACAGATATTTCCCAAAATCCTTGTTACGCATTTAAATTAAATAAAGCCAGGCCAGATAATAAACTTCGTTTCTTATTAGTTATTTTCTTTCTCTTATGCATCTGAATGGCCATGAATGATGACTTAACTGAAGCCATTTCGGAAGGAAGTTGCATGAATTACTGGTTTTTTATTTTTTTTATATGCATTATTAGCAACATGGGCCTAAAGAAATCACATAGTCAAACCAAGCAGAAGCGAACCGATAAATTTTCTATATGTTCCTTTAAAAAAGGTATTTCTTTCCTATTTGTTGGATTGGAGGAAGAAAAAATGAGGCATTTTAATATTTTTGGAAAAAAGAGGGAAAAAAAAAGATTAGTAAAATGATAAAGCTAGATTAAAATGTTTGTATACTTTGATTTGAAAAAACAATAAGCTCCGTTTGACAACAAGATGAAAAATTATTAATAAACATTTGATTTGTGTGATACATTAAAAAATAAATTGAGGGATATTGTGAGATAGTCTCTTATTTTTTGGCTTTTTCGTGGAAAAAATTTCTTTGGTGATGGTAAACAATAGTTTTTCACAAAAATAAAGAAGAATGAATGATATTTACTCATATAAATGAGAATTAAATGGAGAACATCTCATCACATGTATTAATTTTCATACAAAATAATTGTTTCTTTCTATTATTTTACATGTATTATCAAATGAGTTTAAAAAAAAATTACTCATTTTTTTATGTTTGGCATTTCATCTTTCTCGTCCAAAATCATTGATTTGATGATTAAACAAGATATTTTTTTTTCTTTTCCAACGGTTAGGGTTCAGGCATAATCAATTTTTTTTTTCTTTTTTCCCTCTACTAAGAGAAGAGCATAGATTAATAATATCTCGGAAAGAATAAAGTCCTCTATAAGATTCGGTGCATCTTTTAATTTATTTTTAATCTGGTCCAGACACACATTAACATAACATTTTAATGGGAAAATTTCAAGTAAGGTCCGGACCTTACGGATTGGGATTTTTTATGACGCTTTTGCGTCGTAAAAACACACCCCAAGTGTTTTTACGACACAAAAGTGTCGTAAAAAGCCCCAATCCGTAAGGTCTAGACCTTACCAGAAATGCTCTGACATTTTAATTACTTATTGATGTATCAGAAAGTTATAGAATGAGTAAAACTTGGCTAAGTAAGGAGTAAACATTTAATATAAAAAATAAAACACTCAAAATTGTATTCAATGATAGTCTGCATTAAACGATTACAAAGAAATTACCTTATAGAAAAAGAAAATTGCAAGAAAAGAAATAAACTTAAAATAATACGAAGTAACTGCCAAAAATAAAAAATCGTAGAGATTATAGGATCCCGCAGTGTTGATGCTGAGAATCGCGCCGGATTTGATAGAAGTCAAATATGACATTCCTAACTCAACTTATTACAAAATCTAAATCTATCATAAATAGTAAATGTTAAGATTCAGGACCTAAATAAAGGAATTTGGTAGAAAATCAGCATGCGTCGTCGCTAGAGGCATACATGACTCTAGGGTGATTTTGTTTCTATCCACCATATCTTGCAGTTAATCCAACCTTAAATAATGGAAATTTTGTACAAAGTTTTACAATATTACCCTTTTCAAAATTGATAAGTATATCCATCAATTAAAATTAATTTATAATTGTATAAATTTAGATTCCATTTTAAATAAGATTCCAAATCCAAATATAATTCCTTTTTAATTTCTTTCCTTTTTTTCTTTTATGGTGCTTTTGGATTACAAAATTTGATTTATCTTTAAGAACCCTAATTTCTTCTTCTAATTTATTTACACACAATTACAAGTTCAAACTAAAATGAAAATGCAAAATTAAAATATTAAGATTTCAAATCAAAATCATAGGTTGAAATTAAAAAGCCCTAATTAAAACTGACTTCATCAGTCCCTCTCATATATTTCAAATATGGATCTTAATACATAAACATGTATATAAACTACTTCTTCTTCTGGCCCTCTTCCTCTTAATCAACAATGAAAAACTTTTCCGTGAGATTAGAGAGAGAAAGCGAGGATGAGGGAGTGAGAAAACATGGAAAAGTGAGAAAGTGGCAGAAATTTGGATCAATTTATAGAGAGAGCAAGTGGTCGACGAAATTTGGGATCAATTGAAATCAAACCCACCATTGCTGGCGACCTCGATTTTGCAAGAGGGGCTTGATGTTGACAGGGATGAAAGAGGGCTTTATAAATATATGTGATTACTTTGTTATTCAATTACATCTAAATTGAAGAAGAAGTTGAAGAAGATAGATGAAGTATTTACATATATATATATATATGGAAAGAAAGAAATAAAGAACAAAGAAGATGAAGTATATATTGTACATACATGTATATGTACAGGGAGAGAAAGAACAAGAAATTTGAAAAGGATGAAGGATTTTGACCTTGTTGGGTATAAATTTAGAGAGAAAAAACTGAGCTTATAAGATAGAAAAAGAGAGAAATTATGATTCAAGTAAGAAGAAGATGGAAGGGGAATAAGGACATGAGTTAAATTGTAAAAAAAAAAATTAAATTAAATTTGGACGGTGGGAAGAAGAAGAAGGAGGAGGAGGAAGCTGCGACGGTGGGACGGTGGGAAAGAAAACAAAATTAACATGAACGGGTTAAATTTTGATTTTGTTATTTTACTTCAAAGATAATTAAAATTTACATTAAAATCTAAATTTTTAAAGTGGTTGTACTCATTAATTTAGTAAATATTTTAATATTAAATTATTATTAAAAATAATATTTATAAAATTAAATTCATAATATATTTTTGTCAGTTTATCCGCGCTTGCGGATTAACTTAATATATAACGCGGATTAACTTACCAGCGCAAATTAATAGTAAAATTTGGTGAATAGAAACAAAATCACCCATAATCTAACCCCTACGTGATTCTGACATCTTCACTTTTTAAACTAGGTAGGTTTGCGACGGTCAAATTTGACCAAATATATAAGTTTTGGCTACTTATTTTACATCATAACTCTAGAAAAGACAATAATGCCTTACCTTTTCATTTACATATGTATATATATATATATTTGGCTTGTATTATTTTGCAATCTGTTATTTTGTTCTGAAAGTGCTCTCTTTTGTTTTTTCTCTTACGACTACCGTTTCTTTTTTTAAAACCTTTCGTGCATCTTTTGTGCGAATTATATTTATTTTGTGTTAATTTGGTGCATTTTTCGTCGAATTTGTTTTGCACTAATTTTTTATTTTTTTATTTTATGCTAAACAACCGGTAAGGATATATATGTTACAAACTTGTTGAAGAGCTTATAAAATAAAATTTCAAGGTGTTGTTAGTTATTAAGTTGAATGTAGCTAGGTTAGCTAATTTTTAGTTAGTTTTGTATTGGATTGGGGTGCTACTTGTCCTCCCCCCCCCCCCCCCCCCCCCTCCTTTTTTAATGAACAAAAGGAGCACTGCATTAAATTAGATCAAAATCAAGAGCATCAACAAGGAAAGGAGGGGGAACAGACTCCCAACACCCACAGACAGACAGAGAACTAGCCGCTTTCGCCAACACATGAGCAGCATGGTTCGCTGACCTACGGATAAAAACAAACTCACACTCGATAAAACTACTAGCTGACCTCTTGCAATCTTGAACTATAGACCCAACATACGAAAAGTCACTGACCGACCCTTTAAGGGTATTGACAAGAAGCATCGAGTCAAATTCAACAACAGCATTAGAAATGTTGGATTCTATTAACTAGCTTAAGGCTTCACGGCAACTGAGCACTTCAGCAAGAAGAGGTTCACTCGAAGCCTCAATACGGCCATTTTTCGTTTTTACCAAACAACCATTCGAGTCGTGAACCAAGCACCCGAAACCAATGGATCCTAATTCACTAAAAATAGCCGCATCAAAGTTACATTTTAATTTCCCCACATGAGGCCTCTGCCAATTAACAACCGGCCCACCAGATACAAGAATAGGAGAATTCAAATTAGGTTGCTGGGCACCTATCCACCACCGAAGCAGGCAAACTATGATTCCTCCAAACTATACCATTCCGATTACTCCATAGGGCCCATAAGCAGACCGCTGCACAACCAATTTCTTCAACATTACAGCAGTCACAAACCGCATTCCACCGGTCCCTAATTGACCCAACCAACCCACTACGATCACCAACCGCATCGAGACATAGACCACACACTCCTAGCAACAGTACAAGAAATAAACACATGGAAAGCAGACTCACTTCCCACCTTCAAATACTAGCTAGGGCAATACATGCATGTATGGCTTGACAATGCGCACAGGTACAATTTAAATCTCACTTGCATGGAAAAAACCCTTTAGGCCGGGCAGTTCCAAAAATCCTTTTAAGAGACATTTTAATTGGAAAGGGCTATCCCAATTTATATAATTCATTACATTTTTTTAATAAAATTACATGAAAAAACTTTACATCACTAGTGACGCTTACATTTTTGACTTGATTCTCTTTCTTCTTTCCTTTGGAGTTAATCACTTGATTTCACGCTTAACCCGGACATTAATCGAACATAAGATATTAGGTGGTATAGATATATACACTACATATCGATGTTCTATTACGTTTGCAAAATTATCCAACTAACTGTCAAGAAATAGCTAGTCAAACGGCCCAAAATGCTCACTTAAGAGCGTCTCTAATCTGCCAACGGCCTTAGAACCCGATAGAGCCTCTTAACTAACTTATAAAATATATAAGGGAATTGCTCCATGAATTTGTTTTGCATTATGCACGCTGTAATAACGATATTTTGGGAATGAACTTATTAAATAAATTTTAAAGGCGCTTTAAATTCTAGCTAGATATATGATTATGTGTTTAATTGTGAATTTTTCTTTTTTCTTTTTTGTGATGATAAGAAATTTTTTTCTTAAAAGTTTATAGCTGGAAGAGAGATAATATTTTTAAAACAATGGTGCTAAACAAAGAAATTATGGGAGCTGGCACCTTAAAATTTTAGTCACAATTGTAAAATGTTAAATTGATAAAGTCCTGGCGTGCATTAAATTTAGGCAAATTAGATAGCAAGTATATAACGAAGCACCGCTACGGCACAGACTCATTTCCCACCTTCAAAATTCAAATACTGGACCAATATATATGACTGTGTGGCTAACAACGTGCACAATAAAATGTTACAATTTAATTATCACATTGAAAACTTTACGTTATCCGTGAGCCGTGACATCTACGTTCTTGGTTTAATTTAATTTTGTCTTTTATACATCTTTCTCTTTGTATTTTAAGGTAATTATTTATATTATTAGAACAATGTATAACTTTATATATAAATAATTTTAAGATGAGTAGGGAACGGAAATAGGGTTTAAGTCGAAGTAGTTGGTGAAATACTCACTATTTCAACCGCTTGAGATTAAACTCAGATCTATAAATTTATTTTATTTTTATTTGTTTTTTAGTTCGTAGGGAAAGTGACATAAATCATCAAAGTGCTATTTCACAGATTGAACCCAAACAAAGCAAAAGTGTGTTAGTCATTTTTTTAATTGCATGCGCTAACAACACAGCCGCTAAGTTTATTTATCTATATTTATATTAATTATAAAAGTGTTTTTGCATTTTTATCAACTGATTAAGAGTATTTATTTTACACTAATCATTAAATTAAACGTTACATCTTTTAGTTTAATCCTACTCGTTTAGTTACAATTTGTTTAATCTAACTATTAATAGAAGCACATAGTCTACGATTTATATTAGGATTCCATTTTCTTTTAACATTTAAATACAACTCAAAATCATATAATATTTGGTATTTTGGTTAGGAAATTTATAATTTTTATTCTATTTTTTTTTAGTTAAAATCCTACTATATTTCTCCTTTAATTTGGTCAGAAAGTAATTATACAGTCTTTTCTTTAAGGAAAATGATGGAGTAAAAGTCTGTAAGTTTCTTTTGAAACTTACAGACCATTTCTGGCCACACGTTTATATTGCTTGCTTTTTCAAATTAAATTTTCAATAATTACCAAATATTATCCTTCTTTTTTATTATTAATAGTTTAATCCATATAAATATTATAAATTCCACTTTAAAAATTATCTTTAATTTTTTAAATATAAGCTTAACTCCCATTTCCTCCCCTCCACCAAAAGAACCAACTAAATTTATTACCGTTTGTTTTTTTAAAAAAAGTATTGAAGTAACTCTTCACTTTTAGTAATTAAATTACATATTTGTTTTAAAATATAAAAATGGATTGAACATAACATATCTATGAATTATTTTTTTGAATATTCTAAAAGAGAAATGATGAACTAATCATTCGTCAATTTTCACAAAACTCATAGACAAATGCTGCCACACATTTAACGTATTTATGAAATTTGTTTAGGAAATTTATAATTTTGTCACTAAATATAAATTTCCTTAACATCACCCAAAATTTTAGTTATATGAGAACTTTTAGTTATGGAAGAGCCAAAAGATAAAATAGAGAAACTGGTTATGGAGAAAGTTAATAATTATATAAATATAATATGGATGGATTTGTGCAAAAGATAAAATAAACTCCTAATCTTAATTATAGTTTTAATTGTAATAGGTTTTTGTTTTCTTATTAAAGATAGAGTTTGAGTGGGAGTGGTCAACTTTCTTAAACTTGTGATGAGAAATTGACATACTTCTAATTTGGTACATAGAAAAAAAATTACAAAATTCTTAATTTGGAATATCTTAAAATATAAATATTTTATTTTAATTAGTTTTTTTTAATATAAAAGTAATTAACATAATTTGTAAATAAAATAATAAGAAAATTATCTAACTTACTTGAGGTTAATAATAGGATTTAAAATATTAATAATATAAAGATGAAGGTGAAATTGTCTAATTATAAAACTTAAATTAAAAATTTATTTGACTTTAATATGTTGACCAATATGTGGTTGAGATTTGTCTGTAACTTTTAATAAAGTTACAAACTTTGAGGCTAGCAAAGTCCTTTTTTTAATGATCTTAAAATCTTTCGTATTTTGGTCAAGAATATTTATTTTAATCAAAATCCTACTCTATTTGATCTTTTGTTTAAGAACTAATTATAAATTGTACTATTTTGTTTTTCTTATCCTATTTGAGATTTTGGTTAAAAATATTTATTCTACTTGAAATCTGACTCTATTTTGTCTTTCAGGTAGGAACTAACTATAAATCATATTCTATTTTTCTTTTCTTTTCTTTTTTGTCTCAAATGGTTAGGAATAATGATTTTCCAACTGATAATTTATCTTATAATGGATATTTATTTTAGGGTGTTTTTAAATGCACCTACAAAATCAGTTTTCTCACCCCAGTGTGAGAATATTTTTTTCTCACCCCATCAAATCTTTTAAAAATTTGGCACTTCACCCCAGCAGTGGGGTGAATTTACTGAAATAATATAGGGATGATAAAATTTCGTCGCTAAAAGTAAAAATATTAAATAATATTAATTTTTTCATTAAGATAAAACATAATAATAAAATTTACATCGTTCTTAATAAATTTTATTAAAAATTTCATCTAAATAGTACCTCCAAGATACAAAATATTAATTGTCATAAATAAGTTTTAGTAATTATATGATATTTTATATAATATTTTCTTAAATGTTTATTATTCATATTTCAAATTTATTTACAAATTTTATTTTTATCTTTATCAAATAAGTAAATATAATACTTAATTCACTACTTCAAAAATATTAAAAGATCAATTTGTTGTTTGAAAATATATGTTATCTTTTGTGAAAATGGAAAAAATTAATTAGAAAAATAAAATAATTTTCATAAAAATAAATCATTTATTAACATATTTGGTTACTTTCGATTTCTATGATATTTAATTTTTCGGAGATTCAAGAAAACGATTTCTTTACAAAATATTAAAATGATAGAGATTTTCTCACCAAACTATTTCCTTTTTCAATATTTTTTTACGATTAATTTTAAGAAATTAAATATTGAAACAATAAAAACACAACATACAATACATACATATATATATATATATATATTTATGACATATTAGACACGCGTTAACATTACATTTTTTTTAACTTTAACATTAGATAACTTAACATGAGTTTTATTGAATTTTGCTTGCATGAATGCTCAAATAAAAGGATTGAATAAATTAAGAAAAACATCATTGAAAATGTTATTGTGCCGGTGCAAATAAAAATAAAAATAAAAGTCTAGTAATCTATATAAAATTATGAGAATACTTGTTATAAGCATATATTTATGAGATGTATGTAATTAAGTGAAAATAATATATGTTTGTTTGTTGGAAATAATGTAATTTTTTATTAATTTTTAATTTTTAAAACTTTAAATGGGTGATAAGATAAATTAGTGGTGATTTTTTCAAAGTATAGAAAGCGGGGTGAGAAGAAAGGATTTTACGCTATTTTTTAGGTTAAGATTAATGTAATTTTGACTTTTAGTGGGGTGAGAAGACGGATTATGTGAGTGCATTTAAGAACACCCTTATTTTATTAAGAATCACTCAATTTAAAAATTTAATATTTATTAATTCCGTTAAAAGTCATATTAAAACATTTTGCATAAAAAACACCCACCTAACAAGAATGGATTCATTGTGTTATTTAGGTAGGACTCGTTAAATGTGAGATTTTTCTGTTGTTGATCTTAGTGAATGTTTTGATTATAATGCTATTATTTTTTTGACAATTTATTCTACCATTGCTTCCCTCGCTTGTGTTAAATTTGTCTGATGTTTGTTTATGAATGTTGTTCCACCCAAAAGAAAATTTTGTAGGGAACTTTCTCGATTAATGATTATTTACTATCCAAATAAAGTTTGATGGCTTTCATTTCAATAAAAGTAAGGTGTGGTAGACCATTGATTTTGTCATAATTAATAAATCTGTCAAAAGCACAAAAATAAAATAAAATTATTAATTAAAGACGAAAGAATTATTAATTTTTTATTGTGAGGATTAGAGGCTTGTGATAGTGAGGATCTTTAGATGGAAAAATTGTCAATATTCATTTAAAACCTTCGCTTTGGGACGATTGAGGCATATTTGGCGTAGATACTTCAAACTAGAACTCAACTTTAATGAGCGTATCTAGGATTTGTAATTTATTCAAGTTATTATGCCTCTTGGTCTTAATTTAGAGTATCTCCGATGCAAAAATGAATCGATGAGTTTCAAATCATAAATATGGGCATGTTTTTCTTATGTGGCACAAAAAAATTCTTGATGAGTAACTCCTAAAAAAATTATCTCTAATGCAATTGTCCAAAAGGTTATCCATTAGGAAATTCATAAAATTAATTTATTTATATGCAATATGGATCTTGTTTAGTAGATCTTTTTTTTTTTTAAAAGTAAACGGATAAAATTAATTGCATAAATCAACCGCTAACAAATCAAGAAGAAACGGAGGGGGAACATGCTCCCAACACTCCAAGCCAGAGTTTGAAGTAGCAGCTCGAGCAAGAGCATGAGCCACCTGGTTGCCTGACCTTCTAACAAAGCTGAATGAACAGCCAGCTATATCCTGAGCAAGGATTTTACAATCATTGATAATCGAGCCAACGTGAGAAGAGTCCAAAGAGTTGCTACGTAAAGCAGAAATTAACAAAAAAGAATCGGATTCAAAGCACACATTAAAAAAATTCCTTTCTTTGATCTAGCTTAGAGCTTCCCTCATACCGCACGCTTCAGCGATAAACGGATCATCACCGGCTTCAAGAAGACCATTTACTGCAACTAAAAAGCCCCCTTCTGAATCTCGGCAAGTAAACCCAAAACCAATATTTCCCATGCTTGAAAAAACTGCTGAGTTAATGTTGCATTTAATAGACCCAGATACCGGCTTGCACCAAAAGAAGCTCCCCTCGCCATTATCGGAACCGACACCACCGGTAAAGGCCGAAGCTCTAGCGTCCGCCCACTGCGAGAGCCACCGCTGAGCTCGTCGCACCACCACCGATTCACTTAGCCTGCGATTATTCCACACCAAGTCATTTCACCGGAGCCAGATAGACCAGAGGATCATCGCTACTAGCTGAACCTCTTCTCCTCCCAAAGAGTCTGTGAGTGTCGTCCACCATTGATTAAAGTTAGAAGCCAGAGAAGCTTGGTCGCCGATCGTGGAGCATCGCCACACCTTCCTCACCTCTGAGCACTGAACCAGCGCGTGAAATGTATCTTCGTACTCGGTATTACAAGCGGGGCACATAAGAGGGGCGTCGACGTGCTTCTGAGCTAGTGCGACGGGAGACACCCTGACCCGACCCGCCACAGAAATTTTTTTACCTTTGACGGCACAGGTAAGGACCAAATTTTCTTCCAATTTACTGCGCTAGATATTTGATTGGTTGAAATTGTTTGCTGTGTGCTTCTGTACCCACTTTTAACCGAATAGGAACCATTTCTCTCCCCCATCCACGCCCAACTATCAGTTTGAACAGACAAACTGAGAGGTACCTGTTTGATTTTTCGAAGATCAGAGCTATTGAATAACTCTTTTAGTAGATCATCATCCCAACTCGTACTATTAAGAACCCTTAGAGAAGCAACTGAGATATTCTTCAATTCCTCAATCGGAACCGACGAAACAAACGGATTGTTATCCAACAGCCAAGGGTCCTTGAACAACAATGTATTTGCCCCCGATCCAATTCTGCGTCTTGCCAAAGAGCCGATGATATCTTTCGCCTGGAAAATACTGGACCAGATAAAACTAGGACAAAACTCCAAATTAGCTTTCAGAAAGTCAGAATTTGGAAAGTAACGGGCTTTATAAATTCTAACCATCAGCGACTCAGGAACTGTGAGTAGACGCCATCCCTGTTTCGCTACCATTGCCTTGTTAAAATCAAACATTCGCCGGAAGCCTAAGCCTCCTTTAGATTTAGGAATACATAGTTTCTCCTACGCCTTCCAGTGAATACCCTTCGAGTTCGAAGAATTAGAGCCCCACCAAAAAGAATTCATCATTTTCTCAAGCTCACTGCAGAGAGATTTGGGCATGTGGAACACGCTCATAACATACGACGGGATTGATTGAGCCACTGATTTTAATAAAACCTCTTTGCCTACTCTAGACAAAAACTTTCTGCTCCACCCTTACATACGACTCCACACCTTATCCTTCACAAAACTTAGAACCTCTTTCTTGTTTCTTCCTATAACAGACGGCAACCCTAGGTATGTCCCTTTATTGTCCGAATGGAGAACATTCAAGAAAGAGCATAAAGCAGCTCGACTGGCCTCTGAAACATTCGAACTAAAGGAAATAGAGGATTTTTGAAAATTGATCATTTGACCGGAAGCCTTTTCATACAATTTCAGGCACTGATTTATCATAGAGGCTTCTTGAACATTAGCACGAAAGAAAAGGTAACTATCGTCTATAAAGAAAAGATGGGAAATAACTGGGGCACCCCTCGCCACCTTGCAACCGTGAATTAAGCCATCAGCCAGATAGCCATTCAGAATCTTTGAAAGACTTTCAGCGCACAGAATAAATAAGTAGGGGCTTAGGGGATCGCCTTGACGGAGCCCCCTGCTTGGAACAATAGGGCCAATCTCTACCCCATTCTGAACCACCAGATATTCGACTGTAGAAACACACATCATTATCAATTTGACCCATTTCTCATCAAAACCCAATTTAAGCATCATACGCCTAAAAAACTCCTACTCAATTCGATCGTACGCCTTCGACATATCAAGCTTGAGGGCAGCATAGCCTTTCTTACCCTTATTTAGTCGCTTCAGATAGTGCATAATCTCATAAGCCACCATGACATTGTCTGAAATTAAGCGATTTGGGACGAATGCACTTTGAGATTCTGAGATTAGATCCGGCATCAAAACCTTCAATCTGTTAGCTATAACCTTGGCCACAATTTTATACACAACATTGCAAAGAGCAATTGGACGCAATTCTGTAATTTTCTCCGGTCTCTTCACTTTAGGGATAAGAACAAGAATTGATTTATTGAAGCCCTCAGGGAACTTGCACTCGGAAATAAAGCCGATACACGCCTCCACAATTTTTGGCCCAACTATGTCCCAATATTTTTGGAAGAATCCTGGATTGAACCCGTCCGGTCCCGGCGCCTTGTTAGGGTGCATAGAGAAAAGGGCGTGTCGGAATTCGTCAGCAGTAAAAGGCTCCAGTAAGGCTTCATTTTGACTATACGTAATTTTCTGGTCAACATGTCGAATGATGGCTGCACTGTCACAGCCCTTCGACTGAAACAGATCATTGAAGTATTCAGCTATTACATTTGGAAGACCCGTGTCCTAATCGCACCAGTTGCCATGCACGTCTCTGAGCTTCGACAGTGAATTAACTTTGCACCTCTTGCTAGCAGATAAATGAAAGAAACGGGTGTTAGAATCCCCATCTTTGAGCCAGTGTTGTTTAGCGCGTTGACTCCAATATAACTCTTGCTGGTCTAAGAGCCGACTCAATTTAGCCTGTGCAAAATTCAACTCTTGAAATAAATTAGGATCCCTGGTACCTTTAAGTTGATTTATCATAACCCTGCAATTATGAATGTCTTTTTTGAACTTCCGTCTCAAAGCCATACCTCATTGCTTCAACTGCGCCCCACAAAAAGTTAGTTTATCTTGAATACCCACCTCCCCTGATTCGCCCCAGCACTCTAACACTTTGTCTCTGCACTTTGGTTCCTTTGTCCATGCCATCTCAAACTTGAAACGATGAGACGGTCTATGAAGATGATCAAATAAGTCCAGAAATAGAGCCGAGTGGTCTAAAGAGACCATTAAAAGATTATACACCACTACTGAGGGGAACATGTCTCTCCAGTCATTGGCTGCTACAACTCTATCTAACATCTCTTCTACCCAATTTTTTGTTTGCGGGCTTTTCTCCCAAGTAAACGGGTAACCGGTCATTCCTAACTCAGACAGTTGATTATGATTGAGGGCATTTCGAAAGCCTTCAATCAGAGCAACGGGGTGAGAATGCTAGCCTCTTTTCTCGGAATTTAATAAAAGCTCGTTGAAATCTCCAATTATGCACCAAGGTAAATTAGACTTGGTACGAATCGAACTAAGAAGCTCCCATGATTCCCTGCGCCGGTGCCTTTTCGGAAACCCATAGAATCCCGTCAATCGCCACACTGGTTTACCCTCAAACTGAACCTTGACGTCCACATGATTATGTGAATAACTCAGAAGGGAAACATAGTCTTTAACTTTCCACAATAGACCAATACCGCCACCAACACCTATGCCTTGAACAAATAATAAACCCTCGAACCCCAGCTTCCTACGAACAGCTTCAATGTGATCCCGACCCACCTTCACCTCCACAAGAAACACCAACTTGGGCTTGTGTTTAGACACTATGTCCAAAAGTTCCTGAACTGTGCGTGAGTTGCCCAGCCCCCGACAGTTCCAACTGATCGTACTCATTGGTCTCGGCGGGCCTGTAAAACAGAGCCCGCCCCATGGAAGTTTTTTGGACCAAGTTGACCCGATCCAAGGGTAACCTCCTCAGAAACCGAAATGGTAATTGTATTGACTGAATCTTCGTTTCTCCTCCTTTTAGGATCAGTAAATATCATTTCCTCATTATTAGCCTTATTTAAATTAGAGTTTTCCTTATTTGGTTGAGCTTGGCTTGTGTGGAAGGTATTTTTGCTAGAATCAAGGGTATCAATCCCACAAAATCTGGAGGCAGTTCCTTGAAATTTTGAAAATGATACAGCAGATGCATTTTTTGAATTAGTTACCTTATCTAAGGGCAAGTCAACTTGCATGATTTCCGGTCTATCAAAACTGCCAGCTGTATTTCCACTGCCACCACCGTCCCCACCATACCTACTGCCACCACCTTCTTCTGCTGAATCATCTCTCTCAGGACTGCCAAAGCGCAGCCATTTTTCTCCTATACGGTTAACCGGCGTCTTATTCGAGGCCCGTAGGAAGCTCCCGTATGGTTTGACAGCATTTGGGTCTGTAACCTCGAGAAATTTCTCGCAGAACATGTCGGAATATCCAAGCAAACCGCAATAGAAACAAAAAACTGACAATCTTTCGTATTTGAAGTTAATCCAGGACCATTCGTCGTCATCCATTTTAACCTTCATACGACTTTTCAATGGTTTACGAACATCCAAAGTAACTCGAATACGCATGTATGATTTCCACAAGCCCTCGAAATTATGCGGGTCCGATTCAATAAACTTACCGATGAAGTTCCCTATATCTCTTCCAAAACTTTTCTGACATCAGGCCATTAGGAGTATTGTGGATTTGAACCCAGATATCCATGAAGAATAAATGTACATCACGCAATATGAAACCTTCTTTGACTTTAGCCATGATTAATAGGTTCTGTTCAAAACTCCAGGGGCCTTTGTTATAGATTCGATCGCGCTCTTTTTCGTTATAGAACTGGAAGAGGAAAAGATTAGTGACTACGCGAAAACAACGCGAGTTATTACACCCAAGTGCAGGTGGTCGGTCAAGTAATAAAAACTCGGTAAGTCCGAGGTCGATCCACGAGGAGGAGGGTAATTCTTTAACTTAGGAAAATTTCTTTCAAGAGGAAGAAGAGAAAAATAAAGAAAAGATGAAATATGGAGATAAATGAAATGAGAATCAATAACTAAACTAACTAAGGGCAATATAAATAAATAAACCATGCAACTAAAACTAATCCTAAAGGTAGCGAAACATTACTGTGCTAACGGAAACTAAATTAACATAAAAAAAAATAGAATAAAGCTAAATTAAATAAATAATAAAAACAACGTGCTAAATTAATTAAATGCGTGAAAAACTTTAATTAAAATTAAGAATAAAAAGCGTTAGGGGTATCCATAAGTTTCGGGTAACACAACGGGCAATTCGGTGGACCGAGAATTCTTTTATAATTAATTTTTCTTTAAAAATCAGCGTACTTTTCACAAGCTAAATGATCTCATAAACTCATATTTTTCGCAACAATTCATGCGTGACATGAACTATACGTACCAATACTAATTATGGAATCAATTCGCATTACTTAATTTTATCAAAAACACTTGTTTATTAAAGTGGAGTAGTGCTTGACACTACAAAACCTTTTATTAAAAGTGAGTTTAGAAATATTAAGTAAAAGCCACAATTTAATTCAAATAGGTTAAAACATGATTAAAATCAAATTTAAATTAAAACGGGCGGTGAAAACACAAAATTGGAAATTTCGGTATCAAAAAGTAAGGATTAAAAATATTACCGAAAACAACGCGCTCTAATTTGAAATTAAAAATATACATAACCAATTAATTTAGAGAGTATAGACCGCTCTCTAACTCGACCGGTTAGTATTTAGCGCAAAAACAAAAATTCAAACTAGTTTGGTTCTTTGTTGAAAAGATTTTATTAAATTTATTATAAAAATATGTTATTAGCATACTAGGATAATAATTTAATAAAAATCAGATTTATTATGACCTATTAACCAATGAAAAATTAATTAGAATTGAATTTGGGTCCGAAAAATTATCGCGTCGGCATACCCGTTCCTTACGGACCCCTAACTAACGAACTAGCCAAACATATTTAATAAATTCATGGACAATAAAATAATTAAATAAAACAGCATATTTATATTCAAGAATGAAAAATTAATTAAAAACATAAACATATAAATATACTCAAAATTTTAAAGCAATCGAAAATTAAAAACATACGCAAAATATAAATTACGGATAAACACTTTTGAAAAATAAACAGTTTGCCAGCTACACAAATGGCCTACTGACTTTTGGAAAAATTGGGATTTGAGTATCCAAATCAGTAGTGTTTTGTAGAGAATTAAAATACGTTCGTTTTGATAGGTGGATCATCAAAATCGGCCAAAAAATGAAGAAGTTATGATTAAAATAAGAAAACACATATTTTTAGGGTTCTACACGGGATTCTACGCGGAAATTCCAATAAAAAATTATAAATTAAGCATTAATTTCAATAACAATCACATTCAAACACAATCAAAACGTTAATGAACATTAATTGAAAGAAATTAAAAATAAAATTGAAAGAAAAATAAACTTACAGTTACGCAGTTATTGAAGAACTGTAATGGGACTCGCGCAAACTCAAATTGAAATAGAATTATACGATGTTTCTTCTTCAATACAAGCCATAAACCAAATGAAAATATATCTCTGATAGTTACGCAAGGAAATTGGGAATTATTGAAGAACAAGAATGGCGACTGTTCTTCTCTAC
Organism: Lonicera japonica; assembly: GCA_021464415.1. Classification (NCBI taxonomy): domain Eukaryota; kingdom Viridiplantae; phylum Streptophyta; class Magnoliopsida; order Dipsacales; family Caprifoliaceae; genus Lonicera; species Lonicera japonica. The sequence continues at coordinate 90,276,565 of CM038463.1, read as the reverse complement.
TCCAAGAAAATAATCACGGCCCTTCTTCCCTTACTCAAAATTAAACCTAAAACCTAAAAATATCATCGACATTTAATTCTTCTTTTTAAAATTCAAAAATTAAACTAATTAATAAAATAAATAATAATAAAGATAATAATCCAAAAGCTAAAAATAGCTTTGTCGTCTATCAAGTCGTTGACTCGAGAGACTAAGTCTTCCAGCTTAACTTCTCGGGTCAGCTAAAAAATAATAATTAAAACTTGTTGGCCGCGGGATTCGAACACTGGACTAAGCATGAGTAGAGAGCTGGTCACTTGCCATCTAGGCTAAGGACCCCATTCGATAAATATCTGCATCATAAATTTAGGTATTCTTTCGCGCAGGAATTTGCTCCTCCAGTGCACTGTTCGTGTTTCGACCATAACTTTGCACTCTGAACTCCGATTGACGCAAGGTTTTCGCTCACGCATAGCTAACTCAAAGATCTACAACTTTTGTCTTAGGAGTTTTCTTCAGATTCTGTACGGATAAATACCAGAAATTACTGGAATAGAGGCAATGCGCGCAGTGAATCTCTTCATTCAAAAATTTCTCGGTTTGATTCAAATGACTCTTTTTTGCTTGGGACTATTCTATTGGATTCTCTTAGTCTCTTCCATAAACTTCCTTCATGCTTGATCTTGGAATTTGCTTTCGGTTCACTTCTTGAACTCAATTCAGCTCCGAATTTGACCGGCAATGACTAACTTTGGGGGAATTTGCTTCTAGATTCGTTATTTTTCATGTTTAACCTGTAAAAATGTTATAATGCACTAGAAACAAAAATACTATCCTATTTCATGATTAAAGCTCAATTCTTAACAATTTAAGATAATTAAAATCAAATTCATGCATATTAAGCCACCTAAATATATATAAAAATGCAATATTTTGGCTTAATCACATCCCCCAACTAATATATTGCTAGTCTCTAGCAATGAAGTTATCTTTATTACAAGCCAACTAAAAAAAATACGGAAAAGAAAGACCAAAAATATAATCCTAAACTAAACAATTGCATTAAGCGCATGCAATAAGCCTTTAAACCTCTAGGTCTCCCCTAGTAGGACGAGTTTTGTCTCGTGAGGCTTTGCAGTGAATCTATCCACAAAATTCATGATTGCAAGACAAATCCAGCCAAAGTATCTCAAAAGTTTGTCCTTTCAAAAATAGCTCAGCAAGAACTCAACAAGATTTATGCAATGTATTAGCAAAAGATATTCAGGAAAAATGCAAGTCTTGATAACAATTGAAAAGATGCATACATAAGTGAATTTAAGTGTTCATACTTAGACGGTTATATTAACTTGTCAATGTCAATGCCAATCATGGGATAAAACTCTTGTTCAGCACTCTACATACGGGCTAAGATTGTTCGTAAGCAAATTCAAGTGCCTCACATATGTTTTCTTTGAAAGACGTCAAAATGAAAGAATATGAGTCTTTTAAATTAAGATTCAATTATTAAAGAAGCGAGACTGCTATATCTGCCCTTTTATTGTTTAAACCACAAACTAAACCTTTAGGGATCAATTAGGACTTTGCTAGGTTGTAATGGGGTTAAGGATAGTGGTTATGAAATGAACGGGTCAAATGAAGGATCAAAAGACTCATTAGCTCAGTTAACTCGAGAGGTATATAAGCGAGCCTCTATATCAAATACATACCCAAATTTTACTGTCTATATTATCATCCCAATATACTTGCTTTTCTTTATTTTTTTTTAAGGCATTCTTTTGATATCTGTTTTTTTTTCATTGCCTTTTCTCTCTCTATACTTTTTTTTAAAGCAAGATATTCGTTTTTGCAATTATTTCCACAATACAATCCAGGCCTTTGATTTTGAGCCATACTGCTAATGAGCCAAAAAGGTAGGTAAGTTATGGAATTTGGGCTCGATTATTCATTTGGTATATCAATACGAATCAAGCTTCAGGCTTCAAAATTGGCTACTAAGGATAAAACATAACGGGTAGGCCAAGGCTATATAGGCTGATGAAAGACGGCCTATATCATTTCTCTAATGCCAGTTCTAGGTTCCAACAATAAGGTAGTAGCAATCTCATGGATGAACCTCTCTAAAACTGAATAAGAGTGATAATAGAAAGACTCGGACAATTTAATAAATGCTTTCAAAAGAATCAAAATTTGTAAATAATAGCTCTCAAATAAGGAAGAAATGCTCAACTCCTCACAGGGCTATATAGTCTCCACTCATTGTGAACAAGGCATTTCCCAGTCATGGTATATCAATCTAGTCTATAAACATGAACAAGTAAATTCAAATCGGCATACAACTCTTCAAACATAATAAAAATCACATTTTTAAGATTATCTGATACTACCAGACATGCTAAATCTAATCATGAATGCGTCGTCGCCCAATGAAAAGGAACAAGAAAGATACCATCAGGCGACTTAGGCTTGCAGTCTCTTATTATTATTTTTTTGAATTTTTTTTTGAAAAAAAAAAACATAAATAAAGCAAAAAGACTATCCTAAGTTACTTACATACAGGCTTTTCGAAAAATAAAAATAAAAATGGACCACAGGTCTCCCTCCCCCAACTAAAATCTAACATTGTCCCCAATGTTACAAATTAAGCATAAAAGCATAGCGGCAAGGGACTGAAATAAATGAATAAGAGGGAAGATATACCTGAGAGCGGCCTAATCTCTCTAAAATCTGCATGTTAGCGACAACAAATCTACCAAAAACTAAAAATAAACAAAAAAAAGAAAGAAAAAAAAAGAAAAATCCTAAACTACTTACCTGGTGCGTGCTGTCTTTTTTTTTTTTTCAAAAGTGCCTGCAAAATTGATAGCTACGCAAAAATGGCTAATCACAAAATATTATCAGTACAATTCATAGCCAAAGGAAAAACAAAACTTACCTTTACTTTCTCACTCTTCCCCCAACTAAAGTTCTGCCTAGTGTCAAATAATAACAATCGGAAGAGTTATGGGTCAACCCAATGAATGATGGCCATGACACTAAGATCAAGAAGTTTAAGCATATAAAATAGAACTTTTTGAACACAATGTATGTCCGGGGGCAAATTCTTAGAAACCACAACCATGAGGTTATGAAGGGGAATATAGGCAAGACAACACAATAACCTAGATCGACCAAGATCACAACACTTCTCTACACCTAAGTCTGGCTCTAGATCAAAAGAAGTGAGAGAGAAAACCACATTATGGTTATGAAGTATCTTATCAAAATGACTCATAAGAATTGAGTGGAACTCCAGTGAAAAACGTGGATCATTAGGAGAAATGTTATCATGGAACAAAACATCAACACACTTCTCATTCAACAAGCATTGATCTGAAGAAAAAGAATCATCCAACTCAAAATGCTTAGCAATGATCTTTGGCTCGAAACTTACATGGAGAAATCGATCAATTTGGGCCTCCAAATCATTATCATTCTCGAAATTCAAGGAATCAAGAAAAGAACTAGTTTCCTGCTGAAGTTCAAGTTCATCTAAAGTGGGTACAAATTGTTCAAACTCCTCGGTTAAAGAATCTTGCGATAGGATGGATGGTAGTGGATTTATGAAAAATTCTTTCTCGATACTCATTTGATCAAAATCAAGATCTAAGAGGCCGATAAGATTTATCTCTTGAATTTCCTCATCTCTGTCACTGCATTCTCGATCAGACTTCTTTGAAATGGAGAAAATATTGAGTTTAAGCTTCATGTTTTCAAAAGTTAGTTGCATCATACCATTCCTACAATTGACAAGGGCATTTGCAGTAGCTAAGAATGGACGACCCAAAATGATAGGAATTTGAGTAAAAATATTAGTCATAGGCTGAGTATCCAAAACAATAAAGTCGACCGGATAGACGAAATTGTCAACCTTAACTAATATGTCCTCAATCATTCCTTTAGGAACTTTGATAGAGCGGTCAGCTAACTGAATTGTGATCGTGGTAGGCTTTAGCTCACCTAGATCCAATTGTTGGTACACTGAAAATGGAAGTAAATTCACACTTGAACTTAAATATAGCAAAGCATGCTCAATTCTTTGATCACCAATGATACAAGAAATGGTAGGACAACCAGGATCCTTGTATTTTGCAGGCAAGTTTTGTTGGATAACAGAACTCACTTGATTGGCTAGAAAAACATTCTTTTGAACTGAAACTCTCCTTTTCACAGTGCATAAGTCTTTAAGAAACTTAGCATATGATGGAACTTGTTTGATAGCATCCAACAAAAGGATGTTTATCTTGACTTGCTTGAATGTTTCCATAATCTCCTGGTTCTTATCTTCCTTCTGAGGTTTCTCCAATCTTTGAGGATAAGGAGCAGGAATTTGAGATTTTGGCATAGCCTCAAACTCAACGTTTTCAGGAAGATCATCACTAGAATTTGGAATGAAAGGACTTTCTTTAGGCTCTGAAGAAGTCACTGGAATATCCTTTTGAATGAGTTTTTCACTACGAAGAGTGGTGATGGATCTAGCTTCTTCGACATCACTAAAAGATAGAGTTGGATTGCAGTCTATGGAAAGTTGCTCAATGGGTTTGGCTTTAGATTGCACATGGAACATTCTCTCTTCTCGAACCTCGTTGTGGGCAGCGAGTTTATCAATGGAGCTCTTCAGTTGATTCATCACTTGCAGCATTTGAGAAAACATGTCATGCATCACCTCTTCTTGATGGGGCACACTAAGTCTAGGATCAGAATAAGACGGCAATGATGAAGGATTCAATTGTTGATGCTGAATGTATGACTGAGATGGCGGAATAGGTGATTGAGAAAATTGCGATTGGGATATAGAATGGAATTGAGGTGAAGGATGGAACTGAGGATAAGATAATGGTGGAAAATGGCATTCATCATTCTTCAGCTCATTGGAAGCATTGAGTGGCATGGGAAAACTACTTATGGAATTTACCTCTGCATGGAGTACTTCTTTGAAAGCAGGGATCGTAGGACAATCTTGGGTAGGGTGCCCTCGAACTTCACAAATTCTACAAAATTCTTCCACACATTTTTGCCTTGGAATTTCAACTTTTCTTCTTTCAAGTGCTTCAACCTTTCTTGCTAGTTGAGAAATTTGTGCAGTAAGATCTTCTTGCTTTCCGATGTGGCACACTTCTTGGACTTGACTGGTTGTATCTTTAAAAGATCGATCAATTAATTGAGGCGTCTCCCATTGCTGGGAATTCTCAGCTAACCAGTCTAAGTAAGTCTCAGCTTCATCAGGATTCTTGTTGAGAAATTCTCCATTACACATCATCTCAACAAATTGACGCATTTTAGGAGATAAACCTTCATATAAAAAACCTATCAAGCGGCACTTTTCAAAATTATAATGCGGGCAAGAGTTTTGAAGTTCTTTGAATCTCTCCCAACATTGGTAAAATGTTTCTCCTTCTTTCTGAAAGAAAGACATGAGCTGCTTCTTGAAATGATTAGTAAGGTGGGAAGGGAAGAACTTTTTGAGAAATTGTTGTTGCATTTCAAGCCATGTTGTAATAGACCTTGGGCGAAGCGAGAGAAGCCATGCCTTAGCTTTATCCTTTAGGGAAAAGGGGAAAAGCTTAAGTCTAATTAACTCTTCTGTACATGCTTGATTATTGAAAGTAGAGCAAACTTCTTCGAATTCTCTAATGTGGAGGTAAGGTTGTTCATTCTCCAATCCATGGAACAAGGGTAAGAGTTGAATCATTCCATTCTTGAAGTGAAAGGCTCCAGCATTAGGTGGAAAGACAATACATGATGGATTGGCATTCTGTGTTGGCTTTAGTAGCTCACGAAGACTTCGATTTTGATTCTCCATGATTGAGTAAGAAACAGGTTCACTTATTCTCATTCATTCTTGAATCAAACTAGTCATGCTTATGAATTGAGAAGAACTAGTCACTTCGGTGTGAAGAGAACTAGTAGAGGTGGAACTTGATAGATGGAATGGGATAAGAAAGGTGGATTACGAATCCAAGGTTTCAAACATTAGGAAGGAACCTAGTGAAGATTCCAAGGAAAAGAAAGAAAAGAAACTTTCCTAAATTAAAAATTAACAAACCGTCGTCCCCGGCAACGGCGCCAAAAACTTGACTACGCGAAAACAACGCGAGTTATTACACCCAAGTGCAGGTGGTCGGTCAAGTAATAAAAACTCGGTAAGTCCGAGGTCGATCCACGAGGAGGAGGGTAATTCTTTAACTTAAGAAAATTTCTTTCAAGAGGAAGAAGAGAAAAATAAAGAAAAGATGAAATATGGAGATAAATGAAATGAGAATCAATAACTAAACTAACTAAGGGCAATATAAATAAATAAACCATGCAACTAAAACTAATCCTAAAGGTAGCGAAACATTACTGTGCTAACGGAAACTAAATTAACATAAAAAAAATGGAATAAAGCTAAATTAAATAAATAATAAAAACAACGTGCTAAATTAATTAAATGCGTGAAAAACTTTAATTAAAATTAAGAATAAAAAGCGTTAGGGGTATCCATAAGTTTCGGGTAACACAACGGGCAATTCGGTGGACCGAGAATTCTTTTCTAATTAATTTTTCTTTAAAAATCAGCGTACTTTTCACAAGCTAAATGATCTCATAAACTCATATTTTTCGCAACAATTCATGCGTGACATGAACTATACGTACCAATACTAATTATGGAATCAATTCGCATTACTTAATTTTATCAAAAACACTTGTTTATTAAAGTGGAGTAGTGCTTGACACTACAAAACCTTTTATTAAAAGTGAGTTTAAAAATATTAAGTAAAAGCCACAATTTAATTCAAATAGGTTAAAACATGATTAAAATCAAATTTAAATTAAAACGGGCGGTGAAAACACAAAACGGGCGGTGATTCAAATGACTCTTTTTTGCTTGGGACTGTTCTATTGGCTTCTCTTAGTCTCTTCCATCAACTTCCTTCATGCTTGATCTTGGAATTTGCTTTCGGTTCACTTCTTGAACTCAATTCAGCTCCGAATTTGACCGGCAATGACTAACTTTGGGGGAATTTGCTTTTAGATTCGTTCTTTTTCATGTTTAACCCGTAAAAAGGTTATAATGCACTAGAAACAAACATACTATCCTATTTCATGATTAAACCTCAATTCTTAACAATTTAAGATAATTAAAATCAAATTGACGCATATTAAGCCACCTAAATATATATAAAAATGAAATATTTTGGCTTAATCAATTAGGACCCAAATCTTTGATCCGGACCCCCTTGACCGGACGCCACACACTAGCGAAGAGTTGCTGCATAACCGGAAAGTTTACCGATTTATCAGTGAGTATTTTGCCAATAATAGACCAGGTCTGCTTTGGCCTGTTTGCAACCACTGGTGCTGAGGAAGAGAAGACCAAACCACCCACTTCCTCATCCTCAAGAGATACATTTGCACATGTTGTTTCGATATTCGAGGTTGATGAATAGGCGGCCATCGAAACAAGGAAGCACAAGGGGAAAAGGAGAAGAATGGGAGACAGAGAGATTGAGAAAGAAGAAAATTAAGGGAGACGGAAGCAGGAAGACAAGCAAGGATTTCACTCAGAAAAGAGACATAGATAAGAAAAATAATTCTTGCCACAAGAGCAAGGATAGGCCGCTTTTTCATAAAATTGATTCTTTGTTTAGTAGATCTTAATTCATACTTTTCAATAATATAATTTTTAATAAAAAATTGTAAAATTAAAATATTTAAAAACTTGAAAAATAAAAGTAGGTAGACCAAAATGATGATGCAACATTAAGACATTGTCCAAGAAACCCTTTAAAAGTGGAGGGTTACTGCATTCATAATGTTTATTCTCATTTTTGTCGCATAAATTTGATGATTATTATTACTTGTTGCATTGGAGATCATTTTTCTAGAACCTTATTTATTCATCTTGCATCGCAATTTTTCCCAATTGATAATGCATTAGAGATGCTCTTAGATGGAGCTTTAATATAATTGAATGTAGAGTTAGAGCTAAAAATTAAACCTTATATACCGTTTACAATAATTTAATATTATTTTTTTATTTTTATTTTATATAATTAATATTATAATCACATATAGTACGCATATGCCACATTTTGAATTTTCTGCCTCCCAACGTAGATATTAAATATTGGATTTCCTATTCTTTTAACATATCAAGTATTTTGTTTTTTGTAGTATCAAAATTGATTTAGAAAAAAATAATTTGAACTAGTTATACTTTTGCTACACAATGTGTAACAAAAAATAAAAAATATATTTACACTACCTATTTTGATAATAGAATATCACAAATTACTTTCTTAATTTAAATTATTCTTAATTCATTTACTATGAAAAATATTTTGAATGTCTTGATCAAAGCCGAACTTACCCAGCTAGTAAAATAGCTATATTTATCAAGAATGAATTGATAGCTAAAAGTCGTCGTAAATTAAAATAGCTTACATTGCAGAGAGAGGACTTTTAGTTCAAAGATAATATTATATTCTATTTTGCATTATTTGATAGTTCACGCCGAACTTACCCAGTAAAATAACTGTAATGTATGTTTTATTTGATTTTCTTTAACATATTCATAAAATCTTTAGTTTTTTAACAACTTGATTTTATTAAATTTGTTCGATTTTTAATTTCCTCGATCATCAGTGTATGTTATTGATAATGATCATAACATTTTTATATTTTCTTATTATTTTAATATTAAGTAGAACTAGTGGCTTTACTTTAAGTCTTTATTTGACAACAACATGAAAAACTATAACAAAAACAGTTATTTTTGTGAAAAGTTGAAAAATAAATTGAGTTATGTAGTGAAATTTCTTCTTACTTTTTACTTTTTTAATAGATTTTTTTTTTGGGGGGGGGGGGGGGGGTTGAGAAAGAATTTTTTTTCTACAAAAAATAAAAAATAATGATAGATGATTGACATCCACTCATAAAAATAACCATGAGATGGAGAATATCTCAAAAAATGCCACAACTTATTTTTCAAGTTTTCACACAAATCAAGATATGTTCTTTTCATTTTACTATCAAACATAGCATAATAGATTAATTTTATTTAATAATTTAGTGTACATTGATATTGAAATAAAAGAAACATTTTTTTCGAGGGTTACCCCATAGGATGTCCAGGCTAACTTTCATTCACCTCGACTAATCTTTGCTCGCTCGCAATACATGATTGTTGCTAGCACTATTTTGACAACACCGAGAATTGATCTTGGGAGAACCAAGTTGATCCCAAGATTGTCCTAATGACAACCTTATACAACTGGATCAAGAGACTTAATTATAAAATAAACATTTCAACTCTTCATTTTCATTTCAATTGTAGAAAGAATTTTTTTCTACAAAAAATAAAAAATAATAGTAGATGATGGACATCTACTCATAAAAATGACCATGAGATAGAGAATATTTCATAAAATGCCACAACTTATTTTTTAACTTTTCACATAAATCAAGATATTTTCTTTTCATTTTATTATCAAACATAGCATAATAAATTAATTTTATTTAATAATTTAATGTATGTTGAAATTGAAATAAAAGAATCATTTTTTTTGAGGGTTACCCCATAGGATGTCCAAGCTAACTTTAATTCACCTCGACTAATCTTCGCTCTCTAGCTCACAATGCATGATTGTTGCTAGCACTATTTTGACAATACCGAGAATCGATCTTGGGAGAACCAAGTTGATCCCAAGTTTGTCCTAATAACAACCTTATACAACTAGATCAAGAGGCTTAGTTATAAAATTAACATTTCAGCTCTTCATTTTCATTTATGGTATCACGTTACGCCACTACACATACATAATTTGTCACATTTCAAGTTCATGTATTACGGATATCAATTTTTACTATAATTGTACACTTTTTATGCACAACTTTATTTTTATATATTTATATTTTGTTATTTCCATGTATTATAATATAAAAGTTCTTCTTCTTTTTTCTCTTTTTTTATCAATACTTAAGGTGAAATTAGTCTTCTCAAATTAAATAGGCAAAAGTCAAAGTAACGCTCTTAATTTGTAACATATCTAAAGAGTATATACGATTTTTGAATATTCATAAGTTAAATCTAAAGAGATGGACACAAAATATTTACAAAAATTACCACGTTTTTACCATAAACTTTATTTAACCATAATTTTTGAGGAAAATAATGTTTTTTAAATAGTATTTGGTGGTGTGATTAAGAGCTAGGTTGTTGATTCTTACAAATTCAAGTTCTTCAACTCCTACCCCCGTCTTCCAATTTCCACCACGGGTCCATCTTAAAGAAGGACAAAATATTATAGGGATTCTATTGAATAAAATACTACTCTTAACGCACGTACTTTATAACTAGTTTTAATAAACGTATCAACTTAATTGGATTTGTTTATTTGTAATGTTTAATGTTAATGTTTACGAATAAAGTTACTGATCATTGCATAATTACAGGAGCATGTTTGATAATAACATAAAAAAAATAAAAAATTAAGACGTATGATAAAATGTTCTTCATCATGATAAGATATCTTCTTATTTTGTGGTTAATGAAAATTTTTTCTTCGTAGTTAAAGAAGAATTTTCCTTTTTTATATAAAAATTAATGAAAGATGAACTCTTTTTGAGTATAAGACGGAGAATATCCCATTACTTACCTCAACTTATTTTCTTTTCTAACTTATTACGCAAATCAATTATTATTTTTATCATTTTTCATTTTGTTATCAATCGGAAAGTAAAAGTAAATCTTCTATTTTTTTAATTTTCTGAATATGCCAAAGGTTTAGAAAATTCAAATCCTACAAAACGTTCCAAATTTGACCAAAAAAAACCTTTGAAATAAGTTGCTTCTATTTGCACACTATTTTTACTTTGTAACAATCCACTTTTTCATTCTTCTCATGACAAACGAGTAAGTGCATGTTATTCGCTTTATGAGAATCGAGTATAAACTTGAATATGTCTTACTTGGCCCATAAGTACCGAGTATGTAAGTTTATACTTGTTTGTTATATGTATGCTTAATTATATCGCTTGTTATCAGGCGGGTAACATAAACTTATTCACTTGTTATTAGGCGAATAAAAAGTGAAGTGTTTCTAAATATTTTGTAAACTGCAAATAACGAATGCTTTGAAATATAATTGGAAAAATATTTAAATGTAGATAAATTTTAAACCAAAAACGTTGGACGCTGATATTAGGGGTGACATTTTGTACCAAAATTATCATATCAAACCGTACCATACCGTACCATTATCAAACTGTACCAAAGTTTGGTAATGATACAATATTGATCAGTATTGTGCTGTACCGAAATATTATGATACTGTATTGGTACTAAAAATCAATACCGATGGTATATCGTAATGTACCAAAATATTGGTACTACTATTGTATATTGTACCACGCTATACAAAATTGTACCAATACTACCAAAATAGCAAATATGAAATATCTCACAATTAACTTTACATATACAATACAACGGAAGGTCCAGATTACATAATTTAAATGATTTTTAGTCTTTACTTATTTTAGGGTGTGTTTAATGTGCCGGATTAAAAAATTGGATACAATTATTTAATCACATCCTAAGAGGATTAAACAGTCCCACCTCATAAGTAGGATAAAAAGTTTTAGCAGGATAAATAATTCGCTCAAATATTTAATCTTTATGGATACCCAACATGTGATATATAAAATTATCATATCACGCACTCTTATCCTGCGCGTCAATACGACCTTAGGATTTAGTTAAATATATCAAGTACTATCCACAAAGCCACCCATCTTTCTCACTCTCTTTTTCTCTTCTCCGTTATCTATGTTCACTACTATAGTCTTTGTTTTCTTTCATCTATTTCAACTTTTCACAGCTCTTTCTATTTGTTTATCTTCAGGTATATGTTATTTGTTTGAATATGAAAATGACTAAATTATTTGAATTAATTACTTGATTTGATTCCCAAAAGAACGCTCAAGATCCGAATTAAGCCATGTTAATGAGTTTAAACGGTGAACAACCGTTTTGTTGTAATGCTACCATCTTGAATGTCCTTTTTCCCCCTTTTAAAGTGTTAAAAGAAAAATAATGCTTATATAATTTAAATCATAGTTTGAATGGTGAACTCATATTTTATTAAAATGTCAGCTATTATATTATAATCAGGAGTACAATGATGCAATTTATATTTTATTAAAATAATAGTTCTTGGAATAATGTTATATTGAAATTTTTTATTTTTTTTAAGTTTAATTATTTGGCAATATACCGTTGTACCATATCAAAATTTCTAAAATACCAAATTTAGTATACCAAAAATTTAATATGATAATAATAATAAATTTTAATATACTAAATTTTCAATATACAATATATATGATATAATATGGTATTGTACTAAATTTATCCCAAAATGATGTCACCTACATTAATACTAGAGATAGAGACGCATAGGAGGAACGGTGGTCAAGCACGTAGAAATTTGAACACGGCACCACCGTAAGCCTATTGTTTTAAAATGCGCCTTTTTGTTATTACTTGTTATATTGTCTGTCATCTATTTTTCTCATTTTCTCCGAACTTTTTTTCTCCTCTGTCTAAAACTTTCTCTATCCTTTGGATTGGATTTGCCGCAGTTGAAACCCCAGTTCCAATTTACGTTTCCAAGGTTAATCGGATGGTGCCGATACTATTTTGAAGGTACTTTTGTACTTGTATTTTCAGTAGTCTAATCTCTGTGTTTTTTTTTTTTAAATATCTGTCTTAATTCTTTTTTTCTTTAATTTGCCGTTTGTTTTTTTCGAGAAAATGACGGAAACATACGATTTCTGTTTGGCTGATACAAGATTTTGAGTTTTCTTCTCTTTCCATTGGCGTTCTCAGCTGCAAAACAGAGCTATTTGAATGTAAAAGAGTTGTTCTTCTTTTCCCCTTTTTTTTATTGAAGCATGGTGAATTTCTTTCACTGGAGTTCCTCTATGTGCATTCTCACTAATGATTGAAGCTTTTGAAGGTGTTATAGATTTTTAATTGTATGAATTATTAGCCTAATTATTTTTCTTTTAAATTGACTTAATAGGGACATGTTTCTGTTGAAAGATTTTGTTTTTGGTTCTTTTCCTTCTCAATTATGTGTTCTGGCTGCATATAGATGATTAATTAATATAAAGCAGAAACAAATTGGCTTCATATATTTATTTACTTTTATTTTATTTTTGGGTTGGAGAAACTTTTAGGGACAGAAACAGAAAGACCTGAAGTGATGTGCTTTGAATACCTTTTGCATGTGGTACGGTGGTTATGCTGGTTTTTTGTTGATTACAAATTTAATTTTTTCATATATTCGTTGATGTGAGATTTCCTTTATCTTTAGTACTAGTTTGTTTTGCTTTTTTGGCCCTCCGGATTATTCTATGTATCAGCTGTAATACAGAAATACGGAATATGTAATTGTGATGGCTTAACCACATTGTATCTTCTGGCATGTCTTGCTTTTGCAATCAGGAAAGTTAAAGTACTGTGCTTTAATGCTACCCGCAAAATCTTGTGGGTCTTTTACATGTTTCAAATACTTGTGGAACCATAGCGTTAATTATTTACTTCTGTTGAAACTTCCTTCCTCAGCTTTGTTTCTTGTCATCTTGGATAATTTAACCGACTAATGAATTTATTTGCTTTGGAACAGGATGACTAGTAGCCAGATTGTCTCTTCAAAGGATACCAGTATTTTGGAATTTTTGTGCTCCTACAATTTATAATTTGACCAATTTATTTTTGGAACTTATAGAATGGATCGGTGTGACACATCAGGTTTCGTAAGTGGTGGAGCCATGTATCCCTTTAGGGAGTTTTGAACCTAATTTTCTCTTTTCTTGCCACCTGTTTTGCCTTCTCTTTTTCCCATCCCAAAAGATCGGGTTATTTTTTTACAATTGTGAGTTAATTTGAATCATAAAGCTGCATTTCTGTGAAGGGTACATGGACAACACCCCGGAACAATTTACTGCTATTTTTGCCTCAAATGTGTCCAAAAATTTTAGCCAACCTTTTGATGCTAGAGGTTGCCTCCCCGGTCTTGATTCTTTATGGATTGATCCAACTGTTGCCTCAAATTCTGATATTCCGAACTCAAAAGGAAGCAAGAGGAATCAGAGTACAGTTAATAAGCCGATGAACCTGCAGGACGACTCTTCTTTGATTCTTGGGTTGGGTCTCTCATCAAGCTCTTGCATTACCACGTCCTCTAGGAAAGGAATAGAGGAGTCTTCCATCAATCTCGGTTTAAGTATCAACTTGAAGTTAGGAAATGATGGAGCACTAGACCCAGAAAGAATATATTGTTGCTCTCCAAAGGAGTTGGAGGGTGAAAGACCCAAGCTGGACCTTGAATTAAGTCTGTCAACTGTTCCATCTGAATCGGATACGACTACTGTTACTCAAGGGTCCCTTCCATTTCATAGTACACCTAGCACAAATCAATTTGTGGATGAAGGTTCAACATCACTTCGATGGAAACTAAGATCTCTTGTGCCTCCATTGCAAAACGTAGAGGCTACCACTCCTTTTCACCATGTTCCTAGCCAACATTTTAATTTAACCGTCACTCCTACAACCTCAGTTCCTTGTAATATTTCAGGGACAACTCTTGAGCAACGACGAAGGAACAGTGGTGTGAAAACATGTCAATTCAACAGATGCATAAGGGGGGCAAGAGGTGCTTCTGGCTTTTGTATTGCTCATGGAGGAGGGAGGAGGTGTCAGAGAGAGGGATGCCAAAAAGGAGCCGAAGGCAAAACAGTGTTCTGCAAGGCCCACGGAGGTGGTCGGCGGTGCCAATATCTTGGGTGCACCAAGAGTGCTGAAGGTCGGACCGACTTCTGTATAGGCCATGGCGGTGGTAGGCGGTGCAACCACAAGGGTTGTACCCATGCTGCAAGAGGTAAATCTGGCTTGTGCATACGACATGGGGGTGGCAAGAGGTGTAAGATTGAAAATTGCACCAAGAGTGCCGAGGGCATTACTGGCATCTGCATTTCCCATGGCGGTGGCCGTCGGTGCCAGTATCCTTCTTGTCAAAAAGGCGCTCAAGGAAGCACAATGTTTTGTAAAGCCCACGGCGGTGGTAAAAGATGTACATTTTTTGAGTGCACAAAAGGTGCAGAGGGAAGCACGCCGTTCTGTAAAGGCCATGGTGGTGGTAAAAGGTGTACGTTTGAAGGTGGATGCACAAAGAGCGTGCACGGGGGTACTTTATTCTGTGTTAATCATGGCGGAGGAAAGAGATGTGCTATACCTGATTGTACCAAAAGTGCTAGGGGACGGACAGATTTTTGTGTTCGTCATGGTGGAGGGAAACGATGCAAATATGAAGGATGTGGAAAGAGTGCACAAGGCAGCACTGATTTTTGCAAAGCACATGGTGGTGGAAAGCGATGTTCTTGGGGCCAGTTGGAGTTCGGTGGTCAATCCGCTTCTCCTTGTGATAAATTTGCTAGAGGTAAAACTGGCATGTGTTCTGTCCACAGTGCCCAAGTGCACGAAAAAATGATTAGCAGTGGAGTCACATTGGATCCTAGATTGCAAGAATCGGAATCTTGTGTTGAGAAGATGAAAGGTACTTTTGCTACACCCAGTGGAGGGACATCAATGCTTTCGGTGGGTTATGAGCATCAATCTCTATCGGTGCAAGTTCTACCCCAGGATGGTTTTTCAGTTGGAAATGATTGTTTAGGTCAATTTTCACTTCCAGAAGGTAGGGTTCATGGAGGAAGCCTAATGGCAATGCTTAGAGCCGGAACGAGCTTTAGTCCAAGCAACAATAATCAAGCAACCGGCAAGCCATCAGAGACCATAAAATCTAATGCTATGCCTCGCAACTGGGTGTGAGCAAACTTGTTTATCTCCATTTTTGTTTCATGTTGTGTGTGCTATAATAGAATCTTGTGGTTGTTAGCTTGTCTAGGAGGTTGGGTGTCAGCTTGTCTAGGAGGTTGGGTGTCATAATGGGAAAAATCTTAGGGGAAGCAGGTGTATATAAGAAAATAATCCAAAAGCTAAAAATAGCTTTTATCGGCTATCAAGTCGTTGGCTTAGGGTCACAGTTGTAGTTTTAGGTTGTTAAAAGTCTCTTGTAATTTTCCGCATCTTAAAATGTAGACATGTATGTTATTGTAAATAGTGGCTTCTGTTGTCTTTATTTGAACAATAACTAGTGAGGGCCACAACTGAACTAATTGAACTAGAGGTCCAAAGCGGAACCAGAAAAAGCTGATTGCATTTTCTTTTTCCAATCTAAAATTGGCCAATTCTGAATAATAAAGATGTATCAAATAGACGAAAAACATTTGCTACAAGAAAATTCCATGTAAGTAAATACAAAACTTCCGTCCTGAATGATTTAATAACAGAGGAAAATTGATGTAAAGAAGTAACAATAGTCCCTTATCACCTAAGAAGTAAAGAAATATATAATTATCATAACAAATACATGTTTCTGGTGAATAATAAAGCTAACTGGAAGACAGGGTAATGGAGCTGGGAAGAAAGATTCTATTCTGATCTTTAAATAGTCCTGAGCTGGATATTGTGAGTTGATTGAAACCGCCAAATGGGCTTTCTCCCACTTTGAACAAGAGCTACCTGTTCTCCCACCTTCACCATTCCCTGTGTCTGTACAATTTCAGGACCATTTACATTTCTTAGTAAAAAATGTATATCATAATATATCTTTATCTATTGCTAATTACCCAGCACGCATCTATATATATAGATACTGATATAAATGTGCAGGTCTATTTCATCACAGAATAAATTAAATGGGGAAGTATCAATTCCAACTATTGATACTGTAAAATTTAGCGCAATTATGCTTATCTGTTTCATAATGCTTCAAGGTTTATTAATCCCCAGAACCATGGAAAATGAAAAGAAAAAAAAAAAAAAATTCTTTGTTCCATATCCATAATCTTACTCACTAGATTCCACAATTCTCAGCTATATGATTGAATTGTGAATAGATCTGTGTATATTCTTAATTCTTTTTAAACAAGGCAAACAATTATCTGAACATCTAAATAACCACTGTTACGAATAAGAAAATATGAAGGAATAATGAGGTGAAAGTTTTACCTGCAAAGTGGACAACGCATTTTCGAAGGTCTCTTCAGCATCATCTAAGAACTGCATATATATCGGGGAAACTCCTTGATATAAAGCCAATCTCTGTTGTACCCTTTTACTGCATGTCAAGCCCATAAGATCAGTCAATTTACAAAGTTCGTGAGAGCAGTTCCATAAATTACAATTTGAGACTCGGTAAACTAACATCAAATTGCTCCAAAAAAGAAAAAGAAAAACCTAACATCAAATTGCTCCAAAAAAGAAAAAGAAAAACCTAACATCAAATTCTTTAAGTAGTGGTTCTACTACTATTACTTTTATTGAAAATTTTCACTTACTAGGCTACTCAAAACTGAAACCACATATAGCAGATCCTTACAACAAATCCCACAAAACAGTGTTACCGACCTATTCCGCCAGTAGAACCCTACAATGGACACAAATATGGGCACCAGGTATAGTCCAGAAGGTCTACTCTATCACTATATTAACCTTTCCAAAAGCCAAGTGCCAGATTTTAAGAAAACCAAACAAAATTTTAAATTCAGCAGACGCCAGAATATCAAAATGGAGCTTCATGTCTTGAAAAAGGTAGGACTCGTTATGTTACACTTTAAATACTAACCCTATTATTGCATGCAATTATGAGACTCACTCGTTTGTAAAGGCAAATACAGTGCCAGAAGGTCGGTAATGGCTCAGCAGGATGGCCATGAAACCACTTCTGGTGAAAACTACAATTGGGGTTCCAAGAGTGTTAGACATCATTGTAGCATGATATGCAAACATTTCGCTCATGCGGTTCTGCACAAAACAAAAGGCTTTGATCAGTATTTGAAATCAAATGATTTTTTTTAAAGAAAGTTACTGTGCACACATGTACATTCCCAACAGAAAACAAAATTCATGATGCTTCTCATAACTAACCTTAAAGGCTCGGCCAATATCAGATGGTGTTTCCTCACCAACTATGGTTGCTTCGGTCCGTAATGAAACTGTATGCATTACTTTGACAGCTTTTAGTGGAAATCTGCATGGAGTGAAATCAAACCATTGTGGTACTTATAAGGTATTTTGTTTATATTCAAATCTGAGGGTAAGTTTCTTACTTTCCGTGAGCAGTTTCTCCAGAAAGCATAACAGCGTCAGCACCCTCTCTAACAGCAATGGCAATGTCTGATACCTCTGCTCGCGTTGGTGTTGGATGAACAATCATACTTTCCAGCATATTTGTTGCCACTATCACTGCTTTCCCCATGGTACGGCACATCTGTATTATCTCTTCCTGTGTATTGTGGTAAAAAAAGTTCTGAGTGTATAAATTAAATGGGTCTCTCTTAGTAAAGTATAAAAAAGTTTAACCCTCCGTCCTGTTACCTCTGTCCCTCTATCATTCTCCTCTACTTAATTGAATCAATAGTTCGGAACACGCGAGTGAACTCAGAAGTCAAACTTCTCCTCTGCAGCTAGGTCAGTTCGGGCTACTTTAAAGGTACCAAACGTAGGGTAGTAAGATTTTGGTTTGGAGTGGAGGTGTCAAGCTGTTTTTGATGGAGACTTTATTCTCCTTCTATCCTGATATTGAGCCGAGCCCGGCACCCCTGATTGTGTTACGGCCAGGTGGGATGGGAGAAGAATAGCTTCTTACATGGGCAAGTTTGAACTTTTGGTTGTCGGGTTGGAAAAAATTGAAGCCAATCACTCTTAATAATCTACACAATTTCAGTTGGCTGTGAAAGCCATCCTACCACCACTCTTTGCATGTGCGGAGTTAGGTAGAGAGAAAAGGAAGGGGTGGGAAGTTAACTTTCTGAAAAATGTGTTAGTGCTAAACTTGTTTTTAAAATTTGAGAAAATGCACATAATAGTCGAGTTGTCCCTCTTTACCTCAGAGAGAATATATATTGGCACTATTTTTTCCTCAAGTAATTTAAAAAGAAATATATATTAGTACAAGCATTGTCACCTATAATTTTGAAAAAACTATTTGTAGTAAATTTGTCGCCTTAATAAATTTTCCAAGCTCCCCCCCCCCCCCCCCCCTTTTCCATTGTTATCAGTAAAAAGTATTACCTGCAACAGTGGAACCTCCTCGACAGGCAGTTCCGCGCCAAGGTCTCCTCTTGCAACCATTGCCTGAGGGCAAGAAAAGTTTCGGTGTTAGTCACCAAGAACGAACATTTAGTCGACTCAGAATTTAATGGGATCAAAAAGCCACTCAAATCAACCATTCAAATTTTATGCATATATTTTTACGCAACATAAACGTAGTACTAAGTAATTTGAACAAAACCCTGGGGTGTAAAGCACCACATGTCATTTGTGATGATGGTATATTAACTCAATCGCATCACAAGTGTTGTTGTCAACCCAACAATTTAACTTGCTGCCTTATTATTTGCAACCAGAAAAACAATTTAGCTCTTTTGCCATGATTTTCCCAATATTGTAAGGGACGCAAATCGAGTGCACACTAAACATATTCATAACAAGGTATAAATTAAATTGCTAAACATAGCAAGGTCCCCAACCTAAGATCAGATCAGCTCAAGAGTAACTATTTATTTCTGTTCACATTCAAAAAAAAAGAAAAAAAGCTACAAGAAACATAGATTTGGATGACTACCCCATCAGAGGCTGTAATAATTGAATGCAAATTTGGTATAGAGTCTGCACTTTCAATTTTGACAATAACATGTATATCCGCACCATAGCCTGCCAGAAGAATAAGAATTGGCAATTAAAATTAGTACTGAAAGAATGCATACACATATAGGGCTTGAGATTAACCTTTAATTCCTAATTATAAGAAATACTCCAGATATATTTACTTCGTAGATAATTCTTCAATTCATGGACCACTGCTGCATCTTTGACAAAGGAAACAGCATAGAAGTCAACTTGGTTATCCACTCCAAATTTGATGTCGTCCCAATCCTTGTCTGTAGCAAATTGATGCATACGGTTATATTCATTAATAAACAAAAATAGTGCTCCGTTACATCCATCACGAGTATGAACATTTTTGGCTAACCAGTGATGGATGGCAGTGTAGCACTTTTTCCTCGAACGTTTAGATGTCGTCGAGATTTGAGCTCTCCACCATCAACAACTTCACATTTCACTGAATCTTCTGTCTTGGATTTGACCAAGAATGACATCATACCACCTAAGACATTAAGCAAGAGTCACTAGTGAGAAAAAATCCAGCACCAAGTGGGCAGCCACCGTAATTCAGGTGGGAGGTGACACCCCCTTCTCTCTCTCTCGGAAGAGTAAGGTGGAAATACAACAAAAACAATAACAGACCTTTCCCACGTTCTCATAAATTTTAGAAACAAGTGTTAAGGCTGCATTATGACCCCCCCTAGTTTTCAAAATCAGGTGTCAAGGTATCCTAGGCCATGGAACCAAGCCTTTTATTGTTCGTATAGTTAAATAGGTTGATTATATCCATAAAATACATTCTTTCTTTCTTTTTTTTCTTCCAAACAGGGAAAAAAATGAACTGATGGTATTATTAGCATACAAATGCTCGACAATATGAAAAAGAAATATTGGAAACAGAATGGACTGCTCTCCATACTTATGGAAGTTACAGCAGTCATGTAAAAATACCCAGTAAACAGAAATAGGCAATGTAGCATACCATCAACAAGAAGCATATCGCCCACTTCTACATCATTCACAAAATCGTCATAGTTAACGCTGACACAGTTAGCAGTGCCAACTCCTCTTTGAATGGTGAAAGTGAAGTCTTGGCCGCTTGATAACATGACTGGTTGAGGCAAGTCCCCACTCCTAACCTCGGGACCCTTCAAATGATAAAACCATGCATGACTTATGTTAATTGGCATACTATATTTGAGAAAATAAAAGGCAAAACATGAAGATTAAACCTGCCTTGGTATCAAGCATGATTGCAATAACATTGTCTTTGGACTGAGCATTATATTCCTTAACCAAATCAATAACTTTCTGATGAGATGCATGGTCTCCATGGGACATGTTCATTCTAGCTACATTCATTCCAGCCTCGGCCAGCTTCCATATCATTTCCCTGGTGTTTGTTGAAGGACCAATTGTGCAAACAATCTTTGTCTTGCGCTTAACTGTAGGCTTAGACCACATACTCACTGACGTGTCCCCAAGCTGCTGAAGTTCCTGTAACTTATGAATTTGCTCTTCTGCCTGATCAAATTGACATAGATCACAAGAAGCACGTTTAGCAGTAGTTCACAATTTGTACTTTATTTTTATGTTTATGTATATCTACAATTAGTATGAAGCACATAACTGTCCTAGACACAGACACGAGGCTTCATGGGTAGTTGGACACGAGTACTTCACCACATCTGAAGTATGAGTTGCTTCCTAGAGAAGAAATGACCAATAATAAAGCCGATCAATTTCTTACTTTACATTTGAATTTCCCTTTTTCAAGTTAAGGAGGGCTTGGCGAACTTATTTCGCTCTTTATTGCATCATACTTCGTCGCACTATGCTTAGGTGTGTGCGGGCGGAACAGATAGTTGATTTGCCAATCGATAAAGGAAAATTTTATGATAGAAACAACTTACCTCAATTGAAATTCATTGCAGCCTGTTTGGTTTCGTAAATAAAATGCCTAATTTTAAAGTTAGCTCATTCAACTAGTTAAATGAATTGTAATTCGAACATTTTTAAATAATAGAATTGAATTCGACCATGGAGTGTTTGGAATTATAATTGATGGGTGTTAGGAGGAGTTAAA
Organism: Lonicera japonica; assembly: GCA_021464415.1. Taxonomy (NCBI): domain Eukaryota; kingdom Viridiplantae; phylum Streptophyta; class Magnoliopsida; order Dipsacales; family Caprifoliaceae; genus Lonicera; species Lonicera japonica. The sequence continues at coordinate 90,254,684 of CM038463.1, read as the reverse complement.
GTGAAAATTTTCAGGTGTTAGAATAGAAACATGTTCTAAATTCCTCTACGCTATTTATAAATTTGTCTAAGTTTTATCTAGAGGCATCAACATCAAGTGTAAGCACTCATGTCTTTGAAATATAGAGTTAGGGACTGTTCACTTGCCACTCAATTTGCCACTTAAATTTTCAGATTTAAGTGGTTTGAAAAGTTGTTTAGTAACCCAAAAAATTAAGCGGTCACTTAATTTTTACCGCTTAAAACTTAAAATTTTCATCTAAAATTTTATCTGAAACTTAATTTTAAAAGGTGTAAAATGTTCATTTTCCCCTCTTTCTTTTAACAAAATTATATAGCTCCCTCACAACCACCGTTTCCGCCACAACTACTACCGCCGACACCACTGCCACAACCACCACTGGCTCTGCCTACACCACCACCACCTCCTCCTTCTCCTACTTGGTTCAAGATTTAAATTATATAATCTTTCTTGTTTTCATTTAGAATCAAGTGATCAAAATAAAATAATAAGGGCAAAATTGTCGTACAATTTTTTTTTCCCAGTTTTTAGATGTGTTATATTCAAACAAACAACATTTTTTTTAGATATAATTTTCAAAATTAAACAAACAGTTTTTTTAGTTTTTAGTTTTTAGTTTTCAGTTTTTTAATTAAACAACACCTTAGAAGTGAATTCCTTATTTCCGGAATTAGGCAATTTAAGTTTTACATGAAATGACTTTATTTTGGTTTCGATAAATAAAGTTGCTCAATTTTCCGAATGAAACACGAATGTAAAAATCGTAAATAGTGTAATTCAGATATTGTGGAATGGCGAAACGAGGCCTACGTATACAGAAAATATGAGTCGATCAAAACTCAAAATAGAAGGATATAATGATAATGATGATATATAATTAAGTGAGAATGAATGTAGTTGCATAAGAAAAAAGCAAATAAGAAAGTGTGGAAAAAAAAGCATGATTAATTAAGGACCTTTTTTGGTACGTCTTGAGGAGAGACTGGAATGAGTTGGGGCTCAGCGCTTGAAGATGTCTTGGCAGTAATGGGCATCCTAACTCGAAGAGCTTGGACACTCTTTCGTTCATTGGGAGATTGTAATTTGGAAGGAAAAGTAATACAATAAGGAGGCTTGAGTTTATTATAATAATCAAATTGAAGAGATGAGGAGGTAGGAGTAGGGCAAGCAAACCAACTGTGAATCGTCCGAGTGGCTACCACCTGAGCCATATATTGTGCTAGCTGGAGAGAGAGATGAAATTTTGTCGACGAAAATATTGAGAGCGAGAGAGAGGGGGCAGGCCTCAAGTACCAATTGAACAAAATGTATCGAGTCTCTCACTCTCTCAAGTGGTTTTTTAAGAGTTGGCCGGAAGAAATCTATGGCCAAAATGAAAAAGAATTAATTGGTAGTATCGTCGCCTGTCTGCCTGCCTGCCTGCCTAATAAATGCAGCTGGAAAAGTAGGAGGGAATAGAGGAGAGGGGGAGGCAAGCAAAGATACTTCGTTTATATCGAAAACAGGTAAAACTATCTACTGTATGTATGTATGTATGTATGTATGTATCTATCTATCTATCTATCTATCTATCTATATAGCTGTGTCTTCCGCTTAACTAACTAATTAATAATAATGGGACAATTAAAAAAAAGTCTTATTGGAGAAAGATTTTCGCACTAAAGTCAATAAATAATTTATTTTGTAAATAAATGACCTATTTTTTATTTTATTAATAATATGACATGTGTTTTTTTTTTCATTATAAAATGGCATCCCAACCCTTGAAATAAATTAAAAAATACCAATATGCATTAAAATATAGATTGAATATGAACTTTGGCAGTCTATATTTCACTGCAATATAAATTTTGTAGTCCATATTTTACTGCAATATGAACTTTGCAATCCATATTTTTGGTGCAAAGTTCATATTGCAGTCCATATTTTACTGCAATGTGAACTTTGCAGTCCATATTTCTAGTACAAAGTTCATATTACAGTCTATATTTCACTGCATTATTCATATTTTTTGTGCAAATTTCATAAAGAGGGGGTAATTTAGGTAATATATAACATGTTTTTATTAATTAAATGATATTTAAATTTATGTAAATACCTTCATTTAAAATATAAAATAAAATAAGCCTCTTACATTAATTATCAATTAAAAATAGACTCTTCATTCGAAAAAATATTATTCATTGAAGTTTTAATAAAAATCAATGTGTAGTACCTAATTTCTAGAATATATAAAACGGTCTACTTTATTTATTTATTAGCTAAGAGCCGAGCCCAGCAGAGGGGATAAAGAAGAACGAAGATGACAATTTGTACGAGTAGAGACACTGCATGAATGAGAATGGGGTCGGGTCGGGTCGACTTTTGTCCAACGCGTGATGCACGCCTTCTATTTATTTTCTTTTTAAAATACTACTACCACCCCTCCTTTTCCCACGTGGAGCTAGGATAGATGGTGTTGAGCTGTGTAGGTAGATACTAGATAGAGTGAGTGAGTGACTGAATGAGTATCTGTTTTTAAAATGATGTACAAGAAATATTTACCCAACCCAGATAACGTTCTTAAAATTCTATCCCTCTCTTTCTTTGTTAGAATTGAACATCTATTTTGATATACATGAAAAAATTACTAAAAAGTAACCCTTCTGCCAAACAACTTAACAAACTTAACTCTATTCTTAGCTCTTTTTTTTTCCAACATATTGCAACTATAATTAATTAAAAAAAAAAAAAAAAACTCTTTTTATGAGATTTTGATCATTTTTCTTTTTTTGTGCAAAAAGCTATCAACAAAGTCATCTCATTGTGTAGCTTCTTCATCCTTGAGGGGTTTTCTTTCAACAAAGTTGATAGATATCTCACGTGAGAATGTAAGATGCATGTTAATGGGGGTTTAGTGGGTTATTAATTAAATAAATAATTGAGTTATTAAAGTAAGACTAGGAGATGTGGTGTGTGGGTTTAATTATTTAAGGTAGTGGAGCTAATTTAGGAGAGTTTTAGTAGTGGGTCAACTAAGTATATAATTATGCGTAATATCTTTTTGATGGTAGATAATTGAGTATTAAATTGTGGTTTATTTCCACCTTAAAGAAATATATTGTTTTTCATTCTCTGATTTTCTTTGAGTGTTTAACACTTGATATCAAAGCTATGGCCCAAGCCACTCATAGAGAAAGGATTGAAAGTTTAAAGAGGGGAGTTCGTGAATTGTCCGACCAAATTCATGGCCTCTAAGCTATTGCCCAAGACACCAATCATCGACCTGACGGCCTGCACAGAATTGAACTCATATCCTCATTCAATGCTTTGCACTCACCGTAGAATTCCCCGACCACCTTACATACGCCGCCAACACTCGTCAAACAAGCTGTGCTGCTAAATGAAGTTGGCAGTAGTACTAACGCCCCTCAATTACAACCACACTACACACAAATGGACTTCCCACGCTTTTCTGGCAGTGATCCGAAAGAATGACTGAATCACGTTGTCCAAATTTTCAAGTACCAAAATATACTAGAAGATCAGCAAGTGGCATTGGCTTCGTTTCATCTCGAAGGAAAGGCCAACCAATGGCTTCAATGGCTACAAAGAATATACAAAGAGTAAGGTACCGTAATTACATGAAAAGTATTTGAAAAAAAAAAATTGTCAGCCCGTTTTGGACCAATATAATATGAAGACTTTGATGAAACAGTGTCAAAAAATGAGCAAACAAGGACCTTGCATGAATATCAACGGGAATTTGAGCAACATGCAAATCATGTTGTGGGTTGGCCTCAAAAGGCCTTGATTGGAACTTTTCTCAGCGGGCTCAAGGAAGAAATAGTCGGTGAAATTTGGAGGTTTAAACCGAAAACTCTACTAGAAACCATCGTGCTTGCTCGAATGATGGATGAACGTTCTTTATCGTGAGAGAAGATCTATGTTCCACCGGAAGTAACAATTGCTAATGCACCAAGTGGACATGCTTCTACCCTAACAATTAAGAAATTGACATGGGAAGAGATACGATGATGGGGGGGAAAAGGGCCTTCGCTTTAACTGTGATGAGTGATTTACCTCGGGTCATAACTAACGTGCACCAATCTTACTTATGTTCGAAGCTAACCAATTCAACAATTTTGGCAAAGAGTCATTTGCACAAAATATCGACAAATATTTCTCTGTGACCCTTGAAGACAAGGTTCATTTTAACAAAGGGACAAGTGATAAATCTCTCTCGTGCGATGCATGCTAATGGGCAGAGTATATGATAAGTTTAGTGGGTTATTAAATAAATAAATAAATAAGTTAGTGGAACAAGACTAGAAGATGTGGTGTATGGGTTTAATTAGTTGAGGTAGTGGAGCTAATTTAGTAGAATTTTAGTAGTGGGTCTACTAAGTACATAATTGTGTGTAATTTATTTTCAATAGCAGAGAGAATTGAGTATTAAATTGTGGTTTATTTTTACCCTAAAAATATATTTTGTTTTTCATTCTGTGATTTACTGCAAGTGTCTAATAGCTCAACCTTGTTCAAGTTTTTAATAGAGAGGGAGGAGAGATGTTCTTACGGTTGTTTTCAAATCAAGAACAAGATTATATCACGCGTGTACTCACATACATAGACAAATTTCAGTTTAAAAGGACATTACTCTATTGGTCCATTTTATAACAATATAAAAAAGAAAAAAAAAATATTTGATTTATGAGAGAAGTTAGAAAATAAGTTAAGACATGTTATGAGATATATTCTTACTTTGTGGCTTTTTCCATGGAAAAATTTTAAAGAAATTTTTTTTCCCAAAAAATTATGTAGGATGGAAGACAATTTACTTATAAAATAAGCATGAAATAGAGAGCATCTAATCATAATTCTCAACTTATTTTTCAACTTTTTACCGAATCAAGTGTTTTTATTTTCTTTTTTCATATTATCATCAAACGGAGCCTATAAATCTATAATAAGGGATTTAGTAAAGTAAAAATTGTACATGGAATTACTAAGATCATAGATAACTCATTTTCAAATTATGGCTGCGAGCAAAATAAATCCCATCCCCGCCCCGGGCGACAACAAACCACCAACCAAAAAATAAACAAATGGTAGTAATAGGAAATCAGAAACTACAAAGACAGAGATGTGACCCGGACTGAGTTATCCACCGAACCAGTGAGGAATATGGGCAAGGTTGGGTGCCAATCTACCGTAGTTATAGCTGCACTGTGAGGAAGAGTTCTCATCCCGTTCAAATGCCCTCTAACCTGATCACATGAACAGTTGCATTACAGAATGATAATTAACATGCAAAGATGAACGAATGCATAAAAAGTTCATCAATCACATACTCCCTCAAAATGGTTGGTCCACATTTAAGGACCAAATATTTGGTCCTCTTAACATCCTTCCCATATATATATATAAGGGCGGCACCAGGCTCCAACCCAAGGAAAAGAAATCAAGATACCAAATATTTTGCCCCCAAACCTAAAAACTGATCACATATTTTCTACCATTATTTTGAAGTTCAAAAAATATTTTTGAACTTCAAAACAACCTTTTCATAATATTAGCCACCCATGACCCGTCAATCCTTTGAAACATGACAAGTGGGTATACGTGCAGAACCCTCGCTGCGCAGATGAAGGTGTCAGGGTGGGCTTCTTCCTGTGTCATGTGTGTGTGTGTGTGTGTGAGAGAGAGAGAGAGAGATCTACCTGATATATGGGTGCTCTCACAGAACGAGATGTCACCAAAAGTCTCCTCCCATTAGAATCTAAACCCATTTCATGTCCACAGTTAAACACGTTTTCAGGGTTACAGAAGCTGCATGGCATCATGGAACAGACTAATATCAGCAAGTTTCTTCAGACTAATGCTACCAGAGCAAAAGTTTTTGGATAACAAACTAGGTATCAAAAAACAAAGAGAAGACACTGCAACCCAAAATAATTAAAGTTAACTTTCTACATTTGTATTGGTCTACACCAGTGTTTTAAAAGGCTTTCACCTTTACGCCTTGATGCTCGCCTCGGGGATCTTTTTCTAGAAAACGCACTAAAGCTCATTAACAAGTGCGTGATGCACAAAAGGCTTGCGCCTTTTTGTACACCTCATATGCTTTTTGTGCATTTACGCCTTTTGGACGCTTTTTGCATTTTTTCTCTTTACTGCAACTTTTACATGTATATATAGTTCTTTGTCCGTAAGTTCATATTGGTTGTTGCTATATAGATATAAATTGATAATTATACTCATTCCTGCTATATGTATGAAACCTCAACTTAAAATTTCAACATTTTGCTGTTATATGCACTATTATTGCCATTAGAAAACATAAGAAAGATAAGACAAAGTGCTGAGTGTATATTTATCTATTTGCTTATTTGAATTTTATTTGTTACTTCAAAAGGTGATTATGTGATTATTATTTCTTTCTTTTTAGTGTTAGACGTCTCTTTTAATTATTTCTTATTTTTTTTAATTTAAATATATAGGCTTGCGCATTAGCGCCTTGAGGCTTACGCCTCGCCTTTCAACAAGAAAACACCTCGACCTACGCTCTCGCCTTTTAAAACATTGGTCTACACTGATGATTAGGGTAACAAAAGCATTTAAGATAACAGAATCAAGTTTATGTTTCTTTTCGTTTTAACAAGTTTGAAAGGCATCATGGATTCCTAATCTGAAACTGCTGCTTATCAAATAAAAATCTCAAACTACTTCTGTTTTCCTTTCTAGAGTAAGCTACCCCCATACTCATTGGTCCATAAATCATCATTTAAATCACGTGGTTGTTGAAGGGACGCACCTCTAATACCTATCACCCAATCATCATCTAAACGGAATCCACATGTTTACCTATTACCGGCCAATGACCTATTACCTACCCCCATAATCCTCACTTTTCTGGAGCCTGATTGAATTGTTAATTATTTTATTATTCCATGATATGAAAATCAACTCAGCACGTCCAAACTCTGAACTTCTTATACAAGTGGTAAAATTAAAGGGCAACTAATGTGACTACCTGCCGCAGTCTCTTGACCAAAGAACTTTACCTTGACTTTGCAAGCTCCATTCAAATATCTGGCACATGAAGTGTTCAGTTAGATTCTTCATAACTAGCATAAGTTTATAACAAAATCAGGTGAAAGAAGACATAGTTTATAAGGATGAAGTGAAGAGTAGTAAAATGCATTATTGACACTAGAAGACAAAGTCAAACTACTTGCCTTCCCATCTGTACCCAAACTAAATATGCTTGTCTCATCGGGCCCAAAAAGAACAGAACTGATAGCAGAATCATGAGCCGGCCATCCAGTTATTTGCAGGCCAGCAGACATATCTTTTGCCTGGTTAAGGTGTATATATATGTTTGTGCATGTTTATGTGCACATCTACGTGTGTGTATATGCATATATGCACATGTTGGAAATCCCTTGTGTGGGATATTGAGGTACTCTAGTTAGAAGACAAACAAATGATTGGATACCAAACATGTGGATCATCCCATCAGTTGCTGCGGCAGCTAAAATCTTCCCATTGTGGTTGAAGCATAATGAAGTAATTGCCGGTGGATCTTTACCAAGAGGAAGAACTGTCTTCAGTAAAGGCAAAAAGGAAGAAAAACTAAGGCTCCAAAACAGTGGAAAACGTCATAAAGGTATGCAGACGGACTGTTGGAATGGTCCTACATCCAGACTCCAGATATGAATAACTGAGAATAAGATGCATACCATAGGCTTCCATGTTCTCATATTCCATACAGTTAGTGATGCAAATCCCAGTTTATCAACATAACTTGTGCCATGCCTACAAATAGAATGACATCTTAAGAAAATTTAGAACTACACTTGCATAGGAAAATAATTAAACGTACAAGCATCACAATCATATAATTAACATAAGGGTATGTGATAGAGTTAAATATAGTCAGTATCACAAGTTCCCAATAAATTATTACAAAAACAGTTCAACGGACACAATTCTAAGTAAAAATACCCTTTGGATGCTGCTGCGGAAACAAAGATTGGTTCCACGGGGCTGCATTTTAAGTCCAGCACACTGCAGTAAAACAAATATGTGAAAACTGAGCACATAGGAATATTAAATATGATTTTGTCTTGCATAAAAAAGTTGGTGTAGATAGAAACCTTGGGAACCCTTCAGTTGTATTGAGATCGCAAACAACTCTCTTTGCATCAACGTTCCATGCTTTAATGCCTCCATCAGCAGTGCCTATGAGAAGCTTTTTTCCAGAAATAAATGATGAAATATACAAGAATTCATATCAGGTCTACAACAATCAGAACATTGTCCCAACATGAAAAGGGACTTAATTAAAGACAGATTTATATTTTACATATACACATAATTATATTTTATATAATCACACAATTATACAGTTGCATTTTACATACCAAGCGGTCAGATTTACAATCCCACTCAAGCGACATTATCTCTGCTCCACAATAGATGGTCGCATTTCTTGATGCAGGGGTTGACGAGTCATATGTCCATATCCTTTCATAAAACATAGGGATATCATAATTAGATAGATCCCACATGATCGAGAGGTCAACTACATTACTGAAGGGTGTTTCCTGTTTTGTCTATCATGCTACATAACTAGACAGATCCTGTGCGATCGAGAGGTCGACTATATTTCTGAAGGGTGTTTCCTGTTTTGTCTATCATGCTACATAACTAGGAGGTCCAAGAAATGAAAAGCTCAAGATGTAAACCGCAATATCAACAACTTCCACCTACACTAACCACATATTTGAATGGTCAATGCATGAAAGAAGAAACTAACAGAATCCAGAGACCTCAAAAAGTGAAGGATCGAAAGGTTATATGATATTTGTTTAATGTCTTGACCTAATAGGTAAACAAGTATATGGAAGAACAACAAAAGTCATAACAGTGAGTGCCCAATTTACGATATTTCTTCCTTTTGCACTCACAAAATCACGTTTTTATGAAATGGGCACCCACTGTTTTTATGAACTTTCACAATATAGTCAGCTTTCAAAATATATACCTGACTGTGCCATCAACAGAAGCACTTGCAATATTATCCCCAGAAGCAGAAAAGCGACATCGACTGATTGGACTTGTATGGCCTAAAAACGTCTCCTAAAAATCACGTTTTCCAAAAATATGTATATGACTCCGATCAATCATCAGTTGGAAAAACAATAGAAATAAAATAAAACGATTGTTGAACAAGAAGCAAAAGACAAACTGGAGAAGTGAGTACTGTAATTTAGGAACAGCACTTCACAACTCATGTATGTTTTTTATAAGAAATTTCACCTGAAATTCTACTTTCACTTCTGGGAATTCTTCTTCTCTCTGCATTTCAGACCCTGTCATGACACAATTGGTAATTGCGTTAATAAATGCCCCCATGAAACAGAGAGATCTGGATCATATTCAACATGATCTAAAGGCATCTTATTCCCGCTAGTTGGGGTAAGAAAAACTAGTGATGAATACAAGACGTGCATCTCAGGCTATTAAAACCAGATATTTAGTCAAGTTTTGCGATTTGAAAGATATGACAGTAATACACAATTCTAGATCCTAGCAACCATTTCATTCGACTCACAAACCATAATTAGTAGTCGCACAATTGTAACTGCACCTGTATTACAAAAATTTGGGTTTGATGTGTCTGGAGACAAACACAGTCACATCATGGTTCGGACATATTCCATAATTTCATGACAGATATCAAATATTCATATCTTCAGAACAAGGGGATCTCGGTGGAGATCACAGTAACTATACTTTTAAATTATTAAACAGGATTTGATGCAAGGGAGATACCTTTGTATCTTCAAAACAAGGGGATCTAGGTGGAGTTAAGTCAAACCAAAAGGTTAGTAAAATTTAACCACGAGCATATTCTCTTTTCAGAAGGCAATCAAATAATTAGCTCAGTCTTCATAATTCAGAGATGAGGATAACAGATACCATCATCACATCATTGATTATTATACGTAATAAAATCCATCATCACTTACCAATAGAACATCCATCATGGTATATTTCAAGGCCGTTGCTTTTCCCACTCTTACCAACATGACTTTTCAGTTTAGAACTCGAAACATGAGCCTCAGCAGGTCGGGTAACATCCCCATCCTGAGAAGACTCTGTTTCACCCCCATATGGAATCGCAGGTATATAAGCTTCATTAGCAACCATAGATGAAATACTCTGTTCCTCATGCACAGAACTCGGCAAAGTCCTGGTTACAGAGTCTGTTGAGTAGCCTGTTCCAACAATACTTTCTTCCATGGCTGTTGAAGGATTACTGACATCGAAACAGTGTAGTCAGCGAACATTAAATTCTAGCAAAATAATAATTGAGAAACACCCATACCTCCTGGATCGACATAACTGAGCCTCTTTCTCCTCCAGCAGAGCCTGAAGTTGTGACAGCTTGAGATTCCGATGCTTAATATCTTTCTTTAGATGTTTCACAGTATTCCTTTCAGAACTAATCTTCAATAATGCAGGAATGCGTAGATTAGTTAAGGATAATTTCAGGGAATTTCAAACTCCAAAGCAATGATGATATTAGTATTAGAGCATTCAAATGCATACATTCAAATAATGAAGTAATACAAGTGCAATTGCTCAATTGAAATTGATAACATAATAAGGAATATTACACAAACTGAGAACTGACAGGAGAACAATGCGTATAAGAATCTAACTGAAGGATATGAGTTCCATTGAATATCTCACTTAGAAAATTCCTGGTGGAAAGATGCAGGGCATCAAACCATTCTTTTGAAAAGTATATGCGAAACCGGGGATCCAAGCTCGGATTCTTTAGATAGGGTATGGCTGCATGAAATATTGTAAGGTCAGATTTGAGATGGCAAAAAAGTCCAGGAAAAGAGAAGAGGGAGAAGACCCACCAAACCATGAAATCCATTCCTGGTCTCTTTGCAGCAAGTCGTTGCCATTCATTCCAAAAAATTCTGTGACTTTATCTGTCCTTCCTGATTGTATGGCATGGATAATATAGTAGCGTAGAATAGAGACCTCCAGTTTTGACAGAGTAGTAACAAAGATTGTTTCAGTTGATAAAAGGCACTGCTTGAAAAAGCTCAGCAGGCCAATTAAATTTTCAGGCTGAAATTTCGGAACATAAACTGAGAATATTAAGTCTAATATCTTATTCACTTGAAATCCTTTGCCTATATCAGTGGCTAACTCTTTCTCAAAAGCCTGCAGAGTATTTGTAAAACCCCTGAAGACAAGAAACTCCCTCACAAGTTCCTCAGCATACTGCATATTCTCCATTTGTCTTGAGAGCCCTACAAGCAGCAGCATGCCTTAACAACTGGAAAAATATCAAAACTTCCATGGCCCAATTGATAAAGTATTTTTACAACATACATCTAAAACATCAAATATCACCAAAAGAAAAGGACATTCACAACTTCACAGCCATACCTTCTACCGTGAAATTACTTTGACAGGAAATAATATTCGCCTTATGTCATTGTAGGGAATCTAGGCAGCATCAACCAATCAGACACTTTAAGTTGCTCCAGAAGCACCTAAAGTAACTCCGTAATAAAGTTTCCTACATTGATCCCGTGATTGCCAAGAAAAATTATACATATAAACTAGAAATTATGTTAACTAATCATATACAAGGCGTACAGGACTACAGGTCGAATCATCACAGCAGTATATGCAGCAAAAAGCAAATTCATGCATGTAGGTTAAGGTAAATAATGTTTCTTCCCAAATAAGTTGCACAAAGAAAGCAAGCAAATCAACCAAGGACGTGAGAAGTATAAAAGAGCATCAGCAAAATCATCATGAAGTAAAGGTAAAGAATGTAAGGGCATAGAAACTGATTCTTTCTACCAATGGAAAAATTATCTGAGCATAGAAACTGATTCTTTCTACCAATGGAAAAATTATATGGGCATAGAAATTGATTCTTTCTACCAATGGAAAAATTATCTAACCATTGATGCCTTCATCTTTCGAGCTGCCCATGTAACCTTCAGGGAAACACGTTTATGTCTACTGTTAAATTCTCCTCATATGCAGAATAAAACAATTTTGAATTTTCTCTAGTACTCAATAAACACAGTCCCCTAAGACTCTCCACTAGATACCATATTGTGCAGGGGATTGTCTCCAACATGTAAGAATGTACGTCCTTTCTCCAACATTCTAAAAATTGTAGGCCGAATGCCAAAGGTAAGAGCAGGGACTAGGCAGCTAGGCGGTTGATTACTTATTTATTTTTAAATATATATGCAATAAGAAATCAAATTTTACTTCTTAAAGAGACATAAGAGTTTACTAATAAACCCTTCCCCACAAGTAAGACATAAATAAAAATAACTTTCAAAACAAAAAGGACTGTAAAATCCCACCCATCCTTCCTGGTTCCCACTCTGGCTGCCTAGGCAAAGTGGCCAGACACCGCCTAGTGCTTAGGCGGCCCTAGCCCTAGGTGGGGATTTTTAGAACACTGGCAACTCTGCCAGCGCCCAAAGGTGTGGTTGGGCTGTTATGGTAGGTATCTGGGACCTGGTGACATCACGACCTTTCCTGTCATTTTTAAGGTATGTGCTAGCCTGTTAGCCCTTTGGCCAGTTCTTACTGGTGGTCAGTGTTGTGCTGACTGCACTTTGGTACTGTAAAAATGTTCTTTGTGGGGTAACTACACCATGATGGCCTCTTTTGACAGCTGGTGCAGGAAGTTCCATGGGATTGCACTGCTGAACCCAAAGGGGACTCCGGGATCTATTGCCCTCTTGTGGTGTTCACACAAGCTTTGATATCCTGTGCCAGTAAGAGTTCGTGCATGGTACCGCCATTTGTTGCCGAGGTCAACCCAGCGGTTTCTCTCAGGCTATCTTAAGTGCAGCTAGTGGCCTTTGTTCCGAAGGATGATGTGATTGTGGCATGATCATTAACACTGATGGTGCCATTGTGGCACTTCAAGGGTAACACTTTTACTACAAGCTAAATTTAATTTGAGTTCCTTAATTTATCAAAGAATTTTGTGCTTAGTGCTTAATCTCTATTAATACTCACTCTACAATGATTGCTAAATTAAATGCATAAATTATGTTTTGCAAAATGGTGCTATGTTTAAAATGTAGAACTTGAAAGTGCTCATGGAATCAGAAATCAATTAGGACAGGATCAATTAAAGAAGTAAATGAACAACATACATTTAAAAAAAGAAAAAAACATACACTTTAAACTCTATTAATACTCACTCTGCAATCGTTTGTTAGTGCCTACATTCTATTCCACAACATTTTTTTTAAAACTGGGAAGGTTAGAATTCGAATTACCCCAACTTAAAAATCAGGAATAATTTTAGTAAAATATGAAAAAACATTGGAGACGAATAGAAAAGGGCTAGTTCTGATCTAGTTTTCTGATAAAGTAGAATTTGAGGTTTCAGAATCCTTGAAAATACTAATTAAACAACGCGAAACAGGATTAATTCAACTTTGCGGTTTTTGAAGCTGTGATATTTGCAGAATGAAAACCCTATTAGAAGAGGAGGAGGAGGAGGAGGATAAAATAACTTTAAATGAGTCGATCGATTATATTTATATATACTGGTCAGAGCTCTAGCTTAGACTAACCTCATTCAACTAATTGGTGGTTCTAGGGTTTTGAATTCTCGCTCTCTTCTTGGGCACTATCCCCCCAGAATTTTGCACGCGGAGTAAGAAAACTTCCGTTGATGGGCGGTTGGCCTCTGGTGGAAGAACTCGCGCGTTTTGAGATGCGGTAGGGTAACGCGAACTACACCATTCCGTTTTAACTCAAATTAATTTTTATTTAAAAAAAAGGGTAAAAAACACTAGACCCCCTCAAACTATCACTTTTTTACACTAAACCTCCTCATTTTCTAAAAGTGACACTAAACCCCCATCAACTATTATATGTTATCACTTAACCCCCAAAATTACATAAATGCCCTTGTACAAAGTTTGGTTAAAAACACTAACCCCCCTCAAATTATCACTTTTTGGCACTAAACCCTCCTAAACTATCACAACTTAACACTTTACCCCCTAATTTATAAAAGGTTATTTATTTACAAGGGCATTTATGTAAGTAAGTGATAAAATATAATAGTTGATGGGGGTTTAGTGTCACTTTTAGAAGATGGGGGGGTTTAGTGCAAAAAAATTAGTTTGAGGGGTTTATTGTTTTTTACTACAATAATAATATGATAACAAAGGTCAATTATAAATTAAGGATATTATATTAAAAAGACATTAATGTCTCTTCCTTATTTAAGTAATAACACACTAAACCTGATATATGTATATATATATATATAACTTCTCACGTATTAAAAAAAAAAAACAGTTGCAACCAAATCCCAATTAAAAAATATCAAAGTACACAACGATCAATCATCACAACCACAGACATGAATCAAGAAATCATTCCAATAATCAATTCCGATTAATTATTCCAGGTATTGATTCAAAAAAACTACATCCGATCATCATTAATATATTTATTCTATCGTGAAATACACATATATCTTGTTTCCATTGATCAGATTTCTTAATCTGAATTAATTAAAAACATTCATACCAGCTACTAATTTGTTTTATCACCGTTACATTATTTTTCAATGTGTAGCAGTTTCTGGTGCTACTAAATAGCTTTTAGAAATATAAAATCGCTTGTTATTGTGTTGAAATATGGTACTAAATCGCTTTTTACATATTCTTGTACTTAACCTAATGTTTTTTTCTTATTTTTAATTTATTTTTTTGTAATGTAAACTCACAGAGGGTGCTAAATGCATTTAGCACCTTCTGGTATGTTGCCAAATGTGTTGAATGGGGGTACTAAATGCATTTAGCACCTTTTGGAATGTTGCCAAAATATGATAACAGTTGGTGCTAAATGTCATTTAGCACCTTTTGGTTTTGTTGTCTAGAAAGTGCTAAATGACATTTAGCACCTTCTGGTTTTGTTGTCAAATGTGATAAGAGGTGGTGCTAAATGGCATTTAGTACCTCCATGTTTGTTGTCAAATGTGCTAATGCATTTAGCACCTTCTGGTATGTTGCCAAATGTGCTGAATGGGGGTGCTAAATGCATTTAGCACCTTTTGAAATGTTGCCAAATGTGATAACAGCTAGTGCTAAATAAACCTTTTGGTTTTGTTGTTAAATATGATAAGAGGTGGTGCTAAATGGCATTTAACACCTCCATGTTTGTTGTCAAGTGTGCTAATGCATTTAGCACCTTCTAGTATGTTGCCAAATGTGGTGAATGGGGGTGCTAAATGCATTTAGCACCTTTTGGAATGTTGTCAAAATATGATAACAACTTGTGCTAAATCTTATTTAGCACCTTCTAGACAACAAAATCAAAAGGTGCTAAATGACATTTAACACCTTCTGATTTTGTTGTCAAGTGTGATAAGACGTGGTGCTAAATGGCATTTAGCACCTCCATGTTTGTTCTCAAATGTGCTAATGCATTTAGCACCTTCTGGTATGTTGCCAAATATGCTGAATGGGTGTGCTAAATGCATTTATCACCTTTTGAATTTTTTGTAAAATCTGCTGTTATGCAGTGTTAACTGACTTTTCGAACCATTAGATTACTTTTCACTATGTTTACAAGAGGTGCTAAATGACTTTTGCAGAAATATTGACAGAGAAATTTTGGGCAAAGTGCATTACAATCATTCTAGTTTTGGATTCCAAGTGACTCTAGGTTTATCAATAGATGTATTGAAGAGGTCAATCTGCCAAATGTGGTTTGATATAAATCCATTACATTTGGACCTAATCATCTCTCGTGATGGAAAGGAGTATGTTCTGGATAGTGATGAATCTATACAATACATGGTTTGCTTTGCAGTTGTTCAAAATATAGAGATCATAGGTATAGTTGCAAGGAGAAGTGTTGGTCCTAGATCCTTGGTTTTAGACAATAACTCTACTACTAGCTCCTCCAATTGTGGGAGTTTAGAAAGCGAGGTTGAATCTCATACTGAGCTACGTCAATCTAATGCTTGGAAAAATTGTATTATTGGTGTTGGACAGAGATTCCCAGGTGGTGCAGATGAGTTCTGAACTAGTTTAAAAAAATATGCCATTCACAAGGGGTTCAAGTTTGAATATAAGAAAAATTCTAGTGATCGGATTATGGTTGTTTATAGTAGGCAAAAAGATAAGGGGTGCACGTGTAGAATACATACATCTCCAAAGTTCAAGCTTGCTAAGTTCTTTGAAATAAGAAAAATGGTGGGCAAGCATATGTGTGGAATTACTTTCAAGGATTTAAGGAACCCACAAATGACAAATCAGGTTATTAAGTCGACTGTTCTAGATTTGATTCAAGGACAGAGCCTCTCACAAAACCATCCAACATCATCGATTACTTTAGATGCGAATTTGATGTTACATTGAGCTACTACTTCGCTTACACCGGTAAGAGCCACGCGATCAAGGAAGTTCATGGTGACAATTATGCATCATATCAACAACTAGCTTCCTACACTAATAGTATAAAGGAATCAAATCCGGGAAGTTCTATAATTCTCGAAGTTGATGAAGACACTAAAAAGTTTCAAAAAGTTTTCATAGCATATGAAGCTTGTATATACGGATTCAACTTTTGTCGAGCTTTAATAGCTTTTGGATGGTTGCCATTTTAAGGCAAAATATAAAGGTTGCATGCTCTCTGCAACTGCAACTAATGGTGATGGAGGTAAGTTCACCAATTATTTTTTTTTCATTTTTTTTTGATCTAGTAACTGTTTCATTGCAGCATAGTTGGTGCTAAATAGTGTGTAGCACCCTAGTAGGTGGAAACTGACTAGATGCTAAGCACTTATTAGCACCCTAGCTGTGTACCAACAATGCTTCTAAAAAGCGTTTAGCACCCCAGTACGTGAAAATCAGCTGGGTGCTAAATAGATTTAGCACCTTCTGATTTGATGTAAAATGTGCCAACAGGGGGTGCTAAATGCACTTAGCACCTCCTGGGTGATGTCTGCTGACAGGGGTTCCTAAATGCATTTAGCACCTTCTGGTTTCCTGTAAAACGTGCCGACATGGGGTGCTAAATGCACTTAGCACCTCATGGGTGATGTGTGCTGACAGGGGGTGCTAAATGCATTTAGCACCTTCTGGTTTGCTGTAAACTGTGCTGACAGGGGGTGCTAATTGCACTTAGCACCTCCTGGATGATGTGTGCTGACAAGAGGTGCTAAATGCATTTAGCACCTTCTGTAAAACTATGCTGACAGTGGATGCTAAATGTATTTAGCACCTTACGTTATAAAAAAGCTTTTAGTACCCTATGTGTGTTGACCACAATGGTCGTGAAAACGTTTAGCATGACTACTATTTCTTACTTGATTATATTGCTTATAGGTATGTTCCCGTTGGCGATGGCTGTTGTTGACTCGAAAAATATTGCTAATTGGGAATGGTTCTTAAATCATCTGAAGGTTATTGTCGAAACGTTAGACAAATAACGTTTATTTCTGACCGACATGTTGGCTTGAAAAATGAAATTCCTAAAGTATTCAATTATTCATTCCATGCTTATTGTCTTTTCCACTTGAAAACGAACTTCATATCAGCACTTTCAAAAAGCTTTAGGAAAAAAAAATTAACAGTGCAATTGTTCTCGAATTGTGCAAATGCTGGTACGGTTGATGAGTGTATGGAGCATTATCGAGACCTTGGCATCCTTGTGGGGAAAACAATGAATAAATTCTTAAAAAGTGCACCCGTTGAACGTTGGGTAAATGCATTCTTCTCGGGCGAATATATGGTGTTATGACTTTAAATATGGCTGAAAGCTATAACTCTTGGATTATAAATGAACGTAATTTTCCAATTACAACAATGCTAGACCAAATTCGGGTGAGGGTAATGAAATAAATGTCAGATAGACGAGAGGCGTCGAGGAGTTGGAAAAATGAATTGTGTCCGTCTGTCGAAAACAAGCTAAAAGACAAGGTCACCGAGAGTTCCTTATGGACGATGACTAAATCTGACGATACGTTGTATGAAGTTAGAAAGCAAAAGACTTACCGTGTAGATCTTCAAAGATGACACTGCGGTTCAATTCCTGGTACATTAATGGTTTCCTGTGTTCTCATGCTGTTTTGAGCATACTCGCGGATAATAAAAATATTTACGAATACATTGATCCGTGCTTCTTAGCAGTAAACTATAAGAGCTCCTACTCGAAACCAATTTATCCAATGCCAACTTCTAGTCCGAGTGCTAATGTATTGGCAAATGTAATTGAGATATTAGCTCCAGATTGCAACACACAGCTTGGTCGACCAAAAAAGAATCGATTCGACACAAACACCTTAAGTACGAGGAAGAAACGGAAGTGTGGAAGGTGCAACAAGTATGTTTATCACAACAAGAAATCGTGCATCGAGCCAATTGCTTAGAAATAGTGCGGAACGTACATATAAAGACCTTTGATATTTTATTCATACAAATACCTTAAAAAAAATTATTCATTGCAACTAGTCCTGTTCTAACAAGTTCTTACAATTTCTGTTTTCTGTTGAAAGATGCCCTCAAATTGTTTAAACACCTTTTGATTTATAGTGAATATTTTGTCAACATGGTTTTTTATATTCAGAAAATGTTACTAAAATATCTTTTAGCACCATCAGAATACTTCTTCCTTTGTGTTCATGGTTTTTTTTATGTTCAAAAGGAGCTCCCAAATAACTTGTAGCACCATCAGATTCCTTCTTAACACCTTCTGGGGGGGTTTTTTATGATGTGTGTTGACAAGGGGTACTAAATACATTTAGCACCCCCTGAATTTTTGTAATATGTGTTGAAAAGGTGCTAAATGCATTTAGCACCACATCATTTTTTGTGATGTGTATTGAGAAGGGGTGCTAAATGCATTTAGCACCTCTTGGATTTTTGTAATGTATTATCAAATGGGTTGCTAAATGCATTTAGCACCCTAGATTTTGTGTGATGTATGTTGACAAGAGGTGCTACATGCACTTTTAAGCAGCTCCTGAATTTTTGTAATGTGTTATGACATCGGGTGCTAAATGCATTTCGCACCCCCTGGATTTTTTTGTGATGTGTATTGACAAGAGGTACTAAATGCATTTTTAGCAACTACTGCATTTTTGTGATGTGTGCTCACATGGGATTCCACATATTAAACAAGTGGTGCTAAAAAAAGACTTTTAATGTGAAGAAAATCTAACAACAACGCTTACAAAAATCACTACTCATCAAATTCCTTCACATTTTGAAATATATAAATATATTGACATTCACATCTATGTACAGGATTTTATAATGTGCTATGAAATGGGGTGCTAAAATGCATTTAGCACCTCCTGGATAAATCACTACTCATCAAATTCCTTCACATTTTTTAATATATAAATATATTGACATTTAAATCTATGTACAGGATTTTGTAATGTGCTATGATGGGGGGTGCTAAAATGCATTTAGCACCTCCTGGATAAATCACTACTCATCAAATTCTTTCACATTTTTCAGTATATAAATATATTGACATTCACATCTATGTACAGGATTTTGTAATGTGCTATGACAGGGGGTGCTAAAATGCATTTAGCACCTCTTGGATGAATCGCTACTCATCAAATTCCTTCACATTTTCCAATATATAAAATATATTGACATTCACATCTATGTACATGATTTTGTAATGTGCTATGACAGGGGGTGCTAAAATGCATTTAGCACTTCCTGGATTGGGGTGCTAAATGCATTTAGCACTTACTGAATTTTTGTGATGTGTGCTCACAGAGGATTCAACATATTAAACAACTGGTCTTGTAAAAGAAAATCTCACAAAATGGTTAGAAAAAGCACTAGTCATCAAAATTCTTTCACATTTTTCAATATACAAATATATCAAATATTCACAGCTATCATTACAAAAATACTTACAAAAATAACTATTCATCAAACTCATCAAATTCTTCTGCATTTTTAACTACAAATGTTATAGTATCATTAATAATCGAATTAAAACTATCACCGCAACCACCGCCTTTATCCGCAACTTTATCATCAACTCCCTCGTCAGCAAGTTCCTTGGGAACTCCTTCTACTTCAGGTTCCCAGCTATGATTCTTATCAGTCAACAACATATGAGTAAGTTTCGCTCGCTTCATCTGCATCAATTTTATATTCATAGCTTTTGGAACTTCTTCACCGCAAAGAAGTCTTTCAATAAATTGACACACAAATATTGCACAATCAGGACTGCAAATGACATAAAAACAGAGGAACAATCATCTTCAAGTTTTTGAAAATCAAAGATACTAGACCAACAAAAAATATATAAGTCCAAGGAATAAACAATGTTATAGCACCATTTATTAAAAAAAGATATTACATATCTTTGGAGGTGCTAAACATTTTTAGCACCCATGTACACTTTGATACTACATATCTTGAATGTGCTAAACTGATTTAGCACCAATTGTCCACCACAAAAACAAAAAAGTGCTTTTTTGACATTAGAAAGTACTTACTCTTCTCCTTGTTGCACACACTCTGCCCTAATCACCTTTGTGTCCTTGAGTTTCAAATCACCCCGACCCTTCAAAAGCTTCATTACAGCTTTCTTCTACACATATCAAATAAAGACAAAATATTAGAATCATTACTGTGAACACTAAGAGTAATGAAAAGTTTTCAAAAAAATACCATCTGTACGGCCTCTTCATAATAATGATCCTCTGATTTCTTTGATTGTTTTATCCTTCTTCTTGGCAACATTGTGTTGTAATGAATCCAGCGAAAACTGGGTAAATTAAAAACAAGAAGTGTCCAATGATACCCACCACTATCGCCAAGAGACCTGCCGTGGTTCATAGGAAACATAAGATATTTTGTTTCCACGGGCATTTTAATTATCACATCCTCAAGAACATCCTTAATAAAGATTGGAATCTCATCCCGTACACCTTGCTGTATATTAAAAAAAATTATATATTTAGCATCCAACACAACAGTAAAAACCATTCAAAATTACATAATATAAAAGAGAAAGTATTACCCAAGCAGAAAAAGAAAAAATGGCACTATCTCTTTGTTGTAGATCCTTTGATATGTACTGCACATACCAATCAATGATCTGCATTCATAGAGAGCACAATTAGTAAAAATACTCTTAGATTTATACAATTCTATCACTTTATAAAAAACAAATCATAACTTTAAAGTTATTATAACAATACTTACCCATCAACAAAATGATTGCACATCAGATCTTAAAGAAGGTAGCCTGATATGAAAATTGACAAATTGTAACTTCTCCAAGCCATGGTACTGTCCCAGTAAAAATACAAATAAAAAATTCATCACAACAGTGTAAATGCTGAAAGGGGGTGCTAAATGCAATTAGCACCTCCTGTTTTGTTGTGATGTGTGCCCACATGAGGCATGAGGTATAAATGCATTTAGCACCTTCTTCTTTTTTTTTTGCAAAATGTGATGACAGGAAATTTAGCACCTTCTGGTTTGTTGTCAAATGTGAACTCACAGAGGGTGCTAAATGCATTTAGTACCTTCTGGTTTGTTGTCAAATGTTATGACAGGGGATACTAAATGCATTTAGCACCAACTTTTCTTATTTTATAACAAGTAGAAAATAAAATACAATGAAATTAAAAATAATACATACGAGTTATTTGCATTCTTGAAAAACCTCTCAACAACCTCCCTTTCATTATCATCTAGAAAAACCAATATATCTTCCATTTTAGATAGCGGTAGGAATTTTCCCGCAACATCATCATCTGGACTTGCCAAGTCATCAACATCAATGACTTCTTCTTCAATCACTGCGGGTGCATCTTGTTCAGCTATCTTTCTAAAATTGTCCTTCAGGGAATCGTCTTTTTTTGCTGATTCCCGACTCAAATCAATATTTAAATCAAAACTTAGGAAGTCACCCTCTTTCTTTTCTTCACCTTTAACCTCTGGCCTCTTCTTCACCATCTCTTTCTCAACATCAACCCTAACATTTTTTGAAAAATCCTTTGGAGAATCCTTCTCCACTAACACATCCTGCTTTGGTTCACCTCATTTATTCTTCTTTTTCCTCTTATTCTTGTTTTCTTCATCCTTCTTTCCTCCCTCTTCCACATTTTCTTGCTTCCTCTTTCAAATAGTAATATTCATAATTACTATCCAACTTAGCCTTCCTCGATTTTGCTTTCAGCCTTATTATAATCAATCTCACCTTTTTTTCTTCACCTTTATCCTTTTCCCTTATATTTTGTTTTTTCGATGGCTTCTGAAATTGCAAATCTCCCCGTACACCAGAACAGACAAGGTCAACATATGAATCAGGGTCTTCTTCTTTTGGTTTATCATAAAAAACAAACTCTGGATCAATAAGCTCTTTGCGTTTTCTCAGTTTAAGCATCAATTCGAGCTCCACGACCCTCTTTTTCAAAGCTTTTATTTCATTGTCTTTGTCGTCACATTGCCCACTAGCTTCCTTCACCACTTCTGTTTCTGATGTGTGCACTCTATGGCCTTCACGTCTTTACTTGCCCTATTCGCATAATGCGGACTCAACAACACTTCCTCCTCCGCAGAAATGTTATATATTTATTTGGATACCTGGATTATAAAAGAAAAACAATGTTAAAAAAGATAAAAATTAATCATAATACCATATAAAAATTTTGTTTTCATTACCTTTGATGCATCCAAATGTGCTAGCTCCAATTCATAAAACATACGCCTCAAGATGTTTATGTTCTATCGAACAAACCTTGGCGTATCATCACTGTGCCCATCATACGGTTGAACCTTTGCAGTGTTCACAAAACCAATACTGCAATTATAGAAAATTATGACTTTAAAAACAAAAATGCAAACAATGATTTAGCACCATTTTGTACATGAAACAATAACTAAATCACATATTGCTAAAATCTCTTTATCTCTACATTATATCAACCTCGCACTTTCGTGAATGAAAATAGTGGTAAAAAGAGTTCAGCACAGCAACTGGCTGCTAAACACTTTTTAGCACCCTAGATGCATTTTAATACCCCAGTATGTGCACACTAGCTGCGTGCTAAATTCATTTAGCACCCCCTGTCAGCATATTTGACAAAAAAAAATGGTGGTAAATGCATTTAGCACCCTATGTGAGCATACATCACAACAAAACAGGAATTGTTAAATGCATTTAGCACCCACTTTCAGCACATTTGACAATAAAATCAGGAGGTGCTAAATGCATTTAGCACCCCCTTTTAGCATTTACACTGTTATGCTGAATTTTTTATTTGTATTTTATTGGGACAACACCATTGCTTGGAGAAATTACAATATGTCAATTTCATAAGGTGCAACTATATCACAAACATTGAATAATTAATCATAAAAATTAATTGATAAAATATAATTAAAAACAAGAAATAAAATTTAAGGAACTTACAAGCAATTGAATAAGAAACCTGGGGGTCCGGATGTGATCTTTGTAATTTTTCTTAACCATTCTCATTAAATGATTATGTATAATGGTAGCCCACTGGAAATCAACTTACATTCTCCAAATTTTCAACACAGGGCACAAAACTTAAAAGCAAGTGCCCTATTTGAGTTAGCAAAAAAAAAAAAAACAGTTGCTAACATATAGAGTATAAGGCATCGTGCAAAATCCTCCTCAGCGCCGTCTTCCAAAACCGTGCTCCGTACAGCAAATAGAACACTCGAAACTTTCAACGACGACTCGCCTTTGAATCGCATCTGCATAAATTCTGAACCACACACGGATTCGGACGACCGTGAGATAATTTTACTGCCATGCTTCAGCAGTCCAAAAGTAACAGAAATGTCATTGGCAGTTAACTTAACTACCTCCCCGGCAATTAAAAAAGCAGCATCATTCTTCGAATAGGTAAAAATCATTTTCTTGCCTACTTGACCTATCATTCCGATATGATCTAAAATGATTTTATCATAAAAAAATGCCTTAAATATAGAATCAAAGGGTGTCTTCGTCATAGCTTCAATGTGATAATTTTTAATCTTACCACGACCCTTCAAACTACTACTTTTCTCAACAACGACTGCAAGGTTGCATCTAAACACAGTTGGTCTAGATACTTCTTTTACTGCAAATTTTTTAACCCCCTGATTTCTTTCCACCTTTCTTCACAGGTCTACATTGTCTCTTCTTACTTCTAGATACATTCTCATTCCTTTTCCTCTTTGAAGAAAAACCATTTTCCTCATAAACTCTTCCTGAAGTACTCGTATTCATTATCTCTTCAACACAATTGATATAAATCTTCATTACTTATGTTATCTAGTGACATTATAAAATAAATATACACATATATCTAGTTAGCACACTTACAATAATACGCATCAAAGTCCTAAATTTGTTTTGCTGTCAACTTTGCTCACAAGGGGTGCTAAATGCATTTAGCACCTCTTGGTTTGTTGTCAACTTTGCTCATAGGGGGTGCTAAATGCATTTAGTACCTCCTGATTTGATGTCAACTTTGCTCACAAGGGGTGCTAAATGCATTTAGCACCTCATGTGAGTTAATGGCAAGGGGTGGTAAATGCATTAAGAACCTCCTGGTTTGCTCTTAACTTTACTCATAAGGGGTGCTAAATGCATTTAGCACCTCCTGGTTTACTGTCAACTTTGCTCACATGAGGGGGTGCTAAATGCATTTAGCACCTCCTGGTTTGATGTCAACTTTATTGACAGGGAGTGAAAAATGAATTTAGCACCTCCTGATTTGATGTCAACTTTGCTTACAGGGTGCACCCATCCATTGCTTCAAATAAAATGCTTCAAAACAAAAATGTTCAATAAAATCTACGTACAAATTTAAAGAAATGAACAAAATTCAACAAATGAACACGAAACTAATAAAAAAAAATTCTAACATACATTTAGCACCAATTGTCCATAAGTTCAATAATGCTAAAAATCATTTAACACCAAAAGTGAATAAAATATAATAAAAAAGGAGGTGCTAAATGCATTTAGCACCTCCTGATTTGCTATCAACTTTGCTCACAGGGGGTGCTAAATACATTTAGCACCCATCCATTGCTTACAGATAAAATGATACAAAACTAAAATGTTCAACAAAATCTACGTACAAATTTGAAGAGATGAACAAAATTCAACAAATGAACACAAAACTAATAACAACAAAAATTCCAACATACATTTAGCACCAATTGTCCATAAGTTCAATGGTGCCAAAAATCATTTAACACCAAAAGTGAACAAAAGATAATCAAAAAGGAGGTGCTAAATGCATTTAGCACCTCCTGGTTTTCTGTCAACTTTGCTCACAGGGGGTGCTAAATCCATTTAGCACCCATCCATTGCTACATATAAATTGATATAAAACTAAAATGTTCAACAAAATTTACATACAAATTTGAATAGAGGAACAAAATACAACAAATGAACACAAAACTCATAAATGTGTTTTCAACTTGAAAATCAACACAAAACATAAATACAAAATCAACACAAAACTCATAAATGAATTAACAAAAGAATAAACGCGTACCTTAATTAAAAACTGAAGCGACAGAAAACAACAAATGAGCAACGAAAACATGAACAACAATGAAGAACGAACGAGTAGAGAAAATAAAGAGAGAGAAAATTTTGATCGTCTAGATAGAGAAGAAATTTTGATCGTGGTAGATCAATAAGAGACAAGGGAGGATCGTGGTAGCATAGGCAGACCGAAGGTTTAGCAGAGGTTTTATTAGGGGCATTTTTGTCCATTAATATTTCTCATAATCCTTAATATAAAAGGATATTATCAAAAGTGTCCTTAATTTATAATTAAATAATGAAAATAGTCCTTTTTATTTTTATTAGATATGAATCTGTCCTTATAATCATAAAACATTA
Organism: Lonicera japonica; assembly: GCA_021464415.1. Lineage (NCBI taxonomy): Eukaryota > Viridiplantae > Streptophyta > Magnoliopsida > Dipsacales > Caprifoliaceae > Lonicera > Lonicera japonica. The sequence continues at coordinate 90,228,707 of CM038463.1, read as the reverse complement.
TAGAGTGAGATCTTATAACCCATTTTCTAAAAAAATTGGCACTTTCACGAATTCATGAACTACGATCTATATTATAAAACAAGAATTTTTGGCAACAAAATAATAAGTCAATTTAATATTTTGTATTAATTTATAATGGTATTAATATTTTTAGATTATTTTTATACTCATAATAAGATGTTAAATCAACTCAATGTTTACTCACACACTAAACATATACATAAATATAACTCTTGCATTTCTCTACTTTTCTAAGTATAACATTCCTCTCTCATCAAATTTTTAAAAAACTTTCAAATGCCATAACTTTAAATTTACAAATTCAACTTTAATAAAATTTGTATATTTGAGATATATTCATCAAAATCTACAAAAACAAAATTCATTGTGATTATTAAATTATGTATAAAAAATTTCAAGAAAATTTATAAAACATTACAACTATAATAGCATAAAACTTATAAAACATTACAACTATAATGACATATTTAACGTATTTCTAATTTATTAGTTATTGAAAAGATTACATAATGAATAATAAAATATCCCGATCGAATATGTTTCAATCCAAGCATAGCCAAATGCAGCAGAATTTTTTTATATTAGGGTCTCACCTACCTCAAATATAATATATTTTTTTCTTTTAAATACACTCATAACACTATTACAATTTACAATATAAAAGGGTCAAGGTGATTTCAGTGTAAGAATTTTTTATACTACAATTCGATCTGCCTCAAATATAATATTTTTTTCTCTTTTAAATGCACCTATAATATCATTACATTATAAAAGAGTCGAGGCGATTTTCAAGTCTAATTAGACAAATAAGACATGTCTCGGGTGATGACAACTATATTTTTAGTTGGATAGGTTTTGTTTTTGCGATAATTTATCTATTTTCATCCCTATGAAATATACAGTTATACACATCTTTGATTTTCACATTTTTCATGTAATTATATTTTATTTGATTATTATTTTTTGTTTTTTTTATCGTGTCCGACGGCACGGATATACCCTAGTATCTTTTAAGTTCAAACATAAAATAGTTTTGACTACTACTTTTCACTTTTGTGTAGATTAATCTTTTCGCTTGATAAAATTATAACTTTTTTTAACACAAATTTTTTACATTAGAAAGAAATGGAGAAAGGGGAGCTGCTTGACAGCAGCAAGTGAGACTCGAACTCGGATTGTTAGGAAGTTCGGGAGAGAGACTTTATATTTGATTAACTCATTCTCTCGATTATAATTTTGATTGAATGATATAACCTATGATTTAAGTTGAGTGGAAAAAGATGAGTAAAAAAGAACAGACTAATGACCTATAAGTTAGCGACACTAAACAACCCCTCGTTTAACCACTGCGCCACAAGCGGGTCTAACAAGAAATTTGTTGCAACCATTAGGAGAGTGGGGCTTGAAACCGCTTGGGAGAGAAGCCACTAATGCTTTAGGTTAGCTCACTAGCACTGTGTAGGACTCTTATTCTTTATTCTATTGAAAAATGATTGATTCAAACCATTAGTCTTACATGAAAAAATTGTAAAACTTAACATGAGTATATAAGTAGGAGAGTGTCACCGCACAAGAACGAGACTTTTTAAGATAAAACCTCACACCTGCGACCCAAAGATGTTTATATTGGGAAAAATATTGTTATTATGTGGTGGGCACAACATATTCAATCTTATTCAAGTTGCATTTTGCAAGATATGGCTAGGAAAGGGCCCAGTTACACATGGGATAATAAGAGGGATGGTGTGGCTACCATACTTAGCACAATCGATAGAGTTTTGATCAATGATGGTTGGTGTTAGTTCCTAATTTTGAAGCTGATATTTAACTCCTAGCCTCTCTGACTATTGTCTTATTGTGGTCACGGTGAGTTGGAATCAAATAAGAGGTCGTAAGCCATTTAAATTTTACAACTTTTGGAAGATGAGAAATGAAAAATTTGCTTAAATTCTTCGGGACTTATGGGTGCAGCAATGTGATGGTACCAAAATGTTTTGTTTATATATGAAATTAAAGAAGCTCAAACCAAATTTAAAGGAGTTGAATAGAAAACAGTACAGCAAAATTAGTAAACAAGTTAAGAGTGGCTAAAAGTGAATTAGAAGATATACAAAAGCATATTCAACAAGGGGTGGTAGATGCTGATCTGAGACATAAAGAGGTGATGGATAGATTGACATATATTAACCTAGGTCATGATGAAGAATTGTTCTACAAACAAAAAATGAAGGTGCTTTGGCTGAAAAGGGGGATAAAAACTCGTCCTATTTTTCCAATAAAGTTAACGGGCATCGTGCGACTAATAAGGTAATGAGCATTTAAAATGGTCAAGGGGATTGGGTAACTGGTGAGGAGGAAGTTCATAGAGAGGCTATAAGGCATTTTCAACAGTTTCTTAGGGGTGATAGCATCCTTACTAATATATGTAGTGATAGACCCGATTATTTCATTATTAGAAAATTGTCTTTTGAGCAACAACGGATTCTGGAAACCGAGGTTACTGAGAGGAGGTTAAACATGCTATATTCACTACAGCTAATGGGAAAGCTCCAGGTCTTAATGGATATTTTGCTAGGTTTTTTAAATATAACAGGGACTTTTTGGGCGATGAAGTGATCCGATGAGGTGTTAGAATTTTTCAAAAATGGAAAGATGTTAAAAGCTTGGAATGGTACTTTTTTGACTCTAATTCCTGAGATCCCAGTCCCGAATACCATGAATGACTTTAGACCTATATCAAATGTGTTTCTAAAGTCATGGTCCATAGACTCAAACGAGTGCTTCCTGCTTTGGTGGGCATTCAACAATCTGCCTTTATTGCTGAAAAAGATATAGCGGACAACATTTTGTTTATGCAGGAGTTAGTGAAGAATTATCATAAAGCTGGAAAAGAACCTAGATGTGCTCTTAAGATTGATATTCAAAAAGCCTACGATTCAGTTAGTTGGAGTTTCTTAATGGAAGTTTTGAATGCTAAATTCTCTGCCAAAAGGAAAAGCTGGATTTATGAATGTGTCTCCACGGTCCAGTATTCCATCAGCATGAATGGATACTGGAGGGTGTGTTTAAACGGGGAAGAGGCTTAAAACAGGGAGATCCTATCTTTCCTTATCTGTTTATACTTGTCATGGAGGCTTTTTATTACTTGTTGAATAAAATAGCTAAAGAAAAAGGGTTTATTTATCACCCTAAATGTGAGGAGCTATAAATCACCCATGTATGCTTTGCGGACAAGTTGTTTATTCTAGCTGGAGCTAATTGTAGATCTATGGGGATTATAAATGATGTTCTCCAGGATTTTGGAAAAATGTCAGGCCTAATCCCTAATATTCTTAAGAGCAACATTATCATTTGTGGAGTTGAGGAAGAAAGGAAGCAAGAGATTTGTGATTTGATGCACATGGAAATTAAAGATCTGCCCATTAAATACGTGGGTGTTCCTTTAATTGCTACTAGGATTAAAGGTCTATGACTATGATGATTTGAAAGCCAGGATCCTTAGAAAAGTCAATAACTGCCAGTCTTCTTTTCTGTCTTATATGCTACGAGAGTACAATTGATTATTTCGGTTCTGTCCAGTATTCATATGTATTGGAGTAGAATCTTTGTCTTGCCTAAGAAAGTGTTGAAAGATATGGATGCTATCTTGAGGAAGTTTTTGTGGTCCGGTATCACCTTGAGAATGGTAACGACTAAGGTTGCTTGGGATGACATACGTAAACAAAAAAGGAAGGAGGATTGGGTATCCCTTGTTGTGAATGTGGGAATAATTTCCTAGTCCCAATCCACAAATATACCCCAGAAATCCCTTTTGGGAATTTTCACAAACACTTGGCATGGCGAAAACCAACAAGCAATAGGATCTTAGTTCAAACCAAGTATGGCCAACACAAACTCAAGCAATAATGGATGATAAATAAAGAGAAATGACAATCAAGAGCAAAGCAAAAGAAAAAATGAAAAAACACACCGTATTTTGTGGAATCCTTTGGGTCTTCCACCAAGAAGGAGCAACTTTATTGATAACCAAGAATTTACACTAATTCTCTCACAATAAACCTCACTCTAGATCAATGGAACAAACCTCCAAAGATCACCTCTCACCTTAGCTAAACCCTAGCTAAGCACAAGTCTTTCTCTCTTTTCACTCTTGCAAATGCAACTTTTTAATAAATAGAAACAAACCTCTCTATTTATACTAAGTGAGAAAATAAGCCTAAAAGGCTTTATCCATTGAACTGCAAAAGCGCTTTTGCAGTTTCTGGCCCGAACTGCAAAAGTGCTTTTACACATTTTCAGAACACTTCTGCCCAGCTACAAAAGTGCTTTTGTGGGTTTCCTGCTCAGGTGCAAAAGTGCTTTTGCACCATTCTAGCTTGCACCATTTTGTAACATAGATTACAAGCCAAAACACAACAATCTCCACCTTGGCGAGTAATCTCAAGCCAACCTCGATTGCTTCACCTCGGGATAAGAACCGTGCATCCCCTTAGAGATTATCCCGACACCTCCAAGGTCACTCGCTCTTCCTTCAACATAAAGTAAGATTAAGAAGCTTTACGCAATGCTTAAACTTCTTCGAGGTTACTGGCTTTGTGAGCATATCGGCGTATTCTCACCCGTATTCACCTTTTCTAAGACGACTTCCCCGGAATTCACCCAATCCCGAACTCGGTGATACCGCACATCAATGTGCTTCGTGCGAACATGATACACTTAATTCTTGGCAAAGTAAAGCACACTTTGACTATTACACCGTAGCAAAATACTCTTATGCTTCTAGCACAACTTGCTCACTAAGCCTTTCAACCATATCGCCTCCTTCGATGCCTCTGTGAGTGCCATATACTCTGCCTCTGTCGTAGACAAAGCACTCGTTGCTTGTAGCATAGATCTTCATGAAACCGGTCCACTTGCCAAAGTAAACACATAACCCGTGGTTGACCTTCTTTTATCAAGGTCCCTCGCATAATCAGAGTCTACGAATTCTGCAACACTATTAGCCCCATATTTTCGCTCAAACACTATTCCCAAGGACTTGTACCCTGTAGATATCGAAGAATCCATTTAACTGCATTCCAATGCTCTTTACCTGGATTCGACATATACCTACTAACCATTTTAACTGCGTGAGCTAGATCCGACCTTGTACACACCATGGCATACATAAGACAACTAATCCGCGCAAGCATACGGTGTTATCGACATCTTGGCACACTCATCAAGAGAGGAAGGACATTACTTTACGGACAAAGCAAAATGAGAAGCTAACGGAGTAGAAACCGGCTTCGCACTTGACATATTGAATTTCTCAATAACATGAGAAATATACTTTTTTTGCGAAAGCCACAACTTGCCAACCTTTCTATCTCTCCGAATCTTCATACCAAGGATCTTTTGTGCTGTCCTAAGATCCTTCATGTCAAATTCCCGGCCCAATTGCACCTTGAGCTCATTCACCTTTGACATATCTCAACACGCTATAAGTATATCGTCCACATAAAGCATCAACAAGATAAACGGGCCATCATCAAAATTTCGAACATAGGCACAATGATCACCATCACACTGATGATAACTAATCCACAACATAAATGAATCAAACCATAGGTACCATTGCCTTGGCGACTGCTTTAGTCCATACAATGACTTCTTGAGCCGACAAACAAATTTTTGCTTATCTACTTCCTTGAACCCTCCCGGTTGCGCCATGTAAATCGTCTCCTTCAAATCACCATGAAGAAAAGCCGTCTTTACATCCATTTGCTCAAGCTCCAAGTTAAACTGAGCTACCATAGCGAGCAAAACTTGTATCGAAGTGTGTCTCACAACCGGGAAAAAAATCTCATCATAATCAACCCCTTCTTTTTGAGAAAACCCATTCGCTACTAATTGTGCCTTGAATTTCGATGCTCCATCTTTGTTGATTTCTTCTTTCTTCTTAAATACCCATTTGGAACCGATAATGCTCCGGTCCTTGGGCCTAGGAACCAAATCCCAAACGGAATTCATTCGTAAAGCCTCCATCTTCTCTACCATAGCACCTATCCAACTATCTTTGTCTTCAACACCGATGGCTTCTTTATAACTAGTTGGATCACCCTCACTTATAATAAGGGCATAGTTGACCTCGTCTTCCCAACCAAACCTAGAGGGTGGTTTGATTGCCCGTCGCAGTCTATCTCGTGCTATCTATGGTTCTGGCTCCACCTCACCCGGTCTTTTCTCGGATTCCTCTTCCTCTAGCTCTACCTCAACCGCGTCGTCATTCGGTTGAATCTCAAGAGAATCATCTCTAGTACCGCTTGAAAATGCTCCACCACTTTCGGTAACCGACGGACTTGGAACTAGAATTGAAATCTTGACCTTACTAACCCCATCGTTATCATTGATCTCTTGGTATTCTCGTTCCTCAAGCATGGCCCCTCATCAAATGTCACATCCCGGCTAAATAAAAGCTTTCTCGCTATCCGGGTCCCAAAGCTTGAACCCTTTTACCTCTTCCCTAAAACCGAGAAAGATACACCGATGAGCCTCGGGTCATTCTTTGATCTCTCATCACTAGGAATATGAGCATTACCGGGCACTTGAACACTCTTAACTTAGAGTAGTCCACTTTTCGCCCCGGCCATACTTCTTCCAAACATTTCAAACCAAGATTCACATTCGGCGACCTATTGACCAAGTATACGGCATGATCAACACAAGCCGCCCAAAATGTTTTCGGCAAACCGGCATGAATCCTCATACTTCTCGCCCTATCCATAATGGTACGGCTCATTCTCTCCGCAACTCCATTTTGTTGTGGAGTTTTCTTTACGGTAAAGTGCCTTTTGATGCCGGCATTCTTGCAAAACTTCACGAATTCTCCATCCTTATACTCCCCTCCGTTGTCACTTCACAAATACTTTACTTTTCGACTCGTTTGATTTTTCTACCATAGCCTTCCATTCCTTAAATTTTTCAAAAATCTCGAATTTTTTTCCTCAAGTAGTAAACCCAGACTCGACGTGAATAATCATCAACAAAAGTCATAAAATATTTAAAATCGCCCAAAGAAACTACATCTAAAGGGCCACACACATCGAAGTGAATATAATCAAGCATACCTCGGCTTTTGTGTTCCGCGGTATCAAATCGAACTCTAGTTTGCTTGCCCATCACACAATACTTGCAGAAATTGAGCTTGCACCCATGGACCCTCTTCAACAATTTTCGTCGATGAAGCTCCTCCATTCCCCGTTGGCTCATGTGGCTAAGCCTCATGTGCCATAACATAAGCTCATCACCTTTCGCTTCCGTGAAAACTGTCGCTCCACCAACTACCGTGGTTCCTTTCAACCTATAAAGGTTGTTTGATGACTTTGTGCTGCACAAAATCACCATTAATCCCCTTTTTCACCTTCATAGCCCCGTCTTCGGCTTGAATCACACACCCTTTTGAATCGAGTGTGCCTAAGGAGATCAAATTCTTCTTAAGAGCGGGTACGTTTCTAATATCACTTAGCGTGTGAGTCACGCTATCCTACATCTTTATTTTTACCGTGCCAATACCAACAACTTTGCATGTAGTATCGTTGCCCATGAAGATTTTTCCTCCATTGCATTCCGTGTAGTCAATGAACCAATTACGATTCGAGCACATATGATAGGAGCATCAGGAATCAAGAATCCACCTACTACTTTGATCCGTTAAAAAATAAGTAAGAACATCGGTGTTAACCTCTTGGTCCACCTCTTGGGTCGCAACTCCCACAACCTCCCTTAGCGCGTCCACCTTCTTACCTTTTAGCTCTGGGCAATTCTTCTTGATATGGCCTACCTTGTGACACTTAAAGTACTCCCAATTATTTCGATCTCGTGATTAAGACCGACCCGTGCCTCTATTTTTGGCACCTCGTGACCATGACCGCCCACTTCGTTCACCACCACCACTCTTGGCAACCAAGCTCTCACTTGACGAAGAACTTGCCCCGCTACCTCCTTTTTTCATGGCCACGTGCGATTGGAGGTCCTTGACAACCTCATTAAACTTGAGCGTTATCTTGCTAAATATCAATGTGGTAACGAAATGATTATAGAGTCCGACAATAAAGCAAGTAACAATAAGGCACGGTCCTCCTCATCAAATACAACATCAATTCTCTCAAGGTCCTGCACTATTGCCTTGAAGACATTGATGTGCTTGTTCAAATCTTGCCCCTCCTTCATTTCCAACTTGAAAAGTTGTTTTTTGAGGTTTAACTTGTTGGACATAGACTTCCCTAAGTACAACTCCTCCATCCTAGTCCACATATCCTTTGCATTCTTCTCCGACATCAAGTTTCTCAACACTTCGTCAGTCACATGCATTTCTATTGCGGACATAGCTTTTTTATTAATCTCATTCCATTGGTCTTCGGACATATCTTGCGGCTTGTTCTCAAGTCCAAGCAATGTAACTTGCAAATTCAATTGGACGAGTACCCCCTGCATCCGCCTTTGCCAAATACCAAAATTGATAACCTCGTCATAAGGCTTTATCTTAACCTCTATAGTGCTCCAACACCTGCAATGGTAGAAAAGCTAGCTTGTGTTGCAATAACTCCGGTTTGAGTCTCTTCGGCTATTTATCGAACACTTGGCGCGCAGACCTTGCACTCAATAGCCAAACCTTTATACCAAACATTAGGCACCAACCAAATCCTCTAATACCATTTGTTGTGAATGTGGGAACAGTTTCCTAGTCCCAATCCACAAATATACCCAAGAAATCCCTTTTGGGAATTTCCACAAACACTTGGCATGTGAAAACCAACAAGCAATAGGATCTTAGTTCAAACCAAGTATGGCCAACACAAACTCAAGCAATAATGGATGATAAATAAAGAGAAATGACAATCAAGAGCAAAGCAAAAGAAAAAATGAAAAAACACACCGTATTTTGTGGAATCCTTTGGGTCTTCCACCAAGAGGGAGCAACTTTATTGATAACCAAGAATTTACACTAATTCTCTCACAATAAACTTCACTCTAGATCAATGGAACAAACCTCCAAAGATCACCTCTCACCTTAGCTAAACCCTAGCTAAGCACAAGTCTTTCTCTCTTTTCACTCTTGTAAATGCAACTTTTTAATAAATAGAAACAAACCCCTCTATTTATACTAAGTGAGAAAATAAGCCTAAAAGGCTTTACCCACCGAACTGCAAAAGTGCTTTTGCAGTTTCTCTCCCGAACTACAAAAGTGCTTTTGCACATTTCCAAAACACTTATGCCCAGCTGCAAAAGTGCTTTTGTGGCTTTCCGGCTCAGGTGCAAAAGTGCTTTTGCACCATTTTGGAACATAGATTACAAGCCAAAACACAACATCCCTAACATCTATATGATGAATAAAGCTAATATGATCAAACATCTTTGGGATTTAGCTCATAAAAATAATTCTTTATGGGTTAAATGGTGTCACACGTATCATCAGAGGTAGTTGTCTTTGGACCTTAAAGTGTCACCAAAATGCTTCATGGACTTGGAGAAAAATTATGAAACTAAGAGAGAGACCTGCCTTATGTTCATCAAAATCAATGTGGGGAATGGGCAGAACACGTTTATGTGGACTGATAATTGGCAACCACTTGGAGTTATTCTAAAGAGGTTTGGCAGTAGAATGATCTATGATACTAAAAGTAACATAAATGCTAAGGTTAGTGACTATATTAGAAATGGTAGTAGGTGTTTGCTTAATCCTGTGTCCCATAATATGCGGTTGGTAGCTCAATCTTTACCTACATGTAATGTTAGCAATGAGGATACTGTTTCTTGAGCTTTGCATAAATCTGGTAATTATACTAGTACTTTTGCTAAAGATGCTCTTAGAGAGCATGGAAGCGAGGTGAACTGGTGCAAATTGGCGTGGTTTAAGGGTCATATTCCCAAACATGCTTTCGTTGTGTGGATGGTGTGTAGAATGAAGCTTATGACTAGAGCCAAATTGAAATCTTGGGGCTGTATTGAGAGTGATACCTGCATCCTTTGTGAAATTCAGACTGAGAATGAGCATCATTTATTCTTTCAATACCCTTTTTCTAGAAGTGTTTGGAAAGAAGTGAAAATGAAGAATGGTTGTAAAGGCAGAATTGGTACTTAGGATGAAGAATTGACTGAAGCTATTAGTAATGAAGTAAAGGTCAATTTTGTGGCGCGTATGAGGTGTATTGCTTGGGCAGCTGTGGTATACATTATTTGGCAAGAGTGAAATGCGAGAATCTTCAAGAACGAAAGTCATAGCTGTGAGTTTGTGGTGGAGAAGATAGGGGAGATTATTAGAGATGCTACTTGGCAATAGAGAGGCAAGAGAAGCTATGAAAACTGGACTCTCTATATATAGGGAATGGGGTTTATGTGATCAAATTTTGCTTGTGTAGGGTATATATATATGTAAGCATAGATGTTCTTGTTTTCTTTTCCTTTGTTTATGCTTGTTGTACAGTTTAGTTTGTTCTAATAATATTTCTTCAAATTTCACCAAAAATAAATTAATGAGTGCTTGTACCAAATGGCAAAGCCTGGTGTCACGGGGCGTCCTTTGATGGCACAAAGGAGGCCGCGTGAGCGACCGTGCTAACCGATAGCCCGGTCGAGTGTGATCGAATTTAATTAACAATCAACGAACAACATGCAACAACAATAATTTTAACGAGAGCGTAAGCACAAATTGAGATTACTTCATTGCAAGAAAATGAGATTACATGGAAAGCTGTTACAATTCGAAAGAGAGTAAGAGCTTGAAAACAAAGTGCTAAACAACGTGCACTGGTAGGCAACTCGGGTGTGAGGTAGATAGTCTTATCCCCACATATAACCACTTAATGAAAATACCAAAGTTGTAGCAGTGCACGTTGGGTCTTACAAGTTACAAGAAAACTTTTACAAAGGAAATGTAATACAACTACAAAGGAAATTCCTAGATCTAATTACAAGGAAACAATATTTACATAAGGAAAACCTAAACAGAATAATAAAACTAGATGCCGTGTTGCGCTCGGGCGCGTGCACGGTGCTGATGAAGCGCAGTCGATTATTGCCTGTTGGGCCGTGCTGCGCTCGGGCGCATGCACGGTGTCGATGAAGCGTAGTAGTCGGTCACGGGTGCTGTTGGAAGGCACCCCGTGACACCTGGGCATGGTTTTGTTTTGTTGAACACCATACTTCTCCCCCCCCCCCCCACAGAGGGGGTTAATGCTTTAGTTCTCTTCTCCCTTATTAATTATCCTTCAGTAGGATTTGATAGTCTCGATAATGGGGCTAGAACCTCTCCTTGACAGGTTCAAGCCAGGACTTCCACCACCCTCGACCTCTATGTAAAAACTTACAAAAAAAGGCACGCTTACTAATTAGCACTGATCTAAAAGTTCATAGAGAAATTTATACTTTCAAGTTTCAAGCCAAAACAAAAAAATGGAGGGAGGCAATGGCGATATAGGAATTGAAATATTATTGAGGATACAAGAAGTTAAGCTTCATGTCAGCATGCAATGAGTCATTTTATTTTTCAATCAGAAAATACTTTTTTTACATGATAAATCAACCGACTTGAGTTATTTATTCACAAGATACAACATATACAATGCATAACTGTAAGAATAACATATTAATTTATTTGGTGAGTATAGCACTGATCTTTTCTTCTCGAACTTATATTATCTTTTTCGGAATGTAGATGGAATTAAATTTGTAAGACCACGTCCACTCTAATTATATGCTTATATATATATATATATAACGAAACAGTAAAGTTCAAATTTAAATTAATTAACTTCAAGTAATATTAAATATTGATTCCTAGCTTGTCCTCCAAACTAAATCCAATACTATTAAAAAATACCAAACAAGGGGAATAATTTGTTATCTGAACAGTTAATTTGATTTGCAGCATTAACATATTAGTGACAATTACATGGCCGCAACAACAACAAAAAAAAAATGTGTCTTCAATTTTATCTGGGTGACATTGTGGAATAACTACATGTAGCAAGAGATGACGGATGAGTAGCAACTGTAAATGAACTAAAAGTATTGAACTCTCTCTTCATGGCCCTGTAGACCTGATCTAACCCTTCTTCTATCAACTCCAAAACCGTCTGGGGCATTGGTGGTACATTAATAATCTCTACTGATCCTTCTAACATCTTCACCACTTCCCCCATTGAAGGCCTCATGCATACCTCATCTTGTATGCACCAAAACCCTACTTTTAATGCTCTCATTAACTCCTCTTTTTCCACTGCTCCTTCTAGTCTCCTATCTGCTACTTTCATTGGTGTCCCATTTATCATCTCCTGCACGTTAAAATCAGATAAGATATTAGATCCATCTGACTATCTGAGTATCTGACGGTGCATTAATTAACTTGTTCATTTAAGTTGGAACATAAGCGTAATTTTAAAACATATATACCTTGAATGCCCAACCAGGGAAGAAGAAATCATCTGCATCAAAAGACATGTCCAGGTTTCTTCGACCACCAATAATCTCTAACAGCAGCATCCCATAACTGTAAACATCGGCCTTTACGGTCACAGGGCGGTTACTCACCCATTCAGGGGCCAAGTACCCTCTGGTTCCTCTCACCATTGTGACAACCTGCGAGTGCTCTCTCCCCATTAGTTTAGCAAGTCCAAAGTCTGATACTTTTGGACAAAAGTTCTCGTCCAAGAGAATATTCTCTGGCTTTATGTCACAATGTATTATCCGATTTCGGCATTGTTCGTGGAAGTATGCAATTCCCTGTGCTGTACCAATAGCTATATGGAACCGCGTCGACCAATCTAATATTCTATCACGACATTTATATGAAGGGAATATCCACTTATCCAACGATCCGTTTTTCATGAACTCATAAACTAGAAGCCTGTCAATAAGATCAAGTACAATACACATAAGCATGTCAATCAAAATTATAAAGAGCGCTGTTGATTAATTAAAAAGTAAAATAAAGATTGCATATACCTTTGTGATCCCTCGGAACAGTATCCACGCAGACGGACCAAATTCATGTGATGCATAGAGCCAATAGTGTTGACTTCAGTTATAAATTCTTTCTCCCCATGAGGCAATACCCTGTCAAGTTTCTTCACTGCGACCAAACTCCCATCTCCTAGGCTTCCCTTGTAAACACTCCCAAATCCACCTGCAAAAATAAACACCAACATTGCTAAAATTAACAACTCTATATTTACGCACTTTCAAATCCACTCTTCCTTCAATGCAATTTATTCATTCTTACCGGTCCCAAGCAACTGCGAAAAGTTAGAAGTTCTGCAGTGCAAATCCCGGTAACTAAAATTCATTGGAGCCCCAGATACAATCAGAGAATTTTCAAGAGCTTTCTTCAAAGATCTCCTTCTATGTAAACTGATGTACAACAAACAACATAGGAGCCCAATAAGAACGCTCATACTTAGAACAATTGGAATGACCAAAACCTTGGTACGCTTCTCGGTAGAGTCCCCATCTTTTCTACCACCATTTCCGTGGGCTGTTGAGCCATTGGACTCCACCTTCACGAACAAGGTTGAGCCTGGATCCTCGTAGCCCCCAAAGTCCAAGCTCCTCAAAACCCAGCAGTAAGCTGTTTCTTCATTAAGCCCATAAACAGAAGCAACACACTCGCAATCCGATAAACAAGCGTCCCCACATTTCGATACAGTCGGTATATCGCTGTAATTTGCTATCACGGATGAATCGGAGTAATAATAACTTGTTTGTTGCACAGTCGCAATTTTAAGTCCAGATGTCAAATTCTCGCGATGAGGACCACATTTACCGGATAGTTTTGAATTCTCTAAGCACTTGGAATCAGTACCACTTGGCAAGCATGCACACGAAGCGTTTGTTTTGCTTTTGTCCAAATTACAAATCCCATTCCCACAAATACCAGCAATATCACACGGATTGGAAACCGCAGCCCATTCAGGCACCCATTGGCGCGAGCCATTAACATCATTATCCCATCGGTACAACCGTAAATTCCCATTAGTCTCGAGCGTCAATCTTCGAAAAATGGATGGAGTGTTTGATCGATTTGCAGCGGATGATAATCCGCCATTGTCACCGTCATTTTTGTACACGTAAACCGCTCCATCGGAAAGCGAACCGTACACTATGCCGAAACTTCCGGCTTCGTCTAGAACCGCGACTACGTCACCAGTCACGTTGGATATCTGCGGTCCCGACCAGAAGGAGTAATTCGTGTAGGAGTCGGGCGAGTTGTTGAAAGGCTCCGGGAGGGTGTAGGTGAGGCCGAGGCTAAGGGAAGTACGTTGTTGTAACATTTTGAGAGTATAGTAACCGCCACCTTGGGATTGGGATTTTGAGGAGGTGAGTTCCAAAGAGGCAGTTAAGGGTTGGCCAATGAGAGAGTGTGGGAGGGGTGTTGAAAGGATTGCCAAGTGATGGTTTGGTTGGTATCGTAGAGGATGAAGTTTCCGTTGTCGGACATGGAGGCGGATTGGACACCGGAGCCGGAGGTGTTTGACATCCAGACGGCGTTGTCTCTGTCGGTGAGGACTAGGTTTCCGGTGGTGTCGAACTCCAGGACTGCGTCTTCTCCGACGGGTGAGTTTCTATTGAGATGATTGATTGAGAGACAAAAGGTGACCAAAAATGTTAGGGCCCGTTCGGTAACGTTTCCAGAGAATGTTTTCTGAGAATATTTTCAAAAAATGAAAATGAGAAAATGAATTTTTCGATAACGAAAATAGTGAAAACATTTTCCGAAAACGAAAACAGTGAAAATGAAGATTGCAAGAGTGAAAATGGTGAAAACATCATTTTGGCGTTTTTGCGTTTTATGCTTTAAACTTGAATTCATTTTCCGAAAACGTTTTTCGTGTTTTTGTCAATATCCCACCGAACACATTTTTTATCCGTTTTTGAACTCAAAAAACAAAAACAGGTCTCTAAAAACGCTACCGAACGGACCCTTATTTTTCACCTGCAAAAGCTATAGTAAAGACTAGAGATGGAGAAATTCCTACGTTCCCTCAATTTTGAACATGTGATGAACAAAAAAATAAAATAAAATGATATTGCTCATTTTGTGACAGAATAATATATTTTTTTCTCTGAAAAAATATCAAATTTTTTTAAGACTCTTTTTTAACACAAATAAATTTTGTTAATTAACAAATTTAATGCTCTCAAGATGATACCAAACAAACTATTTTATTAGTGCAATTGCAACTACCTAAATGGCCAAAATAATTATCCTTTTGTCAAATTATAAACTGATTAATTTAAATATTATTCTTTATTCGTGATAATAAATACAATTATTTTAATAATAATAACACTTTTAGTCTTTTACGTAATAAATATACAATACAAAGGAAGGGGGGAACGTACAGGTAAGCTGACCAAACAGTAGTTGTATCGCCAGGGAGTTGCGCAAACCAAATTGCCAATTGGAACTGATTGGGGGAGTCAGTGGGAATGAAGCCAAAAGCAAAGGTTCCATTATCAGAAACCCATGCTTTATCCTCTTTAGCCAACAATCTCGAACCCAACCCAATCCTCCTACTATGTATGCAACCTACTAATTTAGCTAAAAAAAGCAGCACCAATACGAACCTAGAAAAAGAATTCCAACAAAACATTGCGAAAGCTTTAACTGAATTAAATTTTGAGAGTGGAGGAGTGATCAGCAGAGAGAATAAAGTATCCTTTTTTTTTGGTTGAAAGAGAACTAAGTACGTGAGATTCAATAAATAGAGTAAGTGGAATTATGATAATACACGTGTTCAGAGGGTGGGTAAGCTACAAGTTGAAAAATAGCAAATCCATCTGGCGGTCGGTTGCGATCGAGAGATATAAGAAGGGGGCACGTGGTCATTTTGTTGTGGCCTTTCAACCCCAAAAGGTGTCTCTGAATTGGAACTGTTACAAACTGAAAGCTAGACAAAGTGCATGTATAGAGAGAGAGAGATACACGTCTGCGAAATCTTCACATATTCACACCTAAAATTGGTAGTATATATCAATGATAGTTGGCTGAATTGAAAAGGATTTAAATATTATGTTTTTAACGCTTAAGTTTGACTCATATTGTAAGTAATTTTTGTTAGATATCGTTTCATTCACATAATAGAAATCAATTCTCTTATTTTTTTTTTTATGTAAATAGATAACTAAAGTTTTTATGAGGTTACTTTTCTTGTTTTTGGTAAAAGATGGAAGGTATTCAAAAAATACTATTTGATTTTTCTTCCGATGTTTGGTTACTACAAGAAAAGAAAGTAAAAATATATTAATATTTTAATAATACCCTTGTATCTCAAAATAAAAACAATATCATAAAAAAATGGGAATAGCATATTTAGGTAGGAGTATTGTTATCCAAATTTTTTGTAATAAATGCTGAAAAATCAAAGAAAAAAATCAATCCCTTGAGGTCTTAGTGAAATGATTTTCCCCCTACTTCTCCTCTATCAAGAAAGTATTTTCGGAATTTATACTTACTAAATAAGGAAAAGTAATAACTTTTCTTTTTTGAATCTTTAAATCCGTGAACCAACGAGGCCTTAATGATTTTGAATTGGGAAAGCATCTCTTCATTTAAACTTTCATGTACGAGAAAAAACATAAGTTGAGAGTATACTTCAATTTATAGATACTAGATATATCATACCAGTATAATTTTCTAGCTACACATATCTATTATTTAATTTAAAATAAAAAAATTTATAACAAATATTGTAGTTGCGTAATAGTAAGATATTCTATTACTACATGTGGTCATCTAACATTTTTTTTTATATCAATCTCTAATTAAAATCTATGAATGAAGTATTGTATTACATGTTTTAAGATTTAATATATAATTATGTATTAAAAGAGAAAATTGAAATCTTATATTAAAAAGAACTTAATAAAAATAAATATAAAATTAGTAGACTCTCACTCTAGATGTTGAATTTCTAAGATATATATATATATATATATATCTAATCTAATAGTTTTATATATATATAATGGAGGAAGTGATTCATTTATTGCCTTTTGAATTTATTTATTGTCATGTGTCCTTTTATTAAATGTATTTATTTTGCTTATTCATTTATTGTTTCTTTTTTTTATATGTTGTCATGTGTCTCTTTATTAAATGCACTTATTTTGCTTATATAACTAGAGTTTTTACTCTTTTCTTTCAAATTTGACTTTTACCATCATATGTTCTTCTATCACTCTCTTCATAATCTATTATTTGCACTAACTTTATGACTCCTCTTCACTTATTATCTCATTATTAGGTATATATTACTCCCATCAATTATCGATTTTTCTATGTGGTCAGTTACTTAAACAAAATATTTTATCTAAACCAAATTAAAATATTTTAATTTATTATTATATTGTTTCTATATTTTATCTAAACCAATTGCACACTAAAATGTAGTGCAATATTTTAATTATTAATTTCTTTCATATGAATTTTCTTAGGTTGAGTTTCTAACAAATCAAGTATAAACTTATAATTTTTATTGCACAAAAACATACATAAATGATTTCTTAAAAAACAAAATTCACCCAAAATATTGCACAAAATATTACTATAATAATTTTACGGCGCCCATGCATCGCACGGGGTTAAAAACTAGTCACAAATATCAAATATTCTCCACCTTATCGATTCTTCTTAAATGAGGTCTCTTTGGCAATAACTAACTTATCCACATAAAAGGTGGGTGAAGTTGAATAATTTAGACATACAGGAAAAAATAACGTCACTGATCTCTCTCTATTGTCATTATCTGAGACTTTTTGAACTCTATGCTTCAATAACCAGAAGGAAAAAATTGAAGTTGGAAACAAATGCAAGGGATTATCTGTATTTTTGTCAAACACATAAATTACGGATGATTTTTGTCAACTTGCATGGACCATCCGACTATGTCACCTGTTGAAATAATAGGCATTAGCATCATGATTTTGAATGGTCTAAATTATTAACGCATATCATTAATGATTGATTTTATTTTAATAAATTACTATTAATAACTCCGTTGATACTCATGGGCTGCACAAATAATTGAAAATAATTTTCTTTAATGGATTTGAAATATTTTTGATAGAACTAGTTTGCAATTTGCACTATGTGCAATCGATTTATATATATATATATATTTTATAATTATAGTAAATAATTAAATGAAAAAAATCTAAATGGCGAATTTTGAAAATAATAGGAAGTGATAGGTTTATAGTTGATTCTTATTTTAAGGACAAAAATATTTTTTTCTAATATACTAGTCATATCTCAATAAAGAAATGTGATTCATACCTTAAAAAATATTTTATGATTTTATATTTTAAAAGTACAATGTTTGAGTTCCCCAACTCATATTTCATTCCCCTTAAACACCCTATTCTTATTCACCATTTGTATGGAAAAAAAAATCTCATAATTTAGATCATAGAAAAATGCAATATATATATATATATATATGGATGAGTTTTCAATGGTTACTTTCTCTTTCTACCCATTGATGGGTACTGACAATAATAAATGCACATTGGTGATGTGTTAAATCCTTTAACCTGTTATAGCAGGTTAATGTGACCTATTCTATTTTTATTTTTTTTTAATTAAACTTTAGGTGGTGTTTGGTTGAGATTTTAAAATCAAGTTTTTAAATTTTTTACCAAAAAGTCAACTTTACTTCACACTTCCCAAATCACTTTACTTTCTCTCTCATAATTTTTTTAAAACACCATAACTTTAAATTCAAAAATTAGAATTAGATAAAAAAAATATATTTGAAACCTAATTATCGAGATCTATAAAACAAGATCAATTGTGACTATTTTTTTTAATTTTTTTTACAAGTTTTTTTTGAATTGGTTGAAAAAAACTTTAACAAAAATTAAATTCACTTTTCAAAACATGTTTTCAAATCTCAAACAAACAAGATTTCTTAAATGTTTTATTTGCCAACTAAACCTAGGATAACACAATTCCAAATTAAGATAAGTGTTTATGGGTGTTTTTGTCTTTTCAATTTTATAGTTAATTAATAACATAAGTTTATTAAAAATAACACTTTTAAAATATATTTGACTTTGAATTTCCATCTCTATACAATAGGTGTACAAATTACATATAACTAAAGTACTATTTCAATAACACTTTTAATTTAATCATTTTATTATCATTCGCGACAAATCATATCACAATAAAAACTCAAAAATTAATTTGAAGCGTCTCATATAGCATGTGCTATTGATTTTGTTTTAAAAATAATTGAAGTACTAGAAAGAAAACACTACAAAAAAAGTAGGCTTTTCTCGGCATTAGTATAATGCCTTTATAAGTAGTATAAATGCCGCTAAAATTTTTTACGGCATTTTTCTCGGCATTTGTTTAAGTATCTTAAAAGTCAATGTCGTAAAAGATTTTCGGCATTTTTACAAATGCCGAGAACATTAGCGGCATTTATAGCAGGACTTGTGTAAAATGCCGACAAAACTTCTTTTGCGGCATTTATATAAATGCCGAAAATCTACAATAACAAAAATAAAAATTCCAAAAGTTTTGTCTCTAGCGAGACTCGAACTTGTGACTAACACCAAGTTTCATCGTATGCATTCTTTATCTCAACTCATTAACCGCTGCGCCAAAATACTTAATTGTTACTAAATTGTAAATTCTTCTTTTAATAACTTATTTCTATATATAAACAAAATATACATCCACATATAAATATGAACCATTGGTACCATTACATAAAAAGAGATACTGAAATTTACATAAAGTTCTTCGTTGATTAAGTTTTTTAGATTTTTTTAATTATTTCAATTGATGACAATTTTTATTTATTTGTGTATATTATTTATACTTTAATTTAATTCTAATACATATAATTAAAAATTTGATTTAAATAAACAAGATTATTAATATTTTGAACTATATTTCTTTTTCGACACAACTAGCGCATAAGGTGTGCAAAGATATACACACATATATAATAAAATTTTGGGTTACCTACACTTTAACATTGCTAACATTTGTTAAAAAATGTTAGGAAAAGTATTAATATTGTTCATACTTGTTGAAGAGCGTTGTAAATTTACGGTATTTGTTTTAAAATACCATAAATTCTTGGCATTTTGTACAAAATGCTGAAAAAAATATTAATATTATCGGCACTTATTGGAGAGTGCCACAAACTATCGGCATTTGTTATGAAATGCCATAAATTCCCGATATTTTGTACAAAATGCCGTAAATTCTCTGCATTTTGTTCAAAAGTGCCAGAAAAACTTTTTCTCGGCATTTATTTATAGTGCAGCAAAATAAATGCCGTAAAAGCCTTGTTTTCTCGTAGTGAAACATGTTATAATAATAATAATTTCAAAATCTATTTTAATTCGAGACAAATAATTAAAAATCAATTAGAATTAAAATAAGCTCATTACATCCATAGCGATTCATCCCTCCCTTTTGGGAGATAATTTAGCCAAGCATATTAAATAAATAATACATTAAAACAAAATAATAATTCATCATTAAAATTTAAAATTAAAATACTTGAATACAAACTATAGATAATTAAAAAGGTAGAAAGCGTCACTATTTATGATGCTTGAACTAGCGTGTACTGCATGGCTTTACGCTGTCCACTTATTCACCTTCAATACTTCGGCCACACGGCAACTAGTATATGGAGGATTTTATCTCTCTATAACTCTCTAACAATATCTATATTTTTTCTTTTTTTCTATCTTTTTTCTATGATTTTAGGTGTAGAGAATATGTCTATATTTAGTAATAAGAGATACAAGTTTAACAGGTTTAGAAAACTATAATTGTAAAAGAAAAAACAAATATAAGTTCAATTAATTAAGAAATAATAAGGAGTTGTATTTTAATTATGAGAGAATATTGAATTGAAATATTCTTTCTTCTTTATCTTCCTTTCTGATCTTTAATAGACTTCTTTCACATTTTTATCACAATTTACTTCTTTCCTACAAAAAGACAAAATAAATATTATTCTTTCATAATTTAGGCATTAATTATATTCTAAAAAAATATTATTTGCAGGTTTAAATAGAAATTTGAGACACTTATCAACGCACGACTTCCTAAATAACATTTAAAATATATCTTATTTAGTATTAAATAATTAATTATTTGGTTCAATAATCAATGTATTGTGTTTGACAAACAAATTTTGTACCATTTTCAAAATTGAAAAGTATATCCACTAATTAAAATTAATTTATAATTGTACTAATTTAGATTACATTTTCATTTAAATTCCTAATCGAAATCTACTTCCATTTTAATTTATTTTCTATTTTCTTTTAAGGTGCATTTGAATTATATAATTGAATTTATCTTTAAAATTCATAAATCTAAGATTCAAAAATTACATATTTGAAATACAAGAGCTTAAAATTTTGTGTTTGCTTAACAAATACAAGAAAATTGATTTCTAAATCCAAATATTATCCCACTAAAATTTATATTTAGTTGATTAGTAAGCTATTATTATTTTTTAACATTGTGGCGGAACTCAAGCTTACACAGAATTAACCCGTTTGACTCGATCCGCCCCTATTATAGTATTTTAATTCTTATAATATAGCATAATTACCACGAGACGGGAGTGGGTTTATGCGTACACTATTCGAGATGGATTTAGATTTAAAAAAATAAAACCTGCACTGGGCTGTGATGTGTTTATAAGCTTGTTGGGTTTGGGTTTGGATAACACACGACCCTTTGTCATCCTTCGTATTATTATTATAATTAATATTACAAGTATATTTATAATAACAAAAAATAATAATTTGTTTAAAAATTAATTAATATTTTTTTCAAATTCGCAAGTTTGGGATCTCTAAGGAACAACTCTATCTCTAAAATTTGAAAGTTAACTTTAAGATAAGTATCAAATCTCATTATTTGAATATATTTATAAATCTTAAATCATAATTTCACACCAAACAAAAACATTTAGATTTGAGATTCCAAATTCAAATCTCATGTTAAAATTTTTCCTCAAATCCATATTCCAAACACACCCTTAAAGAATTTTAAAAGGTTTTACTAAAAGATATTTTCAATTAACTATGTTATTAATACTTCCACCCCATAATAATAATAATAATAATAATAATAATAAAGATTTAAGAATCAAGTATACATATTCTTCTATGCTGACAATCATAGTAGACATATTTCATGTTTATCAAATTTTTAATATATAATCATATAAAGTATTCATGATCATGTAATTAATTAGTTAGTATGATATTTGGTACTGTAATTTATAATAAGAAAAGTATTTTCCTTTACTAGAATGGTTTGTGAAAGGATAATTATGTAAACAACATACCATAAACTTTTGAGATTTATTTTGTACTTAAAAAAATATTTTTTATGAATTTATGTGAAATAAATGAGCCTACAAACAATTCTAAAAAATTCATCAAAATTTTAATTTTTTTTAAAGGATCACCATTCTCAAGTATTTTTATTTTTCTTTTTTGCTGTACATAATTTTTTTTTCTTTTTAAAATTGTATCATCTTATCATTTGATAATTAATTTAAAATTTAGAGTTTTCAGAATTAATAAAAAATATATATATATTTAATACTTATGTTCTTGGTTGACATTTGTGATAAGATTTCGAGTGCATGTTTAAATTTGAAATCTTTGTTTAAGATGTTTAGTTTGAATTTGAGCTTTTGTTATTTATATTTTTTTTATTTTTATTTTTTAATAGTTATTATCTTTATTAAGGGGTAGTTTTGAAAATAACTATCTTTTATTTTTAATAAATTAAAATTTATTTTGTCATCGATTAAAAGGTTGTCCTTGAAACTAATCCTAAAAATAGAATGTCCTTTATTAGAGTGAGAGTAATTGATTTGTACTTTAAAAAGAAGCCCCATATTTTTATTTATTTAATTAACGTAGATGTACCTATTAATCTAATTTATTTTTTAATATTAAATCATTAGTAAAATAATATTTCTAAAATTAAATCAATAATATTTTTTTTAGTTTGTCCACACTTAAGGATTAATTTAGGAAACAATACTAATTAACTTAATAATGTAGATTAATTACAAGATATCAATATAAATAAAATCACCCATTTTATAGGGGTAAAGAATAGGGATATCCTATATTGGAATTACAAAATAATGTAATGAATATCTAATTTATGTTTCTTTAAAATTAAATAGAAAAAAATGATATGTCATCAGGTAACAACAAGTTACCCACTTAACCTTGCATTTAATACTTTGTATTTCTCCATTATGCATTAATTATGTTAGCCAACTACACATTTGATCTCAACCATTGATTTTTCATCGAATGGTTAATATTACAATAACTATCCATGAGTAAAAAGAGCGGTAACTATTGAAACCTCACCTATATATATATATATATATGTATGTATTCTAGAAGGTAACATATGTATAATTTTTTATATATATATTTT
Source organism: Lonicera japonica (assembly GCA_021464415.1). Classification (NCBI taxonomy): domain Eukaryota; kingdom Viridiplantae; phylum Streptophyta; class Magnoliopsida; order Dipsacales; family Caprifoliaceae; genus Lonicera; species Lonicera japonica. The sequence continues at coordinate 90,205,186 of CM038463.1, read as the reverse complement.
ATAGATATAAGAACCTACTTTGAAATGGAATATATTTATGATGGCTTGATACAATAAGTATAACTTTGCTTTAGTTGCTATATGTGTTGTGAAAAAATAAAGGGAATAATCTAATTACCAATACTCATATATTCACATCATTGGTAATTCATTCAAAGGGAACAAAGAAATACATTGTACTTTCACTCATCGTTTCTTTGTATATTAATCTCTTGTTCAAGCTAATAATAATAAAGTTTAAAAAAGAATTTTTTTTTGAGAGGCAAAATGTAAAAATACACAACTAACAATTATGTGAACTTAGTGTAACAATCATACATTATAAATTCATGTGCAAACATAAGCGAATGATACCTCATACATGTAAGAATGTTTAAAACTTGAAAAATGAAAAAGTCAATTTGAATAAAAACATCTCCTTATACTACCATAAGACCTATAAGATGTAAGTACCTAAAATTGCAAGAAAAAAAATGAAAAATTGAGTTTTTCATTTCCTTTATATGCAGATCTAGAAGACCACAGTAATAACCAGTCTAATCACTTTACCCAAAAACTTATAAAATGTGCATAATATTCATGATAATTACAAAAAAAATATAAAAAAATAGGAATAAGACAATTGTTCAATAATTTTTCCCATCATTAAGAGACTCTTTATATAGTACAAAAATTTTAATGCATATTTAACCATCATAAATCTTATAATTAATCCCATAAAGCCTCATAAAATTTTATGTTATAAAATAATTAATTATCATAAATTTATTCATAAATGTACCAATGAAGTTTATAATTCATAACCTAATTGTGAACACCTCATTTTGCGACCCTCGCAAAAATTTTAATATCTAAAAAAATGAACACGCATACATGCACAAGCATTTATATATGCATGCATTCTATATATATGTGACACATGTCAAAGAAGAAAGCAAAAAAGGACACCCATGCGAGAAGTTACGAGAATTATCGAAAGCCGACAGAACAAAAAATCGTCAAATCTTGTGAGTATTTTCATAAAATGATTTTTTGATATCTAATCATCCTCAAACTTTGAGGGTTATTAGACATTGCGATAAAGAGAAGCATACTCGAAAATCAGCTCAATCCTACGGCCGGATCTCCGAAAATTCAAAAAATGGGAATATACCTCGGGTAATCAAACAGAGACATTCCCAAAGTCCAAATGAGCTCAAATTTGTTCAATAGGCAGGGTGTATTATGGGAATAAATATACTAGAAAATCACATCGAGACAATACTCCATTGGGTCGGGATAGCAAAAACCGTTTAGGAAAATAAAGATTTGTCTTGTAGAAAAATGCCTTAGGGCATTTTTCTACACGACACGACAATTTTCCGTTCCTGCATGTGGGAGTATATCAGTTCAACACATAATCATAATTGTTAACAGAATCGTCCCTGCCTGTGGGAGTACATCAGTTTAACAATATAGCAAATCGTTAACATAGTCGTCCATGCCTATAGGAGTATATTAGCTCAACACCGAATCATAATTGTTAACAGAATTGTTCCTGCCTGTGAGAATACATCAGTTTAACAATATAGCAAATCGTTGACAAAATCGTCCGTATCTGTGGGAGTACATCAGTTCGATACCGAATTAGAATTGTTAACATAATCGTCCATACTTGTGGGAGTACATCAGTTCAACACCGAATCAAAATTGTTAACCGAACCGTCATTGCCTGTGAAAGTGCATCAATTTAACAATATAGCAAACCGTTGATAAAAGCGTCCCTACCTATGGGAGTACATCAGTTCAACACCGAATCAAAATTGTTAATGGAACCCTATCTGTGAGAGTACATTAGTTTAACAGTATAGCAAATCATTGACAAAATCATCCCTTCTTGTAGGAGTACATTAGTTCAACATCGAATCAGAATTGTTAACGGAACTGTCCCTGCCTGTGGGAGTACATCAGTTCAACACCGAATCAGAATTGTTAACAAAACTTTCCCTTCCTGTGAAAGTACATTAGTTTAACAAAACACCAAATTATTGATAAAACTATCCCTACCTATGGGAACATACTAAGTTAGAATTGCTAACAGAGCCATCCTCGTCAAAGGGAGTACAATAGTTCAACACATCACAGCAAAGCACCAGACGTATCCCGAGCACTCCCGAAAGCACCCATGTAACATCCTATATTTAAGTTAATGTTAGTTGTGTTGTTTTAATTATATGTAGTGTAGAGTTTATATTTTTGAAAAAATTTTATCCATAATTTGGAGAAAAGATCATTTCGTAAATTGTAGATCTCTGAATTACCTTTCCAGGCATATAAAGATCGTCTCAATCGGAGTTCCGAGCGATAAGTTATGGTCAAAACTACTCGCGGACCGGTATTGAATTTTTGGAATACCAATATGGCACATGAATTTTTGGGAAAAATTAGACTGCGGACCGGTATGCGGGTTTTGGAAAATCGGTCCTTATTGTAAAAATTTGGGAAAATTTTGGTTACAGACCGGTACTCACTTTTCAGTATACTGATTCGCCATACGAAACAGTGCACCGACTTAACCCATTTAAAGTCGATTTTATCCCTCTTTTTCACCTTTTTTAGACCCAAGCTTCCCACACACACCTTGAAGGTTCTAGAGAGAGTTAAAAGAGTTTTTAAGCGATTCTTATATATTTTTGTCCCCGATCAAAGATTTTAGCTTCGAATCTACCAAATCCCCTTCTAGCTTACTATTCATTGTCTTCTTCCTTGCGAATCCTTTGAGAAGGGCTTGAATCATCGACTTTCCTTACTATTCTTCGCTAATAAAAAAAAGGAAAAAAAAACATAAAACTAAAAGTGGAGTTTGGTGGACTGTTCAATAGCATTGCAAGCAGTTACAACAAATTAACAATAGCACCACATGTCAACAAAAGCAAACAAAGTAGAGTTGTAGAAAGCTGGCAGTACACATAAAACAAAATAGGCAGTGCAGTGGGCAGTTCACACTTCAATTTTTTTTTTAAGCATCCTAGCCTATCAAGTGATCACCAGAACCTCCTCTTGTAGGCGAAAAGCAAGAAAGATAAAATAAGTAATAGAAATCAGTTTGAAATATCTAAGAACGAGACTAGTATACTAAAAAAAATGAAGATATTTTTAATAAATAAATACTTTCTTAATGAAATAGAATCCGCTATTTTGGTAGTGTTTTATATATGAAAATAAAGGAGTGAATAATTCTTTATGAAGACTGAAGCTCAATAATCAAAAAAGCTAATATTTTAATGTTAATTAGTTATTGAATAATTAAGAAGATTATATAGATAAGATTGCACAATCAATTTTAATTAATTATATGAATACACAAAATCCAAACTGTTAAAGAAAAATCAATCACACAAATGGCTATTTTTGGTTACTCCAGCTCGACCATTCATATCTTTAATTCAAATATATTATATTATTTTTCATTTCTTTTCATACTTTAACTAACTTTACCAATTCTTTTCTTTTTTAGTTGTATAATGACACAATTTCAATACGGTACGATACGGTATACCGTTAGTAATGAGTTTGAATACCGGTACAGTGCCAAAATAATTCGATATGGTACAATACTAATTGTACCATTTACCAAATTTTAGTATATTTTGGTAATGGTTAGGTTTGGTACGGGATAAATGGTACATTTTTCCACCCCTATGTGTATGGGTGCTATTGTTAGAGTAATATTTTACAAACATTTTGATTTTTGTTTTTGGTAGAATAATCATGTATAAAATTAATATCTTGTACTTCCTTCTCCTCTCACAATTGGGAATGTAGCTCAGATGGTATAGCAGCATGCGGGAGGTACGGCCATGCGGGGATTGATATCCCACATCCCACATCTCCATTTTTATTTGCTTTGGGTCACATATCTATATACATACTTAAAAGGAGCCAAATCTTTAAACATTTTCATTAGAGAGTAAATTATAAAGCAATTTTGGAAACACGGAATCCAAGTCTTTTAATGATTAAGAGATAATGTGAAACAAGCCAAATTATGAGCAACCATATTTACGGACCTATTGACATACTCAAAGTATATAACTTGTCGATCTTGACAAAGCAAGTTATTTCATAAAAAATTATACCAATGTCACTGTGTCACTGTGCAGCTTGTCATCAGATTGTAAAGAAAGGACCCCTGATAGAGTATTGCTTTCAACCAACACAAAATGAAAGTTCTTCTTCCGCTAGGACCCCTGACAGAGTATCACTCTCAACCAACATGAAATGAAAGTTCTTCTTGAGGACAGCTTGCAAGCTCGCTAACATAGTCCGAGCTTTGGCACTCCGAACATCAGACACTAGACACTGAGTTGTGTTTGGTTGCTCACTATTTTTTTTTTCCCCAAAATTTTAAAAACTCAACTCAAAATCAATTCTACTTTCACACTTCCCAAAATTTATTTCACTACACTTTCTCTCTCTAAATTTTTTTTTAAAACGCCATAACTTTAAATCCAAAAATCCAAAAATAATAAAAAATATATATTTAAAACCTACTCATCGAGATCTATAAAATAAGATCCATTGTGACTATTTTTTGAAATATTTTATGCGTTTTTTTCATTGGTTAAAAAAAAGTCAAACAAAACCAAATTCACTTTTCAACATAAAAACTCTAACTCAAAACATTCAACCAAACACCAAATTTTTAAAAATTTATCTAGAAAACTTGTCTTAGAAACATTAACCAAACACAACCTGACTCTCTAGAATCATGACTAGCAAGTAAAAGAAAGCCCTCGTGATTATGCAATACGAAGACAACACCCACCCGACCCCCATCCGATTTCAAAGATAGGGTGTGTTCAATATTAGGCTTCCTACAGACGGCTTGCACCGGCTAGAAGTCCCCGCTAGAGGAATCAACTGAGAGGGATAGTGCACTGCATCATACACCACTGTATAACCTTTTGCCTAGGCCATAAAAAAAACCCACTTGCTTCACGGGCTGACTACCCTATTCCGAGTGAGAGACCAAAGGATCCAAAAAAATAAACGAAATAATCTAATGAAAGAACCCCTGTCATACTTACAACCGAGTACATTAAAAACCTTAATGGCTCGTTTGGTTCAAGATTTAAACCATTCCGGGAATGCTATATTCCATTCCGAAACGATTCCTGCGTTTGGTTCAAGTTTTAAGTCCGGAATAAATGATTCCAGGAACAAACCTTTCCCCCCAAGTTCTCCCATTTAAATCATAAGGAATAAACCATTACCAATGGGCATCTTTTTTAATTTTTCATGTTAGGACCAAAATAATACTCTTCCTTATGAATAAATAATTCTTTTTCCATCTGTGTATGAAAATATTGTTTGAAACTATTTTTTTTTAGTTACGCTGCTGCACAAAAATGATAAAAAAAAAAAATTGGAACTTTTTTATATTCTTTTTTCCTATTGTAATTTTTTTTTAATTACAAAAATTGTAATTTTTGTAGGATAGTTATTAGCTAGGCATGTGTAATTTTTGTAATTTATTATAGTAATTGTCTCTTTTGAAAAATTAGTATGTGATGTCTCTCATCTTATAAAAAGAAGGGTATTTTTGTAATTGATACTTTATTCCATTCTTATTCCCGGTTGAACCAAACATCGGCATGGCATCCTAGATGCTAGGAAAGAAACATTCCAGGAATCAAGCATGCCCATTCCATGCCCATTCCATTCCCAAAACTCGAACCAAATGAGCCCTAAGTTTATATATTTTCAGCCAAGCCGAAGCAAATGGGTGCTGACTCTAAGCCTCGACAATTGACTAGCATCCTCAAAGCGCATGAAAAATTGACTCAATATCATGACAACAGCGAGAGCAATACACATGAGAGCCAATATCATCAGTCATCACAACAACGAGATTAATACACATGAGAGCAGCTTTACAAAAGCTACCATTCAAATTCTTGGTGTTATGAGTATATTGCATATAATATGAAGTATACAATAACTGAATGATTAATACATGATCGTTTTCACAAGAATACACTATCATAAATCCTTAATTTAAGGACACATATAATTAGATAAATATGCAGCGCTATAGAATGTGTGTACCAGCATTGTATGCAGCTCCAGAATCCACCATTGTCCCACACAAATGAAGCACAAAAGAGTTTTCTGAAATTCTACACAAAAGCTCAGTCATGGAGCTAAACGAAAGGCTTAATAATTGTGTAGAGGACAAGGGCTTTTCTTGTATTTATATATAGTCGCCTAAACCATAGTTTGTACTTATCTCTTAAAGAGTCAAATTCATAGTTTAATTGTAAAGATATTTAAGACTTATTACAACTGTATATTAACCAGGTTATTAATTAATGAGAGTAACCAGGTTATTAATTAATGACAGTCCTAATCTACAAAGACATACATTTCAACTGGTACTAGGATTACGTAATTCTTGCCATTTACGCTCAATATTAATTCAATAATAATGTACTTCAAGTGTTTAGATAATGCCAAAGTCCATATTAATTCTAACACCTGGGAACAAAATTGCTCCAAATGCTAGCACAAAACATATATGCCAAAACTTTCATTCATATTAACAAGAGAATAGAGCAGCTTTACAAAACTATCCTTGCCAAGCATTTTACTTACACTGGAAAATTTCCCAAAATCACCAACCACGTTCTTCTGCGAGCATTTAAACGTGTTCCATAACATCCATCTGGTGGTCTTCCTTGGTGCTTGAAGATGTTGTCATAGAAACATTACCCTCTTTACCTGTGTATGAAAATTTAAGGTAATTCCCAACATTCTCCAAACTTCCAGATCCTGGGTACCATTTATGGTTACTCATAGGCCTTCTCTCGCTAATGGCAATGGCTATGTCATTCGGAAAGAGGTCCCGTAGCACAAATGCATGAATGATTGTTGTTACGAGTAATGCTGTCACTATGATTGTGGAAATGGAACATAGTAGTAAAGACAAAGATCTAGTAACCATGTTCTCGACTGCATTTGAGTACCTTAAAGTTGCAATGGAAGCTCCAGTCATCGGGAAAGTGTAGGCCCACCATGCCAAGGAGAACCTAGTGAAATGAATCAACGTCATAAATTAAACCAAAACGAGGATGACAATAAAGCTTAAATGCCATAAACACAAGGAATAATATACCTGAATCCTCGAAAGAAGTTAACACGAACAGCCTGTGGAGAAGACAAAAAAAATGAGGGTAAGGTACAATGAAAAACAACGCATATAAATATTTACGCTTTTGAGACGCATAAAGACTCACCAATGAGAAATAAAGAAACAGCGCAATGAAGTAAGCAATCCGCGACCCATCATCAAACGATCCTTGAATCTTTGCCCATGCCATAGAAGCAACACTAGGCGCAGCAACGAATAGAAAGAACACGGGGTGGAGCTCCTTTGGGAGCGTCTCGTTTGTAGGAAGTCTCTGGTATAAAGTTACAAATAAGACAATGTAGTGAGCCAAGCCAATAGCGAAAAAGAAGATAGGCCCTTCTTTTAGCCCCATTGATGCGCCCAATAATGCTCCCACAAAATTTCCAACAACAGAGAGATGGTTTGAGGGATTTGCCACCTTTGAAAGCCGTCTCTGCCCTGCCTGACATCCACTGTCCATAGATCTTAACTTCTAAACAAAATATTGGTGCCATAAGAATGTACCACACAGATGCATGCAGATTTTCAGCAATGGATGCTGGTACTCCAAGAGCTAAGAACAAAACGGCTATCCATGGAGCAAAGAAGAAGTTAACACGAATTGGATGGTAATACTCTCGTCGAACAGCTTCAAAGTAGAAAATCACTTTAAGAGAGTAGATTATAGCGATGATGACCATTAGAAAGAGAGAGATGCACCATAGGATGAGATTTACTATCGGGCTTATGTGAAGGAATTTTGTGCTATTAGAAGTGGCCAGAGTTTTCCACATAATAGCTTGACTGCCAAGACCGAGGCAAATACCAAAGGAGGAGATAGGGAAGCGAAGAAGAAACGGCCATTGCTTGTCTTCTGGAAGCAGTATTTCCTCTGAATCCTATAAAAGAATGGTTTTACTGTTTTTGCTTAGTTTACTTAAATAATGAAAAAACATAATGAATATGCCGTAACTCGTAATAATAGGTCCTAATGTTATATACTGAAACTAGTTCAGGTAGAATCGAACTTCTACATATTATTTGCCACACTAAACTGGCCCAAATAGAAGGGTGAAAGAACTGTATGTTAAGAAGGCTGCATAGACATGCATGGTCATGCTACATATCTTTGTAGGGGACGTAAGGCTGGTAAGGATCAAACTGCATCAAAGTTTACAAAAAAAAATCTTTACTTGAAAAGATTCCTCTTTTTAGAATACGAAGTTTTTGTCTTACAACAACTATAAATGATGTAGGACGTCTCCAAGTAAAATTTGAGGAGAAAAACAAAGATCATGAAGGGTGCATTGGATTGTGGAATTTGCAATTGAAAACTTGGTAAAAGATTTTTACTGCCTAAATTTTCCATCGAAATCAATTCCATGGTACCACTGCTAGACAGACCCTTGGTTTGTGAATTCCAAGTTTTCTGGAAAATCCTATGAAGTCAAAATTTGAACTTTAGATGAAATATTGTGTAATTGAACACCAAAAGTGGATATTGCATCATCAGTAATTGGAAATAGTACAATTTTTCCATCAAAAAGCTAAAGGCAATCAAATAACTCTAAACGCATCTTCCAGACAAAATTAATTTCCCTGGAAACCAATTACCTGGAATTGAATCCTTTTCTACCCTAATTTGAACTAAAAAAAAAGGATAAAAAAAGTAGAAAGCACATACCCTGAGGGTGTCCAATTCGGGTCCCTCCAAAGCATCAAAGTACCGATCCACATGTAAATTCTTCACCTCTGTCTTCTGTGGAATTTCTTCCTCTGACTCGGATAGCCGTGACTTTCCTCGCAAATGTGACAACTGCCTCTCAAGTTTTCCGGACCAGGTTTTGAAAGAATTATACCTCCCATCCCTGAGCTTATTAATCTTCGGATTCCTGGGTGGAAATTGTGGACGTGGAGGAAAATATCCATTTGCAACTGCCTCATCAAACCCAGCAGCCATCGTTATAGGTTGGGAATGAAATTTGACCTTTTTGGCACCAGCATTTTTAGATGCTGCACTGGAATATGCAACGTCGTTTTTAAAAAATGTATTGCCATCATCACTGAAGAGAACCCTCTTAGTATTTGAAATGTGAGCTTCGAGGGGAGAAGGTGGCATGCTGATGGAAATAGTTCTCTGGTGCTGAATAGGATCTCTCAGGCTTTGGGTCGCATCTGTTTTGGCTCCCTAGTGTAAAAAATCAAAAACATTAATCCCATGTGCATTTTTCTTCCACCACCATAACATTAAATAAAAAAATTGTGAAACGTCTGACAATCTTTGATCCACAGGATAGCAGAACATGCATAATTTTTTTCCCAGTTTTCAAACATAAAAACAGTGAAGAACTGAAATATTGACAACAAAAGATTAAGAAACAGAGACATATTTCATAGGGAGGTATAGAGAAGCTTATGCTGAGGAGATTTCCTATTAAGAGCAACACAGTCCGACTGTGACAATTAAGATAACCCATCTTGTTTGAAACCTCAATCTCTCATTTGGTTTTCGAAACAATTAAGAACTGCCTGGCCTCAGTTTCATTTATTTAGAAAGTACAAAGAGATGTTTCTGATAAGCTTATGGCAATATACGGAAGGATGATGGGTTGTTGAAGATAAATTACAAAGTATCTAATTAAACATATCTTATGGCATCAAGCTATTCACAGTAACCTGAATATGGAACCAGATCAAGTAAAAAACTGTAAAAATGAGTTCAAACTAATGTAAACAATTGAAGTAGACATACAGGAAAAGTTCTGCTCATAAGCCATATCGATCTAGGCTTTGTACAATAACAATCTGACCTAGCTTGGCTACTAAAAGTATTATTTAGAATTTTATGTGCACTGAAAATTTGTCAAACATCCAAAACTAAAATTGAGTTTGTCTTTTTGAAAAACATCACATAATATTTTTTAACAGGCAGAAAGAAAAGATGATAACTTACAGAAGATGAGGGGATGAAAGTGGGAGGAGATGCAGACTGATTATACAAATCGTTGTGCTTTCTAATATCGTCGAATCCATCCACTTCATTTGCAACTATAAATTCGATGAGCGAAGGGAGTGCATCAGGGGACTCCTGCTTTGGCAAGCTCACTTGTTCTTTGTTTTCCATTGAAAATCACAGACTATTACAGATGAAAACAATTGTGTCATAAAGGTTCTTGCAACAATCGGACTAACAAATTAAATGAATTTTGAGGAAAACGAGAAATCAATTTACCCTTATCAAATACATACTTTATGATTTAAGTAAGTATTGCTACTTATTGCAAGTACTCCCAAGGGAAAACTGTTAATCTATTGTCCTCATAAGTTATATTTAGGGACTTGTAATTTCATTTTATAATGCAGGGCACATAGCAAACAGACATTGACACTTATTAGTTTATCTGCCTGAACAGCTGAAGGCCATTTGCATAGTAGCCAAAAATTTGGTCAGAGAATCACTATGACGAGCCAACAGCACATCCATTCTGTTTGTCATACTCGAACTGCTCTCTAAAATATAATTAATTTAAAAATTGAACCGGTAATCAAGAACTAAGTAGTATAATCGTTTGAGAGATCAAACAATAAGTACATATACATAATAAGATTAGTAGCTAATATCCAAACTTTGCTAAAGGGAGATAATTTAAGAGAACATCTATACCTTCAACACCAGTAGTAGTCACTTTGGGAAGATTGAAGGTCCAAATCCAGAGCCAAGCATGCACCAAAAGAGAGAAAAAGGAAAAAGAGATTTGTAACTCGGCTTTCCCCTAACTGGAGGAAGCAAGTAGGAAGAAAACTCAATTAGGTGACGGCAAAGAAACCAAGATCAAATAGAGGAATTGAAGCAACACGCTTGTGTGATGAAGGAAACAGTACTTATAAATAGAGTGATTAAGCATGCAATGCACCTTTAAGCACTACAAATAGTACAAGTGGTGTGTTTGCAGCTGCAATATTATGTGAAAATGACACATTCCATTCAACCCAAAACAACAAACCATCAATACAAATTAAAGAAAGAAGAAAAACAAAACTCTTTCTCATGTTAAAAAATATGGAAGGTGACTAGCTAACCAATACAAGATTTAATTATCTAATTTATGATTCGTTGTCATTTGCTTTCAATTTACATTATATTTAGTTTTTAATCAACAAATTAGGTATTGACTAATGCGCTACACAACTCTGATCAATCACACTTTCGTCTATAGAAACCAAGCTACGTACAATCAGAGTCTGGCAGCAAATATATAACTGGAACAGACAAAACAGCTGATGAAACTTTTTCCTATTTTAAAATAATAATCAGTGGTTTTAATGAGAGAATTTTTTAGACAGGTCACTTGGCACATTAATGATAAGTACAAATGCAGCTCAAATTAAAAAGGATTGACTATTACAATAAATAGACATAACCCCATACACGGTTTAAACATATGCCAACAAGCATATAGCTGGATTTAAAAGATAAATCTATATAATAAAGGGTCATAATTTTTAAATCTTAAAAGTGTATAAGGGCATAAAAAAATTGTCGGTAAGATTAAAAATATTTTTTGAATAAATGGAAGTGCCTTTGGCACGAGTTACTACTTAATCTATATAATAAGAGTCATAGGTTTTGAATTTTAAAAATGTATAAGGAGAAAAAGAATTGTGTAACTGAGATTTACAATACTTTTTAAATGGTTTGTAGTGCATTTGGCACGGGTTACAACCTAGTAAAAAAACATTAAAAAGCCATTTGGATTGTTTCAGCAGTAAAAGAGTTTATAATTCGAGACTCAACGGTTGCAATTGCAGCAACTAATCCCTACCATGTGTAAAATGCGTATAATTTTACACAGCGTAAGATTGTTAAAAGTACAAAAGAAAAAAACTTAAAATGTCAAACCAACAGCCCGCATATGCGTAAATAAATTATTTTGTGAATGCAAATAGCACGAAAGTCCCAAGAATTACCTTAAAAAACAGGAAGGCGATAACTTACAGAAAAGAGGCTATTTGGGTCGGGGAACTCCTGTCTGTAAATGACAAGAGGAAACCGTTAAGAAATTGAAATCATCAAATTAATTCAATGAGTAAATGGAGTAGTTCCCACATCAAAGTCAAAAATGAATCAATTTAGATTTATTATTCATAATAAACACTCTCTTCCAAGCTCTATCACTCAACGATACGACGGTCCACGACGGAACCTTTGAAAACGAAAGGAAATCGAAAAAAAATATATCTTAATTATTATTATTATTTTTATATTATATAATGCATCTATCAATCAGAGTCCCAAAACAGCTTTCTAAAAATGAGGCTTCCATAAACTGAGAAGCACCTACTCGTGTGATGCGTATTACTGCGAACATATTTTGACAACTGGACACAGAAATAATGTTTATTTTAAAATTTTAATCAAACATTCGTCTCTTTTAAGCAAAAGCTATAATTAAATTTTGTTTATTTAATGATGATTTCTTTAATATTGTAATCGGAATCGCGTAGTTAGGAATTTATTGAACCTTGATCATATACAGCTCATTTCAATTCAACAGTCTAAACTTTTCTTGTTTCCCATCTCGAATTAAAATTTCTGTCTTGGATAAGTTTCTTCATAAGATAATCGGTTCATCCCGCTTTTCGACCTGTAAAGCGGCTTGTTGTTAAGAACGAAGGAGGGAGTTCTGAACAACCTCGGATTTACCTTCTTTGAATTTCCTCTCTAATGCTTTCTTATTGTATGCTCGACCGCCTTTGATAGGCTTGAGTGTGCTTGCTCAGCTGCCTTTAAGCGCAATTCATCAATAAGCTCAAGTTGAGCTAGATGCGCCCTTGTACCGAATCAGGGAATCATATTAACAGCGAGGCCTCACTGTACATTAGCCTTATTATTTTAAAAAAATTAACCATTAACTAAATATAATTAAATATCATTAACATTAATCACTCCACTTTCACCTATGGCGGCAACATCAATTCTGGCGACCTCGATCAACTATAATGAGAATGAGAACGAGAACAACAACAAAGGAATTTACTATGATGAATTCAATCTCACATTTTATTACAAAGAATTAGAGGGAGAACGAGAAAGATAGCCATAGTTGCCGTTATTTATTGGTTTCACCCTCTTTATCAATATCATCCCCACTTTTTATAGCTGTTACGGATCACCATTACAATATTTGAATTAAAATAATTATTAATTACTTGCTCGCGAATATTTGATTTAAATAATTATTAAAGTAGCTCATTCATAAGTTATAAATAATTATTAATTATTAAATAGATAAGTTATTGATCATAACAACTTCTTATCTCTTTGAATTTATATACAGAAAGTTCCATTAATTTGAAACATCTAATCGGATCGAGCTGTTACCTAACTATATAGAAGTTGCCTTCGTAGTCCTTTCCCATTTTTTTTTTCCATTATATGGAATTAGCCGATGTTTTTACTTTTTTTTCCTTTTATACAACGAGGTTGAAACATTGAGGGGAATTAAATTGGTATTGGGAATTTGAACTCTTGACCATCTCTTTCATTAAGAATCAAATTTCAAAAAATATTATTAGCAAATGAAAATATAAATTATATTCAAAAAAATCAAACTCATAATTTCTTTATTAAACAGATAATATATATATATATATATATATGCTATCAGAATCCTTAGACTCCAACCTTACAAAATTTATGAAAGAAGATAGAGTGAGTTTTAGAAAAGGCACTACAGGGACGTTGGCCTGAGTAGATGTACCTTAAGGCCTCGTTTGGTTCACGGATTTTATTACTCGGGGTTTGGTAAGCACAAATTCCGAAAACACTTTCCCAAGAGAGGGGAAAGTAGAGGGTAAAACCATTCATCTCAAAACACATGTGATTGATTTTCCTATGTGATTTTCAAGCATTTATTACAAAAAGTTTAGACAATAATACATTTGCCTAAATACTTTCTATACTTTACCAAACACAAGAAAGGAAATTTGACAGGAAATTTAGTTTTCCACTTCCATGAGAAAGATAAAAGAATTGATTTTTCTTCCGTGAACCAAACGACGCCTAAATACCTATTTTCTTTTTCTTTAAGTAATCTCCAACTAGTAAATAAAAGTCAAGGATTGTGGAAGGGATTGTCCATTGCCACGAGTTGGACTTCCACTGTCCTTTATTTGGTCGCCTAGAAAAAACAGGTAAAGGAAAAGAAACTAAAACTCAAAGAAGATAAACCCATTTTGATTTTAGAAGCTTTTAAGGGGAATTTTTTTTTAATTTTAGCATTATCAATGTTTAAAATGCTACTCATTTTTTAATATGAAATATAATATATATTGATTATATATCAAAAATAAAATAGAATTATCAATTTAAAATATTCCAAAAAATGTAATATTATATTTTTGAGACGGGTCAAAGAAGTAATTAAAATAAAAAAAAATGAGTTATATATTATTTGGCTCATTCAAACAATTAAATTACGATATGACAGGATAAACATGTTACTCTACTCTAATTGATGAAATCATTTATATAATTATTATTGGTCAGTTATTTTTTTTTTCTATTTTTGTTTAATATATAACGATAAATTAAATAGAAAATAATAATTAAGGACATTAGTATATTAGTGGTTTTAACGAAGGACATTCTATTTTTAGACTTAGTTTAAAAGACAAGTTTTTAATAAAGGACTAGCGTTATTTTAATAACTTATTAATTATTTCGTTAAATTGACTTTTTTGAGATTTTTACATGAAATTGTTTGATATAATTAATTTGAATTCAAATTGTTTTGGCTTTGAAATTTTAAATCCACATGTGATTTCTATCCTAAATAAAGGATCATTTGTTTGTCTTTTAATACACACCATAAAGCCATCCAATGTTTGTCTTCATATTTCTTGAATAATGGATATAGTTGTAGAGGCGGAACAATCAATAGATGTAAAACTATTCCATATGGGTTTTCTATACATTAAATATTAACTACAATGTCTCGTTTTAAAACAGAATTTGTACAGAGCTTAATATGTCGTAATAAATGAAGCTTAATATGTCGTCAAAAAAATTAAAAAAATAATGTAACGTAAAAAATTCGGAAAATTAAAAAGATGTAACTTAATATGTCACCTGAAATAATGCCCACTAGTTTGATTAAATATAAGTGTACAAGGACATACATATTATTTATTTATTTATTTATTTATATGTACTAATGTCTTGTAATAAAATATTCTATGCACTCTTAAACAATTATGAGACCAGACCAAGGTTGGTCACTTGGTCCTGAAGAATTGGACGCAAAGCAATTGTATCACTTGTTTATGCCTTGAGTTGGCTCTGTCTAAAAGCATTTTTTATTATGAATCCACTTTCTTTTTATATTATTTTTAAAAGGGACTTTCCCTTCAAGCACAAAATCATGATTTAATATTGAAGGAAATAAAAAATTTACCGCCATTCTTCAAATTAAAAATTTATTATTATTTTTTTACTAGTAGTTACAATTAGATAGTGGGATACATACATATTATTTTTTTGGTCGTTGTTATCTTTCTTCCGGTGGATGAGGAAATTATATGTGCTTTACCGACAAGCAGTTTAGGTATGGAGGATAAATTGATATGGCATTATGGCCGGTATGGAAAGTATACTACTAAAAGTGGGGTATGATGTGGCAAAATCAATCTGGGAGACGAGTAGGAGACAAGGTGGTGCCGGCAAGAGCTCGTCGGTTGAGCATTGCTGGGCTCGTAATATTTGGAAGCTAAGTATCCTAAACAAAATAAAACACTTCCTTTGGCGGGTTTGGATGAATTCACTTCCTACTCGGTTGAATTTTTTTAAGCGTAAGATTGGAAATTCGCCATTGTGCCCTCTGCGTAGTGTTGCTAATGAAACTATTGTTCATGCTCTTCGAGATTGCTTAGTTAGTCAAATTTGGCGAGTGTCGAATTTATTGGCAGGGAATGATATTTAGCCGATAAGTGATTGAAGGCTGGGAATGACTGCAGGCGCTGTGGGGATTAAATAGGGAGGTCGTGAGCTTGATTGCTATTATTGCATGGCTCATGTGGTTTGTGCGAAACTCAACTATTCATGAAGGTTCCCCTTGGAATATGTGTGGCATCATTGACAAAGTGAATAGCATTGTGATAGATTTTCAAGCTGTAAATATAAGTATCATTAACGCTCCTACCCCGTCTCTTGTTACTTGGGAGGTTCCTAATAAGGGTATCTTCAAAGTAAATTTTGATGCATCTTGGGACCCAGCTAGCTAGTAATGTTATTAGCGTTGGTGCAATTGTCCGAGATCACCGTGGAGTATTTTTTGCTGGCCTCTCTAAAGTAGGGGGTAAAGTTATGTCGGCTGAGATAACTGAGTTAATTGTTGTGCGGGAGGTGATTATTTTTGCTTGTGAAGCTGGGTTTAAGGACCTAATTCTTAAAGGAGATAACTTTGTTGTTGTGAACGCTATCCGTGATGGTGAAGTGGTTTTACCGGCAGGTGGTGCAGTTGTAGCTGATATCTTGCAAGCGAGTCGAGACTGTAATAGGGTGAGCTTTTCAATTGTAAAGAGAGAAGGTAATTATGTTGCTCACTTATTGGCCAAGTATGCTAGGACAATCTTTAATTATGTA
This sequence comes from Lonicera japonica, assembly GCA_021464415.1. Lineage (NCBI taxonomy): Eukaryota > Viridiplantae > Streptophyta > Magnoliopsida > Dipsacales > Caprifoliaceae > Lonicera > Lonicera japonica. The sequence continues at coordinate 90,188,393 of CM038463.1, read as the reverse complement.
ACTTAGTTAGAAGATCCGCCTATATGGCTTGAAAACTTTTTGTTGCAGGACGATCTTTGTTTGAATTAGTAATATTATCATTTAAAAAAAAAAAAAAAAGAGGATGGACAGTTAGATTATAATATTTTTCTTATTACTAAATGTTACCTTTAGTATGAAAATTGATAAAAAAAAATTAAAAAAGAAAAATACTAAGTTTGTACTCATAAAATGTTTAGTCCCATGGCTAGAGGCTTAACTCTCAAATTTTGGATGCATTGAGTTCATGAATTCGAGCCCCCCGAGTCCCATCTTTTTTTTATTATTATTTTAACTACTTAAAACCCAAGTATCTATCCAATAATTATTAACTTTCTTTAGTTAACTCCTTTTTTTTTCCTTTTAATTACTTAAAGTCCAAGAGCCTAACCAATAATTAATATTTCATTAGTTAACTCCTATTGTTTTCCACTCATCTTTTTTTATTTTAATTACTTAAACTCCAAGTGCCTAACTAATAATTAATAGTTTTCTTTAGTTAACTCTTTTTATTTTTTTTTCATTTTAATTACTTAAAACCCAAGTGCCTAACCAATAATTAATTAATTTCTTTAGTTAACTCCTATTTTTTTTTCAAAGATATCTTTGTACGGTCCTTCCATATTCAATCGCTCCAATATACTTCACAATATTTCAAAAAAGATGACTTGGTTAAAGATTTGGTGAATGAAGAGCTTAAAAAAAGATACCGTTGAAACAAATTTTAATGAAGAATATGAATTTTTTTCTAACGAACAACAAAGTGTTGAAAATATACATGAATATACGAAAATATAAAAGGGCCCTAAAACAAAAAATTGTCTAGGACCCTCAAAATTTAGGATCGGCCCTGTAGATTCTTTCCGATGATATTTGAATGTGAGATCTCTCTCAAATTTAAATGAGTGTCTCTCCAAACCCAACTTTTATTGTGAACCCACTTCGTTTTTCAGAACTTCGAATAGCAATTTATTACATGTATCAAGACTTCAGTCATTACTCCATTTCAATCTATCGGTTGGATCTCTTTCCTTTTTTTCTCACTCTAATGTTTTGGATCTCTCTTCTCCTTGATCAATTTGTACCGTGATATGAAAGAAGAAAAATAAAATTCTCTTCATTGGACTTTCGATGTCGTGCTACTATGAAATAGACCATTTTAAGGAAATTGTCGGCTTTAAAGTTCTGAAGTAGAGAAAGAGGTTGTTACGAGACCATATTTCTACAAATGAACTTGATTGTGCCCTATTAATGTTATTTCTGATTTGTTTTGTCTCAAAAATAAAAAAGAACATTTCCTTTTTTCTTAATAATTTTAAAAAAAGGACAATATCAATTTCCTTAATTAAACCAAGCCGGTAATAAGGTAAAAGGTCTTGTGTGATAATGTTTTTTGCAAAAAAATCAGCGAATAATATTTTTTAGAAATAAGGGCCTAGATATCATTATCATTCTAAAATAATGACTTGTTTATCAATTCTATTTTAAAATAAGAGTTTTGACCGAGTACAAATTTAACTTTGCACAAAATTGTGTTTTGTGTAAACTTAACTTTGCAATCAAAAAAAATTAATGCAAATTTTGTTTTGTATGATGTGTTTATATTTTTTAACAAGTATGTTTTTATGTTTCATTCATAAAACTTTAAAATAACGTCAAATAAACACAAATACATAGTAATGTTTAGAAAATAAGGAGTGCAAACTTAACTTTGTATAACTCCGAAAAAAATTAGAGGCAATTAGGTATAAGGCCTTATTATAATAATAACACAATAATAAAGGCCAATTACAAATTAACATTATAAATTAAGGACATTATACTAAAAAGACATTAATGCCCCTTCCTTATTTAACTAATAACACAATTAACCTAATATATATATATATATATAACTTCAAACATATTCAACGATCGATCAAAACAGTTGCAACCAAATCCCAATCAAAAAATACCAAAGTACACAACGATCGATCATCGCAACTACAGACATGAATCAAGAGATCGTTCCAACAATCAATTCCGATTCATTATCCAGGTATTTTTTTCAAAAAAACGCATATATATTGCTTCCATTCATCATTAATACACTTGTTCCATCGTCAAATACACATTATATTGCTTCAATTGATCATATTTCTTAGTCTGAATTAATTAAAAACATTCATAGTAGCTCTTAATTTGTTTTCTCACCGTCACAATAGTTTTCAATGTGTAGCAGTTAATTCGTACTAAATCAATTTTACATCTTCTAGTAATGTGAACTCACAGAGGGTGCTAAATGAATTTAGCACCTTTTGGAATGTCGCCTAATGTGATAACATCTGGTGCTAAATGTCATTTAGCACTTTCTCTTTTTTGTTACCAAATGTGATAACAGGGGGTGCTAAATGCATTTAGCACCTTGTGTTTTCTTGTCAAATGTCATGACAGGTGGTGCTAAATGGCATTTAGCACCTTCTATTTTCTTTTCAATAGTACTGAATGAGGATGCTAAATGCATTTAGCACCTTGTGGTTTGTTGTCAAATGTGATTAACAGGTGGAGCTAAATAGCATTTAGCACCTACTGGTTGCTGTCCAGGTGGTGCTAAATGGCATTTAGCACCTTCTATTTTCTTTTTAATAGTACTGAATGAGGGTGCTAAATGACATTTAGCACCTTGTCGTTTGTTGTCAAATTTGATAACAGCTGCTGCTAAATAGCATTTAGCACCTACTGTTTCCTGTTCAGGGGGTCCTAAATAGCATTTAGCACCTTAACACCTCTGGATTTATAATCAAATGTTGTGATGACAGGGGCCCCTAAATGCATTTAGCACCTTGTGGTTTGTTGTCAAATGTCGCCTAATGTGATAACATCTGGTGCTAAATGTCATTTAGCACTTTCTCTTTTTTGTTGCCAAATGTGATGACAGGGGGTGCTAAATGCATTTAGCACCTTGTGTTTTCTTGTCAAAATGTCATGACAAGTGCTGCTAAATGGCACATTTTATTTTCTTTTCAATAGTACTGAGTGAGTGTACTAAATGCATTTAGCACCTTGTGATTTGTTGTCAAATGTGATAACAGGTGGTGCTAAATAGCATTTAGCACCTACTTGTTGCTGTCCAGGGGGTGCTAAATGTATTTAGCACCTTCTGGTTTTTGTTGAAATCTACTATAATCCAGTGCTAACTGACTTTTAGAACAATTATATTACTTCTCACTATGTTTACAATAGGTGCTAAATGACTTTTGCAGAAATATTGACAGAGGAATTTTGGGCAAAGTGTATTACAATGATTCTAGTTTTGGATTCCAAGTTACTCTAGGTTTATCACTAGATGTATTGAAGAGGTCAATCTCCCAAAGGTGGTTTGATATAAATCCATTACATTTGGACCTAGTCATCTCTCGTGATGGAAATGAGTATGTTCTGGATAGTAATGAATCTATACAATACATGGTTTGCTTTGCTGCTGTTCAAAATGTAAATATCATAGATATAGTTGCAAGGAGAAGTGATGGTCCTAGATCCTTGCTTTTAGACAATAACTCTACTACTAGCTCCTCCAATTGTGGCACTTTAGAGAGCGAGGCTGAATCTCATACTCAGCCACGCCAATCCAATGCTTGGGAAAATTGTATTATTGGTGTTGGACAGAGATTCCCAGGTGGTGCAGATGAGTTCCGAACAAGTTTAAAAAAATATGCCATTCACAAGGGGTTTAAGTTTGAATATAAGAAAAATTCTAGTGATCAGATTACGGTTGTTTGTAGTAGGCAAAAAGATAAGGGGTGCACGTGGAGAATACATGCTTCTCCAAAGTTCAAGCTTGCTAAGTTCTTCGAAATAAGAAAAATGGTGGGCGAGCATATGTGTGGAATTACTTTCAAGGATTTAAGGAACCCATAAATGACAAGCCAGGTTGTCAAGTCAACTGTTTTAGATTTAATTCGGGACAAACCTCTCACAAAACCATCAGACATCATAGATTACTTTAGACGTGAGTTTGGTGTTACCTTGAGCTACTACTTCGCTTACACCGGTAAGAGCCACGCAATCAAGGAAGTACACGGTAATGATTATGCATCATATCAACAATTAGCATCCTACACTAATAGTATAAGGGAATCAAATCCGGGAAGTTACGTAGTTTTCGAAGTTGACGAAAACACTAGAAAATTTCAAAGAGTTTTCATAGCATACGAAGCTTGTATATACGGATTCAACTTTTGTATAGCTTTAATAGCTTTGGATGGTTGCCATCTTAAGGCAAAATATAAAGTTGCATGCTCTCTGCAACTGCAACTAATGGTGATGGAGGTAAGTTCACCAATTATTTTTTTTTCATTTTCTGTCTCATTTGCAGCATAGTTGGTGCTAAAAAGTGTGGAGCACCATAGTTGTGTATGAACAATGCTTCTAAAAAGGGTTTAGCACCTCAGTATGTGCAAATTAGTTGGGTGCTAAATAGATTTAGCACCTTCTGGTTTTTTTGTAATGTGTGCTGACAGGGGTGCTAAATGCATTTAGCACCTTCTTGTTTGCTGTAAAGTGTGCTCACAGGGGCGCTAAATGCATTTAGCACCTTCTTGTTTGCTGCAAACTGTGCTCACAGGGGGTGCTAAATGCATTTAGCACCTTCTGTAAAACTGTGCTGACAGGGGATGCTAAATGAATTTAGCACCTTTTAGTACCCTATGTCTGTTGACCACAATGGTCGTGGAAACGTTTAGCACGACTGCTGTTCTTACTCGATTAAATTATTTATATGTATGTTCCCGTTGGCAATGGCTGTTGTTGACTCAGAAAATGTTGCTAATTGGGAATGGTTCTTAAACCATCTGAAGGTTATTGTCGGAACGTTTAGACAAATAACGTTTATTTCTGACCGACGTGTTGGCTTGAAAAATGGAATTCCTAAAGTATTCAATGATTCATTCCATGCTTATTGCCTTTTTCACTTGAAAAAGAACTTCATATCAGCACTTTCCAAGAGCTTTAGGAAGAAGAAATTAGCAGTGCAATTGTTCTCGAGTTGTGCAAATGCTCGTACAGTTGATGAGTATATGGAGCATTATCGAGACCTTGGCATCCTTGCAGGCGAAACAATGAATAAATTCTTAGAAAGTGCACCCGTTGAACGTTGGGTAAATGCATTCTTCCCGGGGAGAAGGTATGGTGTTATGACTTCAAATATGGCTGAAAGCTATAACTCCTGGATTATAAATGAACGTAATCTGCCAATTACAACAATGCTAGACCAAATTCGGGTGAAGGTAATGAAACAAATGTCAGATAGGAGAGAGGCGTCGAGGAGTTGGAAAAATGAATTGTGTCCGTCTGTTGAAAACAAGCTGAAAGATAAGGTCACCGAGAGTTCCTCATGGACGGTGACTAAATCTGACGATACGTTGTATGAAGTTAGAGAGCAAAAGACTTACCGCGTAGATCTTCAAAGATGGCACTGCGGCTGCAATTCCTGGTACATTGATTGTTTCCCGTGTTCACATGCTGTTTTGAGCATACTCGCGGATAATAAAAATATTTACGAGTACATTGATCCGTGCTTCTTAGCAGTAAACTATAAGAGCTCCTACTCGAAACCAATTTATCCAGTCCCAACTTCTGGTCTGAGTGCTAATGTATTGGCAAATGTAACTGAGATATTAGCTCCAGATTGCAACACACAGCCTGGTCGACCAAAAAAGAATCGATTCGACACAAACACTTCAAGTACGAGGAAGAAACGGAAGTGTGGAAGGTGCAACAAGTATGTTTATCACAACAAGAAATCGTGCACCGAGCCAATTGCTTAGAAATAGTGCGGAACATACATACATAGATATTTGATCTCATATTCATACAGATACCTTACAAAAAAATTATTCATTGCAACTAGTCCTGTTCTAACAATTTCTATTTTCTCTTATAACATGTCCTCAAATTGTTTAAACACCTTTTGATTGATAATGATTATTTTGTGAACATGGTTTAATGTGTTATCTTATATTCAGAAAATGTTGCTAAAATATCTTTTAGCACCCCCTAGAATACTTCTTCCTCTGTGTTCATGGATTTTTTTTGTGATGTGTGTTGACAAGGGGTGCTAAATGCATTTAGCACCCCCCGGATTTTTGTAATGTGTGTTGACAAGACGTGCTAAATGCATTTAACACCTCAACAATTTTTCTAATCTGTATTGAGAAGTGGTGCTAAATCCATTTAGCAGCTCTTGGATTTTTGTAATGTGTTATCACATGGGTTGCTAAATGAATTTAGAACTCCCTGAATTTTTTGTGATGTGTGTTGACAAGAGCTGCTACATGCACTTTTAATCGGATTTTGTAATGTGCATTTAGCACCTCCTGGATTGGGGTGTTAAATGCATTTAGCACCTACTGAATTTTTGTGATGTATGCTCACATAGGATTCAACATATTAAACAAATGGTCCTGTAAAAAGAAATCTCACAACAATGGTTAGAAAAAGCACTAGTCATCAAAATTCTTTCACATTTTTCATAATACAAATATATTAAATATTCACAGCTATCATTACAAAAATAACTATTCATCAAATTCATTAAATTCATCCGGATTTTCAACTACAAATGTCACAGCATCATCAATAATAGAATTAACACTATCACCACAACCACCGCCTTTATCCGCAGATTTATCATCAACTGCCTCCTCAGCAAGTTCATTGGGAACTCCTTCAGGTTCCCAGCTATGATCCTTATCACTCAACAACAGATGAGTAATTTTTGCACGCTTCATCTGCATCAACTTTATATCCATAGCTTTCGGAACTTCTTTACCGCGAAGAAGTCTTTCAATAAATTCACACACAAATAGTGCACAATCAGGACTGCAAACAACATAAAAACAGAGGAACACAAAATATATAAGTCCAAGAAGTAAACAATGTTATAGCACAGTTTATCATAAAAGGATGCTAAATGCACTTAGCACCTTCAGGTTTGCTGTCAAAATGAGATGACAGGGGGTGCTAAATGCACTTAGCACCTCCTGGTATTGCTGTCAAAATGAGATGACAGGGGTGCTAAATGCACTTAGCACCTCCTGGTATTGTTTGTCAAAATGTGATGACAGGGGGTGCTAAATGCATTTAGCATCTTCAGGTATTGTTTGTCAAAATGTGATAACAAGAAGGTGCTAAATGCACTTAGCACCTTCAGGTTAGCTGTCAAAATGTGATGACAGGGGGTGCTAAATGCACTTAGCACCTTCCTGGTATTGTTTGTCAAAATGTGATGATAGGGGGTGCTAAATGAATTTAGCACCCATGTACACTTTGATACTACATATTTTGAAGGTGCTAAACTGATTTAGCACAAATTGTCCACCACAAAAACAAAAAAATGTTTTTTTTGACACTGGAAAGTACTTACTCTTCTTCTTGTTGCACACACTCTGCCCTAATCACCTTTATGTCCTTCAGTTTCAAATCACCCCGATCCTTCAAACGCTTCATTACTGCTTTCTTCTACACATATCAAATAAAAACCAAAACATTAGAATCATTACTGTGAACACTAAGAGTAATGAAAAAGTTTTCAAAAAAATACCATCTGTACGGCCTCCTCGTAATAATGGTCCTCCAATTTCTTTGATTGTTTTGCTCTTCTTCTTGGCAGCATTGTGTTGTAATGAATCCAGCGTAAACTGGGTAGATTGAAAACAAGAAGTGTCCAATGATAACCACCTCTGTCGCCAAGAGACCTCCCGTGGTTCATAGGAAACATAAGATATTTAGTTTCCACGGGCAAGAGACCTTGGTTAAGGAAACATTATTTAGTTTCTCATCCTCAAGACAATCCTTAATAAAGATTGGAATATCATCCCGTACACCTTGCTGCATATTAAAAAAAATATATATATTTAGCATCCAACACAACAGAAAAAACCATTCAAAGTTACATAATATAAAAGATAGAAGTATTACCCAAGCAGAAAAAGAAAAAATAACACTATCTCTTTGTTGCATATCTTTTGATCTGTACTTGACATACCAATCAATGATCTGCATTAATAGAGAGCACAGTTAGTAAAAATACTCTTAGATTTATACAATTCTATCACCTTATAAACCATAACTTTAAAGTTATTATAACAATACCTGCCCATCAACAAAATGATTGCACATCAGATCTTGAAGAAGATAGTCCGATATGAAAATTGACATATTGTAGCTTCTCCAAGCCATAGTACTGTCCCATTAAAAGTACAAATAAAAAATTCAGCACAACAGTGCAAATGCTGAAAAGGAGGTGCTAAATACTATTAGCACCTTCTGGTATTGTTGTCAAATGTGATGACATGGGGTGCTAAATGCATTTAGCACCTTCTGGTATTGTTCTCAAATGTGATGACATGGGGGTGCTAAATGCATTTAGCACCTTCTGGTATTGTTCTCAAATGTGATGACATAGGGTGCTAAATGCATTTAGCACCTTCTAGTTTGTTGTCAAATGTGAGGACATGGGGTGCTAAATGCATTTAGCACCTTCTGTTTTGCTGTCAAGTGTGATGACAGCGGGTGCTAAATGCATTTAGCACCAACTTTCTTTCTTTTATAACAAGTAGAAAATAAAATACAATGAAATTAAAAATAATACATACGATTTATTTGCATTCTTGAAAAACGTCTCAACGACCTCCCTTTCATTATCATCAAGATAAACCAATTTATCTTTCCTTTTAGATAGCGGTAGAAAATTTCCCGCAACTTCATCATCTACAATTGGCAACTCATCAACATTGATGACTTCTTTTTCAATTGCTGCAGGAGCATCTTGTTCAGCTATCTTTTCAAAATTTTCCTTCAGGGAATCATCTTCCTTTGCTGATTCCCGACTCAAGTCAATGTTCAAATCAAAACTTGGGAGGTCACCCTCCTTCTTTTCTTCACCTTTAACATCTGGACTCTTTTTCACCGTCTCTTTCTCAACATCAACACCAACATCTTTTGGAGAATCTTTCTCCACTAACAAGTCCTGCTTTGGTTCACCTCCTTTCTTCGTCTTCCTCCTCTTATTCTTCTTTCCTTCATCCTTCTTTCCTCCCTCATCCTCATTTTCCTTCTTCCTCTTTAAATAGTAATATTCATAATTACTATCCAATTTAACCTTCCTCGGTTTTGCTTTGATTCTTATTATAATCGATCTCATCTTTTTTTCTTCACCTTTCTCCTCTTCTTTTATATTTTGTTCTTTTGATGGTGTCTCAAATTGCAAGTCTCCCCGTACACCAGAACAAACAAGGTCAACATATGAATCAGGGTCGTCTTCTTCTGGTTTGTCACAAAAAACAAACTCTGGATCAATAAAATCTTTGCGTTTGCTCAGTTTGAGCATCATTTCAAGCTCCGCGACCCTCTTTTTCAGATCTTTAATTTCCTTGTCTTTGTTGTCACCTTTCCCAGCACCTTCCTTCACCACTTCTGCTTCTGGAGTGTGCCACTCTATGGCTTTCATGTCCTTACCTGCCTTATCCGCATAATGTGGACTCAGCAACACTTCCTCCTCCGCAGAAATGTTACCTATTTCTTTGGATACCTGGATTATAAAAGAAAAACAATGTTAAAAAAGATAAAAATTAATCATAAGACCATATAAAAATTTTGTTTTCATTACCTTTGATGCATCCAAATCTGCAAGCTCCGATTCATAAAGAATACGCCTCAAGATGTTTATATTTTAGCGAACAAACCTTGGCGTATCATCAATATGCCCATCATATGGTTGAACACCATTGTAGTGTTCACAAAACCAATACTGCAATTATAGAAAATAATGACTTTAAAAACAAAAATACTCATAAAAACCCACAGCATCATGTACTAAATGCATGAAACAAAACTTAATTTACAAGTATGACACTGCCTATTAAAAACTATAATGTCAAGTCCTGCAATAATGCCAGAGGGTGCTAAATGCATTTAGCACCCCTTGCCAGGACATTTGACAAAAAAAAAGAAGGTGCTAAATGCATTTAGCACCCCATGTGAACAAACGTCACAACAAAACAGGAGGTGCTAAATGCATTTAGCACCCCATGTGAGCACACATCACAACAAAACAGAGGGTGCTAAATTCATTTAGCACCCCATGTGAACAAACATCACAACAAAACAGGAGGTGCTAAATGCATTTAGCACCCAATGTGAGCACATATCACAACAAACAGGAGGTGCTAAATGCATTTAGCACCATTGCTTGGAGAAGTTATAATATGTCAATTTCATGAGGTGTAACTATATCACAAACATTGAATAATTAATCACAAACATTAATTTATAAAAATATAATTAAAAATAAGAAATAAAATTTAAGGAACTTACAAGCAATTGAATAACACACCCGGGAGTCCGGATGGGATCTTTGTAATTTTTCTTGACCATTTTCATCAAATGATCATGTATAATGGTAGCCCACTGGAAATCAGCTACCTTATCCAAATCTTCAACACAGGGCACAAAACTTAAAGCAAGTGCCCTATTTGAGTTAGCAAAAAAAAAAAAAAAAACAGTTGCTAACAAGTAGAGTATAAGGCACCGTGCAAAATCCTCCTCGGCGCCGTCTTCCAAAACAATGCTCCGTACAGCAGATAGAACACTGGAAACTTTCAACGACGACTCCCCTTTGAATCGCCTCTGCATAAATTCTGAACCACACAAGGATTCAGACGAACGTGGGATAATCTTACTGCCATGCTTTGGCAGTCCAAAAGTAACGGAAACATCATCGGGAGTCAACTTAACTTCCTCCCTGGCAATCAAAAAAGCAAAATGCTTCTCCGAATAGGCAGAAATAATTTTCTTGCCTACTTGACCAATCATTCCGATATGATCTGGAATGATTTTATCATCAAAAATTGCCTTAAACATAGAACCAAATGGCGTGTTCATCATAGCTTCAATATGACCATTTTTAATCTCCCCACGACCCTTCAAACTATTAATTTCCTCAACAACTACTGCAAGGTTGCATCTAAACACAGTTGGTCTAGACACTTCTTTAACTGCAGATTTACCAACACCCCCTGATTTCTTTCCAACTTTCTTCACAGCTCTACTTTGTTTCTTGTTACTTCTAGATACATTATCCTTCATTTTCCTCTTTGAAGAAACGCCCTTTTTCTCAGAAACTCTTCCGGAAGTAGTCGTATTCATTGTCCATTCAACACAATTGATATAAACCTTCATTACCACTGTTATCTAGTGGCATTATAAAAACAAATATACACATATATCTAGTTAGCAAACTTACAATAATACACATCAATGTCCTAAATCTGTTTTGCTGTCAACTTTGCTCAAATGGGAGTGCTAAATGCATTTAGCACCTCCTGCTTTGATATCAACTTTGCTTGCTCAAATGCAGGGTGCTAAATGAATTTAGCACCTCATGCTTTGCCTTCAACTTTTGCTGACAGGGGGTGCTAAATGCATTTAGTACCTCCTGTGAGTTAATGACAGGGGTGCTTTCAACTTTGCTCACAGGGGGTGCTAAATGAATTTAGCACCTCATGCTTTGATTCCAACTTTTGCTGACAGGGGGTGCTAAATGCATTTAGCACCTCCTGCTTTGATATCAACTTTGCTTGCTTAAATGCAGGGTTCTAAATGAATTTAGCACCTCATGCTTTGCCTTCAACTTTTGCTGACAGGGGGTGCTAAATGCATTTAGCACCTCCTGTGAGTTAATGATAGGGGTGCTTTCAACTTTGCTCACAGGGGGTGCTAAATGAATTTAGCACCTCATGCTTTGCCTTCAACTTTTGCTGACAGGGGGTGCTAAATGCATTTAGCACCTCCTGCTTTGATATCAACTTTGCTTGCTCAAATGCAGGGTGTTAAATGAATTTAGCACCTCATGCTTTGCCTTCAACTTTTGCTGACAGGGGGTGCTAAATGCATTTAGCACCTCCTGTGAGTTAATGGCAGGGGTGCTAAATGCATTTAGCACCTCCTGTGAGTTAATGACAGGGGTGCTAAATGCATTTAGCACCTCCTGTGAGTTAATGACACGGGGTGCTAAATGAATTTAGCACCCATCCATTCCTCCACATAAAATGCTACAAAAACAAAAATGTTCCACAAAATCTACGTACAAATTTGAAAAGAAGAACAAAACTAATAACAAAAAAAATTCCAAAATACATTTAGCATCAATTGTCCATAAGTTCAATGGTAACAAATAAATGCTCACAGAGGGTGCTAAATCCATTTAGCACCTATCCATTGCTACAGATAAAATGATACACAACTAAAATGTTGAGAAAATGAACACAGAACTCATAAATGTGTTTTCAACTTCAAAATCAACACAAAACCTAAATACAAAATCAACACAAAACTCATAAATCGATTAACAAAAGAATAAACGAGTACCTTAACTAAAAACTGAAGCGACGGAATACACGAACAACAACGAAAAACGAATGTGCAGAGAAAATATAGAGAGAGAAAACTTTGATCATCTATATAGAGAAGAAATTTTGATCGTGGAAGTTGAATAAGATAGAGGGGAGGATCGTGCTGGGAGATCGAAGGTTTAGCGGGGGTTTTGTCAGGGGCATTTTTGTCCATTAATATTTTTCATAATCCTTAATATAAAATGATATTATTAAAAGTGTCCTTAATTTATAATTAGATAATGAAATTAGTCCTTTTCATTTTTATTAGATATGAATATGTCATTTTAATGATAAAATGTTATAGAGTGAGGTCTTATGACCCATTTTCTCAAAAAATTATTATGTGCATTTTATTAATAAATAAATTTTAAATATGTAATTTGTTAAAATTATTCTAAAACACTTTCAATTAAACACTTATTTATAATAATATGGTAAAAAACATGTAGTGCAAACTTAATTTTGCATGATTGCATAAAAAAATACAACTTAATTGAAAATTTATAGCAAAATTAACTTTGCACTTCTTTTGAAGTTTGATCAAATATAGGCCTTTAATTTACAAAAATATTATTTTTCGATTCTTTTGCAAAAAACTTTTCCTTACCAAACCTATTTTTCAATATCCTGTTAAACCAAGCTTTTGCCCTTTTCTATTTCTTGCGCATGTTTATTTCACATATGTATTTGCAGGTTTGAAGCTAGAATTTTTTTAAGGGGTTACAAGTTTAATACTAGTGTAATTTTCTATAAATTAAAAAATAAAATTTATTAGTAATATTATTTTTGTTCAAGATTAATATATCATTAATTTTTTCAAAATTAAAAGGAAGCAAACTTAACTTTTATATATATATATATATTTATAATTTTTAAAAATAATTATAGACAAAAAATTATATTTTTTTAGAACTTAGGAGGGTCAATCGCGCCCCTTGCATTGGTTTGGCTCTGCCACTGTGCATTTCTTTTTATCTGAATCAAGTGTAAATTGTTTTTGGTTATACTCAATATATAAATTGGTCGTGTCATGAATTTGTTAATGGTCCAGGTTGTAAAATGACCAGTCTTACAACTTTAAGAATAAATGGACATCTCCTTCCCGTCCATCTTCGAGGCCATGCTATATTTATGTGTATATATATTAAAAATATATGTTAATTATTTAGTTAATTCACTTCTCTAATGAATTTTTTCATAAAAATCATTTTCACAAAGTTTCATAAAAAACTCTTCGGCATATTATCTCATAAAGGATCAATCTTTACATAATAATCCTTAAACTTATTCTTATAAAATATATATATATATATATATATATTGCACATAGAGCCAACCTTGGTGGATGATTAGTAGAACGAGCGCCCAGGGTCCAAAAATTAATAAGGGTACCAATATTTTTTTTGTGTTATGTATATATATATTAAGAAAAAAAAAATTAATAACGCAACTTTTCAAGGAAAAAAATTCAAGTTTCCAAAATTGTAACGGATGTATAGGAAAATGCCTCTTCGGCTCTTCTTTGATTCTTTCATCCAATATTCAATCTTAATTTTCTCATGTTATTGTAGTGAAAAGGGGGTGCATATTTTTTATTTTTTTTATTTATTAATTTTAAAATAATAAGATAGAATTATATATTTAATTGTAGTATTTTTTGCATAATTCTTTGCGATTAGAATATACGGATGTAAGTTTTTATAATTGAAAAAAAAATTAATTTGCATTTTTAATATATTTATTTATAAAAATATGCTTTCAAAAATTTATTCGAGAGGTTAAAATAGTGGGGACCGGCTGTCTAATGCATCGAAGGCCACGTTAGTTATTGACTTCTAAGTTTTCACGGTATTCAATATGTGAATTGTTTATGATACCTTAATTTTGGGACTTTTTTATATTTTAGATAAGGGTGATTTGTACTTAGGTACTCAAAGTTTTATCATAATTGGATTTTGGTATCCATTTTTTTAGGTATTGGAATTTTGGTACTCATTTTCAATTTTTTAAGTATTTTGATGCCCGTTTTTAACAGTTCCGTTAGTTGACTAAGTCAAGTCGTTAAGTCAAAACAAAAGAACATTTGTTATACCAAAAATGCCCATGTTTAATAAACAATAAAACAAATCATTCTCATTTGCCCTTTTAAGACTTAATCATTCTCAACCAAATGCAGATTTAAAGGGAAAAAAGGGATAAGTCCCAAATCCAAGAAAATCTAATTTTGTTCTTCATTCCTCAATCAACATATGAATCAAATTAAATTCAGTATATGTCCCAAATAAATAAATTAAACCCAGTCCCTTTATTTTCATCACCATAAAATCCCCCTCCTTTCTTGTATTCTTCAATCAATTTGCAAAATAAAACCCCCAAATCTTATACAAGTCGCTTAAATTTTTTCTCAAAGATTGCACAGTTTGAATCCTCCCCATTCCCCTTGCTTTTCTCCTCACCTCTTCTGTTTTGAACGGCTGCTATGGCTGGGAGATATCCAACAATGGACCATTCATTGGAGCTTGAGAGAGAGAGAGAAACCCATTTACCGAAGCTCGAGATATAACTGTATATATGTATAGCTATGGATACATATATATTATATATACAGTTATATGTATATATAACTTGATGCCGTGAGAGAGACCCACTTATCGGAGCTCAAGATATAACGGTATATATATAGCTATAGATACATATATATACAGTTATGTGTATATATAACTTGATGTTGTGAGAGAGAGAGATCCACTTACCAATTTCGAAGCTTGATGCCGTGAGAGAGAGAGCTCGTCGAAAGTATAGCTTGATGCCGTGAGAAAGAGCGGGGGAGAGCTTGATGCCGTGAGAGAGAGAGAGCTCGTCGGAAATATTTTAAAGAGAGAGGGATAGCTATATATGTGTAGCTATGGATACATATATGAGAGAGAGCTCGTCGGAAAAGTGAGGCTATTTTTTGGGAAAATGGCAACAAGAAGAAAAGAGGTGACAAATATAGTTGAGGGCAGTTTTGCTACTTTACAATGAACTTCACGGCCATTTAACAGAAAAGTGATAAATGGGTACCAAAATGCCTAAAAAACTGAAAATGGATACCAAGATACCAATATATAAAATAATAGGTACTAAAATCCAATTAAAATAAAACTTTGGGTACCTAAGTACAAATCACCCTTTAGATAAAATAATTTAAGTGTTGAAATGATGTGAGATAGCGTAGTTTTGTCACTTGGCAAAGTGGTTGCTCGCCTGGTGCATTTTGTCATTTTGATGTGATTGTGACTGATTTGAGGTTCGAATATTGCGAGCACCGATCTCACTTTTAAGCTACGTTGGATAATAAAATAGAAATAAATAAAAAAATATATATATATATATAATTTTATAAAAAGTTAAAAAATAAATTGAATTATATGATAAAATTAATTCTTATTTTTTAACTTCTTTAATAAAAAAAATATTATGAATGCTAGTAAAGAAATTTTTTTAACAAAACATAAAGGAAGATGGTTGATATATACGCACAAAAATAATTATGAGATGAAGAATTTATCATTACATATTTAAATTTATTTTTTATATTCTTACTTAAATTTATTAATTTTTTTACTATTTTTTATATTATTATTATCAAACGGAACCTTAATTTCTTTTTAATTTTTTTGACGTTTTCTTGCCAAACGGTGCAAGTAAAAACATAAGCCGTTTTAAAATACTTACTTTTAAATCTAACTTTAAAAAACATACAAATCTCAACTATCCAAATAAAAGTCTAGGCCTAGCTATTAAAAAAAATACTTTCAAAACTCAACTACTCAAATAAAAGGTTAAGACCCTTTTATAGATACAAAGGTAAGGAAAACATGAAAAAAATATTTTGTTCTCAACATGACGCGAGTAGTTCACGCAAACACAAAGAGTATCAGAATGCGTGTTCCTCTCTGAATGTTATTCAATTTTATTTTGTCCACGTATAAATAATTTAGACTTTCTATTCTATAATCTTTTGCATTAATTTAGGTTGGTTTTGTGATTTTTTAATATTGGGGTTGTAGATTAATTTTCATTAATTTGGGAAAATCATAAGAGGAGTTCTTGCTAATTAAACAAAATTATTTTATTTATATTTATTCAATACATAAGTATTTATATTGGTCAGATTTGAGATTTATGCTCAAAATTATTTTGGGTGGTTGTCAAACGAAATTCTTAACTTAAAATTACCATTATTTTATGAAGAACAAAGATTCAAAAAAATTATTTATTTTGTTTTTAAAATTTTCTATGTCACTATTAACTATTGTTAATCTAATTGAGCAATATATTAGTGTTATTATCAGTGGCGTAGCCACACTTTGACGAGGGAGTGCGGGTGCACTCCCGACGATTTCGGTAATTTTTTTTTTAAAAAATAAAATAAAAAAAATATAGTTTTTTTTTAAAATAATATAAGGATTTATATGTATAAATTTATAGTTGAGAGTATATAATTTGAAGAAATAAAAGTGGAGGGCTATTTGGATAATTGAAATACACTTAAGTGAAGAGGGAGATCCGAGTTTCTCTCCCCTTTCTTTTTCCATTCTCTTCTCCCCTGTTCTCTTATTTTTTGCAAGTGTTCAAAGTATCAAACTTTTTTCGTTTCACTCCACGTCTCCACTGCACTGAGCCACTGATCTCCTCTCCGGCTTTCCTTGACTGGTGACCCCGTCCGGCTGTCCAAAGCACTGTGGGCCACGCACACGAAACGGAAAAGGTTTCAATTTAGAGTTATTCTTATTCTTATGTTGACAAGAAATTTAGAGTTTGTGTTTGTTCGTATATGTATAAAAAAAATATTTGCGCACCTTCGGCTGAAAATTTCTGGCTACGCCACTGGTTATTATTGTTTCTTCTCACAAATTTGTTGGTACTCTTATAAATTTATTTTGATCTTATATACGAATTGGCCTTTTTATCAATAAATTTTCGCCACCAAAGCATTAGGAAATGTTTCTAGCGACAAACATTCGTCTTATCAAATTCTTTATATGGACCGGGAATTTTGGTGGCGATTCGTCATGGAATTGGATAAAATTTATGAAGGTTAGCTAGAGACATTGTTGCGGGGTTTATCAAATACAAGATTGGGAATGGGGCAGCAAGTGTGGGCATGGCTAGATAATTGGCATCCCTTGGGTCCATTGAAGCAAAGGTTTGGTGGTAGAATTATCTATGATGCAGGTAATCTGCTAGGGTGAGTGACTTTATTGGAAATAGGGGTTGGAATCCGAATCCGAATCCTCCTGTTCCTGTTCCTGTTCCTGTTCCTGTTCCTGTTCTAGGCACAATTTCATCCTATGGCTAGCTTGTAAAAATAGGCGGCTCAGAAGAAGTATGGACTTGCCGGGGCGTGACTACTGAATAGTTTATGCGTGCTCTGTGGGGGTGAAGAAGAGATTCGAAATAATTTGTTCTTTCAATGTGGCTTCTCCAAATATGTGTGGAATCATGTACTTGAGAGATTGGTTGTTTTGTGTAGGAGTATTATTAATTGGGACCAGGACACGGAGTTTGTTAATTAAGGTAGAGGAATCAAATGATATTTCAAACTCATATCAGAACTAAGCGAGGCTTAGGTTAGGTTCTAATAAAGCAGGTGGAGGAGAATGTCAGGGCTAAAGCTTGGGGTATGGAAGGTGAAAAAGAACTTGCAGACCAACGCTCAAATGCTTCAATGGTCTTTCACCTAAGAGGTGTAAAACCAATTAATTGCGAGGGTACCAACATCCAAACCGAACTTGCAGGAATTGGTTGGTCTGTAAATTGTGGGGTATAGATGACTCGAGAGGGTTATGATGTAATTAATTTGTTTGTGTTACTGTCTGGTTGAGTGGATTAGAGTGTTTGTTTCTTTTATTTGGTTCCTCTGTTTGTGTGCAGTTATTTGTAACTCGTTTCTTTGTTTAATGAAGATATAAATTTTACCAACATTCATCTTGGACCACTTAAATCTCAGAACCGGCCTTTTCTTTTCTTTGATAAAAAGAAAATGGCCCCAAAAGGTAAAAATAAATATTGTTACATATGGATTATGGATTGGTCACTTGGGAGTATAGTATGATCCATGTTCCAAACCTGGATCCGGCGAGAGCAGAAGCCGAAAATAGGCCAGCCCAAATATCTCGGCACTTTTGATAAAAATATCAGATGGCCACTTAAATACAGCCTATCCGACAAGACTATCAAAGTATTTTCCTTTTTTTCTCCTCTCCCACGAGGTGAAGGAAGGATGGGAATTAAAGGTTCCATTAACTCATAAAAAAAAATACATCCTTAATTCAGAGGTTTACGATTTTAAACGCAGGCTTAAAGCCTAACCACTAAGCACACCAATTATATTATTACTATTTTATAATTCTTTCATTTTCGTGAAGAAAAAAAATTAAAAGTAGCTCAACCTTCAAATAACACTATTTTTTTTTTTAAACTTGAAAAATATTTTAGTGAAATATTAGAGTGGAAGTTTTATTAAAAAAATGACAAAATTGAGGTTACCCTCTCCAATCAACAGTTCCTTAAAGGGTTTGAAGTTTCTCTTGATAAGTATAGGAGCATAAAATTGGAGTTGCTACTTGGGCTGAATAATCGAGGACATGTCCAAGAAGCAAGCCTAGGAGAAGGAAACAAAACCATTGGAAAAAAGAACGGTCACAACGACCAACTGAGCAAACTGTCCAGATCGGTGAAGATGCAAATGCCGAGATGGGCGTACCAGTCAATACAAAAGGAACACCTATACTCATGAACATACTCAGTACCCGTTGCCGAGGTGGGCATTTAGACGAATGATGACGAGACACCTGTATTTGAGGGGCACTATTAATATTCGTTACCAATATGGGCATTCAGGCGAATGGGAGATCAACACCTGCAAAGTGTAAAATCACTTGTGGATAAGAGCACAAGTCACAAGTGAAAATGATAAGTTTGCTGAGCAAGCAATGCACTTTATAGTCATTTTACCCTTAACCGAATGGGTATTGTAACCCTTATTTTATACGTATAAATAAAAAGGGATAACTCATAGAAAGGGGTTCAGTTCTCAACATCCATATACCCACTTCCACATACAAACATTCTCCTTGAGAATAACTTAAATTGTTGTATACATCATAAAAAGGCCTTAGAGCCAAGTGAAGAACACAACCACACACCAAGGGAGGATGTACTGCCGGACTGAGTATAAGAGCCACCAGAAGAACCTACCCCACAATCATAAATCTCGTCTTTCTTACTTGTAAAATTTACTGTTCACTCACCACCTTTGCAATCTGTTTACCAACTCCACTGTCTTTGGACCAATTTCATCCTATACAAATTAATTTTAAGCCTAGTCAAATTTTTACCACCCAAAATAAAATTTGAACTTGTACTTTTGCCGCTTTCAGAATTTTATTTGAAGACATGATTTTGCCATCAACTACTTGTCACAAGGGTTCAAATTCTATCCGCTGGTACGAAGAGTGAGAAGAGAGCAAGCAGCAAGTAATTTAAGAGATCCCCCTTATCCCTAAACATAAAATGTAGATAAAGTGGACAAACAAAGAGGATTCTAGTGGGGGGAAATGCCGAATGTGCTTGCTTCAATGTTATACGAAACAAAATGCAAGTTGCATTGTCGAGTCAAATAAAATTGGTCCATGGGCCCAACAATGTAATGTACTACATATTTCCTATTACCCTACAGTATGTATGGTTGGGGGGTCGACGCATAAGCCTTTGTCACTAAAATCTCTTCTTTCTTTCTTTCTTTCTTTCTTTCTTTCTTTCCTTTTTATTGGAAAAACAATGAGATTTGAATTTTTGTCTTGACTCTAAAGCGGAATGGTCCCCAACTGCTGGAACGTATTGGTCTACAAAAATATAAATAAAGAATTTGTACATATTCAGCTAATTATGTAAATTAATTCATACATGCAATATAATGGATTAAAGACTTGCTTGTAATTTGTAATCACGGACTTATACAAGTTTTATATCACCCTTTTTCCAAATGTAATTAATCTAGTTAAATATTTTAAACACGCATGGATGTGTCACAAGTTAGTCCCACACTTGCTCTCTTCGTATAATTTCAATTATATGTGTAGAATTTTTTTATTTTTTATTTATTTTTTAAAAAAAATAATAATAAAGAAAGGAAAAACTGTTAGGTGAAAAAAAGTGGAATTATACCTTTGTGAACGCAATGAAGATTCCTTTCTTGACAAGGATGTCTTTCCAATGCATTAGGCTTTTCTTAAGTGGAATTTGAAGTTGCGATCGCATTTTTTTTCTCTTTACCGAAGAAAGAAAAAGTTTGATTATATGGTACGTATATATATACATATAGTTTAAGAATTGATGGCATTCATAAGCCTTTTCAACTTTTTAGGACTTGATGTGAAATTGCTTGGTGGAATATATACTTTTTTAATTTGTTAAGTTTAGTTGTTCATTTTGTTGGTTGCTTGCTTTTGCTGTACCTGAGCTGCATGTGCTGTTGCCCCCCCTCCCCCCTCTCAAAAACAAAAACTCCGATGATTTATTGCATTGCAATCTACATCACCACTAAGAGCATCTATAATGGAACATATAAATAAGATCAAAATTATAAATTTATTTTATGCGTATATTTAACAATATTTATTGGTACAATATATGCACGGTCGATGTAGAATTTGCTAAGTTCTTTACAAAATATATTTTAGGTATGCGTTTGCATAAGCGAAATGTATTTGGTTTCAAAACACAATCCTCAATTGTGGTTTTGTGAAGCTCTCTCGACTACTTTTTCTCTTCCTCTTCTACTTTTACTCTATCTCTTAAACTCTCTCCTAAAATACGATACAATATTTTTTTAATCTTTTTTACAATTATCACACCACTATTTCAAAACCCAAGTAAATAAGATAAATATACCATACTTATCATAGCACTAAGTTTGCCATTATAAATACTCTAACAAAAATAAAAAATATTACACCATTGATTATTTATACAAAAAATATTAAAATTATTATGTAATTATTAATTGGAGATAGATGAATTGGAGTAGTCTTTTCTCTTGGTTACCATATTATTCTAATTTAGTCGGGGAAAAGAATATTGCTATTTGGTATTAGGACGAACTGCTAGTTACAAATTGTTTTTAATATGAATTTCATATTTAGAATGAATACTTGTGTTTGTACATATTTGATACTACAAGAGCATTTGTAACGGTGAATTTAGTGGTATGGTAAATATGCTATATTTATTCTATTATTTGAATGTTAAAATAATGGTATAGTAGTGGTATGATAAAAAAAATAGATAAACTATATATATATATATATATTATTTAAAGGAGAGTGTTAAGAAAAAGAGTAAAAGTAAAAGAGAGAACACCCTATAAGCGACACATTGTGGTATGAGGCACCAAAAGTCGCAGTGTATGACATTTGGTATCAAATTTAGTTGAACTTAACTTTATCGTTCCTTTATAATATAAAACAGTAGTGTTTTACCCTACTTTCTTCAACGTAACTATTGTGTGCTTTTATAAGGTAAATTTACTCTTCTTATACTACCAATCTCAACCATTATAGATACTCTAAGAAATTTTAATTATAATGTTAGGCATACATATGACAAATAAATTATATAAGCATTGTTGTTTTACGATCTTTAGGCCATCTTTACCGTATACGTTAAAAGTGTAGTGTAAAATGTTAAATATAGCCTAGCAATGTGAAAATTTCTGCAGCGTGAAACTATAAAAATTACGCTAGACAATAAATTGCATATCGTCTCCTTGGACAATGCACAGTGTATAATTCCAATGAATATTAAAAAAATAATTATGAGAGTTAAGACGATAGTGAGCATAACATCCCATTTATTAATAATAAAAAAAGCATGGGGTGCATCCTAAAGGATTATTTTATTAAAAAAAATGCGTGGGTGTCTCGTCATGTATAAAAGCTTGTTGGAAGATAAATATAGCAATGGCTTACGTTTTTGGCTACCTTTTTAGCCTATTGATTATTGCGGTGGAGGAGAAAATGAACATGTTGGTCGGAAAATAACCCTAGAGCGGGGGTGAATAGGGTTTAAAAACTTTAATGCGGAATTAAAAACTTTTTCAAAATGTTTAAGTAAAACAATTTAGTTAAATAAGTTTATCAAGGAAAACAATCAATCAAACAATCAATCCCAAGAATAAACAACAATATGAGCAACTTCAATCAATCAATATAACAAATAAATAAAGAGATTGAGATTCTTTGCTTCTTGGACGCCACTTTCTTTGGAAGAATCCTAAGAATTTTTCTTATCTTATCTTCATTAGAATAAACTTTTCCAAGAAGATCCAAATCATTAGTAATAATAGAAAATCTACTATACATGGAAACAAGAGATTCATTAGGCACCATTTTAAATAATTCATAATCATGAACAAGCATATTTATGTTATCGTCTTTAACTTGAGTGGTTCCTTCGTAGATAACTCAAGTTTATCCTAAATTTCTTTGGCCGTTTTACAACTAGAAATTTTGTTATATTCATCCATGCTTAATGCATAATTTAAAGCATTTAAGGCTTTAGCATTATATTGAATTTTCTTAATATCATTTTCATCATACTCGGACATTTTCTTAAGAACAATTTTTCCACTATCATATATTTTGGTAATTTCATGGGGTCCTTCAAGTATAACTCTTCATTATTCAAAATCACTAGATTGTAAAAATATACTCACTCTACTTTTCCAATAGCTATAATTTTTACCATCAAATAGGGGTGGTCTATAGGTGGAGAGACCTTCGAAAAAATCGGTTCCTTGATATATAGACATAATCGTAAACTCTAAGATCGTTAAATCAAAATAAGAGTACAACCTCTGATACCAATTGTTGGTCGAAAAACAACCCTAGAGGGGGTGAATAGGGTTTAAAAACTTTAATGCGGAATTAAAAACTTTTTCAAAATGTTTAAGTAAAACAATTTAGTTAAATAAGTTTATCAAGGAAAATAATCAATCAAACAATCAATCCTAAGAATAAACAACAATATGAGCAACTTCAATCAATCAATATAACAAATAAATAAAGAGATTAAGTAAGAAAGATTGAACCAATTTGAAGTCCAAGGCTTTTTGTCCTCACGGTTCGGTTTTTTCAACCATACGTCCGCGCTCGGTTAGTTCCCCGAGAACTTCCACTATTCAATCTTCTTTGGGTGAAGATCAAACCTCAATACAAATGTTGTTATGCACACAACACTCACAATGTAGCTATACCCACTACACTTCTCACAAGATATGCTCTCTTACTTTACAAAGAGACAAACTCTCTTTTGGAATGAAAAATGAATTGTTTATGGTGATACACACCAATACAATAACTATCAAGTGTATTTGAAGATTACAAATAAAGCTCACACTAGAATTATCAAGATTGATCAAAAATATATAGCTCAAAAGATGAAAGATTGATCAATGAAATGAATTGAATACTTGAATAACTTTGTATATATGTAAAATGAGTTTGTAGAATGATTCAAGTGTGTAATAACATGTCTAGGACCTCATATTTATAGCTTGCAAAACCATATGGCCGTTGGGGATGATTAAGAAAGGTTTTGGCTCCAAGGTATACATTTTTAAACTTTCTAACAGCTAGTTTTGACAAAAAAATTCAAATTTGTTTTGTTAATTTCTCCCAATTTGATCATTGGATCATGCTCAAATTTTAGTCAAAGTGCCAGGAGATGTTGTCTAACTACTATAAAAATTTTAAAATGATCGGAGTTCGGAAAGGCCTCCATCTTACCGTTAGATCAAAACTGGGCAAAAATTGAGCGAATTTTAAATATAAAATAAAAATATTTTTACAATTTAACAATTTAGTTCCAAATAAAATTCTAATGATTTTTGAACCTCAAAGATATATTTCTAAGATACCTATTTTTATTATAGCTTAAAATATGATCATTTAAAATTAATATAAATTTATTTTGAAACTCGGTCTTCGTAAAATGATGTTTTTCAAATAAATTCAATTTCAAGCTTGTTTGAATCAATCTTTTAAAAGATGCATGAATATGTTTGAGCTATAAGGATTTGATCAATAAAGTAACTTTACATAAATCTTAAGCACTCACTCAATTACTGAATTAACGAGTCTTCGAATATTTTGATTTGTTTCTCGGATTGATCTTCATTTAAAGCTTTTTTCTTGAAGCTTTTCATATAGTCTTTTAATCCTTTGTGCTTCATGATTTGCATTGAGAGATTTGATCTTCCTTGTCTTATCCAATGATCGAATAGTGAAAGATTGATCCTTGTCATGTTTTTCTTGAATTTTTCAAGTAAATGAACTGTATGCTTATATCAAGAAACATGTTAAATTACACATGATTAATTTATTGTTATTATCAAAATAAGATTAAGACCTTAGGTCAACATAACCAAATCTATATTATTGGCTCATGTGGTGGAGATGATATATATATATATATATATATGGGAGGTGCTAAGGGCACTACTAAAATAACTCGAAGACACCACACCCTCAATAACACAATGCATTTATTTACTTTGAACACCATTGTGGGACTTCAGGTATTTCAAAACATAAACTTGTTGCAATACATATTTACTCGATCAAAACATAAAAACTCTCTCATTGGTGTTCAAGTGCTCCATCTCCCTCCATTTTTGTTCTAAGTTTGCTACAATTTCCAACCTTTGTAACATCTTATCCATCTTTCTTTTGCTAAGTGTTTCATCCCCTATGCCGGATATTAGTATTAATGGAGTAGGATTGACCTATAATACCTAACTTATAGGTATAGCATTTCGTTCAATATTAGAATTGAGAATTGAAACGTAGTATCTAAGGCTGCATTAATAAAGGATACACAACATAAGGAATTTTTCTAATTCCAAACTTTACCTTTATCAACAGGGGCGTGGCTATGTGTATTCCTATGGGGTCCAATGACCCCACCTAAAATTTAGGATAAACAATTAAATAGAGTAAATTTTAGATAGATTTAGATTGATAATATAATTGACACTACTTAAATTTAAAAAAAGTAATTAGTAGTGAGGTCAAATTATAAAAAAATATATGAAAAAGTTTGGCTCAAAAATATTTTCCATAAAAAATACTATTCAGCTAAAAAAATGTTTAAAAATTGTATCTTAAATGCATTTTGACAAAAAAATATACACTTCAATATCAAAGCCTGAATGAAAGTTATGAGTGATGGGAGATTCATTTACACTAGTTATTGGATTGTGTTTTTTTTGGGCCAAGTACCATTGCTCATTCTCATTATTTTCAATTGATAATTTAATCATTACAATTAGTGTGAGATTTGGCGAAACATTATTTAATGATCCCACTAATCATATTTCGATACATAATTTAATGACCCCACTAACCATATTTTCTGGCTACGCCACTGTTCATCGAGCATAGATAAGTTGTTACTCCCTACCGTTGAATGCATGTAGTCAACTATGTAATTAAGGAAGCCAACGTTGATTGTCTCTCATAGTTAAGAAAGAAAAAGCTAGAACCAACAAGATAGGGCGGTCTCTGCTCCTCTCTAACTAATATCGGTCCATTTATACATATTTACGCAATGTGTGTTGAACCTCTTACTTGCTTAACATACTTCTTAACAAACGAAACCTAAATATCTCCCAAAAAAAATCATGTATTGATGATAAGCCTAATAAATCACTACCTATAAAAACATAAACCCTAAATTGTTAAACTCTTTTTGGTGTCACGGTTCTAAATCTAATAAATTTCATTATAGATTTGAGTTGATTTATAAGCAATCTAAATTGAAAAAGGTATTATTCATCTACTAAATATCATAGCCCAATTATCTAATTGGCATTGTTTTTCGCTTCTTTGTCGATGTGAAAAATGTATACATATGTGCGTGTATATATATGAGGGCGTATTTTTAGATAGAGAAATAAATCAATTAAATTTAAAATTCAAATTATCTATAATCACAACAAACATTAAATGCATAGGATAAGTCAACCCATCTAAAAATATTCAAAAAATAACAAGATATAAAAATTCAAAATTAAATATATGAAGAAGCAGCAGGCATACAAACGAAGAACATGAGAAAATTTTAATTCTAAAGAGAAAATTGTAGCTATCTATATAAACCCTTTCACACGTATAAAAGCCATCCAATCTAATAGTCAATAATTCACCAAATTAGTTTAAATCCATTTGAGCCACAGAAAAAAGAGAGGATTGGATGGAGGGAAAAATGAAATTTGAAATTTGGGGAAACATCACGTTTTGATTGGATTGGTTGTGGGGGAGGGAGTTATTTGAAATCTAAGTTTTAATTTTGAATCTAGAAGAGGAGGAATTTAATTAGAATTTGGACTCTCTCATTAACTTTAATTAAAAATAAATTTCCTTTAAATAAAATACTATAACTTCAAAACTTCTTGTCCTTGAAATTGGTTTAAAAAATATTGGACCTGTGACTAATTTTCTAAAAATGTATACATATGTGCGTAATTTATTAAAAATTATATTTGATATATAAGAAAATAATTCCATCTATATCAATATATATGAAATAAGATCCATAGCGACGATATTTCTCTCTCAAATTATTTATAAAACTTTAATCCAAAAGTCGGAATTTATTAAAAATTATATATTTAAAATCCACTTATCAATATATATGAAATAAGATCCATAGCGACGATAAAATTATTTATAAAAAATTAAAAAAAAATTGAATATAACAAAAGTAGGATAATCTTATACATTTGTCAAAGGACAATTTGCTCACAAAAATAGATAAATTTATAATTTATGTGTAAATGTTCAACTGTTTAAGATCTTTACCAAGTAATTCAGTACTCACTTTCTTTCCTTACTGTAAAAAACAACAAAGTATTTAAATTCAATATTGTTAAAATATGATTAATTTAACTGGGACTAAGGGTGTTAATAAATTGTATGGGCTTCGTCCGAATACAATAAAGTCACCCACTTAGTGTTAGCACGACCCGTTTAGTGTGTCTATACTTAACCCTAGAAAGACGTATAAATAATTGATATTTTGCCTTTGTAGGTTATGCATGTATTTGTTAGTGCCTCCTAAATCTCTGTCAAATTAAATAATAACTCTCTCTTTAGGGTTATCACCTTATAATCCTAGTATTTGTGACGTGAAGACGATGGGACAACTTTAGTAGCCAACCCGACTCTTCACTGGGAAAAACGATGCGTTAAGGAATAAGTAAGTAGGAATGGCTTTGGTACAATACCGTACCATACCGAGTGTACTGTGTACCGTACCGAAAATTTGGTACACCAAAATTCATTACCATTGCCATACCAAATTTTCGGTATACCGAAGTTCGGTATACCAAAATATTGGTATGATACGGTGTGGTATGATACATTACCAAAAAATCAATCATAACAAAAATTAAAAAAATAAATAAATTAAAGTCGATGGTCAAAGGTGAGCATTTTTGGCTAAAATAAAACAATTAAGTTATTTTTACTTACCTTTAATTAAGTTTTGGCAATCAATGTTCAAAAAACACTAAATTATGTATAAATATTGTTACATTATAAACCATGGTACGATACATTACTAAAAAAATTATCATTGTTACTAACTTAGCCCAGTTCATTGAGTTCTAAGAAAAGTTCGAACATAAACAGCATAAAATTTCCTAGGAAATCAATTTAAAGGACTGATTCCACTAAAAACACATTGAAAAAGAAAATGATGAAAACAAAATACAGTGGATTGTTTCACTTCGATGAAAAAGAGCAAAAGTATATATGTTGAAAATTGTTACTAATAAACTGTAATTTTATCATTGTTACTAACAAACCGTTAATTATTTTTCATTTCTTTTCATACTCTAACAATCTATATAAATACACATATATATAAATATATATATAAATGGAAAAAAAATGAAATTACTAAAAGCAAGTAGCTGATAGACTTGTTAAAATAAAATTGTACACTTATATGGCAACCTAGAGGAAAGCTGTTGTTTGCATACACAGAGACACAATCCAACAAAAAAAAAAGGAAGAGCTTTGGAAGGAAACCTGTGGCTTTTAAAAGGTCATCCATGAACTTGGATAATACAAAAAAACAATTGCAGTAGAATCTTAAGCAAACCAAGAATTGATACATAAATACACATATATAAATAATATATATAAATACACAAAGCAAAAGTATATATATATATTCTAAAAGTATATATGATCAATTCAAGTCCTAGATAATTTTATCATTATTATTAACAAATTGTTAATTATTTTTTATTTCTTTTCATACTCTAACAATCTATACACAGATATATAAATATATATAAATATACACACACATAGATATATAAATTTTGGTATTATTTTAGTATTTTATATAATGGCACAATTGGTACGGTTTGGTACGGTATACCATGGTAATACCAAAATTTCGGTATGGTACATTATACCGTTAGTAATGAGTTTGAGTACCAGTATCATGCCAAAATAATTCGGTATGGTACAATATCAATTGGTATTGTACCATTACCACATTTCGGTATATTTTGGTAATGGTACAGATTGATACGATATAAGTGGTATATTTTCCCACCCCTACAAGCAAGTAGGTAACGTTCATCAAGGCTTGTAACCAACAAGCCGGTTCAATGATCCGATCCACTTTCGCACTATCCACGAAGAAGGTAACCCATTTATCTTCGCGTGTTTACATTGGTATCAGAGCGATAGTTGCTTGTTAATTCGTCATGTTTAGTTGCATTGATTTTGCTTGTTCTTCTTTTTCCAAAACACAAACCCATTAGTGAAAACCATTAAAAATTTGTTTTTTTAATTGAGGGTATTTCTAGATGAAATTTTAACATGGATTTGTTCCTATGTATGTGGATTATGTTCCCTCAAAATTTCGTCAAATATGGTTGAGTAGTTTGGGAGAAAAATCAAACCTTAGTTTTGATTTAAACTTTTAAAAAGTTAATTTTCGCAAACTTTGGGACTTTTTTGACACATTTAAATCTGTTTTTAATATGAATTGTTTACATATATTCGTTCCTTGTTCTGTGCTCTTTCCATCCATATATTATACGGGGTATTTGGACTTATAATGATTGAGATATGATCTTACAAAGTGAGCCACTTAAAAAACGAAATCTGGAAATTTTGAAAGAAGAAGATGAATAGTAGCTTGCAACGCCCACTCTCGGTAGCGAAGAGTTTCGGCAATTGTGCTATCATCCAAACTCCTTTTTTAGCTATTTTTTATTCTCATAATTCAATTTTATACTTACTGTAATTTATTCAGATGTTTTGACAAATCAAAACTATTTTTCATTTAAAATATTTTTTTATTAAATTCCGTACTCTCGAAAGTACATGTTTTTCAGAGATAATTAGATCCTTAATTTTTTACAATAAGTATATATTGCGATATTTTAGTCGCTAATTTTTTTTCATATTTTTCCTGACTGTGTATATCTTCAATTAATTTTTGAGTTAGTATTTATAGGTCTATTTAAATGCTTAATTATTGAGATAAATTCTGGAAATTTTTGTTATATGAAAACATGGCTATTGGAACATGTACAAAATTCTTGAGCTCTACTTGATCAATTAAATGCCTTATGTAAGTATTTATGTTCTTTTATGCAATTTTTTCTCTGATTTTAAGTATTTTGTTTGCTTAGCTATTGTGAATATTTGTATGAAATTTGTTTGCCTGTGTGAGTGAATCATAAGTGCTGGAAAGAGGCTGAAATGTTAAAATAATTTATATCTTATTTTATGCATGCTATATTTAATTATTTCGTATAATTAATTGCAAAATTGTTATAATATGTTTTTATTACATTACTTACATATTATCATGAACTTATCTAAGTGATTGGTTCAATTATATTCTTTAAATTAACAATAAAGTATATCTAAAATTTACATGATTGGATGATGATCACGTGCCTAGCAAACTTTTGATCTTAATATGTGAATTTTGAATAATATTTTTACGTTAAGATTTAAAGACTAACTGATAAGATGTGGTTGCTAATAATGTTAAACCCTTGCATGTAGTGATGGCCACCAATAGCACTGTCACCCCTATGGCTAAAGAAGATAAGCTTAACGACCAAAACTATAAGATATGGCACAAAATGATGATGGGTATCCTAAATCAGCATGAGTTGCTTAATACCATCAATGCTCCGATGGCTGAACCTGAGCAAGGAACACAGCTGCTCATCGCATTGAGCATGAGGTTTATCAGGCATTCCTTAAGAGGGACTGTAGCGCCTGCTATACGTTATTGAGTTATATGCATGATGACATGATGGGCATGTATAAGCAGTACGTATACATCGGTAAAGGCCATGTGAGACCAACTTCGTTTCGACTTATGTGGTACGTTCACCACAAGGCATGGCCTTGTCTTAAAGTTTGAAACTTATAGGAAAGATCCTAAGTATACGATGATTGAGCATCTCCGAGAGATGTATAATATGATTCATTAGTTTAAGGATGCTGGTCATGTTCTCATTAACGAGCAATAGGTTCAGGCAGTTATTCGATCCCTACCAGATTCATTGGTGCATATGAAGTAGATTTTAACTCATAATGAGAACAATAATAATTTTTCTAATGTCTATCGTCATGTTAAGATCGAAGTGGATTGCCAAGTGGAAAACCAAAGTTCAGCTGCACTTATCATCCGAAGTAGCAAGCGCCAGACAACTGGATTTAAGCATGCTAGAAAAAAGCAGCCGAACAAGCGGGGTGGGACAACTAGCCCAAAAAGAGGATAGCTAAGTGTCAGAGAGGCAAAAGCGGAAGAAAGAAAGACAAATACAAAGTAAAATGTTATAACTGTGGGAATAAGGGTCACTTTGCTCTTGATTGCACTAAGCCGAAGAAAGTATCTTTTTTACCTAATCCTCTCCACACATTGGTATATTCACACATATTAATTTCTCATTCTCATCCCAATTGGTTTATGGATACATGAGCAACCAAACTTGTGACTAGAGATCGAGGAAGATTTGTAAATTATTGCAGAGTTCTGGCGGGTACTTAAAATGTGTTCATGGGTAATGGTGCTCGTGAGGATGCAGTATAAGTCAGTTCGTACCAACTCCAGTTACACACTAAGGCAAAGATACTTCTTCGTGATGTACTTTATGTACCTGCAATTACATATAATCTACTTTCAGTTTAGCACTTTCTATTAAGGGATACTGTTTTAATTTTAGTAATAATGGTTTGGATATTATTCTTGATGGTGTTTTGATTGGACATTGATCCCTTTTGGATAATTTATTTAAATTGAATTTAGATAATGGTTTTCTTTCTTCTTTTTCATCATCATTATCATGTGTTGCTAATGCAAATGTTGATTCAGTTACTTGGCATGCAATATTAGGACATATTGGAAAGGGTAGAATGACACGATTAGCTAAAGAATGCCTCTTAGGTCCACTTGCTAATGTTAATCTACCTTTATGTGAGCTTTGTCTTGTAGGGAAAATATGCAATAAGCCTTTTGGTAAGGCTCGCAAAGCTTGTAAGCCACTAGAGCTAGTTCACTCAGATATATATGGACTTATAAGCATGATGGCATGTCATGGCACCTTTTCTTTTCTAACTTTCATAGACAATCATTCGCTATATGAACATGTCTATCTAATCGCTCACCGCTATGAAACTTGGGATTGTTTCAAGCACTATATAGGTGAGGTTTAGAATTAGTTATCAAAAAGCCTTAAAACTCTTCAAACAGACAGAGATCTTGAATAACTACCTGATAAGTTCAATAAATTGTGTGAAGAAAAGGGGATACGCATTCAACTCATTATTCTTTACACTCCACAATAAAATGGTATTGCAAAAAAAAGGAATATAACACTTCTAGATATGACTAGATCTATGATGGTGCATGTCAACCTCCCAATATTGTTTTAAGGGGATGCACTATTGACTCGGCCTATATACTAAACCGTGTGCCTTCACAATCAATCCTTTTAATGTCGTATGGACTTTGGAAAGGCAAAATGCCCAATCTGGAGCATTTGTGCCCTTAGGGTTCAGCTGGTTATGTTCATAATACATCTCGTAGACATGGAAAGTTTGGCCCAAAAGCCAATAAAAATATCTTTATAAAATACTCAGAGAGCTTAAAAGGTTATGTTATGTAAGTAAACATGTTGATGGAGTAGTGACTAAAATAGAGTCTCGATATGTAGATTTCATGTAGAATGATTTCCATAATATAAGCAAATCTAAAGAGAATATTGGTTTTTATGAGTTAGAGAATGATAAAAAAGTCCTACCATCTACCAGCGAGGGTAGGAAAATAGTGTCTCGTCCTGTAATCGCTGAAGAAGATATAAATACTAATGTTCTTCCTAGTGGGAGTACACCTGATGAAATTGTACCAAAGGTACCACTTAAATTACAAGATACTCCTATTCGCCGAAGCAATGGAGGAAAAATTACGCGTCGTCATTTTGAGATTGAAGGGAATGCTTTCTTGTGTGCTGCTATTAATGAGAATGAGCCTGCTTCTTTTATAGAAGCAACTACCTCTAAAGCTAAGAATGAGTGGATGACTGCTATGCAGGAGGAAATGAACTCCATGGCTAAGAACAATGTCTGGGAGTTAGTTGACCTTCCATCAGGACACAAGACTATCGAAAATAAATAGGTCTTGAAAGTCAAGCGTAAAGCTAACGGTTCAATTGACAAGTATAAGACACATTTTATAGCAAAAGGATATACCCAACGAAAGGGAATGGACTACAGGACATATTCTCCACAATGGTAAGAATGGCCTCAATTCGCTTAATCCTCGCTATTGTCGCACATTTGGATTGAGCACATTTTCAAATGGATGTTAAGACTGCATTTCTAAACGAAAAACTAGACAAATAGATCTACATGGATTAACCAAATGGGTTTGAGTCCAAAGGACATAAGCGCAAAGTTTATCGTCTTAAACATTCTATGTATAGTTTAAAACAATCGTCAAGGCAGTGTTATTTTTTATTTCAATCTGTCATAACCTCTACGAGTTTTCAGATGGTTGAAGAAGATCATTATGTGTATCTTAAACGATCTAAGAAAAGTATTATTATCCTTTCATTGTATGTTGAGGACATACTATTAGTTGGAAATGACATGAGTTCTATTGTCGCCACTAAAGAGTGGCTGTCCTCCAATTTTAAAATGAATGATATGGGAAAAGCAAATTATGTGCTAGGAGTTAAAATTCTAAGAGATCGATCTAAGAGGCTGCTTGGTTTGTCTCAAGAGACTTACATAAAGAAGGTCTTAGAACATTTTCACATGCATAACTCCAAACCCATAGACACTCCAATGGAGAAATGATGTGCCTTAACCCTAGATAGTTGTCCTAAAACTGATGAAGAAATAAATCAAATATCCAAAGTGCCATATGCGGCTACAATAGGGAGTCTGGTGTACACTATGTTGTGTACCCGTCCAGATATCTGCTATGCAATTGGCATGGTTAGTCGTT
The DNA here is from genome assembly GCA_021464415.1 of Lonicera japonica. Classification (NCBI taxonomy): domain Eukaryota; kingdom Viridiplantae; phylum Streptophyta; class Magnoliopsida; order Dipsacales; family Caprifoliaceae; genus Lonicera; species Lonicera japonica. Next base: position 90,154,335 of record CM038463.1, on the reverse strand, counting down.
ATCAAAGTAACCCCCAGGTAAGCTCATTAGAAAACAGTTAAAAGGATCTTTAAGTACCTACGTGGGACCGCTGATCTCGCCCTTTGTTACAATGGTAGGGACTTGAAGCTGACATGTTACAGTGATGCTGATTGGGCTAATGATCGAGATGAAAGAATGTCCACTTCTAGATATGCTTTCATACTTGGAGATGGAGCTATTACTTAGTGTAGTAAGAAATAATGTGTTTCCTTATCCACAATGAAAGCATAATATGTGGCTTGCTCTGTAGTAGTTCAGGAAGTTATCTGGCTAAAAAAGTTTCTATATGGGTTAAGTCTTATGGACCATGCTAATAATGCCGTAGTCGTCTATAGTGATAGCACATCGGGCTTAGCTTATGCTAAGGATTCCAATTATCATGGGAAGTCCAAACACATAGAGATTAGATACCACTACATTTTAGAGATGGTTACGCAAGGGGAGGTTATGTTCAAACATATCTCCACTGGCAATATGGTGGCTGATCCATTAACCAAACCCATAGGAAAAGATATTTTCAGATATCATATTAGGAGTATAGGGCTACGTAGGATATGATATATAACAAAATCTCATTTATTTTTATTAACATTATTATTATTAAATAAAATGATATTCGTTTAGTGTGTTTAAATGATTATTATTAGATCCACATCTTGTGATATGTCGATAGGCACGAATCGACCTACTCACATAGTTGATTCACCTTAACGGTTAGATGAGGTGTAAAATGAGACATTCATGTCTGTGGCACTTTGATAGTGAGCTAAGACATTTATATTATTGCGCCTGGAAGGCTAACTTGATATATATACTTAACATTAATATGTTCTTTGTCGCCTTTAAGTAAGATGAGACCTTTTATGAGAGGTCAATTATGGAGTGTTTCCACGACTCTATGAAGCATGGATTAGCCGAATGTGAGAATTTTTAGACGAGTGCTAAGAAAGCGATTATGCTGAAAACTCAGGTTAAGTGCTTGATAGCTACTAGACTCAAATTCGTATGGTGTTCTTTTATTTTTCTCTACAAAATGACATGACCCATTCGCGTAGGATGACACCATAGCATGCATTTCATACTGCATGTGTTGTAGCCGACCGATAGTGGGAGCGATGAATGAATCCCTGCTCCATTGCTATGTGAGTCACTTGGATCTTAAAATATCATTTTCTTACACCTATATGACCTTAGACTATTTAATGAAGATGATGCTCAATGTTCGCCACTTTAGCACACTTACTTAGGGCGATAGATGATATCGTCTAAAGGGTGTGACTAGGAAAGAAGTTGTGAATATTCAGATTGACATGAGGGCTTTGGGAAGACTTTTTGATATTATACCATGTTTTGTTACTTATTAGCTAGCCAGCGACCATATCGAGATTGTCTGGGATAGAGGGTCATGAGTGCATCACATAATAAAGGGCGATGTATGTCTTTTTGATGAGGGATTAAGAGTACTGAGTCTGGTGTAGTTTGATTGTCTGGGTGTATATGAGAATCATTTGAATGATTTGTTTATTGCTAGTACATTGACAGCTTAGTAATTACAATCATGAAACTATTTTTGTTTTCTGGCGAGGTCACACGTCCTATTTCTTGTATGAAGAGAAGATATACTGAGAATTTTTAAAAAAATGAGATTTAACTGCTTTGCGTGGGCGAGTGGCTGGGAGATGTTAATAAATTGTATGGGCTTGGCCCGAATACAATAAGGTCGCCCACTTTGTGTCTGCCCGACCAGGTTAGTGTGTCTATACCTAACCCTAGAGAGAAATATAAATAATTGATAGTTCGCCTTTCTAGGGTCTCCCACATTTCTCTCAAAATAATAACTCTCTCTTTAAGGTTATCACCTTAGAACCCTAGGATTTGTGACATGAAGACGAAAGGATAATTCTAGTAGCCAACCCGACTCTTTGCTGAGAAAGACGTTGTGTTAGGGAACAAGCAAATATGTAACATTCATCAAGCCTCGTAACTAGGGTTGGGAAAATATAACCGAGAACCGTAGAACCGGTCCGGACCGAACCGATAAAAATCGGTTTCTGTTCAGTTCTTCAAAATTTGCTATTTTTTTAACGGTTTGGTTCTTGTCTATTTGTTAACGGTTCTTAGCATAATTTCTTTCCAATAACCGTTAAAGAATCGTTACTGGATTTTTCCTTCTAAGCTCTATTCCAATGCTTAGGAACCGAACCGTTATAACCATTAAAACCGTTAAAACCGTTATTTCTTTACAATAACCGTTATTTCTTTCCAATAATTGTTAATATTTTGGTTTTTCTCTTATTAACAGTTAACCAATAAATCGGAAGAACCGAATAACCGTTAATATTTTATTTTTTTTGTTGTTAACTTTTAACCGATAAACCAAAGGAATCGAATCCTTAGAACCGGTTCGGTTCTTAAATGGTTATTCATTTTTTCATACTTAGAACTGAACCATTATGATATAAACGGTTCGGTTAACGGTTCTTCCAAAATTGGCTAAGAACCGAACCCCAGCCCTACTCGTAACCAACAAGCCGGTTCAATGATCTGATCCACTTTCGCATGATCCATGAAAAAAGTAACCCATTTATCTTCGCGTGTTTACAAAGGGTTTTAAATTGATCCATCAATCCAATTTTGACCCAATCCATGTGTTTCAAGTTAGATGAGTCAAGAGTTTATCAAATCCACCCACAACCCAATTAATCATGCCTTTATTTCAAAAAATTGAGTAACATTTGTTTATTATTCAAAAAAAAAAAAGGATTAGTGGTACAAAATAAATTCATATACAACTGAACTTTTGTAAATAATTATTATTAAGTTCAATTTAAATTAGTAGTAATTTATTCTCTAACTATAAAATAATATTTGTTTCACTATACATAAATTTTGAAAATAATTATACTATATATATATTTGTATATTTTTTTTAACATTAATATTTTTTTCAGTACACGTATCTTTTAACAAAGACAATACCTATATATATATATATATATATTAAGAGAGTGGAAATGTAAAGGTGTATTTGGGAAATTGTATGCTTCTTGACAACTTTTTAGCACTACAATTTTACCTGTAGTGGCTTTTAGAAAACATAAATAAAATTTCCTGATATAATATCTACAAATTTGTTTAAGGTCCTTAGCACTTCTCTCTCTACATAGATTAATGTATATTAGAGCATTTACAATAGAATAATTAAAATTGAATGATTAAAAAAACTTTTAATTGTCCATTTAGTAAGTTGTTAAAATTTGCAATGTAGCCATTCCTAATTGTTTTTTTTTTCTCAATAACCAAATTTGTGGGGTCCATTATATTAATTTATCATAAATTAATCAATTTCAATTTTGTTACAAAAAAATGGAGGGAAAATTATTTAAATTTGAAAAAAATATTTTTTACTGAATAGAATTGATGGGTCTCTCATTTTAGTTATTGAAGAAGGTTATTAACTTTGATCGTAAAAGGAGTAGATTGGTTATTGGTAAAAAGGTTGTTAACATTTGATTATATTATTAAGGTAATATTTTTAGTTAATATTATTAAAATTATTATTTTAATTATACCATTGAAAATACTCTTATATAACTTGTATTAAAAGATGAAGAAAATATGACATGTACAGTATGGAGAATAATGTCAAGTATTATGTGGCTGTGGCCTGGAAATGATGGAGGTGGGGCCTCAACAATGGTCAGAGTACACGGCGGATGAAGGAATTCGTGGTCGAATTCAAAAGGGAGAAAATAGGACAGTCCGAAAATGACGGGAACCCGACACTATCTTTTCTCTCTCCTGTTATTTCTTTAAATTTCTTTCTGTTTTGCAACGATACGGATTGGAGTATTCACTACTTCCCTCTCAAAACTTTGATGTTAGATCGTAATACTTTTAGATCTGGAATTCTAGCCTAACTAGTAAAAGTGTAATAATTTATGTAAGTAATGAAAGTTCGGTCTATGTTTCCTCCCCCCATAAACTACTGAGATTTATTTATTGCTTATATTAAAAAGATAATATAATGCCTGTGCTAATATATAAATTTCCAAAAAAAAAAATTAAAAAAATTTAGTGGTCAAGTGTGCACCATTGCTTAAGCAAGGATTTTAAGTTTGATTAGTTAAGCTATTTTTGTCCTCAAAAATATGAAACAGATTGAAAATAAGAAAAAAGGATCAACTTTAAAATTAAGATGACTCTTCACCGGAGCCAATAGTAAACTTGCATAGAGTGTACAATTAATTGGTCACGCTAACTGACCAATATACATAATGTTACATAAATTTAAATATTCCTGATATTCTATTTTTTTTTTTGGTTTGTCACGGAGTGTCCGGAGCAGCTTTCGCTCACCTCGACTAAATGCCGGGATTCGACCTTGAAAGGTCTAAGTCAACCCAAAGTTGTTCCAGTAGTAATCTTGTACCACTAGGTCAAGAGGATTGATTAATATTCCCGATATTCATATCCTAATAGAAGTACTAATATTTGATATATCCGCAAGGCGAGATAGGTCTTGCTAATTCTATATATATGTCTTGTATAAATAAACTGTGAACTAAACAATGGTCTCCACCGACATGATTTTTTTAGTTTTGTCACTTTAGCTCCTTAACTTTATGAACTTGTGAATAATACACACGTATTGACTCGTATACATATACAAACATATTTTAGTAATAAGTGATGGGTATGAAAAGTTCAATTAAATTAGTTTAATTAGTGGATTCATGAATGGCACAGACAAACCAATAGTAAAAAGAAAATATAATTCAATTGGGTAGCCATTGGTGGAGGATCTGGTTTATGTCACGTCTTCAAAGATCCCCTCCAATTTGCAAATGGAGCTACACTATTATTATACATTAGTCAAAAAAGATAAAAAGATATTTAGAGCCCTTTACCAAAGTTTTTTCTTTTGTTAATTCTTCTTTTACTTGGCTGGCTGGGAAAGTTGTTCTTTTGTTTAGTTCATTAATAAAGTGGAAACACAAATCTAAAAAATTAACGAAATGGAAAGTGCATCTCTAAAGTACTTTTTCCGGTGAAGGTTGAACGTATGAAATGCTTGAACCTGATTCCTCTCTATTATCTTTATTTTTTTAATTTCTTTCAATAGAATGTTACAATGAAAATATGTGATAATTAATTATTTAAAGGTCAAGATTAAATGTGTCTTAAATTTTAGTCAAATATAATATATATATATATATATACATAATAATAAAAAACATTGCGTGATTAGTAGCGAGTGTTATATAAGTTCCAAAGGAGAATTATTCGAAATGCGCGAAAGATAATCCGAATACCACTTGGTATAAATCAATAATAATAGTAATAATAATAATATAATAATAATAATAATAATAGATAGTAAAACTCACTCTTTTAACCACAATTTGCCAAGTGTCCCTATTAATTATATCATTAAAGCATATGTATTCCAGTATTCTCACTTTTCTTTTATGTTTATTGTGTATATTTATTACAATATTGGGTTAATAATTCCAATAATTGTCACTTAAATTGTAAAAGAACTTGTAAGGTTTCTCTCCCTAATAGTACACTTACAAAGACACACCCTTAATTTTTTTTATTTTTTTTCGGAATTTAATATGAAGAGTCAGTTTTGTTTCTTATTTTAATATCCTACTGTCAAAACACATAGAATATAAAACTTTATTCCTATTTTTGAGGTTTTTGTGCAAGATTTAATTGTTAGTAATTTTTATACCCAAACAATTGTTAATTTTTTGAATTGAACTTTGTCAAACCTGTACGAGGATCGGGGATTAGTCCGACCAAAGGTGCAGATACCCCCGGGCATGGCCAAAAACAAAAAAAAATAATGTTAATATTTTATTTTTAGGTGAGAATGGATAAAAAAAGACGGTATATATGTCCCAAAATCTAATAACATTTGTCTATATTTATGTAACTGTCTAATTATAACATGGGTAATGTCTATTTCAATATTTCCATTCAAAACTAGGTTTATGTTTAAAGTTATTATTTGTACATAATATAGAAAATCAATATTAATAGACACATTACAATATTATAATATTTATTAACTATAATATAATTTTTATAGTGCCTACACAAAACTGCAGGTAAGGAACATATTTTTTTTATTATCATTTTGATTTTTTGCCACTGTATTTTATCTATATATACTAAAGTTATTGTTTTCTCTCTTTATAAAAATTAAATGTCTATTTTTATATTAACTTCTTTATTTCATATTTGATTTTCCATCTTCAACATCCAACTATCTTCTTCTTCTTCTTCTTCTTCTTCTTCTCTTGTTATACACCTTTTTTAGTTTTAGTAGTGAGATTTCCATTATTACAGAATAATTATTTAATTATATATATTTTTTTTGATTTTATAAAATATGATTAGATGAACAATAAAAATTACAAACTACATGTGCATCACACATACTATATATTTGTTTCCTATTAAAATTAGTAAAAGCAGGGGCAAACCTATATACGTGGAGCCGGGGAGGGGGGGGGGCTTGAAATTTTGAATTTTTTTTTACTTATACGTGTTATTAGAATAATTATATATATGATGTATATATAACTCGGATATATAATTAATTTAAAGAGTACAATTTAGTAAGGCTCTAGTAATTAAGCAATACGCATATATTCAACTCATGCTGATTATTATTTTGTTCAGGCTGCCCATAAGAATCTGTTATCGATATCAACAAATAGCCAACGGGCAACCGCATATGCAATAATTAATTTAATTTGCCGATAAAAAATAATTTAAAATCGACAGAATTAATTGAAAAGTCAACAGAACAGTGACCTGAATTGGGAAGTCACGGGCTCGACTCTGGTGGACCCACTTTTTACCTCGTAGTTCTCAACTTCTCGTATTGTGTATTAGGATAGGTATATTTGTGCTAGACAGTATGATAGAATAAATAAAAATTAATAGTAAAATAAAAGAAGAATTTGTGAGAAGTTAATAATAAAATTTATAAAAAGTTAAGAGTTTATATTCAACCACAATGTATTAGATGAATACAATCAACCGAAACAATGTGAATCAACATATTTTGGTCGGTTTATTTTTGTTCATAATCCAGGCTAGTGAAAATTTTATTTTTATTTTTTTATTAAAAAAATAAATTGGTTTTCGATTTGTGAATAATAAAAGTTGGACCAAATCGCATTTCGTTCCATTTTGTTATTTATCCTTCCTACTAATATGGACATAGCATACTTTTTTTCTAGCAAAATGTGTCTTTTAGCAAACTATGGCGCACATATATATATATATATCAATCCCTTTCTCTTAAGGACCGTCTTTAAATTAGCTGACTTAAGAACTATCCATTTTGAGGGATAAACATGTGAATTTTTTTCATGAAATTTAGTGAGAATGATCTCTATAATGAGTAGATTATCTCCACCAAATTTCATCAAAAAAATCAAATCGAAAGTGGATTAACTAAAAATCTAAAATTTCAACGTCCAGAAATGCACATATATATCAAATTTTCAGTTAACCCACTTTCCAATTGATTTTTTTTATAAAATTTGGTGGAGATGATCTACTCATTATAGAGATAATCTACACCAAGTTTCATGAAAAAATTCATCTGTTTACCCCCTCAAAAAGGACGGTTCTTAAGTTAGTTAACTTAAGGACGGTCCTTAGGAGAAGTGCTCTCTGTCTCTCTATATATATACATATATAAAATTAGGCTCCATAAATGACTTTAATCTTTTAACTAAACAACATACTTCCCCTTTTTGATGAGTAGATAAACTTGATCAAATTTCATTAAAAAATTCAATCAAGAAGTGGATAAACTAAATATTGATATATATATATATATATAGGGAGCATTTCCCATAAGGACCTTAACTTAAGGTCCTTATTTACGGACTTGCCCTTTTGGCATGCTTCCCGATAAAATTTTTTGATGAAATTTGGTGGAGATGTTCTTCATCGTGTGTAGAACATCTCCACCAAATTTCATCAAAAAATTCAATCGGGAAGTGGGTTAACTGCATGATTGAAAAATATTGGACATATATATATATATATATCTATTTTTGGACCAATATTTTTCAATCTTGTAGTTAACCCACTTCCCGTTGAATTTTTTGATGAAATTTGGTGGAGATGTTCTACACACGATGAAGAACATTCGCACTAAATTTCATCAAAAAGTTCAATCGGGAAGCGTGCCAATAGGGCAAATCCGTAAATAAGGACCTTAAGTTAAGGTCCTTACTTGAAATTTTCCATATATATATATATGTGTGTGTGTGCATTTCGACCGTTGAAATTTTAAATTTTTAAATCACCCACTTTTTGGTTGAATTTGTTCATGAAATTTGGTAGAGTTGATCTACTAACCATGAAGACCAGTCCCACCAAATTTCAACAAAAAATTCAATCATTTACCCTCTCAAAAGAGGAGGTCCGTTCTTAATTTAAAAGAATGAAGCTTTTTCTGGAGTATGTAGCCGTATATATATATATATATATATTAATAAGTAGTCTAACACAAAAAAAAATTAAAAAAGGTATCAAAAAATTATAAGGTGGATGCTAAATTAAACCTAAAACTTGATTAGTCAAATGGAAAAGTAGTTTAGGCCAATCCGATAGTCTAACCGAATTGATCATGCAAAAATCAATCGAAGTGGTTTGGCCAATCTAAGTAATAAATTGGATTAATCAGACTATGCACACCCTTATTTAGGACATTTTGAGTATGCACGTTTTAAGATGATCATTAGTGTTTAAACACATGAACTATGCTTTTAAATGTAATATACAATAGTTTTTATTTAAAAAAAATGTATAAAATTTTACCATCACAACAGATCTTGTTTTATTAATCTTGATTGGTAGGTTTAAAATATAATTTTTTTATTAAAATTCAATTTTTGGATTTAAAGATATGGCATTTTAAAATTTTAAAAGTAAATTGATGAGAGATATGATAAAATAATCTTAAAAAGTAGAGCATATGGAATGAATGTGGTGTATTTGATTGTGTGTGTTTATAGTATATGTGTTTTTTACTCTTGATTTGACACTTTAATATGATAGTAAAAACACGTTTAAAGGTATAATTTTTGTTTAAAAATAAGAGAAGAATTTTGAGCCCTTGATCACTTGAGCTTTTAAGAGAATGATGTATTTGACTTTCTTTCCCTTATAATATAGATTATATTATTATTTATTAATAATATTGAGACTTAACAAAGTAAGGGAAGAAGCAAAATCACAATAGCAAAAAACAAAAGAAAGTGGAAGGAGATGGACGGAGAGGCTGGTCAAGGAAGCAGTAGAAACCCTAGAAAAAACTAAGCGGTCGAAACTCTCTAGAAAGAGTTCTTTCTATAGAGAAAAACTCCCCTGATTTCACCTTGTAAACAATATAATTTAGTTTGCAACTTTTGGTCAAAAAAGGGTATATATATATATATATATATATATTATAGGTTGTTTTTGACATACTAGATAAGTAGGTAGGATATGATATAATAAAAGGCGAATATGATAACGGCTGAAATTAGTTCTATGAGAATTATGTAAGATATGATAAGAATCATCCGGATAAGAATTACGTCGAATATGTCAAATAAGAATCAATCAAATAAGGAATAAATAAATTTTGCGTTTGGTGCAGTGCTGGATTAAAAGTGTGGATATGATACAATAAACTAATGTAGTTTTTTTGATATTAATACTTTTTGTCCAATTTTTGCATTAAAAAAGATTTGAATTGATTACTTTATATTAGAAATATTGTGACATTTTGATATATTAAAAACAAATTTAAAATGCTAATAGTGGTGAATTTATTTTAAAATACCTTTATTTTACGTTAGAAATATTTGATTTGGTTAGTATCCATAAGAATCACTTTTAAGTAATATAATTTTTATTTTATTTTAAAATATTAAATAAATTTTAGTTAAATTTTATTTATTTTTAAATAAATAGAATTATAAGTGACATATTGAGGGCGGCAAAAATCTAACAAAACCCAACATATATAAAATGGCCCAAATCGGTAGAACCAATAATCAAATGTATAAAAGGTGGTGAGGATAAATAGTAACTTTGCAGTGAAAAGATGAGATTTTTGTCTGTGGGGTAAGTTCCCTTAGTAGCTTTTATACCCAGTTTGGCAATGCGTCATCCTTTGTGTGTGTAGTAGGGTTTTTCACTTGGCTCAAATGGCCTAATCGAGAATAATTACAGCGATAATAGTTATTCTCTTAGAGAGGGTATTAAAGTGTGTGTTCATTTATGGAGATAGGAACGGGCTTTCCTCTCAATGAGCTCTTCTTTTCTATTTATACATATAGAATTAATGTCACAATACTCATTAGGTTAACAGTAAAAAGACTATAAATAGTATAACTTGTGCCCCAAACTTGCCTCTTTTCACGTGGGGGACGCGTTCTTATCCATAACTAACTTTGCACTTTATAGGTGTCCTTATATTATTCGCTTTGGCGCCCATATTGGCAATGTGCACTAATCACAAGTACATATGTCCCTTTTCCATTGGCTGGGACAACTATATTGGCACTCTTGTCATCATCGATTTCTCAGATATATTCAACTTATTCAATATTTTTACTTGGCTAGAGACTTACGGCTTCAATCGGCTATTGTGGGTCCTTGTTCCTCGATTGGACTTACTTTACGAATATTCGACGAATCTTGGGCCTGCTTTTTGATTTTTGACCTAAATAAGGGTCAAGTTTTACCCTTCCACACATATGATAAATTAATTTTATGAAAAAATTTATAGGTAAAAAAATCTAAGTTAATCAATTTAATTATTTACAAGAGACAAAGAAAACAACAAATTAAAAGAGACACACAGTATAAATGTTTGTATATACATACACATATCTATATTTTTCTTCTTTCTGACAAAGAGGGGATAAAATAATACCTTTTTTAATATGGCTATCATGTTCAACAATATACTAAGGCCTCATTTCATTAAGGTATTAAGGTCAATGTGATTAATAATACCAGGATTAATAGTCTAGTATTTCTGGTTGAGTTAGATCATGATAAGCATTTAGGTAACTATTAGCAACCATAGACATATGACTTAACTTATTAATTAATTCTTGTTCACTTTTGTATCATTTGAGTTAGATCATTGATCCAGCTCTTGTATCATCTATTTCGCGTTTCGAAATATCGAAACCTAATTACTTATTAATAATTCCTGAATTAAATTACCAATACATTCATGTTTGATTACTATGCAATACCATGTTTGATTCATGCAGTATTAATACTGAGATATCCCATACTGATGTTAATACCATGTTTGGTTCTGTAACTCGTATACGGGATATATTTTGGAATAACAAAAAAAATATTATTATTATTATTATTATTATTATTATTATTATTATTATTATTATTATTATTATTATTATTATTATTATTATTATTATTATTATTTTGGAATACCATGTTATGATAGTAGTAGTGGTAGTAGTAATATGGGTGGGGGTGGGGGCGAGGGGTGGGGGTAATGGCATTTTTGAAAGTATTATAATAGTAATGACATTTTTGAAAATATATGATTCATTTTTCTTAATCCCAGATAAATAATACTACACCACATACTATTAAATTATATCACAAAGAGTGGTATTAAGTTCGTTCTAGTATTAGTAATCCTAGTACATTTGTGCAAATCAAATAAGATGTTATAAAAAAAATGGTATTAATAATCTTATCCTATTTTTTAATACTCGAATCAAACGAATCCTAAATGTATAATAGGATAAATGTATCTTATCTTTCCTAGTTTTAAATATCAAATAGGGACAATTAAAAAAAAGGTCTTATTAGAGAAAGATTTTCACACTAAAGCCAAGGAATAATTTTTTTGTAAATAAAGGGCCTATTTTTTATTTTATTGATAATATGACATTTGTCTTTTTTTTCATTGTAAAATGACATCCCAACCCTTAAAATAAACTAAAAAAATACTAATATGCATTAAAATATGGACTGCAATATGAACTTTGCAGTCCATATTTTTGGTGCAAAGTTCATATTGCAGTCCATATTTTACTGCAATGTGAACTTTGCAGTCCATATTTCTAGTGCAAAGTTCATATTGCAGTCCATATTTCACTGCAATATGAACTTTGCAGTTCATATTTTATTGCAATATAAATTTTTCAGTCCATATTTTTTATGCAAATTTCATAAAGAGGGGTAGTTTAGGTAACATATAACATGTTTTTATTAATTAAATGATATTTAAATTTATTCAAATACCTTCATTTAAAATATAAAACAAAATAAGCCTCTTACACTAATTATCAATTAAAAATAGGCCATTTATTCAAAAAAATAATATTCATTGAATTTTTGATAAAAATCAATGTATAATAAGACATTCTACCTAATTTCTAATATCAAATATGATAAAATTATTCTATCCACTTAAATACTAAACACCAACAAAAATAAAATTATTCTATTTTATTTTTTATCCAGCAAGCTAAACATGCCCTATATCATAGCGCTTCAATATTGGAAAGCGTGTTGCGCTCACACAGCCTATCATTAGCATGTGTATTCTCATATTCAGTGTAAATCCAAAGTACAACTCAACCTGGTAGCGTGACAGCGCACCAATTCTAATAAAATAGTACACATTCTGGTATTAGGATACAATATAATTACTTGCTTGTTAATTACACCGTCACTAAAAACTATGGCGTTGGGTTAAAATTAAACCTAGAAGTGAAAACTACCTTTAACGTAAAGAGTTTTTAAGGAAATAAAATTAATGTACATGCCCATTTGGTTCTATTAATAAAACGTGTTCTTAAATATATTTATAAAATTATTATTTTCATTCTTACAAAATTTAAAACCCAAATTAAACAAACCTAAAAGATTACAGAAAATCTTTTTTATCGCTCCAATTTCTATCCCTATAAAAAAATCGCTGCTATTATACTTTTTTCTCATGCGACTAAAATTGCATAGTGCCTATTTCTTTTTCCTTCTCCCAAATTCAAAACCTCTACCTCTCCTACTAGATTCTCCATCGTTTGTTTTTCTTCTTCTTTCTCCTTGTTAAGAATTGTCAATTATAATCGTTAAATCATAATTTTCAACAATGGGTATCTTAAAAAATTGTTGCCACAGTCAAAATTTAGCGTTCTTTAGTGTTGAAAATTTGATAATACAACAATGGTTTCTTTAATGGTTATCTTAAAAAGTTATAACCGTTGCTATTGTCTATGGTCATAATAGGAGTAGAAAAGCCAATTTGTTATGGTTTTGGCAGTGATTGACGAGAAAATTTGTTACTATTAAAAACATTGGTAAATGCCGCCATTGTTGTTGAGTTTTAGAGTAATCTTTTAATGTTTATAATGCAGTGAATTAAGACTTGATTTTTTAATGAAATTTATTAATAAGGATGTAAATTTTGTTTATTATGTCTTATTTCAATGACAAAAGTTTATATAAATTTAAGGTTTTATTTTTAGCAATGAAATATTTCCATCCATGTATTGTTTTAATAAACCCACCCCATTACTAGGATGAAGTACTAGTTTTTTTTAGAGAATTGATGGAGTGAGAAGAAAATATTAGAATAATTTTGTAAGTGCATTTAAGAACACCCATAGTAAATAATGAAAATCAATCACTATGTTTTATTGTACTTGTTTTTCATATTTTTATATAAACTAACTACACGATAAAAAATAGTACATCTAATTTTTATCATTTCTACTACTATAAGAAAGTACTTACAAAATATTTCATTTACGTGAAAAATAATTTACCTGCAACCAACCAAACAACCTAATATATTTTGAAACCTATTCAATTGTTTCTTGTAGAAACAAGAAATGGCATTGGCAAATAAAAAAATAAAATTGTAAATTAAATATGAAATTCTAATTGAACAAATGTTTGTGAAGCTGCTTGTTTTTGCAAAACCCCTTGTTATATATGGATTTGGCAACTAATCTTTTTCACTTATAGTGAAAAAGAAGAAGAAGAAGAAGCAGCAGCTTGAGCATGCACACACATGGAGAGAAAGACGGGAAGGGTGGGGTTACGTTGGTTTGTTAATAAAGTAGTGAAAGGTGTAGTGGCATTGCGTGTAACCCACAAATCATAATGATGGACAAGCATTAAACTACAGAGCATGTGATGCTGATCTGGAAAAGTTTCTCAAGGAAATGAGAGATCGCTGGCTAGAATATATATTTTTTCTTACCCTCGACCTTAAGTCTTCCCTGAATAGTTATAATTTAATTTTTGTAAACCACTTTTTTTTTTTAATATATTAACAAATCCACATTAATCTTTGCATAAGAAAATTCAATAAATTTGGACTCACCATTTTTATTATTTTTTTATTTTTTTTATTTTTTAGGCCCCAAAACAAAAACTTCTCTTAATTTGCATTCTCATGTGCGTATATATATATATATAAGAAACAACAATTTTTGAATTTTAAAAAATAAAAAATTATATGATTGAGATTTAAGATACCTTTTAATGGTTTAGTGCCTTTGTCATGAATTACCATATAATATATATATATAGACAGAGGCAAACTCAAGAGTTTTCCGAGAGGTGGGCTAATAGTAATAGATAAAAAAAAATTATAAAAAAAAAAAATCAAGCCATGCACTGTACAGCTCTTTCCTTCTTTATTAATTTATTTATAATATATATTTAAAAGAATTTTAAATTAGTGGCTTATAATATTTGAGTAGGTTAAGGGGTGGGCTAAAACTTAGTAAAAGGGCGGGCTTATACTAATTTTTTTTTATTTTTTTACAAGTGTTAGTAAGTTTTTGAAAAATCTTCCTTGTGTTAAAGCCCGCCCTATCCCCCAGGGTCTACCCCGGTATATAATATATATATATATATATACACGTGTGTGTAGGGCAATATTCAAGTTTCATTGAGTGTAAAACCCTTAATAACTTTTTATCAACTTCATAATTTATTAATCTCTCTGTTAGATTCGATTATTATTAGATATCAAAGATGAAAGGAAAAAAATTAAATTAATCAGAATTGCAAAAATCCTTAATCCTAATCATGTTATATATATAATATATGATCTTAAGGAAGAAATTGCTAGTGAAGTGCGTATGTTTGCCATGATGATCGATGAGCATCCTTCAGGCCAAAATATTTTCCCTCCGCCCATAGTCAACAATGGTGATGTACCTATAGCCAGAGGCGAACGCAGAAATTTTTCGAGGGGTGGACTAATAGTAACATACAAAAATATCGAAAGTATAACTATATAGTGAAAAGAAAATTTAATAGCATAATTTAAATATTTAAAATTCATACATAACGAAGAGTATCTAAAAAAGTTGAGCTCGACAAATTTTTAATAATTTGAATTCATCTATTACAGTCTCTAGCTAATATATATTTGAGTTGGGTTAAGAGGTGGGCTAAAACTTAATAAATGGGTGGGCTTAAACTAATATTTTTTATATTTTTTCAATAGTGCTAGTAGGTCTTTCAAAAAAATTTCTTGTGCTGAAATCTGCCCCTGCTTATAGCTAGTGTGGGTGCAACTCCACTCCTACAATTATCAGGGAAATAAGGTTTTAAGGAGATGCAACGAAGAAGGAAAAAAGGCCTATGTTGTGACGAATGATTTACGGGGCTGGTCAAAAGTGCCGCGCTCTAGTTTTACTCATGAATGAAGCTAGCCCTTTAACTAATTTCAGTGAAGCTACAATAGAAGACGAAACTGGCAAGACTCGTGAATTTGCTAAATTTTCAAGCTAAACCTTGAGGACGAGGTTCGGTTCTACAAGGGGAATATTGATGGGCCTAGTAAAATTAATATTTATTTTTAATAAGTTAGTTTGTAATTAATAAGTGGTTCACGTGGAGTAGTGATTTGGTACCCATTTTTTATAAGTTGAGTTAAATTAGGGGAGACATGGCTAACATAGGGGTATTCGGAGACTATTATAGATAAGCATGTAATTTCTTTTTGAGGGCAGAGAATTGAATAATAAAAATTGTGGTTTGTTTCTCTCTTTAAAAAACTCTTGTGATTTTATTCCTACTTTAAGTCGATGCATTTTTGTGATTGATTCCTACTAGAAAAGAACACAATTTTATCAGATAAACACAAAAAATAATTAATCTAACAATATAATCGATAAATTATAAATATATAAAAAAGTTAATTGCGAGTATAAATTAAACTTTGCCCATATATATATATATATATATATTCACCCTTTTGTATTTGATACCCTTCCTTTCCTTTGATACGCGCTCTCAATGCTCACACACAGTAAAACATACACAGACACATGCACTTCAACTTGTTTCTCTTTCTTAATTTCATTGCTTTTCTTTTCTTTTCTTTTTTTTGGTACTACAACTACTTTGTAAAAAAGAAGACGACCTCAAAGCCACAACTTTAATGTTAATGCCTTTTACAACAGGAACCAAGAAAATCCCAAAATTTTAACATGCGGGCAATGTATAGATCCCCACTCACCCATCACACAACTTAAGTTTTCTAACTTAAAAAACAGAACGGAAAAAGAATCCAATGAAGACTTACTTTTTCTTTTTGTTGTAGGCTTTTAACAAACAGAAGGCTTGTATAGCACTTGTAAAAACTTGAAATTTTAACAAAGTATTTTACGTTTTTCTGTGGTCGGCAATGGCCGCCCCTAAAGTCTCCAACTTGTCGTATCAACCGATTAAAGGCCTATGACATGACCTAACTAAAAGTTTGGTACGTAATTATACAAAGCTAACCTTTAACTTGCAAATTTATTTTTTTTGGTAATACCATTATGATTCATTGATTTGTGACTTGTAATTGTTGCCTTTACACGTGTATATATATATATACTACTTCCTTTGAGATTAAAATTTGTGCAAATAATTTTTAGAAATTGTACTACAACTTTTTGTTTTTATAAAAACAAAACTTAAGTTATGGGAAACTTGATTCTCAAGCCTCGTTTGATTTACGGGAGGAAATTAACTTTTTTATTTTTTTTTATGGAGGTGAAAAAATTAAATTTCTTGTCAAAATTCATTTATTGTATTTGATAAAATATGGAAGATATTTAGATAAGGGTATTGTTGTCCAAATTTTTTATAATAAATGCTTGAAAATCACATGAAAAAATCAATCCATAAATTTTGAGAGGAATTGTTTTACCTCCTATTTTTCTTTTTGTTGAGAAAGTGTTTTCGAAATTTATGCTTATTAAACAAATAAAATAAAATACTTTCTTTTTTTTGAGTTCTCAAATCTTTAAACTTGCCTTAATACTATTAAAAAATACTTCCTACGTATTAAATCAAGAATTGACAATTGTTAAAAGTATTAAATTATGAGTATAGTATTCTTTTTAGAAGATAGATTTTCAATATATTAAATCTTAAATAAAAAATATTTGTTTATAATTAAACATTGATTGATTTGTTTGTCAGTACTTTAAAAATAAAAATAAAAATAAAAATAAACGGTTGGAAAAAAAATTATGTTGACAGCTCCTTTAGAAAGTAAAATAAAATAAGAAAAGAATGTCCCCACATCCTAGAGTTGGACGTGTGGCGTCTTTTAGTGTAGGTGGCTAACAGCCTCTACAACTTTTGTTTGTCCCGCAGCAGGTTGCCCGTATGGAGGATCAATATAAACCGTAGCATGTAAAGTATTATAAATAAATAAAGTAAAATTAAATAAATTATAAATAATAATGTATTAAAAGAAGAAAAACACGTGCAAGTTACCTTTTGGGACCGCCATGTTTTGGTAATTATTATTATTATTAATATTTTTTTTTCTTGGGGGTAATGAATTATGAATGAATATAATTAAGTGATAATTGAGGCGGGACATCGACCATTAGTACTCCATTACTATACCCTTCACCTTTTGCTTACACGGGAAGTTTCATGTGTAAACTATAAATCTGACCGTTGAGAACAATTTTACAAAATTATATATAAAATAAGATAGTTACTTTGTTGTTCACTGTTAAATATTTTACATTGAATGCGCAGAACTCGATCTATTAACCAATGACTTTTTTAGCTGATATATAATATACCCACACACTCTATTTGTGTATGTAAATTTGTTTGTGAGTTTAACATTACACATATTTTGCAATGATAAAATGAATGAAGAAAATACGACGGTTTCAATCGTAAAAATGTTAAATTACCTGCTAGGTGCCATAATATTGTGGTAAATAGTAAAATCAGTACTGTGTATAAATACTAGATATATTTGTGTTTACAGTGAACAAGTTGGGGCTAAATCATCCATGTCTCTCAGCAAATTATGCGTAGTTATTTGTATTGTTTAAATATATATTAAATTTATTTAAACATGTACCTTAGAGGTGCTCTTGCAAATGTTTTAAAATAATAATAAATGCGTGAATAGTCATTGGAAGTAAAAAGGAAAAGAAATAAAAAAGAGAAGGACGCGTCTGAGCGTGACAAATAATGGAAAATGGAAACCCACGGCTACGGCTGCTTTATTACTGTATGATATGAAGCTGCCGTGCCAAAAAACAGAGAGGACAGCGAAAAAGCGGGAACGAACTTTAGTGGTTATAAGGCGGCAAAGAGAAGACTGTAAACTCAAATAATAATAATAACACAGTCGCCGGGTAGTCAAAAAGTCAACAGAGTAATTTCTTTCTCTGCGCCCGCGAATATATATATATATATATATATACACACACGCCTATATCTATCTACATCATCAACCTCTATCTCTCAATCTGTATATAACTTGAAAGAGAAACCCTTAACTGGAGCATGTTATTTTCTTCACCTATCAAAACAAAACAATCAACCAACGTCTCATTCCGACATACGAATTTCTCCTGTATCAAAATCAAAGAAAAGAAAAAAAATAACTCAACCACCTCTCTCTCTCTCTCTCTCCCCTACTCCAGATCGATCTCTTCAACCATTCGATTCGATTCTCCGGACAAACAAATCACATTTATTTTATTTAATTTTCTAGATTGAAGCTTGGTTGCATGAAGTTTATGTAAATCATTGCCTACGAACGAGATCAAGGTTTGTAAAATTAGTATAGATCTTGGTGGAAAGCGCTTATCGTTAAGGTCGATTGGTGGTTGTTAATTGTATGGTAGGAATAGAGTTTACAGAAAGAAGAAGATGGAGCAAAAGCACCTTTTGTTGTCGGCATTGAGCGTAGGGGTTGGAGTGGGGCTTGGATTGGCTTCTGGAAGCAGATGGACTACTGGTTACAACTGCTCGGTCAACGGTGTTACGGCGGAGCAGATTGAGCAGGAGCTTCTAAGGCTTGTCGTCGACGGCAGAGAAAGCAAGATCACCTTTGATGATTTTCCCTATTATCTCAGGTAAACGAGATCCTCTGTTATCAATGATTCACTCTACTTAAATATTGCTGCTAATTTGTATATTTTATAGTATATTAGCATGGGAGTTTGACTAATTTTCTATGTGTGTATATATATATATTTAAAAAAAAAGAAAGGACTAGCATTAATTTCGTATTATGTGAACTGAGAGAGATTATCGTTGTTTATATTATTCTGTTTGGCTCTTCATAATCCCCTTTCTTCAGTAATACTCTGTTCCTCATCTGCTTGAATTTTATGTCAAGCAATTGTATTTTCTGTCAGTTGAGCTAGTAAAATTTTATGGACACTAGATTGTTTGTTGTTTATTGAAAAGGGTACAAGAAAACTGAGTATCAAGGAGATAGTTTTAATTAATCAATATTCCACTATCATTATATTTTATTTCCATTTTTGTTACGGATTAATTCTGCTTCAACCTGCCTATCTTAAGCTTTCTGGAATCTTCTAATTCTCAGCAGCTTGCATGCAGATCTTAGATATTACTAATTATTACAAGCATCTTCCAAAGACAACAATAAAGCTTGATCTAAAGCTACCGTATTTTCGTAGTCTTATGTCACAAGTTCCTCTTCATTACTACGTAAAATTTGATCTTTCTCAGTATCATTCTACAGTCGTTCATTCTAGCTTCTTTGTTTGGTTTGTGGCGATGACAGTGAGCGGACAAGGGTGTTATTGACAAGTGCAGCATATGTTCATCTCAAGCACTTGGATGTTTCCAAACACACTCGAAATCTTTTGCCTGCAAGTAGAAATATATTGCTTTCAGGGCCGGCTGGTATGTCATCTGATACTGCATTCATTTATCTACTTCTTTAATTCTATGTTGTAGTCTGATTTGGTTTATTGTTGGTTCTTATAACTTCTAAAGAACTTTACCAGCAAATGCTTGCAAAAGCTCTATCACATCGCTTTGAAGCAAAGCTGCTACTGTTAGATGTAACCGACTTTTCACTGAAGGTGACTATTACCACATTCATCTTCCTTAATTTCCTACCTATCATATGTTGTACTAATATTTGCCATTTCATTTATCTACAGATGCAGGGAAAGTATGGCAGCTTTAAGAAAGAATTTGTAAGTAATCTTCCATTCAACAGGAAATTTTGTTTTTTGCCTCTGTTTCTTTCTTATGGAAAAAACCAATTAATTAAATTTGTCCAAAAGAGCAAGCACGAAAGCAAAGTGGACCGTTGTGCTTCAAGTGGACTATCTCTTAGTTGCCATCTTTCTTTTGTAGTCTTTCAAGAGGTCTATCTCGGATGTGGCGTTGGGAAGAATGTCTAGTTTGCTTGGTTCCTTCTCAATCGTTCAACCAAGGGAGGATACTGCAGGTATAAACAGGAAGTACAACATTTTTTCTTTTCTTTTTTTTTAGAATAAAAAAAGAAGAAGGGACGGTGTAAGTTACTACAATAATTAAGAAAATCCACCCCCAACCCCTCACCCTAGGTGGGACTCAAATGCAGGACATGTCCTATATTCGGTTGGGTGCCTTTCCAACTAGGCTAGCCCACTCGCTCTTTCCAACTAGGCTAGCCCACTCGCTCAACAGGAAGTAACTTATTCCCTTCATAATTAGTACATTAAGAACGCGTAGGATCAAGGTGGATTTATCATACAAGGAAAACACTTTTTACTAGAAAGAGTTCAAGTTGGTCCTTTCCATAATTTTTTTCTCTCCCATTTGGTGGTAAATGATACTTTCTTGAACATTCTTATCTGATGCAGCTGATCATTGTTTATTTATTTGTTTCTTTTTTGCAGCAACATTATCTAGGCAAAGCAGTGGTCTGGATATTAAATCAAAGTATGGTAGACAAGTTGTTAGTGTTAAATCACGAGGCATGCTAAGTTCTTTCACTCATGAATGTTTATAACTTAAGGTCCTACTTCTTGCAGGAGTTTTGAAGGGGTTACTGACCTTCCAAAGCATCGCAGAATTGCCTCGGGTTCTACAGATATGAGTAGCATGAGTTCCCAGAGTTCATCAAATCCAGGTTCTACTTTAGAGCTTTTGTTTTGATATATGGGTTCAAAAAAGGGAATTTTGATTAGTTTTGCGTATTTAATACTTTCATTATGTTTACCGTTCATATCTTGTAATATATACATATAATACCAGTTTCAGTTGTCAAGCACGTTGCAATTAGGGCACAACTGGATTTTCGTTATTATGTGTTACTTTTGTTATAATGTTTAAAATGATTCTTACTTTCAGCAGTTTTGTTGTGGGAAAATGTATCATGCTAATTTGTTATTTCACCCATATTTTAGTCATTGTGGGATGTGAGGATTTTAAGTTGCAATACCTCTGGTTATTGTGATCTTCCTACTCCTTGGAATTAATTTACTTTCGCTACTAACTTTGTTGACCTAATTTATCTCATGCACTGGGTACGACTAGTGATGAAATGTTTACTTTTTACTAGCCGATGAATATTTGAAGAATTGATGATAGGGGAGTTGCCTGCTAAGTCTAATTTCAAATTCTAACTCTAAGAATTGGACTTTACTTCACAAGTGACTACATTTTGTTTATGGAATTTTTTACTCTGAACTATTATAACTTTGTGCATCAATATTTTCTCTTCTTGTCCTTCTAAACATGCTGGATAAGCAAATCAATTAATAGTATTAGTGTGAATTTCTCATATTTTGATGCAATTCCTGATACTGTAATGTAATATACTAGTAGGTTATATATCAGCTTTGGGGAAATCATTCTTCTAAATCACTAGACCCAAAGTTTTCTGCAACCTCGAGAAAAGCACATGGGCAATCATAGAAAATTCCATTTGTTTAATTATGTTCAGAATAAGTAATTTTTAACCTGGAAGTTATTGTTATTATAGTGTCCCATTAGATGTTTTTTCCTTTTGTTGTAATTTTCGTGCTCACTGAACGTCAGCTAGAATCTATCAACTAAGTTCTAAATTCTGTAAGCTTGATTTAGCTGTCAAATTGTTACTTTTCCTTGAACGGTAACTATATGAATGGCATTATTTACTGATCTTTGGGAGTTGTTTTACTTTTGCTAGCTCCTCTCAAGCGTGTTAGCAGTTGGTCTTTTGATGAAAAGGTTTTCCTACAGTCACTTTACAAGGTAAATGTCACGTTTTTGGGATTTTTTTGCGGCCAAATGTCGTCTTGATTTGATTATTCTTTCCACCTAGACTCTATACAGCTTTTAGGAATCACAATAAGGTACTGATTGGGTGGTTGTCTCCTTAATTGCAGGTTTTGGTTTCATTCTCAGAAACCAGTTGCATCATTCTGTACATCAGGGATGCTGAGAGGCTTCTTCTCCAATCCCCAAGGCTTTACAAGTTGTTTGATAAAATGTTAAAGAAACTATCGGGTTCTGTGTTGGTTCTTGGTTCCAGGATGTTAGACGCAGATGATGATTATAGAGACGTTGATGAGAGGCTCACTCATTTATTCCCTTACAATATTGAGATAAAGGCACCTGAAGATGAGACTCATCTAGTGAGTTGGAAAACCCAAATTGAAGAGGACATGAAGACAATCCAGTTTCAGGATAACAAAAACCACATTGCTGAGGTACTTGCAGCTAATGATCTTGAATGTGATGATCTAGGATCAATCTGCCATACTGACGGCATGGTTCTCAGTAATTACATAGAAGAAATTGTGGTATCAGCCATATCTTACCATTTGATGACCAACAAGGATCCAGAATACCGAAATGGAAAGCTCATTATATCATCTAAAAGGTAGATGCCATGTCTTCTGTAATTTCAATACTAAGGGTGTGTTTTATTGCACTTGTTTTCCATGAAAAATGTTAAAAATTTATTATTATTACCATCTTTAGCAATCAAGCGCACCCTTAGTTTCTATTTTGTTTTCCTTCCTCTATCCTCCAACAAAGTTCGATGTAGTTACTCTTCTGAACTTGGTACAGTTTGTCCCATGGATTGAGTTTCTTCCAAGAGGGAAAAGGGGGCGGTAAAGATACACTTAAGCTGGAGGCCGAAGGGGAAGAGAGTATTGGGTCAAAGCCCGACAACAAAAATGAGGCTCGTCCTTCATCGAAGAAAGAGGGCGAGAATCCATCTTCATCCAAGGCACCCGTGAGTCCATTTGTGGTATTATTTATAGTCGGAGAGAGAGAGAGAGAGAGAGAGAGAGTCTTGAAATTCAAATCAATGAATATTCAAGCTCCCTCAAATGTCAATATCCTTTAAAATTCCGTACCTGAACAAACTGAAACTGTCTAAACAATTGGAAAAATGTACTTAATAATGCTGGTCTTATAAACGTAATATTGGTAGATTGAATATGTGCTTTTTCATTATTATGTGTGCACCAATAATTTAAAATTCCCTTTTACATCAGATACAAAGAAGTACAAAAGAATTATCTGGGCGCAATATCTTTGTCAACTCCATTTTCCCTTTTTTGCCTTTCTCTGACTAAAGTTTACTGTCATGGATTCACACCAGGAAGTTCTTCCTGACAATGAATTTGAAAAGCGCATAAGGCCTGAGGTTATTCCTGCAGATGAGATTGGGGTGACATTTTCAGATATTGGAGCCATGGATGAGATTAAAGAATCACTACAAGAGCTGGTGATGCTTCCTCTTCGAAGGCCAGATCTCTTCAAAGGTGGTCTTCTTAAGCCTTGTCGAGGCATATTGCTTTTTGGGCCTCCTGGTACTGGAAAAACAATGCTTGCAAAGGCCATTGCCAATGAAGCTGGAGCAAGCTTCATCAATGTTTCAATGTCAACTATCACCTCAAAGTGGTTTGGGGAAGATGAAAAGAACGTCCGGGCTCTCTTCACACTTGCTGCAAAGGTTTCTCCAACCATCATTTTTGTGGATGAGGTCGATAGCATGCTTGGGCAGCGGACAAGAGTTGGGGAGCATGAGGCCATGCGCAAAATTAAGAATGAATTTATGACACATTGGGATGGACTGTTGACTAAGCCCGGTGAGAGAATTCTTGTTCTTGCTGCTACCAACAGGCCATTTGACCTTGATGAAGCAATTATCAGGCGGTTTGAGCGCAGGTAAATTTTTCATGTTTTTATCTCAACCACGGCAACTAGCCAAGGATAAAATTGTAGATGGAAATAAACACTTCCGTTCTTTCTTTTTTTTCTTTCAAAAAACAGAGTTATGGTTGGTCTACCGTCTTTAGAGAGCAGAGAAAAGATCCTGAGAACACTTTTGGTGAAAGAAAAAGTGGCAGAGCTAGACTTTAAGGAGCTTGCGACCATGACAGAAGGATATAGTGGAAGTGATCTTAAGGTTTGTGCTTCTTATATGGCACTGCTGAAATTATTTTTTCATTAACTGAAAATAAAAGAAAAAACGAGGCATTAACTACTGAAGACAGAATTTGTGTGTCACAGCAGCTTATCGACCTGTCAGAGAACTAATCCAACAAGAGAGAGAAAAGGAGAAGGTATATTCTTGCATTCATAGCTCTCCTACTTGTATTTTTTTTTTTTTGCTTTTGAACTTTCAATTTTGTTTGTTCAAGGTAAGAGTATGAATTTCTTTTTTTGATTAACTTGTTTCAATAGGAAAAGAAGCAGAGAGCTGAAGAAGGGCAAAGCTCCGAGGGTGCTTCAGAGATGAAAGAAGAAACTGATGGAGTGATTATACTGAGGCCCTTAAACATGGAAGACATGAGGCAGGCAAAGAATCAGGTAGCCATATCATAACAATTAATTATGAGGCCAAGTTATACATATCAGACATTCATATAAGAAACCTGAAGCAGTAATTATCTTTTGCACAGGTGGCTGCCAGTTTTGCTGCGGAGGGGTCCATAATGGGTGAGCTGAAGCAGTGGAATGATTTGTATGGAGAAGGTGGTTCAAGGAAAAAGGAGCAGTTAACTTACTTCCTTTGAATTGTAGAATGTACACGGCATTTTGCACATTTCATCAGCACCATGCTCTGCAAAGAGGGTCTAATTGTGTAGCTCAGTTATTCCTGCACAGAATGATAGAAACTACACTGGAAGCGGGATCAGCAAGTCTTCGCATCTAAAGAAACCAATAGCCCCCAAAAAGTTTGAATCAGCATGTACTATATAGTATATATATAATGATTTGTTTGGAGTTTCGTATATCATGCTAGAGAGAGGTCTCGGTTTGCTAGACCTTTCTACAAACAATATGCCACTGGTCTGTAATGTAGTAGTGTGTGGTAATTAGAATGCTGGGATTAGAAAATGGGGAAGAATTTAGTTGTCTGTGATTTATTTTGCGTTGTGTAGCTCATGGACAGTTGTTTCATTCAATAGTATATTGTACATTTGTCTTGTTTATACTTGATTTTATCTGTACATCATAAAAAAAAAATTATCCTTTTATTTTTTGGGAGGTGTTTGTCTCTCAATTTACCTTACAAACAAAGAAAATTCACTCCAAACTCCGTTGGTGAGACTTGAATTTGAGAGATCTCTTAGATTCAAAGAGGCACTCTCTAATTAAATTATGACTTCTATCCAAGTGAGCAATGTGTAGTTTGAAGCATATGGAGATCGAGAAAGCGAAGATAAAGAAAATGTTGGGCGCTGCTAAGATGAAACGGGATAAATATTCGTAAGACATAAAACTACTTCTCAGTTCTAATATAAATAGGGGGCTGCTAATGACACACACTAAATAATTCTATAACACTCCATTACTCACTAACACACCTCAAGTATATATTTTTTCTTTCTAACACTCCCAACACTCCCATATATAATTTTAAAATTAATTAATATTAATTGTTAATTAATTTTAATAAAATATAATTTATATTTAACAAAGACCTAATTTGACTTAGGTTTAAACTCTCTCAAACACTCCCTGCTCTCAAATCCTCTCAAAACACGCGACATCTGAAGGATAGAGTTGTGCGATTCCTCCTCCCTTCGTCTTTCTTCTTCATCGATCGTCTTGGGTATTTTATTCACCGGTCACCACAGCGCGTACTACTAAGACCTTCTTCTCTCTTTGATCTCTGTTTCAAAATGAAACCTTGCTCTCTGGTTTTCAAAATTTGTGCGATTCCTCCTCCCTTCGTCTTTCTTCTTCATCGATCGTCTTGGGTATTTTATTCACCGGTCACCACAACGCGTACTACTCAGACCTTCTTCTCTCTTTGATCTCTGTTTCAAAATGAAACCATGCTCTCTGGTTTTCAAAATGAGAGCTCCCAAATTTTGAATTTTATTCGGTTCCTTACGGCCGAAGTGCATCAATTGGAATCGGTTGCTAGGGGCCGAGGTTAATGAGTTGTCCTCGGTTGCTAGGGGCCGAGTAAACTTGGCTGAGAGCTCCCAATTTTCTAATTCCATTCGGTTCTTTACGGCCGAAGTGCATCAGTTGGACTCGGTTGCTAGGGGCCGAGGTTAATGAGATGTCCTCGGTTTCTAGGGGCCTAGTAAACTTGGCTGAGAGCTCCCAATGTTGTACTCGGTGACGGGGAACCGAGCATAACCACATGCCCTCGGTCCTTAGCAACCGAGTACATTCTGAAACACCTGCTCTGTTTTTTAATTTTTTATTTTGTTTGTATCTAATGATTTATGAATGAAATCACAAGTAACGAAGTAGTAAAAAAACAAGTATTTTGCCTCTTTTGGATCAACATTTCTTTTAACTTGCTCTTCAACTTGCTCATTAACTTTGTCTCTCTCAATCTCTCTATCTACACTTCTCTCACACCCCATTATGATTTTTACACTTCAATCACTACATTACCAATAATAATCTTCGTTATCTTGCTTAAATTTCGAATTTTCAGAGGAAATGAAGATGAAGACGAGTTTAAACGTGGAACCTCGTTTGCTTGGAGTGGTAGGGCTTTTTAGCACGTGAGTTTTGTGAAGCTTTATTTATGAGATGGAGTGGTGGGTATTGATATTTAATGTTAATGATTGATTTTATTAATTAAGTTTATTAATTAGGGTTATTAAATGTTAATGATTGGAAGTTATGAAATAAGGAGTGTGTGTCTATAGATAGTAAGGCATTTAATGAATATGGAGTGTTACAGAATAATTTGAGGTGTGTCATTAGCAGCCCCCTATAAATAATAATTGACAGTAGCGTGTGTCAAGTTGCAAACTCTAGTGTCACCGCCATCATTGTTAGGTGTCCTTTGATTTAAAAAAGAAATGGCACCATCTGGAGCTATGACACGAGGACGTAATTTTTAGCAGCCATAGCAACACCCTCAATGATCTATACTATACTATACTATTAGTAGTCTGAAAAGCTAGAAGTTAGGGTGCGTTTGATTACGAGCATGGAAAGAAAATAAATTTCAGGCAATTGAATTGTCTAGAATTGAGTTACATGAAAAATATCAATTAAATGTGTTTGATTGCCTTAATTTTCTACTAGAAAAATAGTATACTTTTCCAATCTTTTGGTGTTTGATAGACATTATTTTCTATGGTAATTGTAATTTTTTCCAACTTTTGTTGTTTGATAGTTATAATTTTCCATGGAACTTGTATCTTTTTTACATGAAATTTAAGATGTGTTTTTTTCATTTGTTTCATTTCATTTGATATTGGAGTGAAATAAAAAAAAATGTGAAAAAGTTTTTTAAAAACAGGTTTTTTTTTTGTTACTTCATCGAAAAACAGTTTCTTTTTTTTTTTACAATTTTACTTCATCGAAAAACAGTTTTTTTTAGCAATTTTACTTCATCAAAAAACAGCTTTTTTTTTTTTGAACAATTTTACTTCATCGAAAAACTGCTTTTTTTTTTAACAATTTTACTTCATCAAAAAACAGTTTTTTTTTTTTGAGCAATTTTACTTCATCAAAAAAACTGTTTTTTTTTAACAATTTTACTTCATCAAAAAACAAATTTTTTTATTTTGAACAATTTACTTCATTGAAAAACAGTTTTTTAAAAAACATTTTTTTTTAACAATTTTACTTCATTTTTAAAACAGCTTTTTTTTTCCAGCTTTGAACAAATTTAAATCAAGCCTTAAACAGCAGAAATTGCCTGGAAAATTAAAACGAGCCCCCCCCCCCCCCCCCCTCAAAGAAAATATTTTTCAGCTTTACAAAAAAAATGAGCTCAAAAGTAGAAAAAGTGAGAGTTTGATTCCATAAAAAATATTTACAATCAAACAATACAAAAATAAAAATTTAAGGGTGTGTTTGATTGGGAGTATTTTCCATTGAAAATACCCATTTTCCACTTGATTTGACAACTTAAGGTGTTTGATTGGCTTTTTTTTTCGGGCAATTCAATTGCCACTTTTGGCTCACACACTTAGGGTGTGTTTGATTGGTAACATTTTTCATGGAAAATGAGTATTTTTCACTTGATTTGACAACTTAAGGTGTTTGATTGCATTTTTTTTCTAGGCAATTCAATTCCCACTTTTACCTCACACATGTGCATTTTCAAGGCAATTGAGGAAAATGTTTTCTTTGGGGGGAGGTGGTTTTTGTTTTCCATGCTTGGGTACAGTTCACGAGACAAGATTTTTACCATTTTCTACATTAAAAATGCCATAACTTAAAATATAAAATTCAAAATAATATAAAAATTTAATATTTAAAGTCTACTAATCAAGATTAATTAAACAAGATCCGTCATGACTATATAATTATGTAAAAAAAAATACCAATAATTTTTTCTACATTAAAAATGCCATAATACAACAAATATTTTCCGGGTAGAAAATTAAGGTAATCAAACACACTGCACTACATTTTTCATGCAACTCAATTCTAGGCAATTCAGTTGCCCGTAACTTATTTTATTTCTATGTAAGTTTCATGCTTGCAATCAAACGCACCCTTACATTTTCCTTGTAAACAAGGAAAATATTTTCTTTCGGGGGGGGGGGGGGGGCTAGTTTTTATTTTCCAGGCAATTGCACGGTTTTCGAGACAACATTTTACCCATTTTCTACACTAAAAATGCTATAACTTAAACTACAAAATTCAAAATTTAATAAAAATTTTATATTTAAAATCTACTCATCAAGATCAATTAAACAAGATCCATCATGACTATAAAATTATGTAAAAAAAAATACCCATAATTTTTTCTACATTAAAAATGCCACAATATAACCAATATTTTCCGGGTAGAAAATTAAGGCAATCAAACACATTTAATTACATTTTCCATGCAACTCAATTCTAGGCAATTCAATTACCTGGAACTTATTTTCTTTCCATGTAAATTCCATACTTTCAATCAAACGCACCCTAAGTAAAAAAACCATATTTTTAATAAAAAATATAAAGTATCAAACACACCCTTATATTCACGTTCGAAATTTAAGCTTAAGCGAACGCTTGTATAAAATAAAAAATATAGGGAAGAAAAAAAAAATAAAAAAATGCCCAATCCAGTTTCAGTTTGAACCGCCCTTGTGTGATGTTACCCGTATTTCTGTTGAGACTATAAACAGAGGCGGCATCACCGTTAAAAAGTCGTTTCCCTGTCCCCGTAGAGGTATCGCGTTTCTCTTTCCCCGATGATCAATCAGATCGATCGTTGTCTGATTTTGCCCTAATCTCACGTGTTAGGGTTTTAGGCCCTAATCATGGCAGGGCCACGAGATAGATACGAAAAACTAGGTTTAACAGAGTCCCTATCTCGAATCTACCGATATCCATTAGCTTGCAAAGAGCTCGCTTTCATTCTCAGACTTGCTTATTCCAAACTGCCTAAAAATCTCCAGTCTCTCATCTTCCAGGACACACTCACCGCTTTCCGCCTCCTTCCTGAGTAAGTTTTACCTATAGCTGTTTATGAATTTTGTGCCAAAATTACTTATTTATGCATTTTTTTTCACTGCATATCTTTATCCATTATAAAGAGGAACAAATGCTGATATCTATGAATTCCCTAAATCTGTGATGAATTATGCAGGCTCGTCAACTTTATTTTACAATTTACTTGTTAGTTATTACTTACCTTGATCCACGATTGTGTGTTGTTAATGAATTAAAATTAGCAGCTTTAGCTCCTAATCAAGGAGGAAGGCATCAAAGTTCGCTCGAGCATGTGCTTACTTTGTGTGGGTTCACACGCAAAACGAAAGTGAAAATTTGCTATTAACATCTTACGTCGAAAAAGAGCCCTTTTTTCCAACACAAAACCTGTTTGTGCTTATGAGAATTTCCATCTTTAAAATGTGTAGTAGATTATCAATCATGTTGCATGCTCTTGAACTTCGAGTCTAGATGCTAGATCGACCTCCTCTAAAAAATTATTATTATTTTTAGTGCAATTGTGTTGCTTTTAAATTAACTCTGGCTAATTTCCTTAAACACTAGAATGCAGACACAAACTGCTGTTTCAGCGGTTAATTTCCTCCTTCAGGGTGCTGAGGCTGCATTGCCAAAGCAGAAGAGGAGTCTCGCTGTAAAAGAATTCAAACATGCGATGGTTGCTCATAAGAGACGTTGCAAATCACAGAAGGAGGAAGAAGGTGGCTTTCAGTTAAATATTTATTTATGAATGCAATGTTGGCATGTTTTAGTTTCATATATAATGGAATCAAGGTGGCTGCACTAATTAAGTTATGGAAACCAGCTTGGTAGAGCACATATTAAACTGTGGAAAATGGAAATAATACATAGCACCTAATAATCAGGCACATGAACTGTATGCAGTGTCTGGGAGCCCGGTATATGGAGCTCTCTATGCTTAAGATGCCACGGACTTGGCCTATTTTCAAGGGAATAGTGGAATTAGAGGAAGATTAAGTTCCATTTGATAGCAAAATTGAAAAAAAAATTATATATATTTGTATGAGAAGTTCGAAAATAAGTTGAGGGATGTGATGAGATGTTCTCTTCTTTGTTTTGACTTTTTCCGTGGAAAAAATTTCTTTGAGTGGTGTTGAAGAAAAAAATTTCCACACAAAATAAAGGATAGAGGACATCTACTCAAAAAATAGAGAGCATTTCAGCATATCACTCAACTTATTTTTCACCTTCTCTCACACAAATCATTTGTTTCCCCTATCATTCTCTATCCAGTCTATCTTGTTAGGAAACGAAGCCGAATTGTGTCTTGAACTTAACCAATGGTAGTGCACACGTTGCAGTTTTAACTTATAACTCATAATGCACACTAAGAAGCAAAGTTGTTACGAAAATACGTAAACTGGAGTACCAAAACGGATTCCACATCAAGGATATAGTTAAGGTTATTATCAGGCATTTTTTCTTGAAAAATGGAATGATGATAATTCTAAAAGGTTAAAAGATAAAATTTTAAAATAAGGGAACATGTTCAAAATAGTGTGATTGAAGTGCAGAGTATTGCAAATACATGGTAATTTATTAGTGTTTTGTCTTCCCATTGTGGATATAAAATGCTATCATTTATGACCATGCTTTATTACTTTGTTAAAAATTAAAATACACAAATATAATTATATCCATAGTATTTTCTTCACCATATCCTGCCTGTATTTGTACTATAATTTTCTAAGATTTTCATATCTTAGTTTGCATATCCCAATCTGTATTTGTGTAATTCAATATACTGCACTATTGACTGTAGTGTTGCAACATATTTAATTATTTATTGAACCATTCTTTTTGCTGCACTTGATTTTATATTTGCGCTTGACCCTTCTCTTATGTTCTTGTATAATTCAGGCATAGCTCAACTTCCTCAAGACGTTCTCGTGCACATCTTCAGCTTCTTAGATTTGCAATCTTTAGTTTCTGCTGCAATAGTCTGCCAGTACTTTTTTCTTCCATTACGCTTCCAGTTTTTTACATTTAAGCTGGGTCCAGGTTTCTGCATGTCATGGTTTAACTCGCCTAGCAAATTGGTGTGTTTAATCGGCAGCTTGTAAACAACTCCAGAACATGCTAATTGTCAAGAAATAAAATATTTCCAAAGCATGCTGATGCGATGGAATGTAAAGCCATAAAATCACTAGAGCAGTACACTGCCAAATTCATCACCATTTTTCTTTTTGTGGCTATATCATTTATTTCATTTAGTTTATTATATTTAATGCTTTGTGCTCAGATCATGGAATGCATCAGCAGGTGACAACAATCTCTGGCAGTCGCAGTATGTTATTTTCTTTGGCCATTCTGATAATTATTCTAAGATAAAGTTTCTTCAAAGTGAACTTGACGAGAATGAGAAGAATTCACATTTGCGAAAGGATGCTATTGCCATAGATGGTATTGACTGGAGATATGCTTTTAAGAGAGCATATGAAGGTAAGTGTTGCAAGGAATGTAATTTGCCAGCTACTGTGAATTACAATATAGTGGTATACAATAACATGATAGCTGAAAATGAATCATTCCAATAACATGATAGACCAATATCCTTTCACCTCGAAGTTTGATCTGATAAAACTCTTGCACTGAAATGATGTCAAGTTAGATTCTTAGATCATCTTCCATTCCAAGTACCCATATCAGTTGGTGTTCTAAATGCGGCCGCACTAGCTGGTAGCTAGCCACCTTGCCTAGCTAAACTTTGACTAGGCGGTCTAGGTGGGTTTTGTTATTGGTTTGTGTTTGAATTATGGGAGGTGTTTGGTTAGAGAAATCTTCATGCCTTTTAAGAACTAAAGTTCAATTTCTCGGTAGTATGATTTGTAAAAAGTTACAAGGGATTAAAAAATTAACTACCTCGCAGTTTGAGAACATTTGCCTAAACTGCAAATGATTATCATGGATTCTCAGTACCAGCATTTTTGTTCTTTCTCAACCCGCTCCACACTTGAGATGTTGCACGAACAAACAGTCTTAACTATGTCCTGCAACTGCTACCATTTTTTGTCACAATTATTTTATTTTATTTCAGGCGTTACATCGAAGAAATTTATTATGTCTTCTAGGGGCTGCTGCAGGTACTGCAATGCAATAGTCTGGCTCAGTGACTTGCAGTCTTCCAATGAATGCTTCAGACTAAATTGTAAAAATCACCAAATCAAACCCATATCAACTCAGCAGGTAACTTCATATGGTCATTCAAGTGCAACTTATTGAAAGTTGGTACATGTTTGAGTTCCCGCAGATCCTGAAATTATGTATTTTCCTTATGCAGATTGTTGAGTACATAGTGGATGACTCTCGGTCATTGATATCTTCGTCAGATAGCGATAGCGACTCAGATGAAGGGTCTATCTCCAAGCTGTGGGCATATCCCAGGAGCATTAACAAGACTTCTTTTTGAAAGCAAACACGCCACATCCATTTGTGGTGTTATAACTTCTTTAGATGACTTCATTAGAGTCGAAGTGCCTGATATACCTCAAATGTGTACGTCCTCGCCTGTTTCCCTTTTTCCTCTTCTTTTGTGGGTTGTTGGGTACAAAATATTGTAGACTGTTTGTCAGCAGGAAAAGATTGGAGAAGTTTGTGATGTTTGTATTGTACCCAATAGGCAAATGTAAGTATAGAAATTGATATGTGACATCTAAAATATTTTTTTAATATAGAAGCCGTTGCATCATGTATATCTTTAAGTTGTTTTATTTCACCTTGTCCAATTTGGTTTTTGTTCGGCAAAAATTCAACGGTATGTTGGTGTCTGGATCCTGCTGACTCTGAAAAAATGCGAAGGGGTTAATACAGGAATTCATTCTTCTTCATTCCTTCCTCCCTCTCTCAATCCTTCTAGATGTCGATTTAATCATTAATTGTTGTGAGAAAATGTCCGGTTGAAAACTCTCATTTGCATGCACTACATTTTTTGAATGCATCTGTTCGAGAAGGGAAAAAGCAACAGAGGAAAGGAAAAATAAAAACATTGATTAGCTCAGAGGCACAGACAGTAAATGTCACAACATGAAAAATACTTGACTAAACACCACCCTCACTTCCTCAGTCTCGCTATCTTACTAGGCCAATTTTCCTTTCAATTGTCCAATAGGAATTTTACTCAAAACTTTTGCATTGAACACAGCATACTGTTTCTTAATCTTTCTCTCAGCTTTCTCAGCAAAACTGTCAACCTTGCCCTCGTACTTCTCATAAAGCATAGGCACTGTATGAAGCAACACGAATGCTGTTTTTTACAGGCAAAAAGGAAATCATTAGATTGACCCATAGTGGTTAAAAATGTTAAAAGTACAGGAACAAAAATTGAATTTTGAATGATCTTACATATGTAGAACAATGTCAGGAAGTTGCACCAGCTCCCCACAACTGAAAGAACCCACAAGCCAGCAACCACCTGAAGATAAATAAAAAATTAAGCCTTACGAATGAAATTTAATAGAGCCCTAGTTGCATGCATTAGCAACTACTCAAAGAAAGAGGATGAAAACATACAGCAAGAAATTTCTTCACGTCTGTCCCAGATGCAATGTCGCGGAGGATTTCAAGAGCATTTTTTATTTCAATTCTAAGAGCAGAAGCCACACCAATGGCAGTACCATCAGAAATTTGAAGTTCTGGGATTTGAAGTGGCGCCCTAATCAGGAAAAAAGGCAGCAAGATTAACGGACAGTTATACTTTGATATAAGAACTGGCAGCAAGTGGGAAGAGTGAACAGCTTACTTGTTGATAAGGGTAGATAATTTAGACCACAGAAAAATGGTAGCCAGAGCAACTATTTGAATATGGCATAGTAAAGTGAGCAAGTGGTATTCAAGCAATTCGAAAAGCACCCAAAGGGCAGTTGCAACACCGAGCACACCAGCAGTGATTTTCTTGTTCCTCCACAGAAAAATGTCCGCAGCTATCATGAACATGAAAGATAGCTATAGATGAATAATGAGAGAGAGAGAGAGAGAGAGGTAAGAACATTTCGCAAGTTGAAGTGTGTAAAAGTAACATGACTCCTAATAAGAGAGAATGTTGGTTCATGGAAGAAAATTCAAGAAAGTAAGATAAGTTGTGTACATGTCTTGACACTGATAGTGTCATAACCAAATTGATCCCAAAAATGATGAAAAGAATAATAAAATGCTCCAAACTTTTACTAAACAATGAAAAGGTTAACCCTTCAGGTTCTCACATTCTAAATTCATTAAGGCTCCATTTGATTGCAAAGATGAATAAAGAAAATAAATTTAGTTAGTTTGTGTGAAAAGATAATTAGGTAAGAAATTTTGCTCAATATCCTCCATCTTTCTATATTTTTTGTGGAACATTTTTTCTCACCATTAAGTTAAGAAATTTTCTTTATGAAAAACTTGAAAATCAAGAGTCACTCAACTTATTTTCTATCTTTTTACTAAAGTTAACTCAGTTTATTTTTATTTTTTTTCCACCTTGCAATTGAACGGAACCTAATTAAATTGGAGTGTAATGATGATGCAGTCGGGAATTGATACATAGAACATTATATTTGTACTCTTGGTGTTGTTCCGGGGTGTAGCTGAACTGATTCAAATGTAAAATGTATGATATATATGATTCGTAAACTTATCATTCTCAACAACGCAAATAAGAAGCACAGTCTACAAATAGATCTAAAGTAGTAATCACAGGGCGGCCTGAGCAACAAAAACCAAAAAAAAATAATACCCCCGTAATAATAATTTTGAAATGTTTATTGCAAACATATATTATAGATGGGTAGAGGTTTCAAGTAATGGGGGTCCGTCTTACTTTTTCCGCCTCCCAAGAGCTTGTGGACGGGCTGCTCTCTCCCGAAAAGTCGATAGATGTTTGATTCAACTGCAGAAGAAAGAGAAGGCTTCTCATTGTCAGAATCCGAAGAAGAAGATGAATGGAGGCCCTGAAACTTGTCCGTGATCTTGTCCATTACCGATTCCACAACTGACTCTGATTCTCCGGAAGGATTTGCCATCGGGATCTCCGATCTGAAGCCAGCTGTTTGGCGTCGGAGAGTTCACACGTTGTTTCTCTCAAGACCTTTGATAAGACGACGTCAAGACATCGTTTACTTTGTACTGCGTGCTGGGTGTGGGCCACTACTTTGTAATTTAATTAACATGTAGGGCTACAAACGAGCTGAGTTAAGCGGTACATAGAGTTATTCAAGCTTAGTAGTTAGTTCGCTCAATATTTATAAATTTGTTTGTTTAAATTTGGCTTGTTTAATTCCAGAGTTGAATTCGAGCAAACAAGCTTTCAACTGAATCGGACTCAAATAAATTCATTTTTTTGTAGTTTTTACAAAGTTTTCAATCTTATCAAATCGAGCTCATTAACATGTCGAACTTCAAAATGTGTTTAAGCTTGGTTCGTTTGTAATTAGTGAAACAAACAAATCTCCGACAAACTTCTAATCAAACATTTGTAAGTCGAGCTTGAGTAGCTTGGCTTGTTTTATAGCCCTATTTACATGGTAATTCCTAAAGGAAGTTGTCGAGATATATATTTCTAAAAGAAGTCAAGAGTATCGTTTAAATTATCAAATCAATAGTTTAGACTTTAGACTTCTCCATTGCGATCATCTAGCATTATGCACTGTAATATATTAAATATCAAAGTTATATTAAATTTAGCAGCTGATATATATTTACCATACACAATATAGTAAAATACAATAAGATAATAACAAGGTGTATCATTCATTTACATAATGCTGATATGGTAATTCACATTAGGGGCTTTATCGTCACTCATATTCATATGCAACAAGACCAAATGATCCGTCACACTTGGAGATTAAGCCTTTTTGGAGATTAAGCCTTAGCCAGACTTAAGAGAAGGTCAACGCGGAAAATGGGGCACGGGGTATTACACTGTATATCCTGCAAACTCGCACAATATACCTTACACATAGGCATTATTCCCTCTCCCACAATAGACAGCCCATGGTGGGAATTATCTTTATATATATATATATATATATATATATGTCATGTGCACAATAATAGCATTTAATGTTTGAACTTTGAAAAGGAGTGGTTGTTAATTGCATGAATTATTGTATACATAATAAACAGTAAAGACTAAATATACCATTTTGTAATGTGGTTTTTCTTGAAGCTGATATACAGCATTTTACCTTACTGTTCTAACGTTTGCAAAAAAGATGGTCTTATAATTTGTTTTCAACTAAATAAGGGTGCAAATGCATGCATTTAATTTTCATGCTTGTGTAAAATTTAGTATAAAATAATTATTGGCTTAATGATGGGAAATTATGTTTTAAATCTCCAAGTTGTGAGTTTAAGCACATATAACCACCCATTTTGCTCAAAATACAAAATTATGTGTAAAAAAATATTACCAATGGTGTTATATGTTTGCAATTGAAATTTTGGGGATATATAAAGTTGTACTAACAATACGGTAAATCAATTCTTCATTATTGGCGATAATGACAAATAACTCTTTTTCTAAATCATATGTAAAAAATTATACGCAGTGGTCAATTATTAGGTTTGACTGAATGGACAAACCCAACTCTAATGGGGTGGCTTTGGAGCCTTTTTTTAACCAAGTTGAATAAGACGTTGTGAGTTGATATTGTTTGGGTTTATATGTATAATAAAGCGGGGCATATTCAAATTTTTTAAGGTAAAAAAAACCGCCTTAATTGGGTCAAATATACCTTTAGGTAGATCGAGTTCATGTTTGGCAAAAATCAAAGTTTTCTTTTTAAACGCAAACGGGAGTCCGATGCAGTAGTTGCCAAACTATTTGATAACTTTAGGGAATCAAATTTTTGTTTTAGTTTTTAGTACCAAATTCACGTCTTAATATAATTTTGAAAATAGTAATAAATGAAACTTGGCATTTTAATATCCTGCCCAAAAATTTATTTTGTAGGTTATTTTTTTTACTAATTATTAACCCCACTAATCATGTCTGTGAGACTACTTCCCCAACCAGCATACACGTAAAGTTCACCCACCGTGGATGCACTGGTGACTAGCGAGGGGATCCACCAACTGTAAAAAAAATTTATTTTTATTGGAACTTATAGGCGAACGTACAAGAAGCAATTTTTAAATTCTTTATATTTTTCTATTAAACTGTCCGACCGATCCAAGTAAAAATGAAATAGTAGACTTGGGCCACATTCTCCGCACTTGCAAGTGGAGTAAATTTCCTTATCCAATTTCTGGACTATTTGACATACTTGATGGACCGAACTCATGTCTAGCCCAAGAATTTCTTTTAGACTATGTTCGGTAATTACATGAAAAAGGAAAATAAAAATATTTGATTTAATAAGAAGTTGAAAAATAAGTTGAGCCATATGATAAGATGTTCTTCCCTTCATATTTATTTTATGAGTAGAGTCCATCTTTCATAATTTTTTATGAATTTTTTTTCTACAACTACCAAAGAAAATTTCTCTATGAAAAAAGTCACAAAGTAAGAAGACATTTCACCACATGTCTCAACTTATTTTCCAACTTTTCACAAAAATCAACTGTTTTTATTTTTTCTTTTCCATGTTATTATCTAATGGACCATTAAGCATTCTTTTTTTCTTTTTAACATCGTTTGGAGAATTGATAGCTAGAAAAACCTCCATAATGATATATATATATATATATATATATATATACAATTTAAGGGTCGGAAGTGGAGGGTTAAGGAAGACTAGGAGTAGCAAAACAAAATACTTTAAACATGCATATAAAGTTACGAAGTAAATGAGAGATATGCAAGAGCAAACTAATAATCTTATTGATCACACAAGGCTTACAAAATAAGATTTTTTACAAGACTCAAATGCCCTATAAACTAAAACATAAGAGTTCCTTATATAGAGGGGAGCGGTACAAGTAAACAAAGGACTTAGAATCTTACATTGACAAACGTACAAACAACTTTTACAAAATCATACAATTTTAGAAAAGTAAACAGTACAAAGCAAAATAATTATATAACTTTTGTCGGCCATTACACTATGCTTCACATGGGAATTTTCAATCAACAAGGCACTTTGTCTTCTTGCTACTGACACTGAGTTCACACGCTGGGTCATTAGTCCGATTCTTGGGTCATTTAGTTCAACATATGAGTCTATGTCTGGACTGATTAATCCGACGTTAAACGTTCTGTCTTTAACAAAATGAAAGAGATGTTCTACAAGTTTTTGATGAGTGGATGATTATTTTCCTATAGGTGGGAACCGGAGAGAAGTTCAGGTGATACTGCGTCGAGGTTTGTGCTGTTGAGCTGGCACATGGTATCAAAAAAGTAAACCCAATCATCATTGAGCAATGTTCTTGGGGACTTGGTGTGAGAATCTTGATTGGAACCTCGCAACGCCGCTCGGCGCGTGGCTCGATTTTGGGAGCAGTTTTAGAGTCGCCAGTACGTTTTTCAGAAAAATGGATAAAAGTGTGTTTTGTACCCTTTTTGAGGTACAACGTGGTCTGCGCAACTAGATTGAGTTGGGGAACTATGTTACGACGTAGGAAGGTATTAGGCTCTCGTGTCGCCCTTTCAGCTTCTAAATATACATGTTCATTTTATCATTATTTTATCTTTTCCTATTGC
Source organism: Lonicera japonica (assembly GCA_021464415.1). Classification (NCBI taxonomy): domain Eukaryota; kingdom Viridiplantae; phylum Streptophyta; class Magnoliopsida; order Dipsacales; family Caprifoliaceae; genus Lonicera; species Lonicera japonica. The sequence goes on along the minus strand of CM038463.1, from coordinate 90,114,458 downwards.
TTTAAGGCCTAAAATGTGTGTACAATTGTTTTATTAACATGCGAGAATAATGGCACAAATTACGAGGAAAAAGAGTAAAAAAATAAGCAAAGACTGATCGGGTTCCCTAAAAACCGATCGGGCTTCATATAGACCGGATCGATCATCCCACATAGTGTACCGAATTTTTCATATTTTTAGGGCAGAGGAGCACGCAGGGGTTAATTTAAGACCGGATTTTGAGTGTAATGATGTATTTACAGTCCAGAATTATATTTACGTGTCATACAAGCATTCTTGGTCTAATTTCGATTTAATTAACATATACACAGTTCATATGTATTATATACAATACCCCCATCAATACAGTTTATATACACATGGGGCAATCAATATTCAAAGACGTATTTAAAGAATTAAAAGAATACCATGTTTTCGAAGACAAAGCTATTTTGTTTCGATTGATATTGTAAAGTGTTACAAACTAGTCTAAGAATTTCGAATATATCTCTTTTATAACAATGTTTTTAGCTTTAGAATTTAATTTTCATCTATCTATATATGATTTTCGAGCATTTGCTATCTTTTTGGGTTTATTTTGCCCTCTTGTTTCCATTTGGGGGACCCCTCTCTATTCGGAGGTATCTCTTCTTTTGTTTGCTCTGTTCTGGCAGATATAGCAGTGGGATTGGCTATCCTCCATCAAAGACTGATTCAGGTGCTCTGAAAACCAATATGTTTAGGCTAAAAACCGATCTATGTGGCCTAAAGACCGATCGGTCTATGCTAATAACAGAATCAGTTATTGGTCAATTTTGCTGACAACTGACCTTTTGACATAAAGACTGATCCATATTAGGTGAAGACCAACCTATTTGCTGACAAAACCGACTACCCAGGGCTAAAGACCGATCGGTTGTCTCTCAAACCGATCAGTCTATTACTAAGACCGATTGGTCTTCTCTCTTATATTTTTTTCTCTTATCTCTTTCTCCCGTAGATGAGCATAGCTTTGACCTCCTAGGGCGACCGAAGTCTGAATATAGCTTTTTTGGTGCCTTCAGAACATAGTATTCGATTTTCGACTCCTTCTAAGTTTGATACTATTTTATCGGAGAGCAAGCAAGGTCTTCACCCTAGAGTCGAAAAATGGGGTGTCCACACTTGGCAAGGTTATATCTGTACCATTTGAGAATTTAAGCATTATGTTGAACATGGATCATCTGTTGGAGCTTCATTTTCACTTTCAGGGAGCGTTTTCAACAGCTTGTTGAACTTGAATAGGACATAAGTGCCATAATGGGTCCTTAGCTCGTAACTCCAATGATTCAAGTGTTTAAACCATTGCGGGAACTTTGCGAGATTACGTCCATGTGGTTTGCCATAACTGATTGCTTCATGATTCATTATAGCAAAGTTAATGTAATTTAACAACTCGGGTATATATATATATTATAATTATTAGTTAGTTTAACTTAAGGTAGCCCTTTTATTTTCTAACTATAATGTAATTAATTATAAATAAAATTTGTAAATAATCACATGACAGTCCTAATTTTAACATAATTTTTTTATTATGTTGTACAACACGTACAATGCCTAATATATATACATTAAAAGAGGAAGCACAAACTCTACTATGATGGAAAGAACAAAAAAAATGGTGTTAGGTAGGCTAAGAAGTGGAGAATTAAATAGGGTGGCTATTATATGCACCCAAAAAACTTATTACTTCCACTGTCACCCACAAAAGATATCTTTTAGTTATTTGCACGCACCACACTTAACTTTTTTACTTAACACTTAACCCTTTTACCCATTATATATTAAGCTTAATTACCTCGTAATTAATCCTTAATTATTTATTTGATTAATCAAGCAAACCAAAAATTCTCCAAGTTAAACCTATAAACCCCACGAGCAATAAATTCAATTTGAAAAAACATATAAGCTAAAGGTAAGCTTGATTTTTAAGTATTGCATTGTGTTTATATTTCCCTTATGTAGCATAAATACATACATGAATATTAAAAATCTGAACAGAGCACTTCATTGCTGTACTGAGCTCTAACGCTCCACCTTAAACAAGTGTGATAGCAAAAAATAGCTCAACATCGAATAAGTATGTTTAGTTTATGACATGTATTTAGTCGGTCAATATCTAATGAGTGCTATAAAGGACAGATGTCCATGATAGAACGAGTATTTGTAAAAATCTTGTTCATGATCGAGTAAATTAGGGCAAAATATGCATCCCTTGTCATTCGGCTAACTTTGGTAGTTTAGGATCCATTGGTCTCGTTTAATATTCAACAATTATATTATTATCCAGTTTGGCTCAATTAATGATTATTGTAGGATTCATGTTGCCTCGATTATACTATATATGGATATATATTGTTCATTATTCGATGAACTTGACTTAGCTTCAATTCAAGAACCGCTTTCCAATGCCAATCACGGATTTAATGAAGATATAATTCAATTAGACGCTTATGAAGGTGACAATAATCTCGATGGAGGTAAAGACGTTGATAATATCATACTAGAAGAGCATCTTAATGTTGTAAAATTAGAAGAATCTCTTGATGTTGCAAAGCCATAAATTAAAATTGATGTGACTCTAGTGTTTATAATAGTTGAAGTAAGTATATTTTTTGTAATTTCAATAATAGTAGTGTGCGAATTTAAATATCTAATTGATTGATTTAATTTAGGGTGTTCTTAAATACACCCACATAATCTGTCTTCTCACCTCACCAAAAGTCAATATTACGTCAATCTTAACCTAAAAAATAGCGTAAGATTTTTTCTTCTCACCCCAGTTTCTGTACTTGAAAAAATTGCCACTAATTTATCTTTTCACTCAATTAAATATTTTAAAATTAAAAAGGTCCATTCTTTCTACCAAATAATTCTACAACTCTAATTCCAAAATATTTTAATAAATGATTTATTTTTATAAAAGATATTTTATTTTTTCAATTTATTAGATACAGCCGTAAAGGAGACAATAAAATTACGAAGATTAAAATTTTATTATTAGCTAGTGGAAACGGTTGGAATAACCATCTTGTGTTAACTAATTAATTTTTACTTTGATCAGGTGTTTATTTTAAACAGTTGGTCTCCTAAAAGTTTAAAACTATTGTTGTTATTGTTTTTATTTTTCAAATTTACACTTTACTATATTTGAAATTGTCACTTATGGGGCTTGACCCTATCTCTAACTAGAAATTTTGTAAGTTCAATAATGAACTTGGTAGATGTGCAATAAAAAAATAAATTTATTATTTGACTTATAAAAAAGAGGTGATATGTCGTTAGCTTGTATAAAAAAGATGAGGTAGGTGAATGTTTTCGATAAAAAATATTTTTATGGATTTATATAAGATTTTCATATTTTAGTTTTAGCGACGACAAAACTAAGGTCCCAATAGTGCATTCAGTAAACTCACCCCACCATTGGGGTGAATTGAAAGTTTTTTTAAAAAATAAGTGGGGTGAGAATAAAGTATTCTCTTGTTGGGGTGAGAAGACGGATTATGTGGGTTTATTTAAGAACTCTCTTAATTTATTGTGAAAATATAGGTATTTTTTTCTCGATTTCATTTAGTTGACTGGTGTTGGAGTTAAAGAAGAGGCATCCGAATAATTGGTGTTTATTTTAAAGTTTGAACAAGGAAATGCCAGAAGAATGCTAAGGCTATTAATGGGTTATAAAAAAAGCGAGGTACATTATAAAAACAAAGGAAATAATGCTACAAATAATAAAGAGTATAGTATAAGAACGTACAATTTCCCGTTCATTTTCCGAGGTGTAAATATTTATGGGGATAAATGGCAGTTGGAAGTGCCATCGGTGTTCGTAACCATGAGCTACCAAAGACTTTAGCTAGGCATCCGTATGCCATAAGATTGATAAATCATGATAGCAAGATTCGTATGGACATGACTCTTGCCGGATATAAACCAAGAGAAATCTTTATTGCACTTAAATATTGTAATGAACAAAATGAAGTCTACAATGAGAACAATTTATAATAGGAAGGCAAATATGAACATGCATGAAAAGGGTGGAGGATTACGATACAACAATTATTGAAGGTTATCGTGGAGAAACACCATGTTTATTAATCTAAGAGTAATGAAACAACGAATGAGGTGCTAGACCTCTTTTAGACTCATCCCGAGGGCATTTTGTTAGCAAAGTGTTTCCTATCCGTGGTGCTTAATGATTGCATGTACAAAATAAATCGATTTGAAATACTATTATTTGCCATAGTTGGGATGACATCAATTGGGAAAAGCTATTTTTCATTGCTAATTATTTTGTACATGGGGAATTTGAGGACAATTACCAATGGGCCATTTTTAGGTTGAAGATGTTATTTGTCCTGCATGATTTACTGAACGTATTTGTGATGAACAAGGAGGCTACGATAATTAAAGCAATCCAAGGCATTTTTCCCGAGGCACATTGTATATTATGCACATTTCATATTTTAAAAAATGTGGAACAACATTGTAAACCGATATTTAAAAGTGGTGTCGTTTGGGAAACCTTAATTCAATTGTGGAGTAATATTTCACGGGCGACATCAGAAGCGGAGTTTTATAAAGGTTAGGAAAATTTTAAGAGAGATTATGAGCATTTTTCAAAGTACGTTGACTAACCTTCTCAAAGGGAAAATCTTCTATTATACACTTAATAATGTTTGAGGAAAAAATGATGACGAAAATTAGCCTAAATCCATCAGTATTTGACCATGTCCTTCGTACAGTTTATAGGTTACCTTGCACTTATGAGTTGTTGTAATACAGAGCAGAATATCAATGTATACTTGTGGAGGCTTTGAGCCACGTTAGGCAAGCTCACCATTTTGCATAATAGTGATAATCACAATAATATTGACTAGATGCAGGAAATGATTATATTGAAAAAAATTAAATAATCAATGGACGGAGGACCAAAAGAAAGTTGTTTTAAGAAAATTGAAGGAAATTGCCATGCCAATGACTACGTTTTTTAAAGAGCCAATGATGGTTGTTCTTCCTAAGCGTAAATCGTGCGAAAATAAGAAAAAGTTTACTGAAAAAGATAGGAAACATGAATTGTCAACAAAGCAGGGTCCATTGGGTTTTTAGTATGTGAAGACGCTTAACAAACAACAATCCTCCTAATGTTTAAATACAAAAAGACTCGACAAATTGTTTAGGGCTGGGATAATAAACCAAAAAACCGAAAACCGAACCGAAAAAACCGAAAAAAACCCGGTTCGGTTCGGTTATTATTATTAAAGTGGACATTTTTAACGGTTCGGTTCCTAATGGTTATTAACGGTTCGGTTCTCGGTTCTTTGATCAATTTAATTAAAGGAACCATTAGGAACCGTTTTAACAGTTCTAATGGTTTTAACGATTCCCCGAATAATCATTAGACCGGTTTTTCACCAATTTTAAGGGTTTTAACGGTTCTAACGGTTCCCCGAAGAACCCTTAGAACAGTTTTTAGCTGGTTCCTACGATTATTAACGGTTTTAACGGTTCTAACGGTTTCCCGAAGAACCGATAGAACCGAACCGTTAGAACCGGTTCGGTTCCACTTTCGGTTCTTGAACAAAAATGCTCAAAATCGAACTGTTTTTAACTTTCAGTTCTCGGTTCCGGTTCTTATCATTTAGGACAAGAACCGAACCGGTCCCAGCCCTAAAATTGTCTCAAGTTTCAAATGCTAAGAAGAAAAAGAAAAAAATTATTCATAAATAATTAGTTGATCTGACGAGCCACCCATCTTACATCCCCGATTTCATGCATCTATGCATTTCAAGCGAATTAGGATTGCCCAAAGTAAACGGGTGGGTATCGATGAGAAAGGCTATGATAGTTAATCTTGTGAGGTTCAAAGATAAGTATGATAATACGCGGGGTAAGTGGCAGTACAATGATTTGATATATATATATATATATATATGTATATAATAGATTAGGAGAACGATGTGTGTGGCCTTTGACATTGGATGAATATGCCCGTTATGTGTTGCCTTATAACATCAGCGTACAATTGCATCATGGAATTTCTTTCGAATGAGTTAAGTGTAAATTTTTTACCACATAACACTCCACTGGAGGAAAGTATTAACAGGATAGTAACATTTGCGCATGTCAAACGTAATCATTTTGTTAGAGTTCAGTTGAAAGGAAGACGCATTGCTTTCTTCTGTTGCTTTAATGTGGAATGTTTTTCATACAGATGAATGAGAACCTTGGATCAATGATTATGTGGATATAATCGATCGTTATTTGAATATTAAGCCAAAGATCGATTTACCAACAATAGATTTCCCAATCACACTTGAATGATTGCGTGGTTGGTAAATCTATTGTAAAAAAAAGAATTTTGTTTTATTAATGCGAATATGTAAAATATTACGCATAAAAAGTGTTTGCCCGTATGTGTAATCTTTCGTATTTTTGTACATGAATACACTTGATCCTTGATGTTTAATAGTGTGTATACTTGCTTATTTTGAAAATATGTGAACATATCATGGCTGAGTTGTTTTTCTCTCACACATCCAATGACAAACGAATTGTATGAACTAAAATCGTCCAATGGTGGATGAATACTATGCTCAATGCTCATTCAATCTTGGATGGATGAAGTTTAAGTCTATACATGAAATAATCTAGCCCTTCGTCCATCATTGAATATGTAGGTTACTTATTTAATATTGGATGATCAGTGGATTTACCTGTCATTCGTTCAGTTGTTGGACATGCATTATAGTTAGATTCGTCTAATCATGGATGATTAAATTAAACTAACTCGTTCAATTATGGAAGAGTAAGCTATATGCCTATGATTGCCAATTTAAACTCATTCAATATAAAAAAATGGAACAAATAATCCCAAAACATAATAAAATTCAATAGTCTAACATCACACACAACATAATTATCAAACATAAACGTATATTAATTACGAAACATAGTTACCAAGTACATATATTCTAAAGTAAACATAAAAAGCCAAAGTTATTACAAATCTTTAAGTACTAAAAAGCCAAAGTCATTACAAATTTTTAAGTAATAATGTACCAATATCAAAATTACTTCTTAGTTGTCTTTTTCGGTGGAGATTTTTTCTTTTTAAAAGTTTTCCTTTTCTTCGGGGCTTTGTCTTTTTCAGGGGCTTTACCTTTTTGGGAAGGGTTGTAACACTTATTTCGCCTAATCTTGGATAGGGACGTGAGTGTGTCTGCGTGCCTCTTCCCTTGTGCCTTTTCTCTTATCCTTGCTGCCCTAAAGAAATTGTATGCTTCATCAGGAGCATCAACCTTTTCCTGAATTTGGATTTATAAACAAAATCAAATAATTAATCATTTTTTTACTAATTGAGCATGCTCCTTCTCATGTGCACCTCATACCCTATAAGGAGTTGTTCTTAAGGGTAAGACCTGAATAAATGGATGAGTGATCCATATAAACCACTCCATGTAATCCTCCAAACATTCGCATGGATATTTACATGGTATGAATCATGAATCCTCGTATAATATATGATTTCTTTAATTTTCTTGATTGCATCGATTGATGTTATGTACTTATTTGTACGTGTTGGTTATTTTTCCTCACATCAATGTAATGGGTTGGATTATGGGCATGCTTGGAATTGTTTATACATGGCCGAATTGTTTAAATTCCCCTTATGGGTAGTATGCCTTAGCAATTCATAACATATCAAAAACCCATTGTACCAAGCAACCTCATGTAGTGGATGTTCATCTTTGAGGTCTTTATACAAATCCCACGTCACTTGTTATAATAATAGGTTATCAAGCTTCGCTTTCAAGGTTATCGTGGCCACACGAGCATCTCCTGCCTTGTTAGGGTTTCCACCTGCAAATCTGTGGCATCATCACTCTATATCCATGATCACATCTGCCCCACAATCAGGAAAGTGCTTACATGTCCAAGGCTATATTGAATGTTTTGTAGAAATATATTAACACTCAATGACATAAATAAGAACTAAACAATATTATAAATCAACAATAAATACAAGAACAAGGAACGTACCACAAATAAAGTCAAACTACCCTAAATATGCATCACTTTCAATCTCGACGCCATGCCTAATTGGCGATACAAATGTACAAGTATCGCCATGCGCCATCATATTTCAAAAATATTCTTTAAATCCTTCGAATAGCATAAATAGTAGATTGAGACCTTGTTCTTCGTTTTGTCCAAGAAAACATTACAACCCAACAAGTACAAAAGATATGCCCTTGCACATTGGTTCAATTCCTTGGGCGTTGATTCATTGGTAGCCCTATCCATAAAATGCGCCTTAAGCCAGTCAAGCCTAGGCACGATGATTGAGTGGTTTCTTTCACTACCTCACTTTTTCTAAGATCTAGCTAGAGCTGGTCCTGATCATTCTTACACCCTGGGCGAAATCTTAAAATGATGCCCCTCTTATAAATAAATAAATATATTAATTTTTTATATTAGAAAAACAAATTAATTTTATTTCAATGAAAATAATTTATATTCCACCAAAAAAAAACATTATAATTAAGAATTTAAAGTGTTTGTAAGGTTCATTTTAAATTAAATATACGAGTTTACATGCTATCAAAACTAATACAACAAATAATTCAAACACTTATATATTTCATCTTCAGTCTTCATATGCATTTTACAAGTTTATAAATGCTCCAAAGCGACACCGCATACTAAAACGTACTTATAAAATAAAAGCAACAATGAAATTTTGACCAAAACAATCATTTTAAATAATTTATTCTTGCATTTTTAGCAGTAAGATCATGAATTATATCTCCATAGTCAAGATTTTATGATATGTCATTTTCAATGCATAAAATTGTTAATCCTTTTAATATTTCTTGACTTATGGTGGTTCGCAAGTAAGATTTGATTCATATGATTCACTTGGTAACATTAATTGCAATATTTATAATTCTGAATATAAGTACTTTCATTAACATTAGAAACATTAATTTTTAAAACATTTTCAAGATTTATGCAAGATCTTCTCAACTCATCATCATCTAATGAAACTAACTTTGTTACATCAAACAAAAATCTAAACATTGATTGAAAAAATTGCAATTGTTTTCTAGGAAAGATACTTTATTAATTAATTATTTTTTAACACACACACACACACATATATTATAATATTATATATACACATAAAAAAAATTAGTGCCCTTTTTTACTTTTGGGCCCTGGGCGGTCGCCTGCCCTGCCCCAGGGCCGGCTCTCATCCAGCGTATCTTTCACCAACTTAATCGTTATAGCAGGTAGTATCTCTCTTCCTCTTTTTGCACCATAAAGAACAGTCTCCTCCACTCGCACACCTAGAATGTGTTTGACATTATCTAAAGTTATATAGTTATCTCCCTAAACTGTTGTGCCCGCCAGCACTCGGGTCAGGCCAGGGACACCAACCTGGCTCGCCGGTCCGTGCACATAATAACGATACTGTCCCCAACTTAAACACCTTTGGGCCACAGGTGTGGGGTTTTAACTTAAAAGGCCTCGTTACTATGTAGAGGCTCTCCCCCACTTATATACCCATGTTGAATTCTACAATTTTTTCATGTGTGATAAATAGTTTGAGCCAACTATTCTCTACAATCTCCACCTTGGATCAAATTAGTCCACCTTGGCTCCACTAACACCGGTCCGGTGACCTATACCATAGTCCACCATGAATGTCCATGTAGGTCACCACTCAATAATGTCCATCCGCAAGATCGTCCACTTTTTTATCAATGCACATATCGAGGTACACCATATTTTACCTTACTCGAAGAACTTGCATAACCACCTTGATAGCAGCACCTCGAGTGTATGTAGGCTGTAGCGACTCCACCCCCGGCTTCTCCGAGTCTAACTCCACCATAAGCTCTACTAAGTCCAGCTACCGGGACGCTTTTTATAGCAACTTATCACCTTAGGCTCAACCGAGTTCTTCCGACTCCACCAAGTCTAGCTACCGGTACTGCTTCACAAGTCCGTGGATTCACCATCGCCTCTGATACCAATTGTTGTGCCCGCCAGCACTCGGGTCAGGCCCGGGCACCAACCAGACCTGCCGGTCCGCGCACATAGTAACGATATTGTCCACAACTTAAACACCTTTGGGCAACAGGTGTGGTGTTTTAACTTAAAATGCCCCGTTACTATGTAGAGACTCTCCTCCGGCCACTTATATACCTATGTTGAGTTCTACAATTTTTCCATGTGTGATCAATGGTTTGAGCCAACCATTCACGTACTACAATCTCTACCTTGGATCAAATCAGTCCACCTTAACTCCACCTTGAACTAACACCGGTTCGATGACCTATACCATAGTGCACCATGACAAACGGCATATGTAAAATGCTCATTTTCGGATGCCATCGCTTTAAAAAAGGCACTCACTACAACTTTGTCTATGCAGCACTACGAGTAATCAATAAAATTACACAAACCCGCATTCGTACACCCTCTACCTCATCAAACAATCTTCATTCATTCATTATGGGCCAGTGGTTAATGCAAGTTAGTTTAACACAACTACTATCATCAATAATTTTTATAAATAATATAACATAAGCCCAACAATGCAAGCCAATTTATTACGCAAATAACAATGAATTGTAGATAATTTAAGCAATTAGAAAGTTAAAAGAAATGAAATACCTTTTCTCGATTCCATATTGCACGTGCAATATTATGGTTGTTGAAACTAGCAAGTAACAATTTATCAACCAGCCTTCCATCATCTTCAGGAGGGGTGAATACCAGTTGGTCCTCCGCTCTACCTTCCTTTGGAACTCTGCTAAGTCCCGAAGAATGCCCCTTTTCTTCAATTTCAATATCTTTGCGGGACTTAGGAGTTAGAGAATAGTGAATGCGAAGACGGTGGTGTGAGGGGCCTGGCGGGTCTTCGGCCGGTGCCATATTGCATCGCAATATTTGTAGCTAATTTCTTCAATTTTTACTGCCTTTCGGAAGCTGTCATTGTGGTCATCTTGAATGAAGGACAAAACAATCTTAAGCCACATTTCATCTCAATCAAGGGAATACCATTAACTCGTCCAATCTTAAGCGTATGTAATCATTTTAATTCGTCCAATCACAAACAGGTGCATTCAAATCATATTTGTTCATATATTACACCTCATTTGTTCATGTTCAAGTTACTGAATCACATCTCACTCGTTCAAGTTCAAGCGATTCGAGTTTCATACAGATTTTTACAATTGAAGATCTAAGGTTTAGATTTAGTCATTTTTACTACATTAGATTATCATATGAACGAATAATATAGTTATTAGGGTTCAAACGTAAACATTATAGTCAAAATGCTTACTTGGAGGAAGATAAGTGATTGTGCACAGTGGGAGTGGATGGTTGTGCGATTTGGGAGAAATTTGGGTTGGGTTGGGTTGGTTTGCTTTGCGATTTGAATGGAGAGGAGAGGAAGTAATGGTGCACAGATCCACAAGGGTGGTGGGATTGGGGAGAAGAGAAGAGAAGAGAAGGATAAGAGGAAGTATTAGGTTGGTTACGGAGAATAGGGATAAGAGAGGAGACACGGCGAGGGGAGGGGAGGGAGGGAATTTGCTTAATTACAACTTAATTAGGATGGTGGCCGGTGGTGGTCATACGGTGGTGATCGTAATATGAAATAAAATAAATAGTTGTGTTTGTAATAATGACGGTGGAACTAATAAATTCGTCAGATGTATTTAACAACCAACTTTAATTAGATGAATGGGGGGTGGAGTGTTGGACGACAATAATTATATAGACACATGAGAATACAACGGGCACAAAAAGAGATGGAATAAGATCATGTCTTATTAACACAAAAGTAGCCTAATACAATCAAAGTTTTGAGTTATCCGACCATTACTTTTGGTGCAAAATCTTATATTTCTTATAATGGGAGGATCCTAATGACACATTAATAAACTATATATATATACACATAAGAACGTGGAATATATATGTGACATAGGACAATAGTGGTAGGATATATATATTCCCACCTTTGTCTTGTTATATGCCAATGATATACTACTACAATAATTATGTCACTAACAAAGTAAGAAAAAGGGGTATACCGTACAAGGTACCTACCAAAACTTCACAAAATTATAATCAGCTTATGAATAATAGTGTGATGATCACGAGATCTTGTTGGAGGAAATTGATATGTTAGTCTTGTATGCATCATTTGGTTCCTCCATCTCTTCCAAAACGTTTTCACTACTTTAGTTGATTTGATTATATAAGGGGTTTTAAGCAGTCGTGACACAAAATTATGAGTGTTTTTCTTATTTTATATAATAAAAGATTGAGTTCTGAGTTAGAATTATAGCACACACAAAAGCGTTCATGTGTAATACGAAACTTAATAAACACCGTAAAAATGTGTGATTGTGATTGTTCAAATGTTAATGATATGCTTTTACCATATGTATGCTCATGGTTTTGAATCTCTTGGCAAACAAGTTTTATTTGTTTCAAGCATGTGAAGGGCATTCAGTAATTAAATAACGAAACCAAAAACTTAAAATGCACTTAATTAATAGAATAAATTTCATCTTAACTTAGATATTTGTGTACATAGAAGGAGAACTTGTGTGCTGCATGCAGTGTTTAAATTAAAAATCTACCTCATGCACCCCGTTTGAGGTATATATATTATCAATTCTTAGAATTGAATTTAGATTTGGCACCTCAATTTCATATAATTTTTACTTTAGCCCTTAAGAGAAGCTATTTTGAAACATGATACATTTGTGTTGATGTAGTACTTTGTAATTACTGAATATTGGGAAGGACCGTAAGGAGATTGAGCTCACAATTTAATCTTCTTTCTTTTTCTTTCTTTTTTTTCCTAAAGAGCCCAAAATTTACTTTAGACAAACAAAAAGAAGAGGACTTTAGTGGGAATGGGCATTTTTACTTTCTTTACATTGTATATAAATATATATATATATATATATATAGCTTTTATGTTATAGAAATTGTTGAATTAAACAAATTTTCTTTTGCTTTTGGTAGACCTTTCTTTCAAAGGGAGTCCATTCAAGCTTTCAATTAGTCAAACCTTTAGAAGGAAGAGTCAGACTGAAGCCATCTTTGAAAAAATGACTAGCTTCTCTCAGCTAGCTATCTGTTTCTGTTTAAAAAGCTCGTTTGTTTCTTACTAAAACCAAAAGCAAGCGTGCTTCTGGCCCCCCATGACTAAAGAAACCCTTTGTAATAAAGATTATAAAGAACCTCTGTTGCATATATTTATATATGTATATATATATATTAGCTCGATCAATTGAATTAATGGTAGCTCAGTTTTTTAGAGAGAAAACTGTAAAAACAAAATGAAAAGAAAAGCAAACTGTTCTTTTTGGCTTTTTTCTCTTTCTTCTCCTCTTTTCGGAAGTTTCTCATCAACCTCCTCCCTAATACAAAACTGATGAATCATCATCTTTTCCTTCCATTTTTTTTTTGTTTTTTTTTTGTCATATGAAAGTGCATAGTTTATGAGATAAAAATTTATCTATTCGATCAGCCTTTTGTAGTCAAAATTTTGAGCGAAATGGCTGGCACCATCCTTGATATACTTGTACATTTTGAATCCTATAGCTAATTTGTAATTTTATTGGAATCTTGAAACAATATACAGACTGTTGGACTTTAAACTCGTATACATTTTTTATTTTTATTTTTGATACAAGTAATAATATGTCGGAGTAGTTTTTTTGATGGGAGTGGGAAAGGAGATAGATTAAATCATGACACCTCGCATGATTTATTACGCTCTAACTAGTAAGATAAAACCCAAATTTAAGTCATATATCCTCATAATATAATTTCAGCACCCTTTCAAGTCTCATATACAAGTAGTTGCTGTTTATTTTAAAAGCACCCTTAAATCTTCTTGAATGATGTTAAACTCTTTTAACTTTAAAAAGATACCCATCTCAATTTATAAGAAGTAGCACAGAGCAAAGCCTCAAGCACCCATCAGTCTTCATACTTGTTCTTTAAAGATAGCTTCAGTATTTTTTTTTATTTGGTTGCTCTTCTTAAACTTAAATTCATATAAGGGTGTTTTGAAAATATGTGTCAAAAACTAAAAACAAATGTGCTTTTATTAACACTCTTTCTTAAAAACTATCAAAACTATCAACTTGGCCAATTAACTAGGGGCGGCCTTAAGAATTTTTAGAGGAGTGGGTTAGAACTTAAAAAAAGAGTAGGCTTATACGTACTAAGGACATGTTTGGTTGAGATTTTAAGTTGAGTTTTTGAGAAATGTAAAAGTAAGTTGAAAAGTCAATTTGGTTTTTAATGAAGTTTTTTCAACTAATTCAAAAAAACTTATGAAAAAAACTCAAAAAATACTCACAATGGATCTTATGTTATAGATCTCGATGAGTATGTTTCAAATATATATATATATTATCTAATTTCAATTTTTGAATTTAAAGTTATAATATTTTAAAAATTTTATGAGAGAGAAAATAAAGTAAAGTGAATTTTGAAAAATGTGGACTAAAATCAATTTTTTGGTAGAAAACTAAAAACATAATTTTTTTAAAATGAACCAAGCAGGAACTAACCATTTTTTTTTTGAAAAATGTTATTTTTATTTACAAATTTTACCACCTATTCTTACTGGATGTATTAAATAAATTGTACTTTTGTTATATTTTGTGAAGGTACAATCCATTTAATGCATCCAGTAAGAATATGTAATAAAATTTATGAGTAAATGCATCATTGCTCTTTTTTTTACTCATACTAATAAAAAAAAAATTAAAACAAAATTTATACCAAAACCCACTCTATTGCTTCTTGGATTCTCTCCTGCAATTAATCCACAGATGTTTTGTCTTTCTAGAAATCATTGATAAGCGCCATCAAATGCGAATTGGATTAAGACATTCTAATCTATTATCAGGGATGAATGCAATATATTTATTGTTTTAACTTTAATCAAAAAAAATAAAATTACATATATATATATATATATATATATATATATAATAAGGAAAGATTTTTTTTGACTAAAGAGTTTTTGAAATTCTACCTAACTAAAGGTTTAGATTTAATTTGATAAATTTAATTTTCTTTACACACATTTTAGACCCTAGAACGTAATTTATCTTCAAGGAGCATTCTCCATCTTATATTTGTTTAATTTTATTCACTTTGCACCTTTAGGGCTCGTTTGGTTCGAGTTTTGGGAATGGAATGGGCATGGAATGGGAATACTTGATTCCTGGAAAGTTATTTTCCTGGCATCTAGGATGCCATGCCAATGTTTGGTTCAACCGGGAATAGGAATGGAATAAAGTATCAATTACAAAAATACCTTTCTTTTTAAAAGATGAGAAAACATCACCTACTAATTTTTCAAAAGAGACAATTACTATAATAAATTACAAAAATTACACATGCCTAACTAATAACTATCCTACAAAAATTACAATTATTTTTAATTAAAAAAAAATTACAACAAGAAAAAAGAAAAAAAAAGTTCCAAATATTTTTTTTTTCATTTTTGTGCAGCAGCGTAATTAAAAAAAGAAGTTCCAAACAATATTTCCATACACTGATGGAAAAAGAATTATTTATTCATAAGGAAGAGTGTTATTTTAGTTCTAACATGAAAAAATTAAAAAAGATGCCCATTGGTAATGGTTTATTCCTTATGATTTAAATGGGAGAACTTTGGGGAAAATGTTTGTTCCTGGAATTATTTATTTCGGACTTAAAACTTGAACCAAACGCGGGAATTATTTTGGAATGGAATGTAGCATTCCTGGAATGGTTTAAATCTTGAACCAAACGAGCCATTAGATTAAAGTACTCCCTCCACTAATATACTCCACCCACACACAATCAAAACAACCCCGATTTCTCTCTCCTTTTTTCTTTAAACTTAAGAATATAATAACTTTTAATCAAAGTATATATTTTTAATAAAAAATATATATTTGAAACATACTCATGAATACTTATACAATAAGATCCATTGTTATTATAAAATTATGTATAAAAAAAATATTTTTTTACCTATATAAGTTAACATTTTGGTGATTTTAAATTTATGTTATTTTCATATTATGATTTAAGTAGAAACTTCTTAAAAAAAGAATTATCACTTTCATAACAAATAAATTATTTTAGACTTTCGTTTTTTTATATAATATTTAAATTAAAAGCTTTTTTTTTTCTTTTGAGGTGTAATCAATATACCTCACAACAACACTTATCCATTATATAGCTTTACATTTTTACTTATTGTTAAATTAATTATGTCTTCGCCATAATACAATATAATTTTGACAATAATACCACCTATTATCTAACTTAGATTATATTAATAGGTATAACCAACACTAAATGTCAAATTTAGTACATTTCTTAAAAGACAACTATTCACAAACTATTGTTATTGTCTTCCTTTTAAAAAAATGATATTCTCTAAAATAATAAAAAACAAAAGTATTATTTTTTAAAAAATATTATTTTGTTAGATCATTAATGTTTTATACTTTTTATTGAAGAAATTGAAAATATTGTATTGCAAAAAATATGGTATTTTCATTTAATTTTGACCAAATAGGAACGGTCATATATCTATATTTTTTATAAACTATATCGTCCGTCTAAAACTTTTAAATGAAAATATTGGTTATTTAAACTTTTTCATAATTTCGTTTATAAATAATTTATTAAGTTAACTTTGTTTTTATTCTGTACAAAAAAAATATCAAGATATCTTTAGTATACAATAAATAAATTAGCTTTGAAAGTTAAATCTAAAAAGTTTTACAACCAATTTTTATGATACAATTTGATTTAGTAAATTTATCAGGTGCACTTTAAATTTATTGAAAATATAGATGATTTTAGGTGTCAATTATATGGTGTACATAGTTTTAAGAATGAGAAACATAATTATCAATTTCTCTCCGTAATAGTGACAAAGTTAGATATCAATTTTTGTATAACAAAAATTTATTTATCTCTTTATATTTTAATACGTAATGATTACACAAATTAAATCGTAATATTATCGGTACAGAAATACTCTAATATCCTTATATAAAATGGATAATTTTAAATTAGTTTGGGGATACAACTTTTAAGATGTGACAAAAACGTAAAAGTATTAATTCAAAACATGAGAATATTTTATGCATATCAAAGAGTCTTGAATTCAAAAGTAAGGAGTCTGAAGGAGTCAGTATTGCTGAGCCGTAGTCTAGTCTATATCTCACCCCAGTCCCAGTCCCAGACTATGATTATGGAATCGTATCGTTTTCGCTGCCTACGTGACGCCACCCGCATAAATTCACCTATACAAACAAACAAAATCCCACTATATCCATAAATACGTTACTCTTTAATATAATTATGTAAAAATTGATTAGTATATCCCATATGTCAAATAATTTTTATAAAAAAATTGAAGTTTAAAAAAAAAGTATTTTAATAAAAATATTATAAACTTTTTTGCAAAATTAAAAAGAACTAATAAAATACAAACAAATATTATAAATTATTTTATACAATTTTTTATTATTTTTTCTTGAAACTATATATACATAATATTATAATTACAATATTTATAAGTATCAATGAGTAAATTTTAAATATATAATTTCTATTAAATTTCATGTTTTATATTAAAAGTTATTATATTTTAAAGATTTATAAAAAATTGAGGAGTGAGAAAGTTAACATGACATTGTAAATTAAGGGTATATGTTACACATTGATTTTACACAAAACTCATTTGTTAGAAGACGGCTAAAAATAATTTTTTTACAAATTGTACAAATTTTACATAAAATAAAATTATAAATTACTGTTGAAGGTGCTCTAATTGGACATAATAATTAAGATATATTATAGATGATTATTATATAAGAAATTTTTTTATTATTATAATTCATTGCAAATAATTAACACATTAATATATTAATTATTTATATCATATATATATATCAACTTAGTTTATAAAAAAAGATTTTGCTCACTTTAGCTAAAAAAATGAATGCCTATTTAGATGGGCAAATAGATAATTTTAATTTTTTTTTTTTTTAGAAATGATCTATATAGTAAATAGATCATCGCACCAAATTTCTTAAAAAAAACCTTAACCTAAAAGTTGGTGTTGAAAACTTTTACCTACTTCTAGATTGAATTTTTTAATTAAAATTTGATAAAAATAATTTATTCATAATATAGATAATCTCTATAAAATTTTATAAAATAATTTATTAATTCACCCATTCAAATGAGAATTAAAAAAAATTCTTTTTATAATCTAATTTTATATTTATATATATAAAAATAAAAATAGTCGTATTTATATTATTACTGTATCACCCCACACATAAACTCCGTAGAAAAAGCCTACTTCACTCTGTTTCCTCGAAATGCCATTCTCAGTATTTGCCAGAGCCAAGCAGCATCAAACGAAGTAAAAAAAAGTTGCCAAAAAAATAAAATAAAATAAAAGTTGCCTTTATTTTATTTATATTTATAGCCCCACGTTTTCACTCTGTGCTTTCAATGCCTTGATAGACTGAGAATCGTAACCATTATTTCTCCTCTTTCGAAATTAAATAGCTTAATTACCCTACCTGGCTGCCTCTGCCTCTGCCTCTCCCTCTCCCTCTCCCTCTCCCTCTCCCTCTCCCAACCATGGAAGTCTTCAACTTGCTCAAATTCTGGCGATACGCTGCTTCCGATGGCAATGGCTCCCCCGACATTGCTATCACTCACAGGCACAACTCCTCTAGAATCACCACTAACGACGAACCCACTAATCAACCGCTACAAACAGACGACGACGACGAAGAAGAAGAAGAAGAAGAAGACTCGTTCTTCGATTTGGTGTTCGCAGCAGCTCCTGATTACGATAACAAGCAACACGACAAATCCAAAGTTGTCCAAATCAATAATTTGTCTAAACGAGACGGCGACATCAGCTCCAATTTCATCGATTCCCCTAACCAAGTCTTCTACCGTAGCCCAAATTCCAATTCCATTTCAAAGCCAGAGTCTCCTATTTCTCTTCTGAGATCTCCCCCAAAGCTCCGTGTCTTCATGTTAGGATTTAAGAAGTCCAAAACAGAGGCGGCCAAATCCTCGCCTGACAGACAGAGTAAGCGTCTTTCTGCCAAATGCAAAGACGAGCCCGAGTTTCCAATTGCTTCCTTGTTTACTAGAGACAACAGCTTGAGAAGCAAACTCCAGAAAGAGAAATCGGAGGATGAATCCTCCAAGGATCCTGTTCACAAGTATCTCAATCTCATTAGGCCTCTGTACGTTAGGGTTTCGAAGAGGTATAGTGAGAAGACTAGGTTCTCCGACCAGCATTCCACGGTGTCTCCGTTTTCGTCGCCGGCGACTGTTCCGGTGTCTCCTCCCAGAAAGCAAGTGGACGAGAAACAGGGGAATCGAGCGGCGGTGTTTCGAGAAGTGTGTAAGAACCTAGTGAAAAGCCGATCGGCGTCTTCGGCTGTCGGAAACACGCCGTCCCCGGCGGCGATACGAAGAGATGATTCGGCGATGCTGCAGCAGGAAGGGATCCAAAGCGCTATACTCCATTGCAAGAGGTCGTACAGTTCATCAAACCAAGGTATAATTAATTACAGTTCATCGACTAGATATATTTAAATCTCTAATCTCGTTTGAATTTCAAGTTAGTAGCTATATAAACAGTTCATATTCTAATACATATATGTGGGTTGCATTGGTCTCAGAGTGTTATCAGTTATCAAGATGCGCAAGTGACTCTTCGCACCAGAAATCAACAATCCCACTGGTAATTTCAAAGGAGGAAGAGAAGAGATTCAGCATTTGAAGAAGTTGTGTTCTCATCTCGATCATTAATTTGAAGGAGACAAAAGAAGCGGGCAATGCTTATGAGGATTACAAATTAATTAATCAAGTTATAATCTTCAGCTCAATTAGTTCAATTGTGTTGTATTCCTCTAATTAATTAACTAGTTAGGTGTAGGCAGATTGCAAATGTTTTGTTTTGAGAAAAAATGTTGTGTAATGTGTGCAGAGTAATGATATTAAATAGAAAGATGTTGTTAAGAGATTTGGGTGTGTCATCATCATTACAGTGTAGGTATAACCTCCGGTGTTGAGTGTGGCATTGAGATAACTTGTTGACATCAAAAAGTGATGATTACTACTCTCTGAAACTATACTATCCCATACTAAGACAAAAATAAAATACAAATTGTAACCAAAATGAGGCATTATAAATGCATTTGCGGCCGAAAATGGCACGTTTGGAAATTGTGATACACCATCTGAAAAAACAATTCATTATTACTCTACTTGTCAAAATTCATTTTAATGATGAGAACCATTTAGTTTAGTTTTGAAACTAGTAAGTGACCAATTGAATGTTTCAAAAATTAACTATTTTACACCTTTTGTCATAAATTACTATCATCAAAACAAATTTTTTAATAACAAAAGAAATAGTACTCAAATACTAGTGCTACTCATTATTTTGCTTTTGAAAAATCATGTGACCCGGAAACAAATGGCACACTTAGCAACCGCTTTCACTTATTCGAGTAGAAGGGGAGCACTCCATCCGTATTCAAGGTTTTTGCAAAATGTTTTTGGCTATTATAATTCTCTTGTGATTATCAATAGGTCTTGAAAGTCATTTGATCATGTAAAGATTTATTTTTATTTGTTACCATGGCACCTAAAATTAAAGAGTAATGTTATATTTATCAATTTCATTTATCAATTATTTATACCAGATATATTAATAACTTGTACATTTTTAGAATGTACAATTTACTAATGCATTCGGTAAATAAAGTCAAGAAGAATATCATTTTCCAAAATCAAATATAGGGTTGTAAACGGTTTGGATACGGACGGGATATCACACTATCCATTATCCGTTTCCCTTTATAACCTTTAGGATGGTACATTAAATTATTCTTATCCTTATCCCATCGGATATTTGGGATTCGGATAATATCCGTATCTATTTTTCTATATATAGCTCAATTTTAAAAATATATTTAACTACATAATCTGTTAATTAAAATGGCATATTATATAAGTTGTAATTCAAGAAGTATAACGAAACATTGCAAAAGTATTTAAATAATTACTAACATTTTATATAAAAATTTTAACTCAAATAATGAATTTATTTTATTTCTTTTGTATGATCCAATAAGATTTACGTTAAAATTATAAGATAACCGCATAGAACAAGACGATAAATCAAAATTGAAAATCATTATGATTTTTGAAAATGGGGTAAAATGTCTTCTGTGATAATATTTTTCACAAAAAAATCAGGTGAATAATATTTTTTGAAAATAAGGGCCTATTTATTAATTTTGTTTTAAAATGAGGATTTTGACCAAAATTGTATTTTGAGCAAAACTTTACTTTGTACAAAATTGTGTTTTGTGCAAACTTAACTTTGAAATTCAAAACATTTAATGCAAATTTTTTTTGCATGATGTCTTTATATTATTTAACAAATCGATTCTTATATTTCACTCATAAAACTCTAAAATAACGTCAAATAAATCCAAATACATAATAATGTTTTAGAAAATAATGAGTTTAAACTTAACTTTGTAAAACCTCAAAACTATAATCATGTGTATTTTATTAATAAATGAGTTTTAAATATGTAATTGTTGAAATTATTCTAAAGTATTGTTAATTAAAACACTTATTTATAGTGATATGCTGAAAAAATATGTAGCGTAAACTTAATTCTGCACGACTCCATAAAAAATATAATTTAAAAATTTATACAAACTTAACTTTGTAATTCTTTTAGAGTTTGGTCAAAAATAGGCTATTGATTTAAAAAATATTATTCGTTGATTTTTTTGCAGAAAACTCTTTAAAATAAGTCTCATTTTTCAATATCCCGTTTCAATTTTAAATTTATTATGATTTCGAACCTTTCATACTAATAAATCACATATGTTGTAAACAATCTTTCTTTTTCTCTTTTTATAGTTTTTCTTTTCTTTTAGTTTAGTTAATTTTTGTTTTGATAAATTGGTTTAGCTTGTGCACACTAGATTAAATTTTGACTATTTTTTTTTTGAAATGGGGAGAGAAATATATAATATATACTAAATTATAGCGGATACGAATATCCGCTAAATCAAATATCCGTAAATATGGGTAATTCACCTCGAATACAAATTATCTAGATCGAATACTATTATTATTCATATCCATATTCATTTTCTCGGAACACTATCCAATTTCTTTTTTTTAAATATCCATTCAGATAAATATCTATAAAATACAAATTCGAATATTCATTTACACCTCTAATCAAATATATAAGTTTTTTTTTACCACAAATAGAACATATGGTTTGTGTAATTACGTTAACACCACACAACATATTAACTTCGAAAGTTTTTCATGAATCAAAAATCAACTTCAGCAAAGCTAACATCTTGATGAGACCAAATCACCTTGAAGAAGGTTAAGCTACAAGATTCGTTGTCTTTTTGTTGCAGATCGAGATTGTGGGGTATCAAATGTCAATTTCAAACAATCACAAATCATTCGCTGAAATGAGATGAAGAAGGAGGTTGACGTCTCATCTCTGATACCATCTGACCAAATCTCATTTTTATCTTCTATTTGCACCACTTTAATTTCATTTTTTTTATTATTATTATTTATATCCAAGCTATGCATCTACCCGTTTTCTTCCTTTCTTTTTTTTTTAGCCGAAAAACGCAGGCTGCACAAAAGAAAAAACAGATGGCTAAAATTACAAAACAAAACCGATCTAAATATTATTAAAGTTTGGATGCACAGTTTTCAAATTTTATTACAATTATAAAATTATAGAAATGTAATTTTTAAAATTATAATGCCATAAAATTATAAAATAATTATTTAGATTACGTGTAGTTTTTATTTAGAATTTTATGAGAATTCTAAATTAGTTTGTTTGGCTAATTTATCGAATTTATTTTGACTTCTAAAGAGACGATGTGTTTGAAAATTTTCTATTACAACTGTTCTCTGCTGGAAATCCAATAATTATTGCCATTAATCCGGTGAAATTATAAGATATCCGGTGAACACTGTCAAAGCTCTAATAAGGTAATTTGAACTACGCTAAAGTCTTCGGAACTCTGGTAGTGTTACCGGAACTCCGACATCAATCGTGAGAGCTATGGCAGGGGCCATGAAATTGGTCGTGGGTGTGCCTATTTAATACTTATATATATATATATATATATGTGTGTGTGTGTGTGTGTACATATACATACATATGTAGGCATATATGCATATACGCATTAAATTTTATGGTGTGGTGTGGGGTGGGAGTGGAGGGTTGTATTGGAAAGGCGGGGCGATGGCGATGATGATGTTTCTGGATTTGAGCAGTAAATTTAGATAGATATAAGAGAGTTAAAGAGAAAAAATGTATTATATATATACATACACAAATACATTAATAATATTTATATACGTGTGTATGACTGTATGTGTTATATATAGATATAGTGGGTGTGGTGGTGTCTTTTTAAGTGAAATGTTGTGTTCAGTGTGGGGGTAGGGTAGGCCTCGGCAATATGACTAAATGCACTTTATTCATTTATTTTAACATTATAAAATTGTATTTAGTGATACTTTATAATTAATTATCTTTTGTTCATTAATGTCATTTTTGAAGTATTAAATACAAATGTGAATGATTTTTAACCATGTCTTGTATATATTATATTTAAGTAGTACATATATAAATACATCATTGATGGGCTTATTACGCGGGCTTTAGGCCTAGCCGTGAGCAGGCCTAAAAAGCCTCGAGCTGGGCCAACCCACAAGTGAGCTTAAAAATTAAACATCAGCCCGTGGCCTAACACTATCGGGCTCGGGATGCCTAAAAGCCCGTTGACTAGTGAAACAAGCAGGGCCGGGTTTCAGGCTGTTAGGTTATTTAATGAGGCTTAGGGTGGGGGTGGAATGGTTCACTGTTTGTGCAGGTCAAGGAGTTGCGGTGGGGTCAAAAGTGTGGTGATGGTAGTGACTGAAGATGAGTTAGGTTTTTTTAGAATTCAATGTGGAATTGGAAAACGCTACTCACCATATAGAATTCAATCCAATAGAATTCATGATTTTAGAATTCAACTGGAATTCCAAAACCTTAATCTTTTAGTTTATCCAAACAACACTATTCTAAAACTATGCCCTAATTCCAATTATATGGTATGGAATTGAGGTTGCCAAACACACACTTAGTGGCGAGGTGACCTAATTCAGGGCCATCTTACCTCTCCTAACAAATGTTGCAATACAATATGTGATGTCTTACTCATAAGGGCGATAAATAATAAATAATAGTATAAATAATCCACTATAAATTACACATATAAATACTTTTACCACAAGGCTAATATTAATATTTAACAATAAAAATACGGGTTATTACAATTTTCTCCACTTAAATAAATTTTGTCCCTGAAATTTAACCAGCATAGCCAAAAGTCCCAAGTTAAACTAAGGGTCCAAAAAGACAATAAAGAATGAGTCATACATAAAGGCCAAAGGATGCCGCAACTTAAGTTCTGATATGACAAGGCTAATATTAATACCCAACAATAAAAGTATGGGTCATTACACACTGCGCAACTTTATTAAACTCTTTCTTAACAAAAAACACTTAGGAGTCAACACCTATCGGTAAATTCTTAATATTAAAAACCAGTGAATAAATCTCCCAAAGAGGATTTTAAGAAGACTCGCTAAGCGCCACGAGGTCTTTACAACAGAGATGTTGAATTTATAAATTAACTAGCAGGCTTCCCAAAAGGTAAGGGCTTCCGCCATTAGAGTAGAGGAAGCCTTAACCATTTTACCATTACCTGTAACAATGGAGCCAAAAAAAACTGTGAACCACAATATTCCCACAAAAGCTGAATCGCCGACTAAGTCAAAGGATCCATTATAACTTGCCCATAGGCCAACAATTGAAGGGGGAACTCCAACTATAAAATTACAATAATCTCAAAAGCGATTATACATAAATTGAAAATTCGATATAGCGAGCAAAATCTTTAAAACCACAAAATTAGCATTGTTTGGTTCTCGATTAAAAATGAAGTTATTTATAGCAAAACAAATAAACCACTACAAACAACCACTTTGTAAATGAAAGAGAGCATCTCCTTGCTATGCCCCTTCACATCAAAGAAGTCGAATAACCACCTTACGAAGGACACTATATTAGCCCAATGCACAGGCCCAGTGATGATGCTACTAAGCCAAACTGATCTGGTCCATTTGCACCTAAACAGAAGGTTATGGATAGTCTCATCCTGCATTATGCAGATATCACACAAAACGAGGCCTTGTATTTACGAGAATAGAGATTTTTCCCAGTTGCTGTGACTTTATTATAACTAGGGGTGCGCACGGTTTGGTTAGCTAAACCTAGCAGTTAAACAAATGATTTAAGGGGAATTTTTATAATTAATTTGTCGTTACTTAATTCTGTGCTTAAATGCAATAAAACCCTATTTTTTTGTAAAATTAATTAAATTAGTATAGCGAATAAGTATGAGCCAATCTAAATCCAAGCTAATATCTTAAAAGTAGAAAAGTTTGTCAAAATCAAATATTTTAGGAATCTAAATTAAAACAGTTTTTAAATTTTGATTTTTTGAAATTATTTGAACTAAGAAACTAAACTAATTAAATTAAATCAAGCAAACAAGTAATCAATAATAACAAATCCTAAGGAAAAAGAATCCACCACCATGTATATAAACAAAAAAGTATATAATTATATTTTTAACATTCATCCCTACTATATAAACAAATTTAAAATCACCATCATTCTTTCTTTAAAACTAATGTAAATAAAAATAGGCATCGCCTATATCCCAAAATTGGTGATCACAAGAGATTCTTTCTTCATTTTAAAAACAATTAAAGTACTAGAAAGAAAACACTTGTTATAGTAATGGTAATTTCAAAATATATTTTAATTCGAGACGAATAATTAAAAATCAATTAGAATTAAATTAAGCCCATTACATCCATAGCGGTTTCATCCTTCCCCTTTGGGAGAGAATTTAGCCAAGCATATTAAATAAATAACACATTAAAACAAAATAATAATTCATGATTAAAATTTAAAATTAAAGTACTTGAATACAAACTATTGATAATTAAAAAGCTAGAAAGCGTCCATATATATGATGCTCGAATTGGCGTGTACCACACGGCTTTACGCTGTCTAATTATTCTCCTTCAATACTTCGGCCGCACGGCAACTAATATATGAAGGATTTTCTCTCTTTAGAACTCTTTAATAATATATATATATATATATATCTAACTATATCTCTATCTATTTTTCTATCTTTTTTCTTGTATGATTTTTCTTCTATCCTTTTAGGTGTAGAGAATTGGTCTATATATAGGAATAAGAGATAGAAGTTTACAAGTTTAGAAAACTAGAATTGTAGAAGAAATAACAACTTTGAATTCAATTAGGATTCTAATTAAGAGAGAGAAAAATGAGTTGTAGTTGAATTAGGAGAGAATATTGAATTAGAATATTCTTTCTTCTTTATCTTCCTTTCTGATCTTCAGTAGACTTCTTTCACCTTTTTAGGCTTTTTATTATAATTTTCTTATTTTATTCTTCCCTACAAAAAGACAAAATAAATATTATTCCTCCATAATTTAAGCATTAATTATATTCTAACAAAATATTATTTGCGGGTTAAAATAATAATTTTGGGCACTTATCAAACTACCCCCAAACACGTATATCAGGTGGTAAATCAGCAGAAATAATAATCATAATATCATAGCAATGATTTGACACATAAATAGAATTTAACGGCACACATAGGTATAAAAATAATTGTGAGCAAAAATCAAGAAGTAATGGTGCATGATTCATGTCAGGCTCTAAATCGAATGATATTATATATAAAACCTCAACACCAACAGGAAACAACTCAACACCAGAAGAACAATCATTATTTCTTTTGTAATATGACACGTGTGTGCAATTGATGGGTGGAGGCCGTGGGTCAAATGTGATGTCACTATTAACAAAAGGTATCGTGGAAAGTGAAGCAAATTGGGATGAATTATTAATATAAGTGGAATTAGACTCAGAATTACATGTAAGAAATTCCGAATTATAACTAGTATTAGACACTTGCTTCGGTGCATTCGCAGTAGCTATAAAGGACTCTGGCAGAACAGGTTCAAAACAATTGGCCCAATTATCAATATTCATAAGTGGTGCAAAGTCTAACAAAGCATTGACCTCATTAATTATATTATCTTCATCGATATCAGATCCGAAATGAGCTAATCATTGGAGGAGTGGGTCCTTAGGGTGAATTTTCTTAGACGTTTCAGAAGATAATGACTCTATAAAGGAAAGTTCTTCAACGAACTCAATGTCATCGGGTTGTTTAGTGAGACTAAAAATATTTATTTCAACATTCATGTTACCAAATGTTAATGTCATATTACCATTTTTACAATTTATTAGTGCATTAGCTGTGGCGAGAAAAGGTCCGCCTAAGATGATGGGAATATGCTTGCCTTGGGTGGGCTGGGTATCAAGGACGATGAAATCGACAGGATAATGAAAGTCTGCAACTTTTACGATGACATCTTCTATTATACCCCTAAGAATTTTGATAGATCGGTCCACTAGACTTAACTTGACGTCGGTTTTTTTCAAATCACCTAACCCCAATTGTTGATAAACGGAATATGGAAGTAAGTTTACACTGGCTCCTAAATCTAATAAAGCTTGTTCCTAAAAAATTTCTCCTATCTTACATTTGACAGTTGGACTACCAGGATCTTTATGTTTAATCACAACTTGGTTTTGTAAGAAGGATGTGCAATGCTGGGTTATGAAGGCTTCTTTGGGAACACTAGTTTTTCTTTTGACTAGATCTTTAATAAATTTAGCATAAGAAGGAATTTGCTTTATGGCAGTAAGAAATGGGATATTGATTTGAAAATTTTGAAAAACATCTAAAATTTCACTGTATTGATAATCATTTTTATTGTTGACTAGTCTAGATGGAAAAGGAGCACGTGGAATCATTTCTTTTGGGGTCTGTCAATCTGAGGACCTACAACTTGATCATTTTTATTATTTTTAGGTAAATTGGTCCTAATTTCGTCATTCTCATTTTCTTTCTTCTAAGCTTGTTGTGACTTATTGTCATGGAGCACAATGTTTTCTTGATTTCGCTGTTGTTTAATCGTATCATCGGATTGAAGTGAATGAAAAAAATTAGCTTGTTCAGGTTGGTGTTCTAAATTAGACACATTAGCTCCTACATTAAAGGTTGTTCTACCATTTGGATTTGGCAGGTTGGCTTGGTAGGGTACCTTTTTGTCTTTCAGCTAAGGCATAGGTGAGGTGGCTCAATTGACTCTGAACGGACTGTTGGAATTGAAGTTGGCTTTTAGCTAAAACATCAATATGATTTTCTAACTTTTGAATTCTCTGATTTGTTTGTTGAGTGGATTGATCTATGGCCATTGCCAACATTTTAAAAGTGTCTTTAATATTAAGTGAATTATTAGTAGATGTGACTGGAGCATTGTAATTTCGCATAGGGTCAGGAACTATCTCCCTATTACTATTGACCTAATGTTGGAAAAACTGTTGTTGTGTGACCATTAGTCCGGCCTGTTGAGGGACTGACCTATTTTGGGAACCTTGGAAACCTGCTGGACCACCTACGATTTGTTGTTGCGAAGAAACATTTTGACTCCAAGAAAAATTGGGGTGAAATCAGATATCAAGGTGGTATTTATTTCCAAAAATATTTACAGTAGGTTTGCCAAAAGTATTAAATGCACACAATTGTGCATCAGAATCAGAGCAATAAAAAGGATAGGCTTGAGTAGTATGATTAAAGCTAGAGCACAACCCACATGGGTTACTGACATTTAAAATTAGGTTCGAGTTATTTCTAGTCGAGATAGTAAAAGCATCAAATTTCTTACTTAAGTTTTGAACTCTAGTAGCTAGACTTTCCATGATAGATTTTAGGTCTGGGTCAGTTTTAACTTCATACATGCCGGATTTTTTAATTGAAGTATATTCATTACGGGACATGTATTCGCTACTACTATTCCAGTTTTGTGCACTCTTAGGCCTTCTTAATTGATTTTTTATAAGTTTTTCAATATCTTGGGCCTTCTTTTCTTGTTAAATGTTTGGGCATTTTTTATTATTAAATATTTATTATTCTTGGGTTTTATTTTTAATTTTTGAACTTATATTATTTTAAGAAAATAACACATTAGTTATATACACCGAACCAATAGAAAAAAAATACAATTGTACTTGTTGGTTTGGTTCTTATCGATTTTATACACCAAAAAATTAATAATCGAACCGACCTATTTTGGTTGTTTGGTTTCTAAACTGAACCGAACCGTAAATCTTGAAAACAGCTCTATTTTGGCTGGTTCAGTTCAGTTTTTTGGTTTTTCGTACACCCTTAGTTATAACATTAAATAAAAATTAATTAATTATAAATCACAATAATACAACATATATGTAAAACAATCTATTATACTTTTTATGTTCCCAACTAGTGCCCATTCATTTATATTTTCATATTACGACTTATAGATATCATGACATTCTTGTATGTATATAGAATACATGCTAGTTTTTACTAGTCGAATCAAAATACTTTTAGAAATGGTCATATGTGGTACTCCTGACCATTTTTCGTCAACTTTAACAGTTAATACAAAAGGACTGAAGTAGAAATTGGTCAATAGTTTAGATGGTTAAAAGATGCTTTCTAAAGTTTGATAGGGTGGAATATCAATTTACTCCATTTAAATAAATAAAGAAGACATACGGAATGCCACGCAAATGTGCATCATAACGTGGCAAAAGGCTATAACCAAGTTTGATAAACATATCTCGTTTAAGCACAGACCTCTTTCGAATATCTAGGTAGGTTCTGTTTAATATGATGAGAATGCCTTTTAAGACCTGGTCATGCAGTCCTGTGCCAAAGAGCTAAATACAGCTCTAGAGATAACAAAGTCCGAGTAGTTGAAAGAAATTGGGTAATTAGCAAACGAGATAGAAATGGGTGCATAGAGCACCTTAATTGCATTAAATGCCTGCCAACTACATTTAATGCTCCAGATTAAGGGGGAAGCAAAATCAAAAATGGACATGCATGGCTAACCATTGCAATAATGAACGACGCCCTAAACTAACTATTATAGCTCCACAGACATGCTATATCCTTATTACATATTACAAAGCATTTACTCCATTACGAAATTCTAGGCATTGAATATAAACACTCAAACAAGAACAAAAATAATTTACTCACTTTAGATATCTTCCACTTATATTTAACAAGTCTGATAAGCACACTAGAGCTTACAGACTTGAGTATGAATGAGTCATTAATGAGAGGGAGATCCCAAGATCTTACTGTAATAATTAGACTAGCCAAAATGTATTCATTCCTATATAACCAAGAGCTTTGCTCTATACTCTAGATTTGTACATCGACAAAGTTAAACGACTTAAGTGAAACTAGATTCATAATTTAAGGGACCATTTATGCAATTTATTGTATTTTAGTATTATTACAATACCAACCCCAAGGTTTTAAGAAATTACATACTTAACCTTATACTTTTTATTTTACACAAAGGTCTTTTTAAGAAAAAAACATACTACATGTGAAAAAAATTCCAAATTCAAGTAAGAACTTAAGCCCCAATTAGCTCGATAATGCCTACGTCTCGCTACCTCTCTTTGCTGTCTTTACATCAACTATGGTTGGCAACCAATTAATATACTAGAGTGTATGTGCCCATGATACGTGAACGCATGTCAAGAGGGCATCGATCATAAGAATATCACAATCATAGCTCGAAATCCTAAACTGTCATCTAGTTAAAAAAAACCCATGTGTTCTTATAATTATAAGTTGGAAAGAGATATTGTTGGTCGGATTTCAACCCTAGAGGGGGGTGAATAGGGTTTTTGAAACTTAATGCGGAATTTAAAAACTTTTCGAAAATGTTTAAGTAAAACAATTTACTAAACAAATATATCAAGGAATGTAAGCATATAAACAATTAAACAAACAACCCCAAGAGCAAATAATCAAACAATCAATAATAAAGAGATTGAGTTAGAAAGATTGAACCGATTTGAAGTCCAAGGCTTTTTGTCCACACGGTTTTGGTTTACCAAACCATAGTCCGCGCTCGGTTAGTTCCCCGAGAATTTCCACTAAAATCAATCTCCTTCCGGGTGAAGATCAAACCGCTACAAGTGTTGTTGTCTCACACACTCTTTACAAATATTGCTTGATCACAATATTCTCACAAGACACTCTCTTGCTAACCTTGTAAAATTTACCTTTCACAAAAACTAAACAAGAATTTACCTTCTTGTTTTCCTATGAGATTTACCTCTCACAATTTGAATACAAATGTTTGGTGATTCACACCAATTTACAACAACTCTCTTAAGTGTATAAAGAATACAATTTGAAGCTCACACTAGAGTTATCTTATTTGATCAAGATGATATAGCTCAAATGATAATAAATGATCAAAAACAATTTCTTGAATCTTTAGATATTGAAGATAGATGAAGTATGAAGTATGAGAGTGATTCAAGGTGTTTAAAATGAGTCTTGGAAGTCATATTTATAGTCCCAAAAGTGATATAGCCGTTTGTGAGGTTTGGTAGAAGTTTGGTACCAAAAATGGTTAAAAATCAGAAATCCAACGGCTATATTATGGGCCATCAGTCGACTGAGCAAAGCTCCTTAGTCGACTGACTGAGCCTCAGTCGACTGAGCATAAGCCATCAGTCGACTGATGGACTCTGCTGTCCATCAGGCCAAAAGGCCAAAATCCCAATTTTTGCACTTTTGCATATAAGCTCCAAAATCAATTCTAATGCTTTGGGGACTTTAAAAATAAGTTCCTAAGACACCTATTTTTGGAAAAACTCAAAATATGATCATTTGAATTTAATATCAATTTATTTCAAAACCGGTTTTTTCAAGAATGATGTTTTGAAATGATTTTTGATTCAAACTGATTTTGATCAATCTAAGAATGATATTTCAATATGTATGAGCTATATAATCAATCAATGAAGAAACTTTACATCAATCCTAAGCATACACTCAATTACCGAATATGTGAGTCTTTAAATGCTTTGAATAGTTTCTTCAACTTGATTCTTCTCTTGAGGCTTTTCCATATGATCCTTGATCTTGATCTTCATGGATTTGTATTGCTAGCATGTGTGTGATAAGGTTGTTCTCTTTCTAGTCCAATGCTTCGTTGACTTGATCGAATATTGATTCCATTGATCCTTGTCATGCTTCCTTTGAACAATCATGTTATTCTTGATTTTTCAAGTAAGAAATCTATAATCTTAAATCAAGAACATGTTAAATTACACATGATTAATTTATTGTTATTATCAAAATAAAATTAAGACCTTCTAGGTCAACAGATATCACTATCACCCCCAAACCCGAGAACTATGCATATATAAACCTAACCTCATGCGAAGGAATCCAAAACCTTGCCAAATCAAAAATATTTTTGATACCTGACAAAATCAAAATTATTCCAATTATTAGTCTCTTAATTGCTCCAAAACCCTAACAAAATAAAAAAAAAGTTCTAATACTCTCAATTGTTCATCCCAAGATCTTACTGTAATAATTATACTAGCCAAAATGTATTCATTCCTATGTAACCAAGAGCTTTGCTCTATACTCCAGATTTTTACACTAACAAAGTTGAACGGCTTAAGTGAAACTAGCTTCTTAGTTTAAGGGGCCATTTAAACCAACTAATATACTAGAGTGTCAGTGCCCATGATACGTGCACGCATGTCGAGAGGGCATCGATCATCGGAATATCATAATCATAGCTCGAAATCTTAAACTGTCATTTAGTTGAAAAAACCCATGTGTTATTATAATTAATTAAGTTGCAAAGAGATATCACTATCACCCCCAAGCCCGAGAACTACGCATACATAAACCTAACCTCATGCGAAGGAATCCAAAACCTTGCCAAATCAAAAATATTTTTGATACCTGACAAAATGAAAATCATTCTAATTATTAGTCTCTCAATTGTTCCAAAACCCTAACAAAATAAAAAAAAAGTTCTAATACTCTCAATTGTTCATCCCAAGATCATACTGTAATAATTAGACTAGCCAAAAGGTATTCATTCTTATGTAACCAAGTGCTTTTCTCTATACTCCAAATTTTTACACCAACAAAGTTGAACGGCTTAAGTGAAACTAGCTTCTTAGTTTAAGGGGCCATTTATGTAGTTTACTGTATTTTGATATTAAAGTAAACTACCCTAATGGCCCTTAAACTAAGGGTCTAGTGTCATTTTGGCCCTTAAACTAAAAAACGCTCCACTTTGGCCCTTAAACCATTAGCGAGTATCACTTTAGCCCTTTCGTCCAAATTTTATGTTAAGTTTGACAGAAATGGGGGTATTTTTATCATTTTAATTGTTTTTTTAAAAAAATTTAATTAGATTTTTTTTCTTAAAAAAAATATTAAAAAAAAAATAAAAAAGGAAGAGAGTGAGAGAGAGAGAGAGAGAAAAAAACCAAATCACCGTCCATATACATCTTCTTCTTCCTCTCTCTCCTCACTTTCTCTTTCTTCCCTCTCTTTTGTTTGTAAATCTCAAACACAAAACCCAAATCAATTGAATTAGTTGAATGGATATGGAATTTTTTTTATTTAAAAAAAAACAAAATTTCGTTTTAGAGATGTTGAGAAACAAAATCATCATTTGTTTGGCCCCAAAATTTGAAGCTTTTTTTTAGAGAGAGGAACCATAACCCTAGATTTGGCCCCAAAATTTCGTTTTTGAGAGGAACCGATCGAAATGGGAGAAACAAAGAAAGAGTTTTTGGTCTGAGAGAGAGCAAGAAAGAGAAAGCATGAACATAGAGTGAAGAAGATGGTGATGGCTGTGGTTGTGGTTGTGGTGGTGGTGGCAGTGGCGATATATATATATATATGTGTGTGTGTATAAAGGAGGGATAAAATAGGAGGGTTTGGAAGGAGAAGAAGATTGTAATGGTAGTTATGGTGGAGGCGATAACGGTGGTGTGGTGGTGGTGGTATATATGTATCTATATATATGTGTGTGTGTGTTTGTATATATGTGTATGAGAGAGATGTGTGTATATATATGTAGATGAATGTATGTATGGTTGGGTTTCTCTCTTTATCTCTTTTTTTTTCCTAATAATTTTTTAATAAAAAATTTAATTAAATTTATTTTTTTAAAAAAATAATTAAAATGACAAAAATACCCTCCATTTTCGTCCAACTTAACAGAAAATTTGAACAGAAGGGCTAAATTGACACTCGCTAATAGTTTAAGGGCCAACGTGGAGCGTTTTTTAGTTTAAGGGCCAAAATGACACTAAACCCTTAGTTTAAGGGCCATTAGGGTAGTTTACTCTTAATATTATTACAATACCAACCCCAAGGTTTTAAGAAATTACATACCTAACCTCATACTTTTTTAGTTTACACAAAGGTCCCTTTAAGAAAAAAAAATACTACATGTGAAAAAAATTCCAAATTCAAGTAGGAACTTAAGCTCCCATTAGCTCGATAATACCTACGTCCAAGCCCTCCTGTATCAAAAATTAAAATGATCGAATAGATTTCAATTAGTTAGGGCTTCCTTTATCAAAAAGTTAAAACAATAATCCCATTCATGAAGATCGAATACGTTACTTCTTGCTAAGAAAACAAGAAGTATGCTAACATGAGCTTGTGGGCTATACTTATTACTTCCTTTAAAAAAATAAAAAATTTAAGACTCTTACTTTAACTATAAACAAATTAAACTCACTCCAATTTTTTTTTGATAAAACTTGAACTTGAGATGTCTCTCATATCCGTTTCAAATTTAGAAATTTCATGTATACAGAGGGCTAGTGGATAAACAATTAAAATTGATTCGAGTTACAAATCTAGTAACAAATTCGAGATGTGTATCAGTAAGCCCCCGCATGGGTTGTTCGATCAACATGTATCTTGAATTCTTTTTCCCCAACGTTCAAGCCTTTATTGATCAAAGTAAAAAAAGAATATATATCGACGTCATAGTGAGATTTGGGACTGGGAAAGGTCCGGAGTTAAAAAAATAAAAAAAGAATATATATCCGAGTTTATACAAGAAAAAAAGGAAAAAGAAGGAAGTACTTTACTGTATACGTGTGCATTACTTATAGAAATATTGTTGCCTATAAAGAGCATATCATTATATACGGATTGAGACTTTTGAGGGGTAACTTACTGGATTTTTTGATATCAACTTTTTAGTTAACTTACTTTTTAGTTGAAGTTTTTTGATGATATTGATTTGACGGAATTAATTTATTAATCATGGAGATCAATTTATTAAATTTTATTAAAATATTTATTTATTTATTCTCTCAAAAATCTCAATACGCAGTGAATGGTCCTTATGAAAAAAACAAAATAAAAATTCCATTCCCAGCGGATTCCCCTTTTCATGCAAAATAATTATGACTTAATTTGTATTCTAATTAAACTTGTATAATGTTTATTAATTAATTTGTCAAAATAATTCCCCATCGTACGTAGCTAGTCCATTTTGCCCGCTAAAAGATATACAATGTACCAAGGCATATATACATAATTAATGTACGTACAACTCAAGTGGAAAAGGAAAGAACTAAATTAAAGGTGGGAAACCACACACATATGTATATTTTGTTCATCGTCCAAGAACCATTTAATTTGATAGATATTCTCTGATCCCAACATTGATAATGTGGAGTACGTGCCCCTCCTCAAGGTCTCTTTGAATTTCGTTTGGTTTCAGCTTTTGAGACGCGCGTATATATATATATGATGAGGTCAGGTTAATTAATTTATTTTCTTTCTTTTATCAGTAAGTTATTAATTCCACACATATATGCATGCACACTTAATCCAACAAGCCTAGCTATACAATGCAACACTCCAAAAATATTAGAGCTAGATCGAGTTGTTTTCTTTTTCCCAATCTCTTATTTTTTTTTCCTTTCTCAATTTTCAAAATGATGGATTTTAACCATTCAAGAATAAATTTAAATTAATTTTGTAATAAAAGCAATACATGATTAATTTTAATCTTAAGAAAAACAAGACATCTCCTTCCAAAAACATATATGTTACTAATTAGAAGTCATTGCAATATGTATAATTTATATCATTGGGGACACAAACAATTATAAGTACACCCAATGGAGTGATACCATGAATTCGGATAGTCCGTTAAAAACAAGCCCCCCAGCATCATTGAATTGTCCGAGAAGTATCACGGATTTGCTATGTCCCCTTGTTTATCTTTGTTCCTTCAACTTCTTACCCTAACCATGAATTTATGTATTGTGTATTGTATACATCTATTAGCAAAAGTTGGTATGGAAAATTGTTCTTATCGATAAGGAAACAAATTTTAATTAAATAGTTTCTCTATTAACGCTGAGTTCCCTGGATCTACCCCATATATATTTGGGTTGGGTCATTGGAATAAGTTTGTTCTTCTATTTGTATTCAACCTATGGAACTTACAAATTCCAAGAATTAAACAATACAATTTAGTAAGTATTCGTGTCACATTATATAGAGACCAAAAAAAAAAAAAGCGCCCCCCATAAACAAACGCATTGTATGTATGGGGCTAGCTATTTGCTATTAGAGATGTATTAAGCAAACAAAATGTTTTATCAAGATTCTATAACTATTCCAATTATTAAAGTATAAATGAGGGAGTGGATTTGCACTTTTATCAATTTTTTAGAAATAAATCGTACCTTATCTTTTTTCTTTTTCTTTTTTTTTTTAGTTAAAATTCTCTTATTTTTGATCTTTTTGGTAAGAATATCTATTTTACTCAAAATTATACTCTATCTGGTTTTTGGTTACTTTTTTTTCTTTTTTTTTTTATTTTAGTTAAGATCAAGGGAGAATTTAGGATTTCATGGAGGGGGTGGACTAAGTTTAAGACTATTTTTTTTATACAATATTAAGAAACTTTTGCATTAAAGTATAACAAATCATAATACATATAATTAATTGGAGCAAAAAGTGAAACATTATTAACAGAGTTGCTATATATTAATTTTTTACATAAACAAATTATTTAATAAAAAATTAATAATATATATATACACCCATGCGTACATATATTATAATGCACATAAATCAATTCATGATGGAGAGGCATAGGTATTTGGACCGCAGTGTATATCGTATAAAAGGTAAAACACAATGTGGCACAAGCATAGGGACCATTGATATTAAGAGTTAGGGGGTGTTTGTTTTTACTTTTGAATGCTTAATGAAAGAGTATTAAGTATTCAGAGGTATAAGATGATGTTTGATTTTTAAATCATTCAGAGGTTAATGGCTATTTTTTTAATGATTAAGCATTCAGTCTTAAGAGGCGTTAGTCCCACTGAATGCTTAATGCTGAATTTAAATCATTATTTTATACAAAAATATAAAATTCAGAATCTCATTCAAAATAAAAATACAAATAGCATTTTCAGATCTTAAATTCGGCATTTAACATTTAACATTCAGCAATTAATAATAAAGATTTAGTTATTAAAGGTCAAAAAAAACAAATGTACCCTTAATCTAGAAAGTGAGTTTTGATTAAGCCTGCTCTGTAGTAAATTAGGCTAGGCTAACTAAAATTTAGTGGGTAAAAAAATTTCATAGGTTGGGCTGAAGCTCTAGTCTGCTCGCCCGTCCCTCCCCTCTTGGTTAAAATCCTACTTTATTTGATCCTTTAAAATTACGAATATTTCTGGTTCCCAAAATTCTACTCCATTTAATCTTTTGGTTAGGAACTAATTATAAATCATAATCTACACTTTCTTTTTTAGTTAAAATCTTATAAATTAAATTCTACTATATTTAGTTTTAAAGCAATCAAATAGTTTTTAATTCAAAGCGCTCATAATTTCTATTTTATTTTCATTAGGATTCTAATATAAAACACTATAAATTAATATCTCTAAAATATTCTATTTATATTAGAATTCTTACAAAAATCTACGCTTTAATTTTTTGTGAACCCCATTATAATTTTTCTATCAACAATTTATTATATTTGGAACACAAAATACTAATTTAATTAATGTCATGTCTATAATAAATATTTATTGGAGTGGTATTCTTACTAAATTTATAGTTAACTTCTTTTATTTGGATTATATTTAAACTTAAGATTGTTTTATATTCATTGGGACTTTTATTTTATTATTTTATTATTTTTTTTACTTTTGATGCTATAAATATTCTTCGAATCACTGTAATACCCCGTAATATAATTAGTGTAAATTAGACACATATTTCTTGGTTGAGTATGGACTAAATTGTAAAGTTGCAAAAGTTCAGGGTTAAAATAATAAAGTTATGAAACTTCAGGGTTAAATATCATAATTAGATAAAAGTTAGATTTTTTTTTAAAAGTAACCGACCTCACCTCCTGCATAATTCTCCATTTTTCTTCCTTTAAATTACCTTTGCTGAGAGAAAATCGAGAGAAAACAGAACGCAAAATAAAATAGGTACGAAGATTACGTCTTAGCAATTGGTCATCAAAACTTCGTCGAATCGAGTCGAGCCTTAAGGGAAAGTTGTTCTATACGTTGAGGGCTACGCAACGGTATAAGAATTGTAGAGTTGTACTGGTCGGAGTTTGGGTATCAACTCAAATTTCATTATTTGGGGCTAAATATTATGAGGTAGGGGTTTAATTATTTTTAAAAGCTGATAGTATAATTTTATTATATATGAATCATCATATTTTAATTGTCTTTGTTTTAAGAATTATTATATGATGAGGATGATGATGTTTTGTGATTTATAAAGCCAAGTGTATGTTATTTGAAGCAAGATATGCCATTATACATGATACATTTGTATTATTTGATATACATGAGATATCACTTGAATGTATAAATATTGTATATTTATGAAATTAATTAATTAATGAATTATATACATTAAGGGACATGTATAGAGATTTATTGTGGTTATATGGCATAAGTTGATTCAAATATTTATTTATTAACATGTTATGTATACTGTGCATCATCATTGTGTCAACCGAATTCTTGGAGACTTTTTGGCAAGCTCGGATTATTCTTATGGCCTATCATGTGGGCATATATCTTGTATCTATGGTGCCAAAAGCTTCTTATATCTGCTGAATTATTCTGGGATGTGATATGGTTTTGTGATGGGTTTGATATGATTGTTATTGTGGTCCCTTCGATGATGAAGGGAATATGTATTGACTAGTGTTTATCGATGTGAAAATAAGTAGGGCTCGATGCCCTTGGGTTAAAAATTCCTAAACCCCCGGGGGACAGTAATGAGGTCGGCTGTCTAGAGCCAGCGGTGAGTAGCTCGAAAATCTAAGCCTCGGCAAAGTACTGGTGATTCTGTGATATGATATAGATGGACATGTAGTCCAATTATATTATGATATGATGATAATCTTTTATGGGCTGGATGATATTATATTGTGATTGTGTTTGACTTATTATCTGGGACGGTCAGACACGTTCTTCTTCTTATGATTATGATTTGGCCCAGCTTCGGTATCTCTTAGGGGCGATTAGGCCCATTGTTATTATCATTATTATGATTCGGTTCAGCCTCGGTATTCTTTCGCTATAATGGTTGACACAAGGGAGGTAACCTGCATATGCACATGCATGCATTACTTTATTGGTTGAGCCATGATTTATGATTAAATAGTTAATTACGTTTTGTACGTAATATTGCATGTTATATCCCCCCCTACTGAGCTGTGAGCTCACCCCTTTTTATGTAAACAAGTTCAGGTATCCAGGAGACGGATACAGCAGAAGAAGTAACTGGGTCGAAAACGAAATAGAGAATCTCTAATACCGACTCATTTTTGTTATATAGGTGTGTACATGGCAAGTCACAACTAGCCTGAGTTGTTGTTTACTCTGTAATACATATTAATATAGTGTGTATGTCTTTTGGATTTCATGTCTATATATAAATGTATATTACACTCATGTTTTATATTATCACCCATAACATGAGTACTAGGGTTGTTTATTCCAGGTCATGTGATTTTCTTGTATTTATTGTTTTATTATTTATTTCAAACCTACTTTAGCTCGTCTAAGGTGGGTTAGTAACGCTCCAGGTTTTAATTACAAGTGTTATCCTACTAATTAAGGCGGTGGTGTTACAATCACTCTTCAACAAGTTTGTTTTTGTGCTTTGTATATAAAATTTGCTTAATAAATTATGTTATTTATTAAATTGTCAAACTTCATTAATAATTTAAAAGTTCTTCAACTATGTGTTTATATATATATTCGAAATTATGTTTGTATATGCTATATCTTTTTCTTCTTTTGAAATTATAATGTCCATTTTTTAGTCCTCATACTTTTAGTATTATAGCCTTTTAAAAGGCGTGCTATTATTTACACCCTCTATTTATATCATTAACATTGTCATTGTCACAAACACCTCTCTCATGCCAATTTTTAGTCACAAACACCCACCACCCAATTAAAAGTTAATACAAACCTTAACATTGATTAACATTGAAAGAGAAGAAGATTCTCTCACCTTCTCTCGCTCGTCTCTTACCTAATAAAAGGTGAGTGGATTTATACATAATCACCTCACATTAAGTGAATGTGTTGCAAGTGACTCACCTAATATAAGGCAATGGAATGCAAAGTGTACTAGAGTATTTCTAAATTACTCACCTAATGACAGGTGAGTGGATTCATACACACTTACCCCACATTAGGTGAGTGTGTTGTAAGTAGCTCGTTTAATAACACACACTTATCTCACACGGGGTGAGTGTGTCTGTACACACTCGCCTTATTTAAGGAGAGTTGTAATTAGATTACTCTCCTTATATAAAGCGAGTTAAGCCTGGACAGACCCGTTTTATACTATGTTTTGGGGATTACATCTTTGTTTCAATTTGAATGTTGTAGAATGATGTATGAAAGCTAATATACACATTAATACACTAATAATAACAATTATAATACATCTTTGGCTTCATTTTGAAGTGAAATTTCATCACTAACTTTTTTTGAACTTATTCTTTCTCCACCATTTCATGAACATTGCTTTTTATTTATTATAATCTAAGTTTCAAACTTTTCAATAATAATGTTTGTGCTTCGATTTGATTGTGATTTCTTGATTTTGAGAGCTCAAATGATAAAAAAGTATTAGAATATGGTAGAATATTTAGATATGGTAGTATATTTAGATATGGTATATGTATAAATGGTATAGTTGACTACCACCATGATTCCTAGAATCATGGGATATTATTATTGTTTCCATGTACAGCTCATTTAATCCCTATTTAAGGAACCTTTGTATTCATTCATCAACACATCAATATCAATTAATTCTCTCATCTTTCTCTCTAATCATCAACATGGTATCAGAGGGAAACACAACCAGCAAACCCTAGCCGTCCCACCACCACCACACAAATAACCCACATATCACCCTACAACACCATCACATACTCAGCCACTAACCAGAAAACCCTAGCCATCCCTTCTACTCCACAACCGTAATCTGCTTCTGTACAATCGTTCATCACATACAGAGACCCAATTAAACCAACCATCACACCAACGTCCTCGTCTTCAATAGATGATTCCAAATCAGTTTGAATCATCACTATACACCACCGCACGCGCCGTCACGTGTCGATAAAATACACGGACTTCCGCAGCGCTTTGTCCACGCGCCTCTGTATTCCGTCAGCTGCCACGTCATCTGCCACGTAAGCGACCACATAAGTCCTACTGCCACGTCACCTGCCACGTCAGCCCTACTACCACGTCACCTGCCACGTCACTCTGACCGTTGACCCGTGACCGTTGACCGTTGACCCGCAAAAATCTTTTCTGGCCTTTTTTGACGTTCTGAAAGCAGCCGCGGCCTCAGAATTTCCAGATTCAACCCCGATCACTAGGTATTCAGTCTTACTTCAATGGCTTCTGACACCACTTCAATAATTGGCTCATCCACGAAGGATTCCCTCTCATCATTCAAACTGAGGGCTCCTCATTTAATATCGGCCTCCTACTAGATGAGACTAATTATGATATATGGTCTCAACTCATAGAAATGCACATCGCGGAGAAACAGAAATTCTCCTTTATTCAAAGTTCAGCCTCAATTCCGAAAGAAGGAACACCGGAGTTCGATAAATGGTACCCCGATAATCAACGAGTCAAACGCTGGCTCTTAATATCCATGAAACCAGAAATCATAAAACGCTACATTCGCATCCCTACATCACGTGAAATTTGGAAGTCACTGTTTACGGCATTTCATGATGGGGCTGATGACCTACAGGTTTTTTCTCTGAACCAACGGGCTTTTTCTGCCAAACAGGGTGGGCGACCAATATCTGAATTTTATGGGGAGCTGACAGAAATATTCAGCGAGTTGGACCATCGTGATAAGGTAATTATGGAAAGTCCTACTGATGTAGAATCGTACAGGAGGTCAGTTCAACGCCTGAGAGTCCACATTTTTCTTGCCGGGTTAGATAATGAACTCGAACAGATTCGGGGTGAGATTTTGCGAAAGGATCCAATTCCAGAACTAGAAGAGGTCTATGCCCTGGTTCGTCGTGAAGTTCTTCGACAACAAACAATGAGCCCAGCAACAGATATTGTGGCTATGGTAGCTCGTAATTAAGCCCCTTCCAATTTCAATTGACGAAATTCAGAGAAGCGATCTGGTAACCGACCAAATAACTCTCGGGGCTTCAATTCCAAATACCCTCCATGCTCTGTCTGCGAACTTAACGGACACTCGAAAAAGGCCTGCTATGAAATCATCGGCTATCCTAATTGGTGGAAGGATACTCGCAATCGTAAAATAGGTCCAAACATAGAGGGAGGTAACAAACAG
Organism: Lonicera japonica; assembly: GCA_021464415.1. Taxonomy (NCBI): domain Eukaryota; kingdom Viridiplantae; phylum Streptophyta; class Magnoliopsida; order Dipsacales; family Caprifoliaceae; genus Lonicera; species Lonicera japonica. The sequence continues at coordinate 90,071,298 of CM038463.1, read as the reverse complement.
GCCTCAGGCTTACTCACCACCACAGGTACATCAGGTATGGCTTTAAATTCTGTCTCTGTTTTGAATAATACATGAGTCATTGATTCTGGTGCCACTGATCATATGACATCTAATTCAAACATGATTGCTCCCTTAATTCCATCACCTCAGACCTTTGTTTCCACAGCTAATGGTGCTCTAGTTCCTATAATAGGAAAAGGATCAGTCAATCTATCAGACACCCTGAACCTAAGCTCTGTCCTAGTAGTACCATCCCTCGATTATAATCTATTATATGTTGCTCAAATAACTAATGCCCTACACTGTATTGTCATATTTTGGCCTTCTCATTGTGTTTTTAAGGACATTCAGACGAAGCAGACGATTGGTTGTGGCGTTAGGAGCGACAAATTGTACTACCTGGACTTGGAGTTGAACAGTAGAGATCGTTTGCACAAAGCCTTAAGCACTAGCACATCTGAAAAGAAGATTGTCGATGGACTTTGGTTATGGCACCGTCGGTTAGGACATGCATCGTTTAGTTACTTAAAGAAACTATTTCCCAGCTTAACTAATAAAGTTGGTTCTTCTGTTTTTCATTGTGAGACTTGTGAACTGGCTAAGAGCCATCGTACCTCATTTAAACCTTAATTAAATAAAAGTTCAGTTCCATTTATGATTATTCATTCTGATGTATGGGGTCCATCTCACATTTCTTCTTTAAGTGGTATACGATGGTTTGTCACATTTATTGATGATTGCACTCGAATGACGTGGGTTTGTCCCATGAAATCCAAAAGTGAAGTTAGTCGTCTGTTCCAGGAATTTCATACACATATCTAAACACAGTATAACGCTACTATTCAAATTCTCCGCAATGACAATGGTGGTGAATATATGAGTACAGAGTTACAGGACTTCTTCAAACTCAATGGGATCATTCACCAAACTACATGTCTTTATACACCTCAACAGAATAGAGTTGCCGAACAGAAAAATCGTCATCTGTTGGAAATAGTTCGGGCATTATTGATTGGCACTCACACACCAACCTTATATTGGGGCGAAGCACTGTCCTCGGCTGCCTATTTGGTAAATCGCATTCCCTCCGCTACACTTGATTTTCAGACACCCTTCGAAGTTCTAGCTAACTTTGTCTCGGCCCTTGCCGTGTCCAATCTTCCTCCAAGGGTGTTTGGGTGTGTCATATTTGTCCACTTACCAAAGGAACAATGACATAAGCTTGAACCCCGCGTGCTCAAGTGTGTCTTTGTCGAGTATGCGTCTTCTCAGAAAGGGTATCGGTGTTATTATCCTCCTACACAGAAACTATACGTCACCATGGACGTGACGTTTCATGAAGAAACTATGTACTTTGACAGGACTAAACTTTAGGGGGAGCATTATAAGAAAGTTCAGTTATTTGGGAATGTCAATGAGGAAGAGACAAGCTCAATAACGGTAGTACCACCATTAACCACCAAGATAACAGAAACAACAGAAATTCTTTCAAATGAAGTTGAGTCGTCTCTGTCTCTGCATAACGCAAACAACCAATCGTCCACTTCAAATATCCCTGAAACTGAGATCTCACAGGTATCTCCTTCTATTCCTATAAAGAAACTTCCTAACCGAACAAATAGAGGTGTACCTTAACCCACATATGACCCAGATTTTACCAGTAAAGCCAAATACCCCATGAGTAATTATGTGTCATATGATCAGTTAACTGCATCTAACAAATCTTTTGTGAATCAATTATCTTCTGTATCTATTCCTAACAGTGTGCAGAAAGCCTTATGTGATTCTCAGTGGAAATTGACAATGGATGAGGAGATGAAATCCTTGTTGAAAAATGACACATGGGAGTTAACCGAATTACCAGCAGGAAAAAAGAAGGTGGGTTGCAAGTGGGTGTACACTGTAAAATTTGCAGCAGATGATACAATCGAAAGATTCAAGGCGAGACTAGTTGCAAAAGGCTACACACAAACACATGTGATTGATTATCTGGAGACATTTGCGCCAGTCGCAAAAATCAATACAGTGCGAGTGTTACTCTCATTAGCTGCGAATTTGGACTGGCCTCTACAACAGTTTGATGTGAAGAATGCCTTTTTACATGGAGATTTAGAGGAGGAAGTATATATGGAGTTCCCACCTGGATATAAGATTCCGGTTAAGCATACAAACAAAGTCTGCAAGTTGAAGAAATCTTTATATGGGTTAAAACAATCCCCTAGAGCTTGGTTTGGGAGATTCGCGAGATCAATGCGAAAGTTTGGGTACAACCAGAGTAATTTTGATCATACTTTATTTTTGAAACGGAACCATGGGAAGCTTACGTCTCTTATCGTTTATGTAGATGATATGGTGCTCACAGGAAACGACCCTCACGAACAACAGGCATTGAAGAAGCTCTTATCTCAGGAGTTTGAGATGAAAGATCTTGGAAACTTAAAGTATTTTCTGGGGATCGAGGTGTCTAGATCATCAAAAGGCATCTTTCTATCTCAGAGAAAGTATGCTCTAGATTTACTGAATAAAACTGGGATGTCTGCCTGTCAACCATCAGAGACTCCAATGGAGGAATGATTGAAATTAGAGGTCGAACCAGATCAAGTACCCGTGGATAGAGGACGCTATCAGAGATTGGTGGGAAGATTAATGTACCTCGCACATATAAGGCCTGATATATCATATGCATTGAGTATCGTCAGTCAATTCTTGCATTATCCAGGGGAGAAGCACATGCAGGCAGTTATGAGGATTATCAGTTATCTTAAAGCAGCTCCTGGAAAAAGAATTCTATTCCAGAAAAATGAGGATATTCTGAAGGTTGAAGGATACACTGATGCTGATTGGGCAGGTAATATATGTGACAGGAGATCTACTTCAGGGTACTTCACATTTGTAGGAGGAAACTTGGTTACTTAGAGAAGTAAGAAGCAAAATGTAGTATCCCGATCAAGCGCAGAAGCAGAATATCGAAGAATGGCAGTTGGTATACAAGAGTTATTGTGGTTGAAACTGCTACTGACAGATCTCGGTTTTCCTCCAACAGAACCCATGGTACTATATTGCGACAACAAGGCAGCATGTGATATCGCACACAATCCAGTTCAACATAATAGAACAAAGCATGTTGAAGTGGATAGGTTCTTCATCAAAGAGAAGTTAGAAGAGAAAGTTATTTATGTCCCTCATGTACGCTCCGAAGATCAGTTAGCTGACATTCTTACCAAGGCCGTGACAAAGAAAATATTCACCAAGCTAATTAGCAAGTTGGGTATGTTCGATATATGTGTGCCAACTTGAGGGGGAGTATTAGAATATGGTAGAATATTTAGATATGGTAGTATATTTAGATATGGTATATGTATAAATGGTATAGTTGACTACCACCATGATTCCTAGAATCATGGGATATTATTATTGTTTCCATGTACAGCTCATTCAATCCCTATTTAAGGGACCTTTGTATTCATTCATCAACACATCAATATCAATTAATTCTCTCATCTTTCTCTCTAATCATCAACAAGAAGTGAGTCTCTTTTCTCTCTATCTTTTTACTTGAAGCAATGAAATATGATTGTGAATGGGGAAAAATGGGAGATATAGGTTTAATTATTTGGGTTAATGTTTGATTAGTTTATTAAAAAATGAATAAATAGATATGTTAATGTTTTAAGCATTGGATAAATAAGTTAAGTAATGGTTAAGTGAGAGGGTGTTTGTGACAAAAAAAGTGAGGTGTTGAAAAATGAATTTTATCAAATTATAGATGGTGATGTTTGTGACAAAATTAAGGGGTGTAAATAATAGCACCCTTTAAAAGGGTGATTTTATTTCTATCCACGATATCTCGCAGTTAATCAACGTTGTTAAGTTAATCTACGTTGCCTAATAAATTAATCCACGAATGTGGATAGACTGACAAAAAATATTATTGATTTAATTTTATAAATATTATTTTATTAATGATTTAATATTAAAAAATCTACTAGATTAATAAGTACATCCACTTTAATTAAAAAAATAAAAATAGGGGTAATTAGTTTTAAGGATGAATATTCCTTTCTCTATCTATTTAAGGACACAACTTTTATACCAATAATTTAAGGTCCAAAATTTTGTTTAAAGTACAAACTTTTACGGATAAAAAATTAAAATTAAATTAATATAACTATAAAACTAATTTATATTATTGTTATTCCTATAATGTCACTATCATCTAATTTATTATTAAACTAATCTAAACTTCTAAAATCTTGTTAGAAACTAATATCTATAAAATTAAATTCAAAATTCAAATTTAAATAATCAAACAACTTTTAACAACTTAATCAATTACTAAAATATAGAAAATCAAACAATTCAAAATTTAAATAAAAAAAAATTAAACAACCTAATCAAATTTATTAGTAATTAACAAGGGTGATTTTATTTCTATCAACGAAATTTGTTGGTCTATCCCTCTTTTTGGGTTTTACAAAGATAATCTCTATTGTCCGGCCACTAAGTTTAACCACATTGTTGGATAAACTTACAAAAATCAATATTGGCATAATTTTTTTAAAATAATGATTCTTTTTTATTCGATTGTAAATTATCCACCAAATTTTTACTTCTATCCACCGTCATATAATATATCAAAAACTAAACATAAATTGTATAATAAAATGATGTTTCTAATATATATAATTTACTGTCAATTATTGGACTCAAAATTAGACTATAAGATTAGATTATAGTTTATAATTCACATTTGTTTTCAGAATTGGGATTATACAATAATTTACATTAGTCTTGGAATAGTAATTAAACAGTAAATATACTTTGAAATATTTGTAATACGTCAACAAAATTTAGTTCCTACCTAAAAACAAATTAAAATTATAACCTAATTATAGATTCATGATGGCAAACAAGAAAACAAACATACTATAATTGAATATTCTTCCTTTAACTTGAAAGGATTGAGATTGAAGGAAACGATGTTTATTGCCTCCAGTAATTATTAATTAGTTTCTTAAGTTCCAATACTGCTTTATTTTTATTTTTTAAAGTCCTCATTGTATAGAAAAAAGGAAAAAGAAAATAGTAAACTCATTTGTTGAAAAAAATTATTCGTTAGTGTTATGATGTAATAATATAAATTAATTCCGCCCAGTTTTGTAATATTGTATGTTTTTGATGAATAATGAATATAAAGTACTTGTATCAATACACCTTTTAACAAATTAAGAAAATATATTATTAAGGAAATATATTCTAATTAGGAAACTAATTTTAAAAGTAAATATATTTAAAGGAAGTATATTATAGTTAGGAAACTATTTTTAAAAATAAATATATTTAAAGGATTATTAATTGGTGGATATACTTCTCAATTTTTATAAGAAAGTTTTTAAAAATTTGTTTCAAGATTAGCATAAATCAAGGGTGGATAAACTGAAAAAACTCGTGGATAGAAATAAAATTACCCTTTTAAAGGAGTATTTGGAAAAATATTTTTTTATTTATTTATCCATCCAAAGTCAAAAGACCAAAAATAAATTTATTTTATTTTAAAAGTTCTTCAACTATGTGTTTGTATGTATATATTAGGGGTGACATTTTTAAACCGTAAACCGCAAACCGACCGAAAACCGACCGAACCGACCAAATTCGGTTGGTAATCGAACCGAAGGAATTTTGGTTGGTAACCGATGATCGGTAATCGACCATATTCAGTTGCGGTAACGGTTTATGTTTTTTAAATATTCGGTATAAACCGACCGACCGACCAAATTATTATTTTTTTTGTCAAATACTATATATACATATATTCTGATGTTTGTTTGTTTCATCTCTCTGTTTGTTTAATATACATATGTGTATATTATATATATATATATATATATATTATAAGTTAAACTATTCTGAGTACACCTTTTGCTAAACCCAAAAAGGAACTGAGAAAGTGGTACCGTGAGAGACTAAGAGAAACCCAAAAATGGGTTTCATCTCATTCACACACCACACCACCGACCTTCATTCTTCCGGCACCACCCACCTCCTCTTACCTTTTCGTCTCCCACCACCGAAACTTCATACCAGCAGCCAACTCTATCCTTCTTCCCTTCCCACACCACCGAACCTCCATAGCCATCAAATACAACCTTAGCACCATCACTTTCTTTCACCTCTTCGATCTCAACTCCTTCTCACTCACAGATCTGACACAAACCTTTCCCTATTGTTTCTCTCACTCTTTCAGTACTCTCCTCCGGTAATCGTCCAGTCCTGGTTCCCGTCGGCTGTCACTGTCGCTCATCTCCGTCTGTCTCCTTCCCTCTTTCTCCAGCAGGTGTCCGATTGTCAATACTCACTGCTCCCTCATATCTTTTCTAAACTATCTACTTAACTTTAATAGTAGAAAGATTTAGACCCAATGATATTATATCTTAAATTTGAAAATTTCTTTGATTTAGTCGTCCACTGTCCCTCATCTTTTCTACATTGTTCATGAAAAATAGTGGTGGTCGGTTTTACCGATTTGTTAACCGAACCGACCGATCACTTCGGTAAAACCGAAAGTCGGTTTACCGACTATATCGGTTCGGTAGCGGTTTCTCGAAGGCTTGTACCGACCATGTCGGTTCGGTTTATAAACCGACCAAATCGGTTCGGTAACCGAACCGCGACCAGCCCTAGTATGTATATATATATATATATTTGAAATTATGTTTGTATGTGCTATTTCTTTTTCTTCTTTTGAAATTGTAGTGTCCATTTTTTAGTTCTCATATTTTTAGTATTATAGCTTTTTATATGAGTACTTGGAAAAATATTTATTTATTATTTATTTATCCATCTAAAGGCAAAAGACCAAAAATAAATAAATATGGAAAACTACTTCAAAAGTAGATGATAAACCTCCGGAAGAGGGCAATCAACACCTTTTTTTATTAAATAGATAATTAGGATTAAATCCCAAACATCTGAACCTTATTTATTAAAGAATACCTATTTTGAGTACATTGTTTTAAGGACAGACATTTTAAAAAAATGACTATGCTTTGTCAAAAGTCCTAATTATTTTTTAATATTTTTAATTATGCTAATATTATTATTTTTGTTCACCTTGTCTATGTTACCTTTCTCATATATTACTTAATATCCCACATTTTCAGCATATAATTATTGACAAGTTAAAATCCTTGTGCCATTCCTATTAATTTTGACCACAATTCTAGCCCTTCCAATAAATAGGTCGCCGATCATGTTAATTAGGCCAAAAGTGGTTCGTTGATGTATTCACCGATGGGATAATTTGGACAACGGTGGGGTTCTTGCCGAAGAGTATGTCATGCCGCATACATAGAAGTGGGTTAGTTTTTCCTTCTTGAGCCGAGGGTTTCGGGTTTAAGGAGTTTATGAATTCGGTGGGTTTTCCTGTACCCAGAAAAGTGATGAGGGGGAAGAGTGGGGGTAAAATGTGAAGAAATTTGGCCATTTCGAAAATGTTTTGTTACCATGAGTGAAGATTTGAAATAGAGAAGTTGGGGATTTATTGAGGTCATGTGTGAAGCATGGTGCAGTAGGTGAATGATTGACTTGTACACGTAATTCCTTAGATTAATTAGTAAGTGTGTTTTTAGAACTAGTCTCGTTCTGATACAAATTTGGTTCGATTTTTGCAAGGATCAATAGTTGGGAAGAAAGTTAAAAGCCTTTAACTAGAGGTAAAATGCCTATTTGATTGTAATGTCTGAATATGTGTTTAGTAGGTATATTAGATAATTGTAGGCATTATATGATTTGACATGAGTGGTGGTTGTTTATTCATTGTATGGTGTTGGGACTTTTGAATCAGTTGGTGATAAAATCTTGTAGTTCCTATCGTGTCTCTAATAATTCACAAATATGTTTGATATGCTAGTTGTAATTGCATATTTATGATATGATATTGTCATCATTTATTAACAATGTTATGTTATAATAAGGTAGTTATGATATGATATTGAAGGGAAATTTTGTTACAAAAATTACCATTGTCGTCATTTATGAACAAACGTCATCTTAACATAGGTGGTTATTGATGGTGGGAACATTGGTTGATCAAATTAATTGCGACGCATTTTAGAAAATGACGCAAAATATTGTAGGAAAATTACCGACATTTATTGTAAATGATGTAATTTTTGGAGGGAAATCAACGACACTTATTTCTAAATGATATAAAAAGTGTGACAAAAATTAAAGATATAACGACACTTAATAAATGTCGCAAAAGGATACAATGTCGCTTGTTATAAATGTCGTAAATTTATGACAGTAGCATAGACAACACTTATCTAAAACGTCGCATAAACATCTCAAAAAGATATAGCGTCATTTTTTTGGCTTTTCGCTACGTTTATGAAACGTTACTAAGTCCATCTTTTCCTGTAGTGCTCTCTCTTTCTCCCTCTCTTTGTTATTTTTTTTAAGGATTTTTTGAGTTATCCCTTATTATTAATACGAAATTCAAGATAACCCATATTTTATTAATCCTTTGAGTTACCCCCTTATTTTCACTGTTGCGGCTGCTTCATTCTATTAAAAATGTTAAAAAACAAGGGGGGGTAACTCAAAAGATTAATTAAATAGGAGTATCTTGAGTTTTGTATTAATAATAGGTGGCAACTCAAAAAGTCCATTTTTTTTTGGCAACTCAAATCCACGTGGGTTTTTTTGGAGTCCATTTTTGATGGGGGCAAAATTGGATGGGATGATGGGGTTTCCAATGATAAAACAACACGTGTCCACTTTCATTTAAAATTATTTTTTTTCATTTTTTCATTTGATTTAAATAAATAAAAATTGACATGTGTCGTTTTATCATTGGGAACCCATCACCCCATCCAATTTTGCCCCCATCAAAATTTTCTCCCTTTTTTTGGGGTTCAGGGTCTACATGGGTTGTTAAGTAAGCATTCTGTCAAAAAAAATAAATTAATGGGATTAAGCAGAATGTTTAAAACATATTACTTAAAGTATTTCGTGGTTCAGCTTGCTACTTCTAAAATTTCAGGAATACGATTAGAATTTGACCTAAAGTTTATGGTTTATTGTATCAATTACCCTTAAAAGATTGCAAAATGTTTGTATTGGAAATTTGGACACTTAGTTTATGTTTTTTTTAATTCCTTAAATTTAATTAGTTCAAATGTCCTTCTTGCTAAAAGTCTCTCATTTCTGAAAACCTTTGCCTTTCAAACAATTGGTTGAGAATACATGTCCTTGAGTAGATAAAGAAAGCTATTATTATCCTTTAGACCAAAACCCCATTTTTCTACGACTTAGTTCATATCAATAAATATGAATTATACTTACATGTTAAATAATTTGTGATTATGTCCATGTCAATTAATATCTTGTTAAATATTATTCATGTAACGTATTGCAATTATTATTCTTTTACTTAACAAGTTCTTTAATAATCCGACATTAAATATAAACTTAAAGATAATAGACATTAATAGATCGAGTACAAATGCAAATAAGATTTTGTTCAAATTAATTAAAAAGTATAAATATACGATTAACCACATACAACTTATGAGGTATTCACTTATCTATAAAGATTTTCATATTCATTTGATGAACAAATTATTTTTTGTATGGAATTTTAAGTTTACATACTAGAATTTTCCTATGTATAACAAAATTTAATAATAAAAAGCAGTCATATTGTCAAAGCAGTGTTCATCCATGCTAAAAGAATATGTTGTACGTAAAGTATCAAGTATACAAAATCACACAATACATAATTTATTTTGGCTGAAACCTGAAATATTTTAATTAGTACCATTTTTATAACTAAATTTAAAAGCTAACTTGATAGATTTTAGGGCGAAAAAAAAAAAGACCGAGTATTAAATCCTTAAGCAAAGTTAATATTTATCATAATCTTATTATACGTAAAAGCACCTAATCGATCAAATAGTTTTTTCGTTTTTTTCTTTTTGGCATGTCAAGTGATTGTTGTAATTTGATCTGCATTAGTAATGATTTTGTCTCATAGTAACAGCCTTATTTTTCTTTTATGAATCTCCCAAAAGAAAAACTTGAATTCTTTTTATGACCCTGCACATAAGTAGTTGGTCTAATGACTATTTTGCTTATGCTTAGAGCATTGGTCTAGATATAAAGGGGCACAAAAATAATTATATATAAAAGAAGATTCCACCTCCTCGAGCTATACAGAAAGTTATACAGAAAAGAGACGCCCAATTAGCCCAAAAGTATAGTGTAGATTGGTGGGCTACACTACAATACTGGCTATGGCCCATTTTTTTATGAAGATTCGGCCTAACAATAGTTGTTCATGATCCAACAAAACTTGCTGGTATTATTTTTTGGTACAACATCGATGATCGATCAGACAGTTATAATCAAATATATATACCTTTGTTATCGGAATCTGAAAGGCCCAATTAATACCGATATTTCTCTATCAAATACTATAATATCTGATGTATATATACATGCCAATACCATAGATAGATATATTGATACATTATCTTTTATTAATTATAGTTAGCCATCACTTGTAAACAAATCATTATAACAGACATTAAAAGCTTACTCGATCTCATTTAACAGACAGTGGGAAATATGCATGAGGTATATTGCAAAACATTACAGTATCACCGGCCATAGACTGCCCTGTCCGCCCTCGATCAGAAATAGAAGTAATCAAAGTAAAAGAACATAATTATATATATATATATATATATACGCCACAATCTACATATATCATTTGCAAATCAAATTTTGGAGCTGCCTAGTCTGGATGTTAAGTTGCATACTGCAATTCATATTGCCCGACTTGTTCTTCTTCATAATCAACATTATAGTAATTCTTCCTCTCAACCTAGCTTGTGCCGTCAACGGCAAAGTCCCAGAACTAATATCACTTCCAAGCTGTGAATCACTTGTTACATTGGTTGACGTCAAGTCCACTGAAACATTCAACTTTCTCGTGGACAGTGCTTTTGCTCGTGCCCTTTGAACGAAAGCCTCCCCAACTTTTGTACCCCTGTAATAAAAGTCAATTGTGGTGTTGCGATACCTGAAGTGACCGAAATTTGTGTTTCTGATACTGAGTTCTGTATTCATCCTCACGTTGAATGTGGTTGATTGAGCCTCCAAAGTCTCGAAAGTGGCAGACCGGACTCGAAACTTGGGAGTTCTGAATTTCATAATAGTGAGCGCAAAGAGGGTGATAATAGCAATTTGAAACACGGCAAAGATAACAACATATAACAAGTACTTCATGCGTTTCTTGTGTTGAAGCTCTTTGGAATGGCCTGAGGGTGCGGCTTCTTGGTCACTTTGGGTATAGCCATTGGCCGGTGCCAAGGGGTTACCATGCTGCTGCTCCTTCTCTGCCATTAAAATATTTGATCAATTGTTGAAAAAGTTTTGTTTTAGTGTGAGAGATTTTTGGAATTTGGCTTTCAACTGTTTGATGTAATATACGTATAAGTGGAAGAAATGATTTTAACATTTGTGTATTTATAAAAGTAGGCGGTAGCTGATAGGGGAGGTTTGTTCGAAAATCGTCAGACGAGATGGGTTCCTAAAACGCGGATGGCATGCGAACTTTGCGTCTTTTTCCTGACTTTCAGGTAGTTTTGTTTTAATATTGGCGCGTAACTTTGTCCATTCAACTACTTATAGTTATGTCATCAGACATTAGATGCTTCTGTTGGGACCATCAGTTCTATCTCTCGACACGAATTTTTTTATTTACTTTCCTTTTTCTTCTTTTTTTTAAAATAAAAATAAAAAACACTCTAGTTAAGGAGTAGAGCAATTTTTTTTATTAAGAAATCGTAATGTATTATACAAACGGGGTTAGCCCTTTCTAATTAAACTATCCCTTAAAAGAGATTTCAAGTTGATCGCAGTTGAACCTGTATCACTGCCACTCTCAAGCTTTTCTTTAAAGATTTCTTTTCGCTTTGGATTAACCTTGCCATACCTATATCACTATATATTACATCAAAAAAATTATAGTGGCAAAGATTTAATAGAAATTTCAATAATTAAGGGAAAAATAATTGGTACTAATACTTTCAAGACTTAATAGAAACAGCTATAATCACCATATATTACAAAATTTATGATGACACAGAGCAAAAGTACTTAGGGGGAAAATTTCAAGACTTAATAGAAACAATTATGATCACCATATATGCAAAATTTATGAGTTGCAAAAAAGGAAAGAAATGAAAAACAAAATAAAAAATTATGTCAAAATTTAGAAATTCACTACAAGTTTTTCAAAAATGTTGTAGTGAAATCTACAAATTTAACGGCAAAAGTATGAATTGCAGTTAAAATTACGAGTAATAAATGTTACCTTTTTGGATTTCAAATTTTAAAAATTGAAAATATTAATGCTAAATGGGCAATTTTGTCTATAATAATATAAACTTTGGCAAGAAAAGAGTTTTGGTTTAAAATGTTTATATTATTTTCTTGAGGCAATGGCGGGTTAAAAGGATTTCTTCCTTAATTATAATCAAATGAATGACACTTTACATTTTAATTTTAAAATAAGTACTCATTTTTCTTTACCTAAAATACCCTTTATCCATTTCTTTTATTTTTTCTTAATAAGTAATTAGTCACCGGCCACCACCACCACCACCATTATTCCCTTCCGAAACATAGGCAACCATGACCGCAATGTCATAACCTCACCAGAGCTTCGGCGTAGGTGTTATAAATATGTTTTTACACTAAATTCACAAGCAACTAATGATACATATTTTAATGCAAATTTATTTTTGTACTAAATTCTCAAGCAACAAATGATACATACTTTAGTGCAAATTTGTTTTTGCACTAAATTCTCAAGCAATTCATGATATATTTTTAGTGCAAATTTGCAATAAAATAATGATACATATTTTAGTGCAAATATGATTTTTTACTAAACCCTCAAGCAAACCATGATATATTGTTTTGTACAAAACTGTTTTTGCACTAAATTCACAAGAAACTAATGTTATAAATTTTGGTACAAATATGTTTTTGCACCAAATCCATAGACAAATTAAGATATAAAAATAATAATTCATTTTTGCACTAAATTTGCAAGTAACTAAAAACGTAAATTTAAATGCAAATTTGCTTTTGCACTATATAAAATTACTTGTCAGTGCTCTCGTGTCCTTGTAGGTACAACAATGGTCACCGGAGTTTCAGGTGATGGCGGAGACAGTTGGTAAGGCTTAAAAAACGACTAAAGGTAATAAAGAAATAAAAGATTGTACTAAGAGTATAGTTTACCATTCATAAAAAATGGGTGTATCTTTTTAGTAAACAAATATTTAAAAATTGTCCTTATGGCTAAAATAAATTCTGGAGGGACTCCTCTTTCTAGTTTGAAATAATAAACTATCCTTAATTTAAATATAATTATGAAGAAAATACTTAAAACCCATTTTCTATATTTTCTTCTCATCTAAATCTATACATATTAAAGATTATTGAATGAGCCTAAATAGTAATATGGATTGACTTTTGTCTTTGTGCCAGGGTTCAGGAAAAATTTTTGATGGGGGCAAAATTGCATGGAGTCGTCATGAGGCTTCAATAATAAAGCGATACGTGTCCACTCTCATCAAATTAAATCAAATGAAAAATAAATAAATTTTAGATGAGAGTAGTCACATGGTGCTTTATTATTAGAATCCTCATTACCCCCATGCAATTTTGCCCCCATCAGCAAAAACCTCATTTACTGTTTCATCGCAAGATTGAAACTTGTGCACTTTTTCTACATTGGCGTATTTTGAATATTTGAGTAATCGTAGATTCTATTCACTTTCTTTGCCAGTTAGTGTAAAATTACAGTATGCATTTATGCAATATTTCATATATGCCACAAATTTATTCAAAATAGGTAATTATATTGTTCACAGTCTAGCTAGTATTATTCAACTCTTACATCAAGCAGAAAATATTTCACCACAAAGGGGCTCTGTATTAATATTGAAGAAAGCAAGTATAAATTATATTCCTTTGAAATTTAATTAGTGTAGATTCAAACGTCCTAAATTAAAAATTTTACTTTCTTTATAACTTGAGACATAGCGGGTACAAGAAATATTGATATGATATGAAGTCGATTTTTAAGGCAATTTTTGTGCAAGAAGCTAGTACTTCTATAAAGAGTGATCCAATTAATTTTCGCAAGAGATGTAGCAGTTTGCTTGTAGAAGAGGATAAAAGTAACATGAATTGTTTTAATGAATAATTAATGATCTCCATTAACCCTTATATTTATAAATGGATTTAATGGATACGCACACACACATACATATATAAATTGAAACTTGTTGTAACGTCAAAACCCTGTCCCTGAATAAAAAATGATATGATATGAGTTAAACGTCAGAAGTTCAGGCTATGCTTATTATTATCCGTAACAGGGGAACTCAATAGTTTTGTAAAGAGTTGAAAGTGATAAAAATATCTGGTTCGAGGTCTCACCCGTATATTAATTGAGCTTTTGGTTTGTGGTCGAGTTCGCCACATAAGTTTATTAAAGTCATCTAAAGCCTGACAAGTGCTAATAGTAGCATGAAGTGTGGCCAGCATGTCCTATAACTAATAAAAATCATATCATTATAACAATAAACATCTATCATTTTCTCCAAATAAAAGAGAGTGAAATTTATCACATTGTAACTGCTAGTTCAATTCCTTAAATCTATAAAATGAGTTAACCCTTAGCATTTCAAATTATCCCAAAAACTAACCAAAGATAGGTTTATTTGCTTTCTCTGTAATCATCTTCATCGGCATCAATAAAATATCAAAGTTATCATGAAAAGGTAGACGTAAACCTGACCTACCATCTATTGGTTAGAAGAACCACCCTCACCAAAAATCTGTGTTTTTCTCGTTTATTTTCTTATACTTACTGCACATAATCTTGTGTTTAAGCAACACTTCTTATTATAAGATTTGTTGATGTTACAAGAGTAAAACATACTGCTGGCTTGACTACTTCAAATTTTTAAGTGGGATTTATTTATGGGGTGAAAGGTCAAAGTTCACGATCTTAAGGTATAGGCATGTTTGATAATCCCGTTCTAAAAATTTGAGTATAATTTAATTAGGCTAAACAATTCCAACATCTAGAATAGTATATGGTTGTATTCTTTTTACAAAATTTTAAAATCATGTGAATTGGTAGATTATAAGATTTTGAAATCTCATAATTTTCAAGTTAGGTGTTCTTTTAGAAAAATTAGATTTTTTTTAAGTATTTTATAAATTATCAAAATATAATAGTGTAAGTTGAGTTTTAGTGTGATCTTTATCTTTTTACGTGTTTTAGTTAGAAAAATAAAGCATTAGTGACCAATAATGGATGTATAAGATTAAAAGGAGATGGGTCAAATTCAACTGTAATTCAATAAAAAAAAATCTCTAAATCCCAATATTTTGAAATCATGTAATTTAAAGGATTTTAAAATTTGACGGAATTTTGAAATGTTGAGACTTATCAAATCTTATCTCAAAATCATGCAAAAAAAAATATAGTTTAGACTAAATTTAGTTCCAACTAATTCGAAAGCTCATAAAATAATAGGTAATTCATGGTATAAACAAAAATCGAAATATAACTAAAAAGTAAAATCAAACTATAAAAAGTAAAATAATAGGTAATTAATGGTCTTTTGCTATATATATCACTGTCACTATTAGGTTGCTCCCAAGTCCTACTGTTCTAGTCAACATGGTGGGGGTACATCCAAATTGACTCCTCACACCTGTTCAGTTTATCAAAAAATGATAGGTAAGAGTGCCTTGATAGCAATTAAACAATAAGAATTAATCTTATCAATATGATCGATTGCGTATCACGTCATATTATTAAAAGACTAGAAAGAAAGCATACCTGAATCCATCGAGAAAACAATTGAGTGGAGGAATTTTCTTGTAATGATCTTCCAATTCGTCCCTTTATGAACTTGAGTTTCTTTCTTGAGATGATTTTTAAGAATTATTTTATTTTTTATATTAAGGAGAATTGGAGACAATTACCCCTTTATTTATAGTTTTTCCAATGGTATCTATGCATCAATTTCATGACAAATGTACCCTTAAACCTTCTTAAAATTAATTACATCACTTAAGTTAGGCTTATGAATGATAACACACATTAATAATATACATGTGTGGTCCCAATTAAAATTAATCTAATAATCTCCCATCGAACTACATAAGTAACCTAATTAATGTGTTTAACTTTAGCGAGCTCCTAAAATTTGTTATCATGTCATGAAAGGTACCAAACAATCTCATCCATTAACTACATCAATACAGGATCAAAGCGGTCTTCATTACATTAATCATAACTCAACCCATCGATGGTCATGTTTACAAGCATAATTAAATGACATAGATCAATCATGGATACGTAGCATGGAAATTAAATGTAATGTGATCTATACATGCCTATTTCCAACTAGTCTTACTTAACTTTATTTAAATCAATATTTAAAAAATACTTAACATAGTGGAATAAACTGAATATTTTATTTCTGCAAAAAAATAAACTGAATATATAAATGAAATATGAAGTTTAACATAAAGTAACAACCTAAATACAAACTCCATTAAACTAAAGTATCCTTAAATAAAATAACACACATATGAGCAGTGAGCTCATGAAAGACCTTGGGTGTTAGTCCCTTTGTAAGCGGATCCGCACTCATGGAGTTTGTCTCTATATGCTCTATGAAAATTTGACCACTCTCACTCTTTCTTTCATAACGAGAAACTTAACGTCTATATGCTTTGACTTTGTCGAGCTTATGTTGTTATTGGAATATATAACTGCCGAGTTATCGTCATAATATAATTTGAGTGGTCTTTCAATACCCTCCAAAATTCACAGCCTAGTGACAAAATTTCACAGCCATATTTCATGAATGGACGCTTTATAATATGTTATAAATTCTGCAACCATGGTGGACGAAGCAATAAGCGTTTGCTTTGAGACCTCTAAGAAATTGCTACACCGGCCAAGTGATAAACATAGCCTGAAGTGGATATCCTATTGTTTTGGCATTAAGCAAAATCGAAGTCGGAATACTCAATAATCTTTAAACACTCCGATCTCCTATATGTGAGCATATAACCATTTGTTCTTTATAAATACCTTATAATCCGATTGGCTACTTTCCAATGACCAATACCGGGGTTGCTTAAATATCTGCTTAATATGCCAACTATGAATGCAATATCCGGATGCATACATACTTGAGCATACATTAGACTCCTTACAGCTGAGGCATAAAGAATCTTTTGCATTTTTTTAATTTCAAGACTGTTCTTTGGGTATTAGTTTAGATTAAACTTGTCTCCCTTAGCGACCGGGGTTTCACATGGTTTGTAATTTTGCATGCAAAATCTATTGAGAACTTTCTCAATATAATTCTTTTTTAACAATCCCAATAAACCCGAGAACGATCTCGGTGTATCTCAATTCATAATACAAAAGAAAGCATTACTAAGATCTTTCATTTCAAAGTTCTTTGATATAAATCTCTTTGGTGTCATTCAATATACCTATGTCATTTGTAACAAGTAATATGTCATTGACATACAAAACCAGGAAAATGTGTTTATTTCCACTGAATCATTGATACACACAATCATCAACAACATTCGTTTCAAAACCGCGTGAAGTAATGACTTGATAAAATTTGAAATACCATTGACGAGAAGCCTGCTTGAGTCTATAGATGAATTTTTTTAATTTGCAAACCATATTTTTTGGGTCTCTCGATACAAAGTTTTTTGGATGCACCATGTAAATTATTTCTTCAATGTCACCATTAAGAAATGTAGTTTTGCCATCCATTTGATGCAACTCAAGATCAAGATGTGCAACAAGCGCTATAATTGTCCTAAAAGAATCTTTCGTAGAAACTGGAAAGAAAGTATCTTTGAAGTCAATTTTTTCTTTTTGAGTAAAGCATTTAGCCACAAAACGTGCCTTATACTTCTCTACATTACCTTTTAAATCCTTTTTGCTTTTAAATATTAATTTATAACATATGGGTTTTGCACCATCCGATAATGGGACAAGTTCCCAAATTGTATTATTGTCTTGCATACATTTGTATTCTTCATTCATGGCTTCAATCCATTTATGAGAGCTAAAACTTTAATGGCTTGATGAAAGTTGATTGGATCATTATCCGATATTCCATTTTTTACCTCATGTTCCTAGAGATACACGATATAAACATTCAAAATTGAAAATTTTATTTCTTTCGTGGATCGCCTTAATGGCACAAATTCTTGAGGTTGTTAGAGTTTGTTCCTCATGAACAATTACCTTATCTTGAATAAAAGGTTGAACAACATTGCCCTATCGAAGATTTGAAGTTATTTCTTCATCAATGATAGGTATAAAAACCTGCACATTGTTAAAAGAAATAGTTGGAATTGAGATTGCTCTATCTTTCTGCTCAAAGACAATGTTCTTAACTTAATTTCTCCCCCAAACTTAACATCCTTAAAAAATGTTGCTGTTTTCGTCTCGAAAATTGACCTACTAGTGTGATCGTAAAACTTGTAACCCCGTAATCATTATGCATAGCCAATAAAGTAACTGTTAACGATTTTGGAGTCAAATTTTCTTTTATAAGGCTTATAAGGCCTCGCTTTAGCAGGACATCCCCAAACACATAAGTGTTTTAGATTAGGCTTTTGCCTAATACAAAGCTTATACAGCGGTTTTCCAACCGCTTACCCTCTTTTGTTAGCACCTAATTTAGGATACAAGTTGTTGTCTTTAGAGCCACACCCCAGAGTGACTTTAGTAAAGTAGCTTTATAAATAATACTTCTTAGCATATCTTTAAGAGTCGGGTTTCATCTTTTAGATACACCATTCATGTTCGGTGACCTTGATAGAGTGTATTGTAAGACGATTCCACATTCCTCTAGGTATTTGGCAAATAGTTGTAACATCCCATGTTTTAATTACATTTGATTTAGTTCATTTTTTTGTTTAACACTCAAATCCTTATTATTTTAAGCTCAAATACTTTTTTAAAATTTTTGGGAGATCAAAAATTTACTTCATCGCTTCTATAGTATCCTATTATATATTTAAGAATATTTTGGAAAGTTTCGTCACTATCGGAATTGAAACGAGTATTAAAGTGGCATTTTTTTGAACCTAAATTTTTTTATTATCGGTTGATTTTCAGTCAACTTTAGTCACTCATAACTTCGTCAATTTCTATCCAAATCCTACTCCGTGAACTCTTGTAGTTTCATCATATTCCTCCTTACAACTTTCGTGTTTTGACCAAAATATAATTCACGCTCCTCGTTGGCCAAAACTGAGCTTGAAGTCAGCCGATTGACAGAAATTTGCTTATGTCAAATTCTGCAGCATTTTGGCGCGGTGCTGACGTCGACGCAATTCTAGTATTAATCTATCTAGAATTATGTGAAACATCCTTCTATAAAGTTGTAGAGCTTTTCATTACTTTTCTGTTGATATAAAGATCATCCCGATTAGAGTTCTGAGCAAAACGTTACGGCCAAATTACAGTAGGTAATCCCATAGCCTCGTTTTTAACGCCATGTTTTTGATTTAAACCTTTTTAAACCCATTTCTGCACCATTACAGCTCAGTTTCTAGGGTGAGAGACCTCAGGTCTTTTCTAGAGAGAGAGGGTGATTCTTGGTGTATTATTGGAGATTCATAGTTTAAAACTCAAGCTTCTCATCCGAAAGTGCAGAATCTTCATCTTCTTCGC
The DNA here is from genome assembly GCA_021464415.1 of Lonicera japonica. Lineage (NCBI taxonomy): Eukaryota > Viridiplantae > Streptophyta > Magnoliopsida > Dipsacales > Caprifoliaceae > Lonicera > Lonicera japonica. Next base: position 90,051,470 of record CM038463.1, on the reverse strand, counting down.
ACTCTTATCTCATTTCCAGGCTTGCATGTGCATAGTGGAGGGTCTCTAGAGCTCAGCCAGGCCATAAACCTCTATTCTTCTAGCTATTCAGGTGGGAACTCCCCTCTTCTCCTAAATTATTAAAAGTTTTGAATTGATTAAGTTGAAATCACTAGATTTCGGTACCAAATTCAGAGTTTCTCTTCATGCATGTGCTGTAGCCATAGAATTAGCCCTTTTAGCTTTGTTATCGATGATATATTGGTTGTAATTGATGTCTATGAGGACCGATTGCCATGCATGTTAATAATTGTGTTCTCATTTGAGAATTTGGTACCGAAATGGTTAAAGCAACATGACGCATGTCTAATACCTCATAATTTTACTTAAATTAATAAATTTCCAGGAAAATAAACCCTTTTTAATTCACTTTTAGTTGGTTACTAGACATGTACTCAATACTTGGAATTGATTCTCAATTTCCTAGTGATTTTTCTCAATGTTTAGCTTACGGTATTGTATAAATTATTGTTTTTAATCAAATGGCATTATAATTCATGTTGAATACATATAGAACCATGATTATTAATTGGTTGAAGCTATGATCACATAATGCAACCTCTTGAAAATATTTTTGGCAAATTTACTAATCGCGGTGAGATAACGAGGTTGTTGGAACCGAATAAGCACCGGTATAGAAATGCTTAAGTTGATATTATTGCACAGACCCATGGTAAGATGGGGTGCTAAAAATCTAGTTACCAGTGCACCGACCCATGGTAAGATGGGGTGCGTTTGTGAGTAGCATATTCCGTCTAGTACCAGTATTTGGTCGAGGATGAGGAAGAGTTGGATGGACGTGTGAGCAGATATCGTAAGAGTCTCACGTGGATAACAATTGTTGCACCTGGCATATAATGAATGTATTTCTTTTATAAATGGAAAAAATTGGCTAATTCTTGATAACAAGTTTAATATGGCAAATCTTTTATTGATTCACACCCATGCATTGCATTTCCCTTTCCCTATAGTTCCCACTGGGCCAGTTGTGGCTCATTCCCTCATTTATCTTTCAGGTACACTTCGTGTTTCGAGGTAGAGGTCGTGGCTCAGGTCCGAGTGCTCCTTAGAGTCGCCTCTGATGTTTTTTATGGATTTAGTTGTTATTTTAGTTATGTTGTGAGTTTGTAGTATTTTTAATATTTAGTTTGGGAACCTTGTATCATCTTTGGAAGTATGTATTATTATTGTGGAACTTGGTTGTATTTCGTTCCTAGTTTGTGGATGATTATGTTGGAATCATTGTATTAGACCTCTTTCGTAACTTAGATTTCAGTTTGTAGTTGAACATTGTTATGTATTTTGCCTGTTGGACTACTTAAGGTTTGATTTTTATCAGATGGTGTTGTATTCCATACCCTTATGTTGTTATGGTTTATTGAACAAGGCGGGTTTCCTTGTATTTATGGATACTTCATGTCGAAATTTTGTTAGATTTTCCTTACTTTTCTGCTGTTAATTTTATACAGCATCCGTTAACACCTGCTTATTTAAGGCGGGTTGTTACAACAGTCCTTGGACGTTATTCATTTGATCCGTTGTATCCGCCGTAGTATTCACCACCATGATCAAACCTAACGCTTTTTATCCATTTATTGAGTTACAGCTTAACTTCGGCTTTAAATGTTTTAAACACATCCAAATACTGTGATTTTTTATGTATAAGAAATAGGTAATCATATCTGGAATAGTTGTCTATGAGTGGTTTAATAAAGTATTGTTTACCATTCTAAGAAGTTGTAGGGAATGGACCACAAATTTTCATATGTATTAATTCTAAGACGTTCGTAGTCTTGATTGATACCTATTTTTTTGTTTTAGTTTGTTTTCCCTTAATACACTGAAACACAGATACTAAAGTCTGAAAAATCAAGGGAGTCTAAAATTCCATCAGACATAAGATGTTAAACTCTAGATTTAGAGATATGACCTACGGCGTATGTTCCATGATGAGGCTGGATTATCCTTATTTAATTTACGCTTCATACCACGCGATTCCAACATCTAAGGTTTCATTATAAGATGAAATAGTTTCCAGCAAATATAAATTATTGAAAACACTTAAGTAAATCGATACTAATAACATTTGAATTTAGAGATAAACTAAATTGAGAATTTTCAAATGAACAAGATCTATATTTGTCCAAAACAGAAGTTAAAACCAAATTCTGTCTAAAAGACGGCACAATAAAAATGTTTATCAAATCCAAATAACAACCAATTTTTAACAATAATCTAAAGTGCCATATTGCTTTCACTTCCACCGACTTGCCATCACCCACGTAAATGCGTCTTTTAGCATTAGTTGGCTCTCAGTAGCTCGAGCAACCCTGCATAAAAACACAGATGTGAGTAATAGCTCCAAAATCTACCTACCAAGTGTTTCTTGATACTGAAACTAAATTAATTTTAGAAAATACCAAAATAAGGAAATGTACTTTTCTTTACCAGCCAATTAGCAAATTTAGTACAATCCTTTTTTTTTTTTCCGGACTTGCCACAAAAGAAACAATAATTTTTAATCTTTTGTTTCTTTTATGGCAAGCCCGGACATAAAAAAAAGGATTGTAATAAATTTGCTAATTGGCTAGGTAAAGAAAAGTACATTTCCTATTTTGGTATTTTCTAAAATTAATTTAGTTTCAGTATTAAGAAACACTTGGTGGGTAGATTTTGGTGCTACTTTTGTTTTTTTTGCTCTGGACCTTTAGGAATAACAACTTATTTTTCCCTATCCTTCCTTTTACCCTAACCCTTAGATGTGCTAGTCAAATAAGCACTTTCAGTCATGTCTTGCTTCAATCTCTCTTTTTCTTGCACACAAAATGAAATAAGCTCATTGAGAGTCCATTTCTCCTTTTGCCGGTTATAACTGACCTTAAATTGACTGAATTGTGTAGGCACAGGATAATTAAATGCACAACTAAATCATCCAATAAGTCGAAGTTTTAGTGCCTGAAGTTTTGAAGTAAAATGAGACATTTCCATGATGTACTCCCTGACATTACCTTTACCCTTATACGTATTTCATTAAAATCAAGCTCGCTAAAAGCGTACTTGTTTCAACCTTATTATTTTTGATAAAACTATTCTGAATTTTCTCAAAGAACTTATTGGCAAAGATATTGTCATATCTTATTGTACCTTTGAAGGGATCTAGAATTCCGCGTTTCATGATCATAAGACTTAACATGTTCGAACGATCCCCCTTTTCAAAGTACGTAATTTTCTCAGGAATACTTTGTTCAGTGAGATCATTCGATTTCGGCATTCTCAATGCTTAGTCTATGTCCATGCAGTCCGAGAAAATTAATATGTTCTTTTTCCAGTCCTTAAAGTTAATAGTGTTTAACATTGGAACATTGCTCATGTTTCCAAATATAGAAGTAACAGACATTAAAGTTGAATATAGAACAAAATAAAATCAAATCAAATAAACAATCTTTAAATCGATTAATTTTATGACAACATCACAAGATACCTAACATAACATTAATACAAAACCTTTGGACAATGATATTAATTGTGCGTGGTACTCTTGTTGTAATGATCAAATATTGACAATAAGTTTGTCAAATAACAAATCTATATTTGGATCAATTTATTATTCTCATTAAGTTACCTTGATAATCGTCACACGTTTACCATCATAAGTGTGTATGAAATTCGGCCAAATATGAAACCCCTTTTTGGATTAGTTAATATTCATATGAATTAAATAAACAGAAATATCTAATCATTCTTTATCTATACAAAAAAGGTAATATAGACATAAATTTTTTGACGTAATTAAGCAAAGATGAAATTATGAAAAACTTAATATAAACAGAATTTTTTTGACACTTTGGTCACTGTAGAAAACAATGACAAACTGAAAGTGGTCACTATTATAAACCATGACAATAGTGAGTAAATGTGTCACTGTCATAAACTATGACAGTTTGGGATGGACAGAAAAACTATACTGTTCATCTTCTATAATTTTTTTTGAAATTCTCTCCTTATATATATATATGTCTATATGTATTTAAAACTTCAATTTAATTAAATGGAAAGATCCCACAATTAAGCATGAAATTAAATGATTTTAAAGATCTTTTAATTCATTAATTATATGTAAATAAAGGACAATCGGCAATTTATATAAATACACAATTGCAACCGAAATTGGCAAAAAAAAAAGGAAAAGCAAATTAACTTTACTTATATATACATATATATATATATATATATATATCCTTACAATCTAAACCTTTAATTAAAGCTTATATATATATATATCAAAGTATACATGCACATAGAATAGATACATATATACGTATATTAAGCCATATGCATTATGGACCCTACATATATATAAACATACATGCATTTTTCAGATCAAAAATATATATACCGCATGCATGCCTTATCAAAACTATATATATAACTATAAACAAAAGTGTTGCATCCACAATTTTTTTAAAATTAAGGAATTTTTGCTATATATATATCCAACTTTATCTAAAAGGATTCATGAAAAGACCCAATGGTTACCCCAAAAAAAATAAAAATCAACGGCTGCAAGTGTGATTGTGAATAGCAGCAAAAAAAATAATTACTTTACTCATCAAGTTCATGCCATTAAATATTCAATCAAGATTAATTGCATGAATTAATTATTCTAGAATATCAATCTCTAACAAGAGATATGATACGATCCCTCTGATACCAGTTGGCAACAATTAAACCATAAGAATTAATCTTATGAATATGATCGATTGCGTATCACATTATATTATTAAGAGATTGGAAGGAAAGCGTGCCCGAATCCATCGAGAAGGCAATTAAGTTGAGGAATTGTCTTGTAATGATCTTCCAGTTTTTCCCTTTATGAACTTTAGTTTCTCTCTTGAGAGGATTTTTTAGAATTATTTTATTTTTTCTATTATATAAGGAGAATTGGCCGGGTCCATTACCCCTTTATTTATAGTTTTTCTAATGGCGGTTATGGTGGCTGAAAAACTATTGCAACAAAATTGCCTAATGGTATATATGCATCAATTTCATGACAAACATACCCTTAAACCTTTTTAAGCTTAATTTGATCACTTAAGTTAGGCTTATGAATGATAATACATATTAATAATATACATGTGTGGTTAAGGGCGGAAGTATGTATCCCATGGCCCCACCTAGACTTTACAAAAAAATTTACTGAGTATGATGGTTTTTTTGCGAGAGTGTAAAAATTTAGGGGTCGATCGTGAATTAAATGAACTTAAATGGACGAGGGGCCTTTGTGCGATTAAATGTACAAGTTGGGGGGCCGGGTTATGTAATTATGGTTAGGTTTGGTGATTTGTTCAAAGTGGGCAACAATCATCTCTTACTTTTTCATTTTTTTCTGTTCCACTTCCGCCGTAACTTCCATTTTCTTTGTTCTCTCCTTCAGTTCTTTCCTTCGTCTTCATTCCTCATTTCTTTCGTAAGATCACAGCTCCACACTCCACACTCCACTTCCTTCTTAGGTAAGATTTCTTTCTTATGATCTTATGATTTTTTTTATTTTGAATATTAAGATTTATGTGTTTTAATATTGATTTGCTTCTTTGATTATTAATATATTTGTTTGTTGTTTATTATTTATTAATATTAATTTTCTTATTAGATTGTTATTTGATAAATTAATATTGAGATTAATATATGTTTTTGTTACTTATAGTAGGTTAAATATTGGATTGATAAATATTTTAAAATATATAATTAATTTTAATATATCATTTTTTAACTTTTCAGAAACAAAATGGAGAAATATTTTAGTAAAGTAGGAGTAAGTTCTACTTCTCGAAATGTTGGTTTGAGTTATACTCCAAATGTCAAATCCACACTTTCGAATGTCGATTCCACTTCGTCAAATATAGGTTCTTTCGCTCAGAATGTCGATTCCACTATTCCAAATGATTTTTCCAATTTAGAGCATCAAAGTGATCCTGAGTTAAGGAAAAGTATACATGATTATGATGTTTATATTAAAGAGAATGTCAGACGAGCATACTTGCAAAAAGGGCACTTGTCAACCAAAAAGTCATGATTTTCCTTGGAGTGGTTCTGGGCCTCATAAACGTAGATTTATTTCATCGTGGTTTAATGATTACAGTGGTTGGTTAGAGTACAATATTTCAAAAGATTCTGCACTTTGCTTGTATTGCTATTGATTTAGACTAAAATCAAATGGCGAGCAAGGGGTGGTGATTCATTTGTTGGTGAAGGGTTTAGTGATTGGAAGATGAGAAAAATGTATTAGACAAACATGTCGGAGAGCATAATAGTTTGCATAACAAATGCATAAAGGCTGTCGAATATCTAATGAAACAACAACGACACATATAAGTTTGTTTGTCTAATCATTCTGATCAAGCTCGAATTTATTATCGTATTCGATTGATTGCCTTAATTGATTGCGTTAGGTTTTTCTTAAAGCAATGATTACATTTCTCGTGGGCATGATGAATACAAGGACTCAAGTAATCGAGGAAACTTTCTTGAACTCCTTCAATTTCTTGGTAAACATAATGAGTAGGTCAAGAAAGTTGTCTTGAAGAATACTCCTAAAAATCTCAAATTGACATCGCATCAAAATCAATGTGATATTGTTAATTCCATAGCAATTGAGACTACAAATGCAATCATTAGAGAAATTGGTGATCAAGGTTTTTCTATTTTAGTTGACGATGCTCGTGATGTATCTATAAAGGAGCAAATGGTTGTTGTTTTACGTTTTATTGACGAAATGGGGTTTCTTATGGAATGATTTTTAGGCATTAAATTGTACATGTTGCAGATACAACTACTTTATCACTTAAGGCAGCTATTGAGTCTATTCTTTCAAAACATGGGTATAATTTATCCAAGTTTACGAGGGGAAGGCTATGATGGAGCATGCAATATATGAGGATAATTTAATGGTCTTAAGAGTTTAATATTAATGGAGAATAATTCTACTTATTACGTAAATTGTTTTGCTCACCAACTTCAACTAACACTTGTAGCTGTTACCAAAAATCACTCAAAAATTTATACATTTTTTGATGTTGTTACAATGTTGTCAAATATTGTTGGAGCCTCATGCAAGCACAGAGATATCTTTCGAGAAAAACAATATGAAAAATTAATCGAAGGAATTTATATTGGGAAAATTTTGACAGGTTCCGGATTGAATAAATAGAAAATATTGAAACATGGCTAGAAGCACACATTAGGGTTCGCATTTTGGCACACTTATTAGCTTAATTGACTTGTTCTCTTCGATTATTGACGTTCTCATAATTATTAGCGATGATGGACAGTAACCAAAGCAGACACTCTATCAGAATATATTCAGGTTTTTGAATTTGATTTATTTTACATTTCGTGAAAAATGTGTTGGGAATTATAAATGATTTGTCTTAAGCATTACAGAAGAAAGGCCAGGACATTGTAAATACCATAGCTCTCATAAGAATAACAAAATTATGCTTCCAATAGTTGAGGGATGATGGATGGGAATCTTTGTTAAATACGGTGTCTTTATTTTGCATTAAGCATAATATAATTATTGTAAACATGGAGGCTTCGTTTGTAAAGCAAGGAAGATTACGTTGCAATGTGGATGGGAAACACAAATATGCATTATTATTTTGTTGAATTGTTTTACTCCGTGATAGGTATGTTACTTTAAGAGTTGAATACCCGTTTCAATAAGGTAAGTATGGAGTTGTTGTTGTGCATGGCTTATCTTAATCCAAAAGATTCATTATATGCTTTTGATAAGGTAAAGTTGCTCCGATTTGCATAAGTTTTATCCATCCGTTTTCTCAATAATAGATTTAAATACACTTGAATATCAACTTGATAACTATATTTTGGATATGCGTTCACATGACCAATTTTTAGAAGTGATGGGGGCTAGTGGGCTCGCTAAGAAAAAGGTTCAATTGAAGAAGCGTCGCACATTTCCATTAATATATATGCTCATCAAGTTGGCTTTACTTTTACATGTTGCAACTGCAACGGTTGAAAGAGTTTTTTTTTGCAATGAAACTAATCAAGACTCAATTACGGAATCGGTTGGGAGATGATTTCATGAATGATTGCTTAGTAACATATATCGAGAAAGATTTTTTGAAGCTATTGACAATGGAGATATCATTCAGTGTTTTCAAAATATGAAGTCTCGAAAGGGGAATGTTGTAACTAAGTATATGTCATTTTGATTTTTGATGTATAAAACGTTACGTATTTTAATGTCATATTTTGATTTTAGCCTTATTATAGTATATGCAAAAAATTCTTGTTGTGTAATAATTTGGCCCCACCTAAACCAAAATCCTAGCTCCGGCTCTGTGTGTGGTTTTAAGATGAACATTTGTTCCCCATTGTTTCCGCATGGGTTCAAAATTTCTATTTTATTGAATCTTGATATGGTGTAAGATGATGCCTCCCTAACACGGTTTTATTTTATTCAATTTTGGGATAAAGGATCAATTGTGGGAGATGAAAAAAAATAAAATATCTCAAAGGTTTTAATAAGAGGAAAGCCCATTTGGAATATGGTAGCTTTTGTAATGAATCCACATATATACAAACAAGTATTTAAACAAATACTACAAAGGAAGAAAATACAACTCTTCATATCAAAATACTAACATAAATAAATACAAAGAATAGATGATGCTTAATTATACTGCAAACATACTGTTCCCTTTTACAAACATATTATTGAAATTAACAAATTAAGAAATAAAGTGAACATTTATCATCAGCTGCATATCAAATTTTGGAGTTGCCTTGTCTGGATGTTAGCTTGCATAGTGCAATTCATATTGGCAGATTTGTTCTTCTTCATGATCAACATTATGGTAATCCTTCCTCTCAATCTAGCTTGGGCCGTCAACGGCAAAATCCCAGAACTGATATCACTTGCTAGCCGTGCAGTGTCTGTTACATTGGTGGATGTGAGGTCCACTGAGATATTGAACTTTCTTGTGGATCGTGCCCTAGCTCGGGCCCTTTGTACAGATGTCTCCCCTACTTTTGTACCCCTGTAATACAAGTCAATTGTAGTATCGCGGTACCTGAAGTGACCAAAATTTGTATTCTTGACGCCAAGTTCTGCGTTCATCCTCATGTTGAACGATGTTGATGGAGCGTCCAAGGTTTCAAAAGAGGCAGATCTGACTCGGAACTTGGGAGTTCTGAATTTCATAATGGTGAGGGCGAACAGTGTAATAATACCGGTTTGAAACACTGCAAAGAGAATAACGTATAACAAGCACTTCATGCGTTTCTTTTTACGAAGCTCTTTTGAATTTCCCGAGGCAGCCTCCTGGTCGCTTCGGGTATAGCCGGTGGCTGGTGCCAGGGGATAGCCCTGTCGCTGCTCTTTATCTGCCATTGATTAAAGTGTTTTTGATCTTGACAACAGATGATTTTGTTTTTTATTTTTGGTCTTGTAAATTTGCTCGAAGAAAGGAAGTGGAGTGATTGTTGGTATGAAGAGATATAGCTGGTGTGAGCAGAGTATATATAGAGGATAGTAAACATGAGCTTAGAGAAGACTTAGTACAAGTGATTAATATAATTAAAACGGGCGGACACAATGAAAACACATTCTTTGAAAATATGCTTGCGGCAACTTTGAATATTGACTTTGGTGGATTTATGTGTTGATTTTTAGAGTAAATATGGGCTGATATTACCATTTCAAAACAATTATTTTATAATATTTAAGAATGTTCTATTGGAAAATGGTCGTGTGACAGGGCTAAGTTTTTATGGAACTTTAACCAACCACTCATATTGCACCAAGTGGGACGGAGGGGTGGAAATTTTGCAGGATGGGACGAGTCAAGTCTTTTTGTACCTTCAGGACTTCTAGATGATAATTTAATTACTAGTATTCTGTTAATAAAGACGCTTGTTGCTTAGTCTCTCATTGTCCAACTTCTATTTTCTTAATATAAGATTTCGTTTGATTGTAAAGTAAAAAAAAAAATTTAAATTAATTTTGGTGAAAATATAAAAAATAAATTGAGTAATATAAGTGATATCTTCTTGATTTTTAAATTTTTCATGAATAATTTTTTTTTACTTGGTGGTGAGAAAAAAATTTTCTACCAAAAATATGGAAGGATGAAAGATATGTATTGATAAAATAAGCAACATCTTTTTCCTAATTTTTTATATTTTTTGATTTTAACATAAATTAATTAAATTTTTTTTTTTTTTCATCTTTACAATCGAACAGAGTATAATATAATATTAAACAAAAAATTTACTTCGAAGTACCTTTCAATATATACTTCTTCAAGTTCCTTTCAATATATATATACACAGAGAGCTAATTGTATCATTAATGTGTGCCGTTGAATTACGTGATGATATTGTTCAGGTCACCTGTATGCAAGGTCACTTAGACATCCACTTGGGGTGGCCGGGGAAAAAAAAGGCTATAGAAAGTTAAAGATGTTATGTTAATAATTATGTAAAAAAGAAAAAAAAATGTTTGACTTGGATAGTTGTATTTTGAATTAAAAAAGAAAAAAAGTATTGTCAAAACAAATTATTTATTTTTTGAAATATAATATTATTTTAAAAAATTATACTATACACTTGTAAAATTATATATTATTTTAATAATAAATATAATTATTTTTGCGATAGTATCACATTTAAAAATATCATATAGACTAGTAATCATACTTGCAATTTCTTTGACATCAAATTAAAATTTTGGTTAATCTAATACTATACTTGGGTACAATTCACAATGACTGTTTATTTAGAGCCTAGACTTCTGTTGGCACCTGGCGCCTCTGGTGTAATTTTGAACATTATTTCTTGGTCAAGCCGCTAGTGAGCCAATTTCTTGGAGCAAATTGGGCTTTCCACCTCTGAACCCATAATAAAACCCAAATATGTTGAGCGCATGCAGAGAAAGCCCAATCGCGTTGCCTGCCTTGGACTTTCTTTAATAAATAAATAAATAAATAAATTGACGTCTCAATTTTTATTTTATTTTTTTTGAATTGAGACGTCTCAAATTGACTATTCCGTCATTTATTTGGATCACATATTTAAATTAGTATTAGTTTTTACTTTACAAATAACAAAAATCAAAATAAAACTATTTTTTAATATTGTACGAGAGATAAAATGTTGGAGGGGTTAGATGAAATGTGTTGTTTTAAGTAGGGGTGGATTTAGTTGGTACAGTATCATACTATACCAAAAATATATCGTGTATCGTACTTGGTACATTAAAATTATTATCACTGTTGTATTAAAATTTTTGGTATACCAAAAAATTTGGTATGGAATAGTATATTACTAAACAATCAAGTTTTAAAAAAAGAAGAAAAAAGGTGGCCATTTGGTATACGCAGAATTGCAAACCAAAATAAATTCAAAATCTATAACTAAATAAATAAATGAAAAAATACTCTCCAACAATTCCAAAGTTAAAAACTATAACTAAATGAAAAATAACACAATTAAAAGTTAAAAAAAGTAATATCCAGCAATGGCTACCTTGACACAATATCCAACAGTGGGCATACAAAAACACACAACTAAAATGTCTAAACTAGAAATTAATATTACAAACAAAATTCCAATTCAAAAACTAAACACAAAATGTCCAACATTTCAACTAATCAATTTTTAGATAAAGAAGTACCTGATGGAGGCATTGAACTTGTGGTGGGTATGGCAGTTTTCGAGAAGAAGATAGGAGGAGGAGAAAAGAGAGAGGGGGCGGCGTGTGTTGTGAGCTTCAAAAGTGAAAACCCTAAATTAGTGTGAAAAGTGAAACTATTTGTTATGGTAAGATATAGTATACTGTGACAATACCAATATTTCGGTACGGTATACCATATGTAATGATTTTGAGTATCAGTGGTGTGCCAAAATAACTCGGGTACGGTACAATACCAATCGGTATTGTATCACTACCAAATTTCGGTATATTTTGGCAATGGTATAGTTTGGTAGGTATTAATGGTATAATTTTCCACCCCTAGTTTTTAGAATTGAGCCAAAAGATTTATATAAACATGCAACGAGATGTCTCACCATAGTTAAACCAAATTGTAATTTAAGTTCATTGAACTTATATATATATATATATATATATATATTATCCATTGACTTTTATAATATACTACCAATGTGAAATTAAATATGCGTCATGACAAATAGGGGCGTGGCTACATGCATTTGTATGGGTTCTATCAACCCCACTTAGTATTTCTAATATATAGTTAAATTAGCATGTAATTCGTGCGATGCACGGGCGTTATATATATATTATGTCTCTAGATGTACTAAAAATTTCAAAATTTAGACCATGAAGCAATATTTTAACTTAAATACTAAAAGTTAGACAATCAAGAATCATGTAAACACCGAAAGTATGATAATCTAATATTCGAAAGAAAAAAAAGAATGAAAGAAAGAAAGAAAGGCTTTTATGACATGCCTCGTAAGTACATTCATTCCATTAACAAATTAACATTTCCATGCAATAGCACATTACCCTGAGATGCTTTAAATATGCCATTCCAAAATCAGTTAAATGCATTATAGGATGAAAACATGGCCCAGTTACCTTGCAAGAGTTGTAGTTTTCTAATATAGCAAAGACGTGGAAAGAAGTTAAAGTACTTTTGTAATTTCATATTTTGTATTTAGTATCTAAGAACCTGATATAATTTTTACTCATATTATGACAACTTTTAAGATTGTGGATTAAATTATGTTTCATCATATATTAAAAAATACATAAACAATTAAAATGCAAAGGTGGGCTAATATGAAGAGTAAAAAGCGAAAGAAGAAAAGAAAAGGTAATTGCAAAAATGAGAGACAAAGTGAAACTGAGTTTAATAGTATCACTAAACGAAATAATATAAGTAAATGTTGTAGCAAAAGAATGAAGCGCAATCAATAATTTTATGCATATTATCCATGTCAATATACTAAAGTTGATGCTTTTTTTAGTATGCATCCGTAGTCACTTGAAAAGAGTATAAATAGGACGTTATAGTTGTTCACTAGAGCATTATTATCCATGTCAATTTGACGATCTTGACAAAACAAAAATATATAAGAGCAGGGGCGGAGCCACGTGGGGGCCAGATTGGGCTTTTTGAAAATTTTCAGAGAGTCTAGGGGTTTATGTGTGGGAAGGGGAAGTTGAGGGGCCATTGTGTAATTTTGAGCGAGGGCGTGTTGTTTGTGATTAAGCTTATAAGTGTAGTGTAGGTTCATGGCCAGGCTGTAATATAAGTTAAGCAAGCAATGTTTGGTGAGATGCGTGTGTATTTTTTATGCGGGGGGCTTTTTGTAATTAGCGTGATAAGTTGAAGGTGCAAATTTGTAATATGTACTAAGTTTTCACTTTATTTCCTTTCTTCTTTAGGCAGCCGTTCTTCACTACCGTTCATTTTTTTTTTTTTTGAAACACAGCCTCCATTTTTTTTTGGATTATATATCAAAAGATATTTCAAAATATATAATTAATTTTAGTATATCACTTTTAACTTTTCCGAAATATTGAAATAGAATGGAGAAGTATTTTAGTAAAAAATTAGTCTGTAAACATAATTATTGAGTTTGATTTGGCTTAAAAATTTTTTTGACCCCCCTGAAAATTATTTGTCTCCACCACTGTATAAGAGGTTTATTATGAATAAGCAATCCAAAATATGTTTGAAATTTACAATAAATATTTGGAATAAAAGAAAAAAGGACTTATCTTGTAAGAAAATCTCGCAAGTTCTTAGTGGCATTTCATCGAATGGTTTTAGCACAGCATGATATATATATATATATATATCCTGAAAGCAAGTTTATTGTATAGTTTCAAATAAAAATGTATGCAACCAAAATACAATTATGGTAGATCTATATAAACAATATTTAAGTAGAAGATAACATGATTGTTGAATCAAGCACAATACAATGTTTATATAACTTGATGTGTACATGGAATAAAGATATATTCATTTTTCTTGTTTAAAGAATAGGGAAAAATATTGAAATTGAAATTATTCTGATTAAAGCTTTACTTACCTTTAAAATTTTGAATGATCCTACTTCCCAATTCCCATCTATCATCAACAACATTTTCATAACAAACAAAAAATAATCTGCAAATAAAATTCTAAATTTAGTTTTGTTACTAAAAAAATCGCTCTTCGCCTATTTTTCAAACAATAGAGACTCCAAAAAATAGTGTCAATAATAAGGAAAACAATCTCACCAAGAAATAATTTGTGTAGAAGATTTAATTTGTATATTGATTCGCAAGATTAAATTAAGAGTGATGCTCTCGTTCTCATCTCTACAACGTTTGAGAAAAGAAAGCACTGAGGTTATAGAACTTAAGACAAATAATTGATGATAATAGGAATGAAGTTGAAAAACCAAGAGATTATGTTACAGGAGAAGGAGGAATCTGGTTAATTGATTAAGGAGATTAAGATGTGGGAGAGTCAATTTTTAGACTGACGTGTATGATTTTGAATGCTTTTAGACTGACGTATATGATTTATACCATTTAAATTTTAAAAAGATAGTTAGTAGAGAGTATGACTTTGTTAATCCTCTTTAAAGAGGGTCATGGTGTAGCTTAAACACATTTCTCACAAGAATTGATATTTAGCCTTAAAAATGTTCAAATGTTATGCCTCAAATGTATTTGATCATGCATAGACATTTAAATATTGGATAAAAGTGTGAATTTGACAATACAAATGATCCCACTAATTAATTTTTTTTAACTATACCACTAGTAACAAATATATTTAATGTAAACATTATAGATGCGATTGATTGCACGTTGACATGAATGTTATGTCTAAATTCAAGGTGCTATTATTTACACTCCCCAATCTTGTCACAAACACCACCTTTTATAATTTGATAAAACTCATTTTTCAACACCCAATTTTGTTATCACAAACACCCTCTCACTTAACTATTACTTAACTTATTTATCTAATGCTTAAAACATTAACCTATCTATTTATTCATTTTTTAAAAACTAATCAAACATTAACCCAAATAATTAAACATATATCTCCCATTTCCCCCCATTCACAATCATATTTCATTGTTTCAAGTAAAATGATAAAGAGAGAAGAGACTCATTTCTTTATCATTTGAGTTCTCAAAATCAAAAAATCACAATCAAATCGAAGCACAAACATTATTGGTGGGAAGTTTGAAACTTGGATTATGATAAAAAGAAGCAATGTTCATGAGATGGTGGAGAAAGAAGAAGTTTAAAAAAAAGTTGGTGATAAAATTTCACTCCAAAATGAAGCCAAAGATGTATTATAATTGTTACTATTGGTGTATTAATGTGTATATTAGATTTTATACATCATTCTACAACATTTAAATTGAAACAAATATATAATCCCCAAAACAGAGTATAAAACGGGTTCTGTTTAGGCTTGACTCGCTTTATATAAGGAGAGTAATCTAATTACAACTCTCCTTAAATAAGGTGAGTGTGTGCAGACACACTCACCCCATGTGAGACGAATGCGTGTTATTAAACGAGTTACTTACAACACATTCACCTAATGTGGGGTGAGTGTGTGTGAATCCACTGACTTGTCATTAGGTGAGTCTAATTTAGAAATACTTCCAGTACACTCTGCACTCCATTGCCTTATATTAGGTAAGTCACTTGTAATACATTCACCTAATGTGGGATGAGTATGTATGAATCCACTCACTTGTCATTATGTGAGAGACGTAAATGACTTCTTTCTTTTCAACAGTCGCGAAGGTGGGAGAGGGTTTTTATCAGTCGTCAATGGCTGTCCTTCGGCGCGGAGATGAACGATGTGAAAGCTACGAAGGTGAGAGACGAGTGGGACAGCTACGAATGTGAAAGTTACGAAGGTAAGAGACGACCGGGAGATCTGCGAAGGTGAGATACAAGCGAGAGAAGGTGAGAGACGAGCATGAGAAGGTGTGAGAGACGAGCGGGAGAAGGTGAAAGAGTCTTCTTCTCTTTCAATATTAATCAATGTTAAGTAATTTTATTTTTAATTAAAATTTGTTTTTACTTTTAATTAGGTGGTGGGTGTTTGTGATAATGATAATATTAGTGACGCAAATAGAAGGTGTAAATATTAGGCCCCAAACTTACAAAAGGTCATGCACTACATAACTACAAATTCACAAGTGGACGGATGAATAAATGAGTCACAGTCACGGACGAGGAAACTATATAATGTGATCCAAGTCCGTCGTTAGCCTATCTCATCGATCAATCTCATGTATATTCCCCTCAGTCTCTCTCTCTCTCTCTCATCCATTTAATAAATAGACACATGCATATATATATATATATATAGAGAGAGAGAGAACAGAGAACTCATGATTGCCTTACAATTTTGATTTCATATTACTATTAATTAATTACCTATCCCATATATATGTACGTTTGCATTTCCTTAATCAGCATTTTCCAAATTAGTTACTAATATTAACGTACGTGTGAAGAGTTTGTAATGCAAATTATGTTTTTCTTGTTATTTGATTTTTAACTCTTATTAAACCAGCATTCCAAGTTTAAGCACCTCCTTGGTATCAAACGAATTTATTACCCATCCTACCATGATTAATTAATTGATTACGTTACATGAAAGGTGTCGCACGCTCAATAAATAACATATATCATTTTTTTTGTTCGGGGGCATTGCCTCACGGAGTGTTCGGGCCAGCTTTCACGCATCTCGACTAATCCCCGCTCACGCGTAGTGCCATTTGCGCTGGCCACAGACTGATCTGTTGCTCCCGAGAATCGACCTAGGGAGCTCCTAGTCGACCCTAGAACTCGAACCTAGGGTAGTTAGCCACCTGGCCACATCTTGTGGTTACATATATCATTTCATATCAACCTTTCATGCAATTGTTTGGTGAGATGCCTTTTAGAGTACGTGCTCTATACCAAAATGGGCAAATTGTCACATTGTAATGGTGTTTTGACGATACATATATATACATTAGTAATGTTAAATTTAACATTTGAAAAGGACAAGAAAATAGGTTCAGGAAATTCATCCTTAGCCCACATAAAATATACTTCTCGCGTGTGAAGAGTATATAAGAATTGAATTAGGATTAATGGGCAGTAGATGAGGAGGTTGTTAAGACTTGAATCTTAGACTTCCCATATAGCAAGACTCTGATATCATATTAAAAATTGTTTTTCTCAAAAGCTTAAGGTATTAGGAGAATTAATCGCAATGAATAGTGTGCTCAACATTAATGGTTCGTTTGATATAATATGAAAAATATAAAACCAATTAATTTGTGTGAGAAGTTGAAAAATAAATTAAAGGGCGTGGTGATATGCTCTCCATCTTTCATGTTCATTTTTATGTATAGATGTCTTCCATCTTGTATTTTTTGCAAAAAAAAGTTCTTAACCACCATCGAAAGAATTATTTTTTTCCATGAAAAAGAGCCCAAAAATCAAAGAAAATCTCATTATATATTTTAACTTATTTTTCAATTTCTCACAAAAATATTATATATATTTTTTGTTATTTTCAATGTTTTATCAAAGGAATTTTAAGAAATCTCATCTTATTTTTTAACTTCTCACTAAAATATTATGTTTGATTTTTTGTTATTTTCAATGTTTTTATAAAGGGACTTTAAGACTTGCAAGATATTAATAATTAATTGAGTTCAAACTTTTTGATCGTTCATCCATCCATTAACATTATACTCCAAACTCCTCATGGAACTCATTACCACCATATCCATCCACATTATTCTCTCTCTTTCCCTACCCCTGGCCTCTCTCTGCCTCCTCCACCACCACCACTATGGAAGAACAACCACAACTACCACCAACCCAAACTCCCAAAACCTACAAATTATCAGCCTCATCAATCTATTACACCAAAAGCACCACCACCACCACCACCACAACCATTAACCCAACATTCCTTTTCAAATCATGCACTACAGCCCCACCCACCTACATCCTACGAGACGTCTCTCTCAGCGCATATCCCTCTCAAATCCTCGCCATCGTTGGCCCTAGCGGCGCCGGCAAATCCACCCTCCTCGACATTCTCGCCGCGCGAACTTCCCCTACAAATGGCACTCTCCTCCTAAATTCTTCCCGCTTCAACCCTTCCTCTTTCCGTAAACTCTCTGCCTACGTCCCTCAACATGACGCCTCTCTTCCCCTCCTCACTGTCTCTGAAACTTTCGCTTTTGCCGCTAAACTCCTCAACCCCAAAACTTCCAAAATATCCATAATTGTCTCCTCTCTCCTCGCGGAGCTTCGATTAGCCCATCTGGCCCACACCCGACTCGCCCACGGCTTGTCTGGGGGAGAGCGCCGCCGGGTGTCGATTGGGCTCAGCCTCCTTCATGACCCGGCAGTTTTACTTCTCGATGAACCCACTTCGGGGCTTGACAGTAATTCGGCTTTCAACGTAATGCAGACCCTCCGATCCATCGCGGATTCACGTCACCGCACTGTGATTTTATCAATTCACCAGCCGAGTTTCAAGATCCTTTCCACGATTGATAAAGTTCTTTTGCTGGCTAAAGGCTCTGTGGTTCACCACGGTTCACTCAGTTCACTTGAAGCTTTTTTACTGTCAAATGGCTTTACAGTCCCTTCACAGCTGAATGCCCTAGAATACGCCATGGAAATACTTAACCAGCTTCATAAAACTGAACCCATTAATTCCACACCTCCAATTCCTCCATCGCCCAATGATTCTATAACCTCTTCTGTCTCTGATGGTAGAAACAGAGAGATCAGATACAAGAGCTCGAGACTGTACGAAATCTACATACTCTACAACAGATTTTGGAAGATCATCTACAGAACAAAACAACTTCTAATGACGAACACTTTGCAAGCAATTGGAGTGGGACTTGTTTTAGGAACAATATACATCAATATTGGATTTGACAAAACAGGGATCGAGAAGAGATTCGGCCTCTTTGCCTTCACTCTCACCTTCCTCCTCTCTTCAACCACCGAAACTCTCCCGATCTTCATCAACGAGAGGCCAATTGTGCTAAGAGAAACATCGAGCGGAGTTTACAGGTTATCGTCGTATCTAATTGCAAACACATTAGTATTTTTACCATACTTGCTAGCAATAGCAATTGTGTACTCTGTTTCAGTATATTTCCTTGTGGGTCTGTGTTGTACATGGCAAGCATTCGCTTACTTTGTTTTGGTGATATGGGTGATAGTTCTGATGGCCAATTCGTTCGTTCTTTTCTTGAGTTCCGTGGCTCCGAATTACATCGCCGGAACTTCATTGCTAACGTTACTTCTGGCCGGGTTCTTTCTTTTTTCCGGTTACTTTATATCGCAAGATAGAATGCCAAAGTACTGGGTGTTTATGCACTACATGTCAATGTACAAGTATGCCCTAGATGCATTGCTGATCAATGAGTACTCTTGCCTTTTAGAAAGGTGTTTTATATGGTACGAAGAGAACAAGACATGTATGGTGACTGGGGGTGATGTGTTGCAGAAGAGAGGGCTCCACCAGAACCAGAGATGGATAAACATTTATGTATTGATTGGCTTCTTCGTCTTCTATCGTGTCCTCTGTTTGATGGTGCTTATCAGAAGAGTTTCAAGGTCCAAAAAGTGATACATATATATATATATATATATATATAATTTCGTTTTTCAAGGTCCATTGCTGTATGTTTGTTTTATTTGTTTAATTATCAGCAATCGAACTTCATCTATTAAAGGGTTCTTTTTTTTCCTTTTTTAAATCTTACTTTTCCAAATTAATATAAATTATTCCTAATTTTTGTTTACATAGAAAGTAAATTTTGGGTGAGCCACGTTGAGAAGGGAATGAAATATGTCGAGGTTTGTATGGAAAAGAAAAAATTGGTCCGGGTGCACACTAATCATTTGACACCTCCTACACGCACAAGAGATTTTTTGCTACTTAGAAAATTCATAAGAAGTGATTACTTAAAAACACATCAATGTTTTAATAAATTTCTTATGTGGGATTTAATATTTTTCCATTCTTCCATTTAATTTTTCCATCTTAAATATTTCACTTTGGATGATAATTTCTCATTTAAATTGTAACCATTTTAAACAACTAAATATAAAATTTCGTGTACTCATAAAGGATAACAAAAAATTATGATAAAATTTGACAACCGATTGTAAGGTCATACTCAAAATTACTCTCAAAATGACTTGATAAAAATGATTTTCATACCATTTTCCTCAACAAAGATTTTGTTTGCTTTAAATTTTGGCTCCCCTTAGGTCTCGTTTGGTTCACGGAAGGGAAATCAATTATCTTATCTTTCCTATGGAGGTGGGAAACAAAAATTTTTGTTAAATTTCATTTCTTGTGTTTGGGAAAGTATGAAAAATATTTAGGTAGGGGTATTGTTGTCTAAAAATTTTGTAATAAATGCTCGTAAACCACAAGGAAAATCAATCATATAAGTTTTGAGAGAAATGAATTTTCTCTCTATTTTTCCCTCCGTTAGAAAAATATTTCCGGAACTTATGTTTACCAAACAAAAGAAATGAAAGACTTTCCTTTCTTAAGTGATCAGATCCGTGAACCAAATGAGTGCTTAGTTGAATTTCTGACTCCACCGTTATCCATAATGGATCACGTTAATTATCCCCAGAGTGAAATTTTGGATATAACTAGTTTTCCAAATTTTTTTCTAACACGTGATTAAGAACGAAAAAGTGATTATAATGTACTTCCTCTGCATGGGATGTGATCTATGGTTTTATAAACTTTACGACTGACATATAAAAAGGATTTTAATTTTCTTTTTTTTCATGGACAATCATATTACAATTTATTAGCACCAACGATGAATTGGTTTTCATTTAAAAACGAAAGAAATAATGGGATCTAGTAATTATCTGATGTTTATTTTTTTATTTTTTTTCAAAATGCAAGTATCAAATTAATTAATATAAAAGAAAATATCCATACAAATAAAACCTACACTTCTGGCATCTCTTTTCCTTCTATCATCTAAAAGAACCTTTTTTAAAATGAAGTGGGGGAATCATCCAAAGTTTGTTACACAAAAGGGTTTGTTTTTTCATGATTTGCTAGCTTATTCGCTACTCTATTAGCTTCTCTATATGTGAATCCAATCTAGCATTCATCTATTTCTCGGAGAAGCGCTTGCGCAAGATTTTAAAAGCAGTATGAGAGTTGGTCTCAATATTTATACTTCTAATATGCATGTTCCTGGTCAGTTTTAGTTCCTCTTGGATAGCCCACAGCTCAGTTGGTCTCAATATGTATACTTCTAATATGCATGTTCCTGATCATTTTTAGTACCTCCGAATAGCCCACAGCTCAGCCGGATAGCCTGTTACCTCTCCTATGTTATCAGTTTTAGTCCCTCCCGGATAGCCTGTTGCCTCTCCTATGTTATCAGTTTTAATCCCTCCCAGATAGCCCACAGCTTAGCCATAGTATATGTTGCCTCTCCTGTGTTAGCTATTTACTGTTGTAATAAATTCACCCCTTGAATTTTTGATCACATCAGTTTTAGTCCCTCCCGGATAGCCCACAACTCAGCTCCAATTCCTGCCACTTTCGTGTCAGTTTTAGTCTCTCTCGGATAGCCCACAGCTCAGCCATAATATATGTTGCCTCTCCTATGTTAGCTATCTGATAACTACAACAAATTCACCCCATGAATTTCTGATAACAACTCCAATTCCTGCCACTTTTGTGTTACTTGAAGCTGCTCTATCTATATTAAGCTTATATTAATTATGTTATTGTTGAAGGGCTCCAGCCAATTAGAGCATCTCCAATGCAAAAATGGATTGGATACCTCTTAACAACGGACATGTAAGCATGTATTTCCTATGTGACATAAAAAAGTCCCTTGATGAACAAGTTTTACAAAAATCATTTCCAAAGGGATTGCTTAAGAGATTGTCTATTAATAAATTTATAAAAAATAAATTAATAATTTTATATATAAAATGGGTATTGTTTGATAGGTCTTGATTCACACTTTTTTAATATATAATTTTTATTAATAAATAAATTATAAACAATTAAAATATTTGAAAGCTTAAAAAAAGAAGTATGTAAACAAAAATGATGATGTGGCATTAAGACATTGTCTAAGATACCATCTAAAAGTAGATGATCATCCTCACAATGTCTATTTTCATTTTTGCCATATCATTTTTATGGTCATTATAGATGGTTGTATTAGAGAGCATTTTATTTGCTCATTGTCCATCAATGCTATGCGACATCTCATTTTTATCTTATTCATAGTTGCCTTGGAGATGTTATTAATTGAGTACTTTTTTCCATTCTTTTTTGTTTGCATTGCTGGATACCTCCTTCTAGCAACTCCTTAATTTAAGGATTTATTATGGTGGTTCACACTCTCTTTGGTTTTGAAAAGAATATCAGAAGCATTAATAGGTTTATTTCTAAAAATGACCTCATTCCTAGTAAGCCATATATGCCATAGAGCGTGAAGAACCATTATAATGTTGTCCTCAGTCTTCTGATTGTAAAATATGATAGTAGATACTATGTTAAATTGTGAGAAAAATATTTCGCACACTTAATATATTATGCCTAGGAGATACACAAGATTTAGTAGTGAAATAAATATTAATTTAAATTAGATTCAGTCTTTACTTTGATAGTTAAGAGTGCGATTATTCAGCCATGGCGTTATAGTTCAATTCCCTTGCCCCAAGAACTATCGGGATCTATCATCAGTTGTATATAAAAAGAAAAAAGAAAAAAAAAGAAGTTAAATCGAATCAAATTACTTTTTTCTCATTGGCATGTATAATGCTGTTTCTGTGAAACCTAATAATATGCAGAATGTACAAATCAAACATCATCTTGATTGTCACATGTGAATATGTGATAGGCACATGTGATATCACGGGTCCTCAAAATCCATTAAAACCCAAATACTGTTCTAGGAATGTAGAACCCGAGGGGGACTGTTATCCTCATCAATCAATTCTCTCAATAATTAATTAATAAAAGAGTAAATTGCAGCCCAACTACATTATTATTATTATTATTATTTTGTTTCTTTGTCGTCGTGGTTTGATTTGGATTGGTTTTTCACTGCTCAGTTTCCCACACTGTAAACAAATGCCCTTCTCCCTTTTTGTTTGCTTCCCTTATAAAGTTAGAAATTAATCAAAACATAAATAATTTAGGTCACGGGGGTCTGTATTATTCTTTCTTTATTTTTTTGTCTGTTCCCTCTCGTGAACTCTTCCACACCTCTCTCTCTCTCTCTCTCTCTCTATCTTTTGTTAATTTGTTGTGCTCTTTAACTTCTTATGCACCCACCCATCCATCCTTTCACTCTTTTTTTTTTTAATTTAAAGAAAAAAGGAGTATTCTAAATCTTTCCCCTTTAACTATGAACAAAGTGTTTTTATTTTTTTATTTTTTTGGATAGAGACACAAAGTAACAAAACAAAATAGAACGACAGCAACAAAATAAACAAATTATAACCAGAGGGAAAAAAAACACATATACCAACCAATTATAGCAACTTCCAAGTCTTTCGCCAACAAGCTTGAAAGCTGAGGAGGAATGTGCCCTTCCATGAAGAAGGAAGACGAGCATGAGGAAGCGTTAGAAATATCTCCTAGCAGATCACTGAGGGCCAAAATAAGATTCGTCTTATTTCAAGCTGACCCAGACTTGGACACCCCGTTCAATGAAGACCAAAAAAAAAAGCTGTAAATCTAGAATTATAAT
This sequence comes from Lonicera japonica, assembly GCA_021464415.1. NCBI lineage: Eukaryota > Viridiplantae > Streptophyta > Magnoliopsida > Dipsacales > Caprifoliaceae > Lonicera > Lonicera japonica. The sequence goes on along the minus strand of CM038463.1, from coordinate 90,027,608 downwards.
TAATAGCATTATGCACTTCATTCGTCTTGTTTCAAGATTTTTGTTTTTAGAATTATATTATTAATTGACACGATACATCTGACAAAATATAAGCTAAGGTCATTTATTCACTTTCTATTATTACATCAAGTTTCATTATAAAGTTTATAAATTCACTTTGTTTGACTTTCAGATCAGTATTTTTAATTTGAGATAAAAAAGATTTTTTTTTATTTTTTGAAAGTGCACTGGTTATAATTTACCTATAAGTTAAGAACTAATCTCGCTTGGTTTATATATGTTCTTACTTGTTCATTTTCGACTAGTTGCTCATTTTGCTTGCTAGTTTATTTACACTATTGACTGAAGTTTTTGTTTAAATTTTAGTCATTCACTTCATTGCTGCAGTAAATATGAAAATAATAAATTTCAGATGCTTTCACAAACTCGGCTCAGAAGCCCATCCGACGTGCAGTGCTGTTAATTACAGAGAGCAGCCGCAATATTTAATGCCATAAGTATTGGGTCGGCCCAATTCTTTTTTTTTTCACCTTCAATTTCCAAGGTACAAAAGGAACCCAATTCTTTGTGGCAAAAATAAATGCCAATCTAACACGTCAGATTACACCGCTCATCAGGCATCTTCAATGAAATAATTAAAATAATTTTTGATTATTTTTTTAATAAATTATTAAAGTTAATAGTGTAAACTATTATAATGGCTATTTTTCTCAATAACCATAGGTTCCATTATATTAATTGACCACAAATTAATTAATTTGAATTTTGTTTCAAAAAAAAGAGGAAAAGATTATCTAAATTTGAAAAAATTCTCTTTTAACCAATAGAATTAGGGAATCTTTCATTTTTGTTATTGAAGAAAATTGTTAATTTTGATTATAAAAGGAATAGATTTGATTATTGGTTAAAAAATTGCTAAATTTTGATTATGTCATTGGGGTAGTGCTTTTAACTAATATTATTAAAATTGATTAAAATTATTATTTTAATTATGTCATTGGAAATACTCTTACCTCAAGTCTTATTTCTTGACGTTTAATTTTAAGTGAAAATATTTTTTCTAGGTGTATTTTTTTGTCCACCTTGCGGTCTTTTATTTCTCGTATCTCATCTCATTTGTAGAGCGCCTTGCTTAGGTAATTTTTTTTATTACTGTGATAAAAGCTTGTAATGCTATAATTTTGCTAATGACATTTCGATAATGTCGTGTTCGTGGTTTATATCCTAACTTGTTTGATATACCATAATCATGTAAAAGTGACGTACAACTATGATTATGTGGTAAAAAAAAATTACAATGCATATTTTTTGCTAATATTATGTTACTTGACATTAGAGCCGTTATTTGTTTCTTTATTGATTTTAAGAAATTATTATTTATATTGAGATTATTAACCAAGAGAAAAATTATTGAAGTAAAAGTTTTGACTAGGTACAGTAAAAGGAATGTACAGCTAAATATATATCTATTAATAAATCAGGTCAGTCCTAATATGCCAGGACTCTCCTAACTTATGTTTTCAATTGGTGGTTCAAATTTAATTTGAGCCTTTATGTTTTAATCCGACGACTCCTATATAATTCACTTATCTTCCCAACTGGCGTACTGGCTCAGATTTAATTTCAATGCATAATTATGACTTTTAATCCGGCGGCTCATATTTATCTCTTAATTAGTAGACATGAAGTATTTGATCCTTTACAAATTCTTCAATTGTTATATCTTTATATGTTAATCATAACAAGTATTTATTAAACATGTCTATTTAATTAATTTATTATTAAACATGTATTGCAATCTTTCAAACTTATTCAAATTCTTGATTGTTTTATTAACAAATACATAAATAGTGAAATTTATCATCTATAATTGACGTAGTTGAGATCTCTCCATTGTGCTTCTAATTGTAATTTTTCCATATAAATAATACATAATTTTTTTTGTAATATGTAATATTTTTTTTTCTAAATAACACATTTTTTTTCTCTTTACTTCACTGTAGTAGTATTAGTGGTAATAATATTCGATGTAATATTTTATAATAATTATAATAATAATAATAATATATAATAATAATAAAGTGGCAAACATTATATGTAGCAATAATAATAATAATCGAAATAGTCTATACGTAATGTATTATTATTATAATCTATTATCATAATCAAGTTAGTCCTAATATAGCAGCACCTTTTACGTTATGGATTGCATATATTTTTACGTAATCTTAACTAGTGGCTCAAATTAACTAAAAAGATGTGGTATGTGCTTTCAGATTTTTTGATCCAATGTTTCAGGATTATTAAGGCATGTTGGTAATATTGATGATAATATTAGGTATTTAGTTAATTAACTATATTAAAGATTTAAATAGTTTAAAACACATGAAAATTCTAATTGTATCTCTATAGCCATTAAATATTTATTTGTAAATTAGAGTTTTTTTATATCTCCAATATGTCCCATATTATTTAACATGTAAATTATTTATATAATAGCATCTCCAGTACTACTATATATTCCTATTTTGTTTAATTATAAATTATAGTCTTTCTATATTTTTAGCATCCCCATATTATTTAACATATAGATTATCTATAAAAGAATATGCAAGTAATAATAGTGCATATTTATATCTTTTTTGCACTGTCACGTCAACTTTCTCTCTCTCAAACTTTTTTCTAAAACTTCAAAATATAATAAATTTTAATTTAGCAATATTTAAAGTTAATTTTTTTAGGGACATTGATTTATTTATGATTTTGTTTTTCAAAGTTTACAAATTATATATACAAAAATAGATTAATATTATTTTGAAAGCAAAAAGAATTATGTTAAAGAAATTTATCTTCCTTAAGCATAATTAATAAACTATAAATTCGGTTACTTTAAAAAAACCTATAAATTTGGTTCAATAATAAATAAAACTACCTTAGCAATAGCAATTAGGATTTAGGATGACAAAATATCCATCCCAATAAGTTTTTGACCAACTATGACCCTAAAGCCTGATATTTTTTTATTTTTTTAATTGTGGTAAGTATGGGTATATTTTAAACATAAATACGATTTTGGTTATATCCAGCTTAGGTTCATGTAAATATAACATGTTAAACTCAAACAAACCCATATATCAAGTGAAGGAGCGCGAGAGTCATCTTTTTGGAACCTTAACGATCCCCATGGTGATGTCCAAAAATACCTAATAATATTACGTCCCCTACCATTATTTGATTATTAGGTATGTATGAGTAGTTTTTACTATCAATATTAATTATTTATTAATATTTTAACATTTAGTTATATTAAATTCAATGTAGGTTTCTATTGTTCAAAATTATTTATACGTTCTCAAATTTAATTCTATTTTCTTATTATAAATAGTAAAAATTAATTTTCTGAATGTAAGAATTTTAATTTTTAAGACCCCTTTATTTCTAAAAAACAAATACAAAAGGCATCATGTCATATATTTTATATATATATATATTAAAGTTTCATAAATTCTTCATTTTTAATCATTAAAAAAATTTAGAACTCTCGAATTTACCATTTATTTATCTCTCAGGATTAAAGTAGTGATATTTTGTTAGTAGACTTAATGTGATCAATTTGTTTGACGAAGAAAATTGTCATAATTAATTATAAGGCGTAAAGGAAGGTCGGAAAAAAATAAAAAAGTTATTTTTATTTCGTAGGTGATAAGGGCATATCCAAAACTTAGAGCATATCAAGTATTAATGCCATTTATAGACGTGGTATAGTTTTTAGTTAAATGTGATAAAACAATAATAGTTTATTTTTTGTAACGATCCAAAATATCTCCCGTGTTGCACATAAACGCGAGATATTATAATAGAATCAGTTCCACTTGCACCAAATATAGGATATGTGGGTGTAATGAGCTTATCCTACTTTTTGACAACTACTGGGCTAACTATTTTGATAGAGAACCCGAATGGTTACATATGGTATCAGAGCGGATCTAGGAACACTATCATGTGACGTGTGGATATTGCGGGTCGGGTCTGTGCCCGGCCTAATGAGGAAGTCAGGGATTAAACGAGGGGAGATTGTAACGACCCAAAATATCTCACATCGGTAGTGTAATGAGAAGTTCCTTGGTATATATGTAGATGTAATGAACCGAACTTACAATTTGGGCTAGCCATTTTAAGGTGAATCCTGGACTACAACCATGTGACGTGCTGATATTAAATGGGTCATGATGGGATTTGTGCTGCTAACGTTATTTATAAGAAGCTGAAATAACTGTCGATTTTTGCGGTTAGCTAACAAGGGGAGATTGTAACTCGATATATCTAAAAAATATATGATTACATCGATAATATAAACTTGAAAATAAATATTGGTATATATGTGTGAACAATGACCCTAAATCACAACTTAGGCTAGCCATTTTAGAGGAGAACCCGAGTGGTTATATATGGTATCAGAGTGGACCCATGACCACTGTCACGTGAGGTGCTACTATTGTGGGTCAGATTTGTGCGGCTAACGGCAAGCCTTTGTGTGTGACCCCAACCTGTCGAGAACGTTAGGGATTTAATGGGCGAAGATTGTGACGACTCAAAATATCCCACATTGATAGTGTAATGGGAACATCGATAGTGTAATGGGAAGGTAATTAATATATATTAGTAAATATGTGGGTACAATGAACATAATTTACAACTTAAACTAACCATTTTAAAGGAGAACCCGGATGGTTACATTTTCTCTATAAACTAATTACACAGTTTTGCCTCAAATTCTCTATTCTTCATCTCTCTCACTCGTTTCTTTGATCTACTCAACAAATATAAACATATGCTACCAACCACGCGCACAACGCACTTTTTTTAGGTAATTTTTCGGATCTACTTTTTAATGTAAACATATTAATTTAAACGTACTTGATTATTGTCTTAGCATAATATTAGTTTGTTCTATATGTGATTGCCTAATATCAAGTTTTTCTTGAAATTTGATTAATTGTTGAAATCCAAAAGGTACTAATGTAATTGAAATATATAAATGGATTACGTTGGAATTAACTTTAGAGGATCAATAATTGAGTTTAGGGTTTTACCAAATTCGAATTCGATATATCTAAAAATATGATTAAAAAAATCTACACAGTTTAGTGTGCTTTCATACTATCGCCCACGTTGATAAATCTCAACTCACTATTTCCTTTCCTACCAGTTGTAATTAGATTGTATTATAAGGGTATTTTAAAGAAAAAATGTTATATTTCAGTAGAGTTGAGATCAAATGGACAGAATTTACGTGAACTCGAACGTAAACCATTTAGCACCCATACTTTTCCAGATTATAAAATAAAATAGAAAAAGTCCGCCCTATATTGGGCTTTGCTTAGTCGAAAATCCGTCGAATTAGGCCATTTCTCATCCCTAATTATAACGAAAGGGCAATTAGTTATATTTAATTTACTCTACTACTATTTGAATAATAGGCATACAATTATATTTTTTAAATTTGGTTAAGATTAAAAATTAAAATTAATGTTGCCATATGGAAAATTTTAATTCCTCTTATTCAAATTAAAAGTATACTACTACTTTTTTAGGATAATGTTAAAATTAATTTCTTTGAAAAATAACAAAATTGGAATAAGAACTCTTAATATGAGACAAAAAAAATTAAAATTACAAGTAATTATAGATATAAAAAAAAGTAGTAATAAATATAATTTTAGATAGTGTGACTAATTACATATAAGCACAATTGAATCGTGCCGTAGGCATAGGCATTGACTAGTCTATTAATAAATCAGGTTAATCCTAATATGTTAGGACTCTCTTAACTTATGTCTCAACTGGTGGTTCAGATTTAATTTGAGCCTTTATGTTTTAATCCGACGACTTAAAATTGTGATGGCGTACTGGTAATTACAATGATAATTATGACTACATATTTATTTTATTAGTAGATATGAAGTATTTGAAACCTTTACAAATTCTTTTGTTATTTTTTTTATCCGTTAATCATAACAGTAATTGTGTGTTTAATTAATTTTTTATTAAATATTGCAATCTTTCAAACTTATTCAAATTCTTGATTGTTTTATTAACAAATACATAAATAGTGATTTAATTTATCATTATAATTGAAAGCTAAAATCTAATTTTCTAATTGTAATACTAAATAATACATATTTTTTTTTATCTCTTTACTTCAATGTAGTAGTCGTAGTAATAATAATAATAATAATAATAATAATAATAATAATAATAATAACAAATATTATCATATAATCTATTAATAATCGGGCCAGTCCTAACAAAGTAGGACCCTTTTATGTTTATGTTTTCAACTAGTGGCTCAAATTTAATGTGAATATTTATCTTTCGATCTAACGTCTCAGGATTATTAAGGCATGTTGGTAATATTGATGATAATAATAGGTATTTAGTTAATTAACTATATTAAAGATTTAAATAGTTTAAAACCTATGAAAATTCTAATTGTATCTCTATAGCCATTAAATATTTATTTGTAAATTAGAGTTTTTTTATATCTCCAATATGTCCCAGATTATTTAACATGTAAATTACTTATATAATAGAATCTCCGGTACTACTATATATTCATATTTTGTTTAATTATAAATTATAGTTTTTCTATATTTTTAGCATCCCCATATTATTTAACATGTAAATTATCTATAAAAGAATATGTCGAGTAATAATAGTACATATTTATATCTTATTTGCACTGTTACGTCAGCTTTCTCTTTCTCCAACTTTTTTTTTAAAACTTCAAAATATAATAAATTTTAATTTAACAATATTTTAAGTTCATTTTTCTATGGATATTGATTTATTATGATTTTGTTTTTTAAAGTTTACAAATTGTATATACAAAAATAGATTAATATTATTGTGAAAGCAAAACGAATTATGTTAAAAAAATTATCTTCCTTAAGTATAATTAATAAACTATAAATTTGATTACTTTTAAAAAAACCTATAAATTTGGTTCGATAACAAATAAAACTACTTTAGTAATAGCAATCAGAGATTTAGGATGGCAAAATATTCATCCCAATAAGTTTTTGACCAACTATGACCCTAAAGCCTGATATTTTTTATTTTTTTAATTGTGATAAGTATGGGTACATTCTAAACATAAATACGATTTAGGTTCTATCCAGCTTAGGTTCATATAAATATAACATGTTGAACTTAAACAAATCCATATATTCAGTGAAGGAGAGCTATCTTTTTGGAGCCTTGATGATTCCCGTGGTGATGTCCAAAAATACCTAATAATATCGTGAACACTACTATTATTCGAATATTAGGCATGTATGAGTAGTTTTTACTATCAATATCTATTATTTATTAATATTTTAACATTTAGTTATATTAAATTCAATATAAGTTTCGATTGCTCAAAATTATTTATACGTTCTCAAATTTAATTCTATTTTCTTATTATAAATAATAAAAATTAATTTTCTGAATGTAAGAATTTTAATTTTTAACACCCCTTTATTTCTAAAAAACAAACACAAAGGGCATCATATCATATATTTATCTCTCATGGATTAAAGTAGGTGATATTTACAATATCAATTTGTTTGACGAAGAAAATATAATTGATTATAAGAAATAATAAAAAATAAAAAAGTTAATTATAGGTGATAAGGGTATATCCAAAACTTAGACCATATCAGGTATTATATTTATAATTTTTTAAAATAAAATAATAATAGTTTATTTTCTGTAACGACCCAAAATATCTCACATTAATAATATAATGAAAAGTTCCTTGGTATATATGTGGGTATAATGAACCTAACTTACAATTTGGACTAGCTATTTTGATAGAGAACCCGAATAGTAACATATGATATCAAAGAGGATCTAGGACCACTATCACATGACGTGTGGATATTGCGAGTCAGGTCTGTACCCGGCCTAACGAGAACGTCAGGGATTTAACGAGGAGAGATTTTAACAACCCAAAATATATCTCACATCGGTAGTGTAATGAGAAGTTTCTTGATATATAAGTATGTGTAATGAATCTAACTTACAATTTGAGTTAGCTATTTTGGGGGGAGCGGGAATCCCTGGAACTTACAATCATGTGACGTGCTGATATTGTGGGTTGGAGTTGTGCTGTTGACGGCGAGTTGAAATAACTGAATGTGGCTAGCTAATAGGGGGAGATTGTAACAATTCAAAAATATCACACATCGATAGTATAATAAAAAAATTTTTTGGTATATATGTGTGAACGATGAACCTAAATCACAACTCACGTTAGCCATATTGGGAGAGAACCCGGGTGGTTACATATAGTATCAGAGTGGACCCAGGACCACTATCACATAAGGTGTTGATATTGTGGGTTGGGTTTGTGCGGCTAACAGCAAGCCTTTGTATGTGACCCCAACCTGACGAGAACGTCATGGAGGATTTAATAGGCGGAGATTGTGAAAACGTAAAATATCCCACATCGATAGTGTAATAGGAACATCGATAGTATAATGGGAAGGTCCTTGATATATATATTTGTATATATGTGGGTGTAATGAACCTCATTTACAACTTAAGCTAACCATTTTAAGGGAGAACTCGGATGGTTACATTTTCTCTGGAAATTAATTATAATTTTGAAATATTATATTAATCTAAATATAAACATATAAATTTAAACTTATCTAAATGTAAACATATTAATTTAAACTTACTTGATTATTGTCTTAGCATACGTTTATTCTATATGTGATTAATAATTTTTAAATTTTAAAGATCCAAAAGGTACTAATGGAAATATATAAATGGATTATGTTGGAATTAACTTTAGGAGATCAATAGTTGAGTTTAGGGTTTTACCAAATTCGAATTCGATATATCTAAAAATATGATTAAAACTAAACTTTGACTAAAAGTGTATTTATTTTTAAAAAAAATCTACCCAATTTACTATACTATACGTATAAATCTCAACTCACTATTTTCCTTCTTACCAGTTGTAATTAGATTATATCATAAGGGTATTTTAAAGAAAAAATGTTATATTTCAATAGAGTTGAGATAAATTGACAGAATTTAGGTGAACTCGAACTTAAGCCATTTAACTCCCATACTTTTCCAGATTATAAAATAAAAAAGAAAGAGTTTGCCCTATATTGGGGTTTGCTTAGTCGAAAACCCGTTGAAACAGGCCATTTCCCATCCCTAATTATAACGAAAGTGCAATTAGCCAGATTTAATTTACTCTACCACTATTTGAATAATAGGCATACAATTATATTTTTAAATTTTGGTTAAGATTAAAAATTAAAATTAGTACTATATGGGAAAATTTTATTCCTCTTATTCAAATTAAAAGTATACTACTACTTTTTTAGGAGAATGTTAAAATTAATTTATTTGAAAAATAACAAAATTCAAATAAGAACTCTTAATATGAGAAAAAAAAATTAAAATTACGAGTAATTATAGATATAAAAAAAGTAGTAATAAATATAATTTTAGATAATATGACCAATTACATATAGGTACAATTGAATCGTGCCATAGGCACGGGTATTGACTAGTATATATATATATTTGGACAATGAATGTACAGCTAAATTAAAAAAATGAGGAACTGAAGGCAAAATTATAAAAATGAAAACTGACTACTTAAATACTTTACATCTCGTTTGGTTCACGGAAAGGAAATTAGTTCCCCTATCTTTCCCGTGGAAGGTGGGAAATTAAATTTTCCTGTCAAATTTTCTTTCTTGTGTTTGGTAAATCATGAAAAATATTTAGGTAAGAGTATTATTGTCTAAAATTTGTGTAATAAATGCTTGAAAATCACATGAGAAAATCAATTCCATGTGTTTTGGGAGGAATGATTTTACCCCCTACTTTCCTCTCTCTCGAGAAAGTGTTTCCGGAATTTGTACTTACCAAACAAAGGAAATGAACGACTTTCCTTTTCTGAGTACTAAAATCCGTGAACCAAACGAGACATAAATAGAATTCATACTCGGAAAATAATTGAGGACATTGCTTTGGCCGAGTGGTTAAGACATGTGTCTCCCAGAGAGTTCATCTGGGTTGAAACTAGCATCAAGTTATTAATTGCGATAATATAATGGAGTGGTTAAAGTCACCTTTTATTAATTAAGTTAATCATATAGCATCAAGTATCTAGCCTGTACAGTGTACATGACAAACTTCACATTGCAGCGCACCCCAACTTAAATAATTGAGCTTCTTATACGTTTAACTTAAAACTATTTTGACCCGTGGCATATCTACTATTATTAAAATAAAATATTTCTCCTTTAAATATGAATGTGTCACGTGTCAAATTAAAGTAATTTCTTTATTAATATATAATTAATATTTTTTTAATCTAATACTATTTATCTAATATAATATAATTATTTAACTCCTAATCAAATAAGTTCATTCTAAATTTTTAATCTAATGCTATCTATATACTATTAGTCTATTACAGTATGGAGGAAGTTCATTAATACTCCATTAATATGTTATTAACAAAATAATAATAACACTCTTTCTTCTTCCATTCATAAATGCATATTTTTTCTACATCAATTTCAATATTATATAATTAGATTACATATTTACAATTAATGATCTTTTAATACATTCTTATCAATCTAAGCACATTAATCTTTTTCCACATCCCATCAACTCTTTTTTTATACATAGATGAAAGTGCATTCTACCATACATACATCTATCTATATTTATAAGAGGGAGTGCATTAAATTTAGTGTTCCCATTTAATTAGAATAGCTTTAATTAATGTTAATGTTTGCACACTCCTTTTTGGCTCCTAATGCAAATTTTGTGATTATTTAATAATAATAATAATAATCGGAAATCATGCATGTCTATTTCTCTTCTCAAAGTTCACCATCATTAACTAAAAATTAAGTGTCCTCTTCATTCCTTTTAATTTAATCATATAAATGATTCTTGCAATTCTCCACTATCTATATCTATATACATTAATGATAGTAAGTCCTATTTAATTTCTATAAACATTAATTGTAATTCTTGACTTTTGTATAATTAAGATTCTCTCTCCCTCGCTATAAATGTACCTACTACATAATGCTTTAAATTGATCTTTCATTCGAGGGGTATTGTTTTTCTATTTTCTTTTTTATATGTTAATTCTATAGTTTCTCTCTCGCTCTCTCTAAATCTTTAGATAAAATATACATGATTTGTGTAAAACTTATAATTCTTTTTCTTTTTGTTGCTGCCCATTAATCAGTGTAATAGTTCAAGTGACAAACAACTTTAGATCATCCAACTTTCATTAAGATCGAACATCGATAGGTCCTCTTTTGAGTGTGACATTTTTAACTTGAGATAACCAGGTCTCAATAATATTGTCTTTGTGATGAATTCCATGGTTTATGTAACTTTGAAGGTATCTCTATAAAAATCTCTTTTTAACATTATTAATTATATGTAAAAAATATCTAGCCGTTTCAGATATTTCAATGTAATGTTTCAACATACTGCATTTCCTTTATTGACTTAAAAATTCTTTAATAGTTGTGTTGTCCCCAATTTTTTCATCAAATTGTTTACATGGCGGTTTAATTATATGGATTTCTTATTTTCTTTACATGTTAAATTTTCATTCATACGTATTGTGTGTTGATTCCAGTAATTTCAATCAAAAATTTATTTTTTAATTTTCAAATTAAATGCAATTAATTCGGCACGTAAAAGTTCTAAGAAATTTGACAATATTTACTTTGAATTGGTATGCATTGAAATTTTTTGTTATGTTTTATGTTCGACCATACAAGTGTTAATAGAGAAGTGAAATTTTAAAAGAAAGAAAAATATAATATCACTATATGATTATGCTTTCAAACCTAATATTTTAATTTTAAAATGTTTATACATCTACATAAATATATATATATATATATATATATGCCCAACCATCACGTGGGTTGCGGACTAGCATAATTTGATAACTCCGGCTTGCTCAAAGCTTCATTTTTGAACTGAAGTACAGTATTACTAAATATAATCAGTTTACACCTCCGAGTTTCCATGACTCTACGAGTTTGGCCAGCGCCAAACGGGCGGTCCCACCTTCACTCATTGCAATCCTTGCTTCCTCTCTCTTGGCCTTTGCTAGTTCCCTAACTGAGTTACCCTCCTCCGAGTCCATCAATTTTCTAACTCGTTTCTCCAACTCGGTTGCAGTCACGAACCCACCTTCCGATTCAGTTATTGGCAAAGCCAACTTCAATTCCTCCACCAAAATCACCCTATTCAATCTCTGTTCCGCATATAGCGGCCACGCCACCATGGGCACACCCGCAGACACCGCTTCCAAAACAGAGTTCCACCCGCAATGAGTCACAAACCCACCCACCGACTCATGACTCAATACGGCCACTTGTGGGGCCCACGACTTCACGACTAGCCCCCTGTCCCTCGTCCGATCCAAGAACCCGTCAGGTAGCAACGAATCCAAATCCGGGTCAGGCGGGGGTAGAAAACGACTGCTCTTATCCTCTAAAGATGGTGGACTACGAACCACCCATAAGAATCTATACCCACTTCTCTCTAACCCGACCGCTATTTCCTTCAACTGTTCCGCTGAAAACAAGCCCAAGCTACCAAAACACAAAAACACGACGCTTTGACTCGGTTGCAAGTCGAGCCAATTTAAACACTCGTGCCTATCGCTTCCTTGCCGTGAATCCGCAGCAATCAGCGGGCCTATACAAAAAAGTGGGGGTGTGGAAGTAACATCGGGAGCACAAACTCCTTCCGATATTGCTTTAACAAATTTTGGCTCGAGGGACTCGAAGGTATTTATTATAATCCCAGCCGATTTTGGCAAATGAAACGAAAAATCAAGGAAACACGAATACTCCTTAGATGCTCTATCGAGCATGGGCATGGGCATGTCGGAGGATGGGACCGGTGGTAAACTTGGAAAATGTAGAATGGTATTCTCGTCTTTAAAACTTTTGGTTGTGTTTTGATGAAGCGTGGGGAAGTAAAAGAACATGGCTAGAACAGAAGCGCCTGATGTGAAGAAGTAGTAAACGGGGATTTTGAGGTCGGAGGCGATAGGGATTACCGGAGTGCAAAAGAAGTCGATGATGAGAGCGGAGATAGGGGAGGAGAGAGATTGGAGGGCATGGTGGACGTGAGGGTTGTTGAGGCGGAGGAGGTCAAAGGTGATGGCTTCCATGGAGGGGTAGGATTCGGGGTCGAGGGGGAGAGAGATGATGGGGAGGTGGTAGAAAGTGATGGAAGGAGTGGTAGTGGTGATGTGGCGGATGTAGGAGGCGGTGGAGCCGGTGTTGAAGGAAGGGGTGGTGGTGAGGATGGTGACGGAGAAAGAAGGGTAGTGGTGGAGTATAAGCTTGCCCAGCTCCACCATTGAGATGAGGTGGCCCATACCTGGAGATGGATACAGAACTATGGCTTCCATTTTCGTCGCGGTCGCGGGTATAGGTAGGTAGAGAGAGTGTTGTTTGTGTAGTTGAGCTATATCCATCGTCCTCCACAAGAGATTGGATATTATGGTAAATGACAAATTAATAGTGTGTGTACATGCACTATGGACCAATAACAAATGGCTAAGGAAATCGAGGGGAGATCGAGTCGTCCACGTAAAAGTATATACTAACTTCTACTCAATTATTGATTTGTATTGCGTTCCCATCAATTTTAATAATTTAATACAACAATTCTTTTCATGACTTAGAATTCAGCGATGCTTAATTAAAAAAAAGAAAAAATTATAACAAATAACAACACAACGAAATAAAACTCTGAAGAAAAATATAGTGAATTTGATAGTCAATTATTCTTATCATGTGAGGCTAAAAATAGAGTGCGGATTCAAACAAGAAATCCAACACGAGAGTGTGAGAAAGAATTATGAGTATAAATTCTATTTTTTTATCTTTTGTTTTTTTATTTTGTGAAATTCTTGTGCAAAAGAATGCTTTTGTTATTTTTTTGGCTTTTACTAAAAATAATTACAATTTTATCTTTAAGATTTTCAAACCTTACAAATTCAACCTCAAACTTTAAAAATACACAAAAGTCCATATATTATTATACTTATAAGTCCAAATCCACGTGGGGCTTACCCACTCTCTGCCCCCTGGAATTCAGGCTAATAATTTGAGATGTCTAGTCTTTAATTATTTCTTTTTGCGAGTATTAGAGCCTCTAACTTGTGCCCGGTTATATATACATGCTATTTGGTTATTACTAAATTGATTTGTGGATATATTTAAATACAATAGCTCCTCTAAAGTGATACGTACCGTTAAGTTATTACTAGAATATAATTCTATTGATCAACGTGTATTAACTAATTAGAAGGGGATTTAGGTTTTTAGCATGACCGACCCCTTGGTGGTGGCTGTAAACTGTTAGTGAGGACAATATAACGTTTGCATTCAAAGCAAAACTTATTTGGAGGAGGAATATGATGACTCACTGTCCATGAAATCCGATGAAACAGGAAAAATCAAGATAAATTAGTTTTCAATTGCGTCGATCTGATCGTTTGAAACAGGCCGACCGTAATTGTGGTTTCAAAATCCAAAAGAATACGAGCTAATATACATTTGTAGAATAGTTTAGATAGATACGAGTACGTCTTTGATAGTTTAAGAATTGAATACAAACTCTCTTGAAAGATAATTAAAATTACAACATCTTCACAAAGATAAGAAACTGTACAGAAATAATGTACGTAAAATAGAGGAAAATGATAGTTTTGCATGCGCATGTGCTAACTAGTCGGTAAATTATAAGAACTATTGGTGTAAGTTTTTCACTGGATATGTTTTACCATAAAGAAATAATGATTAATTTTCTATAAAGAAAGAAAAAAGGCAATTGAATTTTTCTTTTTAACAAAGGCCCACCTTACGGGTACATTTTGTTTCCCTCTAGATACTTCTACTTAATTCTTTCATTTCTAAATATTTTATTATAAACTTTATTTTTTCCATGTACAACGTTTTACAAAGAACCGGGGAATATAAGTTAAATTAACACCGAAGACTGATGGCGGGTTGATCCTTGTTAAAAAAACAAAAGAAAAAAAAAAGAGGTGTAAGCACTTGATGATACAGATGGACCTATATAATTTTTACTGTACGTAATTACTAATTTACCAATAAAATGATGGCTGGGATATGGGCGGAAAATTTCATCACTTTCATGTCTACTCTAACAATGTGCGCAGTTATATAATGCCAATAATTTGACTACACGACATTAATGCCATTTGAAAAGGGGCAGAATTGGGGTCAAGCCACCTTCCCCCACCCCCAGCGAACTTTCAAACTTTCAATAGTCAACAGAAGAAAAGATGGCTCAACAGGATGAGTAATTTTATACACTTATTAAAAAAAAATGTGTGTACCAGCTAATGTAGATACATAATCCATGCGGCGCTGCCCCTAACAAAGAAATTCTCTCTTTTCAAAATTTAAATATTTTTTATTGTCAAGAATTTTTCTCTCTTTCTCCTGCGGCTGAGCCACTCGCCCCTAACTCGATCCCTTATTCCTCTCATAGTTTTACCTCCATTGCCATTATAGACCAGTTTTCAAAAGCTTTATTTATTTTTTTCATTCAATATTTATCTCTTTCAAGTTTCATTCCCAACAAGTCAAGGTGAGTCCACGGTCTTACTATTTTATTTTCTGTTCTTTATTTAGTTTATTATGGTCTTACTATTTATTTTTTATTCCTTATTTTGTATATTATGTTCACGTTTTTTTATTCAGTAACAATTAAATTAATTTGTATTTTGTTATTTGCAAAAGTTTTGGCAGTTGGCACCACTCACTTGAATAATAAAATAGTTGAGTTTGTACTAAGTTCTTTTGAGGTAATCTTTTTTAGTACATTTATGTCAAAGCAGTAATCGAATTTGAGACCTCTTGCTAATTGGGAGTGAGTTCTAGCCACTAGATTATTCCTAATGGTTCTTTCGAAGTAAATCTTTAAAGCCCTAAAAGTTAATTTAAATTTAAGTTAAATTTGTGATAATTTTATGAGTTAAGTTACCCGTTTTTTCATATTTTAAATATTGAGTTATTGACTATTTGACTACTAATAATTTAGAATTTAGTTTAGTTTTTTTATGATTAATTATGACTTACAAGTTAGATATTACGATTACGGTTTAATTTTGATTTAGGTTAAGTTAGTGCTATATTTGAATGTTTAATTTTTTTTTTCTCTACATGCTTCTACTAAAGCAAATATTTTTACTTTGCAAGCTATTTTTTTCTTTTTCTTTTTTTTTCTCCAAAAAATTAGTGGAAAGAGGGATGGGTTTCCCACCCTATACCCAGATTTGAGCTACAAATTAAAATTATGTTTCCCTTCCACCTCCCCTCTCCTTGTGGTTGGTTTATTAGCGTACCGCTTATATATAAAAAAAATAATATATTCATGGCATTAAATTATTAATTTTTTACTTCTTTCCTCTCAAAATAAAACTACTCCATTCGTTTTAACATGTCATATGTTAAATTATGTTTATGGAATCTACTCATGTTAACTTTATATTATAATATAACTATTATTGTTCTTATTAAATTATAAGGAGTGGTATACCAATAAAGTTAAATTAGGGCTTTGGCCATTTTTTCTGATGAAAAGGAAAATTTAAAATTTTATAGAAAATGAATATTAGCTCTTTATATTATTGCAAGAAATTAATGACTCATGTGATTGAAGAGAGAGGAATACATAGTTTTTATTAATTTCATTGAATATATAATAATACGTGGTATTGTAATTATTATATTAAATATTTTCTCGACATAGAGCTACGTTGAGCTAGCTTAAATAGGTTTGGATTGCCAGAGTGGACAATAGCTAGGAACATTGGGCTGTGCTAGGCAAGGTGGTTGGGGGTGGGTAAAGAGGGGATTGGACATTAAGGGTCTGTTTGATAGCACTATGAAAAAAGAAAATAAAAACAGTTAATTTTTATGAGAAGTTTGAAAATAAGTTGAAGCATGTTGTGAAATGTCTTCTTACTTTGTAACATTTTTCATGAATACATTTTCTTTGATGGTCGAGGAAAAAAAATTCACAAAAAGTTATGAAGTGTGGGTGACTAAAAATTGATAGAAATAATGATGGGCTCGAGTAATTAGTTGGCCCAAAGTCTAAGAAAAAAATTGTAAAGGGATGAAGTACAACCCTTGTTTGCCCTTTTTAGTCTTTTACCCTTAACCCTAATGTAATATGGGTAACCCTAATTCTATGAATATAAATAAAATGATGGATAGCCATCAAGGGGGGCTCGGTCTTTACATCCCAGAGGGAGGCAGGCAGAGAGAGAAAGTTAGGCTAGAGGAATTGTTTTAGAGAGAAAAAGTGGTAACTTGTATTTTCATTTTAATTGCCTTTGAGCTAATATAATCAAACGCACACACAAATGGAGGACATACTATCGGAATAGTATAAGTGCTACCGGGAGAACCTACTGTACCTTAAAATCTCTTGTCTCCTTTACCATCTTCATATATTACTCCATCGATCTTGCTTTGAATACATCTTGTGGGGAGACCCAAAAATTTTGGCCCCGCATTAAGTATGGATAACATCTGCTCATAAATTGAACATAAAATGGAGAGCATTTTATCATATGCCTCAAGTCTTCAACTTATTTTTTAACTTCTTACCAAATCGAGTATTTTTATTTTCTTTTTTCATATTGTTGTCAAACTGGGCCTAAGAAACCTTTTTCCTTGTATGACTTGTGAGAATTTATAATTTTGGGCTGGGCTGGGCTAAGCTGGAGCCCTCTAGGCCTAGGCCCAGTTCTACCCCTATGTATGGTGCACACCATGCAAGGAGAAATTGTGGAGATAAGATGAGACACAACGGCCTCAGTGCAACATTTAACGCAATTGAGGAAGAAGATTATCAACATATTAAGTCAATACCGAGCTGGTAAAAGTACCAAAAATAATTAATTTTGAAATTTAATTTTTAAGTTCCCATACGTAAATTTTAAATTTGTAAGAGCACGCCTAATCGTTAAAGTACCCAAATAAAAATAAGAAGAAAAAATACTTCCTTGGGTGGCCAACCTACTTGCTTCTTGAGAGATGTTTGTATTTTATTTATAACAATTACTTGTAAATTCTATTAATTGTTAATGTTTGAGATATTTTCAGCGGAGAGGCGGATAATGTCGTATCATTCATGTTATAAATTGTAATTGGGGGCCCTTCTTCCAACATTATCTTCCTCCTCTGAAAAGAAAAAGAAAATCCAAAAGTAACTCAGATTGATCTACATGTCCTCCAGCTTACTGGTTTTATGTTTGCTTGGTGGTTTTGCTGCATTCAATAGATATCTTGAAACTTAAGTATTCCATAATAATACAATGGCCTACCTTCAGCAGTTGCAGCGGGGGTATAAATTATTGTCGCAAGTTTAGTGTTGCTAGTTGTTATAACGAGGGACCATATATTTATATACCTGTTGCTATTCCTCTCGTTGTCCTGTAGGCGCTGTTAAGGTCGTTGGAGCAATTCATCAAACATTTTGTGGGCATTGTTGATATGGTCATGTACGTTATATCACCACATACTAAAATAGGTGTCGAACATTCTATTCTATAACATTACCAAACCCAACAACAAAATCATAAACATACACCACACAAAACAGCTAGGAATATTGTTAGCACGCATATTGTATATATATGGGATAAAAATTTATGTGGTTGAAATTTAAGATATTTTTTAAATGATTAATAGTATATGTGCATGTAAATTAAGAAGAAATTTTGCATGAGAAAAATTATATTTTTATCTTGAAGTCGCGTTGGAAGAAGACGAAGTCATTGATGAGAGGTGCAAAAATAAGCCACACAGATGAATATAAGGCTCCGTTTGATTGTAAAGATGGAAAAGGAAAATAAATTTAGCTAGTTTGTGTGAAAAGATAGAAAATAAGGTGAGAGATGTTACTCATTTTATGAGTATATATCCTCCATCCTTCAATGTTCTTGATGGAAAATTTTTACTCACCACCAAGCAAATAAATTTTCTTCATGGAAAAACTTAAAAATCAAGAGGATATCACTTCTATCACTCAACTTATTTTCCATCTTTTCACCAAAACTAACTCAATTTATTTTCCTTTTCCACTTTGCAATCAAACGGAGCCTAAGTATTTGAAGTTGAGGTGCCTTCAAAATAGAATTTCTAACCATGTAGGTTATTTTTTTAATAAAATGTGTTTCAAAACTGGCTTTTTGGGTACTTTTACCGACACCTATCAACATGTAAATTTTATTAATTTTTGAGTATATGACCCATTTGCAACCTAAAATTTGCACATGGTTTCATGTTGCACCATAATTTCATTTTGCTCCAATTTGCACCACAAATTTAAGTAAGTGTTTTTAATTGTACATTTCGTCTATATTCAGTCCAAATTTTAATAGAATATGTTCGGTTGATTATATAAAGAATCTCAAAGTTGTTCTTCTTTTTCAATCTTAACCTCAAAATTTGTATTTTTGCAAATTAAACCTTAAAATATTGATTTTGTATCAATTCAAACCTCGAAGTATCTAATCGTTGTGATTTAAACCTTGACCAGTTTATAAAAAGTTACATTATTAGCCCCTCAAATATTAAAAAATTATACAAAACCGAAAAATATTTTAATTTTTTTGTTAGTTGAAGTGACATAGAATTAGTAATATTTTTTGAGTTACATACTCTAATGTTTGAATTGATACAAAATCATTATTTTAAGGCTTATTTTGCAGAAAATAAAATTGTGAGATTAAGATTGAAAAATAAGTACAACTTTGAGGTTATTTATGTAATTAATCAAATAGATTCCGTTAAAATTTGAACAAAATGTAACTAGAGTGTGTACTTAAAAACACATACTTAAATTTGTGATGCAACTTAAAATTATGAGTAAAATTTTTGGTACAAATGGGCCATTTACTCTTAATTTTTGTATAAATTTTTTATGTAAAATTATTGTAACATTATTCAAATATTAAAATAGAGCAAAGACGGATAATATGTTAAATCTGAATCCTACTAATTTATTCAAAGTGATGTTATATCAAAAATAATGTAATAAGCTTAGCATTGTCCTTATTTCAAAAGACCAGTCTACTACCCAGTACCCATGAACAAAATTTGCTGACATGCAGGGCAGTCTAATTGGTTTTTCATGTGAACGCACTTTATAGAGGCGGCTAGCTATCTTGACCCCTGTAAACTCGATAACAGGAATGGCTTTGACCCTAAAAATCCTTCCCAACAAAATTCTAAAAACAGAATATCTTTGAATGCGCGCATGTAGATATATAGCTCATGACATTGACGTAGCGGAAAGGTATGAAATGGGATTTAAACTCATAATATAGAGAAAAACACTCAAGATTTTATTAAAGATGAACTGCCTAAACGATTACAAAGAGATTCTCTTATAAGAGATTACAAAATGTAAAAAAAGGAAACAAATTCGAAATAATTCAAAAAACTGCCAAAAATAGGAAATTGCAGAAATTATGGGATTATGCAGTACTGATATTAAGGATCGCGCGGGATTTGACGGAAGTCAAATATGACTTTCCAAACTCAACTTATTGCGTAATTAAGACCTGCTTTAAATAGTAAATACACGGATTCGGAGGCCTAAATAAAGAATTTTGGCCAAAAAACGACGTGGATCACCGCCAATGGGAGTGACTTGATTTCTCTGGGCCGTTTCGGGTCAAACTAGCTAGGCCCCACGCAATTCTGGTCTCGTCACTTTTTGGGCCAGGCGGGCTTACGACGATCCAGTGCTGTTAAATACAGGTCCGCTACCTGTTTTACATCAGACATACACAATTATAATTGCCTTGATATACACATTTTAACATGAGTAAGAGTGACAACTTTTTATTCATTTAAACAAGATAACACACAAATGACAAATAGGATCAACATAAAATTAATTTAATGTTGAATTCCTTCTGAAATTGTGATATGAATATGCGCAACATAAAGTAAAAAACCTTTAAACACGAAATAAGAAACACATATTACCACGTAAACGATTTGTAAATGAATTTCTATGTAAATTTCATACTAATTTCATTTTATTTTATGGCGGATTTGCATATCGTTTATAGAATGTCTGCTCCCATTATTGATGATGTGAATTCATGACCCATTCACTTTATCTTGTTTCCACAAATTTGTCAACTTTTCCAATGCAACTCGCGAGCATCCACCAGCCGCGGTGGCAGCCTCGGAAGCACCTCTCATTGCTAAAAAATTTTCTCTCACAACTTTTCCACTATCTGATTCCATCAACTCTATCACCCGCTTCTCCAACTCAACCGCGCTCACAAAGCCTTTTTCCGACTCATCCAAAGGCAATGCCAACTTCAACTCTTCCACCAAATACACTTTATTCATCTTCTGCTCCGCGTATAAAGGCCAAGTTAACATAGGAACTCCAGCACACACTGCCTCGAGAACCGAATTCCACCCGCAATGAGTCACAAATCCACCCACTGAGTCGTGATTCAAGACAGTCATTTGTGGGGCCCATGACTTGACAACCATGCCTCTGTCTTTTGTCCTTTCCAAAAAACCTTGGGGCAATAATGCATCCAAATCGGGCTCCGGTGGTGGTAAAAAGCGCTTGGTTTGGTCTTCAGTGGGTGGACTTCGCACCACCCACAAAAATCTGTGGCCGCTATTCTCTAACCCAATTGCCATATCCTTGAGCTGCTCTTTCTCGAAGGAGCCCATGCTACCAAAGCAGAGAAACACCACACTTTTACTTGGTTGTGAATTAAGCCACTTTAAACACTCGGGCTCCTCGCCGTTCGGATCATTAGTCAAAATGAGAGGCCCCACACAATAGACCGGCGGAGTGGGTCCGTTGGGGACACAGAGTCCATCAGCTATAGCTTTGACGGCTCTGGGTTCAAGCGTTTCGAAGCTGTTGACGATGATTCCGCAAGATTTGGACATCTGTATTGCTGTGCTAAGGAAGTTGTTGTATAAGGAAGTATCTCTATCGAACAGACCTCTAGGAAAGTGGGAACTAAAAATAGGGGGAGTACCCGGAGATTGAAGATAAGCGTTGAGATCTTTGAGGCTTTTGTCGTGGGTGGTTTCGTGAATAGTTGGAAAGTAGAGGAAAATGGAAAGACCAGACACGCCGGAGGTGAAGAAGTAGTAAGTGGGTATGTTCAGGCTGGAAGATACTTCAAAAGCGGCATTGCAGAAGAAATCGATTAGGAAGGCTCTGAGTTTAGATTTCTGGGCTACAGATTGAAGGACATGGCGGACATCCGGGTTATTGAGTCGGGGGATTTCGAAACTAATTTCTTCAAAAGGAGCGGAGGAGTCCGGGAGAGAGACGTGGGGAAGTTGGAGGAAGTTTATTGATGGATTTTCGGCGGAGACGCGGCTGATGTAGGAGGAGGTGGAGCCGATTGTGTTGAAAGGGACGGTGGTGATGAGGATTGTTAGGGAGAATGAAGGGTGGTGATGGAGTATGAGCTTCCCAAGCTCCACTGCAGAAACAAGGTGGCCGATACCAGGGGAAGGGTACAAAACAATGGCGTCCTCCATAATATAAGCTTTAAAAGAAGGAATGAATTAGATGGCCTGGGGTTAGTACATACATGTGAGCTATATATATATATATATCCTTCAATAAAACTATAATGTATATCTCAGAGAGACGGTTGGCATGCATTAAGTGCTGTTTTGTAACCCCATACCCTTTAGCTTTAAACCATGAATATGTAAGCATATATTTTTTTATGTAGCAAAAATAATTTTATTGATAGACAAGTTTGAAAAAAAAAAAAAAAAAACCCATCTCCAATGCAATTGTCCAAAAGAATGTTAATTAGGAAATTCATGAAAACAAAATTAAGAATTTTATACGCAATATGGATCTTGTTTGGTAGATCTTCTTTCATATTTTTCAAAATAATAATTTTTATAAAAAAATAATTTATAAAATAAAAGTTTTTTTTTTTGGGTTACAAAAATAAAAGTTAAAATATTTAAAAACTTGAAAAATTAAAGTATGTAAACATAAAAGATGATGTGACATTAAGACATTGTCTAATCACATTCACAATGCCTATTCTCATTTTTGCCGCATAAGCATGATGGTCATTATTGATGGTTCTATTGAAGATCATTTTTTTAAAACTTTGTTTATCTATCTCATGTGACATCTCATTTTTTTTCAATTGATTGTTGCATTAGAGATGCTCTTAGAATGGATTGTGTATAATCAATTACAACCACAAGCTTGTCATGCAAATTAAATGATCCATTTCAATGTACCAGACATTCGAATGTATAACTAATTAATATACCTCACTAATTTTTAAGGAAAATTTTTGTTTAACTTTTGAGCAAATTAATGTTTTGTATAAAATAATGCAACATTACTCAAGTAAACTAAAAGTATGTATATATAAGATGGAAAATGATTTTGTATTTTTAGAAAACATGTTAAAATTACTTTAAAAATAAATAAATTATTGTATGAAAATATGTACCATATTTAATACATGTTAAAAATATTTTCTTCCTAAACGTTAATATGACCCAATATAATATATATTAATTAGTTGGAACTTATGCCGGAGGCTCTATTAAACATTAACAAAATATCTTAAATCTAGCTCAGCCATTACATTTTTTATCACTTATTCAGTAGTAGGATTTAAAAACTATTCACCAAAGTAGTGAAACTTATGCCATTGTCAACCCTTAAAAAAGAATTTTACATTTTCAATTATATAATTTTTTATCATTTATATATATTATTAAGATTGAAAATCCGTGGTCCCTTTTATATATACTACATAGAAAAATTGGAAAAAATACCTAATAAAACCTAAACTTTGACCTTAATCCTCGCCATGGCCCTTATGTTTCAAAAGTTACAAATTGGACCGTAAAGTATCATAAGTGGCAAATGTTAAACCATGCATTAACATAATTAACATTTATTGACAGAATGCTTACTGGCTTCAACCATAGATTCTACTTGGCAAAAAAATAAATTAACATAAAAAGAATTCAAGAAAATAAAAAGGACGAGACAAAAGAAAGAAACAAAAAGGTTTTTCCCACCCCTTGAGCCGATCACTACTTTGCTATCGCCTCTTTCTATATGCACGTAAAATTCAAAATAATTCTAATAAAGCTTTATTTTGAGGTTAAAAATAATTCAATTTGATGACAAAGATTGAATACCTAAATTCATCTTATATATAGATGTGATATATATACATACATATATAGGTAGGGGGCAAAGTCAAATTGAGCTAGGGGAGTTAAGATTAAGGTGGTGTTTGGTTGATATTTTAAAATCAAGTTTTTTTAAATTTCTACAAAAAAGTCAACTTTATTTCATACTTCCAAAAATTCACTTTACTTTACTTTCTCTCATAAAATTTTTAAAACACTATAACTTTAAATTCAAAAATCAGAATTAGAAAAAAATATATATTTGAAATCTACTCATCGATATCTATAACATAAGCTCTATTGTGACCATTTTTTGAATTTTTTTCATGAATTTTTTTTAATTGGTTGAAAAAAACTACAACAAAAATTAAATTCACTTTTCAACCTACTTTCACACTTCTAAAAATTTATATAAAAAACATGTTTTAAAATCTCAACCAAACAAGCACCAAAAGTGCAGAAAACATAACTTTAAGCCATTTTAACACTAACATAGTAGTATTATTAGACTTTAGGTTGAGAATAAGTTTGTTTATTAACTCTCTTCATATTTATCAAAAAATTAACTATTACCATTGTTTCAAAATCAAACATAAAAATTATCTCTAATTCCTCAAACTAATCAGGGCAAATCGTACTTTCGGGCTTAGAGCTAAATTTATCAAAATTATAACTACAACTATCATTTATTGTTAGCATTGAATACCACATTGGATACCATATTGGACAACATCATTAACATTCCATCGGATTCCTCTTTAGTGTTTTTTATTGTCTTTCTCAAGTTCTATATATTTACCTTAATTATATGTGTAATTGTTATCAAGATATAAGGAAATATAATCTCTTTCTTTCTCTATAAATCTTTTCCCTCTACTCTCTCCTTCTCTCCATTCTCTATCTCCATAGGAGATTTGACTTGGTATCAGAGGATTAGATCCCAATGTTTGGGTTTTATGACTTCGTTATGAAGCAGCCGTCATCTTCGTTACTTCATTTTCGTTATCTAAATTTTTTTTCCGTTCGTTTCTTTTTACTCAAATGATCTCCAAAAATCACCAAACAGATACCAAACGATTCCTCTCTTTCAGATGATCAATCCAAAGTTTGCATAATCTTTTTGGTCAATCCACGCTCTTTCACACGCCTCCAGAAACACCACCGATTTGAGTTGTTCAGATCTAGATCTCGAGTGTCCAAATTTTGACCTACAAGCATCCAATCTCGAATATTTTTGGACCACTCTTTGCCTGGACAAGACAAGAACATAGCCACCGGAATCAACTTGAAAAGACACCGCACGTGCTCTCATGCATGGGAGGAAGTTTCACGCTTCGTCCATGGGCCTACACACTTCGTCAACTCCTCCGCTGTCAACCTTAACGCTGTCAATTAATGGCGTTAGCAGTCACCATTAAAAGTTAACGGCGTTAATTAATGGAGTTAATCATTACCGTCAGATTTAACGGCGTTAGTCTGACGCCGTCAATTTTAACAACGTTATCCAAAAAGTTTCTATTATTCACGTTTTGACCCTAGAAGTTTATGTTATTTGGAATTTGGTCCAGATAATTTTTTTTTACATTTTGGTCTAGATAAGTTTTCACCTTTTGCATTTTGATCCAGAAATATTTGTCCCTTTTCAATTTGCCACAAAAATCCCTAACTTATTCAAATTAATCCTAAAATCTTGAGTTACCATGAGTGAATCACAGATTTAAAAGGTTGACGTGTAAGTTCGAAGTTCGAAAGGAGGGCCTTTTGGAAGTAATAAGCGAAATGGTACTAATTTTCGCACTTGAAAGAAAATCATGTTTGTTTCTCTTCGGGGAATCCATAAGATGAGGCATGTAACTGGAGCAATCAAGGCTCCCAGTGAAACAGATATTGAGGCATTTACGAAATGGGAAGATGATGATGGGTATGTAATGTCAGTTTTGTTCAAAGTGATGACTAATGATGTGTTACAAATGGTAGAGGAGTGTGAAACTGCCAAAGCCATATGGCGGACATTAGGAGACCTCTACACCAATGAGTCTAACTTTATACAGGTTCATGAACTAATGTGCAAAGCTATTGGAATGCAACAAAATGGGCAACCAGTGTCCATATTTTTCACTAAATTGAAAAACGTATGGGCAGAGATTGATCATAAACGTCCTTGTAAGTTTAAGAATCCAGAGGATATTGTATGGTACCAAAAGGAAAAAGAACTTGAGCGGGTTCATGCCTTCTTAGGAGGACTAGATGCTAAACATACTAGTGCTAAAGGAGAATTGCTCAGAATGCCCGAACCTCCTAGCCTGACAACGGCCTTTGTATACATCCACAAGGATAAATCCTAACAAGACAGCCTCCAACAGACAAAGGTTGAACTCTCTAGCCTGGCTATCCAATCTAAGCCACCAATACCTTACCGTTAACAACAAGGTTCAAATTTGCTTCATCAGCAACGCCCACCATCAGGTTCAAACCGTCCAAAATGTACCTATTGCAATAAATTGGGACATGTTCGAGAAACTTTTTGGAAGCTGAATCCACATCTTAGACCTCAAAAGCAAAGTTATCATAACAAATAGAAACCAGCTACCGTTCAATTGGTTCCAGAACCAGATTTCTATGGAATAACTGGACATGACCATCACATGCCAACGAAAACTGCTCCTAATGCATCTATAGCTGGTCGAGGTAAAATTGGTGTGACATTAAAGGTTTCTCATTTTGTTAATTCTGATACTTGGATTATTGATTCTGGTGCATCTGATCATATGACTTATGATAAATCATTTTTCACTGAATTATCTCTCCCACCAGTGTCATATGTTACTAATACAAATAGTGAAACTTTTTCTATGTTAAGAATAGGGTCAGTCCATATTACCCTGACTTTAGAACTTCACCATGTTGTATATGTTCATGCCTTATCCCATCACTTATTGTTTGTATAATACCTCGTAATATAATTAGTGTAAATTAGACACATTAAAATCGATTAAGTGAAATTTTTAAAGAGTTTAGAAATCTTGGTTAAGCATGGACCAAATTGTAAAGTTGTAAAAGTTCAGGGTTAAAATAATAAAGTTATGAAACTTTAGGGTTAAATGCCGTAATTTAGCAAAAGTTAGATTTATTTAAAAAAAAGACCACCGACTCAGCTTTGATTTCAAGGAAAGCTTATCCATTTTCATTCTTTCATTTTTATTGTCGAGAGAAACAGATAGAAATAAAAATAGGTACTAAAGTTTACTCCTTATAAACTGGTCATCAAAACTCCGCCGAATCGAGTCGAGCCTTAAGAAAAAATTATTCTATACATCGAGGGCTACGCAAAGGTATAAGAATTTTAGAGTTGTGCTGATCGGAGTTCGGGTATCAACTCAAATTTCATTCTTTGGGGCTAAATATTTTGAGGTTAGGGTTTAATTAATTTTAAAACCTGATAATATGATTTTATTCTATATAAATCATCATATTTTAATTGTCTTTGTTTTAAGAATTATTATATGATGAGGATGATGATATTTTATGATTTATAAAGCCATAGGCATGTAATTTAAAGCAATATATGCCATTATACTTCATATATTTGTATTATTTGATATACATGAGATATCCCTTGAATGTATAAATGTTGCATATTGATGAAATTGATTAATTGATGAATTATATACATCAAGGGACATGCATAGAGATTTTTTGTAATTATATGGCATAAGTTATTTCAAATATTCATTTATTAGCATGTTTTGCATACTGTGCATCGTTATTGTGTCAAACGGATTCTTGGAGACCTTTTAGCAAGCTCGGACTATTCTTATGGCCTATCTTGTGGACATATATCTTGTATCTATGGTTCCAAAAGCTTCTTATATTTGTTGTATCATTTTGGGATGTGATATGATCCCGTGACGGATCCGATTATGATTTTTATTGTGACCCTTCAATGATGAAGGGAATATGTATTGACTAGTACTTGCCGATGTGAAAATAAGTAGAGCTTGGTGCCATTGGGTTGAAAATCCCTAAACTTTCGGGGACAGCAATGAGGTCGGCTGTTTAGAGCCAGCGGTGAGTAGCTCGAAAATCTAAACTTCGGCAAAACACTTGTGATTCTGTGATATGATATGGATGGACATGTGGTCCAATTCTATTATGATATTATGATGATCTTTTATGAGCCGGATGATGTTATATTGTGATTATGTTCGATTTATTCTCTGGGGCGGTTAGGCCCGTTCTTCTTCTTATGATTATGGTTCGGCCCAGCTTCGATATCTCTTGGGGGCTGTCAGGCCCATTGTTGTTGTTATTATTATTATTATTATTCGGTTCGGCTCGGCTCAGTATTCTCTCGGTATAATGGTTGACACAAGGGAGGTAACCTGCATATGCACATGCATGCATTGTTTTATCAGTTGAGTTATGATTTATGATTAAATAGTTAATTACGTTTTGCACGTAATATTGCATGTTATATCCCCCTACTGATCTGTGAGCCCACCCCATTTTATGTAAATAAATTCAGGTATCCAAGAGACGGATAAGTCAGAAGAAGTGACTGGGTCGGGAACGAAGTATAAGACCTCTAATACCGACTCATTATTGTTGTGTAGATGTGTACATGGCAAGCCATGGCTAGCTTGAGTTGTTGTTTACTTTGTAATATATGTTAAAATAGTGGGTATGCCTCTCGGATTCTATGTATATGTATAGATGTATATTACACTCATGTTTTATATTATCGCCCAAAGCATGAGTATGAGGGTTCTTTGTTCTAGGCTATATGATTTTTTGGATTTATTGTTTCATTATTTATTTTATACCTACTTTAACTCATCTAAGGTGGGTTAGTAATGCTACAGGTCTTAACTACATGTGTTATCCTACTAATTAAAGCGGGGGTGTTACAGTTTGTTCCCCAATTAAATACTGAATCCCAATTTTTTGTGATTTTTTATCCCATGTGTGTCCTTTTTAAGGATCTTTTAACCAGGGAGGTAATTGGAAGGGGGTATTTGAGGGGGCAAATTGTTTCACCTGGATTAGATGTATGCTAGGGAGAGATCAGGAGCACCGTCCCGCGCAGCTTTGATTTTGAATTCTGAGAAATTAAGTAAGGTTTGGTTGTGGCATCGCCGTCTAGGGCATCAATCTTTCAATGTTATGAGAAAAACTATGCCTACTTTATTTATTAGTATTGAAGAATTTGTTTTACGGTGTGAAACTTGTGTTGTTGTTAAGAGTCATCATGCTACTTATTCTCCCAGTATTTCTAATAAAAGTATTATCACTTTTGGGTTGATTCATTCTGATGTCTGGGGTCCCTCTAAAGATTCCACTATTTTTGATATGCGGTATTTTCTGTTATTTATTGATGATTGTACAAGACTGTCATGGATAATTCTTTTTAAAACTAAAGATGAAGTATTTCCAGCTTTTCAAGCTTTTCGCAATCTAATTCACACACAGTATAATAGCATCATTAAAATCCTTCGGTCTGATAATGGGGGGAGTATATCAATAATGTTTTCAGCGAATTTTTTCAAATACGTGGTATTGTTCACCAAATTACGTGTCCACAAACACCCGAACAAAATAGAGTTTTTGAAAAAAAAATCGTCACTTATTTGATATGGCCCATATACTTCTTTTTGGTTCTCATATGCCTAAATACCTTTGGAGTGATGCTGTGCAAGCTTCTTCTTACCTCATTAATCGCTTTCCTTCTAGTGTACTATAGGAAAAACTTCCACGTGAGATACTTGCATCTCATGTGTCATTACCTTCACTTAATAATCTTCCAGCTCGTGTCTTTAGCTGTGTTGTATTTGTCCATGTTCCTAAAAACCAAAGGTCCAAATTAGATGCTAAAGCAATTAAGTGCGTTTTAATTGGTTATAGGGGATCTCAGAAAGGGTACAAGTGTTACCATCCACATACACGAAAGTATTATGTCACCATGTATGTCACTTTCTTCGAAGACATGAGTTATTTCTCCTCATCATCCTCTGCTCTTCAGGGGTAGCATTTATATTTTGAAGAGTTATCTCGTAGTGAGGAGGAGGAAAATCCACAGGAAGGGGATATACGGGTAGTTCTAGTTGACATCCAAGCATAGACAATTCCAATTCAGACATAAGAAGTTCAAATCACATATGTCCCCTCCACTATCGATCATACCTTACTAGTAACGAGTATAATGTATTACATAATCGGTCAACCAGGGGTCAGCCATAAAAAAGAAATGAACCTACCCTTCATGCCAAATCAAAGTATCCAGTTGTAAATTATATCTCCACTAGCATATTATCTAAATCATATGAGTCATTTGTAAATCAAATATCTACTATATCAGTTCATAATAAAGTGCAGGATGCCTTGGGTGATCCTAAATGGGAAAGGGCAATGGATGAAGAGATGGAGGCATTGCAAAAAAATAATACTTGGCAACTTGTTGCAACACCACAAGGCAATAAGGCTGTAAGTTGTCGTTGGGTTTTTGATGTGAAGCATAATGCAGATGGATTTGTGAATCGATATAAAGTACGTCTAGTAGCTTAGGGATTTACTCAAACATATGGAACAGACTACGATGAGACATTTGCACCGGTTGCAAAAATGAATACTATTTGGGTCCTACTGTCACTTACAGCGAGTTTTAATTGGCCTCTGCAACAGTTTGATGTTAAGAACGCATTTCTTCATGAAGAGTTAGATAAGGAAGTTTACATGGCTCTCCCACCTGGATATGTGGCAGCTTCTCTTGGTAATTTTATCTGTAAATTGGAGAAATCATTATTCGAGCTCAAACAGTCACCTCGTGTATGGTTTGGACAGTTCTCCCAGTTTATGAAGAAGGTGGGTTATAGACATAGTAACTCAGACCATACTTTGTTTCTCAAGCACCAGCGAGGGAAGGTAACTGCTCTAATTATTTATGTTGATGATATGGTAATCACTGGTGATAATATAGTTGAGATTAATAGACTGAAAAAACAGTTGGGCTCGGAGTTTGAAATGAAGAACTTGGGTGAACTTAAGTATTTCTTAAGGATTGAGGTAGTAAGGGGGAGTGAAAGAATCTATTTGTGTCAAAGGAATTACATCATGTTTGCTTAAACTGGCATGTTGGACTCTAAGCCTGTTGACACCCCTATTGAACAGAATCATTGATTGGCAGAGTATCCAGGCCAAATACCGACTGATCGAGCTCGTTATCAGAGATTAGTTGGGTGTTTAATCTACTTGGCTCATATCAGACCAAATGTAACTTATGCTGTGAGCGTGGTGAGTCAGTTCATGCATAATCCAAGTGAGAGTCACATGGATGCTGTTAACAGAATTTTGAGATACTTGAAGTCATCTTCAGGAAGAGGGGTGTTGTTTTCTAAACACAAAAATTATTTAGAGTTTGTGGTTTTACCGATGCAGATTGGGCTGGGAATGTTATTGACAGAAGGTCGACTTCCGGGTGTTTTACCTTTGTAAGAGGTAATCTTATTACGTGGAAGAGCAAGAAGCCGAAAGTTGTGGCTAGATCAAGCGCTAAGGCTGAGTACAAGGGGATGGCTCATGGAGTATGCGAATTGCTGTGGTTGCGAACTCTATTGTGTGATCTGGGTTTCGAACCCAAAAACGCTATGCAGCTGTATTGTGACAAACGGGCAGCCATTGATATATCGCAGAATCTAGTTCAGCATGATCGTACTAAGCACGTAGAAGTTAATCGTCATTGCATAAAGATAGATGCCAACCTTATTAGCTTTCCTTTCGTCTCCACTAAAGAGCAGCTTGCAAATGTCTTCATAAAAGGGGTTTCGAGAAAAAACATTCTACGGCTCACTGGGCAAGTTGCGCATGGTTGATGTGTATGTCCCAACTTGAGGGGGAGTGTTAGCATTGGATAACACATTGGATACCATATTGGACAACATCATTAACATTCCCTCAGATTCCCCTTTAATGTTTTTTATTATCTTTCTCAAGTTATATATATTTATCTTGATTATATGTGTAATTGTTATCAAGATATAAGGAAATATAATCTCTTTCTCTCTCTAGAAATATTTTCCCTCTACTCTGTCCTTCTCTCCATTCCCTATCTCCGTAGGAGATTTGACTTAGATTAAATTCATATCAAAGAAAAGAGATTAAAACAATAGAGCATCAAATAGTAAACAATGAAAATAAGAAAAAACTAAATAAAAAAAAAGTATACCTCAGAGAGAGCAGGGGCGGAACTCACGGAGAGGGCGGACATCAGAAGGAGATGGCAGAGGGAGAGGGCGGCGCATGAGCCTGATATTAGGTTTTGTATGAAAAACTAAAAAAAATTAAAAATAAAATGAAGAACAAAGGTCTCAGCTCTCTTGACTTTGATTCGTATTTGATTAAAAGGAAAAATAGCACGCAAGAGATTATGAATCTTGGCCCTTATTTTTTATATTACAAAACTACAACTTTGGAGGATCCACCGGACTGGAAACCAAGCAGGATAATCTTTCTATTTGATCAGGGAGGGGGACCTTCGTTTTTCTCTTACTAGGGGAAGACTATAGTCAAGGGCTTCATACTTTTAAAATATTCACATAGGACTCCAAAAATTATAATATGCATATATATTTAGAAAAAAAATAAAAAAAATAGGGGGTGTTTCAATTGACCCAGTTACCCCAACGTGGCACCCACCTGTATATAGGGCTTAAAATTGATCACTTTTGGTACTTTAAGCTTTAATTTGCAATTTTTGAAACATAAGAAATGCGAATAGACTGTGTCAAGGTAGACTTTAACGGTTATTAGGTATTTTTCCAGAAAAGGTATAGAGAAACAGTATATTGGTAGAAAATGATCCAAAATAAGTTATGATGTAATAATAACACAAGTGGAATTGTTGGGTTTGGACCCACTTAGGTTTTATAAAATAATTATATCCTGCTAGTCGTTGTAGGGGCTCAAGAGAAAGAAGATAAAGGCATAAAGCTAGCTTTTGCTTAGATACCATAAACAGAAACTTCACTTAGTATACATATATAAACTCATTTTGGGGTAATAATATGGGAAGAGAGTTAGGTTATAAAGAGGGATTCTTTCACTTTAACAAAAAGAAGAGATGGCCATTTAGAGGGGTAAATTGATTAATTTTTTAATGAAAATTTGTAGGGATGATCTATATTATGAGTAGAACACTTCCACCAAATTTCAAAAAAAAATTCAACCCATAAGTGGGTGAGATGATCATCAAAAATTTTAACGGTTGAAAATGTACATATATATCAATTTTTCAAAACACCCACTTTTAGGTTGAATTTTTCTATGAATTTTTGTGGAGCTAATCTACTCATTATATAGATCATTTCTACAAATTTTCATAAAAAAATTCATCGATTTACTCCTCTAAATGGTCATCTCTTCTTTTTGTTAAAGTGAGGGAATCCCTCTTTATAACCTAACTCTATGGGAAGGAGTTAGGTTATAAAGAGGGATTCCCTCACTTTAACAAAAAGAAGGGATGACCATTTAGAGGGGTAAATTGATTAATTTTTTAATGAAAATTTGTAGAGATGATCTATATTATGAGTAGATCACTTCCACCAAATTTCAAAAAAAAATTCAACCCATAAGTGGGTGAGATGATCATCAAAAATTTTAACGGTTGAAAATGTACATATATATCAATTTTTCAAAACACCCACTTTTAGGTTGAATTTTTCTATGAATTTTTGTGGAGGTAATCTACTCATTATATAGATCATTTCTACAAATTTTCATAAAAAAATTCATCGATTTACTCCTCTAAATTCTCTTGTGATTTATCGGTTTAACAAATCACTCTCTGAATAATTTTAGGGTAATTTTATTTCTATCCGCGGATTTTTGCAGTTTATCCATCATTGATTTATGTTAACATTGAAATAAACTTCTCAAAACTTCCTTATAAAAATTGAGAAATATATCCACTAATTAATAATCCTTTTAAACGTATTTACTTTTAACATTAGTTTCCTAATTATAATATAGTTCCTTACTTTTAAAATTAGTTTCCTAATTAGAATATACTTTCTTAATAATATATTTTCTTAATTTATTAAAAGATATATTAATACAAGTACTATAGATTCATTATTCATCAAAAATATACAACACTACAAAAATGGGCGAAATTAATTTATATTATTACATCATAATACTAACAAATAATTTTTTTCAACAAATGAGTTTAATATTTTCTTGTATAATCATACACTATACTCTAATCTTAATACTACAATGAGGGATCTAAATAAATAAAAATAAAGAAAAAATGGAACTTAAGAAACTAAAAAAGAATTAGTAGCCGAAGGCAAAAAACATTGTTCTCTTCAATATCAATCATTTCAAGTCAAAGGAAGAATATTCAATTATAATATATGTTTGTTTTATTGTTTTCCATAATATATCTATAATTAAAGTTATAATTTTAATTTACTTCTAGGTAGGAATTAAATTTTGCAGACGTATTACAAATGTTTCAAATTATACTTACTGTTTAATTACTATTCCAAGACTAATGTGAATTCTTGTATAATCTCAATTATGAAAACAAATGTGAATCATACACTATACTCTAATCTTATAGTCTAATCTCAAGTCCAGAAAGTGGATATAATTAACAATAAAGTATATATATTAGAAATATCATTTTATTATACAATTTATGTTTACTTTTTGATATATTATATGACGGTGGATAGAAATAAAAGTTTGGTGGATAATTTACAATTGTATTAAAAAGAATCATTATTTTATAAAAATTATGCCAATATTGATTTTTGTAAGTTTATCCAATAACGTGGTTAAACTTAGTGGGCAATACATATTATCTTCATAAAACCCAAAAAGAGGGATAGACTGACAAATTTTGCGGATAAAAATAAAATCATCCTTGTTAATTACTAATCAAATTAATTAGGTTGTTTAATTTTTTTTGATTGTTGAAATTTAAATTTTGAATTATTTGATTTTCTATATTTTAGTAATTAATTAAGTTGTTAGAAGTTATTTGATTGTTTAAATTTAAATTTCGAATTTGATTTTATAGGTATTAGTTTCTAGCAAGATTTTAAAAGTTTAGATTAGTTTAATAATCAATTAGATGATACTGACATTATAAGAATAACAAAACTTTAAACAAAACAAAACTTTAATTAGTTTTGTAGCTATATTAATTTAATTTTAATTATTTATCCGTAAAAGTTTGTATTTTAAACAAAACTTTGGACCTTAAAGTATTGGTATAAAAGTTGTGTCCTTAAATAGATAGAGAAAGGAATATTCGTCCTTAAAACTAATTGCCCTTATTTTTATTTATTTAATTAAAGTTGATGTACTTATTAATCTAGTGTATTTTTTAATATTAAATCATTAATAAAATAATATTTATAAAATTAAATCAATAATATTTTTTGTCAGTCTATCCACATTCGTGGATTAATTTAGTAGGCGGCAGATTAACTTAATGACGCAGATTAACTGCAAGATATCGTAAATAGAAATAAAATCACCCTAATTTTACTCGATACTAAACCTTCCAATATTATTTTCACTTATCACTTTATCCCAACCCAATTAGAAACCATCAGATTTTTAAATAGTCACCCCACGTGACATTAAATAAGTGAGCAAATTGTCACAAATTATCAAATGGTGTAACACTGTTAACAGAAGTTACAAAAAAGTCTCAAATATCCTCTAAAGTCAACAAAAATTTTAATTAACAATGTTTTGCCAAAGTACCCCCTGTACGCATACACTAGCACCCTTACGCTTTTCATTCACACCCATTCACTATTTCCATTCTCATTCTCCTCTTTCGGACCCAAAATCAACAAATAAAAACCCTAGAAAAGCTCCTCTTTTTCAAAGCTCTGTGTTTCTGGTCTCAAATCAAATCTCACTCATTTTGATCACTCATAAGTGTTTATTGGAAGCATTGAGGATTTCAAGTATGTATTGTCAATTTTTCTTTCTATTTCTCCATCTATTTCTCTTTATCTCTCTCAAGTGTTTAAACCGAGTACAAAAATCATATTCTTATTTAGATAAATTGCATTTTACCCACCCATTTAGAACATGAAGCTTTTTTCAAAAAAATGGGGAGGATAATCTTACCTTAAATATTAAAAATGGAAGTCAGGTTGGTGAGAAAATGAAATGAAGAAAAATATGAGAGAGAAATGGAAAGAGAGAAGAAATATTAGAGAGAATATAAAAGAAATTAAAGAGATTAGAAGAAGAAGAAGAAGAAGAAGAAAAACAAAAGACATATTTATATATAAAAAAATGGTATGTTCAGCATATGTGTTTTGAACGGATGGATTGGGGCATTTATGACAGTTCACTCAATTATTTGATGTCATATGAGACCCTCTTCTTAAAAATCTGACAGTTTCTAACCTGGTTAGGGTAAAGGCAACAATGTAAAAGTAAAAGAGGATTTAGTGTCGAGTAAAATAGTTTAGGGGTCGACATGTTAACCCAACAAATCACAAGGGGTTTAATGTATTTTCCGCCAAAGTCTTTTCACTAATGTCAAAGTACAAAAAAAAAATGCATTACATGGTTGAACATCATGCTTTATGTATTTTATATTACTTTGACATTAACAAAAACTACTTTGACAATAGTGTTAGGAAGGATAATCTTTCCTTAAATGTTAAGAATGAAAGTCAAGGTTGGTGAGAAAATAAAATGAAGAAATAGATGAGAGAGAAGAAAGATTAAAGAAAAAAAAATTAAAAAAAGAGAAATTAAAAGAAGACATATTTATATATTAAAAAAATGGTATTTTCGGCATTTGTGTTTTGAACGAATGGATCGGCGTATTTGCAATATTTTACAATTATTTAATGTCATATGAGACCCTCTGCTTGAAAATCTGACAGTTTTTAACATGGTCGGGGTAAAGTGAAAGGCAACAATATAATAGTACAAGCGGGTTTAGTGCCAAGCAAAATAGCTTACCCGACAAATCACAAGGGGTTTAAAGTATTTTCCCTAATAATATTGCCAAAGTAATTTTCACTAATCCCAAAGTAAAAAAAAAATGCATTGCATGATTGTATATCATGCTTTAAGTATTTTATATTGCTTTGACATTAACAAAAACTATTTCGACAATAGTGTTACCACTATTTTTAATGCTTCTATTTATGAAATTAAAATTTGGGAGGGGATTATAGTCTTTTTTGCAATCATTATATTTGATCTTTGGAATGGAGTAAGATCTGGGTAGTTCTTGGGAAGATAGTAAATATCGAATCTTAGTTGTTTGAGTGAATTTTCACACTTTAACCATTTACATTAGGGTTTGGATCTACCAAGAATTAAACTCGGGAGCTTTTGGTTTTCATCGAAGTATTTTTAATAATTCAACTATTAAGATTTTTTCCTCTTTTTTTGGAGAAAACTTCAACTATCAAGATAAACCACTTCAACCATCGGCTTAATTAAATTCTCTTTTCTGCTACCCCTGAATTTTCAAATTGCAGTATTAAAAATGATTTAACTTCTAATTTTTGTTATTACTAATTATTTGATGTAAGCATGAATAAATATAAAAAATAAAACAAAAGGTGATTGTAAAATATCGATATGTGGATTTTCATATATAATATTTAAAGATATATTTTATCCTACGTCAGAATTGTGGTGTAAATGAAGAGATTATCTCATATTATATATAGTGTAGCTTGTCCTATATTGTTTTTGTATTTAAGTAAGGAGACTGACTATTAATATAAATAGAGATTACACATACTCATATTCCATATCAATTGAATAAGATCTCTTGTTTCTCTCTATTTATTATTTTAACACATTATTGGTATGATTGTTTTAGCTAATTGGAGCCATTGCAAAAGCAAGCCACCATAGTTAAAATATAAAATCGATCTTTTCGGAGGTCGGCCATTGCAAAAGTATGCCACTATAATTAAAGTTTTTTCCTTCTTATTGAAAGACAGTTCAAAAGCAAGCATAATAGTTTTTCAATATCTTTATACAGGTCAGATTTATGGTTTTCTTCTCTTTTATAATAATATGATTTATATTATTTTAATTTGTTTTGTCTTTATTATTATTATTATAAATATTAAATGTTATATTCAATAAATAATTTGGACCCGAAGTTCCGTGATTTATACGTTTAGGACTTGAAGTTCATAATTATTATCTTAGACCTAAGTTCCAAGATTTATATTTTTGAGGATTTAAAGTTCTGTATTCATTATTCTAGACTCGAAAATCCATGATTTATATTTATGGACTAAAGTTTTAACATAAGAGAATACTAACCTAGCGTCTCAAAAATATTGATGACCTAAATTTGGTCCTATAATCCCCCATATCACTATTATATTCTTATTTTAATTAGAATAACAAATAACTTTATATTTTAGCATGGCATTATTACAGTTTTTTCTTTATAAATCTAATTATGATATATATATATATATATATATATATATTGTAGGTGACCAAAAATTTGGGTCAACCTACATAATAAGGTTCTTAGCAAAATCAATGGAGTAATAGATAAAGAAGGTACTAGAGATAAAATATTTTTTAGTACAGTACGTTCCTTCAGTAACGTTTATGCTATTCCGACAGTACGACCTCCGTTTGTAAATCTATTTGATTTCTAATTAGCTCAAAGGCAATTAAAATAAAGATACAAGTCACCACTTTCTCTCTTTAAAAATAATTCTTTTATCTAATAATTTATCTCTCTGCCTCCTCCTCTCCCTTTGTATTGAACTTTCCCTTTTTTATTTATATGTATAAAATTAAGGTTATAAATGTTACATTAGAGTTTATGGTAAAAGACTAAAAAGGGCTTATATCGTCACTTTACAAATCTTTTCTTAGAATTTGGGCTGGCCAATTTTTCAGGCCCATTATCATCCCTATAATTTTTAGTGACCCATTTATATATATATATATATATACGGTGCAATTCTTAGGGGCATGGATTGGTCCAAAAAGTGGTGCTTGTTTCTCTATCTCTCAACATAAAAATGCGCGTGTTTTTTTCTCTTTTTATCTTTCTTTTTCTCTTTCTAAGTTTCTCATCTCTCATCGTTCCTCTCATCTATTCTTTCTTCTTTCTTTTCATAAATCTCTTATTTCCATTCTCTCTTCTTTCTTCTTCTCTCTCAATGAAAATGGTGTTTATCCCTCTTCATTCATTTCTCTACTTTTCTCTCCGTTTTTTTATCTTTCGAAAATCTTAATCTCTCAATCCAAACTCAATGAATTTCTCACCCCCAACCCACACACATCTAGTTAACCAAATCGAATTGCTTAATCAAAACCAAATCACATTCAAGCCAGCAAAATCAAACCCAAATCAAGCCCCACTTATCGCACTAAATTTGAAAACCTAAATTGAGAGATAAGCCTTAACATATGATATTTCTTCTTTCAAATTTTCAAGCCACGATTAAGTGTGATTTGGATTTTAAGAAAGAGATAGAAACTAGATGAAATCTTAGGTTTTGGTTTTAAGAAATAAAATCAAGATTTATT
This sequence comes from Lonicera japonica, assembly GCA_021464415.1. NCBI lineage: Eukaryota > Viridiplantae > Streptophyta > Magnoliopsida > Dipsacales > Caprifoliaceae > Lonicera > Lonicera japonica. The sequence goes on along the minus strand of CM038463.1, from coordinate 89,987,721 downwards.
AAAATATTGGATGTAGTCCCAGTGTGATTTGGGTGTTTTTGGAATTGAATTTTAAAGAAGAGAAAAAGAAAGATAGAGTAAATAAAAAAATAGGGGACATAAGAGATTTAAGAAAATAGAGAAGAAATAACAGATGAGAGGAAGGAGGAGAAAAGAAACTTAGAGAGAGAAGACGAAAGATAAAGAGAGAGGGAGAGAAAAAAAACGCGCGCCTTTCTATGTTAAGAGAGTTTGCATGGATTAGTCCGTGTAGGAAATGCTCTATATATATATATATATATGTCCATTCTACCCTTATTTATAATTGCTTTAAATAGCAATAAATGATTGCAAATATAATGGAATAGTATAAGTCCATTATTTTCAAACCCGAAATCTTGATAGATACTAAAGTTCTATAGTTTCTTATGTGCTTAAAATCTCATATTTGCTTTATCAATAATATGAAATTCTTATAAGCCCAAGAGCTAGGCTATAAAGAGGGATTTCCTCACTTTAACAAAAAGAATGGATGACCATTTAGGGGAGTAAATCTATGAATTTTTTTATGAAAATTTGTATAAATGATCTATATAATGAGTAGATTACCTCCACAAAAATTCATAAAAAAATTCAACCTATAAGTGAGTGTTTTGAAAAATTGATATATATGTACATTTTCGACCGTTAAAATTTTTGATGATCATTTCACCCACTTATAGGTTGAATTTTTTTTTGAAATTTGGTGGAAGTGATTTACTCATAATATAAATCATCTCTACAAATTTTCCTACAAAAATTCATCAATTTACCCCTCTAAATGACCATCCCTTCTTTTTGTTAAAGTAAGGGAATCCCTCTTTATAACCTAGCTCTAAGCCCAAAGTCTCATATTTATTTTAATCAAGAATATAAGTTTTACAGTTTTTTTTTAGCCTGAAGTCTCTCATGGCAATCCCTGAAGGAAAGATTTGACTACCAAAAGACAGTCATCATGCCAACGCTCGAAATGAATGGTTGAATCTATATGTGGTTCTAATATTGTAAGACAATGGCAAAGTATAACTCTTTTATTTTTAATATTTTGCTCATGAAGTAAAACTATCGAAGACTCCATTTTTCATGCCTTTAATATACTCCTGAAGTAATACTATCAAGAGTATCGTTTTTAAAGTGTTCTAAGTATGTTGGCTCTTTTCTTATTTCAAAGCAAAACAGTCATATATTAACAAAATTATATTTCTAGAACAATTAGTCCTAAGGCAATTCTTTAAACAAACGCTAATTTTTGTCAAAATAAAGGTCGAGAACATAAGTACAATAAACCCCCTAGAAGAGACGGATAGTAATTTTTTCTTGGTAAGGGTAAACATAATAACTACCACAGCAGATGTGATTATAAGGGTCAAAATTAATATAAAATTCAAGAACCACGTTAAGTGGTTTGTTAAAAAGATCCATGCCCTAAATTAAAATTCACCAAACAACATTTTTCATATGTGTGGAACAACCTTGGTCACGTGCTTTTGCCATGCATTAAAACATGTGGTGGATAAATACAATGCCTCTATTAATAACGTGGAGATAACAATGCTAGATTGAGAGAATTTAATGAGTATATATGCAACTGATATTATATAATTGAGGAAAAGAAATTGTTTTTATGAAGTTGCTAATGGCACTGATCATCTTACTAAAGAAGGTTTTGATGAGAAGTTGAGAGCCAGAATACCTAAATTATTATTTATTTATGTTTATTTTAAAGGTTTGGATTATGAATTGCACAATATTTAATACATTTTTTTGTCTAGTAGACAATGTCACATCATATACTATATTAAAAAATCAAAAGTTTTTCAATGAGTTAGTACTTAATACACGTAAAGTATCCACTTTAGTTGAACTTACACAAAAGATTGAAGGTTCCGGAAGAGCTTATATAATGTCACCAAACAGTACCTACATATTGATTAAAAATCATTATTTTTAAGCAGTTCTCAAAAAAACTTGCTTAGTTTTAATGGGTATCATATTAAAATAAATTGTGAAAGTAATAAAAATTCTTATACATCATTATTAGTGTTGGAAGCTAGAGGCTCACACTAAAAAAATTAAGGTGATGTTTGGTTAATGTTTTGAGTTGAGTTTTTAACTTGAGTTTTTAAAATTTAGTATTTGGTAGAATTTGGAAGTATGTTGAAAAGTGAATTTGGTTTTTGTTTGAGTTTTTTTCAACCAACTAAAAAATCTCATTAATTTTTTAAAAAAAATAGTCACAATTGATTTTATTTTATAGTTCTTGACGAGTAGGTTTCAAATATATATTTTTTATTTAATTTTGATTTTTGGATTTAAAGTTATGGTGTTGTAAAACTTTTTTTAGAGAGAAAAAATAAAGTAAAATAAATTTTGAAAAGTGTAAAAGTAAAGTTGATTTTAAATTGAGTTTTTAAAATTTTTGTCTAGAAACATAGACCAAACACGCCCTACGTGTTTTCTCGTCATGCTTCTATTATATAACATTATTTAATGTTGAATTGCACTCCATCATGACTCAGAAGTTCAAGCCGAGTTAAAAGCCTAATCAAAGCCCAAAATTTAATGATCCAAAGATCTTAATTCTTTGGCCTGATAAGTAAGCATCTTGGAACAACTTTGTTAACAAAAGTAATAGACAACTCTTATGGGCACTAGTTGACAAATCAATAGTTGATTATATTTAGTGTATTTTTTCCTACCCTGTGTTTACAAAGATAAACTCTCACTAAATTATTTTAATTTTTTTTGAATTGACTTATTTTTTTTAAAAGAATACAAGACAATATTTGTAACTCTATAGATCCCTTGAGTGTGCTGCAAACGTTGATGTAATGTAAGTCTTAATTTTATTATATGTATTATGGACATCCAAGAGAAAGTGCCGTAAAATATCAATATGTGGATATCTATATGTAATGTTTAAAGACATAGTTTTTCTCACATCATATTTGTGGTGTGAATGAAATCTGATATGAATGGAGATATTATCTCATATTATATATAGTGTAAGTTGTTCCATATTAATTTTGTATAAAAGTAAGTATGTTAGTTATTAATATAAATAGAGCTTACTCATACTCATATTTCATATCAATTGAATAAAATTTCACTTATTCGCTTCTTTCTCACTTTATTATTTTAACAAAGCTAAGTTATTCTTTTAACACAATAAACAGGATAACTCATAAAATATTTGAAATTATGAAGGATATGATTACAATAGAAGAAATGTAATCAATTTATAATTGATATAAAGAATAAAACAACAGGTGTTGTGCATAAAAACATGTACATAAAATATTAATAATAAAAAGCCCATCTCCGGTAATTTCTACTTTTTTATTTTTATCTTCTTTTGTCAAGGTCTTCTGATAAAACTTTGATATTTATTTGGAATTTTTTTACATCGGTAGAAAAATATAAAAAAGTTGGTCTTTAATAATATTTTGTTTCTTTTTTTAGCATTTTATTTAACAAAGTGTTTCGCAATATCTAATAACATTGGGTTTCCCGTGCCATGCATGTTGAATTAATATTTTTTTATTTTTATTTCTACATACAAAAATGTTATAGTGATTATTATAATTGTATTATAGTAGTACAGGAAAAATATGAATAAAAGCATACTTATCACATAGCAATCGTTTTCGTAGAAATTAATGATACGGCCCCAATGTGGCCGGGACTACACATGCGAATGATAAGGTTTGTTTGAATTATCCACCATTATGCTTGTAATTGAAATCATCATAAAGGTATGAGCAGCATGTACGGGTGAGAAACATTGGCGTGGATTTAGAATTTTAAATTTGGGAATGAAAAAGAAGGGGTGTTAAAATACAAGTATAATTTTATTTTATATTTACATTGAAGTAATTAACATAAATTAAATTTAAAATAAGTTAACTAAAGAAGACACGCAATTGTTACATGTTGTTTTTTACATATATCCATATTGGTTAATCTCATTTCTTGTAACATTTGAGTTTGCATTTATATGTTTTTCTTTTTTCTTTTTATGAAAAAATCTCACAAAAGTCTAAAACGTTAAAAATTTTACCTAATAAATTTTTTGTTTGAAGGGATCCAATAAAATATATCATGTTTAAACGTAAAAGTAACACTAGTATTACTCAAAATTTCAAAAGCTTAATCGGGATCCCTGCCCCCTGGATTTGCCACTAGTGTGGAGAATATATAAATTGGAGTACTATGATCGGTTGGGGTGATGCACTATTAAGAGTGGGTACCATATTGTAGCAGCGATTCGAGATTTAGGCGGAACGCACAAATTACAAAAAAAAAAGAAAAAAAAAGTGGCTTTTCTCTGTATTAGTCGAATAAATCTCTCATATCTTGCGCTTCCGACGGGACTCGAACAATTGACCTACGCGAAGTTCCTTAATTCTCAATCTTACACACTCCCTAACTGCTGTGCCAAAATACTCATTCATTATATCATTGCAATTTTTTTCTTGGTTAAAAAACATTAAACTCACTCAAACTATCACTTTGTGGCACTAAACCCCATCATCTTTTAAAAGTGACACTAAACCCAACTTTGTACAAGGGCATTTATGTAATTTTGGAGGTCAAGTGATAACTCTAATAGTTTAGGGAGGTTTAGTGTCACTTTCAGAAGATGGGGTGGGGGTGGGGGGGGGGGGGAGGGGGTTTAGTGTTTTGTACCCTTTTTTCTTTTAATATCTTCTTCTTCTTCTTCTTCTTCTTCTTCTTCTTCTTCTTCTTCTTATTATTATTATTATTATTATTATTGTTATTATTATGAGGAGTGAAATGCTATGTACTTTCTACCATAGATTATGGTGGATACCTATCTAATTTTGCACACTTTTGTTTTATTTAGGGGTAATAATTTGTCAACTATTGTTATATATTACCCATATATTTGATGATTAATATGATAAACACTTAATATTCTTGCTAATTTTGGTTAATAATGGTGTGGTGTAACTTATTATGATATGCATGCACACACGAAAGTAAATGCTTTTTATCACTTAAAAAATCAAAATAAATAGTTTCAGTTACGAAAAATATTCTCAAATTGAACAGTTGATATTTTTAGCATCTTGTAAACATAATTAAAATGCTAAATCGGCAAATCGAAACCTAAAAATATGTCAATTTATAAAAGTACTTACCGGCCATAGCCTATGATAGAAAGTACCTAACATTCCACCACCACCACCACTACTACTACTACTATCAAAAATACAATTAGAGGCATGAATTAAATTGTTTTTATTGGGTTTTCTCCCTTTGCAACTGGCACTGTTAAAGTCAAATAAAAATAACTTAATTTATATAAAGTAATTCATGAATTGGTTTAGTTTTTGAGGAACTTTTATATATTTGTTTCAACTTGTATGAAATTTTTTGTTTAATTTTTTCTATTGTTAATTTTGAATTGAATTTACTTTTTTGGAAGAATTCAATCTAATTCTAACACATATAATAGAAAATAAATATTGATTTGAATGATGTAAATTTTTAGTATGTTTGAACAAGTTTTTTCACTTTGATACAAGTGATGCATGTGGGATAATTTTAACATTTTAAAATTAAAAATTACTCTATTTACGTGGAATAAATTTTTAGGTACTTTTCAAAAATTATCATAAACTTTTAACATTTGGTAAAAAACGCCGAATTTTTCTTATATTTGATACGTTATGTCCATAAAGTAATTACCACTATCAACACATGTTGAAGAGTGCCGTGAATTTATTGTATTTGATATTGAATGTCATAAATTCCTGAAGTTTATACAAAATGCTGAGAAAAATGTTTAACATTGCCGGCACTTGTTAGAAAATGTCGTAAATTTACATTATTTGTTATGAAATGCCATATATTCCCGGCATTTAGTTCAAAATGTTGTCAACTCCCAGCATTTTGTTCAAAACTGCCTGAAAAACTTTTTTCATACTGCCACTAAACAAATGTTGTAAAAAGTTAGTTTTCTCGTAGTATATATAGTGGCAATAGTGAAAGCTTAATGTCTTATTCTTCTTGGGCTTGAAATATTTAAAAACTTTGTATCCCTACTAACATGCATTAAACATTTTCTTTGACAGGTTTCGTTGGATTATTTACCTACTCGCTAAACTTGCAAAGGTCGCTCATTCTTCTTTTTGCTCGTTTATGGAGTGGGGGTACTGAATATGTTGTGCACGTTTTAAGGGACTGCACTGACTTGAGAAATGTTTGGCTGTCATCTACGCTTTTATCAGGGAACCGAGTTTTGGTTGAGATCGGTTGCAATGTGTGTGAGATTTTTTTTCCACAATGAATGTGTGTGTGATTTCGAAAGGGGGGCTATTGATATGGTTGTCATGATTGCATGGTTGCTATGGTTTGAGGGCACTCGATCATTCATGACAGTTTATTATTGTTTTCTGTAGGTATCATTAATAAAGCAAAATCATATTTAGCTGAATTTAAAGCAGCTAATATGTCCAAGCAGCAGGCTGCCAACTCTCTTCCTTCTAAATGCGAAGTACCTCTAGTTGAATTTTTTGAAGTAAATTTTGATGCTTCAACAATAAAAGATTAGAATGAAGTGAGATTGGGGTGGTGATTCGTGATCATAAGGAGAAATTCTATGCAAGGATGAGCAAGCTGGGTAGAAAGGTGGCTTCAGCTATAGCGGAAGAATTTGTGGCATCGCAGAAAGCGTTAATTTTTGCCCTTGATGCAGGTTTTTGAGATGTTATGCTTGAAGGTGATAATCTTGCTGTTATGAAAGCAAGTCGCTTAAACGAGGATGGCGTGTTGTTTAGTGGTGCGCTTGTGGCAGATATAGGTAAGTAGGTATCTCTTATAATAGGTGGTGGTTTCTTTTCTCAAAAGAGATGGTAATATCTTTAGATAAATTTGTTAGGTCTATCTATAATATGTTGTTTGGTTAGATGATCCACCTGATTGAGCAGACGAGTTTTTGTTTTTTAATGTTAACACTGTTTTATCTCATTAATAATATGCCATCTTTTATCTCAAAAAATCATTAGAAGGGTTGGATTCGGCTCACGTCCAATAGGTGTTCCGTCCAAGTTTGGACAATGAGGATTTAGATGCTTGACATGTGTGGCATACAAAAATTTAATAGTTAAGACGTGTTTAGACCTTGGGACTCTTAGACCCTGGTTAAATATATATTTTAACGGGGTTTGTGATCTTTGTTTTTTGGCACACAAACCCCACGAGATCGTCGTTATTTCTCCACTCCCGTAATCAACGCAAACTTTGCTATGACTTCTTCCTACGCACATCTCATCGTCATCATCAACAAAACTCCTTCAACTAGAGGAATAATGATATTTTTTTTTCAAGGTATTTCATTTTCTATTTTTGTTATGCACACATATATATCCCTAATTTTCTATTTTTGCCTTTATATTAGAACAATAGTTTCTTACAAAAATATGATACCGTGGCATAAAAATTTCAAACATAGTTTAGGAGGGTAGATTATTCTAAAAGGCCAATTACTACTGATTAAGTTTGAAGGTGTAAAAAAAATTTAAGTTTTGGACTAGCAATGGATGAATAAACAATTAATAAGAAAAAAAAATATAAAATATAAACTAGTACTTTTTCTCACATATTAATATCACTGTATAGATATGTACAAGAGTTTATGATAAATTGTGAAGAGACTTAAGCAAGGAAGATAATGGTTGATTGTCCTTTAATGGCATAGAAAGGATAAAGGATGTACACATATTAGTAGTTCAGATTCAAACGCTAGGCCACCTTTTAATTGTCTCACCCTCTCATGGTTAGTTTAATATAAATAACTTTTATTTTTTCTTGTGATTTTGTGCACAATTTATTATTTGGTACTCAATATTGTTGGTTATTTGATTTTTGATTCTATATTTTCTTGTTGTTGGTTGTTTGATTTTTAATTTAATACCCTAATAACTTTAGCCCAAATTTTAATAAATTTGGCCCTATTTTTAGTTAGAGCAGTTTAATGAAGTGAAATTGATTTTTGTATGAAAGACTTATATTGTTGTGTTTGCATTAAAATATTTGTCCTATTATTAATTTAATTTTTTTTCATCTTACTATAACTACTTCAAAAAAATATATATTATAGTGCTAATTTTTAACCCCTTCTCTCAAAATACTAACTTCGACACTGTACGCACCACCCAACCCTTACCTCAAAAGAGAAGCTTATTTCTCCATATAATGGGTATTGAATTAATTATTCCAAGTTCATTATATAAAAGTATCCCCAATAGTCTTCTATATTTATTTTTTGTGTAAAATTTAAAAATTTTGTAAAATATTTGGCCTCCAACAATCTTTTAAAAATGAGTTTTGTGAAAATTTGATGTGTAAAATACACTCTCACTTTACACTACCACGTTAGCTTTCTCTTTCTCCATTTTTTAACTAAAACTTTAAAATGTAATAACTTTTAATAATAAATTAAGATTCATTATAACTATAAAATTATGTATAAAAAATTGAAGGAAAAATATAAAATTGCATAAAATAGCTTCTAACATGTGTGATATCTTATTGGTTTTTTCAACATTTATAGAATAAATAACAAAAATACTTTTGTAACATATTTTTTCAAGTTTCAGGTTTTGTGTAAAAATTTATTAATACATGCACAATTTCTTTTTCATTTCATAACAAAAAAATATATTTTTAATTAATTGTTGATTATGTTATAATTTATGTTTCTTTAAAATATATCAATGTCAAAGTGAAATTATCCATTTGATCAAAGGGAGTATTATTAAGTTAGATACAATATTAGTATAATAATAATTGTTTAATTAACAAATAAATTGACTTTGACAATAAGAATGAGATAATTATAAAAATAACAACCAAAAGACACATATTTAAGGAAAATGTTTTTTTCCTACAAATTTTATCACATATTCTTACTATGTCCATTAAATATACCCTTTTGTATATTGTGCAAGTACAATGCATGTAATACACGCATGAAGAATATGTGATAAGATTTATAGATAAGTATATTACTGCTCATTTATAAATTTATCAACTACACTTTGAAAATTATATAAAATAACAAAGTAACCAAACTTATCACAAAATTACCAAAAAATTATAGAGTAAATAACACATGTGACTCCCCCACCTTAATTAACATGATAACACCCGCAATTAAAGCCTGAAGCATCACTAATCCATCTTGGACTAACTAAAGTAGGTTTAGTATAAATAATGAAATAATCAATCCAGGTAAACCATATCACATGGAATAAACAACCATGATACTCATGTAGTGGATGATAATGTAAAACATAAACATAACACGCATATACGTATTTAAGAGACATACAAAACCGTGTCAATGTGTCGATTAATATATACCATAACTTAGGCTAGCTAGTTGTGGCTTGCTATATAAACATATGTTTAACAAAAATCAGTCCGTATCAGAGTGTTTTACTTTGTTTCTGATCCTGCCGCTTCCTTAGTTTCATTTGTCTCCTGGATACCTGAATTTGTTTTAAAAAAGGGGGTGAGTAACTCGGCGAAAATAACACGAGTTATTACACCCAAGTGCAGGTGGTCGGTCAAGTAATAAATACTCGGTAAGTTCGAGGTCGATTTACGAGGAGGGTAGTTCTTTGACTTAGGAAAATTTCTTTCAAGAAAAAGAAGAGAAAAATAAATAAAAGATGAAATATGGAGAGAAATGAATGAGAATTAATAAGTAAACTAACTAAAGGAAATATAACTAAATAAAACATGCAAATGAAACTAAACCTAAAAATAGCGAAACATTACTACGCTAAAAGAAACAAAACTAACATAACAAGAACATAGAATAAAGCTAAATAAAATAAATAATAAAAATAGTGTGCTAAATTAATTAAACACGTGAAAAACTTTAATTAAAATTAAGAATAAAAATTGCTAGGGGTATCCATAAGTTCCGGGCAACACAACGGGCAATTCGGTGGACCGAGAATCCTTTTCTAATTAATTTTTCTTAAAAAAAATAGCCTACTATCCACGAACTAATTGATCTCATAAACTTTTATTTTTTGCAATAATTCATGCGTGACATGAACTATACGTACCAATACTAATTATGGAATCAATTCGCATTACTTAATTTTACCAAAAATACTTGTTTATTAAAGTGAAGTAGTGCTTGACACTACAAAACTTTTTATTAAAAGTGAATTTAAAAATATTAAGTAAAAACCACAATTTGATTCAAATAGGTTAAAACATGATTGAAATTAAATTTGAACTAAAATGGGCAGTAGAAACATAAAATTGACGATTTCGGTATCAAAAAGTAAGAATTAAAAATATTACCAAAAACAGCGCGCTCTAGTTTGAAATCTAAAAAAATACATAACCAATTAATTTTAAAAGTATAGACCGCTCTCTAAGTCAATTAGTTAGGGTTTAGCACAAAAATAATGATTCAAACTAGTTTGGTTCTTTTGTCAAAAAGATTTTATTAAATTTATTATAAAAATATGTGATTAGCATACTAGGATAATAATTTAATAAAAATCAGATTTATAATGACATATTAACCAATGAAAAATTAATTAGAATTGAATTCGGATCCAAACAATTACCGCGTCGGCATACCTTTTCTTACGGACCCCAAACTAACGAACTAGCCAAACATATTTAATAAATTCATGCTCAATAAATTAATTATATAAAATAGCGCATAAAAATTTATAAATTGAAGTCTAAATAAAATAATAAGCATGCAAAATTTATACTAATAAGTAACAAAGCATTAATTAAAATTAAAACCTGGAATTGAAGCAATAATCCAACGCGTAAATAATGATCAAGTCTGAAATTAATCTTCAATGATGTACTCAAACCCTTCGTCTCTAACTCCGAATTAACATCAAATAAAATTAGTAGAAGCAATACAAAAGGAATTCGAAATGTGTAAAAAAATATTGAATAAAGGAAAACAAAAGAAATAATGGAGAGAGAAAAAGAATAGAGAAAAAGAGAGAGGGCACGGCTGTGGCTATTTTGCTGCTGTGTACACGGTTGGCTGCTGCTTGTTGAATTAGGTTTATCATTGGATGGGCAATTGGCTCCAAAAATTGATCAAAAATGAACCATAAATTACTGCAAATGGGACTTGAACTAAAGACCACAAGGATACTACTTCTCATGCAAACCATTTGGTCTAGGTCCACTTTTAATAATTCCTTGCACTTTCAATTATTCTATTCATTCGTGCTAGAATCTGCTCTTCCGGCGCACGGTTCGTATTTTGGCCATAACTTTGCGCTCCGAACTCCGATTGATACAAGGTTTTTTCCCACGCGTAAACTCAGAGCTCTACAACTTTTATCTCAGGAGTTTTCTTCAAATTCTGCACGAATAAATACCAAAAATCACCGGAACAGAGACATTGCGCGCGGTAGATCTCTTCTTCAACCGAAAATTTACCGAATTGATTCAAATGACTTTTCTTCGCTTGGGATGATTTATCATCTTCTCATAATCTCTTCTAACCACTCCCTTCATTCTTGAGCTTAGGAATTGTTTTCGGTTCACTTCTTGAACTCAATTTAGCTCCGAATTTGACTGACGATTACTAATTTTGGGGTTTGCTTCTTGATTCATTCTTGTTCATTTTTACCCTGTAAAAAGGGTAAAAGGCACTAGAAACAAAAATATTATTTTATTTCATGATTAAAACTCAATTATTAGCAATTTAGGATAATTAGAATCAAATTTATGCATATTAAGCCATCTAAATATGTATAAAAATGCAATATTTTGGCTTAATCAGTGAGTTCATAGCTTAGTAGTGAGAAATATACGGGGAATATTATGTTCAAAACATAATAGAAATTTAATAACAGCTTACACTTTAATCAATAATTCAATTCAAAACCGTCAATTTATAAACCAATGCATGCACGTGCATTTGCAGGTTACCTCTCTTGTGTTAACTATTATACCACGTCACTAAGAGAATGCCGAGGCCGGACCGAAGAATAAGAATAAGAATGGGCCAACCACCCCAAAGAATAATTCGAACATGATAATGATATAATATCTTCTGGCCTAAGAAAGATCATCATCATATTAATTATAATAGATTGGGACTACATGTCCATCAATTTTATATCAAAATAAACATAAGTACATTATCGCTATCTAGATTTCTGAACTACCCACCGCTAACTCTAGACAGTTAACGCTTTACTACCCTCCGGAGGTTTAGAGATTTTCAACCAAACGGCACCAAGCCCCACTTATTTTCACACCGACAAGTACCAAACGATACACATCCCTTTCACCATCGAAGGCTATAATATAATCATTATTGACCTAAAGGTCGTAATCTTATTTTGATAATAACAATAAATCAATCATGTATAATTTAACATGTTTCTTGATTTAAGATTATAGTTCTCTTACTTGGAAAATCAAGAAAGCATGCCACATGACAAGGATAAATGGAATCAATATCCGATCAAGTCAACAAAGCATTGGGCTAGACAAAGAAGATAAATCTCATCAATGCTATTCATGGAGATCAAGATCAAAGAGTCATGCAAAAGCTTCAAATAAAGATCAATTTGAAGAAACAAATCAAAGCATTTAAAGACTTGTTAATTCGATAATTGAGTGAATGCTTAGGATTTATGTAAAGTTTCTTATTTGATTATTTATATAGCTCATAGATATTAATATAGCCTTGTTAGATTGATCAAAGCAAAGTTTGAATCAAAATTATTTTAAAACACCATTCTTATAAATAACGGTTTTAAAATAAATTCATATTAAATTCAAATGATCATATTTTGAGTTTTTCTAAAAATAGGTGTCTTATGAACTTATTGTTAAAGTCCTCAAAGCATTAGAATTGATTTTGGATCTAAAATGCAAAAGTGCAAAAAGTGGAATTTTTGGCCTTTTGGCTTGATGGACAGTTTGGTCCATGAGTCGACTAATGGCTTGTGCTCAGTCGACTAAGGCCCACTCAGTCGACTGATGAGCCTTACTCAGTCGACTGATAGCCCAAAATATAGCCGTTGGATTTATGATTTTTTACCATTTTTGATACAAAACTTCTACCAAACCTCAAAAATGGCTATATCACTTTTGGGACTATATATACACTATCTAAAACACATTTTGAAAACCTTGAATCACTCTTATACTCTATACTTCATCTATCTTCAATATCAAAAGATTCAAGAAATTATTTTTGATCAATCATTCTTATTGAGCTATAAATCTTGATCAAACAAGTAACTCTAGTGTGAGTTTCAATTGTATTCTTTAAACACTTTAGAGTTATTATTAATTCGTGTGAATCACCAAACAATCTATATTCAAATTATGAGAGGTAAATCTCATAGATTAGCAAGAGGAGTTCTTGTGTGAATATTGTGGTAAAGCAATATTTGTAAGAGTGCAGTGAGACAACAACACTTGTAGAGGTTTGTTTTTTCCCCCGGAAGAAAAACAGTATTAGTGGAACTTCTCGAGGAACTAACCAAGCGTGCACTATGGTTTGGTAAACCAAAATCGTGAGGACAAAAAGCCTTGGACTTCTAATTGGTTTAATCTTTCTAACTCAAGCTCCTTATTTGATTGCATTTATATTTTTTTATTACTCTTGGGATTGATTGGTTGATTGAGATTGCTTGCATTCCTTAATATAGTTATTTAGCTTAATTGTTTTGCTTAAACATTTTTAGAAAAGTTTTTAATTCCGCATTAAGTTTTATAAACCCTATTCACCACTTTAGGGTTGATTTCCGACCTACAATTGGTATAAGAGGGTGTACTCTTGTTTTGATTTCACAATCTTAGAGTCCTCGATCAAGTCATATTATCAAGGAACTGGCCTTTTCGAAGGTGCTTCTATTTATAGACCGCCATTGTTTGATGGCAAAAACTATAGTTATTGGAAAAATCGTATGTGCACATTTTTACACGCTAACGATTTTGAACAATGGAAGGTTACACTTGTTAGATCCTATGAGATTACAAAAACCGATGAAAAGGGAAATGTTATTCCCAAGTCGATATCCGAATACAACGAGCTTGATATCAAGAAAATTCAATTAAATGCTAGAGCTTTTTTTTTCAACTAGCTATTCTATCCGCTCAATATTACAATAAGAATATGCATTTAACTACACAAATTCTAGATTCTCTATTTCAAGAGCTCTATCGTGTGCTATGTGTCTCTATCTCTCTTAAAGCTGTTAATCTGTAATATCTCATACTTTAATTTGTTTTAAATTGAATTATATTAGCTTATTTATACTCATGTGAGTGATCGTTTGGTGATTCGGGCTGTCCGAATCGATTTTGGTTGGTAAATAAGAAGTTTTGGTTCTTCGCGATTCTTTAATTCTAGCTATTTTTGAGCTATCATAATTTCTTCGTTATCTATCTGAATGAGATTCCGTCCGCATAAGTGTCTAGTATTTGTACCATTCTACAACTTTTGTGTTTTGGCCAAAGTCCAATTCATACTCCTCGTGGGTCAAAACAGGGTGCAAAGTAGGCCCATTGTAAAATTTTGGTCATTCAGTAGCGTTTCGGTAGAGCGCTATTTTCGGTGAATTTCTGGAAAAAATCTATCCATATTTTAGGAAAACTTCCTCTTAGGAAGTTGTATATCGTTGAAATACCTTTTCCGTGGATATAAAGATCACTTCAATCAGAGTTTTGAGCGAAACGTTATGGCCAAAACAAAAACAGTGCTCCAGGGCCCAAAAATTAAAGCGCGGACCGGTATGGCATTTTTGGCATACTAGTCCGGCACCAAATTTTTGGAAAATTTGTGCTCCGCAAACTGGTATTCGGTATTTTGCATACCGGTCTGTCAGTTAACTATTTCCACCGATTTAAACACGTTTTTAAGCCATTTTTTTGTCATTTTTCACCCAAATTTTGACCTAAACACTTCCACACTCCTCTAGGAAATTCTAGAGGGTTTTAGAAAGAGAAAGAGGAAGATTTCTACGCATCTATCCGAACGAATCGAAGATTCAAGCTTGAAATCATCCAAATTCATTTCTAAGGTACTATTCATCGTCTTCTACCTTAATTTTCTTCTATAAAAGCTTAAGTATGAGCTTTGGCTATTTGGGTTGGGTTTATACATCATTGATTCGGGGATTTTGCTACGCTAGGGACGTGTGGACGGGAGAGCTTGAGTATTTCACCGAACGGGGCTTCGGTTTACATCTTTCTTCCTTCTTTTGGTCTATACGCTTGAGGTAGGGGTTATGTTTTTTCAAAACTCGATATTATGATTTTATTTACCTAAAGATGAATGATTTTATACATATATGTTGGATATGAAGCACATACTTCCTTGTTATTGATTATATTTGGATTTTCTATACATTGATGCTTACTATGAAAACCATGTTAGTTGATATTCATAAATCATGCATGATTGAGCTATGATTCAATGATATGAAGCAAGATATGCCATATAAACTCGATTCTCGTATAGTATTGGATTTCTATGAGATGTCCCTTAGGTGTATAAGTGCTAATTTGATATGATTGAACTAGTAAATGATTTTGGTATGCACCAAGGGACAAGTATGATATTTGATGAGGTTTATATGGCATATGTTGTTTTTAGTTTACATTTAGAGCATGAATTGCACGCTATGCATGATTATTGTGTCAACCCGGCATTTGGATGATCTCATGGCAAGCTCAGAGCATTCTTATGGCATATGGTGCAAAAATTGTCTCTTGGGAGAATTATACCTCGTCTCTATGATGTGGATGGTTTTCTACGTTCTTGTGATATTCTTGAACAAATGATTATCTATCTTCGGGAGTTCTTCATTCGTATGTTGATATATTCTCAGCTATGTTATATGGTGGGATGTTGTCCACAATTATCTGTATCTGTTTGGCCTCCGTCGGTGAAGGGGAATGATTATGGTTAGTGCTTGCCGGGATGGAAAATAGGCAGAGCCTGGTGCCCTTGGGTTGAAAAGCCCTAAACCTCTAGGGGGTCAACTAGTCGTCGGCTGTCTAGGGCCCGCGGTGAATGGTCCAAAAATTTAGACAACGGCAAGACACTAGTGAGTCATCGACTGTCTAGAGCCCACGGTGAATAGTCCGGAGATCTAGATAATTGTTGAGACAATTGGTATGGTAATGATCGGTTGATGTGATATTGCGGACTGTGGTCCAATTGTTAATTATCTGTTGGTATTCACCCGAGACGGATATGCCATATTCTGGTGATATATATTATGATCTTGATGCTCATTTCTCTTAAGGGCGGTCAAGCCCATTGCCATTAGTATTATGATGTTGTTCAGCTTCGGTATCTCTTGAGGGCGATTAGGCCATTACTATAATTGTTATGGTTTGATTTAACGTTGGCACGTCTCTTGGAAAGATGGCCCATATTCTGTTCTGGTGATTCGACGTAACGGTTGACACAAAGGGAGATAACCTGCATATGCATGAGCATGCATAGTTTTGTGAAACAATGATATTTACTTGGATTGATGGTTGAAGTATAAACTGTTAACAGAATTAATGATTATGCTTTTCAAACACGTTATCCCCTATATTCTCCTCCTACTGAGCTGTGAGTTCATCCCGTTTTCTAACTTATACAGGTACACAGGGGACGTGTGACGTTAATAAGGCGGCAGGTTCGGGATCGATATAGAAGGCTCTGATACAGATTCATTTTGTTTTGTACATATTATATCGAGAAACCACGGTCAGCCCGAAATGTTATATATTAAGTTTGGACTTACTTAATTAGTTTTGTGTAACGGCTGTATGCATGTATGCATATTTATGTAAAGTACCATCATCATTAGTAAGATTATGAAGCTGTTGTTTGACACGCATGATATTACTATTTGAATTTCTTTATGCATTTCCATATTTACCCATTTTAGTTCATCTAATATGGGTTAGTGACACTTCAGGCCTTAATGACGGGTGTTATCCGGTAGATTAAGGAGGGCGTGTTACATAGTCGCTCTCCCTACTATTCTTAATTGTTCAGAAGTTATTAGGTTGTTTTGTTGGTTACTGAGTTAGATGACAGAAGTAAATACTTCTTTTATATATATAATTGAGAGGAAACATATGGCCAGAGTTCCCGGAGCAGGTTTGGAGCCATGCTTCGATCATCATAAACTTTGACCTTGTTTCTCCATGAATTTTGGTGCATTAAATATAGTTGGTGTACATTTAATTAGGGTGAAAGAGGTTATGTGTGTTCTGCAGAGCAGGTGGCAGTCGCCCATGCCTCTACCAACCACTCTGGCACAGTGGTTAGGCTCTGAGCTCCAGAGGTCATTAAAAGAGCTCTAGAGTTTGAGCTCCGCAATTTTTTATGCGTAATTAATCTATAAACCGGTACTCAATTTATGAAAGGCTCACGCTTCCCTGTAATACTCGAATCAGGCTCTTTCGAGCTCTTTCCGTCAAAGTAGGTCTGATTGCTGACGTTGACAGCCACATACCAGCTCGTGGTTTGAGGGGCGGATTGGATAACTAATTTGCACCATCAAATATAATGATTGAAACCCTGTTCGATGAAATCCCGAAACTCCTACGTCACCATGACCCTTACGTCGACAGAACAATTTCTTCTAAAGCCAAATCGAATTTTAGAGGCTAACTATAAGTGAAATTCTAAAAAGAGAAATATAATGAAGCTTTGCCCTGTTTCTTGGTATAAAAATGGTCGAAAATAGATAAAAGAAGGCTTTGGAGTCATTTAAAATCGTGCAACAGACTCAATAACAGGCGCACGTTATGGGTAACAGTTGCCTGTTTGGATCATAATAGGCGCTTGTTGAGCTTTAACATGCCCCTGTTTAACTGCAAGAGCTTTATGCTCCTACACCTTCTCCCAACAGTCTCATGTTCCTGCAAACAAGTGCCTGTTGACTCAAAAGTTACAACTCAAATTTCAAGATACCAAAACCATTTAAAAGCAATTTCCACACAAAATGCACTAACTAAAATATAATTTACATTAATATAAACATAGAGTGTTACACCACCAATGGCCACTTCGGTATTAACAAATTCTACCAGTAACCACTAGGGGTGTGCACGGTACAGTTGACCTGATCGAACAGTAGAGGACCGGACATGACATTTCGGTCCTAATAATTCGAAGACTGGACTGAACCGAATTGAATGTTCAGACCAGACCAGACCAGACCAAACCGGTCCAGTTTCGATCAGTCCATTTGGTCTGGGCTTTTTTTTTGGCCCAAGAGTTGTATTAAGATCAAAAGATGATTGAAAAAAAAATTGCTTACAAAACAAATTATCAAAAAGAAGAAGACATCGGCTGAATCTAGTATATGCAAATTTTCAAGAACTAAAATGAAAATGAACTATGACTTAAAGAAATGTACTTTGAAGAAAGAAAGGGAAAAAAAAGGGTACTTTGAGACCCAGTAATTCAATATGTACAGTTTGTCATGGTATAATACAATCTGGCCCAGCAGCTTCCACTAGTTAGGTTCCAAACTTGGATCAAATATAGAAATTGGATCAAAGCACTCTTAGGTCAAAGAATTCGGATAAATAAGCTTTAAAACAATATATAAATTGGATCAAAATAGGTCAAAGCACTCTTGTGTTCCAAACTTTCCAATGTACCATTAACTAAACTAGTGACAATAATCGAAGAATTCGGATAAGTAAGCTTTAAAACAACATTCACCAAAAGCAAAGTTAATAAAAATACAAAGTCCATACTTACTATAAAGTCAAATCCAAAATACTTTTTTGTCAAAGATAATTTTCGAGACAAGTTCAAATCCAAATAGAATTCGCACTTAAACGTATAATCTTTACTAAATTAATTTTTCTTTCTCTTGTTAGAAAGAACTCAAACTTAAAAAAATGAAAATAGAACATCCAAATCGGAAAAATTAAAAGAAAAGAGAGATAGAATGAGGGAAAATACCAGTGAGGGAGAGAGAGGTTTGGGACACAACTTCAGGCACGGGTTGGCAGAGGAGTGGGAGCGGGATCGATTGGTGTAGAATGTGAAACCATGGTTATGAAGAGAGAGAGAGAGGTTTCAGTGAAAGAGACAGGTGAAGGAGAGGAAAGCGACGCTGTGACTTATGAGGAGGAAAGCGGTGGAGGAGAGATATCAGTGGATGAGAGACAACAGCGTAGGTGTGAGAATGGCAGAGGAGTGGGGCAGAGAAAGAGCGTCTGTGAGTGAGAAGGAGAACGGCGAAGTGGAGAAATATCATGTAAAGAACGTTGGAGAAAGAGATGAGTGGGGTGGAGGACTAGGGTTTGATAAAAAAGGATTATGTATTTAAACAATATTATATATATAAATATAACCGGTTTGGCGGTCCGGTTTGATTTCTGAACACCCCTATTAGCCACTATACTTGAATTTATTACACTCGACCCATTAAACTTTTAAAAACTACAGTGATTGCCCACTCCGCAAAATCAAACCATTAAAATCTAACAACAATTTAGTCATGTGACTATCACATGACCCAATTAAAGGTGTTTTAGTCAAATACTAATTAATAATTCATTCCCTCCATAATATATTTCTTATATCTATTATTCATCATCCTTAGCTCTGCCGTCAAATCTCCCCCCCCCCCAACTTCTTTTTCTTTATTTATATCCATATTTTGCAATTGAAGCATGTTCACAGTACACATACCTATATAGGCATACGTGCACATATATTTAGGGTTTCAAACAAAACATATATATTTACATATGTATATGTAGGTATGTTAAACACTCATCACATGGTCTCTTGTTTTCAATTAATACACAGTTTAAAATTTAGGTTATAATGTGTTTCAATGGTAAAGAATTCTTACTATAATTAATTATCTTAACTCAAAAGAGATTTATGTTTTGGGTTAATTTAACAGATTTAATTATTGATCATGAATGAAAGAAGAAATAAGAAGTTGAATCATTGTTTCTGTAAGGAAAATATGATAAAAAGACTTCTAGCATATCACATAACAGTCATATGACATGGTTCATGTCAAAAACTAACGGTGGAATTTGACAGAGTAGCCACTTGCAGTACTTTTTAAAAATTTAATGGGTCGAATGTAACGAATTAAAATATAATATAATGACCATTGGTATAATTTGTCAATAGTTCAGTGGCCATTAGTGGTATTTATTCAAAATTATATTTACTTAATGAATTCTCAAGTCTTCCTTTCTAGTTGTTATTTCCCAAATTACTCTCAACCTTCGCCTTTATTTCCCCTCTTTACATTTAGGCATCATTTGGTTTATGGATTTGAGTATTCAGGAAATGAAAGTTTTTCTTTTCCCTTGTTTGGTAAGTACAAATTCCATAAACACTTTCTTGGCATAAGGGAAAGAAAGGGATAAAGTCATTCATCTTAAAATCCATGGGATTAATTTTTCGTTGTGATTTCTTAGCATTTATTACAAAAAATTTTGACAACAATACACTTACCTAAATAATTTTCATGCGTTACCAAATACAAGAAAATAAACTTGACATAAAATTTAATTTCACACCTCCATAAAAAAAATAAAGAAATTAATTTTTCTTCCGTAAACTAAAGGAGACTTTAAAAGCACTTTGACTAACACCCTAGTAAGACAAGGAAAAGTGGGTCTTCTTCCTCTTCCCTCATCTCTCGCCCATGTACTGAACTCTTATTAAACCACCAACGGGAATCTAAACAATACCCCAAATTCAGTTCCACCACTTCTCATTTCTCTCTCTAGAAAACATTGAGAAGCTGAAAATTTTCGTTGAAGGCAAATGAAGTCCTGATAAACAACTAATATGGTATATTCGTGTAAAAAAATGGGAATGTAAGAAAATGGCACACTCACGTAAAAAAAAGTACTTTCTTCGTAAAATTAGATCTCAAGCAAGAAAATATGTTTGTCGGTACATTCGTGTAAAAAAATAAATTGTTACTATCATGTGAAAAAATGATATCTTTTCCGTAAAAAAATATGATACTTTTTTACTAGACAATCAAAGCGCCCGACATTTGAGACATTCAAACCTTGATTATTAGTTAACGACGTCAAGCTCAATCACATATTTTAGTAAATATGTTATAATTGAAATATTTGAACTGTATAAAAAAAATAAAAAGAAATCTTTTTTCCTTTTTCCATCCAGTATAATAAGACATCTTTAAAACTATGTATTTTAAGACAATCTTTAAACGTACTGTAACAATTTTTCAATTCAAAAATTAACTAGAATAATGATGTCATGACACACCAAGTGCGAAAAAGTAGAAAAATAAAACCCCACGAAACAGAGGTGATGATAACTAAACCAAATGCGGTACACAAATAGTGAGGAGAGGAAGAAAGATACGTAGAAATAAAAGAAAAAAGAAGGGTATGGATGTCTCCAAATATTTTTTGGGAAGGAGAAGGACCATTTTAAGCCCTAGGTTTGGGAGAGAGAGAAGAAGATGAGTTGCAGCACGTCGTCCGAGGTGGGAGCCGGAGAGGGTACCGGCCGCTGTTCATGTCTGTACATTGGCAAGAGCTGCTTGATTATTGGGGATGAGGAGGAGGACCTACTTATTTTTTTTGTTTTATTAGGAATGGGTCAAAGTGATTTAAATGCAAATAGGGGAAATAAGGAAAAAAGGCGGGGATAATTTGGGAAATGAAAATGCAACTGAAAGGGAAGACTCTTTTTTTCTTTTTTTGAGCACCACTTGATTTTTACCTATAGTAACATTTGCTCTTTTGTATAGGTGTGGGCGGTTGAGCAAGAGAGATGGGAGGGCTCGAACTCATGTTGCCCATATGGGGCTAACTACTCACTCCAACTGAAAGAGTAGACTTGAGAATGCATTAAATGAAGAATATATTTTTTTATTAATTTTATAATAAGTTTAATTACTTTTTCATATTTCTACTTTTCAAATTGTAGTCGATAGATTCGTATAAATATCTTTAAATGCATATATGTATAAACTATGACGTGCATGAGTACAATTATCTCAAGAGACAAATCTTATCACAAATAAAAATGAAATATTTTAATAAAATCAACACACGATCACCATGAGTAAATATGGTTAACACGACTTTAATTTCGTGTCAATTTTTTTCTCAAATTTAAATACAAGCACGATAAAACATAATGCTTGAAAACTCTAAACACGTAAACGATATGCAAAATAGAATTTCCACGTAAATTCCATACTAATTTTCATTTTACTTTATTTTATAACAAATTTTCATATAGTTTATAGAATCTCCGCGCCCATTATTGATGATGTGAATTCATGACCCATTCACTTTATCTTGTTTCCACAAAGTTGTCAACCTTTCTGATGCAGCTCGCGAGCATCCACCAGCCGCGGTGGCAGCCTTGGAAGCATCCCTCATTGCTAAAACATTTTCTCTCACAGCTTTTCCCCTCTCTGATTCCATCAACTCTCTCACCCGCTTCTCCAACTCAGCCGCGCTCACAAAGCCTTTTTCCGACTCATCCAACGGCAATGCCAACTTCAACTCTTCCACCAAATACACTTTATTCATCTTTTGCTCCGCGTACAAAGGCCAAGTCAGCATAGGAACCCCCGCGCACACTGCTTCGAGAACCGAGTTCCACCCACAATGAGTCACAAATCCACCCACCGAATGGTGATTCAAAACCGCCATTTGTGGGGCCCATGACTTGACAACCAGACCCCTATCTTTTGTCCTGTCCAAGAAACCTCGAGGCAATATTGCATTCAAATCGGGCTCCGGTGGTGTTAAAAAGCGTTTGGTTTGGTCTTCAGTGGGTGGGGTTCGCACAACCCACAAAAACCTCTGCCCGCTTTTCTCTAACCCAATTGCCATATCGTTGAGCTGCTCCTTATCGAAGGAGCCAATGCTACCAAAGCAAAGAAACACAACACTGGTACTTGGTTGTGAATTAAGCCAGTTTAAACACTCGTGCTCATCGCCACTAGTATTGGTAGTCGAAATCAAAGGGCCCACATAATAAACCGGCGGAGTGGCTCCGTCAATGACACAGAGTCCATCTGCAATTGCTTTGACGGCTCTTGGTTCAAGCGTTTCAAAGGTGTTGGCAATGATACCACATGCTTTGGGCATTTGAGCTGCAGTGGCAATAAAATTATTGTAGGAAGAGCTATCTCTATCTAACAGAGGTTTAGGAAAGTTGGAACCGAAAATTGGGGGTGTCCCCGGAGGGTGAATATAATCGTTGAGATCCTTGAGGCTTTTGTTGATGGTTTTATCAATAGTTGTGAGGTAGAGGAAATTGGAGAGGCCCGATGCACCGGAGGTGTAGAAGTAGTAAGTGGGTATGTTGAGACTAGTAGACACTTCAAAAGCGGCATTACAGAAGAAATCAATTAGGAAGGCTCTGATTTTGGATTTTTGGGCTATTGACTCAAGGACTTGGCGGACATCGGGGTTATTGCGTCGAGGGATTCCGAAATTGATGTCTACGAAACTGGAGGAATCCTGAGGGAGGGTGACGAGGGGGAGGTGGTGGAAGTTGATGGAAGGGGTCTCGGCGGAGACACGGCTGATGTAGGGAGCTGTGGAGCCGGTGTTAAAAGGGACGGTGGTGATGAGGATTGTGACGGAGAATGAAGGCTGGTGATCGAGGATGAGCTTGCCTAGCTCCACTGTGGAAACCAGGTGGCCTATACCAGGGGAAGGGTACAAAACAACAGCGCTTTCGCCTTGGCGCTCCACCATATCTTTATTATTATTGTTTAAATAGTGCGATCAAAACAAAGAGAGAAGAGTTGATATTTATTTGCAGAGAGAGGGGTAAATAGCAGCAGTCCAATAATGCATCTGCCTTGAATTTTTGGTGAAAGCAATAGAGGGGTTTTGGCTGGCTATATAGTGGGAGCCCGGCCCTATTGTCAATAATATTGCTGTACATAACGGTCCCAGACAAAATTACATTATTATTATTATTATTATTATTATTATTATTATTAAATGTGAGTGTGGGGATCGAATCAATTAAAACCGTACACTTCTCAGTCAAAGACTTGATTAATTAATACATGGTCAGAAATTGGCAAGCACCAAACATCCAAAGCTAACAGCATTGATTGAATCAATTGCAACCCCCAACCTCATTACACTTGCCATTCAAATCATCAAGAAAACTCCCAAACAAGGAAAGAGAGATTCGTTTATACTACCAAATCAGCAGTTCTAATACGTTTTACCCCGCTGATCTTTTGTTGTCTATCTTTACAATAAATAGTAAGGATGATGATGCATCGTGGGTTGGGTAATGATCGATATTCTCGGCATTTGATAGTTGGGTGGTAAGTATAAATGTTTTTTTTTTGTGTGATAGATAAAGGTGATAAGTTTATTTTCCTTTCAAACTCGCATGGTCTTCCTTTCTTTCTTTTTCCCGACAAAATGAAGGGCTGCCATAAAAGTAAATTTAATTTTTTTGTATAGATGGTCTTCATGATAAAATATATATATATATATATATATATATATTATCAAATTTTATCAATAAATTCTGAATAATTATATTAACATTTCACAAAAAATATTTTAATACTCTAAAATCATATTTATCGACAAAAAAATGTCCACAAAAGTGCGAGAGATGACGTTGGTAAGTATACTTTCCTTTCAAACTCAAATGGTCTTTCTTTCTATCTTTTTCCAAACAAAATGAAGGGCCATCAAAAAGCAAATTAAAACTTTTTGTATAGATAGGCTTCGTGATAAAATACATTCATTCTATATTAAATTTATTAATTTATTTTGGATAATGATATTAGCATTTCACAAAAAATACTTTAGCAATCTAAAATCATTTTTAGTTATAAGAAAGTGTCCACAAAGATGCGCATATAAAATGTCACTAAATATGATTTTTGAGAGTTAAAATACTTTTGTAAAATACTAATATCATTATCCTAAATTCTAATGAAAAGAGTTTAGGATGACATTCAAATATTTCAGCAATAAAAAATGCATATATGTATCATTTTTTTGGGTATAAAAAATTATCACTTCAATTAAATACTCTAACAGTCTAAGTCCATCCAAAATCTATAAAAGTGTTCATAAAAAATGTTACTAAAAATTATATTAAAATACCACAATATTTATTTAGATTACTAGTAGCTACATCCATTTTCTTATTATACTCTCTTTCAAAGGAATTTTTTTATAATCTTTTTGAAATATACAACTAGTTCATAGATATTAATGCCTCCGTTTTCTTAAACAAAAGGACAACCTTCCTATCTAAACAAATTTATATACATACGCGTGAAAGGATCATGTTTTGTCCAAAAAAAAACGGGGATCATTTGCATGTGAACTAACAATTGTAAAGTCTATATTTGCGTTGGCGCTATTCCTTTGACAAAAATATGTTTGTTTGTAAATTGTGTGAGTCATTCAAGATTATATCTGAAGATTTACAAGCAAACTAAGCTACCGAAGTGATGCAGTGAAGATTAATTCAAGAAAGATTTTGTAAGCATTGGCATTTGAATTTGATTTTTTCTAAGGTGGTTGTTTTCATAAAAATTCATTTCAAAGTGTTTTCCAATCAACATCATAAAGTTTTTAAAGAATTTTTGAAAAAGACCAATTCGGACCAGTACATGGTTTGGGTGTTGGACGAGTCTGGCTATAGTTGAGGTTTTCCATGCAATTTGATTCCCTTGCTGGTGGGCCGGTATATATTGGTCTTCTTGGACCGATCCGACAGTAAAAGGTGGACCGGTACACATTGGTCTTTTTGTACCGGTCCGGCAGTAAAAGGTGGACCGATACACATTGTGCTAATGTGGACCAGTCTAGCTACAAATTCTGGGCTAAATATTTTTATCATAAAATTTTCTTTTTAAAAGTACTTTCCCAATCCAAAAAGGTTTCTAACACAAGTTTTTTCTTATAAATAAAACTCATTGCCTTGAGTCAAAAATACATTTTTTACACATGTTTTGAGAAAATTTTTTACACCTTAAAGAGAGATTAAAACCTTAAAACATAAACCTACCTTAGGGCTTTTTATTCATGCCAAAGCAAACGTTCTTTTTATAAAGAACAAATCATATCCCAAAGTGCGTGTGATTCGCAAATGGAGTTGGAGATTGGTGTGATATAGTAGCGAGTGATTCGTTGTGAACATGTTCGTGCGATTCGGATAGGAGGACTGTATGCGCAGAAAGTGGAGACTTTTGCAGGCGGCTTGTACGATACAAATTTTGTAAGTGTGTGTGATTTGTGATTAATCGAATCTGTAAACCTTCGTACATATAGTGGATTGTTGAGAATTAGTCCTGCACTGCAGGGATAGCTTGTTAATTCTGGTGTTTCCTTATATGTTTAATTGCTTTATTAATTACTGCATAATAGAAAAGAATAATGGTTTTTCGGAATTAAAATTCATAAAATTCTAAGTTTACTTTTTGATTCGATTAAAATTGATTTTTGATAATACATCCGCCTAATAACAAACTTAGGGTAAATTGTTTAATTCACTTCTGTGTGCCTTAGTTGCTTTTTCAACAATATCATGAACGCAATTCATAATCAACCAGCCAAATCAAATAATTAGAAAATGTATATAAAAAGGGTTATAGTTTTTAAATTTTTAAAATATATATAAAAAAAATTGTCTGGATAAAATTGCTTTATACTTTTCGATAAATACCACTTTTGATATGAGTTATTTACAAACAAGTAATATATATTATTGATTATTTATTAATTTAAAACTAATGTTTGTTTAATATGTAATAAAAATAAAATGAAACTATTAATTTAAATTAACGGAGAACTGTCAACCTAGATATAGTATTAACATAATACAAATTATTAATAATTTGAAAAATAAAGTGGCTTTCACAATAAGAATTCTTTCAAACATACTAGGATTGTGTATATACATACAAACTCCGAAAAGGACGTTTTGCTTTTAGTTAAAGAATGCCCTTTTCCTTTTGAAGGATTAAATGGAGGAGTTTTTGATGAAATTTGGTGGAATTGATCGATTTATATTCAACTCGAAAGTGGGGGAACAAAAAATTCAAGCTACGGAAAGGGCTTCCTTCTAATTTGATTGAATAAATTATCTAATTTATAATTATTTTATTATAAATTGACAAATCCTAAATTTTTCATTTAAATTTTTTTTTTGTATGGTGTGATTGTTTTCGCATGAAGTGTCCTCAAAATTAACTAAAATTCATAACTTTATATATTAGTTCATTTTTTGCAATCAAACACTAAAAGTAGATTATTCATGAATTAAGTAATTTTAAATAGTGCAATTGATAAATTAAGGGACAATCAAATGGAATCTTAGTTAAAAAACAAACTTCTCATTTTGAGGAGGTAAATGTTTGTATTCTTTTATGAAATTAGGTGGAGATAATCTCCATGATAGATCATCTCTACTAAAATTCAAAAATTTAACCCTTTAAAAAAAGAAGTCCATTCGTTAACGAAAAGAATTAAGCCTATCTAGAGTATGGCATTATATATATATATATATATATATATATATAGATCAGAGAGGTTCACCTATGCACCGTGTCAATTTCCACTTTATCCGCAGTTGTCTATTGTTTCCAGTGCCAATTGATTAAAAAATGGAGTTACTATTGACACACACCGTTTGACTCTTTAACACTTCCTATAAAAAAAGGTTAATTATTTTATTGACACACACTACTTTTTTATTTTTAATTAATGATTAAAATATTAAACTCAAATTAATAATAATTGATAACGCTAAATCATTTAAACCCAAATTAATTATTAACCCCATTAACTAAAAGCTTTTTTCTTCTTCTTCTTCTTCTTCCAACTCTCCCGCTGTCGCTACCACCACAATACAAATCATCATTCCTCTCCAAAAGAAGTAGGAGACTTATATTTTTGTTACTTATTTACATTTCATTTCATTTATAAATCATTTGATACAAACAAAAGGAAAAAAAAAGATACAAGCCACAAAGAATGTTTGCTCGGTTCTTAGGAACCAAGTGTTGTTCATCATACTCGATTAAAAGGAACCAAGTAAAGCACACTTCACTCGGTCTGAAAAAACCAAGTGAAACTTTGGATCATTTTTTCAATTTCACTCGATTGTTTAGGATCGAGTGACATGTGTTTTACTTAATTCTTTTAAGCCGAGTATGATGAACGCCACTCGGTTCCTAGGAACCGAGTAAACATTCATCCATGGTAGATGCGAGTAAACTTTCATAATCATCACCTTGAACAATTTATCTCTATCTATATCTCTATCTCATAAGTAAATGAGTGAGACCAATGGTTGTAAACATAAGATCCAATTGTTTCATTACATCTAATTGAGCCGTAAATGAATGATTCATTTATGAAAAAAGAAGTTGGAAGAAGAAGATTAAAGATGAGATTTGTGAAGTGGGTGTGTAGTTTAATTTATTTCTTTGAATTGTAGAGAGAGCGATGAGTGTTTTTAGATTAATATTAATTAGTCTTAAAAATATATAGAGTGTTAAAAGTGTTAAGAAGATGAAATATGTACTCATAGAATATTAGAAAGATAGAGTATTAGAGAATGAAATGGTGTGTATCAACTGCAACCTATAAAAAAATGTCAAAGATTTAATTTTCTCTCTCAGCAACCACCCGTTCCTTTCTCTCTCGGCCATTTACTGAAATTGCTCTCCACTTCTCTCTATATGGTTTTCGTTTCTTTCTCTGCCCTTTGGGTTTCTCAAAAAATGGTCCCTTTTGTACATGGTTCAAAGTATCGGCCGAAACCGATCTGAGATGGTCGTTACCGAGTTAGAATAGGGGGTGCCAAACCGTATTATAACCCGATATGATTAAAATGGCGATATTTCAAAATATCGCCGATATTTTACTGAAATCACACCGAGTTGTCGATATTTCACCGATATTTCACTCCGTATTGAATAATTGAATAAAGTGACTAAAGTTAAAAAAAAAGGTTACTCCATGTTGGACTTTAGAGACTTGAAGTGTAAATTGTTATTTATTGAAAAAAAATGTTGATTTGTTCTAAAATAATTTGTTAAACTTTGTTTAATTAAATTAGCAATTATTAAAAAAAATATTAATTTGTTCAATTGTTCCAAAGTAATTTATTAATCTTTGCTTAATTAAATTGGCTTAATCCTAAAAAAGAGAAGATCATAAGAAGGAAGAAAATAAAGAAGAAAAAGAAACGGTAAATAAGCAAGAAAAAAAATAAAGCAACCTCAAAGACCTACCGTTTTCTCAAGTAACAACGACAATGACGACGGAGGAAATGATGATGATGCTAATAATGATGGTGGAGGTGGGCTAGGTAGTGATGCTATACGAGGTACTAATAATGGCGGTAGATGTGGTGCTTACAATCATGATACTGATAACGAACATGATGGTGGTATGTCATGACGCATAGATGATAATTATTATGCTACACAAGACACAGATCACATATATCGACCTGGAATAAGTGAGCAGCGTAGGCATCTAGCAGATCTAACTAGGTTCCCTAGTTATGATGAGTACTCTAGTGGCTATGATCCTCATTTACAAAGCTATCAACGCATTAATGATCAACTGCAGAGCTTAAACTTAGGCCAACACTATTACGGTGGACATGGATACAACTATGATTATGATAGTCGTATACATAACATCTCCGAAGGCGAAATATCTAGTTATGGTTTTGGCACTAGTTATAGAGGTTATGCACAAGATTATGCTAGTAGTGGGGGATCAAATAATAGTATTGCTGCTCGTGGTGATTATTATAGAAGTGGTCGTAGAACGTATCATGATGGATCTTCAAGTAGCAGCGATTATCGGGGATTTGAGTACTATCATCACCATGGCTAATCAAATTTTCCTAATTATGGGTTATCTAGTCATTCCTTTCATCCTTACCCCACAAGCACCAATTCCTAACATCCTTTATATCCTTATTCCTCATTACTGGATTCTTTGAGTAATGATAATAATTATAATCTATATCATTATTCTAGGCCTAATTGAACTTATATTTAAGATGTTTGTACTTTATAAGATTGTATTGTTATATATTTATTGAATTATGATGTAATATTTTATTAACAAGTGCAACAGATGATGGTATTTTGATGTTTGATATGTAATTTATATTGATAATGTTATTATTCTTATCTAATTGATCCATCTTATTAATCTTATACTTTAGAATTTTTTCATATTTTTTTGTAATTTTTTTGGCCTTTTAAATAATAAATCGATCCATATCGCCGAAACCGAAACCGATACCGATATCTGAGTTGAAAATTGAGTGCTCGAGTTAGCGTCCGAAACCGCAACTTTGAACCATGCTTTTGTATTATTGTTCTTTGCTACGAATTTGGGTTTCTAATATGTTTTAACTGTTTTACTGAATATTTTCTACTTGTTGGCTAGAATTCAAGAACACCAAACTATGCTTATTTTGACAATCTTACCAAGTGCATCTAAGAAACCCTTTTACAAGTATGGGCAAAATGGCAAGGGAAATAAGATTAACTAAATATTTTCAAAAATGTAGAATTTTCGAGTACTGATTATCATAAATAACATTAAAAATGTAAATTGAATGCTATAATTTTCTCAAATCCACAAAGACTCTGATAAAGGGGAAGAAAACAAAATGGAATATAAACATCAATAAAATGAAAAGTTTCCCTTTTTCAATTCAAAAATATCAAAAAGAGAAAAAGAAATGAATAACAACTCAAATTGTAAGGAAGAAAAACAACTAAACAAGTGCAATAATATAAACAAGAGGCTCCCCTCTGTTTCTACAATGAAAGTTCAATTATCACAAGCCAGTATGCTCTCTATACTTAGATCAGGATGAGAGATCTCAAAATCATCCTCCTCCTCCCACAAAAAAACAATAACAACAACTTGAAACCCATACTCGTCGCAGGCCGAGAGACAGAAAGGAACGGGTGCTGGTTGAGAGAAAGAGAGAAAATTAAGTCTTTGACCTTTTCTTTTTTTTTTAAGATTTAAGCAATTGGCATCGAAAACAAGGGACAGCTGACGAATAAAGTGGAAATTGGCACCGGTGCATATCCATTGATTCGTCGGTGAACCGCCATGTAAATTAGATAGTCAGTATCAAAAGAACTAAAAGTGTGAGAAAAATAATTTACAATTTTTTTTCTTTTGGTGGAAGACGGGGAAATTATGAGAAAATAAATACACCGGCTATAACGTCATATGTTACAGTAATTCAATTAAATTGCATAAAAGTGTGCATTTATCTCTCCTCAATCACATAGTCATTAATTTCTTGCAATCTGAATAGATATATGATAACATATGACATTATAATTGTTGTATTGAATATTTTCTAACAAACTACATTACCTTATCCAAATTTGCAACCTCACCATTAGAACGAGGAGGGATATGATACGTCACAAAAGCATCAAAGTACGGAAAAGTAAGACCTAATTTACATAGAGTATCCACCGCCTTATTATAACATCTAGGAACATATGAGATACCACAATGCCATATCTTTCGCTGCAAATCTTTGTATGCATCAATGTTAAATAATGCAAATGCCACAGGAATTATGTATATAAAGTTATCCACAAAATAATTCTACAACAAAACAGTGTTGTCCATAAATTAAGGGTGGTGTTATTTACCACCACCCCCCCCCCCAAGATCTGTCACAAATACCCCCTTTAAAATTTAACTAAAAACTCATTTTAACATCACTTTATTTGTTACAAGCACCCCCTCTCTCCATTGCCTGATGTTAGGTGAGTGCTTAGGAACACACTCTTCTCGTGTAAGCTGAGTTTATGTAAACTCACATTTCATTAGGCGGACCTTATTCGAAAAACATTCCAGTAATCCATTGCCTAATGTTAGGCAAGTTATTACAAACAAACTCTCCCCAAGCAGTGTTCTAAAACTCGGTGAGTCAGGCCGATTTCTTGCCGAGTACTCGGCAGATGGGCGAGTCGATTTTACCGACTCGTTGGGCTTAATTCAGACAGGTAAAAACTCGGGCATAACTTGGTAAAACTCGACGAGTTTTGGAATTTTTGAAAAAAAAAATAGGAGAAGAGAACGACATCGTTTGGTAGTATTTTTATTCTTTTTTTTTCTGCGATATTTTTCTTTTACTAGCCCTAGGACAAACGACAAACTCGTCACACATTGCTGTTTCCCCGTTCGTTGCTCTTTGCTGCTCAAAAATGACGTCTTTGTTATCCTAAACTCTCACATCATCATATTCATCGATTCGTCTAGCAGCCAGGTATCCGTCATATTCTCTCTCTTTCGTCTTCTATGTTTTGAGTCTATCCTCTCTGTTTTGTCTTCCTTCTATTTCAATTTCTCCTTTCTCTTTTGTTTACCATCTGTTTCGATTTCTCCTCTTCGAGTTTCTTCTTCCGTCTCTTTCTTTCATCTTTCTTTTGACCTTCTCTCTTTCTGGGTAATTTGGTTACAAATATGGGTTGAAAAACAAAATAATTTTTTAATTTTAGAAAATCAGAATGTTTAGTTTATGAAACTTTAAATTTGGTGTAGATAAGTAATTATCTAATCATAATGTTTACAATAACTTTTGACCTTCTACTAATCTATTTATTAATCTACTTATTCAAGTGTAGATAATCTATTTCTTAATCTACTTATTTAATAAATAGTTTAAAGAATGTTTAAACTATTTATGTGTACTTTAGAATATGAACTTTGTTATTAATTTGGTTGTGTAGCATTAATATGTCTTCATCGGCCGCGTCTAATTCATCATGGCATCGGCCACTAGTAACATCCGTTTAAAACCCGATTCTAATAATGTTGGGTAAGATTATACTACTGAAGTAAAATTGGGGAATAGTAGTTTTGTGAAGTGTAAACTATGTGCGAAAGAAATGTCGGGTGGGATACATCAAATGAAACAACACATTGCTCACATATCTGAAAATGTATCCAAGTGTCCAAAGTCTACTAAAAGATTAAGAAAAATGTTTAGATGACTTAATGGCTTCAAAAAACAAGAAGTTGGAGAAGAGAAAGCATGAAAATGAAATTAGGTCGGAAGTACAAACTAATGTTATTGACGAAAAAAATGTTGAAGGAGAGTTAGGGTCAATGAAAAATCCTCACTTCCTTGGGCCAATTAATAGGTTTGCTAATAAAATAAATTCGGATTCTTCAATGGATGAAAAGAAGAGAATGCGACAATCAAACTTGAATGAATCACTTTTTAATGAAAGAAAATATGATGTGCCCCGAATTTTAGCTAGATGGGTGTACGAATCTGGAATTTCATTTAATGCAATTGATAATGATAGTTTCAAGAGATTTTGGTAAAAGGCGGTCGGTCAATTTGGCACGGGTTACCAAACTCTAAGTCAATACCTTTTGAGGGAGCCGTTACTAAAAGTGGAGGTTGAAAGAACTAAATTGTCACTCAAGAAACAAGAAGAAGAGTCAAAAGTAAACGGTTGTTCAATAATGACCGATGCTTAGAGCGATCGAAAAAGAATGAGTGTCATGAATTTATGTGTTAATTGTAAGAAGGCACCACTTTAGTTTCTTTTAGGGAAGACTCGGAGTCTGCACATATGGGATAGTATATTTTTCATTATGTTGATAAATTTATAAATGAAATAGGACAACAATACGTTGTTCAAGTGGTGTCGGACAATGCTTCAAACAATATGGCCACGACGCATTTGCTAAAGGTGAAGAGGCAAAACGTACATATTTTTGACTTTTTGTGCCACTCACACATTGAACTTCATGTTTGAAGGAATTGGCAAGCAAGCGAGGTTTAAAGGATTAATTGAGAAGGCAAAGAAGTTAACCATTTTCATTTTTGCACATCATAAAACTTTGTCACTAATAAGGAAGTTTACCAAGAAGATGGATATTGTTAGGCCAGGGGGTTACTAGATTTGCTACTTCTTTTCTCACTTTACAAAGTATAATGGAAAAGAAAGATAAATTAAGGCTAATGTTCACTAGTGACAAATGGGGAGGTTGCAAATGGTCAAAAACGGCAAAGGGGAAAGTTGCAAGTGCCACCATTTTAAGTAAGGTTTTTTAGAATGGGGTGTCTTTATGCTTGAAGGTGTTTGCTCATTTAGTAAAAGTGCTTCGTCTTGTGGATGGAAATAAAAAGCCGGCAATGGGGTTTTTATATGGTGAGTTACAAAAGGCAAAAAATGACATCAAAGAGGCATTCAAGAATGTGTAGACTAACTATCACCCAATACTAGCAATTATTGATGCAAAATTTGAAAGTCGGCTTGATAGTCCATTACACTTGGCAGGCTATTTATTGAATACATACTTAAATACCCTGAAGTTTCAAGTTTTACACATAGGACCCTATATATTTTTTCCCAAAAAAATACCTATATGTAGTTTTAAAAACCTAAATCTAAGGAGGGGCGATTGACCCCCTTACCCCTACCTTCGTCCACCCCTGACTCTAGCATATTATTTGAACCACTCATGGTGGAACTCCATTGCCAACCAAATAACAAAGAACTTGAGCAAAAAATCTTTGAGGTACTCAACAACATTAGAAAGCCAGTGAGGTTTTTTTTTCCATATTAATCTTGATGTTATGAAAACTATATATTATTTCAACTCAAACTAATTAAAAGGGTACTTATCAAATAAATAGCTTTATATGCACATCAATAATGCCATTGGATAAACCAAATTAAAGGTGGTTTAGTAAATACAATTAATTTGTCCTACTATCTCAACAGTTGTATTGAATATTTCACATCTATACAAAAGCAAATTCGTACATGCATATTAATTTTAAAAGTTATAATATTTATAAAACAAAAGATAGTGTAGTTAATATTACAAGATATATATTTTCAAAGGTGTATAGTACTTTTGACACATGTTACAACTAATAATATATTAGTATAACATAAACTCTTTAATCAAAGAATAAAGTGGTTTAAACAATAAGAATCATTTCAAACAAAATTCCAAAAACAAAATAGCTTTAAACATACATAGATATTTAAACCATGCCATGCATAATTACAATTGTCTTAATAGACAAATTTTAATACAAATTAACAATAAAAAATTTTCATTCATTTAACTAACAAATCACACGTTTGACATAGGTAAATACTATTAATAGAGCATTACTCTAATTTCATATCAAATTCTTAATGAAACTTGAATATGAACAGGACACAATATAATGTTAAAAACTTTAAACATATGATGGACATGAGTATAAATTATAGCCTATTTTCGTATCATTCGTAAATCACGACCCGCATTAGATTTAAAGCAAATTCACGATCCATTCACTTTATCTTTCTTCCACAAAGTTGTTAACTTCCTATTGTAACTCATGAGCATCCACTAATAAAGGTGGAGCCAAAACTTTTTCCCTCACAACTTTTTCACTCTCTCGCTAGCTTTTCCAACTTGGCCGCGCTCATAAGTCCATTTTTCGACTCATCCAAAGGCAACGCCAACTTCAACCTTTCCACCAAATAAACTCTATCATCTTTTGCTCGGCAGATAAAGGCCAAGTTAACATAGGCACTCCAGCACACCTTGCTTTTTCGATTACTAAGTTCCACCCACAATGAATCACAAACCTACCAACTGAGTCATAATTCAAAACCGCCACTTGCAGGGCCCAAGATTTAACAATTAAGCTCCTATCTTTTGGCCTATCCAATAATCTTTCGAAGCAATATTGCATGCACATATCCGGTCGTGCTAAAAAACGCTTGCTTTGGTCTTTAATGGAGTGGATTATGCACAACCCACAAAAATCTATGCCCTGTTATTCTCCTAATTGCCCTATTATTGAATTGGTATTTCTTAAACAACCCAACGCTACTAAAGCAAAGAAACACAACACTCCTACTTGGTTGCGAATTAAACCACTTTAAATACTCATGCTCATATTCGCTTCGATCACCAGTCAAAATCAAAGGATCGACATAATAAACCGGCGAAGTCAGTCCATCAATGACACATAGTCTATTTGCAATTGCTTTGACAGCTTTAGGTTCAAGTGTTTTGAAGCTGTTGGCAATAATATATGATTCCACTTGCCTTGAGTTGATTATTGTATACAAGTAAAGACCCTTTATATAGGCTCTATACATGAGGTAAATATGGAATACACAATCAAACATAATCAATTAATCTAAGTAAATACACAATCAAACATAATCAATTAATCTAAGTAGGGGATTTTAGAAGGATCGTAAGGATTTGACTAAATCAATTATATAATTAAGGGAATTATATATATTAATAGGGTTGATGTGCTAATGATATTCTTGTATGAATTAGAACCATCTCTATCTAATAGAGGTTTGGGAAAATTGGAACCGAAAACTGGGGTGTCCTTAAAGCAACGTCTCGGCCGAGACCCCTTCCATCAATTTCCACCACCTCTCTTTTATAACTCAACCTGACGATTCCTCCCATTTTGACGACACTAGTTTTGGAATTCCTCAACTCAATAAACTGTGAAAAGTCAAGGGTGCGTGCAGCGGAAAAAGCAAACAAATTAACCATAGGTTTATTATTTGATAGTTGTTCGTAAAAACAATGTTTTAATCTCAATGAAACAATAAACCCTAAATCTAGATTAATTTAGTTATTTTTGAAAACTTATTAATCTTTTCTAACATGCAACCACAGTAAAGCAATAAATCAATCAACGCACAATACTAGAAATAATGAGCTATCTCTACTTGCGTAAGATTAGTCATCGGGACCAACCAACAAAATTTCATTATTAACAATAAGAGTGTACAGACTCGATAAACCAAAGATTGACTTACGAAACTTTAATCACACAAGTAGTAGTCGAATTGCAGTCCCCACCTCCTTTATTCAAAGCCTCCTACTTTAATCGCCCGACTAGGTTCACACAGTGCCTTGCATTCCTCAAACTCTCTCTGATATAGTGGCCACTTTCTCATTTGGTATTCGTTTGAAGAAGCTTTATTGAGATATCTTTTATTCTTAAAAACAAATAACAGATAACATGAAAACAAACCCTGGTGGTGGATTTTTCTCAAAGATGTTTTAAGGTTTTGATCTTTCTAATTGGCTTAGAAAACTCTATTAAAACTTGTGTCAAACCAACATAGATATACTTTTTATTTATAGGAAAACATATGACAATAACCTTTTTTAAAAAGGATTTTAAACCAACTTCAAAAAAGAATCAATTTTTGCCCAAAAAGTATAACCAGATAGATCTAGATCCAAACATCCTTGAATCGATTCGAAGTAAGGAAATCAATTCTAAGGCATTTTTGGTTCTGGATCGATCCACTTTCGCACTTCTGGATCAATCCAGCCTTTAGCGACTCTTTTTTTCTGGTTTACAGTTGTTAGCCATTTTTGTTTGTTTATCGTTGTTTTGAATTCGTTCAAGCTTTAATTTGACCCGTAGCTACTCTTGGAACATGTTAGGAAAATAATCCAAGAGTTTCTCTATCACTTTGTGTCAACAAGACTTCTCGGACATTGACAAAATTCGGTAAAAACACTTAAAAGCAAGTTTAACTCAAAAAAAATTTGTTTTCATTTTAAATGCTCAATCACCATGTAGACTTTGAATCAAACCAAATGCCCATGCTGACCTATGCTGACCTAACCTACCTTGACCCTATTGATGCTCTGAATTCATTGTTTGAGGCTTCAAAAGCTTGCTTATCGATCTATTTTTCTTCGCTTTATCGCATCTTCACATGAGGTAAGGGACTACAGCCCGAACGAAATCACCAATTCCTTCAATCCATAGCCCATAAATCCAAACTAAGAGCCTTCCTAATCGATTTCTTCTATAATGCCACTTTTGAACTATCTTCAAGCCTCAATGTAACCATTTACTACTTTTACACATCCGGTGCACCATGTCTCTCCAATTTCCACTACCTCACAACTATTAATGATGAAACCATCGACAAAAGCCTCTCAACGATTATATTCAATGGCTGATGTAGGGAGCGCAGCAGTGGGGCCAGTGGTGATGAGGATCGTGATGGAGAAAGCGTGGTGGTGGAGTATGAACCCGCCTAGCTCCACCGTGGATACCAAGTGGCCTATACCACGGGAAGGGTATAAAGTAACAAAACAAGGGCGTCCTCCATGTGTTTGTGTTGATATATATTTTGCAGTAAGCAGTATGTGTTTTTGGTGAGAGAAATGGAGGTGGTTTGACTGGCTAATATAGTATTAGTAGTATCTAGGACCAATGCTCCCAAAAGTTAGTTAAATTACCGCAGAAGTCCTTAATAACATTGAATGTGTGGAACATTAATTTTGTCTGAATTAATTGCAAAACATCTAATTGTGCCCAGTACTCCCACTCGATGGTCTAGTGTTTATCTCAACACAATTTATATATTAAGGATGATAATATCATATGATTAAGGCATTGATCAGTTGGGTAATAGCTAGGCCTTGAAATTCAAGGGGCCTTAAGCGAACTTTTCTCTCTGAGCCCTTTTCAATATAGTGTTGTTCTCTCTGAGCACTTTTCGATATGGTGTACGTTGTTTGATTGTTAGGAAAGTTATTCCCAGTAATTAAAAGTTTGATAAAGTGAAATAAAGAAATAAACTTACTTTTATGTATGCATTTGGTTGGCAACAAAATAAGAAATTATATTTGTGTAATTAAGCTTTATAAGATTTCACTTGAAACTTGGTTTTAAAAGTAATTTCTTTTTATGGAAAAAGATTCTGCCAATAAATAAGCTCGCATTTTTATTTAGGTAATTGAGCTTCATAAATTTCTAGTTTAACTTGGTTTTAAAAAGTAACTAAAGAATAAATAAATTTGCTCTTAAAGAAAAAAGAAAAAGAAGCAAAAAAGAAAATAAGTTGTCTTAAATAAAACAAGAAAATAATCATTGATGAGAAGGTTCTGTACCTCCAACTAACCTCACAACTTAGTAAATTTGTTGATATGCTGATAACCACTAAAGAAAAACATCATCTTCATTATGGTCCCAAATGCTTTAGAATTTAATATAAAAGAGTATTGTTAAAAAGTCCAAAACAATGGGTCAAAATAAGGTGCCTCGCTATACCGGGGGCCCTAGGCCACCGCTTGGGTCTAGGAGACCCAGGGTCGGCTCTGAATTTGGTAGGTTGTGTCATGACAAATATTACATTATTAACAAATTCAAACTAAAAGAGAGTAAAATGACATTCAAATATTTCCAAGGTAAAAATTGCACATATGCCAATAGGCCAATGGGGCCTAGCTACGTTCAGGGAGATTGTGGATTTGATCCACATGGATATGGTTATTAAACCTAATTGTTATGTCCTCCCTTGTGATGATTGTATGTCAACCTTTGTGGTGATTGTGGATTAATGGCGTATATCAAAAAAAAAAAAAATCTGCCAATGGTTTCAAATCCAAATAACAGAAGTGCGACAGGAATTGTGTATATAAAGTTGTGCAAAAAATGGTACTAAAATAAAATAGAGTTGGTGCCCAAAATGTACTCACAATCAAGTGTGAAGAATAAATCCTACATAGAATTAATAAGCAATCTATACTCTTCACCGAATATTAAACAAACGCCTCTTTTGTTCACATTTATATAACTCCAGCATATGATTTGAGCCACTCGTGGTAGAACTCCATTGCCAGGCAAATGGTCAAGAACTTGAACAAAAAAGCATTGAGGTACCTAACAACAGTCAAGAGCCAACGATTGTTTCGATATTAATCTTGATGTGCGTAGTAATATTTCAACCCGAACCAAACCAGTACTTATCAATAAGCAGTTACATAGATCTGCAAATTGACAAACAAAAGCCAACTACTTCAAGGAACACATCAATGATACAGGTGGATATATAAACGGGATGGTGGTTTAGTAAATACCTTTAATTTGTCATTCTAGCCAAGGCCT
Source organism: Lonicera japonica (assembly GCA_021464415.1). Lineage (NCBI taxonomy): Eukaryota > Viridiplantae > Streptophyta > Magnoliopsida > Dipsacales > Caprifoliaceae > Lonicera > Lonicera japonica. The sequence continues at coordinate 89,947,712 of CM038463.1, read as the reverse complement.
CTTACATACTGGTCAAGAGTTGTATTGAATATTTCACATCTAAACAAATGCAAATACATGTATATTAATTTCAAAGTCAATATACATTTATACAAGCAAACTACATGCATCCTTATCAGTTTCATCCAATTAATAAATTAAAAAGAATTGCAGGTTACGAAACCATGAACATAAAATTGAATCGGTCCAACCCTGACCACATTCTATGTATCACCGCTTTGTTTCAAACTGATAGTCCCATTTTGACTCCAAGTACATTTTAAAGAGAACATAATGTAAACGTAATTAACAGTCAATGATACAAACCGTGGACTAATTGTCTAGTATGAATGCAAATGAAAAAATAAGTTGCCAGGATAAAAAGAGTTAAATGCTCACTTAATTGGAGTTCCAGGAGTATAGAGTGGATTCTTCACAACGTATTCAACAAACAAGTTGTAAATGTACTTTAGAGGTTCTCTGAGGTCACTAGCTCTGGGATGAGTGACTAGGATGATCTGCAAATGTACACATTTTGAAAAATTAAAAAAAAAAAAAAGGAAAAATGAAGCATAAAAAAGCTCTTTAAGAGCAAGCACGTCACAATTCATGGAAAAATGAACAATGTTCATACCAGAGTACCAGACCTAACGTATGTGTTCAATGCACAGCTACAGGTTTCAGTAAAGAAAGCTCCATTATGCAAATGTTTTTAAGATAGGGTTACAACAGAATTTTGACATAAGGTTTATGTTTGAGATAGCAAGACAAATAGATATATAGGGAGGGAATAATCTAGACGAATACTGGAGTTTACCTTTATCCCAGATGGAGTCTCCATGAAAGTAAGTTTGTATGTATTCGTGCGAAAGCTATGAAATGAACAGCCTTGCCCAGGTAAAAGCGGTACCCCAAGATTTCCTTTGTCAACTCTGGCCAAGAAAAATAAACAAATTGAAAACATAATTACTCCTCCACCCAAATTAAGAATCAAACTTTCACACTTTCTAAGGAAGCACATGATCAAGACGGAATCTAATTTAACTATAGGGAGATTTGGTATATTAAAACATGACTCTTAATTTGGGACAGAAGATGGAGTAGACAATGTACACATACACGCAAGAATAAATAACAAGTTGAAATACGAAATAAGTTGGCATTACATGGAGGCCACAATAGAAAATCAGGTCCAAAATCAAAAGAATGAGGCAATTAATAGGATCTTAAACAGCAATCAATAAGAATCATCCTATTAAATCCAACATAAACTTGAAATCTAATCAACCCAAAACAAAAACTACTTTATCATATGCACTCGTAATTATCAATGCCAGTGATGGAATTATACAAATTACCATGACCAATGTAAAATAAATCAGAGTTATACAAAAAATGAAGATTACAGAGAAAGAGGAAAACCTAGAAGGATCCATCTTGGCAGTAAGGGATTTGAGGGAGAAAAGGAGACCAAACATAAGCTTGTAGTCTTGTTGGGGATTAAGGGTATGAAGGGGGCGATTCCATTCCCTGTAAAGAAGACAGACGCCATTCCTATTAAAGATGTACATCATATTACTCGCATTATTAATATTTTTATTATCGTTGTTACTATTATTATCATTATTATTGTTTCCCGACAGCGTTGGTGTAGGCGGTGACGGGCTGATCTCTGACCCTCCAAAGAACTGCATTCTCCTTCTCTTTCTTTCTTTCACCCAATCAATGAATTGAATTCAATCAATCCACGTACCCCCACGCTACTCTTTTTATCTTCAAATACAGGGAGAGAGAGAGAGAGAGAGAGAGAGAGAGAGAGAGAGAGATTCGCCAGTGAAATGTTCAACCGCATGCAATTGAGGAATTCGGTTTGTAAGATCACACGCACGCACTGCAGTGTGCCATTAGAGGAGAGCAGAAGAGGGACCTCGGCTCTACTTTACGAGTCATACGTCGTCGTCACGGGAACGCCGAGACGAACGCTCAAGAGGGCCGTATAAGCGTGTACCGTGGGGTAGCGCACCGGGATCAGCGCTGGATTCGACTGAGAGCTCTCCAGGTTAAATCAGGCAACTGCAAAAACATTTAGTGGCTAGCGGTTGGCCACAATTTCTCGAGAAGGGATTAGTCGAAGTGCGCAGAAGCTGGCCCAGACACCCTGTGGTACCAGAAAGTATTTAGACCAAAAAAAAAAAAGCAAATGCTGTAATTATCGGTTATTTTTATTACACAACATTATCTGAATTGTATTTTTATAAAATACAATAAAAATATAATTCATGTAATACTCTGGTGAAAAATTAACGATAAAAATCATAGGTATAAAATGATTTTCCTACCACTTTATTAAAATATAATATTATTTTAAGAAGCATACATTATGTATTTTTAAAGTTTCATAATTTTTACTACTGGACAACATCCCGAGTTTGAATTCCAACAAATATAAAACCGCTGTGAAAAGTTATAAGTGCTAAATAAAAACTTGGCTATATATTATATAGCTTTAAGATTTTTAGATCAAACAATAATAAAATAGTTTCAACTATACTGTAATTATCTGTTTCAAAAAAAGAAAAAAAGAAATTACCTAGCTTTTAATTCTCAACTAATTAATTGAATATGTGCAGTGACTCTATGTACTCTCTGCTCGTCTCATTAGCACGAGTCCGAATTACCACATATAAACGTTTTATTCATTATTTTTAACCCTGGGTTAGGGGACTGATGTTGTTTGCTAGGGAATTATCATCAGCTTCTTTCAACTTCAAAACACACGTTGCTCATAAAAGAAAATTTGAGTACTTATTTACAGAAAATATTACATATTGTATAAGTTGGATACGACTAGCAAAGCAAACAATCATATGAGCCACCACAAATATAGCGATTAACAGAAACAACTGTATAGGTGAAAAGGATAATTAACACATTCAAAAGTGCAACATAGAATACAACGTTGTATTATAAGGGTACACAAAAAAAGTGTCCACGGTCGTTAAGAGGCCTCCAAACCAAAACCAATAATTAGTGTAAATAATTAAACAAACTGAATGATGGAACAACAATCTAGTTGACTGGCAAAATTATGCACAAATTCAAACACAACCAACAAAAAAAAATGCATGAACTTCACGAGCAATACTACACTTACTAGCTTCATTATCCTAGTAGTCATACCAGATGTATTGGTGCGTTGTACATTCTCAAAATGTAGAACTCATTAATGCACCAAGTATGATTATTGGTAAGAATATAATTTTCCAAACTTCACATAGCATCTGAACTGGGTGGGAATAAAACTTGTTTAGTATTCCCATTTCTTCATCTCCATGCCATCCGGAGGGCTTCCTTCCACCTTCTTCGAACCCACGTCTTTCCAATTTGTTGACAGCACCGTTCCATTTGACTCAATCTATTATACAATACCAAACAGTCAGAATACAAGGAAAGAGGGGAGGGGGGTGAATTTCAAAAGGATCGATAAGAACAGGATGACAATCAGGAAATTATCCTTTCTGTCCCATTAAGACTAATGGTACCAATAAGAAATACTCTTAGGTCAAAGTCAATTCAGTCTTACAAAGGATTTTCTCATGGCTCTTCTAGTGTCCTCGTCAGCATCTTTGTATATATCCTGGAAAAATTTGTTCAAAGCTTCGTCCCCATCCAATTTTTCTTCTTTTTCCTAGAACACAAAACATCATTAAGTCACTTCCACATGAAAACTTGTAATTCCCTCTGTCCTTGGACATCAAAAGGCAGTTTCCCAGGTTAGAGGCATATACCTCCTTTTTCACCTGAGCTTCCAGTTTATCCCAATCAACTGTTTTCGGCTTTGAGGATGGATATGCTGGTTTCTGATTCCCTGTGGAATGCAGAGAGAGAGATTCTGAATGTGAAAGTTCAAAAAAGGACAACAAAAAAAATAAAACTGAAACTTTACTCGCACTGCGCATCATATTTAAGAAAATCAAAAGACCCAAACGAAAGCTCCATGGGAATATGTGGACCCAACACTTAAATCAAACAGCCCCAAGCTACAGCATTGAAGAAACAGGGCACGTCCACAAGGATCATGTACAAAAATCAAAGTATTAATGCATAACTCAGTCATGTCTTTGAAATTAAAGGCAGAAAATTGGAGACTGCATTTTAAATGTTTCAGAACTAACAGTCCGTTTGGGTTGAGGGAATGGAGAGGAAAGGAAAGGAAAAGGGCAGAAAGGATTATATTTCACTCATTTGGATAGATTTATAAGAGGGAGTGGAGAGGAAGTGGAGAGGAAATGGAGAGATTAGGAGGGAATGCCAATCCCCTCTATTCCTTTATTTTGTTTCCTTCCAATATTGGGAGGATTGGGAGGGAATGGAAAAGTTTTTAATGATATTTTTGCGTTATTCCAAATTTAACCATAATTTGTTAATAATATATTAAATCACGTTCCTTTCCTTTCGCTTCTTTTTTCTATCCAAACAAGATTTATTTTCATTCCATTCTTTTCCATCTCTAGCTATCCAAACAACAATAAAATTAAACCTATTCCTTTCCATTCTATTCCATTCCTTCCCCTCCTAATTAACTATTTCCTTTCCATCCATCCCCTTCAATTCAAACGGACCGTAAAGTTGGCAACCTAATCCTCACCGTGGATATGAGAGCTCAACTAACAGGAGCAACCTGGATGTTCTACAGAAAAAGCTGGAGCAACTATGTTGCCCAGATATACTTTTGTGCAATCTTAGGGAACTCCTTGCAAATTTCTGCTCAACCAATTGCATGTACTTTTTAATGTAGCACAACCATCTATTCTACAACTTGCAAGAGTGTTTTTCTGTGAATCTATTTTTTAAGGTACAAGTTGCAAGAAACCCCCTGAACTTTATAATCAGATACCCTAAACTAATAATTTTGCAAACACTCCAACTACTACTGCTGGTAATATCTTTAGCAACACGTAATGAGTAATTTGCCTGTTTTTATATTCTATGGGGATATTTGCTACATTAGGGGTTATAACCAACACAATAGTCAAAGGGATTTCTTGCAATTTACCATAACTTTATATTTCATCTTGTGCTCATGGGTTTGAAAACCATATCATATATGAAGCACGGGTAATCCATTTTTTTAGGGGTACCAGTGTGGACACGCGAAGGACACAGGTACAGGTACGAATAGGACACGGCCTTCTCTCCCCTTCGGTCTTCTCACTCACGGGTATGTCTTCTACTCTTCTTCCCTTCTGCTTTTCCGTAATTGGTTTTCTACTTTTCTAATTTTATTTGTTCAGACTGGTTTTCTGCTTTTCCCTTCTGCTTGTCCGTAATAGTTTTGATTCTACTATTCCCTTTTGTTTGATTAATTTAGAAATAGTTTTATTTAAGATTATTTATAATTGGGTCCTTTTTCTTGGATTATAAAGGTGGGTATAGAAAATTTTGGTTCTGCTTCGTCGCATAGTAGCACTGTGTCTACTGCTGTTGTATCCTCTCGCACTCAATATGACAATACGCCATTGTGGAAACACGTTTCTATTCTATTTGATGCAATCCTTTCTCTTGTGGATGTGACTTGTTTATTTTAAGTGCTATTCAATTTTACTTGTTCTTTGGACATGAGTTTGCATAATGCATATTATTATATAAATATATTTATTTATTTATTAAACGTGTCCCTCATTGTGCCCGTGTCTAAGTTTTTTAAGATTTTCCGTACCCGTACCTCATACCAGTACCGGGTAAGACACCCGTACCCGTGTCTGTGCTTCATAGCATATCATATTTATCATTTTAGGCTTCCTTTGGTCTTCATTGGGGCCTTGGCAGAAATAGCAGAGGAATAATCAAATGTCAAAGAGGTATGCAACCGATAGTGATCTATATCTTTTCACAGTTTCTTACAAGCGTCTTGTAATACCTACCTGAAGGTATATTTATCTTTTGAGGAACAATATTATCCTTGCTAAATTCGAGACACGCCCAGTGTATTGCTTCAGCTTTTGCAAGACGAATTTCAACCTTTGTAGATAGCACTTCATATTTGCACTTTGCAGGAACTATCTGTGTCATGAAACAGAATACCAAAAGATATTAGGTCAGCATTCAAAGGTGTTACAGACTTACAGCTGCTTCTGGCACAATTTGTATAGCAGATGCCCAATACCTCAGTTATGAACTCAAGCGAGTAATATTTTTTTGTATGTGTACTTGAGAAATTAGTCTTTTAATCTCTTACTTTCCCACCATGAGGAAAATGTAGAAGTTATTTTGGGGTAACCATTCCCTTTAGCAAAGTGTCTTTTAGCCAGAAAATTTCTTCTTAGGTGATGTGTGACTGTTGTGGATCCAACTGTAACCTTGTATTATATTTGAACCCCTTATAAAATATTTCTGGCATCATTCCCAGTCGGTTGGGTTAAGTAGCAATAACATAAATATAATAAGCATATAGATATCCTCCATCCCATATTATCACAACCATTTACGAAAGTATTTATTTAGTTATTGTACAGATTACCAACTGCCATTCCAGAGAGAAGAAGTGGCAACATAATGAACATTGTCACATTGTGCATTACCTTTCCAAACAAGCGAGGTTGAAAAGTATATGCATCTTGGCCAGGAACATCAATGGTAACACTTAGCTGTGAAGCAACAAGAAAAAGAAGAAGAGATTTGCAGATTATCAAACCATTTTCTCTAAAGATTAGCAATAAAACAATATTCAAAGCATTAAGATATCATAAAAGAATTTTAGAGCGTGAACATACTATTTGCTCTCCAAAATCAACAGAAACACTTTTCGCTGGTACACCCTTTGCAAATATAGTCACAACCACTTCCTCTGGTTTCTGGTAGAATCCGTGCCTGCAGAATGCAGATATCTTGCATATCAGAATAGCCATATATCTTATTATAGGACTGCAATCATATGTTCCACATCAAGTGCTTAACAACAAAGTACGGAGTCATAATGCATCACTAGAATATGAAGGCTCTCAAATCTCAAGAATCTTGATATCTTCTTATTTGACCCTCTGATCCTTAATACGATCAAACATCAATGTAATAAAACAACTTAGAAAGTCATATTTGATAATATAATTAGTAATTACATTTTTCAAAAAGTTTTTCACTTAACCCAGCCATAAAACAAAGATAGACATGAAGTACAGAGTGGGCTAATAGCCTAGAGTGTGTGGGCAACTGGGTAGTGGTGAGTAATTTTCATCTAGATAATTTTTAATAATTTTTCTGAGGAAAATGCCATTGATATACTCATTTTGGCTTCTACCAAAACAGATACCGGAATGAATACTTCTTATGCTTTTATATAGAATATTATTTTGGCAGAAGCAATTTCTGCTTAAATAATATTACCACGCAGTACTAAAATATCTTCTTATACATCAATTATTAAAAAGGCAGTACACATGAAATACTACCATCAAGCCAGCAATTAAATTAGCGACTACCAAATTTTTGTGCTTTACCTTACAGTAGAATTATTTTCACAAGATTGTCATCGCCTATGAAAATGTTAAAACGCATTGTGCAAAGAGACATATCTCCCATTTGCGGTGTCTCGCCTTAACAATATATTGTCTAGTCAAGTAATCATAATTAAAGAAACTTTACTACTTGATTCAATTAATAAAACTTCGGTATTCCAAGATTACTAAGCATTCAAGACATAAATATATACAGCAAAACTGATGTTAATAATCAACTGCAGAATTTGCAAAGGTTAGTAAGCACAAAAGTAGCCACTACCTGTAATTTGGTTTGGGGGCTGATACTGTGACCTGATCGGGCAAGTTATTAACTGGCTGAGTTCCTTCTAGAGTCACAGCAGGTTTATCCAGTAATTGAGAATCAGGAATGACAACATTACTTGAGGCTTTATCCAATGACAGTTTTTGTAGCTCACCGATTTCCTCTGAATAAGCAACCAAGAAATCCATCAAACAGACAAATTGGCATGCACAGAAATAATCATTAAGTTGTTATCATATTTCCAACTTATGAAAAAGCTTTGTTACTTTATTAAAAATAAAATTAATAAATAAATTGCTTAGAAAGATTATAACTAGTTTGATAGAAAATCATAGGAGAATGGCTTCTCTATCATCAGAATTATCTACTTACATTAAGACAAACTGATTCAATTCGCTTTATTAGATAGGTTTTTGCCCTCCAGTTTGAATTTTACAAAATGTACAAGCAGAATACTCAAGCCATACAATAACCCCATTTTTCCACAATCAAGGTTGAAGTATTGAGATTGATCTGTCTTCCACAGGTATTTGAAGTTCCATCTTTTGTTCTATCTTTAAACTGTGAGAAACTGAAAGTGCAGGACTTGATTTTTCAGCGAAGTGAATAAGCGTTGAAGGGAAAAAAGCCCAAGAACAAATAACCATGGTTAAAAATAAACTAGACCATAGAAGTCATTGTCACAACTAAACTCAAAATGCTACAAGCCTATTCCATCAATTATGTCCTGGGACTTCATTCATATCATCACTAAAAGCCACGATGATTTCTAGATAGATGTTGACCACCACTTAATATCTGCATTAACCAAGTCTGACAAGAATGGTGCTGATTTATCATACTGAAATTTAACTGCTAAAAAATGCTGGAAGGAAAGATAGCAGCAGATTAGAATCACCACGAGTTAACAGAATCAGATCTTCACAAGTTGATATGTAAAATAATATTTTACATTTCCGAAGTTTATAATCCATCTCAACGGATAAAATAAGTTAAATATCCAGAATTTTGCTCGCTTGGGTTTTTATTAGTGACATAAAACTCCAAAATCAGTTAACAATGTTACCTGCAATGCCCTCGTCACATTCTTTGATCAAGTTAGTGAATCTTGAATCTCCGGGTGCTAATGAAGCACCTTTCTCCAAAGCTGCCTTAGCTGTTTGATACTCTTCAAGCTTGATGCATGCCATGCTGCAATCATAAATAAGAAATTAGACATAGTACTTTAGGAATTTCAGTAAATGGCAAACCACAGAAAGCATGCATATTTCTGAAAGTCTGACATTTTCCAAACCTAGAGGACAGGATACATAAACTCTTCACCCGTTACAACTATGCACAAAGCCTTTACCCTCTTTTAATAGAGAAAAGGAATGGAATGACTGGATTATCACAATTACTATCTAGGTAACTTAGTAGCCCATACTCAATGAGGAGCCTTGCAAGGGTGAATGCCCACGTATACTGAGCACCACAGACGCTCCCACAAAACAAACTTTAGCCTTAGATTGATCCCAAATCCTAATTCCCACCAAGGGCATAGTGAGCAGAGTCAGCGGTCTTTAACTAATGGTCATAAGCCTGTCGCCTGTGAAGGATCAAACCCATGTTCACAGCTCAGTTTATCCCCGACAAAAATTTTAACCCGTTGTTCATTTCAAGATCATGAACAAGTTTACTTTACTCTATTTTGAGCTAAAAAGTGAGATAACTGGATTGAAAGCTCATTGAGGAAACACAAATACCAAGATCTCTGAACATATGAAGGAAAATATATGCAATAAGCAATTCAGATCGGAGGAGGGGATGTCAACATGGATGGATGATAACAACTTCAGGCAATTATCAATTACCTCAAAATACAACAAACAAATATCAGCAAAAATCAAACTTATTATAAAATTTAGAAAATATTCCACCAATGAACCAAGAATATACACTACAATTCCAACAAAAACCTAATTCATCTCCTTTGCATTATGTAAATGTATAATATATACTCGGCGGAAACTAAAAAATATATATATAGAGAGAGAGAGAGCCCTTCTTTTATGGATCGTCCTTAAGTTAACTAATTTAAGGACCGTCCTTTTTGAAGAGGTAAACGGATGAATTTTTTCATGAAACTTGGTGGAGATTATCTCTATAATGAGTAGATCATCTCCACCAAATTTCATAAAAAAAATCAATCGGGAAGTGAGTTAACTGAAAAATTGATATATATGCACATTTCTAGACATTGAAATTTTAGATTTTTAGTTAATCCACTTCCCATTTAATTTTTTTGATAAAATTTGGTGGAGATGATCTACTCGTTATAGAGACCATTCTCACCAAGTTTCATGAAAAAATTCACTTGAAATGGACGGTCCTTAATTTAGCTAACTTAAGGACGGTCCTTAAGAGAAGGGGGCTGTATATATACAGTCTAACAAAGCACATTGAGAGGAAACTAGACCATTAAATTGACAATAATGTTCAAAGATACTCACCCTTTTCGCAGATACGCTTTAAACATTTTAGGATCCAACTCAATTGCTCTGTTTGCATCAGCAACGGCTTCTGCTCACAGAAAAATATTAAAAAAAAACAATTGCAAGCTTGGATAGCAATGTCAACAACCAAATAAACGACATTACAAGAACATAAGGTTTGTCAGGTCATCGGAGAAAGGCAGTGTGCTAACAAATAAGGAATAACATAAAAAAAAAATGGAAATACATAGGAAATCTCGCATCAGGCTGAAGTCTTTTTAAAGATTTTCATTTTGTGAAGTTTAGTATTAACTAAGGATGTATATATAATTAATTATATACACACACAAGCCGTAGCCAGATCAGACACTAATTATGTTTAGTGTGTATTATCCATGCCTAGTAACAATATTTAAATTAGTTTACAGTAAATTATAAGCGCCGATATCACTAACGACCCCCACGGTTGCAAGTGCCTGTGACACTCACCATCAAATTCAGCCAAGGTAATAGATTTTAATCCTTATTAGCATAATATGTCTTTAAATTTGACAAATGGTCGCATAAGCCCGAAAGCCCTTGCAAAAGAGATTGGTATTGTTAATCCTAGCTCCATAGTATAAAAGGGAAATAAAAAGTGCCTTCAGAGAATATTATTCAGCATACATCATTCATTGATTCGTAAGTTTAAAAAGAAAATTAGAGGTTAGTATTTGTGTTAGGGAAAGCCAAATACCAGTGAAGCTATTGAGCTTGACGTTGGCCTGAGCACGGTCGGCGAAAAGCTCAGCGTTGTTAGGGTTAATGGAAATGGCTTGAGAGTAGAGCTCAACAGCCAGTTCGAAGTGGTCATCGATAAAGGCCTCTTTAGCCCTGGTCTCCAGATCGGACGCCATTGGAGGAGTAAATAATCTCAGAGAGAATTCAAGACGACTTAAGAGGATGGAATAATGCTTGACTTGCAGTGCGTGCAACTAATGAAGACGACTCCTAAATATCAGATTTCAAGCCTGCATAATAAAATCTTTAATAATTAATATAGGGTTAAATACACTAAACCCACCCACCCCACCCCACCCCCACTCCTCTAAATTATTAAAATTTGAGACTTTACTTCTTAATTTATAAAATTTAATACTAAACTCCCTAAACAATTATTAAACAATTAGATCTTATCACTTTACTCTTAAAATGACATAAATACTTTTATACAAAGTTTTGAAGAAAAAAAAATAAACCAAACATTCTATCTTTCTCATTATCCTCCATTCTTGGAGGTGAAGAGCTCGCTACCTCCATCACCATCTCTTATCATCATCACCCATTTACACTATCACCATTATCACTTCGCGTACTCTTATACTCTTTCTCAACTTGACAATCCAATTCTGACAGCGCAACTCTGATGACTCGTTATCTCTCTTTAAAGTGTATATATATATATATATATTTATAATAAGGGGTTATGATTTTTCAATTTTAAAAATGTATAAGAAGATAAAAAATTGTATGGTTGGGAGTTAAGATATTTTTTGAATAATTGATAATGCCTTAGGCATGGCTTACAACATAATATATATATATATATATAGGGGAATTTTCAGGTGCGGATTACTGTTCACGGACCATCCGTACGGATTGGTCCGTTTGGCACGCTTCCCGATGTAATTTTTTGATGAAATTTGGTGGGGATGTTCTTCATCGTGTGTAGAACATCTCCACCAAATTTCATCAAAAAATTCAACCGGGAAGTAGGTTAACTACATGATTGAAAAATATTGGATTTTATATATCTATTTCTGGACCAGTTTTTTTCAATCATGTAGTTAACCTACTTCCCGATTGAATTTTTTGATGAAATTTGGTGGAGATGTTCTACACACGATGAAGAACATCCCCACAAAATTTCATCAAAAAATTCCATCGGGAAGTGTGCCAAACGGACCAATCCGTACGAATGGTCCGTGAATAGTAATCCGTATAGGATAGGGAATCTATATATATATGTGTGTGTGTGTGTGTCTAACTATTTGATACCCAAATTATCTCTCTATAAATATCCATACTACACTTATGCGTGTGTATATATAATTTATAAATACTTTCATATAATTCGTATGTATGTGAATATTTACATATGAGAGTTATTGATTAAAAAAAATTGGAGTTATTAAATTTAATGCATGAAAAAATTAAATGAGGTATATGTGTGTGTGTGTGTTTGTCTGTAAAGAGAGAGTGACTGATCAAATTTTTGTTTTATTTTTCTATTTTTTATATTAAACCTTTGTACAAAGGCAAATATGCATTTTGGAGGGAGTTAAGTGATAACAACTAACAATTTAAAATATGTTTAGTATCAAGTTTTATAAATTAAGGAATAAAGTGTCAAATTGTGATGGTTTTAGAGTGTTTAGTGTATTTTACCCAATAATTATATTGTTTAAGATATCTTTAGTTTGTTGTAAATAATTCATTCGTGTAATTGTTCACCACCTTTCTCCTTTATAAGTATAAGGTAGACCATCTATAGCATGAGGAAAATTAATCTTTAGACCATCCCTAAACAAAATTGTTATTATATCTTCAACATTCTTACAACAAATTCAAGTAAATATTTGTGACCTTAATCACCTTCATTATAAACTATTTAAATATTTTAAAGTCTTAATGCACCAGCCAGGTGATTGCATGTTTTTCTATTATCAACTCATAATGTTGCATTTGCACGATTTCTTGTTCAAATTATTAAGTTACAGTCACATTTTTCAGACCATCGGATCAAGTCGATCCATCTTAATAGTGTATGTTGAGTTTACGTCTTTAACTTTTAATGACTTTTTCAGACCATAATATATACCTCACTCTTCCATTCAAGCAAGTCTTTAAGTCTCCTCCTTATCAAAAAGCATCTAATTCTTCTCCAATATACAAAATCAACAATTGCATAATATACACAGATTAATTACCAAAATTTCTTAAATGTCCAGCAAATCCATTTTTTAATTTAAGTCAAATCAACCAATAATCAAAAGAGTAAGATCAAAAAGCATCCCTAATTGCATATTAAAACATTTGGAAAAAAAAGGCATGATACATATTCATTACAATTCCTTTTTCATCACAGTTGATATCCAAAAACCACAACAATTAAAAATAGTTAGAGAACATGTATGAGTATATATATATATATATAATAACAATTTGTAAATAAAAAATTTAAGAACATGTATATATATATATATATATATATCAATTTTTCTACACGTACGAATATACTAGTAATTAAAGAGCTCGTGACGTTGACTCCGACAGTGGGGTTGTGGTTATGAGTGGGGACAGTGGGGCTGTGGTGATGAATCTGGGGAATCTTGAAGGTGATAATGGATTTATGGAGGTGGTAAGTGGGATTGAAGAAGAAAAGAGAGAAGAAGTGAATAACTAAAGAATAAAGAAGATGAGAAGAAATAAAAGAATGGTGATGTAAAAAAAAACAAAAAAAAACTAAAGCAAACTTTATTATACGTAATTTAAGTTATTACTTGAAAAAAAGTTTAGTCTAACATGTAGGTGAGGTAAAGAGGTGAAAGACAAATAAATGTTTTACAATTTATATTCATAAATAAATAAATAAATAAAACATGTATTTATATCGGTTTTATGGAGTTTTTTTAAAGATAATCCGAGGACTGGGCCATTGTTATTCAGTCCACTAATTTTTAAATCCAGCTGGACCGTTAATACTAAGATGATTAAAAAAAACGTGGCGAATTAAGTTGGTTCAATCGGTCATATAGGTTCAATTCGATTTCTACACACCCCTACGTACAGGTTCCTAAAATAAAATTTCTATAAATTATGCATGCACAAAAGAATTGTGGGAATATAAAGAAATAATTGTAGATGATAATTTTTTTCTTTGCAGTAGCTATTGAAATTATGAATCATAACGATCTTGAACCACACAATGCGGAAGAATGTTAACAAAGAAATGATTAGCCAAAATGAAAAGATGCAGTTGGGCAAAATTAAATTTATTTGTAAAATGAGAAGTCTTCGGACTTGTTATCCAAACACTTGTTGAGTTGTTGATGTAAACCATGTAGGTTACAAATGGGTATTCGCAAGAAAGCATAATGAGAAAATAAGATTATTCGATATAAAGGTAGACTTATTGCACAAGTTTCCCTGCAGATACCTAGATTGATTATCAACAAACATACTCACCAGTAATTGATGCAGTCACTTTTCAGAATTTAATCAGTTTGCAATATCTGAAAATCTTGATATGTATTTAATGGATGTGGTAACAACGTACATATATCGAATAATAGATATTAATATATACGTGAAAGTCTCAAAAGAAATTAGATTGCCAGAAGTAATTAAATTGTCATATGCAAAACCATGTACTCCGTTAAACTTAAATGATCCCTGTATGGATTGAAATAATTTAGGCGAATGTGATATAATCACCTCATCGAGTACTTTTTAAGAGAATGATATATTAATAATCTCATTTGTCCTTATGTATTCATTAAAAAAATTGAATTTGGGTATGTTATCATTGCATTATATGTCAATGATATCAACTTAATTGGTACTCCAAAAGAGTTTACCAAGAAAATTAAATATTTAAAGAAAGAATTCGAGATGAAAAATCTCAGAATAATAAAATATTGTCTGAGCTTACAAATTAAACACAACCCTGGTGGGGTCTTTGTCCCTCAAACAACAATATACTAAAAAAGTCCTGAAGTGCTTTAATATGAACAAAGTCTGATGGTTCTGAGATCACTTAATACAAAAAATGACCAATTTTGCCTAAAAAGACAATGAAGCAATTTTTTGTCCTGAAGTACCATATATGAGCGCTATAGGCACCCTATTATATTTAGCTTAATATATTATACTTGGTATTGAATTTTTAGTGAATTTGTTAGCCTGGTTTAATTTGGTCTCATCTCAATCGAAAGCACTGGAATGGCATTAAGCATATTTTGCGTTACCTTTGCGGGATGACAAATCTAAGTTTGTTTTATCCCAGAGGGTCATCAAATGCTTCTCGGTTAAAAGGACATGCAAATGCTGGATATTTTCAAATACTCATCAATCTCGTTCGTAAATAGGCTATGTATTTGTGTGTACAAAATTATAATCCCATGGTGATCCAGTAAGCAAACTATGGTAGTTACGTCATCAAACTACTTTGAGATATTTGCACTCCATGAAGCAAGTCGCGAGCGTGTCTAATTAAGATCCTTAATTCATCACATCAGAAGTACATGTAAACTACCTTTGGATACAAATATCCTAACAGTTGTCCACGATGATAATGATGCATGTATTGCACAAATCAAACGAGAATAAATCAAAGGTGATAAAATAAGCACATTTCTCCAAAACAATTCTATACACATGAGTTCCAGAAGAGCCACGAAAATAATATCCAACAGATACATTCTTATGATAACCTTGCCGATTTAATTTATTCATTAAAGCATTACTAACAACAATATTCAAAAGTTTGGTACAATATATTGGTATAAGACGAACATCTAATCAATAAGGAAGTCTTCATCATAGAAAGTGTTCACATCACTTAAGCACTGTACTCTTTTTTCTTAGTCAAAGGTTTTTTCCCATTAGGTTTTCCTAACAAGGTTTTAATTAGGCAGTTGCAAAAGTCAATAGAATTTTGTACTCTTTTTCCTTTGCTAGTTTTTTCCATTAGGTTTTTTAGCAAGATTTTAACGAGGTACATTCTTATAGTGGACATCTAAGGTGGAGTGCTATAAATAAATTATTAATGTGAATGTCCACCACATTTCTCCTTTATAAGCACAAGGTGGCTTGTATACAGCATGATGATGCGAAGCTAAAGCACAACGATGCGAAGTTAGAGCACGACGATACTATCCTGAAACATAGTGATAATTTTTGATAAAGCACGACACAACCTTGAAATGATGGTACTACGACACCAAGCTGTCTTAGTGTCGCTGTGCATGTTATTGTAAAATCATATAAATACAATCCTTATTCATTATATCATAAATTCTATTTACTTATCTCTTTATATTATGTTATTGTTCTAGTCTCTTATTTTATAACATAATTGTATATATTTTTTCTCGATTTATTTCAAATGAAAAATCTATATTAAAGAACATAAGTTGCTCATTATTATCTATTTACATCTATTTGTTTTATAACCAATCTTAATTTTTGAATGTGATTTTCCATCGCATTAAAATATCGAATCAATGCCTTTTCTTTTTATTTCTCATCAAAATTAAGTGCCATAACTTTTAATTCTATAATTGAATTTAATATATTTTGTATATTGAAATCTACTAATCAATATCTAAAAAGCAAGATCCATTGATTCAATATTCTAAAGGGTGTTGGATTTATTAAAAAATGAACCCAAAAAGGAAACAAAAGACCCAAACCGAAACTGAATAGATTATGTTCAAATTTAGGATGTGCTAGTGAAAAGCCGAACCGAACCAAATCACTGCTATACAATGTTGTTTTGGCTTTTTTTATTCTTCTTTTTTTTTAAATAAATAAAAAAATGAGGTCTAAGCCTCTCCCTTTTTACTATAATAATGAAAATCTCTCATCCCCTACCTTGGTGAGACTCAAATACGAGATATTAAAAAAGTACATTAAATTAGAACTGTCACTTGGAATTAGATATGATTCATGTTCAGTTTGCCTCTTTTCTTTTCTCTTTAACAAGGCGATTGATTGAGAAAAAAAAATTGTTCAAAGTTTTGTTTTAGTGTTTTGTTAATGGATTGTCCAATTTATTTATTTCTTAAAAAAAATATGAAAATTGAATAAACCCTAACCAAAAAGTTTGGTTTAGGTATGGGTCCCGAAAATTCAGAAACTAAAACCAAATTGAATCGAAACGGAATTCTAAAGTTCGGTTTGGGTTTGAGTTTCCATATATAGTTTTCACCCTAATTGAAATCGAAAACATTCATAAAATCTTCGGATGTTTTGTAATGTGATTTTTATCTATATAATAAGGAGTAATGATTTTTGAATCTTGAAAATATATAAGGGATAAAGAAATGAGTAGTTAAGATTAAATATATATATATATATATATATATATATATATATAAAAAGTTAATAGTTACTTTGGCCCGGTTACAACCTCATATATAAATATGATTTTGTATAATAAACTTAAATTATATATTTTGGGCAACTATTTAATAGGCGTTGGTCATTTTTTTTAATATCACATGGCAATTATTAGTTATTTTGAATTAAGTCAGCTAGTGATTTTATTTTCCAACCATATATGAAGTAATGTTGATTATATATATATGCTTCTTCAACAAAAAGAAATAAAAATATTTGCTATGATTATAATGTAATATCTGCCCTCCCTTATTATTTGTCATGCCATTTTAGACTATACACTTAGTTTTAATTATCAATTTTTTTTATTTAATCGTGCCATCATGTACAAGTAATATGTAGTAGATAACTAAAACTGAGTTGTAATTGAAAATTATAACTCTTAAAGTTATCTCATACTCATTGGCTCAAAATTTGAAAGTACAAATAAAAGTTAATTTAATTTTTAAAATAAAATAATGATATGGTTAAATAGAAAAACATCAAATTTAATATATTAGCAAAACAATAATAGGACCCAACAAAATTAAAAAAAGTCATACAGTCACGTTTAATTGCCTCAGCCGAGTAGTTTGTCTTCTCATATTAGTTTGGATCGGTTGTTGACTTGTAGTTTGTTATTGTTTGCTTTTGAGGCTTTTTTCTTGTAAAAAAAATGATATTTAGTTAACAGATTACACTGAAAATATGAAAAATATAAATCAATTCAAACTTGTTGCTACGAGGTACACGTTAATTTTATTTTTTAGAACAAAATAATAACATAAGTAAGTTAAGAAATACTAATCTCTGACATAAAAACTAGCATATTAAATGTGATTATCATATATTGGTTAAAATAATATTATCATAATCCACTACAACTAATGAGTAATTGGTACATTAATATGTCAATTTTTTTAATTATATCAAATATTTATATAAATGTAGAAGTACCTATATATTAATATAGGCACGGAAATAGCTAATATATAAATATGTATATTTTTAAAACTTAATTTTAAGAGAAATTTAACACGGAAATGTCAAATTTTAAAATATGGGGTGTGCTGTTTGGGGTGGGGGGTAGGTGTTGGGGGGTGGTGTGTCTGTTGAGAAGGGGGCAAACTTTGGCTATGCATTGATCCGCCCCTTTTGTTTCATTTTAAATGGTAAAACACAAATTAGTTAACGGGAAAGTGTATCTTGATTAATTGGAAAGTGTATCTTGCATTTAATGTTTGATTGATTTTGTTTATTATATTATATATATATAAAAGATGAAGAATGCTATATACCTTAATTAATTAACATAGAAAGAAAAGAAAATCAAAAGCAATTTATATACAACTGCAGAGAGATCGAAAGAGTTGAGAGATCGAGTTAATTTCATTCAACTCCCATATATTAAAGCAAAGGTATATGTATATTTACTTAATTCATTCGCCCCTTTATTGTTATTGTATATATAAACAACAACACAAACTCAAATCCAACTCTCCTCAAATTTAGGGGGGAATTAAAAACCCTAAAATAAAAACCAGGCCTTAATTAGTCCGCCTATCTCATTCTCGAATCTCTTTAACCTCTAGTTTGATTTTTTCCTTTGCTATTACTCGGAATTATGCATATATAGGTAAATAGGATTTTAATGTATGGTCTAGTCTATCTATATCACTCGGGTTTTGAATTAATGGTTAGTGGTTTTTTATTTTTTTGGTAATTAATTGGTACAAATTAAAGATATATATATATATACATATAAGGGTAATAACAAGTGATGTAAACAAATTAATGTGCAGATTGATCATGGGACGGGCTAGAGTGAGAATGGAGCTGATAAAAAATGAAAAGACGCGCCAATCCACTTTTCAGAAGAGAAAGAACTGTCTGAAGAAGAAGGCTCTCGAATTATCAACTCTATGTGATGTCAAAATCGGTATTATTATTTTCGGTCCCAAATCCGACGACGAGCCGGAGATCTGGCCCGGAACTAATTCTAACGATATCAAGGAATTAATTCAAAACTACAAAAACCAAACCATAGATGATAAAAAGAAAAGGACCACAAATTTATCCAACTTCTTCGAGGATCGAAAGAACAAGTCTAAAGTGGCCCTATCGAAACTGCGAAAGAAAAACCATGAGTTTCAGTATCCGACTTGGAATAATGTGTTCAACGAATTATCTGAGGATCAACTGAGAGAAGTAGCAAGAGCTTTTGAGGCTAAAATTGAAGCTGTGAAAGCTAGATTTGAGTTATTGAAGGGGAATAATTGTGCAATGGATAGTTTGTTTAGGAGAAACAACATGGAACTTGAGGCTGTTGTTCATCCTCAGCCATTGGATCATTGTGAACTTGATTATCTCGATACAATTTTAAGGGAGAGGCAGATGATGATGGCACTGATGAACACTAGTACTGACTGCATTCAATTTAGCGATGCCTCGTCTTACGTGCAGTCACTAGAAGGTGGAGTGTTTTGTTATGATCCAGTGATTGGGATGGCGGATGATGGTATGACAGTGAACAATCCAGTGCCGCTCATGTGGTATAATGGGCTCACTGTGCCTCAGCAGTACAATGGAATGGCAGGTCCTTCGTCTCAAATGGATGACTACTACTACTGCTAATAATCTAATTTAATGTTGTTAGATATATGGATTAATTAATAGAAGGTCTGGTATTATTCTAATTTAGTACTTAAGTAGTAATTAGGTGCACGTTGAGTTAACTTTTAGGGTTTTGGAATTGCTTTAAACTTGCTTCGTTCAGCTGATACACTAGTATGAATGTTGCTGGCCGGTTTTAGGGCAAGGGAGAATGAATATATTCTTTGCCAAGTCAAGTATATATATATATATTTATATGTATGACTATTTAATTATATATGTGGATGTTGTTTTTGAGTATATAAATCTATATATGGATTGGATCTAACTAGTAGGAGTACTATTTAGTTGAATGAATGTTTTATTTGATGGCTAGCTTGTTGTCTCTCATCTCCACTGACAACAATGTATAGATAATGAAAAGACGCACCAATTCACTTTTCAGATTGTCTGAAGATCGAAGAAGGCTCTCAAAAGCCGGCAATATCTTGGGTCCCAAATCCGACAACAAGACAGAGATCTGTCCTATTACTAATCCCGATGACATCAAGGAATTAATCAAAAACTACAAAGACCAACAGATATATGATAAAAAGAAGAGGACCACAAATCTATCCAACTTCTTCGAGGATCGAAGGAACAAGCTAGTTTGCAACTGCCCCATCAAAACTAGCTGCAAAAGAAGAAAGACGAGTCTCGATCTGCAATATCCAACTTGGAATAATGTGTTCAATGAATTATCCGAGGAACAATTGACGGATGTAGCTAGGCCTTTCGAGGCTAAAATTGAAGCTGTGAAGTCTAGATTTGAGTCGTTCAAGGGAAATAACTATCCAATTGAAAATTGGTTTACGAGAAACAACATGGAACTTAAGGCTGTTGTTCATCCACAACCATTCGATCAGCACGCACATTATGAGCTCTAGATTATTTCTGTTCGAATTTCCACAATAGTGACTGCATTCAATATGGCGACGCCTCGTCTTACACGACGCAACTAGAAGCTAGATTGTATTAATATTGTTGTTATCCACTGATTTGAATGGCAGAGGAAAGCTCTATATATATGGCTGTGAACAATCCAGAGCCGCAGCACCAGCAACATCAGTACACCGGATTAATATTGGGAGGCTCTTCATCTCTTATGGATGCATTCAACTACCAGTCTACCACTATGGTCAAATTAAGAGCGAGTCTATTTATTGATTAATCATATGAAAATTTAAAGTTACAATCTAATTTAGTTAATGTTGGTACGTAGACATGGATTGATTAATTTAATAGAAGGTTTGTTATATATATAAAGTAGGATTATAAAATAGTTTACAAATAATTAACTAGGTTTTACAGTTGGTAGTTAAAATATTAGTTTAGGGTTTTAGTTGTTTTGCTTCAAGCTTATGCTAGTATGAAGATATTCTGTTGGTGGTTTTAGGGCAAGGGGGCCGGCTTGCATATATGTCTAAATGAATTCTTTGTCATATTAAGTATGTATATGACTTATGTACGTGAATGTTATTATATTTTTGAGCATGTGCATATTGATCAGAACTAATTAAATATAGAACTAGTATGTCGTTGGTGCATGTATGCTCTCTCTCATCTCATCTCATCTCAACTCTACCTTCTTTTTTTTTTAAGTTGATGTTCTTGATTTTTCAATTAATATCCCCTCAAATGTTTTTTGTTTGTTATATATATAAACATTTGTTTGAACTAATTAAATAATGCTTGTGTTTAGTTAGCATTATAGATGAAAATAAAGCAATTATTAGTTTTTACACTAATTTTTCACCATTAGGATATTAATTAATTGCACACTAAAATGCATGTAGAGTACGTAGTTGATTTTCACCCACGTAGTACTGTCGGAACTAAGCAAACAACCATAGAGTATTATTTTAATTTATTCGAATAAAAATCTATTATACTAAAAATAATTTACACTGCATATATCTATCTAATTTCCAGTAAACCAAATCACAATCTTAATTTTATTGCACAATTTGCGAGGTCCCTGTGTGATGGATGTGTTTGGAATTTTATACGGTCCGATCCTAATTGTTATATATTACAACTTTCTTTTAAATTAAAAGACTTAATTTATTTTTTATAATATCGCAATTCACCCTTAATTAAATCAGGGGCGCCCTCTTTTCTCAAAAATAATCAACCAAAAAATGACTTTTATCTTTAACGTACTATTGACCATGTTAAAATTTATACAATTTTTTTCAAATGTGAAAATTCAAAATTATGACCGTTGACGGATGAAATATTAATTACAACCCTAACATCATTGTTTGGTTCGCACGTTAATTTTTTTTGAATATCCTCCTTTTTACGTAATTTCAAATTCACTGCTGTTTTTTTTTCTAACGTTGCAAGTGAGAGAAAGGGAAACATGTGTTTGTGTGAGCAGAAGTGTCAGAGAAAAAATATTTTTGTGCGCAGGCGCGAGAAAAACGAGTGTGTATGGGTGAGAGAGAAAACGTGTGTGTGTGTGTGTGAGAGAGAGAGAGAGAGACCGTTGCTGTGTGCATGTGAGAAGCAGAGATAGGGAATTATGAAAATGTGTGTCTGAAAGAGTGCACGTAGGTATGTAGTTCTATGTAAAAAATAAAAATTAAAATAAATTCTAGAATTAAAATTCATATAACCAAAATTTTAGACTATTTTTTTTATCTCAACAAATATAATAATTTTGTATTAATATCAAACTAAATTTTTATTGAAACAATCGAATTGCCATGCAATACTCCGGACCAAATCATAGAATTAGTTCCAAGCGCATAAAACATTACTATTTTTTCAGAAAGAAAAATATTCAGGTGTAATTGTAAAATATAAATCTCTACACAATATTAAAATTAAAACTAAGATTTCAAACTTTTTATCGTCAAAGAATTAGATAAATAGAAATTATAAATCACCAGCCACTGCTGCCCCACCCCGTTAAAAAATAGGGAAAATAGGTTGAGAGACCTTCTTTCATAATTTTATACAACCAAAGGACATCATATATTAGCTTAATGAATGAAGGATTTTTTAACATTATTGTTTTATTTTAAGGACAATTTTAGCTTTTAGGTTAGTTGTAAGTATTTTGTCTTTTATAAATTAGATAATTTAAGAATTTTAAAATGACTAAACTACCCTTCCCTCTTCCAACTCATAATCCCGCGCACAGACCAGTGAGGAGCAAGAGAGGCGACGACTGGTAGAGTGGGGAAATTACACTACAATTCAAGAGAGGAATGCTATCATCTTAGATTGACGGAAAACATCTTAGATCAACAGGATTAACAAAGGAAAGGAGAAGAAATTTCTTAGTTCCATAGATGTTGAAACACTATCTAGGTATAGCTTTTTTTCATGTTTTTACCTGTGATTTTGCTTCGTTTTGGTTTGTTGTAGCTTATATTTAGAGAATTTGATGAAATAGTGTTCAATCAATCCATGTATATTTAGATTATGGAGGATTTGATGAATGCTCTGTTTTTCTTTTCTTTTCTTCCCAACTATAGAAAAACAGCAAAATTGATTTTGCAGTTCTTTTAGTTTTGATGATATATTTAGATTATAGAGAGAGCTATCACATTTTTTGCTTATATTTGTGCAAAAGTTGTAGAAATATTACTTCATTTTGGATGTTTTAGATTATATTTGGAAGATTTTATTCAATAATGAGTGATTGTTTGTGTTTTTAAAGGTAGTTTTAGCATCCTTGTGATCTATCTATGTATATGCTCTGTTTTTTGTTTTTCTCCTTTGTGCAGAAAAAACTGCAAAACTGATTTTGCAGTTTTTCAATTTTTAATCTAAGTTTTTTTAAGTGCATTATTTCTGTATTTGATTCTTATATTGTAGGTTTTGGTTAGTTTAAATGCGTGATTTCATATGTGAATGAATGAACATACATGTTTGTTATGCAATGGATTGCTTTTAAGTTTTTATGTCTCATTTTTTAGGGATCTTGATAGAGGAATTATAGGCGTGGTTTATTACAATGATTGTTCTTTTGGAAGTTAATTGTTTCTTGGTATGAATGTTGAAGAACTAAAACGTTTAATGTGTGAGAGGTGGTCCGATATTAATCCCTTGTGTGTAGACCTATTTGTTACTCGTGATGACAAGGAGTTTGTTACTTAATGATGTGAATCGCGACCGTATTTCTATCCGATATGACGAATCCGCGACCCTTAACGTTGAACACGTAAGAACCTTGGAATCACGCGAAGATGATGGAGGTGGAACCTCGACCCAATCCCTAAAACGAGAATGAACCTTGGTATAATCGAAGACAAACAATCAATTGATGGGTTAATTGATTGATAAGTCGAAGAACAACAAGAATTAAATTCCGGCTGCTCGAAGTGTTCTTAGAACACAAGAGGTGAAAAACACTCTCAATTTCGTATTAGATAATAAGCTGCCTCCAAACATAAGAGTAGCCTCCTTTAAATAGGAGGAGAAGAGAAAACCCTAATGAAACCCTAAACAAACCCTAATTTCGAAAATAACAAAAACAAGCCCAATTCTAGTGCAACAAAAATAATGGATAGCTCTAAACAAGCCCAAAAACACCCTTAACAAGCCCATCACTCTAAATACTAATTATACATAATCCTTGGGCTGCAAACTAATAAAAACAATAATAAAAACGCCCTAATTATTCTACGTTTTCTTGGCTAAGCATTATTTTCCATTCGTGCTCTTCATCTCCTTGAATGCTTCTCCAAGCGTCAGCTTTATTCATCAACTCGTGGACCATGCTCACGAGTGCTTCCTTCATCTTCCTTGCTCTAGCTCGGGTGATTGGACCACTTGGAACCCGGATGGGATCTGCATAGTCTTCACTCCATGATCTAGCTCTCGTGCTATCCTCAGGCTCATCATTCCCCTCCTCTTGAAAAGGAATTGTCCTCAATTCGTCACCTGTACTAAACGGACTTAGGTCAGCGACATTAAATGTAGCACTTACATTATACTCACCTGGTAGATCAAGTTTATATGCATTGTCATTGATCCTTTGCACAACTTGAAACGGTCCATCTCCTCTCGGTAAAAGCTTAGAACGCCGCTGAACTGGAAAGCGTTCCTTCCTCAAGTGCAACCAAACCCAATCTCCTGTTTCGAAAACCACCTTCTTCCTTCCTTTGTTGGCTTGTTGCACGTATTGCTCGGTTCTTCTCTCAATGTTTTGCCTTGCCTTCTCATGAATCTGTCTAACAAACTCAGCTTTCTTCCTGCCATCTAGGTTAGCATGCTCAACAGGTAATGGTAATAAATCCAAAGGAGCCAAAGGATTAAAACCATACACAATCTCGAAAGGAGAAAACTTAGATGCAGAATGAACAGATCGATTATATGCAAACTCAACATGAGGCAAACATTCTTCCCACTCTTTCAAGTTCTTTTTAATTATGGCACGCAACAAAGTGGATAAAGTTCTATTTACTACTTCCGTTTGGCCATCAGTTTGGGGGTGACATGTAGTAGAAAACAACAATTTAGTACCCAACTTTCCCCACAAAGTCTTCCAAAAGTAGCTCAAAAACTTTGCATCCCTATCAGAAACTATGGTTCTAGGCATGCCATGCAAACGCACAATTTCTTTGAAGAACAAATTAGCAATTCGTGGTGCATCATCAGTTTTATGACAAGCAATGAAATGAGCCATTTTAGAAAATCTATCAACCACCACGAAAACAGAATCATTCCCATGTTTAGTCCTAGGCAAGCCCAACACAAAATCCATAGAAATATCAACCCAAGGGTCACTAGGAATGGGTAATGGAGTATACAAACCATGGGGATTTAACTTAGACTTTGCCTTCTTACAAGTAACACATCTCTCACATATTCTTTCAACATCTCTTTTCATGTGAGGCCAAAAGAAGTGTGCTTGCAATACTCCTAAAGTCTTAGCTATACCAAAGTGTCCCATTAAACTCCCACCATGCGCTTCTTTCACAAGCAATTCGCGCAATGAACATTTAGGCACACAAAGTTTGTTTTCACGCATTAGAAATCCATCATGCCTAAAGTACTTATCAAATGCTAATTTTTCACATGCATTGAATATATCTCGAAAATCAGCATCATCACAATACAAATCCTTGATGTATTCAAACCCAAGCAATTTAGCATCTAAAGTAGCAATTAAAGTATACCTGCGTGATAAAGCATCCGCTACAACATTCTCTTTACCTTGCTTGTACTTGATCACATATGGAAATGTCTCTATGAACTCCATCCACTTGGCATGGCGCTTGTTTAGCTTTTGCTGCCCCTTCAAGTGCTTCAATGATTCATGATCCGTGTGAATCACGAACTCCTTTGGCCAAAGATAGTGCTGCCATGTATCCAACGCTCTCACCAACGCATAAAGCTCCTTGTCGTAGGTAGGGTAATTTAAGGTCGCCCCACCTAGCTTCTCACTAAAGTATGCTATTGGCCTTCCTTCCTGCATAAGAACAGCACCAATTCCATTTCCTGAAGCATCGCATTCGATTTCAAAAGTCTTTGCAAAGTTAGGTAAAGATAACAATGGGGCGTTACTTAGCTTGCTTTTTAGTAACTCGAACGCCTTCTCTTGCTCCTCTCCCCATTTGAATCCCACATTCTTTTTAATCACTTCAGTCAATGGCGCCGCAATAGTACTAAAATCCTTCACGAACCGCCGATAGAAACTAGCAAGTCCATGGAAACTCCGCACTTGCCCAACACTTGTAGGACTTTGCCATTCTTGAATCGCCTTCACCTTTTCTTTATCAACCTGAATTCCTTGTGCACTCACAACAAAACCAAGAAATACAAGCTTATCCGTGCAAAAGGTGCACTTTTTCAGGTTAGCATATAACTTCTCCTTTCGCAAGACATCCAAAACAGATTTTAATTGAATTACGTGATCATCTAGACTCTTGCTATAGATAAGAATATCATCAAAATAGACTACAACAAATCTGCCAATAAAAGGTCTCAAAACATGGTTCATTAATCTCATGAAAGTGCTAGGTGCATTAGTCAAACCAAAAGGCATAACTAACCATTCATATAATCCATATTTTGTTTTAAAGGCTGTTTTCCATTCATCTCCTTCTTTCATCCTAATTTGATGATATCCACTTTTCAAATCAATTTTAGAGAATATACTAGACCCATGCAACTCATCAAGCATATCATCTAAACGTGGAATGGGGTGACGATATTTTACCGTGATATTATTTATGGCTCGGCAGTCCACGCACATCCTCCACGTTCCATCCTTCTTTGGCACTAGCAAAACTGGCACCGCACATGGGCTCATACTCTCTCTCACATATCCTTTCTCCAACAGCTCCGTAACTTGCCTTTGAAGTTCATTTGTTTCCTCCGGATTACTCCTATAGGCTGGCCGGTTTGGAATGGAGGATCCAGGTACGAAATCAATTTGATGCTCTATTCCTCGGATGGGTGGTAAACCGCTTGGTGTATCCTCCGGGAAGACGTCACCAAAATCCTGCAACAAAGAGACAATAACACTAGGCAAAGAAGAATTTAGCTCGTTAGTATTCAAAAATGCTTCTTTGTATACAAGTACAAGAAGCTGATTACAAAGCATCGCTCTTTTTACTTCACTAGCTCTCGCATAAAAATTCTTTTGCCTCCTCTCAAATTTGCTCTCAATAGTTACTGGTTTTTCCACTTTACTCTCTTTCTTTTCCTCACCACTATCTCTCTTTTTCTTTTCAACTCTCCGCTGCTCCTCCTCACTTTGCAACTTCAACTGATCGGCATAGGCTTGCTGCGGCGGTAAAGGTGCAAGAATGATTGTTCTCTTGTTCATCTCAAATGAATATTTATTAGTGAAGCCATCATGTTTAACTCTCCTATCATATTGCCATGGTCTCCCCAATAACATATGGCCGGCTTGCATGGGAACCACGTCACAAAGCACTTGATCCTCGTATCTACCAATGCTAAAGGACACCAAAACCTGCTTGTTCACCCTCACTTCACCGCTATCATTCAGCCACTGCAGTTTGTAAGGCCTTGGGTGCTTAGTCGTGTGCAATGCTAGCTTCTCCACCATCGTCGTGCTAGCCACATTAGTGCAACTACCTCCGTCTATCACCAAACTACACACCTTGCCTAGCACTAGGCACCTAGTGTGGAAAATATTCTCGCGCTGCTCCTCATCCTCCTTTGCGTGCGTACTAAGCGCTCTCCTTGCAACTAATAACTCACCCTGGATGGCGCTCTCCTCTTCTTCGACATCCTCCAAAGGTGGCATAGCTTCAGCGCCTTCTTCATCCGTCTCATATTCCCCATTATCCAGGAGCATCATTACCCTCTTATTCGGGCATTGAGTGGAAACATGGCCCCTTCCTTGACACTTCCAACAAATAATGTCCCTGTTTCGGGTAGTAGGAGTATTAGTGGTGTTAGGGGCTGTCTTAGCTTGCCCTCCACTAGGAACTTCTGATTTTGAATCAACTTTCGGCTTCAGAGTGGTTACTTTGTCATCCTTCTTCCACGGACTTTGTTTCCATGGAGTAGAGTATGGATTTTGGCTTGGCTTGAAACTACCCCTCCTCTTGAGCTGCCTCTCTATTTTAATTGCCGTGTGCACCATATCTTCAATCTCAACATATGGCTGCAATTCAACCGCATTGGCAATTTCCCGGTTTAGCCCACTCAAGAACCTCGCCATGGTAGCTTCTCTATTTTCATCAACCTTGGCCCGAATCATGGCCACTTCCATCTCCTTATAGTATTCGTCAACACTACGATTTCCCTGCGTGAGCCCCTGCAATTTTTGGTACAATTCCCGATAATAGTGATCGGGCACAAACCGCTTCTTCATCAACCGCTTCATCTCATCCCAAGTCTCCACGGGCCCCTCATCACTACGCCTTCTCTCTATCATCAAGCGATCCCACCAAACAAGTGCATAATCTGAAAATTCAATAGCCGCCAATTTCACCTTCTTGGACTCGGAGTAATTATGGCAAGCAAACACTAATTCAACTTTCTTGACCCACTCAAGATAGGCCTCGGGGTCATTTTTTCCTTGGAAGGATGGAATCCTCATTTTGATCCCATTCATGTTGTCATCCTCCCTGTTAAATCCCCTACCAAACCGCCTACCATTCCGTCGGTTAGCGACTGCCGAATCGACATCGCTATCCCCATCGTCAAAGCTATCTCGGTAATAATTATCAACATCAGCCCTCCGTTCCCTAGGCTGCGGTCTCCCATTTCTTTGAGCATTATGTGATATGCCGGATTGCTCAATTTGGGTGCTTTCAACTCTATCTACTTTCACCCGCATTCTCTTCAACTCCTCACTCATCTCTTCCACCTGCTCTTTAAAGACACCCAACTCCTCTCTCATCATCTTTTGTAAGGTGCTCGTCATGGCTTCTTGGAATAACCTAGGATCGAAACTCGACATATTGCTGCAAAACAGAGGTTAGCACAATATAAAGAAATAAATTTTCCTCACTGCACTCCCTTACGTGTTTCGCTCAAAAAATAATTTCACTCTGATTTTACCGCTCGTGTTTAGTTCTCAATGTATTGATATTCCTCTCAATTTTCACCTTTTGGAACTTCAAACGAATCGAAAAGCAAGAACCCTTTTCTTGGCTGCCCGAACAGACCAATCACAACCCAAACAGATTAATTGTATGCTAGGACAAGTACGTTTTCACCAAGAACTCAAGAAACAGGAATCCCAATGAAATATGGACAAAATACGAAGCCAAATTTCGACAAAATTGAGCTAAAAGTTCGTCTCGTAAAAAAGTGATTTTTGGAACCCTTGGAACCTATAGAATCAGAATGCTAAAAGAAATAAAGTCAAAATTCGGAATTTTTTTTACTTTTTTTTTTTTTTTTTTTTTTTTTTTTTTTTTTTTAATCACAAGTCTACTAGGGTTTTTATGTTGTTCACAGCCGCCACAAATTTCAAAACCTAGAAATAAAAGTCAAGTCTAGGGTTTTATGGTGTTTGAAATACTAGCCGCCACAACTAGGTTTTTTGACCAAGAATTACAAGTCTAGGGTTTTATGTTGCTTGCAATAACAGCCGCCACAACTATCAATAGCCGCCTCAATAACCAAGTTAACTAGGAATCAAGAGAATCGCAACTAGAGATTTGCAAACAACAAATCGAGCTCTACTTTAATCTGGACAGATTATGAATGGACAGATTTGCGAATATGGTTCAGCAACGAAATTGAAGATTTTCGACTTTGAACACAGATGAAACAGAATAAGCAGATCCGTGATAAGCAGATTCAAAGTTTAGCAAGAGCAGATTCGTAACAACAAGGACAGATTTGTAAATCTCTAAAACAGATTCGTAACAACAAGAACAGAATTGTAAGAGCAAGAACAGATTCGTAACCACAAGAACAGATTTGCAATAATAGGAACAGATTCGTAATAGCAAGAATACGAAAAAATAAAACCTGGATAGAAAGAATCGCTCTGATACCATTGATGTGAATCGCGACCGTATTTCTATCCGATATGACGAATCCGCGACCCTTAACGTTGAACACGTAAGAACCTTGGAATCACGCGAAGATGATGGAGGTGGAACCTCGACCCAATCCCTAAAACGAGAATGAACCTTGGTATAATCGAAGACAAACAATCAATTGATGGGTTAATTGATTGATAAGTCGAAGAACAACAAGAATTAAATTCCGGCTGCTCGAAGTGTTCTTAGAACACAAGAGGTGAAAAACACTCTCAATTTCGTATTAGATAATAAGCTGCCTCCAAACATAAGAGTAGCCTCCTTTAAATAGGAGGAGAAGAGAAAACCCTAATGAAACCCTAAACAAACCCTAATTTCGAAAATAACAAAAACAAGCCCAATTCTAGTGCAACAAAAATAATGGATAGCTCTAAACAAGCCCAAAAACACCCTTAACAAGCCCATCACTCTAAATACTAATTATACATAATCCTTGGGCTGCAAACTAATAAAAACAATAATAAAAACGCCCTAATTATTCTACGTTTTCTTGGCTAAGCATTATTTTCCATTCGTGCTCTTCATCTCCTTGAATGCTTCTCCAAGCGTCAGCTTTATTCATCAACTCGTGGACCATGCTCACGAGTGCTTCCTTCATCTTCCTTGCTCTAGCTCGGGTGATTGGACCACTTGGAACCCGGATGGGATCTGCATAGTCTTCACTCCATGATCTAGCTCTCGTGCTATCCTCAGGCTCATCACTTAATCATTGGGTTAATGCGTTTTTTTTGGAAAGAAGATATGGTGTTATGTGTTCTAATATGGCCGAAAGTTATAACTCGTGGGTTGCAAATAAACGAAATCTTCCTATAACAATGATGTTAGATCAAATTCGTGTGAACATAATGAAGCAAATGTCGGATAGACGTGAATTGTCGAGGAATTGAAAAACTCTCTTTTGTCCGGAGGTTGAAAAATGCTTGAAGGAGAAGGTTAATGAGAGTTCGACATGGAGGGTTGTCAAATCATCTGATTCCGTCTTTGAGGTTATAGAGCAAAAGTCTTATCGCGTAGATCTTTCGACATAGGAATATGGTTGTAATTCATAGAGGATTGATGGCTTCCCATGTTCGCATGCCGTTTTGTGTATTTTGGTTGATATGAGGTTGTTTATAATTATTGCGATCCTTGTTTCTTTACGTGTAATTTTCAAAGTTCTTATGCACATGCAATTTACCCGGTGCCAACTTCTGACCGTCCTAGTAATGTCTCTGCTGTATCGAAAATTTTACCTCTCAATTGTAAAACTTAACCCGATCGTCCTAAAAAGAATCGAATTGAGAGCGCCGACTCAAGCACAAAGAAAAAACCAAAAATGTGAAAGGTGTAATCGTTATGGATATCACAATAAGAAGACGTGTACTGCATCGATTGTTTAGATTTTACTATGGCATAGTATAATTACATTTAGCGAATATTTAGAATTTTGAAATTCTTGGTATAATTGAGAATTTTTTTTGGATTCCTTTAGTTTTGATTTTAAAAGAATGTAATTTTGATTTTGATATATGAATGGTGATGTTTTTCTATTTTTGTGGAATAAACAATATCAAGATTTTTACTATTCTTTGCAAGTTGTTTATTTGAATGCGAAAGACTTTGATTATCTATGTTAAATTGCACTCAGATTTAGTGCAAAAGGATTTTTGGAGTCAAATATTTTTGGTAAATTGCATGCGCATTTAGTGCAAAATCGTTTTTGCAGTGAAATGTTACTAAAGATTGCATGCGCATTTAGTGCAAAATCGTTTTTGCAGTGAAATATTTTTAAAGATTACACGCGCATTTAGTGCAAAATCGTTTTTGCACTGAAATATATCAGTGCAAAAAC
This sequence comes from Lonicera japonica, assembly GCA_021464415.1. Classification (NCBI taxonomy): domain Eukaryota; kingdom Viridiplantae; phylum Streptophyta; class Magnoliopsida; order Dipsacales; family Caprifoliaceae; genus Lonicera; species Lonicera japonica. Next base: position 89,915,355 of record CM038463.1, on the reverse strand, counting down.
GATTTTGCACAAAATACGAGTGCAATCTTTTGAAATATTTCACTGCAAAATCGATTTTGCACTAAATTGGGTATGGCTAGGAATGCAATTCATAGCCAGCATCCAGTAATTAGATTGGAAATCTTTGTTGATGAAAGAGATTGAGCTACGAAAATTACGTGAGTAGAACTGAATTGCAAATCGTGTGAGAGGAGTAGGAGGTTGATGGCACAACTCGTAATTAACTAAAAAAGAAAGGGGTTTTTCTTAACTTTAGTAAGACACTTGTCATTTTTATATTAATTGTCCTTAATTTATAATAGTAATGTAACGTGTCCTTTTATTAGTTTTAATTTTGTAGGATGCCCTTTAAACCCATTGCCCCTAAAAAATAAATAAAAAGTAGAATGGACATAGTTTTATTTATTTATTTATAATTCGTTTGAAAATTTCAATTTGTACGTAAAACTTGTGCGTAATTATATAGTATTATTTACTTAATTTTAATTACTTTTCCATCCCTAGAAATTTTAATTCGTAAAACTTGGGCACAATTATATTAATTAAGGAAAATATTGTGTGGTTGATTAATAGGGAAAGTGAATCTTCCATTTATTTTATACCATAAATGAATGAAGATGGAGAGGGAGAGGGGGAGAGAGAATGTGTGTTTTAACTCGCGCGATCAGCTCCCAATATTAAAGCTAGTTGTCCTAAAACTCGCAAAAGGCTCCACTTCCTCTTTCACAAAAAAAAACCTCCCTAATTGGAGTCTATCTATCAAAATCTCCGTGCTTTTGCTTCCTCCATTAACTTCTTCGAACAAGTACTGGTAGGTATGTATATTCAACTACTTGATCGAATTCATGTTTAATTATTAGCTTTTGAACAAACACACACACACACACATATATATATATATATATCCGCTTCTGAATTCATGTTTATTCAATACTCGGTAATTAGTACAAATTAAAGATATATATATATATACATAAAAGAGTAATAACAAGTGATGTAAACAAATTAATGTGTAGATTGATCATGGGACGAGCTAGAGTCAGAATGGAGCTGATAAAAAATGAAAAGACGCGCCAATCCACTTTTGAGAAGAGAAAAATCTGTTTGAAGAAGAAGGCTCTTGAATTATCAACTCTTTGCGATGTTAAAGTCGGCATTATTATTTATGGCCCCAAATCCACCAGTGAGCCGGAGATCTGGCCCAGTACTAATCCCGACGATATCAAGGAATTAATCCAAAACTACAAAAACCAACCCATAGATGATAAAAACAAGAGGACCACAAATTTATCTAACTTCTTCGATGATCGAAAGAACAAGTCTGCAACCGCCCTATCGAAACTGCAAAAGAAGAACAACGAGTCTCAGTATCCGACTTGGAATAATGTGTTCAATGAATTATCTGAGGAACAATTGAGGGAAGTCGCTAGGGCTTTCGAGGCTAAAATTGAAGCTGTGAAGGCTAGATTTGAGTCGTTGAAGGCCAATAATTATGCAGTGGATAATTTGTTTAGGGGAAACAACGTGGAACTTGAGTCTGTTGTTCATCCGCAGTTATTGGATAATTATGGATTTGATTATCTTGATACCAATTTAAGGGGGAGGCAGATGATAATGGAGCTGATGAACAATAGAGCTGACATTTTTCAATTCGGCGATGTCTCATCTTACTTGCCGCCACTAGAAGGCGGAGCATCTTGTTATAATCCGATGATTGGGATGGCGCAGGGGAGTATGGAGCTGTACAATCCGGTGCCGCTCACGTGGTTTAACGAGCCCACAGTGCCTCAGCAGTACCCTGGAATGGCAGGTCCTTTGTCTCAGATGGATGATTACTACTACAATGATCAAAATAACAAGTTCAATTAATTATTGATTAGCCATGAAAATTAAGTTATAATCTAATTTAACGTTGTTACTTGTTAGTAGTTACATTGATTGATTAGTAGAAGGTCTGGTATTTAGTAGGATTCTAATATTAAGCTCATGATATAGTGGTAAGAATTAATATTAATTGTTGGCCGGTTACGTTTTAGGGCAATGAGACTGGATTCTTTGCCAAGTTAATTAAGCATATACGGATTGGAACTAAATAAGCACGTACTAGTATTATTTAGTTGAATGAATTTTTATTTGATGGCTTGCGCGCTAGCTGTCGATCTCTTATATCCACTGACAATGTACTTTCATAACTGGTATGTACATTAACCTAGCTATACTTCATATTTGTCTAAAGTAAATGTATTTACTGCAGGTCCATGATGAACCGAGTGTTATTCATATTTCTTAATTTCTTATTAATTAATAATTAATGTGCATGTGATTCTTGATCAGTACTATATATGTTAAAGTTGGAACTAAATAGAGATCGATCGACTAGTATTTAGTTGATTGCTTGTTGTCCCTTGTCTCCACTACAATGTAGTAATTTTAGAAAATGGCACAGTAAAAAGTAAGTAGTAAGGACGTATATACCTCATATTTCTCTGAAGTACATATATATATATATATATATATATATATATATATATATAGCTCTTGCAGAGAGGATGAGTTGATTGATCGGAGTTTTATAGTACAATTGTGCTATGCGTTTAATTAAATTGTACATAAAATGATCCGCCACTTACTAAATTGTTTTAAATATTTTTCAATTATTTAATTTGTATTCATAATTAATCATGTGCAATTTGTGTAATATTTTTTTCCTATACTATTAATTTGTATGTATAACAATTTCTTTTTCTCTAACCTGTGTTTAGAATTATATATAGGGTCATATTAATATGTCTGTGTTATACTTTTTTGGGAACATAATTGATGATGTCCATAAAGAAAGTTGTAATTGCACTATATATTGATTAATCTCAATCTAATTAATAGTTATGAATACAAATTATCAAAGTTAAAATGACTTAAATTGCGTGGTATAAGTAAACTGATCGGTGAGCAAAATATAAAAGTCATTGATGATAAGTTTCAAGAAAAAACTTGGGAAATGATATTAGCACTCCACTTTCATCCTTAGGCACTCCACTTTTACTTTTAGTGACATAAAAAGTGTCCCAAATGATATATATAAGTGTCACTAAAAATGAAAGTGAAGTGCCTAAGGATGAAAGTGGATTGCTAATATCATTTCCCAAAAACTTTAATTAAATACATTTTACAAAAAGTTGTTAACGTGCCAGAGGCACAGGCAACCCCTAGTAAAATAATAATCCATTACAAATTTCAAACAAAAGGAGTACAATTTGGTAATATATTAGTCTACGAACAATAAATAATAAATATAAACACAGACAGAGACAGAGACAAGACAGAAGAAATACTTTCAAGTTTGACAAGATAAAACTAGGGTTCCATAGTGGTCACAACTTACAAAACATTTAGGGTTTCAAAAATGGTGACCAGCAAACTGTTCCATAGTGGTGACAAGAAATTTGACGAAGGGACAAGAAGATTATTTGGAGCCTTAAGTTTGTCTTAGCCATTTGGACTTTGGAGTACGATTGTCTTTGGTATGGATTGGAGTCTTGAAATGTTGTAAGTTGGAAGCTTAGATTTCAAATTAAAGTTGAAGAATTTGTGGGAACATGTTTTATTTATATATGTATATATATAAATAAAACAGGGTCCCAAATGAATCCCACAATAATCGAAGCTGAATCGGAAATTAAATAACTAATTCCGATTCTCTTTCGATGCAAACCAGGCTGAATCAGGGTCGCATCCGCACCCAATTTGGACCCGGCAATCATTCCGAAGAATCCCTGCTTCATAGGTCTCAGGCCCCTAAATCCCTGGAACAAAGGCAAGGCGAGGTGCCGTGTACGCACTTTGCATGGATCGACCTAGGACAGAAGAAGAGTATGCGCGCTAGCATGCCATTGTTGGAAATCAAGATCTTATTATTATGACAGTATATAGATTTATGGAATATATCTTAGTTATGGTAATGTTTTAGTGTGTTTGGTCAAAACTTACCATAAATAGGGTATTTATTAATTGAGTCTTTCCATATGTTTTACCCTATTTTGGAGTCTTTGTAATAACAACAATTATCAATACAATTTCATATTCTGAAATTCCACTGCCATAAACTAGCAACAACGGTAGAAAACTCCAGTGCATTCTTGGGCCCCTAACTTACTGACTCAAAGCCAGGGAGATGACACTCGTTCCTGATGGGGCTCTAAAGTCCAGTGCTTGCTTCAGTTACTGCCAAAGAGTTCAGAAGGATAGTCTTTAGCCCCATGATGGCAAGTCCAGTATAAGGCACTCGCCGTTTGCACCTGATTTAAATCTTTTTATGAGTATTGATTTTGTTGACTTATTATGTTGACTCAATTTGCATAATGTTAAAAACTATTTCTCCCAAAAGTCTAAGTAGTTAGGTAGTAAGCCAACAATGTATATCATAGTCTCCAACACATAATATATTATGCCTCAAGAGGACCAAGATAATTTCTTGAATATCATGTAGTGTGTGACATGTTATGCTTTTGAGCTTCCTTATTTTAAATCACAGCCCAGGTTGAGCATTAATAGAATGATGAAAAAATTAAAATAGAACAGAAACTAAGATTAGTGGTGACATAAATTGCAAGGGAAGGTAAGAATACATATGTCGACATTCATATACAGCTCAGGAGGGGGTAATTTAATTGCATCAAGCATATTCGGTTTGCCACACTTCTTGACCAGAGTCGCCACCTCATTACATATGGCCCGTACAGCATCCTGAGATTGTAGCAAGCAAAAGGTTAGTCACACACAAAATTTAGTTATTGTAGAATGCTTTAACCTGTTAATGTAAAGCAACAATCGCGAAATGAAAGCCTACTGTGTCAACTCAAGGAAACTCAACCGAATAATGTCCAATCCAAACCACATTGGTTGGCTAACCCCCCTCTAACCATCTTCTAAAAGTGACACTAACTCCCCCTAAACCATTAGATGTTTTTTACCCAACTTTGTACAAGGGCATTCATGTAATTTTTGTGGTTATGTGATAACATCTAATAGTTTAGGGGGGTTTAGTGTCACTTTTAGAAGATTTAAGAGGGGGAGGGGGGGGGGTTTAGTGTTTTTTACCCAAGTTTAAATATACATTAAATATTGCACGGACTCTCATGTATGGGATTATTCTTTATATTCATAATATGTTTAACATATATGTGCCCTTAAGGCATAAATAATTAACATTTTCCATATATATATATCAGTGTTTTCAAAGGCGTTCCGAGGAGAACATGGGGGCGCGCATCACTGCACCTCGAGTGAAAAACACATCAAAGCTCAATAGAAACAACATTTGTACACTATGTGCACGCATTTTATCTGAGGCTTGCGCCTTATTGTTGAGGCGCACTCCTTTTGGTTGAGGCTTAAGCTTTTTATGCATTTTTTTTATAAACCTTAAAAGACTAAACACTGTCTAAAATACCCAAATTCGAAACAGAGAGAGAGGGGAGAGGAAGATCAATTGAACAAAGACTAATAAGTAACAACTACAACGAGAAACTGAGCAACACATACCAAATTTCAAGCCCAAGATTGTAGACGGAATCATCGATCTGAGCTGAAATCTCTTTGCGGTCCTCGATTAAGGCTTGATTTGGGTTTAATTGTGTTGGATAGAGCGTGATTTGGGTTTTGAAAGAGAAATTGTTTGATTTTTACGAAAAGAGAGAGCGAGAGAGGAATGAAGAGAGAGAACAGCGTGTTTGGATTCTATAAAAAGGGAGAGGTTTTAATTTTGATAAATTACAACATAGTTATTTAATTTAACACTTTACCCCTTGAACTAAAAAAATCTGTTATTAAAGAAAATTATTTTTTTGACTAATAATTATTTCTCTGTTTTTTTTTAATATAAAAATTCTTTGCGCGAAAGGTTTACGCCTCACCTCTGAACAAGCAAACGCTTACATCTTCGCCTTTTAAAACATTGATATATATTAAGATCAGTTTAGATAATTAAGTAGTGGATGATGCATTGTAGCTTTGGTATATAGCAGCAAAAATGAATGAAAACCATGCAAGCGAGTAAGTCGAAGTATGCATGCACCAAATTAACTGAACAAGTAAATCTTCATATCGATCTCCGTCTTATGTTTTGCAGAATTCAGCTTAATAAATTGGAAAACAACTTTTATGACTACACGCGTACGTGTAATACAAGAGGCAGGGGTGCATACAAGAATTTTTCTCAGGGGTGGGAATAATTAGGGATCAACGTCATAAATTATTATTATCTTAATACAACTATAATTTAACACAAAGTTAGTATGTAATGTTAGTCATCTCGATCACTTGTATCATTCAAATAATTAAACTAGAGATAAAACTAAAGAAGAAAGTGGAAGGCTATGCCCGCAGTACTTTTAATTTGGTATGTGTTAAAGCAAAAATTTAAAGAATAATTAATTTTAGTGGCGTGCTTAAAGACGCAACATTGGTCTACTAGAGCCATTTATGCTTTTAGAATAGAATCACTCTTTAAAACTTTGGTTTATCAACCTTATATATTTCAATGCAGTAAGTTCTTATAGGGTTGGTCTAATAGTTTACTAAATTTCTGTGTAATTTTATAAATTAATATTCTCCCGTCTCAAATTATTACTACACCATGACCATAGCCATTTGTGCTTTGATAATATATATAATCATTTGTGACACTAGTACTTTTAAGAAACACTAATCTCAACATAATATATGGTCATATCAATGATATGATACAAATTGTTTTCAAAATTGAGAGTTTTTACGGTGATCATGTCGCAAAAGTAAATGAGAATAATAACTTTCGAAATCTTAAAAAGGAAAATAAGATAATTAATATGTGACAAATGGAATATATTATAAGCCTATGCAAGAGCTTTAATTTTTATTATTATATATAGCAAAGAAAAATCACAAATTGAGAGGATGTGATAGCACCCGGAGGGTCAAGTTACATTAGTCACGACACAAGTTGGTTTGTAAGGAAAATGAAAAACAGTGTATTTGATTAATGTTTTTAATGTTTTAACCGACAATTAAGTTTATGATTGTATTTAGACTAATTTTCAAATTTTGATATGAACCAACCTTAAACTAGAATTTGGACTCCATTTAATAATAACATGGAAAATGAAAAGAAAAATAACTAATTTAGATGAGAAAATGAAAAATAAATTGAGGTATGTGGTGAGATTAACTCTTGCCTTTTGCTTTTTTTCATGACAAAATTTTAGAAATTTTTTTAACAAAATGTTAAAGGATGATAGATGACATATACTCACAAAAACAAGTATGAGATAAGGAGTACCTCACCATATATTTCAACTTATTTTTCATCTTTTCACCCAAATTATTGTTTTTATTTTCAATTTCTATGTTGTTATCAAACGGAACCTTAAAGTGTTAATTTTTACCCGTTACCGCAGCTAATTAGCAAATAGAAATAGAGCACTTTATTCGTATAGATTTCTTTTTGCATGGAAAACAATTTTCATTATTAAATTTTCAATAAAGCAAATCATATATGGCATGGAATGATTACATCATCTGCAGCGACAAGCTGAATGTTTTTGGACTTTGGAAAGAAACCAATCATAGTTGGCAATCAACTCTTAAACCTGCATTTGTTTGGAATATAACTATCATTTACCAATACGAAGATAAATTTTATTTTTTAATATTAATTAAATTGATATTTATACTTTTCCCTAAAATGCGTGTCGGGAGAAACATTATTAACATTATTTTTATATAAAATAATAAATTTATTACACAACTTTTTCTTATACAATAAAATATTTTTCATGTAAATTATGAATTTATAATCATTATTATAATAAAGTAGACTAATAAAAGAAGAGTGGTGATATTGACACCTCCAAAAATATTTAATAATACTCTCGCTTTCATTCGGTCATTCACAACCAAATAAGTTATATATTACTCAGTTGTCAAGGACCAAGTATATAGGTTTATACTTGGCCCTCAAAAATTAAGTAACATATACTTTACTCGGTTGTGAATGATCAAAAGAAAGTGAGAGTGTTACCAAGTGTATTTCTTGGTAAATAGAGACACTTGAGTTCTTGAAAGTGGTTAAATGGACACACATTCACCAACACGCTTAGCCAACTTGCATTGGTCTTTCTTGCCTGTTCTTCTTCTTTTCATCTTCAATTTCAAATTTGGCTTCGATTTTAAATTTAATTTTGATTTTATAATTTTCAAATTTGGCTTCGGTTTCAAATTTAATTTTGATTTTAGAATTTTAAATTTGGTTTTCAAATTTGAAAACCTCGAAGGATCCAAAACAGACACGCATGCTACAAATTCGTTCATTAAACTCAAATAACTGCTGGCCTACTTAGATACCTTCACATCAGAGATTCGAGAACGAACCACCTTAGCTAGGCCTACACGTGTCCTTAGTTGTTGGGATTTTTTTGATTCGCGTTCAAGGCCACTATCTTTGAAGACTAAACTAAAAAGCATTATTCATTAGCCCACCATTACAACCCTTTACATGAACCAACTTTTTCTAATTCGCACTCATGGTCATGATCCACAAGTTATTGCACACTACAGCTATCTAGGTTTCTTGTAAAAAGGAATTGGACCCCTTCTTTCTTCTATCTTCTCAGTGAAAGGCTAGGGTACGTTTCGTGTTCCATCTGATAGAGTTAAATCGAAAATCTTCGTGACTCCGTGTTCAGGAATGGGATCTAATAACTAAAAAACAATATTCAAGATGGCAATGGCGGTGACAATAAAGCTAATGGTCCGGAGAGCAATAATATTAATCGTTAGCAGACAACAACGATAGTATGATTAAGACCATAAAACAAGAGGATTTTATCCTTATGATACCATGTAGAATTTCATTATATGATATTATATTTATAGTCGTGTTTTTAATATTACAATGAGAAGGCATTTATATAAACATTAGACAAGAAAGAAATCGAGTAAGAACAATCTATTAAAGCAAGAGGAAATAAGTTAATACGAAATCTAAGAAAGGGGAAATATTGAGAAGTAATATAAGAGATTTTACAATCAATATATGAATCAATTATTTATGTCAACACAAGGTATAATCAAACACAATAAATTTTAACAATATTGGCTAAAAAAGTTACCCAAAAATAGGGGTGTGCAGTGGTTCGAAACTAATATATTTATTACAATCCACCAACCAATCAAATCCAATTCAAAATAATTTTATATTTTAGAATCTAATTCAATCCGACTTTGTTTTAAAATTCAATCCAATCCAATTTGACATTGGATTAGATCGGTTCGAAATCAATGTCTTTTGTGCAAGGGTTATGTAAGTTTTAAAAACATTCAAAACAAATTCAATCAATTTAATAAGGACCAAGACAACCAAAATAAAATGGTCCTTTCATTATTAAAATAAAAATCTCAATTAAGTCCTTTTCATATTAAAAATCTAACTAGTTTTGTAACCCGTGCGATGCACGGGCACATTTATAATTATATATATATATATATATATATTAATTTTTTTTATTAGATGGACTCTAAATTAGAAATATATAATTATTATTTTTAATTGTAGAAATTTTATAGAAACAATGGAAAGAGATTGAATGACTGTAGTAAACAATACCATTAAAAATTTAGTGCAAGACTCATGTAAAATATATATATATATATATATATATATATATATAGAACATTTCCTATAAGGACCTTAACTTAAGGTCCTTATTTACGGACTTGCTCTTTTGGCACGCTTCTCGATAAAAAATTTTGATGAAATTTGATGGGTATGTTTTTCATCGTGTGTATAACATCTCCACCAAATTTCATCAAAAAATTTAACTGGGAAGTGGGTTAACTACATGATTGAAAAATATTGAACATATATATATATCTATTTTTGGATCAATATTTTTCAATCATGTAGTTAACCCACTTCCCGGTTAAATTTTTTGATGAAATTTGGTGGAGATGTTCTACACACGATGAAGAACATCCCCACCAAATTTCATCAAAAAAATCCATCGGGAAGCGTGTCAAATGGCCCGGTCCATAAATAAGGACCTTAAGTTAAGGTCCTTACTTGAAATTTTCCATATATATATATATATATATATATTAAAGCTTTGTTAAAATTTAATATTATATATATAAATACAATGCAATAAATATAAATACACATGGTAGCTAAATATAAATAATATATATATATATATATATAAATTATAGTATATTTATAAAATCTAATAGTATATATATAAAGGTCATGGCAACGTGTCCCCGAAAGGCACATATTACACACCTATAAATAAAAAGAATTAAATTATAACATTCATTAAATTAGGTATAGTTTGTCATGCGAAGTTGTATTTTTTTCATTTCTACTCTGGTTAACATGTTCCCTAAGGGCTCATATTATCTTTTTCCTATATATAAATATAATTACACGTAGCAACTAAAACACCTTGTTAACATTTAATACAATAAATTCTTTTACTATAATAAATATAATTAAACGTGGCAGCTAAAGAGCATTATTAACATTTAATACAATAAATTCTTTTCACTCCTCTCATTTTATATATATACTATTAGATAATAATATTATAATAAATAATATAGATCAATAGGACAATTAATATAGCAATTATTAAGAATGATAGTATTAATTATATTATTATAACAACAATTATTATAATAATTAATAAGAGAGAGGGTGTTACTTCCTCTGTAATATTATAATAGTACATGATTCATTAGTAAAATGAAAGAGAAGTAAATTAGGGTTTATTTATTATGTTCTTTTATATATGTAGCAATAATAATGTGTAGCGCGGTGTATATTAATGACTTAGTGTATAATAATAATTAATTGCATATGGACAAATATCATGTTTAATTGAAGTTGGATTGGATCGGTTTGACATTGGTTTCACGAAGGTGATAACCAAACCGATCTAATATTTGGTCGATTTTCTAAAACACGAACCAATTCAATCAACTAATTTCACCGAATCAAATCAATATTTGATTGGATTGAATTGGTTGCTTTGAGCAGATTAGATTATGCACACCCCTACTCCAAAGATATAATCAAATTTTAACGATCCTTTAACTAATAACCAAATCTACCTCCTCTATAATCAAAATTAGCATTTTTCAATAATACAAAATGAAAATCCCACTAATTCTATTGTTTAAAACAAAATATGATTGTCTTTTCAAATTTTAGATAATCTTTCACTCCCATATGTTGTTTTTTTTAAAAAAAAAATTCAATTGATTATTTGTTACCGATCAATATCATGGAACCCACAAATTTAGTTGTTGAGAAAATAATCATTAAAGAGAGCCCTACATTGTTAACTTTAACAATTTACTAAATGAATAATAAAATAATTATTAGATTTTGGTTAGAGATGCTCTAAGCATAGATTTGTTAGCTCCTGCTATTAATAGCCTATTATTTGCAAACCACTTTTCCTATTTTCAAGTGCCAAGCAAATTTGCAAAGTGATAAATCAAATAACTATCATGGCAGCAATTGCTTGTATAATTTCAAGTCACTCAAAGAAAACTTCTCATGCAAGTATTTTCACTTCAAGGGGAATTCCAAAAATTGGAGCAAAAATGAGTTTACACTGAAAGCAGCTCAATTGATATTTTATTAGCGAATGAGTCAAAACACGATCGATAATCCAGCACAAAATACAAGAAACATAACAAACATAAACAAGAGAACATACAAGAATTTGTTCTTACTTCATGGTAAAACGGAAGCCATAACAAGTTGCGGGGGGAAGCTCTCACTACTTTACTTTGACTGGGGGGCCTCACTAGAGGAGGAAATTCCAGGCTGCTCCTGTTTAGTCAGTGCAACAAAGGCATCAAGGGTGTCTGAATTAACAGCTTCCAACGTCTTGTAGAACTCCTCCGGAAGAGGACCTGGCCGATGTAGGGGTACGTGCTTTGGAACTGGAGCATTATTCTCTATAACTTCACATTCATAGTCTTCCGGAACTATCCAGGGGTCCCACTCTGCATTTCAAAATAGATAAATAAATAACTAAATAAAAAGTAATCACTATTTACACCCTGGGGGGGAAAGCTTAAGTGAGACTTTCTTTCGTTTAAGGTAGGGTTTGAGAGTCTCGGGTTTCCAATGATGAAAATGTAAAGAGTAATTTCCACTCTCACTTTGCCAATTGTTATCTCAATCACTGTCTAAAACTCTATAAATGTTAAGTAGAATGGTCCACAGGAGATGTTCTTTCTAAGGATCTACTTTGCCTCCACTTTGGGAAATTAAAAAGGGGACTCAGTGTTGAGCAAAAAGAACAAAAAAGAAAAGCTTTTTGCTTGAATACTCCATTCCAGTCACTTCCCTTTCTTTTCCTTCTTTGTAAACTCAGCATCGAAACAAAATACAACCAGTATGAGTTCTGTATAAAACACACAAAAGTACCCGGTCCATTTTTGCAACAATCACTAATTAACCATAAAGATCAAGCAGGACATATTGTTTTTAGTAACCAAAAGACAGACTATACAAGCAACTCAACAAGTTATATTCTAACTTCAATATTTTGTTGGCTCCGCTTTTTTAAAATATGATTGCAAAGTGCCAAAGGAGGTGCAATCCATATCCACAAAAGTGTGTATATATTTAAAAAAAAATTAGTAATAATAAGAGAAACCTACCTAGACAAGCAGGGGTGTCTTAAAAGTCCAGAATAAAGTTGAATACCCATAGAGAGTGACCCCTGACTTCACGCCCACTATAAATAACATTTTTTCATAAGTAAAAACTATATTAAGAAACACTAAAAATAACTTTGAATCCCTCAAAATTTCCTACAATTGTTCCACGCCAAATGCTCCCCCAAAATACTCAAGGGAATGAGTTCTCACAGGCCTTTCTTCTTTTTTCTCCGAGTTAATTACTTAGGTGTCCCCTAAAGTTTACATGTTATCTCACTTTGATCCATGACGTTTAAAGATGCTCAAATGAAACCCAGAAGTATGGGTCATGTCTCACTTTGGTCCAAAATTGAACGGCCCGACAAAATAACTGACACAACGGCCCAAGTGCACACCATCTGACTTAATTAGAGAGGCAGAACGGGAAAAACACCTTAGATTCAATGTAAATGGCAAAACCAAACCCTAATTACCTAGTTAAATAAGAACACTTCTAAAATAAGAGCAGGCTATATGTATGCAACAATAAGACAACTACTAAAGCATTTTACTATATAAATCACCCCAAAAGGCCATAAAATATATATTAAAGAAAAAAAAATCAAAATATTTTGTGTAATTTATTTCAGTTGTCTCGGCACTCAATAAAAAAGCAGAACTAAAAACAGGCCAAAAATTAGAAGATTCAATCAAATATGAAAATCAAACCAAGAAATAAACACAAACCACTTCAGATTGTAATCATATAGTACTCTCCTATATACATAAAAATGCTGTATACTTGTATGCATACATTCGATACATAGATCAGCAACTGTCTTAATATTCGATTGATGGTTAAACGAATAACAAAATTCGTCGGCTTCTTTCCATTTAATCTGTTGTCTTCAAGGTTCCTCCTTTTACTAACAAGATGGAAAATGATAGAAAAAACACTTGATTTGTATGAGCAATTAGAATATAAGTTGAGGGATGTGGTGAGATGTTCTCTTACTTTTTGGCTTTTTCCATGGAAAAAATTTCTTTTGGTGATAGTGAAGAAAAAACTTGTGTAAAAAATAGAGAAGGATGGAGTACATCTACTCATAAAAATGAGCATGGGACGAAGAACATCTCACCACATGCCTCAACTTATTTTCCAACTTCTCACACAAAACAGTTGTTTTTTCTATCATTTACCATCTTGTTATCAAACGGAGCCTAATATTTTCGAATTCCAATCTTATTTCTTCTTACTTGTGGCTCTCTAAATATTGATAGTACATACGCACACCTATATATATGTATATGTATACGTGTTAGGAGGCATTTTAACCTTTTTAACCAACAGAGTCATTTATATGGTTTTCTCCTTCTGCCCCTCTAACTAAGTCATGTGGTGTGCACATGGGACATTCTGTTAGTACTTCTGATTGGCCGTTCAATTTTGGACCAAAGTGAGACAAGACCCAAACTTCTCGGTTTCATTTGAGCGTTTTTAAACATCATGGACCAAAGTGAGACAACATATAGACTTTAGGGAACACTTAAGTAATTAATTCTTTTTCTTTACTTAAATAAGACCAACTACAGAGGAGTAGCTGAATAACAGAACAAAGCATCACTAAGCAAACAACTATGATTAATAACAAGATCCCACAGCTCCCTTGCCAACATCTCTGAACAAGGAAATGGTTCAATCTTTCACCTTCCTCTTGCACATCAAGTAAAAAAATCCCTTTTTAAGAAATTATCATCGATCCAAATAGCTTCCTTGATGCCTCGCAAGTCACAAGACACACAAAAAAAGTGAAGCTACATCTTGAGGAGGCTATGGCTAAGGAACTCCAAATGGACTTCTAACGAAAGCCCCAAAGTGCCTCCTTAACCACAGACGCAACCTATTTCTTTAGGAAATAACCTTGTCTCTACCTTAATATGGATGCTAAACCTCATCTTCTTCTGTGTCGACAGTGGGTGATACTCGGTAGGAGAGTATGACATAACTATTTATTTTTCCTTCTTTTTAGCATTTGTTAATGTTGCTCCATGATGTAAAGCCTACTTGAGTCATTATTTATATGATAACATGTATATGGGAAAACTTAACCTAATTATACAATCGAATTGCTAAGATTAACATAGGATTCCCAAATCTTATCTGTGAAGAATGAAGACAATAATTCTCAGCTCATAACTAAGACTCCGCAGTCCACACAGTCTGCATTCGCTCAAAATAAAAGTAAAATTGGGAACAATCAGAAACCCCTATGCAGTGAGTGATGCCAAAGCGCCAACCGTTGAAACAGAAAAGTGAAAAATTCCAAATTCGAGTTCAAAAAGGAAAAACCTAATTCAATCCTGTGTGTACATTTCGTTGATTTTCACACATTTCCAAATCAGCTAAACGGACCGACGGAGAAAAGGGGAAAGTTTCAATTTCCAGATTTGTCTCTAATTTCTAACGAATTCGCGGGCACGGAAAAAGATAGATGATTTGACACATAGAGAGAGAAGAGTGGTAGCGTGTACCAACCGATCATTTTGTCGATGAGTTTGAGCTCGTCTTGGGCCTCTTCGATGAGCTCTTCGACCTGACCGCAACCAAGACGCTTCTCAATCATTTCCCAGTCTTGTTCCTCCTGGCAGACCTTGAGTCGGTGGGTGGTGAAACTCTCAACTGCCTTACGATACCCCTCGTTCTCTGGTACAGCCTTGATCTCCTTTAGGGCTTTGTTGTAGAGATTGATCAGCACCTCCCTCGCGTTCGGCACTACCTCTAGACCTACGATCCCCGTCGTCTCTTTCACCTTCGCCATCATCATCAATGGCCTCGAAAACCTCCGGAGGAACATCTTTTCTCTCTCTGTTCTCCTCGGGCTGGTTTCTAATCAGTCGATCGGAGTAGTGATGATGAATACGGACTTGTACAGTCGTTCAAAACTTATTTATCAGTTTTAGGTTCAGAAAATGCTATTAGGCCTCTCCCAGTTGGATTTTATTGTAAGGCCGGCCCGCAGACCTATTTTAGCTTTATGAAATAATTTTAGACATCTTCTCATATTTGGAATTATGGAATGCACACTTAATATTAATGCTCTAAAAATGGGGATTAATCCATAATTTTTTAGGGATGTGCGAGATTAGGCCTAATTTTTTGAAAAAATGGGGATTAATCCTTCGGTCCGGATTAATTTACTAGGTTTTTTTGAAATTAAATCCAAAATGACTACGAATGGCTAGAATGTGTATTATTCTATGTAATTTTCCTTCCCTTGATCGTTCTTACTTCAGTCCTTCCTTTTTTTTCCGAATCATTGTTCTTCACTCCCAACTCTCTAAACTCTAGCCATCCCCCTCTTCACTCACATTACATTAAACCCTAGCCGTCCCCCTCTCTCTTAGTCTTTTGAATTAGCTTTTGAAATTTCAACCATTCCCCTCTCTCTCTCTCTCTCTCTCTCTCTCTCTCTCTCTCTCTCTCTCTATCTCTAAATCCTAGTTTTGAAGTTTAGGTGTTATGGGGTTTGAACTTGTTTCTTTTGTTTTGGATATGCACATTAGTTGATTAGATGTTTAGAAAATTAATATCATTTTGAAAAGTGTTATGATTTATTGTGTTTTATTAGTATTATACTATTTAAAATAATATTTATAGTGAAAAATTGTTTGTCCAATTAATCCTTGATTAATCCCCGATTAATCCCTCAATCTCCAATCTCAATCTCACCAACCTAGGACCGACTAGTGATTTTTAGAACACTGCTTAATATAGAGGCCCCACTTAAGGAACGTTATTTTAACTTGCATGTCCAGTCATACTTTACTAAACAGTGTTAAGTATTTTAAAAAATAAAAATATCTTCTAATTTTTTAAATAAGTGAGATAATTTTTTTAATTCCTAAATTAATGGGACAATTTATTAAATGCTTATTTTTTTATCATAAATAAAAAATAATGTACAGAAAGAAAGGCCCATGGTTTCTTTAAAATAATTTAATGACCACTTGAACAAGTAATACATGTACTATACGCATGTGGATGTCATTATATTTTTAAAATAATGGTTTTTTTGAGTTTGCCTAGGGGCTTTTTGTGTTTAGCCCAATTAATTTAAATTGTTTTGTAATTAGTCTATTTTGAATTAGAAATTAGTAAATAACCCAAATGATTGGATAATTATTAATTAATATTTTTTTAATTATTTTTTCATTTTAAAAATTATTTAGTTGATTTCCGAGATCACCTTTTTGTTGACATCTAATTTTAATATTCAATAACATCCTAAATTCTATCTTCTTGTTGAAGAAAATTACACGTAGTGTGCTATTATCTAAGGGAACATTTAAATATTCAAAAATAAATTTTTTTGTTGACTGGATAAACATTATTTATATTTTTTTTAAATAAATAAATAAATATCTATTCACAAATGATCTAGTTTCGTTCTGAATTTCAAAAATTTTAACACCTAACCGAATTATCTAATATAATATGAATAGACATATTATTATTTTTTGGGAGACATATTATATAGATAGTTTTATTTGCATGGTAAACATATTGGTTTAATATATTAAAAATATTTAAAACAGACATATTAGTGTAATACACCAGAAATATTTAAAATAGGCATATTAATGTGTTACACCATAAGCAGGCATATTAATGTGATACACCCTGGCTATCCTATGAAAATGATATACATCCACAAAATAAATTAATATTGTAAAATATAAACCTACCTGACCATCGATCAACAAAAATAAAATGCTGTTGTTCAACGAATTATCTGAGGAGCAACTGAGAGAAGTAGCAAGAGCTTTTGAGGCTAAAATTGAAGCTGTGAAAGCTAGATTTGAGTTATTGAAGGGGAATACCTGTGCAATGGATAGTTTGTTTAGGAGAAACAACATGGAACTTGAGGCTGTTGTTCATCCTCAGCCATTGGATCATTGTGAACTTGATTATCTCGATACAATTTTAAGGGAGAGGCAGATGATGATGGCACTGATGAACACTAGTACTGACTGCATTCAATTTAGCGATGCCTCGTCTTACGTGCAGTCACTAGAAGGTGGAGTGTTTTGTTATGATCCAGTGATTGGGATGGCGGATGATGGTATGACAGTGAACAATCCAGTGCCGCTCATGTGGTATAATGGGCTCACTGTGCCTCAGCAGTACAATGGAATGGCGCGCAGGTCCTTCGTCTCAGATGGATGACTACTACTACTGCTAATAATCTAATTTAATGTTGTTAGATATATGGATTAATTAATAGAAGGTCTGGTATTATTCTAATTTAGTACTTAAGTAGTAATTAGGTGCACGTTGAGTTAATTTTTAGGGTTTTGGAATTGCTTTAAACTTGCTTCGTTCAGCTGATACACTAGTATTAATGTTGCTGGCCGGTTTTAGGGCAAGGGAGAATGAATATATTCTTTGCCAAGTTAAGTGTATATATATATATATATTTATATGTATGACTATTTAATTATATATGTGGATGTTGTTTTTGAGTATATAAATCTATATATGGATTGGATCTAACTAGTAGGAGTACTATTTAGTTGAATGAATGTTTTATTTGATGGCTAGCTTGTTGTCTCTCATCTCCACTGACAACAATGTATAGATAATGAAAAGACGCACCAATTCACTTTTCAGATTGTCTGAAGATCGAAGAAGGCTCTCAAAAGCCGGCAATATCTTGGGTCCCAAATCCGACAACAAGCTAGACAGAGATCTGTCCTATTACTAATCCCGATGACATCAAGGAATTAATCAAAAACTACAAAGACCAACAGATATATGATAAAAAGAAGAGGACCACAAATCTATCCAACTTCTTCGAGGATCGAAGGAACAAGCTAGTTTGCAACTGCCCCATCAAAACTAGCTGCAAAAGAAGAAAGACGAGTCTCGATCTGCAATATCCAACTTGGAATAATGTGTTCAATGAATTATCCGAGGAACAATTGACGGATGTCGCTAGGCCTTTCGAGCCTAAAATTGAAGCTGTGAAGTCTAGATTTGAGTCGTTCAAGGGAAATAAATATCCAATTGAAAATTGGTTTACGAGAAACAACATGGAACTTAAGGCTGTTGTTCATCCACAACCATTCGATCAGCACGCACATTATGAGCTCTAGATTATTTCTGTTCGAATTTCCACAATAGTGACTGCATTCAATATGGCGACGCCTCGTCTTACACGACGCAACTAGAAGCTAGATTGTATTAATATTGTTGTTATCCACTGATTTGAATGGCAGAGGAAAGCTCTATATATATGGCTGTGAACAATCCAGAACCGCAGCACCAGCAACATCAGTACACCGGATTAATATTGGGAGGTCCTTCATCTCTTATGGATGCATTCAACTACCAGTCTACCACTATGGTCAAATTAAGAGCGAGTCTATTTATTGATTAATCATATGAAAAATTAAAGTTACAATCTAATTTAGTTAATGTTGGTATGTAGATATGGATTGATTAATTTAATAGAAGGTTTGTTATATATATAAAGTAGGATTATAAAATAGTTTACAAATAATTAACTAGGTTTTACAGTTGGTAGTTAAAATATTAGTTTAGGGTTTTAGTTGTTTTGCTTCAAGCTTATGCTAGTATGAAGATATTCTGTTGGTGGTTTTAGGGCAAGGGGGCCGGCTTGCATATATGTCTAAATGAATTCTTTGTCATATTAAGTATGTATATGACTTATGTACGTGAATGTTATTATATTTTTGAGCATGTGCATATTGATCAGAACTAATTAAATATAGAACTAGTATGTCGTTGGTGCATGTATGCTCTCTCTCATCTCATCTCATCTCAACTCTACCTTCTTTTTTTTTTAAGTTGATGTTCTTGATTTTTCAATTAATATCCCCTCAAATGTTTTTTGTTTGTTATATATATAAACATTTGTTTGAACTAATTAAATAATGCTTGTGTTTAGTTAGCATTATAGATGAAAATAAAGCAATTATTAGTTTTTACACTAATTTTTCACCATTAGGATATTAATTAATTGCACACTAAAATGCATGTAGAGTACGTAGTTGATTTTCACCCACGTAGTACTGTCGGAACTAAGCAAACAACCATAGAGTATTATTTTAATTTATTCGAATAAAAATCTATTATACTAAAAATAATTTACACTGCATATATCTATCTAATTTCCAGTAAACCAAATCACAATCTTAATTTTATTGCACAATTTGCGAGGTCCCTGTGTGATGGATGTGTTTGGAATTTTATACGGTCCGATCCTAATTGTTATATATTACAACTTTCTTTTAAATTAAAAGACTTAATTTATTTTTTATAATATCGCAATTCACCCTTAATTAAATCAGGGGTGCCATCTTTTCTCAAAAATAATCAACCAAAAAATGACTTTTATCTTTAACGTACTATTGACCATGTTAAAATTTATACAATTTTTTTCAAATGTGAAAATTCAAAATTATGACCGGCCGTTGACGGATGAAATATTAATTACAACCCTAACATCATTGTTTGGTTCGCACGTTAATTTTTTTTTGAATATCCTCTTTTTTACGTAATTTCAAATTCACTGCTTTTTTTTTCTAACGTTGCAAGTGAGAGAAAGGGAAACATGTGTTTGTGTGAGCAGAAGTGTCAGAGAAAAAATGTTTTTGTGCGCAGGCGCGAGAAAAACGAGTGTGTATGGGTGAGAGAGAAAACGTGTGCGTGAGAGAGAGAGAGAGAGAGAGAGAGAGAGAGAGAGAGACCGTTGCTGTGTGCATGTGAGAAAGAGATAGGGAATTGAAAATGTGTGTCTGAAAGAGTGCACGTAGGTATGTAGTTCTATGTAAAAAAAAATTCTAGAATTAAAATTCATATAACCAAAATTTTAGACTATTTTTTTATCTCAACAAATATAACAATTTTGTATTAATATCAAACTAAATTTTTATTGAAACAATCGAATTGCCATGCAATACTCCGAACCAAATCATAGAATTAGTTCCAAGCGCATAAAACATTACTATTTTTTCAGAAAGAAAAATATTCAGGTGTAATTGTAAAATATAAATCTCTACAAAATATTAAAATTAAAACTAAGATTTCAAACTTTTTATCGTCAAAGAATTAGATAAATAGAAATTATAAATCACCAGCCACTGCTGCCCCACCCCGTTAAAAAATAAATAAAAAGTAGAATGGACATAGTTTTATTTATTTATTTATTTATAATTCGTTTGAAAATTTTAATTTGTACGTAAAACTTGTGCGTAATTATATAGTATTATTTACTTAATTTTAATTACTTTTCCATCCCTAGAAATTTTAATTCGTAAAATTTGGGCAATTATATTAATTAAGGAAAATATTGTGTGGTTGATTAATAGGGAAAGTGAATCTTCCATTTATTTTATACCATAAATGAATGAAGATGGAGAGGGAGAGGGGGAGAGAGAATGTGTGTTTTAACTCGCGCGATCAGCTCCCAATATTAAAGCTAGTTGTCCTAAAACTCGCAAAAGGCTCCACTTCCTCTTTCACAAAAAAAAACCTCCCTAATTGGAGTCTATCTATCAAAATCTCCGTGCTTTTGCTTCCTCCATTAACTTCTTCGAACAAGTACTGGTAGGTATGTATATTCAACTACTTGATCGAATTCATGTTTAATTATTAGCTTTTGAACAAACACACACACACACACATATATATATATATCCGCTTCTGAATTCATGTTTATTCAATACTCGGTAATTAGTACAAATTAAAGGAGTAATAACAAGTGATGTAAACAAATTAATGTGTAGATTGATCATGGGACGAGCTAGAGTCAGAATGGAGCTGATAAAAAATGAAAAGACGCGCCAATCCACTTTTGAGAAGAGAAAAATCTGTTTGAAGAAGAAGGCTCTTGAATTATCAACTCTTTGCGATGTTAAAGTCGGCATTATTATTTATGGCCCCAAATCCGCCAGTGAGCCGGAGATCTGGCCCAGTACTAATCCCAACGATATCAAGGAATTAATCCAAAACTACAAAAACCAACCCATAGATGATAAAAACAAGAGGACCACAAATTTATCTAACTTCTTCGATGATCGAAAGAACAAGTCTGCAACCGCCCTATCGAAACTGCAAAAGAAGAACAACGAGTCTCAGTATCCGACTTGGAATAATGTGTTCAATGAATTATCTGAGGAACGATTGAGGGAAGTCTCTAGGGCTTTCGAGGCTAAAATTGAAGCTGTGAAGGCTAGATTTGAGTCGTTGAAGGCCAATAATTATGCAGTGGATAATTTGTTTAGGGGAAACAACGTGGAACTTGAGTCTGTTGTTCATCCGCAGTTATTGGATAATTATGGATTTGATTATCTTGATACCAATTTAAGGGAGAGGCAGATGATAATGGAGCTGATGAACAATAGAGCTGACAGTTTTCAATTCGGCGATGTCTCATCTTACTTGCCGCCACTAGAAGGCGGAGCTTCTTGTTATAATCCGATGATTGGGATGGCGCAGGGGAGTATGGAGCTGTACAATCCGGTGCCGCTCACGTGGTTTAACGAGCCCACAGTGCCTCAGCAGTACCCTGGAATGGCGGGTCCTTTGTCTCAGATGGATGATTACTACTACAATGATCAAAATAACAAGTTCAATTAATTATTGATTAGCCATGAAAATTAAGTTATAATCTAATTTAACGTTGTTACTTGTTAGTAGTTACATTGATTGATTAGTAGAAGGTCTGGTATTTAGTAGGATTCTAATTTAATTTAGAAGTAATTAGGTGCGTGTTACAGAATGGAGTTAATTATTTAATTTGTTAGGGTTTTGGAATTGCTTTAAGCTAGGGCTGGCAATTCGGGTTCGCGTGTCGTGTTCGGGTCGTGTCAACACACAAGTATTACAGTATTAGTGTCAACCCGAACACGACCCGTTTAACTAATCGTGTCATTTATATTAACTCGAACACGACCTGTTTATTTTACAGGTTACACGACACGACCCGACTAACCCGTTTAATAAATAGGTCATGTTAAATCTGCAACTCAACACGACACAATTAACCTTTTAAGATTACAATGACAATTAAGTCTCATGTGAAAAAAATTAACTTGTTTTATAATATTTTTAAATTTTTAATAAGTAATAGTAAGTATCACCCAATATCAAAATTCAATATTAATAATTTAGAGTCAAAATATATAACATTCCATCACCAAAGCATAAACATAAAAAATTAG
Source organism: Lonicera japonica (assembly GCA_021464415.1). Lineage (NCBI taxonomy): Eukaryota > Viridiplantae > Streptophyta > Magnoliopsida > Dipsacales > Caprifoliaceae > Lonicera > Lonicera japonica. The sequence goes on along the minus strand of CM038463.1, from coordinate 89,892,414 downwards.
TACTTTATCCATCATCAAAAACATAATAACTATCATTTAATTTACTACCAATACTCCAAATAAAAATATAATTGTTCAAGAAAGATGGCAAAATAATATATATATATAGCTATAAAAGAAAATAAAAATAATAATTGTGTTAATTGCAGGTCAATTTCGAGTTAGCGGGTTAACCCGAACACGACCCGTTTAGTTTGCGGGTTAAGCGTGTCTGACCCGAAATTGACCCGAACCCGTTTATGCTTGACCCGAACCTGCTAACTCCGTGTCGAGTTCGTGTCGGGTTAGCGTGTCGTGTCAAATATTGCCGGCCCTACTTTAAGCTTTGATTAATTAAGCTCATGATATAGTGCTAAGAATTAATATTAATTGTTGGCCGGTTACGTTTTAGGGCAATGAGACCGGATTCTTTGCCAAGTTAATTAAGCATATACGGATTGGAACTAAATAAGCACGTACTAGTATTATTTAGTTGAATGAATTTTTATTTGATGGCTTGCGCGCTAGCTGTCGATCTCTTATATCCACTGACAATGTACTTTCATAACTGGTACATACATTAACCTAGCTATACTTCATATTTGTCTAAAGTAAATGTATTTACTGCAGGCCCATGATGAACCGAGTGTTATTCATATTTCTTTCTTATTAATTAATAATTAATGTGCATGTGATTCTTGATCAGTACTATATATGTTAAAGTTGGAACTAAATAGAGATCGATCGACTAGTATTTAGTTGATTGCTTGTTGTCCCTGATTGCTTGTTGTCCCTTGTCTCCACTACAATGTAGTAATTTTAGAAAATGGCACAGTAAAGAGTAAGTAGTAAGGACGTATATACCTCATATTTCTCTGAAGTACATATATATATATATATATATATAGCTCTTGCAGAGAGGATGAGTTGATTGATCGGAGTTTTATAGTACAATTGTGCTATGCGTTTAATTAAGTTGTACACAAAATGATCCGCCACTTACTAAATTGTTTTAAATATTTTTCAATTATTTAATTTGTATTCATAATTAATCATGTGCAATTTGTGTACTATTTTTTTCCTATACTATTAATTTGTATGTATAACAATTTCTTTTTCTCTAACCTGTGTTTAGAATTATATATAGGGTCATATTAATATGTCTGTGTTATACTTTTTTGGGAACATAATTGATGATGTCCATAAAGAAAGTTGTAACTGCACTATATATTGATTAATCTCAATCTAATTAATAGTTATGAATACAAATTATCAAAGTTAAAATGACTTAAATTGCGTGATATAAGTAAACTGATCGGTGAGCAAAATATAAAAGTCATTGATGATAAGTTTCAAGAAAAAACTTTAATTAAATACATTTTACAAGAAGTTGTTAACGTGCCAGAGGCACAAGCAACCCCTAGTAAAATAATAATCCATTACAAATTTCAAACAAAAGGAGTACAATTTGGTAATATATTAGTCTACGAACAATAAATAATAAATATAAACACAGACAGAGACAAGACAGAAGAAATACTTTCAAGTTTGACAAGATAAAACTAGGGTTCCATAGTGGTCACAACTTACAAAACATTTAGGGTTTCAAAAATGGTGACCAGCAAACTGTTCCATAGTGGTGACAAGAAATTTGACGAAGGGACAAGAAGATTATTTGGAGCCTTAAGTTTGTCTTAGCCATTTGGACTTTGGAGTACGATTGTCTTTGGTATGGATTGGAGTCTTGAAATGTTGTAAGTTGGAAGCTTAGATTTCAAATTAAAGTTGAAGAATTTATGGGAACATGTTTTATTTATATATGTATATATATAAATAAAACAGGGTCCCAAATGAATCCCACAATAATCGAAGCTGAATCGGAAATTAAATAACTAATTCCGATTCTCTTTCGATGCAAACCAGGCTGAATCAGGGTCGCATCCGCACCCAATTTGGACCCGGCAATCATTCCGAAGAATCCCTGCTTCATAGGTCTCAGGCCCCTAAATCCCTGGAACAAAGGCAAGGCGAGGTGCCGTGTACGCACTTTGCATGGATCGACCTAGGACAGAAGAAGAGTATGCGCGCTAGCATGCCATTGTTGGAAATCAAGATCTTATTATTATGACAGTATATAGATTTATGGAATATATCTTAGTTATGGTAATGTTTTAGTGTGTTTGGTCAAAACTTACCATAAATAGGGTATTTATTAATTGAGTCTTTCCATATGTTTTACCCTATTTTGGAGTCTTTGTAATAACAACAATTATCAATACAATTTCATATTCTGAAATTCCACTGCCATAAACTAGCAACAACGGTAGAAAACTCCAGTGCATTCTTGGGCCCCTAACTTACTGACTCAAAGCCAGGGAGATGACACTCGTTCCTGATGGGGCTCTAAAGTCCAGTGCTTGCTTCAGTTACTGCCAAAGAGTTCAGAAGGATAGTCTTTAGCCCCATGATGGCAAGTCCAGTATAAGGCACTCGCCGTTTGCACCTGATTTAAATCTTTTTATGAGTATTGATTTTGTTGACTTATTATGTTGACTCAATTTGCATAATGTTAAAAACTATTTCTCCCAAAAGTCTAAGTAGTTAGGTAGTAAGCCAACAATGTATATCATAGTCTCCAACACATAATATATTATGCCTCAAGAGGACCAAGATAATTTCTTGAATATCATGTAGTGTGTGACATGTTATGCTTTTGAGCTTCCTTATTTTAAATCACAGCCCAGGTTGAGCATTAATAGAATGATGAAAAAATTAAAATAGAACAGAAACTAAGATTAGTGGTGACATAAATTGCAAGGGAAGGTAAGAATACATATGTCGACATTCATATACAGCTCAGGAGGGGGTAATTTAATTGCATCAAGCATATTCGGTTTGCCACACTTCTTGACCAGAGTCGCCACCTCATTACATATGGCCCGTACAGCATCCTGAGATTGTAGCAAGCAAAAGGTTAGTCACACACAAAATTTAGTTATTGTAGAATGCTTTAACCTGTTAATGTAAAGCAACAATCGCGAAATGAAAGCCTACTGTGTCAACTCAAGGAAACTCAACCGAATAATGTCCAATCCAAACCACATTGGTTGGCTAACCCCCCTCTAACCATCTTCTAAAAGTGACACTAACTCCCCCTAAACCATTAGATGTTTTTTACCCAACTTTGTACAAGGGCATTCATGTAATTTTTGTGGTTATGTGATAACATCTAATAGTTTAGGGGGGTTTAGTGTCACTTTTAGAAGATTTAAGAGGGGGAGGGGGGGGGGTTTAGTGTTTTTTACCCAAGTTTAAATATACATTAAATATTGCACGGACTCTCATGTATGGGATTATTCTTTATATTCATAATATGTTTAACATATATGTGCCCTTAAGGCATAAATAATTAACATTTTCCATATATATATATCAGTGTTTTCAAAGGCGTTCCGAGGAGAACATGGGGGCGCGCATCACTGCACCTCGAGTGAAAAACACATCAAAGCTCAATAGAAACAACATTTGTACACTATGTGCACGCATTTTATCTGAGGCTTGCGCCTTATTGTTGAGGCGCACTCCTTTTGGTTGAGGCTTAAGCTTTTTATGCATTTTTTTTATAAACCTTAAAAGACTAAACACTGTCTAAAATACCCAAATTCGAAACAGAGAGAGAGGGGAGAGGAAGATCAATTGAACAAAGACTAATAAGTAACAACTACAACGAGAAACTGAGCAACACATACCAAATTTCAAGCCCAAGATTGTAGACGGAATCATCGATCTGAGCTGAAATCTCTTTGCGGTCCTCGATTAAGGCTTGATTTGGGTTTAATTGTGTTGGATAGAGCGTGATTTGGGTTTTGAAAGAGAAATTGTTTGATTTTTACGAAAAGAGAGAGCGAGAGAGGAATGAAGAGAGAGAACAGCGTGTTTGGATTCTATAAAAAGGGAGAGGTTTTAATTTTGATAAATTACAACATAGTTATTTAATTTAACACTTTACCCCTTGAACTAAAAAAATCTGTTATTAAAGAAAATTATTTTTTTGACTAATAATTATTTCTCTGTTTTTTTTTAATATAAAAATTCTTTGCGCGAAAGGTTTACGCCTCACCTCTGAACAAGCAAACGCTTACATCTTCGCCTTTTAAAACATTGATATATATTAAGATCAGTTTAGATAATTAAGTAGTGGATGATGCATTGTAGCTTTGGTATATAGCAGCAAAAATGAATGAAAACCATGCAAGCGAGTAAGTCGAAGTATGCATGCACCAAATTAACTGAACAAGTAAATCTTCATATCGATCTCCGTCTTATGTTTTGCAGAATTCAGCTTAATAAATTGGAAAACAACTTTTATGACTACACGCGTACGTGTAATACAAGAGGCAGGGGTGCATACAAGAATTTTTCTCAGGGGTGGGAATAATTAGGGATCAACGTCATAAATTATTATTATCTTAATACAACTATAATTTAACACAAAGTTAGTATGTAATGTTAGTCATCTCGATCACTTGTATCATTCAAATAATTAAACTAGAGATAAAACTAAAGAAGAAAGTGGAAGGCTATGCCCGCAGTACTTTTAATTTGGTATGTGTTAAAGCAAAAATTTAAAGAATAATTAATTTTAGTGGCGTGCTTAAAGACGCAACATTGGTCTACTAGAGCCATTTATGCTTTTAGAATAGAATCACTCTTTAAAACTTTGGTTTATCAACCTTATATATTTCAATGCAGTAAGTTCTTATAGGGTTGGTCTAATAGTTTACTAAATTTCTGTGTAATTTTATAAATTAATATTCTCCCGTCTCAAATTATTACTACACCATGACCATAGCCATTTGTGCTTTGATAATATATATAATCATTTGTGACACTAGTACTTTTAAGAAACACTAATCTCAACATAATATATGGTCATATCAATGATATGATACAAATTGTTTTCAAAATTGAGAGTTTTTACGGTGATCATGTCGCAAAAGTAAATGAGAATAATAACTTTCGAAATCTTAAAAAGGAAAATAAGATAATTAATATGTGACAAATGGAATATATTATAAGCCTATGCAAGAGCTTTAATTTTTATTATTATATATAGCAAAGAAAAATCACAAATTGAGAGGATGTGATAGCACCCGGAGGGTCAAGTTACATTAGTCACGACACAAGTTGGTTTGTAAGGAAAATGAAAAACAGTGTATTTGATTAATGTTTTTAATGTTTTAACCGACAATTAAGTTTATGATTGTATTTAGACTAATTTTCAAATTTTGATATGAACCAACCTTAAACTAGAATTTGGACTCCATTTAATAATAACATGGAAAATGAAAAGAAAAATAACTAATTTAGATGAGAAAATGAAAAATAAATTGAGGTATGTGGTGAGATTAACTCTTGCCTTTTGCTTTTTTTCATGACAAAATTTTAGAAATTTTTTTAACAAAATGTTAAAGGATGATAGATGACATATACTCACAAAAACAAGTATGAGATAAGGAGTACCTCACCATATATTTCAACTTATTTTTCATCTTTTCACCCAAATTATTGTTTTTATTTTCAATTTCTATGTTGTTATCAAACGGAACCTTAAAGTGTTAATTTTTACCCGTTACCGCAGCTAATTAGCAAATAGAAATAGAGCACTTTATTCGTATAGATTTCTTTTTGCATGGAAAACAATTTTCATTATTAAATTTTCAATAAAGCAAATCATATATGGCATGGAATGATTACATCATCTGCAGCGACAAGCTGAATGTTTTTGGACTTTGGAAAGAAACCAATCATAGTTGGCAATCAACTCTTAAACCTGCATTTGTTTGGAATATAACTATCATTTACCAATACGAAGATAAATTTTATTTTTTAATATTAATTAAATTGATATTTATACTTTTCCCTAAAATGCGTGTCGGGAGAAACATTATTAACATTATTTTTATATAAAATAATAAATTTATTACACAACTTTTTCTTATACAATAAAATATTTTTCATGTAAATTATGAATTTATAATCATTATTATAATAAAGTAGACTAATAAAAGAAGAGTGGTGATATTGACACCTCCAAAAATATTTAATAATACTCTCGCTTTCATTCGGTCATTCACAACCAAATAAGTTATATATTACTCAGTTGTCAAGGACCAAGTATATAGGTTTATACTTGGCCCTCAAAAATTAAGTAACATATACTTTACTCGGTTGTGAATGATCAAAAGAAAGTGAGAGTGTTACCAAGTGTATTTCTTGGTAAATAGAGACACTTGAGTTCTTGAAAGTGGTTAAATGGACACACATTCACCAACACGCTTAGCCAACTTGCATTGGTCTTTCTTGCCTGTTCTTCTTCTTTTCATCTTCAATTTCAAATTTGGCTTCGATTTTAAATTTAATTTTGATTTTATAATTTTCAAATTTGGCTTCGGTTTCAAATTTAATTTTGATTTTAGAATTTTAAATTTGGTTTTCAAATTTGAAAACCTCGAAGGATCCAAAACAGACACGCATGCTACAAATTCGTTCATTAAACTCAAATAACTGCTGGCCTACTTAGATACCTTCACATCAGAGATTCGAGAACGAACCACCTTAGCTAGGCCTACACGTGTCCTTAGTTGTTGGGATTTTTTTGATTCGCGTTCAAGGCCACTATCTTTGAAGACTAAACTAAAAAGCATTATTCATTAGCCCACCATTACAACCCTTTACATGAACCAACTTTTTCTAATTCGCACTCATGGTCATGATCCACAAGTTATTGCACACTACAGCTATCTAGGTTTCTTGTAAAAAGGAATTGGACCCCTTCTTTCTTCTATCTTCTCAGTGAAAGGCTAGGGTACGTTTCGTGTTCCATCTGATAGAGTTAAATCGAAAATCTTCGTGACTCCGTGTTCAGGAATGGGATCTAATAACTAAAAAACAATATTCAAGATGGCAATGGCGGTGACAATAAAGCTAATGGTCCGGAGAGCAATAATATTAATCGTTAGCAGACAACAACGATAGTATGATTAAGACCATAAAACAAGAGGATTTTATCCTTATGATACCATGTAGAATTTCATTATATGATATTATATTTATAGTCGTGTTTTTAATATTACAATGAGAAGGCATTTATATAAACATTAGACAAGAAAGAAATCGAGTAAGAACAATCTATTAAAGCAAGAGGAAATAAGTTAATACGAAATCTAAGAAAGGGGAAATATTGAGAAGTAATATAAGAGATTTTACAATCAATATATGAATCAATTATTTATGTCAACACAAGGTATAATCAAACACAATAAATTTTAACAATATTGGCTAAAAAAGTTACCCAAAAATAGGGGTGTGCAGTGGTTCGAAACTAATATATTTATTACAATCCACCAACCAATCAAATCCAATTCAAAATAATTTTATATTTTAGAATCTAATTCAATCCGACTTTGTTTTAAAATTCAATCCAATCCAATTTGACATTGGATTAGATCGGTTCGAAATCAATGTCTTTTGTGCAAGGGTTATGTAAGTTTTAAAAACATTCAAAACAAATTCAATCAATTTAATAAGGACCAAGACAACCAAAATAAAATGGTCCTTTCATTATTAAAATAAAAATCTCAATTAAGTCCTTTTCATATTAAAAATCTAACTAGTTTTGTAACCCGTGCGATGCACGGGCACATTTATAATTATATATATATATATATATATTAATTTTTTTTATTAGATGGACTCTAAATTAGAAATATATAATTATTATTTTTAATTGTAGAAATTTTATAGAAACAATGGAAAGAGATTGAATGACTGTAGTAAACAATACCATTAAAAATTTAGTGCAAGACTCATGTAAAATATATATATATATATATATATATATATATATATAGAACATTTCCTATAAGGACCTTAACTTAAGGTCCTTATTTACGGACTTGCTCTTTTGGCACGCTTCTCGATAAAAAATTTTGATGAAATTTGATGGGTATGTTTTTCATCGTGTGTATAACATCTCCACCAAATTTCATCAAAAAATTTAACTGGGAAGTGGGTTAACTACATGATTGAAAAATATTGAACATATATATATATCTATTTTTGGATCAATATTTTTCAATCATGTAGTTAACCCACTTCCCGGTTAAATTTTTTGATGAAATTTGGTGGAGATGTTCTACACACGATGAAGAACATCCCCACCAAATTTCATCAAAAAAATCCATCGGGAAGCGTGTCAAATGGCCCGGTCCATAAATAAGGACCTTAAGTTAAGGTCCTTACTTGAAATTTTCCATATATATATATATATATATATATATTAAAGCTTTGTTAAAATTTAATATTATATATATAAATACAATGCAATAAATATAAATACACATGGTAGCTAAATATAAATAATATATATATATATATATATATATAAATTATAGTATATTTATAAAATCTAATAGTATATATATAAGGGTCATGGCAACGTGTCCCCGAAAGGCACATATTACACACCTATAAATAAAAAGAATTAAATTATAACATTCATTAAATTAGGTATAGTTTGTCATGCGAAGTTGTATTTTTTTCATTTCTACTCTGGTTAACATGTTCCCTAAGGGCTCATATTATCTTTTTCCTATATATAAATATAATTACACGTAGCAACTAAAACACCTTGTTAACATTTAATACAATAAATTCTTTTACTATAATAAATATAATTAAACGTGGCAGCTAAAGAGCATTATTAACATTTAATACAATAAATTCTTTTCACTCCTCTCATTTTATATATATACTATTAGATAATAATATTATAATAAATAATATAGATCAATAGGACAATTAATATAGCAATTATTAAGAATGATAGTATTAATTATATTATTATAACAACAATTATTATAATAATTAATAAGAGAGAGGGTGTTACTTCCTCTGTAATATTATAATAGTACATGATTCATTAGTAAAATGAAAGAGAAGTAAATTAGGGTTTATTTATTATGTTCTTTTATATATGTAGCAATAATAATGTGTAGCGCGGTGTATATTAATGACTTAGTGTATAATAATAATTAATTGCATATGGACAAATATCATGTTTAATTGAAGTTGGATTGGATCGGTTTGACATTGGTTTCACGAAGGTGATAACCAAACCGATCTAATATTTGGTCGATTTTCTAAAACACGAACCAATTCAATCAACTAATTTCACCGAATCAAATCAATATTTGATTGGATTGAATTGGTTGCTTTGAGCAGATTAGATTATGCACACCCCTACTCCAAAGATATAATCAAATTTTAACGATCCTTTAACTAATAACCAAATCTACCTCCTCTATAATCAAAATTAGCATTTTTCAATAATACAAAATGAAAATCCCACTAATTCTATTGTTTAAAACAAAATATGATTGTCTTTTCAAATTTTAGATAATCTTTCACTCCCATATGTTGTTTTTTTTAAAAAAAAAATTCAATTGATTATTTGTTACCGATCAATATCATGGAACCCACAAATTTAGTTGTTGAGAAAATAATCATTAAAGAGAGCCCTACATTGTTAACTTTAACAATTTACTAAATGAATAATAAAATAATTATTAGATTTTGGTTAGAGATGCTCTAAGCATAGATTTGTTAGCTCCTGCTATTAATAGCCTATTATTTGCAAACCACTTTTCCTATTTTCAAGTGCCAAGCAAATTTGCAAAGTGATAAATCAAATAACTATCATGGCAGCAATTGCTTGTATAATTTCAAGTCACTCAAAGAAAACTTCTCATGCAAGTATTTTCACTTCAAGGGGAATTCCAAAAATTGGAGCAAAAATGAGTTTACACTGAAAGCAGCTCAATTGATATTTTATTAGCGAATGAGTCAAAACACGATCGATAATCCAGCACAAAATACAAGAAACATAACAAACATAAACAAGAGAACATACAAGAATTTGTTCTTACTTCATGGTAAAACGGAAGCCATAACAAGTTGCGGGGGGAAGCTCTCACTACTTTACTTTGACTGGGGGGCCTCACTAGAGGAGGAAATTCCAGGCTGCTCCTGTTTAGTCAGTGCAACAAAGGCATCAAGGGTGTCTGAATTAACAGCTTCCAACGTCTTGTAGAACTCCTCCGGAAGAGGACCTGGCCGATGTAGGGGTACGTGCTTTGGAACTGGAGCATTATTCTCTATAACTTCACATTCATAGTCTTCCGGAACTATCCAGGGGTCCCACTCTGCATTTCAAAATAGATAAATAAATAACTAAATAAAAAGTAATCACTATTTACACCCTGGGGGGGGAAAGCTTAAGTGAGACTTTCTTTCGTTTAAGGTAGGGTTTGAGAGTCTCGGGTTTCCAATGATGAAAATGTAAAGAGTAATTTCCACTCTCACTTTGCCAATTGTTATCTCAATCACTGTCTAAAACTCTATAAATGTTAAGTAGAATGGTCCACAGGAGATGTTCTTTCTAAGGATCTACTTTGCCTCCACTTTGGGAAATTAAAAAGGGGACTCAGTGTTGAGCAAAAAGAACAAAAAAGAAAAGCTTTTTGCTTGAATACTCCATTCCAGTCACTTCCCTTTCTTTTCCTTCTTTGTAAACTCAGCATCGAAACAAAATACAACCAGTATGAGTTCTGTATAAAACACACAAAAGTACCCGGTCCATTTTTGCAACAATCACTAATTAACCATAAAGATCAAGCAGGACATATTGTTTTTAGTAACCAAAAGACAGACTATACAAGCAACTCAACAAGTTATATTCTAACTTCAATATTTTGTTGGCTCCGCTTTTTTAAAATATGATTGCAAAGTGCCAAAGGAGGTGCAATCCATATCCACAAAAGTGTGTATATATTTAAAAAAAAATTAGTAATAATAAGAGAAACCTACCTAGACAAGCAGGGGTGTCTTAAAAGTCCAGAATAAAGTTGAATACCCATAGAGAGTGACCCCTGACTTCACGCCCACTATAAATAACATTTTTTCATAAGTAAAAACTATATTAAGAAACACTAAAAATAACTTTGAATCCCTCAAAATTTCCTACAATTGTTCCACGCCAAATGCTCCCCCAAAATACTCAAGGGAATGAGTTCTCACAGGCCTTTCTTCTTTTTTCTCCGAGTTAATTACTTAGGTGTCCCCTAAAGTTTACATGTTATCTCACTTTGATCCATGACGTTTAAAGATGCTCAAATGAAACCCAGAAGTATGGGTCATGTCTCACTTTGGTCCAAAATTGAACGGCCCGACAAAATAACTGACACAACGGCCCAAGTGCACACCATCTGACTTAATTAGAGAGGCAGAACGGGAAAAACACCTTAGATTCAATGTAAATGGCAAAACCAAACCCTAATTACCTAGTTAAATAAGAACACTTCTAAAATAAGAGCAGGCTATATGTATGCAACAATAAGACAACTACTAAAGCATTTTACTATATAAATCACCCCAAAAGGCCATAAAATATATATTAAAGAAAAAAAAATCAAAATATTTTGTGTAATTTATTTCAGTTGTCTCGGCACTCAATAAAAAAGCAGAACTAAAAACAGGCCAAAAATTAGAAGATTCAATCAAATATGAAAATCAAACCAAGAAATAAACACAAACCACTTCAGATTGTAATCATATAGTACTCTCCTATATACATAAAAATGCTGTATACTTGTATGCATACATTCGATACATAGATCAGCAACTGTCTTAATATTCGATTGATGGTTAAACGAATAACAAAATTCGTCGGCTTCTTTCCATTTAATCTGTTGTCTTCAAGGTTCCTCCTTTTACTAACAAGATGGAAAATGATAGAAAAAACACTTGATTTGTATGAGCAATTAGAATATAAGTTGAGGGATGTGGTGAGATGTTCTCTTACTTTTTGGCTTTTTCCATGGAAAAAATTTCTTTTGGTGATAGTGAAGAAAAAACTTGTGTAAAAAATAGAGAAGGATGGAGTACATCTACTCATAAAAATGAGCATGGGACGAAGAACATCTCACCACATGCCTCAACTTATTTTCCAACTTCTCACACAAAACAGTTGTTTTTTCTATCATTTACCATCTTGTTATCAAACGGAGCCTAATATTTTCGAATTCCAATCTTATTTCTTCTTACTTGTGGCTCTCTAAATATTGATAGTACATACGCACACCTATATATATGTATATGTATACGTGTTAGGAGGCATTTTAACCTTTTTAACCAACAGAGTCATTTATATGGTTTTCTCCTTCTGCCCCTCTAACTAAGTCATGTGGTGTGCACATGGGACATTCTGTTAGTACTTCTGATTGGCCGTTCAATTTTGGACCAAAGTGAGACAAGACCCAAACTTCTCGGTTTCATTTGAGCGTTTTTAAACATCATGGACCAAAGTGAGACAACATATAGACTTTAGGGAACACTTAAGTAATTAATTCTTTTTCTTTACTTAAATAAGACCAACTACAGAGGAGTAGCTGAATAACAGAACAAAGCATCACTAAGCAAACAACTATGATTAATAACAAGATCCCACAGCTCCCTTGCCAACATCTCTGAACAAGGAAATGGTTCAATCTTTCACCTTCCTCTTGCACATCAAGTAAAAAAATCCCTTTTTAAGAAATTATCATCGATCCAAATAGCTTCCTTGATGCCTCGCAAGTCACAAGACACACAAAAAAAGTGAAGCTACATCTTGAGGAGGCTATGGCTAAGGAACTCCAAATGGACTTCTAACGAAAGCCCCAAAGTGCCTCCTTAACCACAGACGCAACCTATTTCTTTAGGAAATAACCTTGTCTCTACCTTAATATGGATGCTAAACCTCATCTTCTTCTGTGTCGACAGTGGGTGATACTCGGTAGGAGAGTATGACATAACTATTTATTTTTCCTTCTTTTTAGCATTTGTTAATGTTGCTCCATGATGTAAAGCCTACTTGAGTCATTATTTATATGATAACATGTATATGGGAAAACTTAACCTAATTATACAATCGAATTGCTAAGATTAACATAGGATTCCCAAATCTTATCTGTGAAGAATGAAGACAATAATTCTCAGCTCATAACTAAGACTCCGCAGTCCACACAGTCTGCATTCGCTCAAAATAAAAGTAAAATTGGGAACAATCAGAAACCCCTATGCAGTGAGTGATGCCAAAGCGCCAACCGTTGAAACAGAAAAGTGAAAAATTCCAAATTCGAGTTCAAAAAGGAAAAACCTAATTCAATCCTGTGTGTACATTTCGTTGATTTTCACACATTTCCAAATCAGCTAAACGGACCGACGGAGAAAAGGGGAAAGTTTCAATTTCCAGATTTGTCTCTAATTTCTAACGAATTCGCGGGCACGGAAAAAGATAGATGATTTGACACATAGAGAGAGAAGAGTGGTAGCGTGTACCAACCGATCATTTTGTCGATGAGTTTGAGCTCGTCTTGGGCCTCTTCGATGAGCTCTTCGACCTGACCGCAACCAAGACGCTTCTCAATCATTTCCCAGTCTTGTTCCTCCTGGCAGACCTTGAGTCGGTGGGTGGTGAAACTCTCAACTGCCTTACGATACCCCTCGTTCTCTGGTACAGCCTTGATCTCCTTTAGGGCTTTGTTGTAGAGATTGATCAGCACCTCCCTCGCGTTCGGCACTACCTCTAGACCTACGATCCCCGTCGTCTCTTTCACCTTCGCCATCATCATCAATGGCCTCGAAAACCTCCGGAGGAACATCTTTTCTCTCTCTGTTCTCCTCGGGCTGGTTTCTAATCAGTCGATCGGAGTAGTGATGATGAATACGGACTTGTACAGTCGTTCAAAACTTATTTATCAGTTTTAGGTTCAGAAAATGCTATTAGGCCTCTCCCAGTTGGATTTTATTGTAAGGCCGGCCCGCAGACCTATTTTAGCTTTATGAAATAATTTTAGACATCTTCTCATATTTGGAATTATGGAATGCACACTTAATATTAATGCTCTAAAAATGGGGATTAATCCATAATTTTTTAGGGATGTGCGAGATTAGGCCTAATTTTTTGAAAAAATGGGGATTAATCCTTCGGTCCGGATTAATTTACTAGGTTTTTTTGAAATTAAATCCAAAATGACTACGAATGGCTAGAATGTGTATTATTCTATGTAATTTTCCTTCCCTTGATCGTTCTTACTTCAGTCCTTCCTTTTTTTTCCGAATCATTGTTCTTCACTCCCAACTCTCTAAACTCTAGCCATCCCCCTCTTCACTCACATTACATTAAACCCTAGCCGTCCCCCTCTCTCTTAGTCTTTTGAATTAGCTTTTGAAATTTCAACCATTCCCCTCTCTCTCTCTCTCTCTCTCTCTCTCTCTCTCTCTCTCTCTCTCTATCTCTAAATCCTAGTTTTGAAGTTTAGGTGTTATGGGGTTTGAACTTGTTTCTTTTGTTTTGGATATGCACATTAGTTGATTAGATGTTTAGAAAATTAATATCATTTTGAAAAGTGTTATGATTTATTGTGTTTTATTAGTATTATACTATTTAAAATAATATTTATAGTGAAAAATTGTTTGTCCAATTAATCCTTGATTAATCCCCGATTAATCCCTCAATCTCCAATCTCAATCTCACCAACCTAGGACCGACTAGTGATTTTTAGAACACTGCTTAATATAGAGGCCCCACTTAAGGAACGTTATTTTAACTTGCATGTCCAGTCATACTTTACTAAACAGTGTTAAGTATTTTAAAAAATAAAAATATCTTCTAATTTTTTAAATAAGTGAGATAATTTTTTTAATTCCTAAATTAATGGGACAATTTATTAAATGCTTATTTTTTTATCATAAATAAAAAATAATGTACAGAAAGAAAGGCCCATGGTTTCTTTAAAATAATTTAATGACCACTTGAACAAGTAATACATGTACTATACGCATGTGGATGTCATTATATTTTTAAAATAATGGTTTTTTTGAGTTTGCCTAGGGGCTTTTTGTGTTTAGCCCAATTAATTTAAATTGTTTTGTAATTAGTCTATTTTGAATTAGAAATTAGTAAATAACCCAAATGATTGGATAATTATTAATTAATATTTTTTTAATTATTTTTTCATTTTAAAAATTATTTAGTTGATTTCCGAGATCACCTTTTTGTTGACATCTAATTTTAATATTCAATAACATCCTAAATTCTATCTTCTTGTTGAAGAAAATTACACGTAGTGTGCTATTATCTAAGGGAACATTTAAATATTCAAAAATAAATTTTTTTGTTGACTGGATAAACATTATTTATATTTTTTTTAAATAAATAAATAAATATCTATTCACAAATGATCTAGTTTCGTTCTGAATTTCAAAAATTTTAACACCTAACCGAATTATCTAATATAATATGAATAGACATATTATTATTTTTTGGGAGACATATTATATAGATAGTTTTATTTGCATGGTAAACATATTGGTTTAATATATTAAAAATATTTAAAACAGACATATTAGTGTAATACACCAGAAATATTTAAAATAGGCATATTAATGTGTTACACCATAAGCAGGCATATTAATGTGATACACCCTGGCTATCCTATGAAAATGATATACATCCACAAAATAAATTAATATTGTAAAATATAAACCTACCTGACCATCGATCAACAAAAATAAAATGCAACATATGCTAAAAAACTTGATGAATAATGAAATAATGTGACAAAAATCTTGACCTAATTGCAAGGAATATTTCTAAAATGCAAACGTACCTCTAACCAAAGAACGCCGTTGTAGCAAAGAAGTAAAAAGATGATGTGTAGACCAATACAAATGATGAAACTGAAAAATAGTTGTTTTACGTATGGCTTGAGAATAAAACACACCACCAATAAAATAGAAGGACAAAACTAAATGATAAGGATTAATCCCATAATCTATTTAATAATGGATATGCTCCAAAATAACTACCCATTATCCTATACTTTAGGTGGTTACGATAATCTATTTATTGTGACCGCAGCAGCAAAAAATAAGGAGCCAGAACCGATCCAATCAACAACCAGGGCAAGAGGGTCATATCATGCTTAAATCCTTATAATAATAATGAAATTAATTTTAAAATAAAACCGGGCCAAATGCAAAACAATTGGGGTAAAAACAAAAAAAATGAGCTAAATCCTAATTTCTGAAACGGACTGGGTCTGAGTAAAAATAATCCCATGAAAATGGATTAAATACTAATTTTCTATTAAAAATACTAGAAATTAGGTAGAAGGGCTTATTATACATTGATTTTTACCAAAAATCCAATGAATAATATTTTTTTGAATGAAGGGCCTATTTTTAATTGGTAATTTGAATGAAGGGCCTATTTTTAATTGGTAATTAGTGTAAGAGGCCTATTTTGTTTTATATTTTAAATGAATGTATTTGAATAAATTTAAATATCATTTAATTAATAAAAACATGTTATGTATTACCTAAATTACCCCTTTTTATGAAATTTTCACAAAAAATATGGACTGCAAAGTTCATATTGCAATAAAATATGAACTGCAAAGTTCATATTGCAGTGAAATATGTACTGCAATATGAACTTTGCACTAAAAATATGGACTGCAAAGTTCACATTGCAGTGAAATATGGACTGCAAAGTTCACATTGCAGTGAAATATGGATTGCAAAGTTCATATTGCAGTGAAATATAGACTGCAAAGTTCATATTGCAGTCCATATTTTAATGCATATTGATATTTTTTTAGTTTATTTTAAGGGTTGGGATGTCATTTTATAATGAAAAAAAAAGACACATGTCATATTATCAATAAAATAAAAAATAGGCCCTTTATTTAAAAAAAAATTATTCCTTGGCCTTAGTGTGAAAATCTTTCTCTAATAAGCCCTTTTTTTTAATTGCCCCTTAAAAATACCCTCACTTCAATAATCATTTGACTCCACCCCTAGGTTTTGGCAGACCTCTAACACCGTCCAAATTTTTGTATCCTGGCCATTCTGCCCCTCACTATTCATCTTATTCTTCAAAACCCGTAACCCTTACTTTCTCTCTCTAAACTTAAAACAAATCCACCTCTCTCTCTCTCTCTCTATAAAACTCAATCACTAAAATTAAATACTGGATTTGTTGTAAGTTTAGAAAGAGAAAGTAAGGTTAGGGTTTTTTGAAGAATAAGATGAATAATGAGGAGCAAAATGGTTAGAATACAAAAAATTTGGATAGTGTTAGAAGTTCATCAAAAGTTGGGAATAAGTCAAACAATTATTAAAATGGAGGGTATATTTAATTATGTATTATAAATAGGAGGCAAACTCAAAAAAAACCTTAAAACAAAAGTTTAACAAATGTGAAATGGCTTAGTTAATTAACTACGAAATGAGATATCATTATTTTCAGAAGTGTTCAGATCGAGAGGCTAGATATATAAGATAAATGGTCTTTGTTGTTGCTGTCTGCAATGGTGCTGGTGTAGCTCCTTAATTACCACTGCCTACAGATCGCATCTATCATCAGCCATTAATGTTAGTTTTATTTATATTTATTTACACACAAAAAAATCAATGTGGCTCAGCACGGGCAAGAGGAAAGAGGGTCATCTTTCTTTATTGCCTTTGTGAACATGTCAAAGAGGAGGCGCCATTGTACACTTAGATATTATTTTATTTTATTTTTAAATTAAATGAGGTTTAAATATTTCCGTTAATCTTACAAATAAAAAAAAATCTCTCATTTCTCCCTTACACTGCTTTGCCTGGGCATTGTAGTGTAGGTCCCTTTTTAGTATTTTGCAACAGTACATGCTTGAGGGGAGGACTAGGATGATATTGGTGGAATGCAAAATCCTGGGCTAACCTCTTCCTCCAAGTTTTTAATTCAAGGTGTGTTTAGAAACGAGAAAATATATTGGACGTGATGGTTCCAATGTGGTAGTAGCATCAAACCTAGGTAAGTGTTAAATAAGCTCTTTACAAGACCGTATCCAATTCCTATAATATTGATTTTAGTGTTAAAAAAACATATTTAATATCTTAGAAAATTGTGCATTACTTAGCAATCTCTCCCCACCAAAGTGGTGTCAATACGTTTCAGTGAAACATAGGTGGAGGATAACTAACGCCTATTACCATTGAAAGAGAAGATTGAAACACACATCCCCTTTCCACCCATTTTCTCTTTTAACTTTTCCATTGCTCATCTCTAGTGTGATATTGCGGGGATAGAAAGCACCACCTCTTTGTATACCAAAAAAGGAAAAAAGAAAGCAAGCACCACCTACACCTACACCACGTATCTTATATCCCTGTATTAACTTTACTCTTTTTCTTGTTTCTTATCACTATTTCTTTCTTTAACCTAGTACCAATAAATATGGGTATTCGAGTTGAGGAGGGACACTCTCAAACAGTATGTTCAGAATGGATGCGATATAACTGTCTTACCTAATTATGCTTCCTTTTTATTTAAATCTGTAAAGCACTTGTGGACTTTCTTTGGTGTTTTGTTTTCCACCAATATTATTGGAGGCTGTATGAATATAGTGATTTCCTTTTGTAACCAAAAACCACCCCATGCTTTCCTACTCAGACTTAAATCATGCCCCAAGGAAGAAGGCAGCTTCCAATTCCATTTTCCCGAGTCAAACAACATAAACCCCCAAGGAAGAAGGCAGCTTCCAATTCAATTTTCGACAGTCAAACAGTCAAACAACATAAACCAATCGTTTCAATGGCAGAGAGGATTCTTCCCAGTTATAATAGTGTTAAAAAAAATTACAAATTCCAATTGACAGGGAAAGAACTGTCACATATATTCGTAAAACACAAGTATTATTGCGATTTCATTCCATCTAGCATTGTCATAGAACTAAATTAAACAGCTGTTTTTCATGTAGCTGTTCTTCAAGGTCATACATGAAGAACAGCAATCCACCGTGAAACTAAACAATAACTATGTTATGCTTGACAGGAACAATGAAAGGAATCAACGGATAACACTTCTATTATTTCACGATACAAACTTATCATTCAAAACTACACACAAACGGACAACACCTGCCGCCCAAGTGGGGGTGTGATAAAAAAAAATTGAAAAATAACTGAAAATACTACTAAATTTATGAGAAGTTGGATAATAAATGATTGATTTGGTGAGATGGTCAATTATGTTCTCTTTCTCCATGGAATTCAATTATGTGGGGGATGGGCAAGTAAAAATTTCCATGAAAAAGATAAAAAGATGGAGAACATCACACAAATAAGAGAGATGGTAGCATTTTCAATCATTTTCTAACCCCCCCCCCCCCCCCTTTTTATCGAACTCACCCTCGGATCATAAATATATGCTTGACGAATCACTATTCACAACACTGATTAAATAAGAAAGGCCTCAGGAATCCTCAGCATCCAAGAATATATGGCATACTGAGCGCAGTACATACATGTTAAAACTACCCATTACCGCATTAGTATGACATCTTTTCATTATCACTTCCTCGATACGCTACATCCTGCAACAGAGAGATTCTTTTTGGGTGAAGCTTCTTAATTGGCTCCACCACGAACCCATCGAGCTGAACCCGATTTTGACATAACAGAATAGGAGTCGCCCACATTTGCCACAAAAAGTGGATCCCTATCTTGGCACGTAAATTCTTTATTATTGATGTTGTTGTCGGCCATGTTTCCCTGTTCAGTCCGTTCCAACTCTCTTGTTAGATCCTCCATGGATTTTTTCAAAGCGGTCTTGCTTACTTGCCCCCCATCCCCAGTTGATATACCAACCATGGTAATCTTAGGTAGAAATCGACTAGTGGAATTTAATTCTTGTTTCATGCATTCTCTGGATGTATTTTCCCTTCTGTTAAAAAAAATGAAAATAATCGGCACAAAAGGACAATGAAGTTCACGTATAGTATATTATATTGACAATAGGGGGTAGCACCTTTCATCAGTAGATTTATTGTGGTTCTTTTTCGGAGGAGCTTCTAATAAACGTGGATGAGTTAACCAATCTCCAAAGGGGAATCGGAAATCTGGTTGGTACCCTCCTTGCTCAACAGGAACATTCTTTTTCATTTCGACCTCTGACGTGTTGTTAAGGTGCTCTTCTATTTGTTTACAGTTTGATGGTTCAGATGCTCTCAGAAAGGAAGCTGCACTCCTGCAACCAAGAAACAGGAGGATGTCAAAAAAAGGCATCTCTCTTTATCACACTCCTTAGTCCTTTCTAAACAGATTCTATTTATGGAGCAAGAATGAATTATTCCTTAGATGCCTAGAGCCTACACTGTCACCTTTTACAACACCATTTGATAACAATATGGAAAATGAAAATAAAAAACTTGATTTGTGTGAGACAATGGAAAATAAGTTGATGTATGTGATGAGATGCTCTCATTGTCATTTTTATGAGTAGATGTCCTCCATCTTTCATTAGTTTTTCTTCCTCAAATCCCAAAGAAATTTTTTCCATGGAAAAAGTCAAAAAGTAAGAAAACATCTCCCCACATGCCTCAACTTATTTTCCAACTTCTTTGTTATCATTTTCCATGTTATTATCAAACGGACCCTAAGAACACTAAAATGCATTCACTCCTACGTATAGTAATTTATACACATTGTTCAAAAAGAAAGGATGTTATTCCCAGTTCATTCCACATCAATGCGCTTTTCTGAAAAATTGACTTGGGAGGTACCTTTTCTCAAATGAGTCGACTGTATAAGGAAATTTGGGTTGAATTCCAGTGGCTTTCCGAAACCACCTGTTCCCAAGGAGTACTTTGTCAACGGCATAGAGGAGCTCAACTTCGGCAGCTTTTGATAGCACACTCAAAGGTATACCAGGTAGGTCCATTTCATCCATTACTTCCTGAACCTGTTAATTAAGATAATTAAGAGGGGATGAGTAACCAATCAAAACCCCATATAAATACTTGAAAGACAGTAATCTCTTTCATTCTTTCTGTTATTTTTGCTGAAAGTTGCTAAATTGTTGTCGGTGTATGAGACCCAATAGTTTTTGTTGTACCTCTGGCGGTTCCCAAACACTCTCTGTGATCTCTTCAAAAGCTTCTGCTCCTTCTATGTTATCGTCAACAATATCCCGTCGCCGTTGCAAGTGCCGAGACTGAATTATTGTATTGAAATGCTGATCAACCGATTCTTCAAGAATGTTGTCTAACATGTTTTTATCAAAGAAGTATGGAGTATACCTGCAAAACAATGTAACAGTGCATCAAATATTTTGAACATTCGCGTCAATGAGAAAAAAATATTTGATATTGGGATGACCAGAAGTAGACGGTGAAGCATATTATCTTGGATATAACTTCTTTTGAAATTTACTGTTATAATATGCTAACCTATGTCCCAACGTATTATTAGTGAAATTATTTTAACTGAAAATCTGTAATTTCTTTAGAAGTAGAGGAATGAGGATAAAGTGGTACGATCCTATGACCTATAGAACTATCCAGTTCAAGTAAAGTCGTGAAAATCTGCAATTTCTTGATAATAATATCTTTAAAATGGAAACTGGCCCAAATACTGTAGAATAATATACCACTTAATCCCATCCATTGTTGCTATTGCAATATCCAAGTTTTCAGCACTGAAAACAGGAACACCGTCAACTCTCTTCCTTTGGCCACTCCGTGGCATCAACTTAAGAAGTTTGTTGGCTTCCTTGACCTACATAACCAGCACCCCATTATTATTCCAAGATATTGGTAAAGGTGACTGTAGTTAATGTGGGAAGAGGTAACCATTGTATATTTGTATCCAACCTGTTTCTCATTTGGAACGAATTGGAATAAGTCAGGTTTTTCCTGCAATTGCAAAAGACCAAAAGTCTTCACACTAGTCCATAGAAATGAAGGTGGAGTGAATATTGAAATGGAATAAGAAATACCGTACTCTTATTTAAATGTGTCCACTAATATTAAGCCGGACAGTACCTTGAAATGCTCGTATGCTAAATCAAGACGACAAGCGCCAACCACACCGCTAGGAATATTAAGCCGCTTAACATATGAAACTGAAACATTGAACCGTTAAGATTGTGAGTATCTCTAACCAGAAACACAATTATTCCTGTTAGCCAAAAGAAAAGCAGTATCTCTAACCAGAAACACAATTATTCCTGTTAGCCAAAAGAAAAGCAGTGACACTGTCGTAATTGGACTCCAAGTTTCATACAATATTCGACAGTTACTAAAAAAATCCAATGAATCGTAATTAGACTCCAATTGAAAAAAATATAGTACACGACTTCCACCGGGATACGTGAAATCCACAGACTAATGCAGAAGAAATAAAAAAAAAGGTTGTTTTCAAGCATAGTAAATCCAAAGTTTTAAACTGGTAACGACTTCCACCGGATACGTAAATCCACAGTAATGAGAAGAAATAGAAAAAAAAGGTTCTTTCCCATAACACTATAATAAAATTTTAATAATGGAGCAGTGAAAGTTCTTTCCCAATAATAATAAGTGAACTCAAAAAGAGCATACCTGCATCACCTAGATCCATAAGTGAACTCAAAAAGCGGAAGCACACCTGCACCATCACCTCTCGCTCTTAGTAAAAAGCGGAACACAGGACCATTCCTCTCGCTCTTAGTAACGGCAGCAAACGTCTTCTTTAGCCACTGTGGTGTTCTGAGTCAAATAAAATCACCGAAAAGAATTTTAACATATTACCAATATATTTGAATATAGAAAACATGTCATCCATAAAAAGAGAACCAAAAAAAATGGGGTGGCTCATGGTTTGATGCATGAGACTCTTATGTGAGTTTCTTTTTCCAATTTCCAGGTCATTTCAATTTCCGAACCATCTTCTCTAAAACACTAGGGATGATGAATATCTGTGAAGCACGGATTCTTCATGCATGAGACTTATGTGAGTTTCTTTTTCCAATGTCAACATCATTTCAATTTCAGAACCATCTTCTCTAAAACACTAGGGACGATGACTATCTATGAAGCACGGATTCTTCCGAAAGGTCGCCGAGTGCTGTTGAATGCGAATCAGGTGCAGGTGCGGCCCCGATTCGCACAAAAGAAGAATCGAAATTAATTAGTTAATGTTAATTTCTGATTCAGCAAGGATATTTTAAGGATTCGTTTGGGACTCAGGAAGGATTCGAAAAGAGTCCAATTTTCCTATTTTTTAATTTAAATTGACCTTTTTGTTTAAAAACAAAAAAGAGGAGTTTTAACTTTTGACGTATATATAATATGACAATAGCCCCACAAAATATTTCATGTTACTTTGAAATTCCAAAGCTTCTTACATAAGACTCTAGCTTCCCAACCAAACACGATCCTTCCAAAGTCCAAACTCAGAAACAGCAAAGAGAAGCTCTCCAAACACGCTCGATTCTTACTTCAAGTTTCTCCATCACATTTCTTCTTAACACTGTGAACCCAAGTTTTCTAGTCATCACTATGGAAAAACTAAATTTCTTGTCACCACTCGCCAATATGGACCCCTAAATTTTCTATTTCATTGCGACTATAGATAATTCTTAAACATGTATTATAATTAATTAATGTAATTTATATTATTATTTTATTACCCCCACACCCACATCCTTTTTTTTTTTTGAAAATTCTCAATCGCTGCACACGAATCAAGTCACACTTGAATCCCGCATCCGCGCTTCATAGATGACTATTTAAGGAGGACCAAGGATCATATTCATTGTTGGGTGGGGCTGAGGGAGAGACTAAGGATGAAATTCAAACAGCAATGGGCATGGAAATCAAACACCAAACCATTGAGATACCCATTGATATTTGGAAGGCTTAAAGCTTCAAGTTCTGATATTCGTACAGAGATAGATCTTAAAGAAGGCCCAGCATTTCTGTTCCAAACTTCCAACTATGAGGGAAGTCTTCAGCTTGTGATCACAGTTCTTGCTAACATTCAATCTTATTCTCTAAGAAAATCCTTGAAGCGAAGAGATGAATGATTCTTACACGATATATCTCTCAACAGTTGATTAGAACTAAAGAAGATAGGAGGCTAAAGTAGCATGAAATGCAGGGGTCTGTTAACCCAAAGGGAGGAAGGTCGGGGAATTAAATAATATTTCTATTTGAACAGATTTAGAGTATGATACTGCGAGCAACGTCAAAGCCAAGCTCAGCAAATTCATCATCAATATTCAAAAATCACGGACTGGAACTTTCGTTGGCCAAAATCAGGTTTCCTAAGAATGAAGACAGAAAATCTGCACTCCACAAACATGACTGAAATTGAGTGGACACTTGAAAATAATAATTGTTGTATTCTTGCAAATCAGCTCTAAGAAGTGGACTGGAGTAAAAGAATATTTCATTTAAAGGTTATATCTCTAGAATTGCCGAGAAACTAATCAAACTAAAAGGGCAGCAAAATGGGGCTAGATTCAATACAAAGTTTCCTAGTGGCAATGTGTACTATATAATTATGGCTGCCTTTCTGTGTGGTACATATATATATAGAGAGAGAGTAGAGAATTGGGGGATATACCTTTTGGAGAGGAAGGGGATGTCAAAGTGGGTGGTGACAGCCATGAGACCGGTGCCTGATAAATCACACATACTGAAAACCTGTCCCACAAAAGCGGGTCCACCCCCTCCCTTCCCCGCCGACTTCAGACCCGATATCCTCACCGTAGACGGGAATCTAGAACCAGACTCCGACGATGACGAAGAAGACATGCTCTTCTTGGCTGCAACGGGTGATGGTGAGGGTGATGATAGTTTCGAAGAGGAGGAGGCCGAGTCTCTCTGAGTCGTCGACTCGAACAACGTGGATGATGTAGATTCGGTGAATAGGATAGGGGAGATGGTGGGAGGGTTTAGTAAGGGCGTCGTTTTGGGGGTGAAGAAGAGAGATGATAGATTGGTTGCAGTGGATTGAATAAAGCAAGAGATAGGGTTGATCGGACGATGACGATGGCGGCGGTGGTGGGCGTGGTGGTGGGCGTGAGGTTCCATTAGATGAGTGCGGAGTGCCGCTGTTGTTTACGGTATATGTCGGGCAGAAAGAGATTACGTTGAAATTACTATCAGGCATGTTTGGTATCACTCGAAAAAAATCAATCCCCTTATTTTATTTTATTTTTATGATAATAAGAAATTAAAATATTTGTCAATTTTTATTTTTTTTATTTTGTAAAATATGAAAAATATTTAAATAAAAATATTATTGTTTACAAATTTTGCAATAAATAATAAAAAATCACATGAAAAAATTAATTTCATAAATTTTGAGTGAAAATGAAAGAATTTTATTTTCTGAGCGCTTAAATCCGTGAACCAAACGAGACATCAAATTATCTCCCATTAAAATAATAATTGTAATTAATTTTAATAATATTTGTTAAAAATATTACTTCAGTGTTTTAATTAAATTTACTCTCTTTAAAATATTTTTAATGGTAAAATTAAAATAACAATTATATCATTTTAATAATATTAACTAAAAACACTATATCAATGGCATAAACAAATTTTAACAATCCTCTAACCAATAACCAAATCTACTATTTTATAATCAAAGTTATTACAATAATCAAAATAAGTGAATCATTAATTAATAATTATATTGGTTAAAAGAGAATTTTTTTTAAAATTTAGATAATTTTTGACAATCAATGTAATAGACACTACAAATTTAGTTATTGAAAAAAAAAAAGTAATCATTAAGGAGGTTTACATTATTAACTTTAATAATTTACTAAATAGATAATCAAATATTATTTTGATTATTCTATTTGAGATACTCTTACAATCAAAGTTAACAATATTTTTTAATAATAAAAATGAGAGACTCACTAATTCTATTGATTAAAAGAGAAAATTTATATAATTTTTTTCTCATTTAAAAAAAATCTAATTGACTAATTTGCGCCTAATTAATGTAATGGACCCTATAAATTTAATTATTGAAAAACATAACCATAGCGAAGACTTATATTATTAACTTTAATAATAAATTTAATAAATAATTAAAAGTAATTTTAATTATTTAATTTTGATCAGACCATTTCAATGCTCTTAGGCTACGTTTGACATGCAAGATAAGGGGATGGGATAGAATAAATTTATCCTCTCCCATGTTTGGTGTTTTATAAAATTGAATATCTAGGCGGATTATTTATCTCACTAAAACTTCTTATCTCCACCGAGAGAAAGATTAGCGAATCACATTTTTGAGACGAGATTGGTTTATCCTGTCATAATGAGATTAAATAATTTTATCCAACTTTTTAATTCGGCGTGTCAAACACACCTTTATAGAGTAGAAAACTCTCTCCTTCTTTTTTAAGGCATTTTCTAACCACATATCTTACTAGCTGACATGGATCTCCACTTGGTTAAATGCTACGTTTTTTTCAACCTAAAAACTATATTCCCTTTTAGACATGGTAATGCCGCAGCTTCCATAGTTGCATTGCTTCATGCTCATGGAATTCCAGCCAACATATATCATTCTTCAATTCATCTTATAAATCAAATAAATATACCAAGTTTCCTTTCTCCAATTCCGTAACTAAATTCTTTCTCTCATCCCTCTAACTTTAGTCACTTCCATTAAAAAAAAATCTAATCTCTACTTTGTCATGATTGTAAAAAAAAGAATTGGTTTGATACACTAGATCCGTCTATAATTTGAGTTTATGAACCAGAAATAGTTGATTAATTGTGACTTCCTTCTCTGCCCAGTTATATACATATTTATTAGGGTTTATTCTGATTTGAGTTTCTTAATTCTAAGTGGTTGATTAATTGTGATGTGCATCTCTCTATCTTATTATATCCATTTTAGGGTTTTTTTAACAATAAAAAGTCAGTGAAGAAGAAAACGTGACGGTGGGCTTGGTATAAGGATTTTACTTTTATTTCAAAAGACTTTTCAGTTTCAAAAGACTATAAAAAATGGGTCGGGTTATTGCCACCCACCAAACATTTCTATAGCACTTCCGCATTGACTCAGTGCAACAGGGCCGGGTATGTCCACATTACTCGGTGCAATAAGGCTGAGCCAGTATATTTTTTTTGTTTTTAACATTAATTCGGTCCTATTACACCAAGTAAATGATCATATACTCAGCCCTATAGTATCGAGTCAATGCAGGGAGTATTAAAGAGAATTTTGAGGTGTGGCAATAGCCCCACCAATCAAAAATTGAAAAATGACACAAAAGCAACCTCATATCTTGCCACTTCAATCGGTATGTTTTTGCAGTAAAAAATAACCAATTTATAAATCATTTCCCTTAATCGTGGGGAAAGGAATGGCCTTCAAGCGCATACAAAGGTTAGACATCGAACTCATAACTTGATAAATGAAACATTTATGTTTTTATAATCAACCGTTGATAATAGAGATAGTAAAATGTTCTTATCTAACTCAATCCATTAGCTTATTAGGTTGAGTTGGATCAGGTTCTTATTGGGTCGCCCAATGACTCAATATTTAAAATGCAAAATCAATATTTGAATATTTGCCACAACTTCAATGACAACCATAGCCGATTTGTCCTCAAATTGGCATATATATTATTTTTAACTGCTCTAACCTGGCGATTCTAATTCGACTAACTCAAATTCATACATGTTTATATATTAAAGTCATTTCTTATTAATACAGTAATACATCCCTCCAAATTCACGTCTAGAAATGGTACTCTAGTATCATTATCAGCCTCCGTTCGGCGAGCAAAATGAAAATTGAACAAAGTGTTTAAAATAATAATAATACTAATAATGGGTTTTTGAAGCCCAAACAAGAACTTATTATGATCAATGGGAAGAGAAAAACATTGAAATCTGAGAATTTTGAGAAAGAACAATTAAGAATTCTGAGCAAAACCCAGAGTTGAAGAAGAATTTGGGTGAACAATGCAAGGAAATTATTGTATATGATGATGGAAAAAAGAAATATGTAATTCAAAATAAGAGGACAAGATTTGTATTTCAAAAGAATGGTGATAGACTTTATAAAGGAATTCAATTCCATTGAGGATAACGAAATCGGAGTCAAGTAAGGCCGTTGATGGAACTAGGAAAAATGGTGAATTTTTGTGGAAAGGAAAATCATATCCAGTTAAGGTTAAATTGATTTAATTTAGGCCAAATGGAAATTTGGATGAAAATGCGGAGGAAATCCCTCATTCTCAGTTCTTTGAGGCAAGTCTCGCTCTTGTCTCCCTCTTATCTCATTCCTTTCTTCCTAAAGGTTCCGTTAGATTATGCACTCTCATAGTCTCATTCTCTTTTAACCGTGGGGAAAGGCCTTCAGGCACAGACAAAGCTTGGACCAACCTTATCGAGTTCATCACCTGATAAATGAACGTTTATTTTTTTTTAATCAACCGTTGATAAATTTTTCAAAGGGTAATTTAACGATTTGAATAGATTTGGGACAAAATGGAAAATAAATAATTAACTAGCAAGAAAATAATATACCGAAAACAATGACTTTAAATTTATTATTGTTTCAAAAACTAAAAGGAAACAAAATAAAAGAATACAGGGATGGATTCACAATCATTTCCTATTGCATTCGTTTTATTTAACTCTTCTTATTTATTTCTTTTAATGTAACTTGAAGTGATAAATGTATATGATCTTGTTATTTACTAGTAAGACGCGTTTTAGAGGTGAGTTGTACACTTGATAAGAAAAAACTGATGTTGTGAAAGGTCTAGCTAGTCGGGGATAATCCCGAGCTGGTGCCCAAGTGTCAAAATGGACAATATTTGGCTAAATAGGAAGCCTGGTCATTACAAAATGGTACCAAAGAGAACTCCCGAAGTACATTATGTCAACGAGAGTGTCGATTCCCATAATGCGGAATGATGTAAGATCCCACATCAGAAGAGGAATGAAACTTGAAATGCTATATGTTAAAATATATTAGGTTGCCTTGTTCTGCTCAATCTCTCATTATGGCATAACCCTATAAATAGGGTCCTCGTGTATTAATAATTATTAGCAGAAATACAAATCCATTTTTCTTATTTTCAATGTGGTTGATTGAGCCCAAAAATTGCATTTATAATCTCTTAAACAAGATTCAATCAGTTTCTAGTTACTGTCTAAAATCGAAAATTGCATGTAAATTCAGTTTAAGCATGAAAAGAATGCATTGCATTGTATTTCTGCGTTACTAAGCCATTTTGCAGGCTTATAGTGGTTAAGCAAATGTGGTTAGTTGTAAGAAAGAATGTTGAATGCGAAAAAGTTAGACTTGGTAGAAATACATGTAACACGATAACACCAAACGAACTAACACGAAGATATAAGTCAATAGGTGAACTCTTATCGGGCTTGGGTCACTATGGGTTCACCTGTTAGACCTGGAAAAAAAAACGAATCATGTTCGTGTTCAACCGCAATAATCGCCATAAACAGATAAAACCTGTTAAGAAATCGAATAATACCTAGTCATGTCACCCGAACCTAACCAATTCAAACCATTAAAAACAAGTGAATATATATGGGTACATATGTAATTAGACATGGGGAAAAACCCTAAGTATAAAAGGAAACTTTCTCTCATTTATCACTTTATGAATAATAAAATATGTAGCCTCCTACCTTTCCTCCATCACTCATTCCCCTCTTTCTCTACGAACTACGACCAAACCATCGACCACCGACTACCATTGACCACAGATTACCGGCGACCACTTTTCCTTTACCAAACACTAATACGTCTTCTTCACCATTCACTACCCCCTCGATCTAACCATCTCGAATCTAGCTGATCTAATCACCAACCACGGACCAATACACCACGGACCAGTCAACCACCGACTAGTACACCACCAAGCACCGACTGCCGATCTAACCACTACTGTAAGTTATTTTTTTTAAATTATCTCCTTCTATTTTTTATTATCCCCTTCAAGTTACTGCCTACATTTTCTTTATTATCTCCTTCAAGCTACTGCCTATGTTTTTTTATTATTATAGTGGCTCTATGGCTAGTTAGTGAATGGTTCTTTTGCTGTAGTTTATGACTTTATGTGAATATGGTTTGTAATGTATCGAACAAATAAAACAATTTTAAACTTTTTAATATTGGGTCTATGAATCTGTAGTAGTGTATAAATAGTGGTAGTATGTCCATTATTTTTTAAGTTATGTTTTACTTTTTTCTCTTTGAAACAGTTATAGGTTCGTGTGTAATCAGGTTAACATGTAACTTAAATCGTGTGGTTTTCAGATTACCATGTAACTGAAAACTAATTCAAACCAATCCAATAAATATAAAGGGTTATTTCGAGTCGTGTTCATGTAATTCGTTAATGAAACGAATCGTTTACGAATTAAAATTTTAAACTCGTTAATTTATCGTGTTGTGTTCATGTAGAGGCAAAAAAAATCCGCATTCATTACAACCCGACACAAAACCGACTCAAAATGAACCATTGCCAAGTGTAGGAAAAGTGCAAGAAGAAGTCCCGAAGAAGAATTATATATCCATTTTATTGTCTAAGGTAAGGAAAACTCAGCAAACTACACCTAAAGCACTATCAAGAAGAGAATAAGCAAGTCCCTAAGCATGAATGAAGTGAATTCAAGTGTCAAAGAGTGATTACAATAGAAAAGAAGCTCAATTGAATCGATTCCTGAAGTTTTTGAACAAACCGAGAATTGCCATAGGAAGCTCGAAATTATAGTTGATCAAAGTTTTTATCCATTAGGAATTTGAAAAAATCCCTAAAAATAAAAGTTGTAGATATTTTAATTACCAACACATAAATGAAAACGGCACATCAATTGGAGTTCGGAGCAGAAAGTTATAAGCAAAATAATAAGCCTTAGGAAAAAAAAAGGTCAAATTTTATCCCAAATTCAATTTTAAGCTATGTTTCTGCCTATTTCTTTAAGAATTATTCAAAACACGACTTGAGACACTTGTGTACCATATAAAAAGCTTGATATCTCATATTTTAGGGTACGATGTAATTGAAAGTCGATTTACAGATAGGCTAAAAGCACCGTAACTTCTTAAGAGCTTTTGAACTACATCTAACGATCGAACTTGAGAGTTTTATCATTCAATTCCTTAATAAAATTGTTAGATTAACTTGTTTACGATCTTTAAAGGCTGGAAATTTTCTGTAATCAGCATTCAATACAGTTCTCAATTGAAGTCTCAATCGCGTATCGGGTAAACCCTAATTTTCTGTTTTATTCCAATTCAATTGCTTTTAGTTGTTTGTTTGCTTTGCTATTCATAGATTAGTTAGTTAAGATCATATATATATATTCCAGAATCAACCTTAAACCCACATTTTTGGGATGGTTCTAGAGTTTATAGATTTGTTTTGTCGATTTTTCGTCTATTTATGTTTGATTCTCGTTTTATATTCAAATAGTTTATAATTTTACGTGATATTCATATGTGATTCATCCTTCATCATTAAGAATATGATTTTTTATAATGCTTACGATTTGGGTCAATTTCGTTAGATTTTTGTCGGTTTTGAGTTTATTTACCGTTTTTACTGTAAAATTTTTGTTTTAAATTGAAATTGCGAAATTCTAAAGCCAAATGTTTTCAAATATGATTTTATACATTATGAGAAATATTTTTACTATTTTATATGATTTCTAAGATTATTTTCATGTTTCCTTTGATTATGGCTAGCTAAATCCGTTGCCAGGGGTCTGTAGTGAAAGATGCGTTATTAATCTTTGAATATAATCAAATCTAAGTTTGAATTTGATTTTTTCATTGGTTATATATCATCTACTGAATAAATGAATATTTTCTTATCTTTACATGCGTTAAAAAATGTTTTCATAAGTTAGCTCAAAAGTTCTATTTGATTAATAATCGTAAAAATGTTGATTCACAGATTTTCGCATTACAAACCTAACGTGGCTGATTTTAGGATGATATTTATCCATCTAATTAGTTGAGTTAGTTTCTTAAGTGAATTGTCTAATTTGGCGCTGTTTTGGTATTTATTCACATCAATGCCGAGAAAGTGCCGGTTTTGACTTTTGGCATTCTTTTTAAGTCGGATTTGCTTTAAATCACCTTCAAACCTATTCAAATCTTATAGGAGTATTAGGCTACTGGTTTTTAAAAAGTTTAAGTAACTTGGATTTCTTTTTCACACATTAGTAATAATAGGTTTTAAATTACGCTTTTTCGAAGTCAAAAGCTTTATCGTCGAATTCTATTTCTCAAAATTAGTCTATATAGTCTTTGCACGTATGGAATTTCATATACTTGTAGTATTAATATAATTGGATGGTAGGGGAGTCTAGGATTTGAATCTTAGAGAAAAATCTTGTTTAAACTTAGATTTAGATTATCCGATTTGACTAGTTTTGTATTCCCTAACTACAGATACCTCTAATGCTTGTTTTCCATCGATTTAACTCCATTTGATATTATGTTTTATTTAAGTAGTACGCTGTTTTATTTGTTTTATTTATTTTTAGTTTATTTGTATGATCCTTTAATGCATTTGGAAATTATTTTCGGCAGAGCTTATAGATTCATTTTACTTTTGCACCTTAGAATTAGTTTTAATTTAGTTTTA
Source organism: Lonicera japonica (assembly GCA_021464415.1). Classification (NCBI taxonomy): domain Eukaryota; kingdom Viridiplantae; phylum Streptophyta; class Magnoliopsida; order Dipsacales; family Caprifoliaceae; genus Lonicera; species Lonicera japonica. The sequence goes on along the minus strand of CM038463.1, from coordinate 89,859,848 downwards.
GTTAAGTTAATTAGTAGTTTTAATTTAATTTCAATTTCCTTTTTGATTCTTCAAGTCTATTATCTTTTAATTTCTTTTCCCTTCTACCCTTTGAGAAAGATAGCTAAAAAATAAATTCATTACCTTCCATATATTTCGACCTTAGATCTTCCCAAGTATACTATAATTTGAACGGATGCACTTGGGTGTAACAATTTGCTCTTTCTTGGATCTTCCCATCAACAAAGCTTTCTTTTCATGATCTAATAATATTTTGGGCCGCAGCCTTTTTTGCTAAAAAAAACCCATCAACAAAGCTATATCTTCCATTTATCCCACACTAGATTCGTCATAATCCTCAAGCTCTCCACCAAGTTCACTGCCTGATTCGCCATAATCCTCAAGCTCTCCACCAAGTTCACTGCCTGATTCGCCATAATCCTCGAGCTTTCCATCGTCAACCCTGCCAACCGAAATGATACCATCGTTTGATACGAATAACCAATTGTCTTTTTAAGACAAATCTGAATATGAATATCAAGTATCTCCTCCTGATCTTCCTAAAAAGCAACTCCCTAACCAAACCAATAGAGGTATACGTAAACCAACATATGAATTTGATCTCACTAGTAAGGCCAAATACCTCATGAGTAACTACGCGTCTTATGATAAGTTTTATAAATCGAATAAGTCATTTGTGAATCAATTTTCTTCTATATCTACTCCTAATAATGTGCAAGAAGCCATGGGTGATCCAAAATGAAAAGCAACAATGGACGAGAAAATGAAATACTTAAGGAAGAACAAAACATGGGATATAATTGAATTAACAGTATGGAAAAAACGTGTTTATTGAAAATGGGTGTACGCTATAAAATATAAAGCATGCGAAACTATTAAAAGATTCAAAGCATGACTAGTAACGAAAGGCTACACATAAACACATGGGATAGATTATTTGGAAATATTTACACCAGTGGCGAAAATTAACACTGTGCGAGTCTTGCTTTCTTTGGCAGTAAATCTGGATTGGCCATTGCAGCGGTTCGATGTAAAGAATGCATTCTTACATGGAGAGTTAAAAGAAGAGGTATACATGGAGCTCCTACCATGGTACGATGTTCCTATATAATACACTACACCAAATCAGGGAATTAGTAACGGTCACTTTTTCTCATTTATAATGGTTTATGTTCGTTACTAGCCCGTAATGTGCAAAGTTTGTTATAGGAAAACAAAAAACCATTGCTATGTCCACTTATCTATGTCCAAATATAATTTTAATTCCATAACAAACATAAATTTAAGTAGTAACGATCTTTACACGTGACCCATAAGTTTTTAATATAAAAAACTAATAAATAAATTAAAATATATTTCTTATTAAAAACATTTTTAATAGATTGAATACTAAAAAAAAAAACTTTACCCAAATTTTCATTCCCTTCTTACTCAGAACTCTCCCGCTCACTGGATGAAATAAGGTCTCTCTCGCCAAATATTCAGCCCGCCGCTCGTTGCAGTCACTGGTCGTCAACGGTCTTCAGTGGTTAAATCTTTACACAACCTTTTTCACACTTCTTGAAGGTACCGTGTCTTTTTCTTATTCTTCCCCTTTTTATTATAGACCCTAGATTAATTTTTCTTCAATCTATAGAAAACCCTATATATTTTAAATTTAGGGTTTTTTTGCCCCATTTAATTTGTATTGTTTAATTGTATTTCAGTATTCTATTTTCAATAAATATATTTATACGATTAGTTGCCAATTTTTCACTTTTTAGGTCTAGTTTATGCCCTTGCATTTTCCTGTTATACTTTCTTATATAAAACTTGTTTTCTTTATTTCAATAGAAATTAAGGCTCCGTTTGATAACGAGAGGGGACACCTATTAATCAGCTTAAGCTAAGGGGAGATTAAGATGGGTGGCAAAGTTATTTTGTGTGCATAGTAGGCCTAATTTAGTTATGGCAATTTAAGTACTGCATTTTATTTTTTGCCATTTTAAGCTTCTAGTTACGACTATAAGTTAATTGTATAAAATGATGAGATAATTTTGTAGGAATAGATTTAGAAATGAAAGACAAGATTTGATTAGTCTAGCGTTTAAATAAAACATAACGAGGATCAGGAATTAGAAACTTGCTACTAAGGAATAACTAAATAAGGTGTTGTTTGGTAAATGTTTGTAGAGGTTCCTTATATATAGCAAAATTCTTTATTGTCTTTGATTATAAGATGCAAATACCAGTTTAGATATAATGAATGGGTGTCCGATTGGAAAAAGATGGGTAATTCGAAAAAAGATCTAGTCATAACTAATTCGAAATCCTTGTAAGAGTTCAAGCAATTTTATGTGAAATTGTAATGGAATATTCATGCCTGAACTTATGCTTTAGGTTTCCTATGTAAATAAATGGAACAAATACCATAAAAAGAAACCATCAGGTTAATAAAATAATATTAATTAAAAGGGAAAAGTTATATATGCATTGATTGCTATTATTATATAAATCACTAGTGCATTTTGGTGTAGGTGTCATCTGAATAATCCCAAAATCACATTTAAATATATGTTACGGAAAACAAGTTTGTCCTTGTAAAAAGAAGGTTTGGGTCAAGGAGGTAATGGAGCTCGATGCTGTTTTGTGGGATCTTCCTGAAGATGGTCATCAAACTTTGTCCGCTTATGTCTCCGGCGGCTATTTGGTTTGGCTAGACAATTTGTTAAAGTATGTTTAGTGCAAGTATTTTAAGAAGTTTGTTTATGCTTGGACATTTTGGTACTTATATGTTATTTATATGTTTCCTAGTATATTTATGCTTGGACATTGTGGTATTTAGTATTTAGATATTTTGATTTTTATATATTGAACTTTCTATTTGTATTTGGAAATTTTCATACTTAGTATTGGATAATTTCGTATTTAATGCTTGACTGGCTTTTGATTGCACTAGGTAACAAATTTTCACTACTTATGTAATTTATTCAAGTTGCATGCTAGGATTCCAGCTGTAGGGTTCATGAAATTAAAACAAATTATTTTTTCAATATTTTGTGTTAGTAACGGTTTTTATCTGTTACTATATTTTTAACACTTTAATCAACATTCTAAAAAGTGTAGCAAGGTCAGTAACGCTCTTTTAATTGTAGTAATGAATAAAAAATGTGACAAAATAATTTAACAATGGTTTTCACGGCATCTGTAATAGTTAAAATTCATTACAGATATAATTATAGTAACGGTTATTTAATAATTTCAGCAACAGTTATTATTCGTTACTAGAGTTATTATCACACTTGAATAGTAACGGTCTTTATGCGTTACAGATATTATTAGTAATGCAATATGTCTGTTACAAAATGCTTATTTTGGTGTAGTGGTATATAAACAAAGTATGTAAGTTGAAAAGGTCTTTGTATGGCTTGAAACGGTTTCCAAAAGCTTAGATTAGGAGATTCGCTAAATTAATAAGAAGATTTGGTTTTAAACAGAATAATTCTGATCATACATTGTTCTTTAAGAAGTGTCATGGAAAGATTACATCACTCATAAACGGAGTTATTAAGGGGTGGGCGCCTCCATTTGGTTTTGAATTTTTTTTAATTATATACAGGGTATTTTTTGAAAAATTTTTTATATAGAGACTTATATGCAGAAACATATACTTGAGGGTACTTAAGTGTAAAAAAACTAAAACATTCAATAAACCAAACCCACAAAGCTCTTCCTTCCTTCTCACTTTAATTTCTTCTTCTCTCACTCTCGGGTTCTTTTTCCTTACTATCTCTCTTTCTTTTACTTCTCCACTAAGCTTCTCTGCTCATTTACCTCCACTTCTCCACGCCGTCGCTACTCCACCTCCACTTTCCTACTATTTATTTCTCCACCACAAGCTCTTTCGCTCCAAGGTAATATTTTTAAATCTATTTTTCAAAAATAGGGATTGTATTATTTATTGATTAGTTGCATTTGATTTGTTGTATTCTTTATTAATTGCATAATATTAAGTGTATTTCTTGAATTATTGATTATTTGATTAATTATTGAATATTTTATGATTTATGTCTAAACCCATAATTGTTGAATGTTAGTTCTATTGTGATTTAAGACTATTGTGTGATTTAGGAAGTAATGCAATACTTCCAAAATATGAAAACCGTATAATGTAATTGTAATTTCTCATAATTGTACGCATTTTTTATCAGTTGTATGAACTATTATTATTAATGCTATTATATTTGCGTTAAAATTTTAAGATTTTAAATATTATTTGGTGTGCTTTGAATTTCGCTCCCACTTGATCCAAATCCTGGTTCCGCCACTAGCATCACTCATTGTTTATGTTAATGACATGGTCGTTACCGAGAATGACACACGTGAACTAGAAGCATTGAAGAAGTATCTATTTCAAGAGTTCGAGATGAAAGATCTTGGCAAATTAAAGTATTTCTTGGGAATCGAGGTGTCCAGATCTTGAAAGGGCATCTCCCTATCTTAAAGAAAGTATGAATTGGATTTACCAAGTGAGACTGGAATGTCTGTTTACCAATTATCCGATACACCTATGTAAGAAGGTTTGAACTTGGAAATTGAAGACGATTAAGTACCGATTGATAAAGGGCGTTATAAAAAATTAGTAAGAATGTTAATATACTTAGCATATATAAGGGCGACATTTCTTATGAATTAAGTATAGTAAGTCAGTTCATGCATAATCCTCGATAAACGCACATGCGGGTTGTTATGAAAATTATTAGTTATTTGAAGGCAGCTCCAGGAAAAGGGAATTTATTTACACATAATAGTGATTTCTTAAAAATTAAAGGATATACTGATGATGATTGGGCCGAAAATATAGGTAACGGTTTACATCAAGATATTTTACATTTGCTGGTGGGAATTTTGTCATATGGCGAAGTAAGAAACAAAATATCGTTTCTCGTTTCAGCGCTGAAATATAATATCAGGGAATGGCAGTAGGAGTCCAATAATTGTTGTCGTTAAAGTTGTTATTGATTGATCTAGGTTATCCACCGAGTAAATCTGTGATGTTATATTGTGATAATAAAGCAGCGTACAATATTGCCCAAAATCCATTTCAATAAAATAGAACCAAGATGTGGAAGTGGATAGATTTTTCATCAAAGAGAAATTGGAAGAAAACATAATTGTAGTACCACATATACGCTCGGAAGATCAATTAGCTGATGTACTCACTAAGGCTATTTCTAACAGAATATTTTTTAGGTTGATCAGCAAATTGGGCATATTCGATTTATATGCTCCAACTTGAGGGGGAATGTTAGAATATATTAAAATATATTAAGTTTCCTTATTGTATAGGTTACTTTATTCAGCTCAATCTCTCATTATAGCTTAACCCTATAAATAGAGTCCTATTGTATCAATTATTATCATCAACAAATTGGGCATATTCGATTTATATGCTCCAACTTGAGGGGGAATGTTAGAATATATTAAAATATATTAAGTTTCCTTATTGTATAGGTTACCTTATTCAGCTCAATCTCTCATTATAGCTTAACCCTATAAATAGAGCCCTATTGTATCAATTATTATCATCAGAAATATAAATCCCTTTCTTTTACTTTCAATGCTATATGTGTATAGCCTTGATACTTACTAATAAGACGCGTCTTGGGGGTGGGTTGTGCACCTGCCAAGAAAAAAACTGTGAGGTGCGAAGGGGCCTAGCCGGTAGGGGGTTGACCGGGACAATATCTAACCAGGGTGGAGGTTAGGTGTGTATCCGTGTCTAACTTAAGCAAGTTGACAGTTCTAAGATTGTCTCTTCAAGTATGACATTTCGGAACACCTTCACTATCAGGCTCATAGTTGCCATGAAGTCACCATGGTGATTTATGATCACCACTCTAATCCTAAAACTTTATTCAATGTCAAATTTGGCAACGTCAAAATTAACTTTCATCCGACCAGAATTTGGCAGCATCAAAAAGACTATGATTATTCAGTCTTAGAGCACTATTCGAATCTTGAAACTCTACAATTAGCTTATTTGCCTTGCCAATTATTCCACTATAATCCCATTGACTTTTATCATACACAACCGAGTACTAATAAAACCACAGCAACCATAAAATGACGGCTTTCAAAATTATCGTGTTTATGCACTTACTATAAACCAAAGTTTATATCCATTTGCGTAACTAATAAGCTCTATGAGCTAGCGTTGACAATAAAATGACTATTAACCACTAACCACATGTGTCTCGCCATATCACAATCCATGAGCATGTGGATCGATAATAAATTATGCTTTCTTTCCATATATAGAACGAGCACTAGACACATCAATCCTCATTTTCAAAAGGTTCTCAGTTGTTAACAGTGTACGCTTTCCAAGGAAATTAAATATTTTTTTTATTTGGGACATTCACTCTTCAAATATACATGACCAAACTAGAATTAGATGATGTATTTCCATCGACCATACCCCCTTGCTGCTACTCAAGGCACAATGCCCTTACAATTTATGAGCTTGTCATAATGCCAAAATAATAGTATCGTGAGTTCTTGATATAGATAAATGAATAGATAAAAAAATTTCTGCTTCATCTTAAAAAAAAAATAGCTTTCACAAGGTCCTCATTCCAGCGTCCTTGCCTAGCAAATAACTCATTAACCGTTGAGTTGTGATCTTAATTAGTCAAACGAGGAGGAAAATGTTTAAAAGTTAAGGCATAGGCAATATCACCCAATTTTTTAACATTTTCTCCAATTCCAATTCGCCACCTAAATCCTATTTCCAGAACACATCTAGCATCCTAAATACTTTTCCAAATCGCCAAGGACATTTGATCGAATTCTTGCGAGCTTCCTAAAAAGCAGATTGAAGTAATTAAATAGTATCTTAATGTTGAATGGAGCACAATTTTGCCCTCATACGTGAAATCATTATTGCATTTATGATGTTAGTAAAAACATCTACAATGGGCAGGTGACTTGAGCAGAATTTTTATAATTAATCTGTTGTTACTTAATTCCGCACTTAAATACTATAAAATCCTACTTTATGTAAAATAATTAAATTAGTATAACAAATAAGTAAAAGTCTATCCAAATCCAAGTTAATACCTTTAAATTAGGAGAGTTTGTCAAAATTCAATCTTTTAGGAACCCAAATTAAAACAGTTTTTAATTTTTGATTTTAAAATTATGTAAACTAAGAAACTAACTAACTAATTAAATTAAAGAAAGCAAATAATCAATAATGAGAAATCCCAAAGAAAGAGAGTCCACCACCATGTATATAAACAAAAAGTATCTAACTATATTTTTAATATTCATCTCTACTATATAAACAAATTCAAAATCACTATCATTCTTTCTTTAAAACTAATGTAAATAAATCCACAATTATGGTGATCACAAGAGATCATTCCTTTATTTTAAAAACAATTAAACCACTAGAAAGACAATACACGTTATAATAATGGTAATTTCAAAATCTATTTTAATTCATGACGAATAATTAAAAATCAAATAGAATTAAATTAAGCACATTACATCCACAGCTGTTTCATCCCTCCCCTTTGGGAGATAATTTAGCCAAGCATATTAAATAAAGAGCATATTAAAATAAAATAATAACTCAACATTAAAACTAAAATCAAAATTAAAATATCCGAATACAAATTATAAAAAAAACTAGAAAGCGTTCCTGATTATGATGCTCGAAACTAACATGTACCGCACAACTTTACGTTGTCCACTCTTTCACCTTCAATACCTTGGTCACACAGCAACTGATTTTCTCTCTGTAGAACTCTCTAATACTATCTTTGTTCTCTATCTATTTTTTTTTCGATATCTTTAATAAATATGAGTTCAATTAAGATTCTAATTAAGAGAGAGAAAAATGAGTTTTGTTTGAATTATGGGAGAATATTGAATTGGAATCTCTTTATCTTGCTTCCTAATCTTTAATTGACTTCTTCCACCTTTTTAAACTTTTTATCATAATTTATTTTTTTCTTACAAAAAATTAAAATAAATATTATCTCTTCATAATTTAAGCATTAATTATATACTAACAAAATATTATTTGCGGATTAAAATTATAATTCTAGACACTTATCTGTAAGATATATATGATAAGTATGATATATTTATCCTAAAGCTTATAACAGTTGAGTTTGGTAAGGTAAAAGATTCTTCCGTAATATAAATATACGATAAAGTTAAATTTGATTAAATTTTTTAACGTATGTTGTCGTATTATAACCTCCATATCGCAAGTTCAAGGCTTGGTAGGAGAAATTTCCTAACATACGTTGGGTTGATAAGTGTGGAGGAAAAGCCTAATGACTAATGAGTCAGTTTTTTCCCTCTCACACCGTGCTAATTGGCGTGAGGGATTTTCTCTCTCTTCCTTTTTGACTCTTTCTTCCTTTTTATTCTCCCTCCTCCTTTATTTTCTTTACATGCCTTCTATTTTAAAATACCATATAATATTATTTTATATCTCTTTCTATTGTATCAATATCATATCATTATTTAAATACTCGATTTTAATTTAATAAAGGGGCAATTAAAAAAAAGGGCTTATTAGAGAAAGATTTTCACACTAAGGCCAAGGAATAATTTTTTTTTAAATAAAGGGCCTATTTTTTATTTTATTGATAATATGACATGTGTCTTTTTTTTCATTATAAAATGACATCCCAACCCTTAAAATAAACTAAAAAAATATCAATATGCATTAAAATATGGACTGCAATATGAACTTTGCAGTCCATATTTCACTGCAATGTGAACTTTGCAGTCCATATTTTTAGTGCAAAGTTCATATTGCAGTCCATATTTTACTGCAATGTGAACTTTGCAGTCCATATTTTTAGTGCAAAGTTCATATTGCAGTACTTATTTCACTGCAATATGAACTTTGCAGTTCATATTTTATTGCAATATGAACTTTGCAATCCATATTTTTTGTGAAAATTTCATAAAAAGGGGTAATTTAGGTAATACATAACATGTTTTTATTAATTAAATGATATTTAAATTTATTCAAATATATTCATTTAAAATATAAAACAAAATAGGCCTCTTACACTAATTACCAATTAAAAATAGGCCCTTCATTCAAATTACCAATTAAAAATAGGCCCTTCATTCAAAAAAATATTATTCATTGGATTTTTGGTAAAAATCAATGTATAATAAGCCCTTCTACCTAATTTCTAGTTTAATAAATTTATTATACCCTTCATTTTACCATTGCATGTGGATACTCTAAAATTAGTATTTTTGTTATATTTTATCCTTAATCACGTAAGTGGCTGAAATTATTAATATACATTAACCGAGAAGCATGACTTGCGTGAAATAAATTCAAGATTAAATATTCAGAAAATATAACAGCTCGCTCATAAAAATATTTAAAAATACATTATTTCAACCGTTCTCTTAAATAAAAAATATTTCAAATGATATAGAAAAAAACGTGAAAAGGAAAATTATAGATAACTCTATTAAATAGAAGAAATGGTTGTTATTAAGACAATGCTCAACTCTTTTCTTTTTTTTTTAGTTCTTCCAGAAAAGGGGGAAAAACAATGCTCAACTCTTAATTAAAAAGACTTGCAACAATTAACCTATTCATTTTGATATATTTAAAATTATGCTGTTGGAAAAGTATCAAAAGAGTGTTATAAAGTTGGCAAAAATATTGAACTCACGTTTGAGAAATATCATAAATACTAGAGTTTTGTGCACACGTAATGCATGTGTAATTCAAGTATAATTAATTTTAAAAAAAATAATCTAATATGTAGCAAAGTAGTTGAGAGTCAAAGTACCGCCGAAAGTGAGGATTTAAATCATGTTGCTTAAATTATATAAAAATCTTTTTTAATAAAATAAAAGGCCAGAAGGACAAAATAGAAAAATTAAAAACCTGATACGACTTCATAAATACCGAAATACCTTTTTTTTAATGAAATGAAAAATAATAAAAGGTCACAAGAGTAAAATAAAAAAATAAAAAACCTAGTACTGCTTCATAATCACCAAAATACCTTCAATTTTTATATAATAGTTAGTTAAAATTAAAATACTAAAATAAAAGACAAACCAAATCATTTTCAATGAAATAAAAGATGGTGAGAACAAAATAAGAAAATTAAAAATCTAATATAACTTTATAATTACTGAGATGGCTTTCTTCTTTTTCTCTTGCTCTGTGCTGCAGGTGGTGATGGTGGTTCTTAAAGATTTGTGGTGCTTTTGACTGTGGTAGTAATGATGGTTCTTAAAGATTTGTGGTTGCCTTCATTTAAAAAGAAAAAAGATAATTGTTTGAATTAATTATATACATGCGGCAACGCGTCAGATTTGGCCAAACTTGAAATCGATCCGTTTATAAACTCTGCCAACTGAATAACCTAAACCTTAACTAGTTTGGTGCGGATTTTATTATTACAAACTTGAATCTGCCGCAAATATTATATGCATAAATTCACACCCGACCAATCCCGACTTGTGATAGTTCAAAAGCGCAGACATAAATAAAAGTAATCCAGGGAAGGTTGGGGTCGAACGGGTTAAATTTGTGCAAATCCGGACCTGCATCAGTTTTTCTATTTTAAAATTTTAACAGAACTGGTGTTTTTTATTCGAGTCAGATCAAAAACCCAACGAATTAGATTTATTGCCATCCCTATTTCCATCCTTTTCGGTTGTCAATTAACACTTACATATTATTGTGCTTCAAGGTTATTGGCAAGATAGGGACAACTTGGAATATACTTAGGACGGATCATATTAAAAAAGAAAGATATTTAATTTATTTATCGAGGCAATTAGGTATAATGGCTCATTATAATAATAATATAATTATAAAGGACATTTAAAAATTAGCCGTGTAAATTAAGGACACAATACAAAAAAGACACTAATAGCCCTTCCTTATAATATCGTCTCATTATGACACTAACAGCAACCAGAAGGTGCTAAATACATTTAGCACCTCTTGGATAGCAACTAGAGGGCGCTAAATGCATTTAGCACCACAACCAGGTGCTAAATGCATTTAGCACCACAACCAGGTGCTAAATGCATTTAGCACCCCCTGAACAGCAATTAGAATGTGCTAAATGAAATTAGCACCACAATCAGAAGGTGCTAAATGCATTTAGCACCCCCTAGACAGCAACTAGAGGGTGCTAAATGCAATTAGCACCACAACCAGAAGGTGCTAAATGCATTTAGCATTTCCTATACAGCAACCAAAAGGTGCTAACTGCATTTGGCACCACAATCAGAAGGTGTTAAATGCATTTAGCATTTCCTAAACAGCAACAAGAAGGTGCTAAATGCATTTAGCACATTTTGGACAGCAACCAGAAGTTGCTAAATGCATTTAGCACCCCCTGGACAGTAATCATAAGGCTAACCAGAAGGTGCTAAATGTATTTAGCACATTCTGAACAATAACCAGAAGGTGTGCAACTTGAACAACAAACTAGAAGGTGCTAAAATAATTTTAGCACCATTATAAAATAGAGATCAACAAAATTGATGAGATCAACATCTATTCAATTTATTTATATGTATATATATATATGGATCGATGTAGGGTTTATAAAAGAAAAAAAAAGAGTTACGATCATATTGTTTTTAAATCTCGCTGGGCTGTCGAAATTAGTCGATTTCGATAGCAAAACGACCTCTGATCATCTTAATTTTTTGCGCAGTTATAATAACTTTGTCTTCCAAACAACATATATAAAAATCAGCCAAATCTAACGGTTCGATCAAAAGTTACATATATTTTACGATTGTAGATTTAGAAAGAAGAAGAAGAAGAAGACGATGATAATGATGAGAACGGCGCTCAGATTCAGGTGGTGGCGGTGGTGGTGGCGGTGGTAGAAGAGGTGAGATTATTGGTGAGACAACTTCTCTTTTCTTTTGTTCTTTGTTTTCTCTCTTTAAACTATGTGTATGTAAGAGAGAATAATATGTCTTTTGTATAATTAGAATAAATGATATAGTATGGTATTTTTGTCCATCAACATTTATCATTTTTCTTTAAAATAAATTAATATTATGAAAAGTGTTTTTATTGTAAAACCAAATTATGAAATTAGTACTAGTTCTCTTTATTAAATATGAGTATGTCCTTAAAGTTATAAAATATTACGGAGCGATGCCTTATAACCCATTATCTCTTATTTACCTCGCTTAATTTAAATTAAAATATAGACAAAATAAATATAGTAAAAGAAAACTTATGAAATAGGATAGATAACTGATGTTACAAATTTTAAGGAAAAAAACAAAAAAGAAGTAGAGTCAAACCCAAACAACCAATACTGCACTACATAATGTTTTGTTAAATGATCTCAACGTACTTAATTGAAATTAACTATAGAGAATATTTAGAATGTTTTTGTGTGCCAACTTAACCCTTCTTTTTATTATTATTATTTTTTTTCTTTTCAATAGTGTCGGATGGCACGGGTAAAACCCTAGTACTAAAATAAAAAACAAACCAAAATAATCCAATCTTAGTAATAAATATTAGGGGTGGATTTTTGTACCACAATTACCGTACTAACCACTACCATTCCCTATCATTACAAAATTGTACCAAAATTTGGTAATAGTACATTATCAATCGATATGTGTACCATACTAAAATATTATGGCACGATACTGATATTGAAATTAAATATCGATGGTATATCGTACTGTACCGAAATATTAATATGCACTATAATATACTATACATACCATTACAAAACGTACCAAAATACCAAACGTCCCACAATACTACCAAAATAATAGACGGTTCAAATTAAGTGAGAACTTTAGGGTTTCATACATTTATTTAGTGAATTAGGCAAAAGTAATTAGCCCCCTATTTTTCTCGTATGGTGCCATCTTTATCTCTTTATCCCATTTTTGAATCTACCATGCTACTGTCATACCTAACTCTTACTCAACCCCTTTATACTGGTCGTGGGGTTAATCTTACAATCGTAGAAATGTTATCATCATTTGCATGTGCTGCTAGAAGTAATCAATTGTGAATTATGCCAATTTTAATTGGATATTGTACCATTATCAATTGTACTAAAATACCGTATGCCCACTGTTGGATATAAGGGTGTTGTGACAAACCCGAGAACCAAACAATCAAACCGTACAGAGCCGAACCGATCTGTAAAATATCGAAACCGAAAAAAATAAATTGAACCGATATGAAATACGTTCAATTTGGTTTTGGAGCATGACATTACAAAATTGAATCATTGCATATATGACTCACAAATAACATTACTTTACTAACTAAAATTTTATATTTCTAAAATTACAAAATTTAGTGAGAAATCAACTATTTGAGCTATCATAAATATTGGAGTTATATTATAAATGTAGGAGATGGCATTTTTTTTTATCCAAAATAAGTATAAGCAAGTATATAGTTATTATTTTTTTGACTAAAATAAGTGTTGTCTTACAATTTATTTATTTAAAAAATATATATATATGAAAACCAAATAAAATCGAACTTTCAAGTTCGGTTTGGGTTTGGGTCTTGTAATTTTATCCTGACCGAAATTGAAAACAACCATAGTTGAATATTGTGTGAAACTTTTAATTAGATGTTATGCGGATATTTAGTTATAGTTTTGAATTTGTTTTGGTTTGGTTTGTTTTCCTTTATGTTATATGCTTAATTTTTGGGTTTTTTTATTAGAAATAAAATTACACACACCAATAAATAAACACGTATATGTTAAAATATGTTGATTGATATAAGAGTATTTCATATATACATAGGGGGTTATTATTGACACACACCATTTAACTCTCTAACACTCCATATCTCTCTAACCCTCCATAGGTACACTTTCACTCTTCCTAACACTCCACCACTCCACATTTAATTTTAAGATTAATTAACATTCATCTAAAAATCACTCCAATCTTACTCTCTACCACTCCACTCTCTCTCATCTTCAATCTCCTTCTTCCACAAATCAACCCATTGTTATTAAGGATTTTTCAGAAATTTCGGTTGGAATTAAGCATTTAACTCTCTTTATAATTCAAAAAAAACAAATCACACCACTCACCCCACAAATTTCATCTTCAATATTTTTATTTTAACTTTTTCTTTAACAATCTAATTGTTCTACTTCTTTTTTTTTCTTGAACTTTTTTGTTATTGGCTAAAAAAAGTTCCACCAGTGTACACACCGCGTCAAAAGAAAATTCTGCCATGGATGAAGGTTTACTCGGTTCCTAGGAACCGAGTGTTGTTCATCATACTCGGTCGAAAGGAGCCGAGTAAAGCACAAGTCACTCGGTCCTAAGGAACCGAGTGGAATTTGAAAAATAGCCCAAAGCTTAACTCGGTTCCTTAGGATCGAGTAAGCTATACAACACTCGATTCATAAGGGCCGAGTAAGCTGTTCAACACTCAGTTCCTAAGGGCCGAATAAACATTCTTCGTGTTTTGTTTTTGTTTTTTATTTTTTTTGCGTTTGTTTGTATCAAATAATTTATAAATGAAAGGAAATGTAAAGCTATAATCAAAATATAAGTATCCTACTTCTTTTGGAGATGAATGATGATTTGGATGATGGTGGTACCAAATATGATGGAGGTGGTGGCGGCAATGGTGGTGGTGATGATGATGATGATGAACAAGAAGAAGAAGAAGAAGAAGAAGATGAAGAAGAGGCGGCAATGATGCTGGTGGTGATGATGATGAAGTTTAAGGGACTGTTTAATGTTTTAATTATTAATTAAAAATAAAAAAAATGGTGTGTGTCAATAGAATAATCAACATTTTTTTAAGGGAGTGTTACAGAGTAAAATGGAGTGTGTCAATAGCATCCCCCTATGCATATATAGTTTTGACTTGAGCTTCTTGTGGTTTGCTTTTGAGAATTTTTTGATTAATTTTTGATTCTGTTGATATATTTGTATAGAATTACAACTACATATTTACGTATACTTATAAATACATGTGCTGAATCATGTTGATGTGAGAGTATTTTATTTTATTTTTTTGATTTTTGATTTTTGGTTTAGTTTTAAAGTTTGAGTTTGTTTTGGTTTGCATATACCAATAAATGCCCAATGTTTTTCTTCTTTAATCTTGATTTTTTGATAATATGTAGTACCATATCAAATTTTTTAATATACCAAATTTAGTATGTCAAAAATTTTGATGAAAAAATGATAATAAATTTTGGTGTATCAGATTTTTGACACGATATGAAATATATATTCGGTATAATAAAATATTGTACCAAAATCGCTACTAATAAATATGGCGCAACACTGACCGTTAAAATATGTTGAGGGGGAAAGACAACCTAATGCTTACAATTCCTGAGGACGTTTCTTTAGTTCTGGGGCTAAATAGGGAAATGGAAAGATATCTATTTACGTTCCCAAATCTGAATTAGAATATTAATTAATTAATTAATATAAAATTGTCACTAATAATAAAAAAATAATAACTGAGTCGAGACGCAGGTTTCTTTGAACCCTTTTTTCTCGCTCCCTTCACGACCTCGGAAGAATTACAGTGACTCTGGAGAAGAAAAATAAGTAGATCTCCGTCTTCAATTTCTCTTATTAGGAGGTAATCAAACACAAATATCTTATTTTATTTTATTTTATTTTTTTGAAAAAATCTCTGCCTAGTTTTTGTTATGAATTTTACCCGGTGCTCTGATAATTTATGTCGGTCTTAGCTTTTGATTTGGATTTCTCATTTTGAAAGATCGTTATCGGATGTTAAACTAGCTTTGATTGGTCACCTAACGTTTAATTAATATTCCTTGTTTCGTTTCTAAGGTCGAGTTTTTTCAATCTATTTTTTGTGGAGTAGCTATGTTTGGATGTTACTCTATGTGGCAATCAGTTTTGATCCCTTTTTATTTCGAGAGGAATTGTTATAGTGGTTTGATTAATGCAAATCTTATACTGAACTAGTTTCGTGATACTGATGCAAAAAGATGATGTGATATGAAGATGAGTACACGGTGCTTGGAAATTAAGAATGAAAAGAACTAATCTTTAGATTGCAAGATTTGGGCATTACGCTGCATAAGATGCCCAACTCACACTTGAACGTGACTTGGTATAGAATTACTGGTAGATTTAGAATCCAAGGGCTGAATCAACTGCGAAATTATTGTGCTGTACTTGGAGATCATTTTTTTTAAACATTAATTCAAGATTTACCATTCCTCGTACATTGGCTTTGGCGGTGCTAAATCACTGTTTTAGATCTGTCTCCGATCATTTTCCAATCCATTTAGAATTTATTTGCAGGTGTTGTTACCATAGACAGAAGGCCCTATGGCTGCTTCAGAAGAAAATAGTGGATTGTTTCCAATTTTCATTTTGACAATAATTGCCCTGCCTTTAGTCCCTTATACAATACTTAAGCTATGTCGTGCTGCCTCAAAGAAGGCGAAGAGCATCCACTGTGAATGTTCGGTTTGCTCTCGGTCAGGGAAGTACCGCAAATCAATTATTAAACGGGTGAGGGTCTCTTTTTAAACCTGGAAATTATTATTTTTCTTCTTTTGATTGTAGAGGATAGTAGGACTTTACCTTCATATGGTATGATGACCTTGTGTTTTTCTCTGTTGAGATTTTCTCTTATTTTGAATTTACTTTTGCAGATCTCAAACTTATCAACATGCAGTAATATGACACTGGTGTTGCTCTGGGTCATCGTGGGAGTCCTTGTTTACTACATTAAGCATCTTAGTCGCGAGGTAAAATACTTCTAAAATTTAGGTTTTGATGGATATTGATCATATGTTGCATTTGATGGGGGAATTTTTACCTCGATACAGATACAAGTTTTTGAACCATTCGGTATTCTTGGACTAGAACCTGGTGCTTCCGACTCAGAAATAAAGAAGGCATATAGAAGACTTTCTATCCAATACCACCCTGACAAAAATCCCGATCCAGGTTGGTGTTCTAACTCCTGAGTTCTGTCTGCTTTTTAATTTTGAGGGCACAAAAAATCATGTATTTGTTACGAGTGACATGTGATGACTGATGATATAAATCTTTTCCATTTAATTTTTAGATGCAAATAAGTATTTTGTGGAGTACATATCCAAGGCTTATCAGGCCCTAACTGATCCTATTTCCCGAGAGAATTTTGAAAAATATGGCCATCCAGATGGTAGACAGGTAATATCCATTTACTTTAGTGTTCATCTGCGATATTACTTGTATATGATAAGCCATATACAACGCTCATTTACAATCAGTCGTCTGAAATTATTGTTCCCCCCTGGTCTTTTCTGCTTGCCTTCTAGTTTACCTGATAAGCAATTCCAGGTCCCATTTTACCATTGTATCGGAAGACTTGATGATGTCTTAATTAATGGCAGGGGTTTCAAATGGGAATAGCTCTACCCCAGTTTCTGCTCAACATAGATGGTGCATCTGGTGGGATATTGTTACTTTGGATTGTTGGAGTGTGTATTCTATTGCCATTGGTGATAGCTGTTGTATATCTATCAAGGTCATCAAAGTATACTGGGAACTATGTCATGCATCAAACACTGTCCGCCTATTATTATTTCATGAAACCTTCCTTGGCCCCAAGGTACAATACAATGCCATATTTACTGTCTAGTATTTTCCCTCCGGGAGTTTTGTTCTTCTATATTGAAGATTGAATACAAGTACATATATATATAGGCCAACTTATAATTTGACATGTTAACGGTAGCACAATTTGCCCTCCCATTTGGACTAAATATATTGCCGTAGTCAATTGACCTCATTTAAATTGAAACATAAATGCCTTTTGAGATTTTTTTTTGCCCTATTTCCTTCAACTAAATTTCTTTTTATTTGTTACAAGTTGATTGGTTTATGTTTCTGCTATCTATTGTAAAATAATTTTTTTTTTTTTGTGATACCTCACTTTACAGCAAAGTCATGGATGTTTTTATTAAGGCCGCTGAATACATGGAAATTCCAGTTCGTAGGCCTGATGGTGAACCCCTTCAAAAATTGTTTATGTTGGTTAGAAGTGAGTTGAACTTGGACCTTAAGAACATTAAACAAGAGCAAGCAAAGTTTTGGAAGCAGCATCCAGCACTTGTTAAGGTGAAGTTCTGATGAAAGTTGATGTACATAGAGGGTGGAATTAGTTACCAAATAGTCAGAAGCATATCCTTTTAAGTTTTAATTTTGGCTACAGTGAGCGCATTTTTTTAATTTTTTATGAATTTTCATATTCTTTTTTCACTGCCCTCATATTTTCAGACAGAATTGCTGATTCAAGCCCATTTAACTCGTGAAACTTCGGCATTATCACCAGAACTGCAGCGTGATTTCAAACGTGTGCTAGAGCTTGCACCCCGCCTACTTGAAGAATTGATGAAGGTAATTTTTTAATGTGTTATCTGCATTTGCTTTGTAATTGTTTGGCAATAATATATCCAGTCTTGCAAAAGAACCTTTTCCTATTACATCTGTGAAGAGTTCTTTTTCTGTGGAGTTGATATTAGGGAGTATTATATTTGCTTACTGAAAATATTTATGGCTAAGTGGATATTTTCGGGCTGTCACCTCCCCTGTTTCTCTTTCCCTCTAAGAGTAGATATTTTGTACTGATTACAACTTCAAGTTACGTATTTTTTGCCACAGTCAATTGTTCACCTTTATTTTGCCCCTTTTTTGGGAATTACATCTCTGGTAGTCTATTCTGCTGATGTGCATTAACCTTCCTACCCGTCCCAATTATTTTTTTTTTCTTTATTATATGCAGATGGCAGTTATACCACGCACTGCTCAGGGGCATGGTTGGCTAAGGCCTGCCATTGGGGTTGTGGAGCTTTCTCAGTGTATCATTCAGGTATTATACCACCGAGCCATTTTTGAAATGACTCTAGTTATATGCTGTCAAGATGAAAATGCAAATTATTTATGAATCAGTTATTCATCACATGTTGCTGACATGCTGTAATTGCATTGCGTATATTCTGATCATATTATTATCCTTTGGGTATTTGAGCTTTTTTATGTTCCCTTTATTTGGATACATGAACAACGGACTTTCTAGTTTTGTTGCTATGACATTGGTGGAGTATTTGTGTAATTATGACGGATTGCGATACAGGCTGTTCCTCTCAGTGCAAGGAAGGCAGCTGGAGGATCTGCTGAGGGCACTGCATCTTTTCTGCAGCTTCCTTATTTTAACGAGGCCATCATAAAAAAGATAGCACGCAAGGTAAGTTGCATTTTTTATTGTTGCCACAAGCCCACAAAGGATTGTTTTGTTCATCTGTATCATTTATTTTAGAACGACTTGTGGACCCACAGGATTGAGGACTGTTTAGGGCCCATTTGGTTGCACAAATTACTTAATTTCATAAATTGATTCATTGTGAATTGAATGATTATAAATTTGATAATTGTGAATTGGTTTATTTCCAATTTACATGCGTTTGGAAAATCTAAACATGAATACAAATATTGTGAATCAACTAATTTCAAGGTGTTTAGCAACTAAAATTTGAATAGGATAAATTTGCTAATCTTAAGCACCACAATAACTTCTATACGCACACTTGTATTTATGCACCTGTATTATATTTTTACCAGCATAAAATTATTTTAATTCTATTAATATTACCAAAACTAGTTCTAAGAGTAATTTAACCAAAAAAAAAAATCAAACACAAGTAGAAAATAACATCAAAACACTATACATGTACTCCATAATTTTTTACCAATATAAAATTATTTTAAAGAGCGTCACCCTAACATATTTGAATTTTTTTTAAGGAGCAAAAAACTCAGCCAAAGCTAAATCACACAATCCATATAATACTATCATACAAATAAAATAGAATATGATCCGAAATTAAGTATATCGTAACCAACATAAAAATTGTATTATGTCTAAAATCATAACATAGACAAACTTGACCATCATATATTAATATACTGATAGACAAACTTGTTATAGCATGATTGAATTTGTGTTTTCCACTATCCAATTGAAAATTTGAGTCCGAACTTGAACTTGATCCCTCTTGTGTCGTAGAATCTTCTTTTGTTGATTTCAAGACTTTTGTTGTACTAGCATTGTTATTTCCCTCCTCGAATGCTACTTGGACGCTTGAAACTAGATATTTTCCTTATCTCATTTACATATATCCAAAGTGTGTTAATAATAACTTATACAAGTATTTACCAATTTCATAATTTATGTGCAATGAATTACCTTCAAATAAAATTGAAAGTTGACTAGATAAAGGAAACCCTTTTCTTTGAAAAGCCTTCGCGTCACCATGGACCTACATTTACACTTGTAAGTGTTTTCTACATGGCATTAAATATCGACTAGCTAACAAAAAAATTACTACATTTTTTAATTTAACAAAAACATAAATAAAACTATCGCATCACACTATTATAGTGTGGTGCTTACAAAGCTTTATTTCCTTTGAACCCACGTGATTCACAAAAAAACATGGAGGTTGAATCAATACATGAGCGTGAAAGTTCTATGAGCGCAACTCGAATCGCTTTCAACTTATATTTAGAGTTGGACTATTGGAGCAAAATGGATATAAGGACCATCTGCAGGGTGTTTAGATTAAGAAACTAGTGCAAAAAATGTAAGGCAAACCAGATACAAAAAGGGCACTAATTCTAGCAACAAACAACCCCAAACTAGTGTATAAACACCCCCAAAAGCAGCCTAAAGCAACAACTAAAAACCACTACATAAACCAGCAGCATATACACTAAAAACTACTCCCTAAATGGTGTAAACACTAGCCCACAACATTAGTAAACACGGACCAATTTGCAGTGAAAACAATGCAACAATCTGCAGCAATTTATCCCTGACAAATGGTCCAAAAGAGAACCTAAATTCAGCGCAAAAAACAGCCTTTATGCAGCAAAAAACAACCTTAAAACACTGAGTACTTGGCCCTAAAATCCTGCCATACGAACTCTCTAAATGGAGTTTACTAAACCTGAGCAATAGCAGCCAAACAAGCACCACTCAACTACTTTGCTCAAATATAGAATACTAGGATCTCAAAACCCAAAAAAAAAAAAAAAAAAGAACTCAGTGCCAAGGGCAAACTCCAAATTCTTATAAGCATTATGCAATCAATTACACAACCGAGTATAACGACAAAAATAGCAAAAAATACCCTATTTCTTAGCATCATAGTTCAAATGGTATTTACAAGATTTTGCTACTCTATATAGATTTAAACTATAAAACATAAATATACCAACTCCAAAGATGGGTGATTATACCTAAAAGGCTAAAAGTATATAGGTTAAAAGGCTCTAGCCTCAATATTTGGCTTAATTTGAAAGCATACAAGTAATAGTGTACCTAAATCAAGACTATTGATTGCTATCATAATAATATATTTCTATGCAACATTTCATCAAACAACATATGAGCATGCTAATATAATTTCTAATAAGAACAAGTTATCTTCAACCGAAGGGGGACTAAAAAAACATATATTTGCATGTAGATTGAAAAATAATGAAAACCCAAAAGAAAAAAATGGCGGTAAAACCAATTCATGACAACAAAAAAGGAGCACATCAAATATATTGTTTGTTCACATCGTTTCTATTCAATACATCTAAATTAAAGTTTTGAATATGCTAGAGAAATCTGCCTAAATCACAAAACCCTAGCAGAAAATCACAGAAAGATAAGATAAAAGAGGGAGGGAGATAGTTGTCAAAAGCTCAAGGCGCACCGAGGTGCCAAGGTCCCTGGAGCCTAGGCGCAAGGCGCAGGCGCGCGCCTTTTCGAAGTAAGGCACACCCCTATACAAAAACTTAAAATATATTATTCTACTCATAATTTGCACCACCTACTCTAATGTCATACAATCTAGAACTAAATAAATCATCAAATTAAAATCTAAATAAGAAACAAGTCCTCATAGATCATAGTCATTAACATAATAACATCTAAATAACACAATATAATAACAAGTCACAAATCTCATAATAATTCTAGGCATAATAAAATAAAGTAAGTCATATCATAATATAATTAAGTAATAAATCATTTATAATTTAATAATTCTGGAATATATATATATATATTATTTATAATTTAATAATTCTGAAAAAAATATAATTCTGGAAAATATATATATATATATATATCACTTATAATTTAATTATTATGGACAAATTATCTATATCACTTATCTATAAAAAAGCTGGACATATCATATCACGTGAGCAACAGAAATAAAGTGAGAGCAGAAATACGTGAGGTGAGGGTGTAGAAAAGGGGCAAAATAACGTGAGCTGCATAAATTAATTCTTCCGAGAAAAAGAAAAAGAAGAAAGAAACAAAAATAGCAGCGACAGGAGAAGAACGAAGAAGCGTAACAGGAGAAGGAAGAAGAAGAAGAAGACCTGTTGAAGATCGATCGACGGAACGACGGCGTGAAATGATCGACGGAACGAGCAAGAGAAGTGTGAGTGAGAGTGTGAGACAGCGTGAAACTAAGGTGCGTAGTAGGGATTTAGGGTTTTTTACATTTTGTTTCAGTGGGTTTAAAAGTTCCCAATAAACGAAACGGCTCCGTTAAGATCCCCAAAAAAAAAAAGTCAAAACATTAAAAAGAAAAAAAAAACGCCTACCTTCAAAAATCCACGCCTTGATGCGCCTGGAGCCCGAAGCCTAGGCGCAAAAAGCCCTCGCCTTTTTGAATGGGATGCGCTTAGTAGTAGGCGACTCCCCACTTCTGCGCCTGGAGCCTAGGCGCACTTTTGACAACTATGGAGGGAAGGAGGGAGAGAGTTTTGGGGGGAGATGGATGTACCTGTGTTGGAGAAGAGACTGACGAGCTCCATCGATATTTCTTCTACAGTAGGAGAGTGCAATCATGCAAAAGAATTGTCCAATTTAAAATGGGATAATTTTAGGTTGGCTCAAAAATGATCTAATTCACGTTTTCATTAATTAACTTAAATTGTTTAATTTAAAACTAGACAATTTTTACAAACCAAACGGTAGTAGTTAATATAATTATTAATTAGCTAATTGTACATGAGTTAATTCACAATTTAAGGGTCAACCAAATGGGCTCTTAGTTTATTGATCAATTATTTATAAATCACAAACTTGAGAGTTCACCTATGCTGGTGCCATGCATCAACTTTGTATGCTAGGCTGCTAGCTAACCTCAAAACTAGTTGGTGCCTTTTGTTAGTTTTGTGGTTTATCTACCAAATGTTTTGTAGTAATAGCTTTTTCATATTCCATGAGATTGTTCGGCTTTGACATTCGAATTGATATTGTTTTGAGCATACAAAAGTTCATATGTTATCATATAGAGGATAATGTCATAACTATGTGTTATATACAGTGAGAAGTGAGCAGGAGAACAAATATGATATATAAGGTGATTGAGATCTTCTAGAGGATTTTTAACATTTAGTGGGGATGGTCTACAGGGTTCATAACTACTTGGTTTACTGGTTCTGTGGGGGATTTGCTCTCCAAATGATCTGTTTCTTTTTTGATCTTCCCTTTTACTTCATTTGCAGAAGGTGCGGACATTTCAGGATCTCCAGGATATGAGCCTTCAAGATCGTGCAGAGCTTCTTTCTCAAGTAGCTGGTTTCTCTGCTGCTGAAGTACAAGATGTAGAGAGGGTACTGGAAATGATGCCTCACATTACAGTTGAAGTAACTTGTGCGACTGAAGGGGAAGAGGGTATACAAGAGGGCGACGTAGTCACTGTTCAGGCTTGGGTGACACTCAAACGCGGTAGTGGTCTGATTGGTGCGCTTCCCCATGCCCCACACTACCCCTTCCACAAGGAGGAAAATTGGTGGTTTCTGCTTGCAGACTCCAATTCAAATAATGTATGGTGTTCGCAGAAGGTAAGTTTCATGGACGAAGCTGCAGCTATTACTGCTGCTTCAAAGGCAATCGAGGAGACAATGGAAGGTTTAGGGTCAAGTCCGAAGGAAACTAGCAATGCTGTAAGAGAAGCAGTAGATAAAGTTAAGGGCGGGTCCCGACTGGTGATGGGGAAATTCCAAGCCATGGCGGAAGGAAATTACAACTTGACCTCTTATTTATTGTGTGATTCATGGATTGGTTGCGACAAAAAGACGAGCGTGAAAGTTAAAGTCTTGAAACGGACTCGAGCTGGAACCCGGGGAGTTCATGTTGCGGAGGAAGGACCAATTGTAGAGGATGGTGCGGAGGAGGAAGAGGAGATTGAAGAGGAAGAATATGATGATTACGAAAGTGAGTACAGTGAAGATGAAGAAGACAAACAGGATACGAATAAGAAGGGGGGAAAACATAATACGAATAAGAAGGGGATTGCTAATGGGAAGGCACATGGAAACGGCACTCAGTCGAGTTCAGAAGGTTCAGGCTCAGATGAGGAGTGAAATACTTTGCCCTCTATTTGATAAAGGAAAAATAAGTTTATTTTATTTTCTTCTCCTCTTCTTTTCTTTTTATAGGTCTTTTGATTTGGAACTGAACTTGAAAAGTTTCACCACACCAAAAATGTTCTCTGCTATATGTGGCACAAATCGAAGGACGTTGTAAACTATGAATTTTACACCAAATTGGCAGTTGGGATTCTTTATAGCCATTATTGCCTTTTTCTTAACTTTGTATCGGCTAGTAATCTGTGGTCTCTTAATTATCCATTATCCAGCCTCCACGTTATTTTGGTGGATATAAGATGAAAGTTGGTAATTTCATTATGCAAGGTGTGATCCCTAAATGAGTGTGATATCATCTTTATTGCCTTCAAATGTCAATCCGCTTATTGAATTCCGTCAAACTGATTTATTTTTCCAGATCTTTTCATGGTATAATGGTGTGGCTATTGACACTCCATAAAAATATTCTTAACACTCTAAAATAAAATTTAGAAACGCTTTATCATGATCTTTTGCAATGTTTTCTGGTTTCTAAAAGTTGTTTTGAGTCCTAGAGGATTTTTATAAATAGCCAGTGGCCACACCCTTGTATTATTCTACAATAATTTCATCTCTATCATGATAGACTAGCATCTATAAGTTTTTGTATGGAGTACAACTTGAACTCCTTGTCAATGATTATTTTCCATTTTACAGCTTGATAGAAGAAGAAAATTTTGTATCCTAGCTCTGCCACTGCCTGGTTGTTATATAATAGGGAATGGGGAGTATAGATGATCAATATTTTTTGTACAAGTCTAAACCTTGTAAAACAACAAATAATATACAGTCTCAAGTAGCTAAAGAAGATCGGATAGATTCACTAGGTTTATCTAAAGAAACTTCAGAAACCTCGTATTGATCAACTTCATCTGAACTTTGTCCGGCATTCTCATATAAGCCACTCAAATCGTCCTCTTTAACAAACTTTTCTTCACGCTTGCTAGCACCACCAGATTCATCAAGATGTTTTGACCTAATTTTAACCCGCTTTCCTTTGATGTATCGGTATTCCCATTTTGGTGGTGGATATTTCTTCTTTAATTTTTGGTACTTGTCCAACATACCTAGCTTCTGAAATACATCTCCAACCTTTGAAACGATTGTAACAGTGGGCCGAACGCCCAGCTCCTCCATATCAGCAAATACCTACATGTGAATATAATCAACAGTGAAGATCCTTGTGCAGTGAAATTTAAGCTGTCTAAATTATGAACTACAATCAAAGAAGTGCCAAATGAACTTTGAACCGGAATTACCAATCCAAATTCCAAAAACTGACGAGTTTTAATAGCAAAAGAGAGCACAAATTCAATCTATTGCTATATCATTTTCACAAAATGTCAAATGCATGCTGGGTTAGTCACTTATCAACAAAGTACCTCAAACATCTTGTCATGGATTCCCCTCTCGTGGTAAATCGAGATCATTTTATCAAAGAACATACGAGGCATGCTTTCCAAGTTCTCTGAAAATAACTTTGTCCAAAGCTCTTCAGCTTCATCTATTCTTCCATCCTCTGCCAAAGCATTAAGTAATGTGTAATAGCTACCCATTGTTCTGCCTTGACCTTTGCTTAACATCCACTTTGTCACCTGTACCCACATATGTAGTTTGAGTAATTGTAATTCAGAATCGAGAATCATTTACGAGGACATCAAAGCAGAAGAAAGAGTGAGTACCTGAATTATTCTTTTCCAGTCCCTTTCATTCTCAAGGGTCTTTAAGGCTTTCTTCACTGTAATTAAAGGAAACTCCAACTCCCATGCAATGAAAGAATCAAGAGCCCCATATACTTCCTCTTTGACATTTGACAATTCCTTTATCTACAAAAGATAGCCCAAAAAGAGAATCTCATATTTAATCCATAGATCAACCTTGAAGTGTTCATTTCATGTGAAATATAGGTCATTCTAAGCTTGAGGAATATCACCAAAAAGAAGTATGGGAATCAGAATTCACGTATCATTTGCAGTGAAAACCAGGACTCCCTCACCCCTGGGTGAAACAATAACAAGGAGAAAGGAACTTACACGCTCGACAAGCTTCAGTGACTTGGAAATGGTGCCTATTTTCTTGTTGGTTTTCCATACCCGAGGATATCTTGGCCGAGGACCTCTAGCAGCACATACCTGTAAACAAGTAGAATTGGTAATGGCAATTTCAGTATCAGTTTTCACATCGGTATCTAAATGAGAGGAAAAAGGTCAGCTGAAAGAGGGTATTTCTCTTAATTCAAGCCTCTTCGTGCTTTTTCAACTCTCTCCAAAAGGAATCTATTCCAAACATAATTAATAGGAAAAAAGAAAAAGAAGCATAAGAGAAGACAACGGAAAAGAGGATTGAGACTTAAAAAAAAAGGAGCGCTATTTATCTGCAAGAAATCTTAGGTACAAAAGGGGAGAAAATTACATCTCATAGAAGCCCATCAACATTAACCTATTGTAGGTTTTCTTGACTTTCAATTCTTTCCCATTTCTAATTAAGTTGAGGACAAACTGAACTTTTTATTATTGAAGTACAGTGTCGATCTTTTTAATATATCCCAATAAAAATGCATCTTTGAGATAAGAAATAGAATTGCGGTACCCTTTTGGTAAAGAAAATGAGGGGTATGACTTTGCTTAACAACTATCCCTGTCAAGATGACATAGCATAGTAATTAATCATAATGCAAACAATAATAAACTACCACCAATTAGAATCATTGATTCATAGTTGTAGACTTGTAGCATTTGTGGTGTTGGAGTTATATATCCGCACAGACTGAAATTGTAGGAAAAGTAACATTAGATCCTAGTTATAGCTGAGCTGGTAGCACTCGTGGCGTGGGTTCAACATTTGGCCCCAGTGTCCTTTGAGGCATCTAGTTTGCAATACATTAATTCAATTGGTGGAATTTACAGGGATTACATTTTTTAATAATAAAACTTAGGGTGCGTTTGTATTTTTTAACCTTTGATTGCTGAATGCTGAGTGCTAAATGATGAATCTAAGTTCTGAAAATGCTGTTTGTTTTTTATTTTGAATGAGGTTCTAAATTTTAAGTTTTTGTATAAAACAATGGTTTCAATTCAACATTAAGCATTCAGCGGAGCTAATGACTCTTAATGCTGAATGCTTAATCATTAAAAAAAATAGCCATTGACCTCTTAATGATTTTAAAAAATAAACACCATATGGTATCTTTGAATGCTTAAAACTCTCTCATTAAGCATTCAAAGGTAAAAACAAACACCTCCTAATTGTATAGCAACACGTAATTAAAGGTTTCAAACAATCAAAATAAGGTGCCGTGTCTATGAAAGAGCAACCTGTGAATATGGGCAACAAAGGAAATTGAATGCATCCATGAACAAGTTCTTGCTTTACTACTAAAGAAGATAATTAGGGTAGTCCATGAAAAGAATTCATTCTTCAATTAAAAGAAATAGGTCGAGGAAACTTACCACGGGGCTGCTGCTATTAATAATTCTCGAAATCTTCTGTACCGATTCCAACCTTGTAGTGAAAGTAGTGGGAGAGTACCACAAAGCAAGCATCCTGGGGAAAAGAAAGAAAGACTGACTTCATCAATCAAGTTGTTATAAAGATTATTTACTAATGGGCATGCAATTAACATTAATTAAAGCAAAATTGTATAGAAAACCCTTACTAAAAAATGAAGGGGCGAAAAAGATAACAATTTCTGAGAAATGTCTTTATCTTTATGGATGAAAAGACCCAAAGTGAGAAAATGGATGCAATATATAAGGAACGAAGGAGGTGTAAGAGGAATTTACCGAACGAACGGAAGTTTTCAAGGTGAGAGAGAAGTCTCTTACGATGATTTTCTAGAAACGGATGGCAAACACTATTATATCTAAACTAACAGAGGAGAGGAGAGGAGAGGAGAGTTAGGTTTACGGTGAAAAAGAAGAAGAAAACGGAGGAGTGTAAATTTGTTTAGAACATGGACCTTCCTCTTCGTTATCTTTAAAATGTAATAATTTTAATACAAAACATGAATTTTAATAAAAACTAAATATTTAAAATTTATTCTTTAAGACCCATAAATAAATATTTATTATAATTTTAATATTATGTGTTGTGCCAAAAACTAGAAAATGTTAGTTTTAATCGCACAGTCAAATAATTAGAATAATAACATGATGAGCTAAATGAGTCAAAGATATATAAAGATGGTTCGCTTCTTATAAATATACGAGTTAGTCTTTCTCTCGTGAATAGAGTTAGGAGCTCGGATTGTTTTATATTATAATGATTGAATTGATATTACAAATTTACAAAGTCTCTTTAGTTATTACACCATCACAAAGTTACAACAGGAATGTTTCTAAGCTAGTTCTAGACTCTCTATCCTAGAAGTTTTACCGTGGGCGTTTTAGCTCTATCTCTCCATCTCTCTTGTGATGGAGACTTAATTGCTCAATTCTCTCTCAGTTATTCACTGTTTGTTACTTGATTGCTGGGTTGTTGCTTGATTGTTGAAAGAAGTAAATGCTTTCTCTCTCTATATATATATGATAAAGAGGGAGCTCTGTAGAGCAGAACCAAAACTGTCCTATATCTCCACCAACTCTGAAGTTGTTTCTTCATGAATTCCAGTGCATTAAATACAATTGTTATATATTTAATGAAATTGAGGGAGCCTCTGTGGCATTGGTGGAGTTGGTAACAGTTGTTAATACTGTCTGCGCCTGCTCTAATACGGTAGTTGGCGAAAAAGCTTCAAAGCTCGTTAAAAGAGCTCCGGTCTTTGAGCTCCACAACTTACTGTACAAAGATAATCCTCAGACTTATTGCCCAAACTCTCTGGAGCTTAGGGTTCCGGGCAACGTTCAAGTAGAGTTGTCTAGCTCCTTCTGTCGTGGTGGACTAGTATTTTGACGTGGATGACCTCGTGTCTTTCTGTGATTGACGGAGTAAATTAATTCACTTATTTGCACTATTATTATGTATATATAATTTTAAAAGAAAAAATAATAAAAAATAATATAAAAAACATCTAACATTTGTTTGTATCTTATTGTTTCTTTTCAATTTTACACAAAAGTTTACAAAATTTCTATTAGAGCATTTTTTTTATATTTCTTTTTGTGTAAAAAGTTATTTGACACATAGGATATGCACATTAATTTTTATACATCCATTGAAAATGTTCTATTATTCATTTTCGACCGTTAAAATTTTAAATAATCATTGCACCTACTTTCAATTTAAATTTTTAAATAAATTTTTTAAAATTAATTTACTCATTATATAAATCATACTAACTAAATTTTATAAAAATAATTTATTTATTCAGATTCCATAAAAAATTTCATCCTAACTAGATTTCTTTAAATAAAATTAGATAAAAAAAATAATAATAAAAGGGAGCCAAGTCAATCTAAATTTGGTACCCTCTTTTCTAATTGGTCACTTGTTCCAATTCATTTCCGCATCGTCTGATTTTATTAATAATTGTAAAATAAAATAGAGTATAGAGCAATTTTCTTCTCCGGTCGACAAAGCCTAGCGGACAACCGCTGTCGACAGCCGGAAAAACTTCAACTCCAATAGGAAAAAAAACATAAATCAGTCATCTTCTCAAATGTTTCCGGCAAAACCCATCTCTCATCAAAGCCTAGCGATTTGATAAGAGATTAATTAACCCATTGAAGTAACATACTTACACAGATCAGTAGTTCACCACCTACCTGCGAGAGGAGAGAGATAGATATAGAGAAGCTAATCTGTAGAGATAAAGGCGAAGAAGATAGTCAACAAATTTAATTAGATCATCTCTATCCGTCTAAATTTTTGTTTTGCGTCAAATTTTTACTAATTCATAAATAATTTGATGGTCTCCAGCGTTTTTTTAAAAATTTGTTTTGTGTTAATTAAATGTGTAAAATACAACCACAATTTACACTGAGAGCATCTCTAATTGTGTTGTATAATTTTGATTTATGAAAAATTTACGCATTTTGTAAAAAAAATAATTTTCAACGGTCTTTAAAAAAAGTTTGACACATAAGAATTGTGTAAAATACAAACACAATTTACACATCCGCATCATCTTTCTCTTTCCTTAACTTTTTACAAAAAATTTAAAAATGATATAACCAAAAATCTAAAACTACTAAATTATCAATAAAAAAATTTCATATAAAAACTATTGAACATATAATGATACATTCCATTTGTGTGATTTTCACGGGTCCATTTAAATTTTATACATGAGCACCATTGGAGTATAAAATAAATATGCGTATAATTTATGTGTAAAACTCCCTTACACTTAGGATTTTACACAAAAATCATACATAACCATTTGAAATGCTCTGATGTGTCAGTCTTTTTTTTTTAATGAAATTTTAAAATGTAATAAATTTTAATACAAATAATGGAATTCAATAAAAATTACATATTTAAAATATACTCATCAAGATGTATAAAACGAAATTCACTGTAATTATAAACTTTTTTATAAAAGTTTCAATAAAAAATTGTGAAAAATTACATAAAATACATATGGCGTATGTTGGCATCGTATTGGTTATTTTCAAATTTTACATAAGAGATTAAAAAAGTACTATTGTAACATATTTTTTTTAAAATTCTAAGTTTTGAGTAAATATATAGATTGATACATAGAATTTAAATTTCAACTTTTACATAATAATTAGAGATGTTCTTTTATAAAAAAGATAATAGTCTATCGTAAAAAATGGCGGTAAAAAGAAAGACCTTAATTAATTAATTAATTTGACCTTAGCTGGGCTCCGGTGAGTTGTTGCAAAATATCCGGCATCATCTCGTTGTGGGCATTCATTATCCCATAGAAAATAAAAAATATAAAAATCTATATCTTGAATGCCATTAGAAATACTATTTAGGCTCTCAACAATCACATTCAATTTTTATCTTAATAATCATTTATTATTGTTATAGTGAAAAATCAAATGTTTTTTATTATACATTGTGGATGATGAAAATTAGGCTTCAGCCTATTACAAAGAGAATCAACTCAACTTGACAATGATAATAATAAAAAACAGTAAACAAACTCTTATGGTTACAGTTTATCAATCAAATATTACCCAAATCTCAAGAACAGTAAAAGAACATATTTGTGTTTAAAGATAGGTTTTTTGGTGGCTTTCATACGTAATCTAACAATACATCATCCTTTTGTATGTGTTTTACTTCACTTGCTTAAAGGTTTAGTAAATGGATTACAATGGAGGAATTATAGAGAGGATATATGTTTGGCTTAAGGAAGAAAAAGAAATGTGGTGAGTGTAAAGAATAATAAATGAATGAGCTAAGGGTTCTCACCTATTATTTATTTATACATGGGTGAATGTACATTTATGGCTCGTTTGGTTCAAGATTTAAACCATTCCGGGAATGCTATATTCCATTCCGAAATGATTCCCGCGTTTGGTTCAAGTTTTAAGTCCGGAATAAATGATTCCAGGAACAAACCTTTCCCCCCAAGTTCTCCCATTTAAATCATAAGGAATAAACCATTACCAATGGGCATCTTTTTTAATTTTTCATGTTAGGACCAAAATAACACTCTTCTTTATGAATAAATAATTCTTTTTCCATCCATGTATGAAAATATTGTTTGAAACTATTTTTTTTAGTTACGCTACTGCACAAAAATGATAAAAAAAATAAAAAAATATTGGAACTTTTTTCTTTTCTTTTTTCCTGTTGTAATTTTTTTTAATTACAAAAATTGTAATTTTTGTAGGATAGTTATTAGCTAGGCATGTGTAATTTTTGTAATTTATTATAGTAATTGTCTCTTTTGAAAAATTAGTATGTGATGCCTTCTCATCTTATAAAAAGAAGAGTATTTTTGTAATTGATACTTTATTCCATTCCTATTCCCGGTTGAACCAAACATCGGCATGGCATCGTAGATGCCAGGAAAGAAACTTTCCAGGAATCAAGTATACCCATTCCATGCCCATTCCATTCCCAAAACTCGAACCAAACGAGCCCTTAAGGTTTGTGGGATATGTAAATTACTATTAAATTTAAGCTTTGGCACTATTTAAAGATACATATGCCCCTAACCTTGTTTACATTTGTATGCAATTGTATGGTGATAACTTTAGAGAGAATAAGAGAAAAGAATGAATTGTGTATATTGCTGTATATTTGAATTACAAAAATAAGACCCCTACATATACAAGTACATAAGGATTAAGAAAGGAAAGCCTATATTATGAAAAAATATACATAAAAAAATAAAGATAAAAAGAAGGCTAAATTACAGGAAATTACATAAGGAAATAATATTTCAACATACGGACCATCATTTATAGTCAAGTTCAACAATCTTCAGCCAACTGATCGACCATTAATATTCGGTCTTCATCTCTGTAGGTTCAGTCAATGGGTATTCCTTCGTTCAGGTGTCCTCAGGTCATACCATGGTCGGGTGGTTAAATTATCCTTGTCTGAGACCCGTACATTTCTATAGTGTAAGGCTAAAAATATTACTGGTTGGTTAATGAAGGTATTACACTTCGTTAGCTATTCTGTGGGCTTTTAAGACAGAATGCTTGGTGGGCCTTCTAGGAGATGGACCATCAGTAGTGAGTTTGGCTAAAAGTCCATTTATAATTAGGGCGTTAATACCGATTCGAAAATCAACTGAATGAATTGAACCGATCCGTACAACTCCGAACAAAAAAAAAACGAAACCAAAAATGAGAAAACTGAACCGAAACCAAATAGTCTGGTTCGGGTTTGGGGCTAGCTAGTCCAAAACCAAGCCAAACCGAATTATGTATAATAAGATAAAATATGTTAATATATACTCTAGGGGCACACATTAAGTATACTATGATACAAAAAAAAAGATGAACTTTTATAAGAATATGTTCCTTATTAATTGCATATTGTGATCCTGTTAAAAAAATCATTAATGCGTGTCCTTTTTATTGAATTAACTACACGCATGATATTAAGATTTTTTTTATCATATACATGAAGAAGGTAAGATAATTCATCACTTTATTTAATGTGTTTTATTCTTGTAAATGTAGAAATACAATAAAGAACATTTTTTTTATATGTCTACTTATTTCTAGAAAACCATGACTTTAATTTGAATTTGGATCAATCTTACATTATTATTAGTATTCCATTGTTTATGTTTAATTCATTTGGAAAAAAAAATGTCAAAACTGAATAAAACTGAACCGAAAAGTTTGGTTCGAGTTTGGGTTTAGAAGTTTTATAAACCGAACCGAACTGAAATCAAATTTTTACATTTAGTTTGAATTTTGGATACTTTATTTTCTACTCCGACTGAAATCGAAAACACCTTTACTTATAATTTTTACCTCCCACATATATAGGGAATTTTTTATTTTGCCATTGAATGTTTAAACTAACACTAAATTAGAATAAAAAACAAACATTACATTTGCAATTTTAATTAAATATTTAACACTCGGTTCGGTGCCCGTTTGCGGTAAAAATCTGGAAAGCTTTGGGCGATATTATTGAGCCTCTTAAGATTAATGTGTGTTCGGTAGCTCGCTGGGCAGAATACATCTTTGATAAGCCAGGTTACCGCTTGAGTGATTACATATTTATAGCATGGGAGTTGCGGACAGCTAAAGATGGCATTGAGTTTGAAGGCTCTTCTCTTCCCATTAAAGTGTTAGCTGCTCGCATAAGGAAGTCATTTACAAATTCTCCATGTCAGGCAAAGTTAGATTGCCGTCCCCTGCTCGCTCTGAAATACAAGAATAATTTATGTTCCTTTTTGAAGGACTTTTCTCCCTCTCATATGGCTTTGTGTGATAGAACTTTCTCTCGAAAAATAGGTGTGGCAGCAACTGCAGCCGTCCTTTTTGCAGCTCCTTTAT
This sequence comes from Lonicera japonica, assembly GCA_021464415.1. Taxonomy (NCBI): domain Eukaryota; kingdom Viridiplantae; phylum Streptophyta; class Magnoliopsida; order Dipsacales; family Caprifoliaceae; genus Lonicera; species Lonicera japonica. The sequence goes on along the minus strand of CM038463.1, from coordinate 89,825,457 downwards.
CTCTTTTGGATAGGGTCGCTAAGATCGTTAAAGTGAGTTCTCCGTTGGGGGCAGAAGTTCAAGCAATGAAAGCAGCTTGTATTTTAAGTTTAGCTCGCAATTACTCAAATCTAGTCATTTGTAGTGATTCCAAATATGTTATTGTGCTAGCTTTATCCGATCTTGAATTGCCATGGGAAATCTTGTCATTTATCCATGACATTAGGAATATAACTTTTATTAATATAATGCATTTTGTATATATTCTTAGAGATCTAAATTTTATTGCTCATTGGGTTGTAAAGTCCTCCATTAGAGGGGAACTGTCTAAAGATTGGGTTTTAAATGTCCATTCGAGACTTTTTTTTCTTTGATTAATGGTATAGGCTGAGTCCCCTTTCTTGCTAAAAAAAATAATAATCAAAGATTTCAAAAAAAAACGTGCACATTTAGGGGCTGTTCACTTGCCACTTAAATTGTCTCTTAAATCTGAAAACTTAAATTTTTCAGATTAAAGTGGTTTTAAAAATTGTTTAGTAATCTAAAAAATTAAGTAGCCACTTAACTTTTACTATTTAAAACTTAAAATTTTCACCCAAAATTTTAAGTGACAACTTTCCTATTTAAATTTGAAACTTAATTTTAAAAAATATAAAATGTCTATTTTATCCCCTCTTTTATCAAAATTACACATAATCATATATATTATATAGGTTAACAAATACAACCAATCCTTCCGCACTTCTTCTCTATTTCTCTCTCTCTCACACACACACAGACAAAGAGCTATGGCCTACGACCCCGCTCCTTGTTAGGAGAGCTCATTTATTCTTTTTTTCTTTTGTACAGGGATCACAAATCAGGTATCCTATTCTTTCTTAATTATTCTTCCCGAATAGAAATTCATTTGCCGAAAGGCGTTTCTTTTCTGTAGGATCTCTTTTCTTTTTTCATTTTTTCCTTTTCTATAGTGTAAAAATTTTATTTTATAAATTTTTGCATTTAGTGAAGTAATAATTTTTTGTAATTTTCATAATGAAATAGGTTAGTTTAGTTGAATTTTTTTAATTATATAATCTTTCTTATTTTCATTTAGTATCATGTGATCAAAATAAAAGAATAAGCGCAAAATTGTCATACTAAAAATAATTTAGTTTTCAGATTTGTTATATTCAAATAAACAATATTTTTTTAAATACAATTTTTAAAACTAATCAAATAATTTTTTCAATTTTCAATTTTTAACTGTTAATTTCAATTTTCAATTTTTGTACTGAAGGCCACCTTACTTTAATCTGTTTTATTTATTGATTTATCATTTGTGAGTAGCAGCATTATTGTCGAAAAAGGAAAAAGGTGCGAGGGGATAAAAGAGAACCACACATGACAAGGAGGATTGTTGTGACTGTGAAAAGCCGGAGGGCATTTTTCCACTGAAAGAAAGAAAGAAAGAACGAAAGAAAGAAAGATCTTTCTCGCCCACAACATCATCATCATCATCATCATCATGCTGACAATTGAATCCGCAACCCTCGCCCGTTTCCCCGCAGGTAGATTCCACCACAGCTCTCGTCGCCCTTCTCATTCCGCCAGCTTCTTCGTACCTTGGTAACCAACCCTACTTTTATTTTGTTCCTTCCTCTGGTTCCCTATAAATAAAATATATAGCGCTCGTTTGGTTCGTCAATATTCCTTTTCTCCTTTGTATTTTTTTTTGTTGTTGACAGTGAACTGATTTCTAACTCCAAGTTTCTTCCTCTTGTTTTTCTTCCGTGTCTCAAGTGGATTTTGCCAGTTTATAAATTGCTTGAATCTTTGATTTTAATGGCCATTTATGATGCAAAAAGTCTCACAAATTCCCTTTCCTGTAAAAATAGTCGCATCAATTGGGGTTAAGGAGAGGATTTTTCTTTAGGGAAGCATGCCTTTTTCTTTCTTTCTCATTTTGCTATGTATATATATATACTTCTTCTCTTTTATCCCAAGTGTATGGAAATTGGGGTCGTACATGTCACGTGTGCTTTGTTTTTCGCGTATGAAGCTAGCAGCAGAACCCTAACGCTGATCAAAAAATCTCTAGGGAATGAATTGGCATCTATCCCAACCTTCACAAGACCAATTTGTTGAGGATAAAAAGCCTTATGGCAGTGCTACTGCAGTATATCTGCTTGTGGAGTGAAAGAACTTTTCGGCCTTCTTTCTCGAACTAGAGAGGGTCACTAGGAAGAGTAATAATAAGATGATTAGGGACATTCATGAAAAATTCTTTGTAATCAGATCAGAAGGTATTCTGCTTTGGTGATGGGATATGCCCCTCTTTTATGTTTTATCGAGTTTTTCTTATTTATCACTTTCCACCCCCCATAGAAGAAGGATGTTAAAATCTGTGAGATTGGTTGACAGGAATAAATTTCGGACGTTAACCGACAATCCTTGGACAAGAGGGAACAACTTTGCGCAAAATAGAGTTAGAGTGTCAGCCAAGGAGCAGTCAGACCCAATAAAGCCTAACCCGAAGCCCCAGCGGTATCATCCATTTGAAGACATTGAAAATCCAGGATCAATAGAGATTGGGGAGGCCAGACTTACACCTGCAGAAACTACTAGGACCGTCATTGAGGTAATAGTAATACACTCATTTTCTACTTTCAAACAACTTAACGACTTTCCGTTTAAGATGTTAAAGAAAGTCATACATTTGATTTTTTAAGTAATGGTGAACAGTCTACTTAAATGTTAGCATGAATTAAAGGAATGCAGTTTAACAACTGAAAATGAAAGTTTACTTGTTTTCTTTAGGAACTTCAATTCTAAATCCTTAATCGTAGGTGGTGTTTCAGTGCTCATATATTCCATGAAAAATAGACAAGATTCCATGTTTTCTATAGAATTTCTTATCCCAACTTCTCCTAGCTAAAACTTCTTGATGCATAAGCTTGGGATGTTCCATGGGAAAATTACACCCCCTTCTTTCCTCCTCCTAACCCTATAGAATTTTTTAATGCAAATGTTTTGCCTGGTGGCCCTGGTAGTAGTAACCAAAAAAAACTGATGACATTCTAACTTTTCTCTCTCATGTGGCTGTGGACCACATGTGACACACGTCCCAATGCGATGTTGACACGTGTTTTATGTCTCAAAAAAAATCAAGGAGGTTATTACACACCAATCGAAAGTTAGGATGTGATATACTGGTATTTGAACAAAAAGCAACTCTCTCTCTCTCTCTCTCGCTCCCCATTTGTGTCCATTCTTTCACACATTGGCAATATTTTCCACTAAGAAAATACTACCAATGAAAAAAAAAAGAAGAATAAAAATGACAAAAAAAAATTCGAAAACAAAAATTTTCCGTGGAGAATTGTTTTGTTCTAGTCCCATCAAACAGGATCCTAATTGAGTAATTGTAGTATAGTGATGCAATCAAAATCTTAGGAGTTGGGATGTAACGTAGTTCCTTCTTCAAAGTGCCTTGTAAAAACCACACCGGCATTGAGTTGCATGCAAGGAGTTCACCAAGAGAATCAATTTTAAAAGGAGCAAACGCTACCTTTACGGGGCAATTGACCTAAGGGGTGAGCCTTAGAGTTCCTCCTTTTCCTTTAGAAAGGTGAAATTTTATTTATAGGTGAAAATACATTATTCTTTGTACAGCTTGAAAATACTGATCAGACTAGCATGGCTAATGTTGGTTCTAACATGTTTTTTCAGGTAAACAGCAAGGCTATGCTAATTATTTCAGGTCTGGTAACTGAGGATCTTGATGAAAACATTTTCTGGCCAGATTTGCCTTACGTAACTGATGAAAATGGAAGTAAGTTTTGCTCATTTTTCTACCTAATTGTTTACTATGTTTAGTAGTATCAGCTTTTTTTGGTTTGCAGCGTCGTCACCAAACTGATCTGTGTGCAATTTTGTGTTGTTGTCAGATATTTACCTTCGCATGAAAAATGATGAAGACATTTTGAAAACTCTAACTTCTGAGGATAACCCTGTGGTATGGAACTGGTACTCTTAGCAAATTCCTTTTAATTTATAATGTTTTACACATGTAACATATATTACTAGTATGCCTTTTCATACTTGTCATAGCACTTCAAGTTATGATGTTTTATTAATGTATCTTTCTTACCTTAACTCATGACATTAGCACGGCTTAATTAGCCGACTTTACATTTTTAGAAGGGATATTTTATGATCAAATTGGAGGTAAAAGACTTTTTTATGATGTATAGATGTGTTGAGCAACAAGGACCATCCAAACATCCCTTACGTTATTGCAACGGCTAATTCCACTTGAAACACTATGCAGCTAGTTGTAATAGGGCTGGATGCTACAGAAATGATCAATGAAATTGAGTCACTAAGTCGATCCGAAGTTGATTTTGGTTTTGACGAAATTGATGTTGAAGATAGTGATATGGCTGATGAGGATGATGAATATGACAGCAGTGAGGATGAGGATGAAGAGGAAGATGATGAGGATGAGGATGGCGATTATGGAAAGGTGGGAACTCTGTTCTTGTGTTATCTGGCATGAGAAATTGTAGCTATATAGTCCTTATATTTGTTTATGTTTGTAGGATTGGGTTGGGATTCTTGAAGACGACAATGAAGACGAAGAGGATTCAAATGAATCACTAGGAGACTGGGCAAAATTGGAGACCATGCGTTCTTCACATCCTATGTATTTTGCAAAAAAAATGGCCGAGGTAACTCTCCTTTGGAACTGCTAAAGGATAACTAATTGCATTATATAAATATATTATCTCTTTCTTTCTTTTGTTGTGGAGGGGACGAGGGCAATAGCCAGAGACCCCCCAAAAGATCTATAATCTCAATTTTGGCTGTTTGCTAGTTTGTCAACAAACAATTTGAAATACCTCAAGACTTTTTTAGCAAATAGATTGTACAAATCTTTCCATATTAATTTTGGTGAACTTGTAATTCTTGTTGGTTCAGTTTGTTTCGGAGGATCCTGTAGATTTTATGGTGCAGCCTCCTGCTGGTCTTGCTATTCAAGCCCTCTTAAGACCTGCCTTTGTTGAAGAACATTCAGGAATCAACAAACGTACTTATGACCACCATCAATCTGATGAGGAAACAAGTTGGATGGGGGATGTCGTTAACGACGAACAAGACCTTCTTGGTACTACTATTAATGGTCAGAAACATGAAGTAGGAGGGTCATCATCTCATGATGGCTCAGTTTGGGCAAAAGAACTAGACAAGGACGATGAAAGCCTGGAAAAGGGAACTTCATTCTACAAGCTAGAACTTATTAAGATTCAGTTGATTTTAGCTCATGGGCGTCAGGTTCGTTCTTCTGAAGTTTATTAGGTGCATATTAGCATTGATGATTGGTTACTACTTGTCAATTTCGTTGGATTGGGTGCACGTTTGCCTTGGTGCATATACATGGCATTTCACAATGGAGCTATCAAATAGCCTTTATGTTTTGCTTGTAAAGTGGTCCACATCATTTTTCTACGGTAATAATTTTAGAATTACATAGCTCATCTGTAAAAGATAATTGGAGGGGTTGGCTGGGCTTAGTGGTCAAGGTTGTTGCTTTCACTAACAAGTGAAAACAACAAATCTGACTGACATGTATAATTTTTTTCCACAGGCTGAAGTTGATGTAGAAGATTATAGGAGGGCTAAACCTGATGCTATTGCACATTCAGCTGCCAAAATTATATCTCGTATTAAAGCTGGGGGTGAAAAGAACATGAATGCCCTTAAATCACTATGTTGGAGATGTAAGGGTATTCAAGTGGAGGTAACATCCTGTGAAAGAAGTTTCTGAAATTATTATGTTGCTGGTCCTTCCTCCAGAATTTTTGATTACTAGTATGTTGTTGGATACTTGGATGTGAGAAGTTTCTTTAACAGTTTTTTTTTTTTTTTGCAATTTATGACAGGAGGTGGCTCTTATTGGTGTGGATAGCCTCGGTTTTGACTTGAGAGTTTGTTCTGGAGCACAAGTTCAAACATTGAGATTTTCATTTGGCAAACGGGTGGGTATTTGCTTTCTTTTTTCATCACGAACTTATTTATTTCATACATCCCTGCCTGCACATGTTTGGGACATACGTATCTAAACTGGAAAAAAAAAAAAAAAAAAAGTTTTGCTTGTCTGTACATTTGCTTCATAGTGTGTATATGCCTGATGGCTTTCATTATTTGCGCCTAGTAGTGTTATTAATGTTGAAGGGGTGATACGAATCTGATGGCACACGCCTACTATTCATGAGATTTTGAATCTATATATATATACGTTCGAAAATTGTATAATACTGTTGTGTGGGTGCAGGCCTCGTCAGAGTACGGGGCAGAGAGACAACTGAACGATCTGCTGTTTCCAAGGATCCAGGGTAAGCATCAAAAGAAGAAAAAAGCCCAACAATCAGAATTGTGATTGGTGATGTTGATGTCATGATTCCATTGTGTAAGTTTTTGTTGTACAACACTACCCCTTGAGTGGAACTGAAGAATACACAGGGAAGAAAAATTCATTCCTTCTTGTAGCATTACGTATTTGTTTTGCTAAGTGCCATTCATGAAAATTCATTTTTTATATCCAAATTTCATTTTGTTTAGCCTTTGATCTGTACAGCCCTATGTATTTTTTTTTCCTTTGCATCTTATGTCTTACTTGGCCTGATATCTGTTTGAAGTGGATGGATGTTAGATGACAATATGATTTAATATTGTTATATTTTCTTTTGACTTAATACCCGGATTTAAATGGATTACCAAAATGGAAAATATTAATTAATAGTATGTGCCTTTTTGTCAATGATAAATTATTAATTAAAAAAGGTTTTAAATTTGCACGAGTCATTTTGTATAAAAAATATTTTTTCCTCTTTCACGTTTTATTTGTAAAATTACCAAACGCAAGAGAAGCAAAATACGGGATTTATGATCGAATTTTATTTAAGAAAATACTAAGTTTTATGTGCAAATCATGAATCATATTGAGAATTGAATTGTAAGACTCGGTGCAAAAGTATAACAAAATAGTAAATAAAAGGGCATTCACCTATAAGTATTCTTCAAGATGAATATTGTTCACAAATTTCTATCCAGCTAAAAAATGATCACTAACTCATATTTTAAACTCCTAGTCAAAACTACTATCTCTCTCTTATTATTAAATCTCCACTTTCTCTTTTAGATCTATTTTCTCTCTCTAAAATTTCTCATCTCTCCACATTACAAGATTTTCACTCTCTCTTTCACTTACTCTCTTAGATTCACTTTCTCTCTTAAAAACCTCTTATCTTTCCCCATTACAAGATCTCCATTTACTCTCTCTTTCCTATATTATTATCGCTGGAGCAGCAGCGTCAATCACGGCGATGAAAAATAGAAAAGAAAAATGAAAGTAGGTGAAAATCAAACCGAAATGAAGATATAATTCGATTATCATCCATGGCACAAAATGAAGTCATAACAATCATAATTGAAGTTGAAGATTCGAAAATCACAAAAAATGCGAAGATCTGAATCAAAAATCACCAAAGCAACGAATCAAACCGAGATAAAGGTGAAGTCTGGTTTTTCTTCATCTTCACTATGTAGTTGGATTACTGAAAATTATCGCCCAGTAATTCGCAAAACTACAAATGTAAACCTACTCAAATGCCAAAAAGAACAACAGTAAAATATTCATTCTTTTTCATCTTCACTTTATTGCTGGATTACTGGGGGTAGTAATCCGGATTATTGGGGGTAGTAACCCCGGATTTCTCAAAAAAAATAAAAGTAGAACATACATTCTTTTTCATCTTCACTCTATTGTTAGAACATCCATTATTCTTCATCTTCACTCTTTTGTTGGATTATTAGGGGCAGTAATCTCCGAATTACTAAAAAAAAATAAAAGCAGAATATCCATTCTGCTTCATCTTCACTCTGTTGTTGGATTACTGGGGGTTCGGATTACTAAGGCAGTAATTCGGATTACAATAAAACATTAAAAACAATGAAAAATATGATATAGAAAATCAAATGAGATAAAGATGAAACTTGATTATTATCCATCTCACAAATCAAAATGTTCGCAATGGAGATGATACCTTAGATATCATCTTTCTCAGATCCACTTTTTCTCTTTCTCTCCTCCACTCACTATCTCTTCTTCACAAGTAGCACCGGCACAAGGAACATGCGTCAATCACGGTGATAGAGAATGGAAGTTTGTAAATAATGAAAATTTGTGAAAATTAATGGAGATGATGATCGTGAACGACACCTTCTATCTTGCTCATGTTTCAAAATCCGCTGCAAATCAAAAATTTCTTAGTCGTGTTGAGTAAGAATGGTAATTCAAATTAATATCCTTTTTACCTATGTTTAAATAAGAGGGTAAAATCAGAATGGTATTTTGAAATTGAATTAATGAGAAAAAGAAGCGACAATCTCTTTTAGTTAATGGTCAAATTTTAGCATGTTAAGAGTTAATGGGTAAAGGAAGGCTGGAAAGTATATTTATGTGTCATTTTTTCGTAAATAAATACATAAAAGGACAATTTTGCAAGTAGTAAAAGGCCATTATAATTAGGGGTGGATTTTTATACCAATATTATCGTATCATACTATACAATTATTAAAGTGTACTAAAATTTAGTAATGGTACAATACTAATTGGTATTTGTACCATACCAAAATATTATAGCACGGTACTGGTATTGAAAATCAATATCGATAGTATATCATACCATACCGAAAGATTTGGTATGTACCATGATATATCATACCATACCATTACTAGTTGTACCATTAATACCAAATACCATAACATTTAGATTTAGATAATTAAATTTAAATCAATGGACGGTCCATATCTAAATTTTAGATAATTGGATTAATAGATAATTTATTATTCACACTCTGTCAATCTCATCACTTAGTATGCAGTTTTCATTTTGTTACTCGATTAGGTTGCCAAGGAAAAGTTTAGGGACTCTCTTCTAGTCTTCTTCTAGATTGGATTTCTTTCCCTCCTAAATGTTTATATAAGTGTATTTTCTTTATGTTTGTGTAGTTTTATGTTGTTTTGTTTTGTCCAAATGCACTAAAGAACTTGTTAAGAACCCACTAAATAACTTATTCCTCCTCCTTTTTTTTTGATAGAAGAATCCACTAAATACTACTCTTAACTATTTCAAGAAAAATACTACTCTTAGTCTTTTACCATGTTTCTTAAGAACATTTTTATTTAAACTGAAGTTATAATTTGAGTTTAATTTAACATGCATTTTAATAATTACAGATATGAGAAGACAATATTTTTCCTCCGCGTGCTTCTTTATATAAAAGTTGATTAGTTGAATAATTGGATATTTTATTTGGTTGTTGTATTAAAGTTTGGCTTGTAACGTTAAGCTATACTTTAGACTTTTTTGTTGTATATTTTTGCATGAGCTTGTTTTGTGCTTCTTTTGAAAATTGGAATTGTGCCCGCCGTTGGATTTGGTTTACGAAAAGCTACTGTTTTTTTCCCCTATTTGTAGGCTTTATTTTTTTGATAATTTATCGTACCATACCAAATTTTTTGGTATACCAAAAATTTTGGTACGGTAGTGGTAATAGATTTTAGCGTATCAAAATTTCGGTACGGTACATGCTACATTCAGTATGGTACGGTGTTGATCCAAATCCACCTCTAATTATAATGTAGAACCAAACTTACGAAATATAGTACATTGTTTAATGGCTGTTGTTGTCCGGACAAAAAAATATAGTGTAATTCTATTATTTAAGAATAATATTTACTTCATTTATTATAGAGGGTTTTATTTAACACCCCCCCCCCCCAATTTATTTGTCAGTAACATCCCACTTATTTTTTTAATTAAAAACACATTTCAACACCTCATTTTTTTGTCACAAACACCCCCTCACATAACTCTCATTTAATAATTTAACCGATGGTTATAAATATTAACTTATCAATTTATCCAATTGTTAATAAACTAATATAACATTAACCCAAATAATCAAACCCATTTCTCCCATTCCCTCAATACCAAGTCATCATCACATACTTCTTGTATCAAGTAAAATGAGATAAAGGGTGAGAGAGACTTGGTTCTTTATCATTTGTGTTCCTAAAATCAAGAAATTACAACTAAATTGAAGTACAAACATGATTAGTGGATAGTTTACAGTTTGGATTATGATAAAAAATAAACATTAAACTTGAGATGGTGGAAAAAAAAGAAGTTCAAGAGAAAGTTGGTGGTGGCATTTATCCGAGATGAAGACAAATAAGTATTGTAATTGTTATTATTGGTATATTAATGTGTATATAATATTTCATATATCATTATACATCATTTAAATTAAACAAACATGTAATCCCCAAAACAGAGTACAAAATGGGTTATGTGCAGACATTACTTAATTATATAAGGAAAGTAAGCCAATTACACACTCAACCCATGTTTGACGAATGTGTATGATTGCATTTAACTTTCATTATGCAAGCTTTATTTGAAAAACACTCTAATATACTTCGCACTCCATTGCTTTATGTTGCTAAGTGGTTAACAATACACTCACCCCATGTAAGACAAGTGTGCGTGAATGAACTCACCTCTCATTAGGCGAGCCTAATTTGGAAAACACTCCATTACACTCGGCACTTCATTGCTTTATATTAGGCGAGTGCTAACAACGTACTAATCCCATGTGAGACGAGTTTGTATAAATGCACTCACCTCTCATTAGGTGAGCCTAATTTGGAATACACTCCACATAGAGGACGGAGCCAAAGCCGGTGGATGTACAGCGAGGTCCGACGAAGGTGAAAGTGAAAGATGTGAAAGAGAGAAAGGTGTCTAGTTTGGTGTCTTCTTCTTCTTTTAATTTGAATTGGAGTTGGTTTTAATTAATGTATTAAGTGTTACTAGGGAGGGGGTGTTAGTGATTAAAAATTGACCTCAAAGGAATATTTGTGATAAGGGAGTGTTAGTGACAAGTATGAAGGGTGTAAATAACACCCCCTTATTATAAACAGAGAAAATAGAAGAATGCATTGAACCAAAATAGTAGAAGAGTAAAGCGTAGAAGTATATTATAATAACTTTCATCATCTTATCCTATTCTAGTATTCTTATATTTATATTAGTTATTAACAAACTAAATTATTACAGAAACAGTCTGTAACTACCACATAAATTATAAAACATGTAAAACATTACTAAATTGCGCTAGGCCTTGGCTATTTTTAATATATATACAAAAAGAAAGTAATAATTTAATTTATATTGAAAAAAAAAGGCCTACGATACTTTGCAATTCTATGTCAATTTCAATTCTCTATACGATTCCCTATTAATGAGCAAATGAATTAAATCATACATTTTGTATCATGAATCATGCAATTTTAACAATTATGCTACCAACTATTTAAAAAGACTACACATTCTTTATTATTGATACATTTTTAAGATCGAAAAACTATTTCCCATAATAAGTGCCAAAGGGGTTATTTGTTTTGGCCATTTAAATATGAAAACTTAAGATTTAAGTGGTTTTAAAGTTATTTGTTTGCCACAAAAATTAAGTGGTTTGCCACTTAAAACTGAAAATTTGGAGCAAAAATCTTAAGTGCCAAATCTGCTACTTAAATTTGAAAACTTAAAACAATATATTGTAAAATACCTATTTTACCATCTTTATTTCTCATTTTACATGTAATCTAAACAAATTAATAAGGGCAAAATTGTCATATTAAAAAAATTCAGTTTTCAAATTTATTATACTCAAACAAACAATATTTCTTCAAATACAGTTTTCAAAAGTAAATAAACAATTTTTTCAATTTTAATTTTTAGTTGTTTTATTAAACGTCACATGAGAAGACAAAGCAACACAAAAGATTAATAAATAAAACTCCATGGCTAGGTGCCAAACTAGGAAAGGTATAGACACAAGTAGGCTGTTGTGTTATAAAAATCTCAAAACTTAAGAACAATTCATTATTCAGCTAGACAGTAGAGTACTAGACTAAACTCATTTACCACCCTAGTTACTTTCCTGGGTAATCAATCACCAACAAATTACCTGATGGATCGATCAACCCTCACTTATTAATGTAAGTCTCATAGACCAACTGAGCACTCAAAAGGTCCACAACCCCGGACCCAACGGACTTGAAAACCGTAATCTCCTTTGAATTCCTCCTCCCAATCTTCCCTCCTCCTCCTCTGATCAACTCCACCAACGTCCCCTCTATTTGATCCCTTTTAATCACCCCTCTCTCAAATGCACCCACCAACTCCCCGGCCTCCACCACCGCCCCTTCATTATCTACAAACACCCTCCCCCTCCTTATTGCCTCATCATCACACTCCTTCATTGTTTCCTTAAACGACCCCACCAAGTCCAAATGTGCCCCCTCCTTCAACCTCACCCCCTTCACCAACGCCACCTCTGAATTAGTAGCACAGCTCACTATATCCCCTATCCCCACCACCTCCTCCAAATTCTCATTACTCTCAAAACTCACCCCTTCTTCATATCCATATCCACCCTCCACAAGGATTTTATCCACCAGCATTCTCGCCTTTTCGATTGTTCTGTTCCAAATTATGACCCTCTTCAAACTAGGCCTGATTGTGAGATGGGCTTTGATCAAGTGCGGGGCTAATGATCCAGCACCCACCATTATGAGGACTTTGGAATCTTGTTTGGATAAGTATTGGGAAGCCAAAGCGGAGACACAAGCGGTGCGGACAAGAGTGAGTTGGGTGCCGTCAATGGAGGCTAGGGTTTGGCCTGTGAGGGAATTAAAGAGGAGGTAAGTGGCGTGGATTGAAGGAAGGTTTAGAGAGGAGTTGAGGGGGTGGTGGGTTACGAGTTTGACGCCGATGTAAGGGAGGGAAGAGGAAGAGGAGGATGAATGGGACCAGGAGGGCATGAGGAGGAGAGATGAGGATGGGGATGTTTGGTGGCTGTGGCGAATTGGGGATTGGATGGTGGAGGAGGCTGAGGGGAGGGTGTTTTGGAAGTGGGTTATTAGGGTTTTGTAGGTAAGGATTGATTGGAGAGTTGATGCATCAATAAAGATTGTTGGTCGAGTGGTGGCGGATACAATTGAGTTGACTTGGTTGTTCTTGGTGGTCTCCATTGACGAGGAGAGACTTTAGCAGCTTTGTGAGTGGATCCGTCTTCTGTGACTGAAGGGATGGGATCCTTTTATTGTTATTATAGAAAACTAAGGATTTAACCCCTTATTATTATTATTATTATTATTATTATTATTATTATTATGCGGACGCAAAGAAACTTTGTAATACTTCCACTTAAAAGATATATTTGTTTTACTAATCACACATTACCTTTTTACTTAAATCGTTAATGCCATTAGTTAACCACTCGTTTACATATTTTTTTTTATCATCATTCATCTAAATCATCACCCCTCTCACCACCACCACCACCACTACCACTGCAGTTGCCGCCACTATTTAAAACATTCAATTTTTTTCATTTTTAAGAACCTACGACCAATATTTTCTTCATCATCATTTAGATTTTAAGAATGATAGAATTATACATGCAATACTAAAAAGAGGAAGAAAGAAGTGTATGAAGTTTTACTCGGCCCATTCTCGCCGAGAATATAATGGTTTATTCAGTAGGTAGTTGCCGACTATCTTATACTTAATTTTTTATTTTCTTTTACCCAACACTAGCTTAACTCATGCCAATCGAGTAAGTGTACACTTGCTCGATTGATATGGATCGAGTCAATATACACATATTCTAGGTTGAACAAGTGTAAAAGTTTTAAAAAAAATCAGTTGTACTCAGTGGGCATAGGCCGAGTCGACCTTCATACGAGAACGAAGAGAATCTGCTAAGGTTGATGCATTTACAAGGTGGAAGAGGTGGTGAAGAGGGGATATATATATATATATATATATATATATAAATGTATATATGTGTATATATATGTGTGTATATGTAGATTTGAGCAAAGATGGTGATAAAAAAGGAAATATATATGTGTGTGTATATATAGATATGAAGTGAATGATGTGTGTATATATATGTAAATCTGAAGAGGGAGTCATGATGATTATAGGGATGATTTGTGTTTGGTTTTTTTTTATTAATAATAATAATAATTAATGTTAATTAAAGATTAATGGAATGGGTGCTCTTTAGGAATGTGGAAGGAAGAGTAAATATGTCCATGAAGAGTGTTAGGAAGATAGAGTGTTATAGATGATAGAGACCTTAATACCAAGATCGTTTCATATTATGTATAGACCGAACAAATTTTTAATGTAAAATCCTAACGCGGAATCGAATTTTACCTTTAAAATCTCTTTGATTTGATCTCATCTTAGCATAAACAAGAGTTAATGTAGACGAATCGAGAACATGGGCTTGATGAAATCTTACGATCTTTTATCGTATTCCTTTAGCCATGTAATCTTAAACCTAGTGTGGGCCACAATATCACCAAGATTTTCTTATTTTTTATTAATGACATGAAACCTAAATTCGTTAGAATTCTTGTTTTTTTAAGAAGAGCCAAGGCAGACGTATATATATGGTTAAGATAGGGACCCTATGAAAAAATAAGTATTTGGGCTTATTATGGAAATGAGGAATTCTAATTCCATTATGAATTAATTATTTTCATAAATTATAATTCACAGTACTAAAGAATTATAATTGCACTCTCGTCCTTATTTTAAAATTATATTTCGAGCTCCTTGTTATTAAATGATTATTATTCTCTACATGTTAAGATTACAGATAACCGTCATTTAAATTAAATTATTAATAATTATATTTAAATGACTTTTTAATTTTTGAGCTTACCACTTAACTTATTTGATATGTCAAATTAACATAATCCACTTGTATACTTTGATATGATCAAAACATATAAGTTTTTTAAGGGGTTATCATCAATCCATATACTAGGATGTGAATTCTGTCAATAATTAATATTCATCATACATATAGTATTATTATTTAATTCACAGAATTTATTGATCCATAAATGAATCTCACTTTTAATGAATCAAAACAACAAACACTACTTATATATGTCTATCAGTTATTTTAAGATTAAGAATATAAGTAATCATAATAACTATGAGATTTAAATTATTTTATATAGTCAGTATAAAAACAACTAACACAAATTGATCCTGTTAAATAAATACCAATTTTACTAGCACAACGAGTTAAAAATATACTGTTTCATGCAGTTAAGATAAATTACTAAAACTTGTACTACAATTATACTGATGAGTGTCTAATTTCATCTAAGACTATGAACCACTAAACTTATATTCTACAAGAACAGATGATACAATCATCTGTGTGTAAACAAAACTTTACACACTAGTATATGGAATAAAAGACACACTTGTACAAGATTTAAACAAATAATCATAATACGACAATCATCTATAAAGATTCTCATTAAAATAGCAAAATTGAGTCTGTATAACATACCAAAACAAATAATAATAATAATAATAATAATAATAATAATAATAATAATAATAATAATAATAATAATAAAATCATGACTTTTAGTATATCACTACAACAATAGAATCTTTGAAGTGTGTCATCATTAGTGCCACCCTTTTAAAAGTATATGCAAATTGAAAAGAGATCTTATTATACACTTCTATTTTATATGCAAACTAAAGAAGGATCTTATATTGTCATTAGCGCATGGTTCAAAGTATCGGCCGAAACTGATCCAAGATAGCCGATACCGAGTTAGAATAAGGGGTGCTGAACCGCTATTATGACTAGGGGTGTCCATCCGATCCGATACGGTCATTTTAAACCATCCGCATCTGATCCAATCAGATGTCGGTTTTAGGTTTTAGCATCCAATCAAATCCAACATACTTTACCAATCCAATCCAATCAAATCCAATTAAATGTTGGATTGGATCGGTTTCGATTCGATCTGATTCTTCGTTTGATGCATATGACAAAATCATATACAATGTGATGCATTAAATGAGAAAAATAAAAAATAAAAATTTTCTCTTTTTTATTTTCACATTCTTTTTTTTGTTTTCATATTTTAAATAAATAATAGGAACGAGTCTTGTTACAAATATCAATAAATGAGATGAGGCTATTTGTTTAAGTTTTGTTATTTTAATTAAAACCCTTATCTTATAAATATTACAAAGTGACCCCTTATCTTATAAATATTACAAAGTTACAACTTTAATAATTGATTGGATTGGATTGGATCGGTTTCTAGAGCACATAAAACCGAAATCGATCCAATTTTTTCGGTTTTCAAAATTTGCATCTGATCCAATCCAATCATCCATAAAATCCAGGAAAAATGGATTGGATTGGATCGATTCCTCAGTTTGGATTGGATTTTGAACACCCCTAATTATGACCCGATATGATTAAAATCGCGGTATTTTAAAATATCACTGATATTTTACCGAAATTATACCGAGTCGCCGATATTTTACCGATATTTCACTTCGTATTGAATAATTGAATAAAGTGACTAAAATTATAAAAAAAAAAATAAAAAAAAAAATTACTCCATGTGGGACTTTAGAGACTTAAATTGTAAATTGGTATTTATTGAAAAAAAATGTTAATTTGTTCCAAAATAATTTGTTAATCTTTGTTTAATAAAAAAATATTGATTTATTCAATTGTTCCAAAGTAATTTATTAATCTTTGCTTAGTTAAATTGGTTTAATCCTAAAAAAAGATAAAATTATAAGAAAGAAGAAAAGAAAGGAAAGAAAAAGAAATGAAAAATAAGCAAGAAAAAAAATATTGATTTGTTCAATTGAACTTATATTTAAGATATTTATACTTTATAAGATTGTATTGTTATATATTTATTGAATTATGATGTAATATTTTATTATCAAGTGCGACAGATGATTGTATTTTGATGTAAGATATGTAATTTGTATTAGATAATGTTATTATCATGAAAAAAAAAGTATCGGCTGAAACCGATCCGAGATGGCCGATACCGAGTTAGAATAGGAGGTGCCGAACTGCTATTATGACCCAAATATGATTAAAATCGCGATATTTTGAAATATCACCGATATTTTACCGAAATAACACCAAGTTGCCGATATTTCACTGATATTTCGCCGATATTTCACTCCGTATTGAATAATTGAATAAAGTGACTAAAGTTAAAAAAAAATACTCCATGTTAGACTTTAGAGACTTGAAGTGTAAATTGGTATTTATTGAAAAAAAATGTTGATTTATTTCAAAATAATTTGTTAATCTTTATTTAATTAAATTAGCAATTATTAAAAAAATTGATTTGTTCAATTGTTCTAAAATAATTTATTAATATCTGCTTAATTAAATTGGCTTAATCGAGATGATCATGAGAAGGAAGAAAAGAAAGAAGGGAAAGAAACGAATAATAAGCAATAAAAAAATAAAGCAAAAGAAGAAAGAAAAGAAATAAAGCAAAAGAATGAAGAAAAGAAAGGAAAAGCCTGCCATGCATGTTGAAAAAGTTCTAATATTCATGTCTATGCAGTGTTACTAGTAGACAAAAGAAACACCAAGGGTCTTAGAATTTGATGATTTAGCATGGTTGGATGAGGGTATTCAATAGAGCGAAGAAGAGATGGAAGGTGATCTCCGTCATAAGCAACCTCAAAGATCTACCGTTTTATCAAGTAATGGTGATAACGACGACGAAGGGGATGATGATGATGATGCTAATAATGATGGTGGAGGTGGGTTAGGTAGTGGTGCTATATAAGGTACTAATAAAGGTGGTAGAGATGATGCTTACAATCCTAATACTGATAACCAACATAATGGTGGTCTGTCATGGCGCGGAGATGATAATTATTATGCTACACAAGACACAAACCACAGATCATGATGGATCTGCACAAGATTATGGAGGTTTTGCACAAGATTATGCTAGTAGTAGGGGATCAAATAATAGTATTGCTGCTCATGGTAGTTATTATAAAAGTGGTCATGGGACATATCATGATAGATCTTCAAGTAGTAGCGATTATCGAGGATTTGGGTATTATCATTACCATGGCCAACCAAATTTTCATGATTATGAGTCATCTAGTCATTCTTCTAATTTTTAACCCACAAGTGCCAATTTCCAACATCATTTATATCTTTATTCCTCTTCACTTTTTTTTCTTGAATAATGATGATAATTATAATCTATATCATTATTCTAAGCCTAATTGAACTTATATTTAAGATATTTGTATTTCATAAGATTGTATTGTTATATATTTATTGAATTATGATATAATACTTTATTAACAAGTGCGACAGATGATGGTATTTTGATGTATGATATGTAATTTGTATTAGATAATGTTATTATACTTATCTAATTGATCCATCTTATTAATCTCAGACTTTAGAATTTATTTCATATTTTTTATTTGTAATTTTTTGGGCCTTTTAAATAATAAATCGGTCCATATCGCCGAAACCGATACCGATATTCGAGTTGAAAATTGAGTGCCCGAGTTAGCCTCCAAAACCGCGACTTTGAACCATGGTTATTATACTTATCTAATTGATCAATCTTATTAATCTCATACTTTAAATTTTTTCCATATTTTTTTTTATAATTTTTTGGGCCTTTTAAATAATAAATCGGTCCATATCTCCGAAACCGATACCGATATCCGAGTTGAAAATTGAGTGCCCAAGTTGACCTCCAAAACCGCGACTTTGAACCATGCATTAGCGCCACCCTTTTAAAAGTATATGCAGACTGAAAAGAAATCTTATTATACATCTCTATTTTATATGCAAAATGAAAAGGGATCTTATTGTACACCTCTATTTTATAACTGGAATACCATAAATTTGAAATAGGGTAATTTTTTTTATAAAAACAGTCAAATACTTGTTCTTATTATTGTGGCTACAAATTAAGGGGTTTAGCTACTCATTATATAAAATACATAATATACATACATATTAAAATCTTAGTTCTTGCTTAAAACAAATAGCGAACTAAGCCATCACCCTTATATTTGGATCACCAACTTTCTTCACCATTCTCAACATTCTAATAAATAAAGTGTTTTTCCCTTCATCTTTTTTTTGGTAGGTTTTTACTTCATCTTTCGCATTGCATTTTGATCCTTTTTAAATTTTATACAAATAAACCATAGAAAATGAATACGTATTATTAATTATAAATTTTCTTCATTTAGAATAAAGACTTTGGAATAGATATATGTTTGTATCTAACACATCATTGCTACTACCAATGCATATCTTTTATAAGACAAATAAAATCACCATCTTACAATAGTCGAACACACAGTAATAAATAATAGCTACAAACTCAGCAACCTATAACCAAATCATCTCACAAAACTCGGCCGTTTGTCACCGAATATAATACCTATTGTTTGATGTCATACTAGGTAAGATGTCATTGAGTTCTATTTAAGTTGCTTAATCGTATTTATTTATTTATTTATTTTTAAGTTAGGTGCCCTTTATATGGTGCCTATTTTGAAAAAGTAAAAAATTACGGTGTTAAGGCTGATACGGTATTGTGGCTATAAAATAAAGATATATATAACACTGCCTGACTAAAAATGCATTGACCGGTGTTGGCCCATCGCACGTGGAATGATATTATTTTATAAATTTCGTATCTTACAGCAAAATTATAAGTTATAAAAATGAGTTATACAACTAATCATCTCTTAAGTAGTATCAACAAATATATCTAAAAAAAACAAATAGTACCCCATACACTCAGAAAATAATATCTTTGTATCTCAGCCTTTAAAAAAAATTAAAAAAATAGAAAATGAACCACACATAAAATATTTACTAATTTGTTACATGAAATATTTTTTTTTAAAACACAATAAATACGTATAATAGATTAATAGTATTTATGATAATATATCTTCTATAAGCACTATTTCTTCGTTTTATGCTACCGCTTTAGAGAAGAATTAATTTTATAGTAGAGAAATCTTGCGATTAATATGAGAGCTCACTTTAAAGAAGAATTCATTTTATTCCTTCAAATATTTTTAAAATACAGAAACCATTTTCATGTATTATTGTAAAAAACAAGCACCATTAAAATTGGGTTTTTAAGGCAAGGCATTTCGTATATCAATGTAAAAACATTTGCCAAGTCGAAGTTTTTATTCCCTAGGTAAAAATTCAAAACTATAACTTTCGATTGGGTCATGTTAATGTGTGCTTTAAAGGCACGTGTTATCATTTTCCTTTTTAATTTGGGACGAGAAGATTATCTAATTTTTATAAATAAATGATCACCGTAAGTCAGTAATTGTAAATTAATCTCCAAAGGTCATATAATATGTATGTGAAGTTGTTAATGTAACTGACATGTCTAATTTTAAAAATAGTTAGCTCTCAGGAGAGAAACAGGGCGGGTTTGACCAAACCCTAACGCATCACGGATTTTTTTCTTAAAACCTAGATTCTTCCTACATCTTTTTCCTAAAACCTGAACCCGCTCCGAATAGTCGCCTCATCTCTAAGTCCGCACTTCAAGAAGAAAGCCGCAATTCAAGAACGTTCAGTAGTAGATATGTAACCCATTGCCCACACAATAATTCAAAAAGAAAGCAACAATTCACTAGGGAGTCGTAGAGTGTAGAGAATAACGAGGAGATCTGATAGCTTGATGCTTGTTGACGGGAAGAACCTATTCAACGGAAAGCAATTGTAGACGGCGAGAAAGACAGAGGATAGGAGAAAGAATCGTAGTGTACTAGTGTATAGAGGTGAGAGCAGTGAGGAGAAAAAGTGAACAACGAGGAGCTAGGGTTTACACTTTTAACTTTTAAAACACTATATATATACTAAATTTGTAGTACATATATGCATGCAGGTCGGATTTTAAGAGCAAAACCCTACTCCACCCCGAAACTGGCCGAGGTTCTTTTCTTGAAACCCAAACCCACCCTGGTCCCAAAAGAACCCACCCCAAACTCGCGCCATTCAGGGCTGGTTGGAAACTGTCAGTTTCTTTGCCAGTTCTAGTTCTGAGTGTCCAGTTAGAATTGGCTAGAGAAATGCAAACTACAATGACGAATTAAGCTTAAAATCAACACTTAGGGCTCGTTTGGTTCGAATTTTGGGAATAGAATGGGCATGCTTGATTCCTGAAATGTTTCTTTCCTGGCATCTAGGATGCCATGCCGATGTTTGGTTCAACCGGGAATAGGAATGGAATAAAGTTTCAATTACAAAAATACTCTTCTTTTTATAAGATGAGAAGACGTTACATACTAATTTTTCAAAAGAGACAATTACTATAATAAATTACAAAAATTACACATGCCTAGCTAATAACTATCCTACAAAAATTACAATTTTTGTAATTAAAAAAAAATTACAATAGGAAAAAAGAATATAAAAAAGTTCCAATTTTTTTTTTACCATTTTTGTGCAGCAGCATAACTAAAAAAAATAGTTTCAAACAATATTTTCATACACGGATGGAAAAGAATTATTTATTCATAAGGAAGAGTGTTATTTTGGTCATAACATGAAAAATTTAAAAAGATGCCCATTGGTAATGGTTTATTCCTTATGATTTAAATGGGCGAACTTGGGGGGAAAGGTTTGTTCCTGGAATCATTTATTCCGGACTTAAAACTTGAACCAAACGCGGGAATCGTTTCGGAATGGAATATAGCATTCCCGGAATGGTTTAAATCTTGAACCAAACGAGCCATTAAAGTAAATGAGTTTAGGCTACACTTTGTCAAGATTACCCCCATAATATAACATGTGAGAGTTCATACATAATTATCTACATCAATTCTATTGATCTACATCTAAAATATGTTAAAGAAAGCGTGATAATCAATAAGCCCAAATTCCGTGCTACTAATATATTATCCACATTCTAAATTTGTAAGGAGTACATTAATTCAGTCTCAGATGCTTTTCTTTCTACTTCCATCCACCAATCATCATCTTCGTCGCCCCTTTGATCCTATTAATAAAATGTAAAGAAAAAGAACCATTTTTATAATCAGTACGAGGGAAAAAAAAAACTCAAGGACTTAAAAAAACCAAGAAAGCAATGGATCTAACCATGTCAACTAGATCTATTCTTTGTGGCATACTTTCAAACTCATTTGCAACCCTTATCGCTTCCAGCCACCACTCATCTTTCATGCAATTGTCTACTACCATACTTTCATCATCATCTCTCTCCTCTTGAATTTGATAATTTGAAAATTCAGGAATAGCATTCGCAGGGATTGGACGCAAGGGAGATCGATAACCTGTTTTCATCTTCCATCTCAACTATCGTTTATTTATCAAAAAAAAAACTTTTAAATTGGGTAAAAGAATATGATTGATACCTTTGCAATCAGGATCATGACATTTCTGATAATAAACCACCCTTCTCAGGTCAACAATGTATATCACTGAAACCAAAATAACAACAGAAATGTCAATGTAGCCTTCATTACTGCAACAATCAGCAATAGAAATGTATTCCTCAAGTCCACTGCACTGAAACTTTCCCCAAACTAGTAAACAATTTATTGGATTGAAATGTGTACTAACAAATAAGAACGTGCACAAAACAAATTAAATATATACCGTGATTGCTTTTATGTTGTCTGCCAATTCGTTCACAGTATCTATTTTTTGACATGCTGTACACCATCAATCCATACTCCGAGAACCAATACCAACTTCGGATTTTCCCTGAAATATCAAGAAAATAAAGAACATAAAAGCAGTTGGTTCCGAAACAGTTATTTAACATTAGTGCAAACTGGCAAAAAAAGGCTGCAGAAAACTCCAGTGAAAAAGGAACTTATGCTTTAGTGAACAAGGTATCACCTGATTCATTTCCTATGGAGGCAACACGTTCTACAAACACGTCTAGAGCTGGGAATGGTGATTTTCCCATCAAGAAAGTTCTTGAAGCGTCACTTCCGAAGCCATTCAATACAAATTCTTGAGCCACGTCAGGTCGTTTAGGGAAGTTACTGTTCGTCTACAACAGGAAAGAATTTCACTGGCTAAATAAAAGATATTACAACTCACTGGATGTGCTTCAGAGGTGTTCGATCAAAAGTGAGTAAAATGGATAAAAAAAAAGGGACCACTCAAATACAATTAAACAGAAACAGGGATTCTCAATTTGAGGCAGGACAGAGTAAAAAAGCTAATTAAGATGGGTGGAGGGTTACCTCTGTATCAAAGTGGAGGGCTTTCACGCAGTCTGCGTCCATTTTGCAAATCAGAAGCTTCTCACAGTCCATGTCCATATTGCAGATCAAGGATGCCATGAACATCTCTTCCTCATTCTGCATATATGAACATATCATATAGACAAGCAGAGAAGAAAATATATATTTGCTTGCAATGGTAATATAATCATGGAAGGACAAATAAAATTTATTTCAGCAATGTTGGTTTGTTTCTTATAATAGACGTGATGGATGATCATTGTATATTGTATCATCAAACTTCCCAACATTTCATACAAATAGACAAATACTTATTGAAGAATCATTTTTATGTAGAAATAAGGGGCATACCATGTCCTTACATTTAAAACGCCCAGTGGGTTGAAGCACAGAAGTCTTCCCTGCTTTAGATGATAGAGGTAGGCGAAAGCAACGATTTCTAGAATAGACAGCGGTATCCACAAAAATTTGGCACGGGGCATCATCAGAGCTTGAGTCTTTTGCAATGAACAAATTTTCATATCTTCTATCGCTTTGCCTCGCACCATAAATCCGTGAGCATATCTTAAAGATGTCATCAAAAAAAAATTGTTAACATTATTATTGACATGTCTATAAAAAAACAATGGGAAAGGACAAGGAAGCAGATCTTTCACTAGTAACTAATAACTGGAGTCACATAGGTTTCTCAAAAAAGGGGAAAGGTAAAAGAAAAGAGGCTATACAATATACATGTATAACCTGCAAGGTGAATTCAAATATAATAACAGGATAAAAATTCATATAGAAATGCAAATAAAGAACCCAATTGCATGGACTCTTGTCTTTTTCATTCTAACATTGAAATTTGAATTGATAAAAATGGCCACTGGAGATGGCATCCTCTGATTCAGATTGGAATTCTAGAATCATAAATCTATAATTTTCACATATAAAATGTACCTCTGATTCAAAATCATGACATGAACTTTGAGAACAAAGGTGTAATTACAAATTTGGGATTATTAGAAAGCACAAAACCTCAAATGACACATACACAATGAGTAGAGTATATGCAAGAGTGCAAATGAGAAAACTTAGCAGTCAATAAAACATTTTATAATAAGTGAGAATTATTTGAAAATAAATAATTTAGCAGTTGATAAAACATTTTATAATAAGTAAAGAATAAAAAATATAACTGTACACATCTAAATGTTTCTCTGCAAAGGCGTACCTCAGCAACAAATGCACCAGCATGTGTGTTATCCTTAAAAGCCATCTTTGGAAAGCGGATGATTATATGACGAGAAAATTTTTCTGCCAACAAATATTCATAGAATATTGTAAATAGTAACTTGGTTCACAAGCAACAACCAAATTTGAGGTGAAATTCACCCAGGTAGAAAGTATATTGTTCACTATTTTTGTCTTATATTTCATAATTATAGTGTGTTCATCTATTCATTATGTACAAACCAAAATTAACTCAAAACATGTAAAACTCTGTCCAATTATTTACACAACAAAAACCAAAATAATTGATTAAATTCCAGGAAACAAACATCTTACTAAAAAAACATCTAACACATTGAGCTGTATATCAACTAAAAGTCATACCGGTAGTAGAGGAATCAAGTTCTACTATCCAATCATGGTTTCCTTGGATAGAGTACTTCTCATATAAAGCATCAAAGATAACTGATAGAAGGAGATCAACCATTTCCTCGCCATTCTTTTTTGCATTTTCTCTCTTATTGAATTCCAAATCAAAATAGAGGTGGCATGGTAGTCCCTGAAAGCAGCACTAGTCATATATAGGTGTACTACAATGGTATAATCAACAAAGTACACTATTATTCTATGGTAAGTTACAGCTACATTCCATTGTTCAAGGTATTGTCACACTCTTCATTTGGTCTTTTATAAGGTTATGTGGCCTTTTTTGAATGTTTAACTATTTTCATTCAGTTACACTGCCGATGCATTATATAAAATACCTTGATGAATGTCCACTTCCAATATCTCACTTGTTTCAATCAGTAAACGGGTGAAATTTAAACATGTAAATACCAGTTTTTAACAAGAATAATTTAAGGATTTTCCCCCAACATGTATATAATGAACTTGTTTCACAGATGAAGAAAGTGTAGAAGAAAAGATTATTACCTCTTGAATAACTTCGTAGTGATGGCGAAATTTAGGATTCATGTTTTTGTACCTAACAAATTGTTGATCAGAACAATCAAAAATTACTTTAAAGCAATGCTGCTAAGTGATTTTGACAGAAATTATTGTGAACCATAATAAGAAAGGCACCTTCGCCAAAACTCCTTATAAGTTGAAACAAGGAACCTTCTTGTTCCATGCACATGATCTTGGTAACTAAAAATATGAACATCTGTGTGCTCTTTTGCATACTTCATCGCTTCCTCCTGCCTTGGAAATGTAGCCCAAACTTCCTCTCTGGAACAAACATATCACCAAAGTTGAATCAACCAGCAAAAGATACAGTAATAAACTAAGGTAACAAATTTAACTCATCATTACAACATGAAATAGAGATAAAAGTAGAAGTATATGAAAACTCACAAGTATCTTAATTTATTTTGTTCGGCAATATCAACGCGTATTTCATGCAACAATCGCAACAAACTGGTTGGTCTCTTTGGAAGCACGCCACGCGGAGAACCATAGAATACGAGTGGGGAGATCCGGTTCCCATTGTTAAAGTTGTTCCTTTTAACTGTTGGTGTAACAAACTGAAAGAAAACGATACGTAGTATAACTAAGAAATGCAACACTCTACAGGCTTTATAACCAACACAAGCACACAAATGCAATAGCTAAACAATGTGTATGGAAGAAAATCATGGGAACATCCTCGAACACAAAGCAATGAAAATTAATAAAAAATAAGCATTGAGAGAGAGAGAGAGAGATCAGCGTATACATTCTGTGCACAGAGCTGCACATCTGTTGCATTTTGCAGAATTTTTCCAGCTGATCCAGAGGATTGAATGTCTGGAGAAGTGGACACTTCTTGTATCAAAGTTACTTTCCTTGACTTGTGTCTGCTTGTTTTTCTTTGCCTGACAGCAGATTCTAGATTTGCAAAATGAAAATAAATAACAATTTTAAATTATATCAAACAACAGGACCTGCACGCAGAAACTCACAAAAATATAGAGGGTAGAGCAACTTGTTATTTAGCATAGACCGGAGTCATATTAGAAAAAAGGAAAAATAATATTTCATTGCTACCAGAAATCATCATCATCCGTACCTTCTGCGAATCAAATCGGATCAGCCACATGAAGTTTCTTTTCACACTTTTGTATCAGAAGCAGTGTTTTCTACTAAGTCTACATTCCTAATGTCTTTGCTTGTGATCTACTACCCAAGTTAGTTATGGTGCCCCATTGTGTTCTATCTTTTATTTCAACAAATCTTCTTTGTATGTGAGGAGCATCTAACTAAAACGAATAATGAAAAGAATAGCTGTGTTTGACTGCACTTCATTTCCATCGGAAAGTGGCCAAGATTCCATATTTTACCATCTTAGCAGAGTTTACTTACATTAGTTTTCCAAATAACCAATTTCCACGGTACAACTTTTTCCAGCCTAATTTTTTTCTTTTCCATGGCATCAAGAAAACACTCCGGCCCCAACCTCCTCAAAGTTTTCATTCTCCTTGTAAGAATTTAAATGCAGAATAATTCCAATAAGCTTCATTATAAAGCAATCAAATGCGCCCTTGAGTATGTTTTGACAGCAGATTCTAGTGATTTTTGATTGCAATAATTTCCCAAAGAATCAATTTTCACGGTTCAAGGGATTTAAATTTAATTATTTTCCTTCTAAATCAATCACACACACCTTAATGGTCTATGGGATCTACAAACCAACTCCCCAAAATTGTCCAAAAGAGAGTAACGACCTGCTTGAATCTGTAACTATTGACTATGAGGCAATAAATAAAATCCTAATCCTGGAACAAATCGTATGACCTAATCGGACCGGAAAATTGTAAAAGAGGAAATTAGAGAAAGGGAAGAAAGATTACGAGGGGGAGAGATGCCACATTTGAAGCATTCGAACAAACGATCAACGTCGTCCATGGCGTCGATTTCCCCCAAATGTCTGTCTTCTCTTGTAAATACAAATACTCAACTATTTGGTCCGGCAATGGGAAGAGGCAATTACTACTATTCGTTAAGCGGGAATTTAAATTTTTGTGATATTTAATTACCAAAATAAATAGTGCCTTTAATATTCAAAATATAAATAGTACAGTACCTCATACCAGTACTTCTTTTTTTCCCCTAAAGTTGGCCCAGGCCTTAATAATAGGAACTAGACTAAGGCTTCGTTTGATAGCAACATGAAAAATAAAAATAAAAATAATTAAATTAGGTAAGAAGATGTAAAAAGAAGTTGACGCATATGGTGAGATCCTCTCTAGCTGATACTCATTTTTGTGAGTATATGTCCTCTATTCTCTTTTAATATTTTGTGAAAAAAAATTCTCCACCATCACCCAAAGAAAATTTTGTCATGAAAAAAAATAAAAAAACAAGAGTTAATCTCACTACATCCCTCAACTTATTTTCCATCTTCTCACCTAAATTAGTTATTTTTATTTTCATTTTTCATGTTGCTATCAAAACGAAGCTTAAAATAAATAGTACCTTATACTAGTACTTCTTTTTTTTTCCCCTAAAGTTGGCCTAGGCCTTAACAATAGAAACTAGACTAAAAGATCAACTATTTCCAGGGATGGGATATTAAAATTTTTCATAATGACCATTAAAATGATTACCAAGTTTTGCACGTATGTCCGTCACAACATTCACTTCTCTTGGCCCATGTTGAATATGACACGTCCATGACATACACTTTATGTTTAATACAATTTTTTTTTTATGTTTAATACAAATTTTAATTCAATTTGCACTTTATGTTTAATACAATTTATTTATTTTTTAGAAACAACACGTACTCCCATTCGGTTTCACTTGTAGGCCTACTAGGGTATGCCCGTGCCCAAGGGCACAAAATAGCGAAAAAATTAAATTTATGTTTATGGATAATGAAAATTATTTATTTTCATTTACTGTACCTATGACATGATAATTCATTGGTAGTATAAGCTCAATTTTTTTTTCTAACGTAAAATTGTAATAAACTCAAAACTTACTTGTGTTTTAATAATTGTGTTTAAAAAAAATAATTAAAAAGAAATAGTTTATAAAAAAACACAAACTAATTAAAATTAAATAAGTTTTGAATGCTTTCGGGCGCAAGCATAACATAAAATTGTGTATGATTTATATATTTTATTCACTTATCGCAAATAACAAAATGATATTATATTATCGATCACTTTCCAACCGAATTCATCATGATCAGTTTAAAATTAACACAAATCAATAAATCGTATTCGTATTCCAATGTCCACATCGGTAGGTTTGGCAATAATTGCATATTCAGTCGTATTCAACTTGGTTATCTCAGATTATTTGTTAAAATAATAAATACAGTTTGAATATTATTTGTTCACTAAGGAAAATAAAGTCATTCACATGTTTAGTGAAAATATCAATTAAGAAAACATGTTAAGAAATACATCTAAAATTCAATAAAGTACTATATAAACACGATCCAAATCAACTATTGACATGTTTAGTGAAAATATCAATTAAGAAATACAAAAGGTTAGTAACCACCAATCAATCTACATTTGTATTACTTTTTTTTTTTCACAAATTAAGTCTCACTTTTTTTCCTTATATCTCAAATTAAGGGTTTTAGATAAAATATATCATTTTTAGGAAATACTCGTATTATTATATTAATTAAAATTTTACAATTTTAAAAATTATATGCAAGGGGAAAAGAGGAGGAATGGGAGATTGTGGGGTTGGGGGTATGTGATAGGTGTAAGTAAAGAGATGAAATGAAGTGAGAAAAAAAAAAGTTGAGTCTCTAGAATATATATTTAAATAAAAATAAGTGAAGTGTGATTTTAACTATTGGATTATATGAGAAATATGCATTTTAACATTTAGATTGTCCATGTATGACAATAGTCACATAAAATATCCTTTATTAACTCTCTCTACTTAATGGTGGTTAAACTTAATGGTTGAAATGGATTAATTTAACAAAATTCCCAAAAGGTTTTTAATCGGAAGAAATCGAAAATAAGAATAAAATCACATGCAAAAAAAATAGTAGTTTAAAGTTGAAAACAAATAATCTAAATTGTACATATTTGAATTGAGAGGTTTCATGAACAAAAATACAACTTTAGTGTAATTAAGTACATTGAATCTTATTGGTTCAACATTTCAAAAATGCCATTGAAAGAATTGAAATGTTAATCATAAAAGTATCATTTCAGAGTTAGAATAATCAGTCATAGTAATAAAATCACCTGTAAAAAAATAGTTATTTAAGGTTGAAAACAAATTCCATTAAATTGAGATGTTCAATTAACTAAAACACAGTTTTAGTGTAATTATCTTATATGTAAAATTAACTATTTTATTAGTTTTATTTTCTTTTTCTTTTTTATTTTTTTAACTATTTTTTTATAACTTTTATTTTTTGTGTTTTGGTTATTAGCAATTTTTTTGTTAATTGTGAGTAGATAAAACGTAAAGCGAAGCTAAGGGAACCGCAACTCAGATATACTAATAATTTTATTTCATTTTTAGACTTTTAAAAATTATACTAAGTTTAATCTAATTAATTCCATAAGATAAGATAATATATTTTTATTTCTTTTTTAGGATTTAGTACATTAGTTATGTACTTCAAAAATAATAATTTAAGACACCTGAAAAGGAAAATAAAAATTATAAATTAGAGCATAACTAATTATTCTTTCAATGGCATTTTTCAATTCCTTTAACGGCATTTTTGAAATGTCAAACCAATAAGATATAATATACTTAAAAGTATCGTTTCAGAGATAGAATAATCAGTCATGTTCTAATCATTTATGGTAAAAGTAAATGCATAGAAGGAGAAAATGGAGGTTTTTTATTTTACATTCTTCTTTAAACAAATAGCACACAGATATACCTGATGCTTAACCATGGGGAAGGGAAAAGGGAAGCAGTATTCCGTCAAAAATAATAAATATAAATTATTAAGTCACTATATTTTTTTTTGTAAGTCTATCTCAACTGGTGGTTAAACTTAATTAATGGTTGAGATTGATCAATTTAACGAAATCTCAATAAGGGAATTAATGGTAAAAAGTCGAGAATAGTAATAAAATCACTTGTAAAAAAATAGTTATTTAAGGTTGAAAACAAATTTCATTGAGTTTTTTATGGAATTAATTAGATTATCTTATGGAATTAATTAGATTAAACTTAATATAATTTTAAAAAGTCTAAAAATGAAATAAAATAATTAGTATATCTGAGTTACGGTTCCCTTAGCTTCGCTCTACGTTTTATCTACTCAATTAACAAAAAAATATTGCCAATAACCAAAAAAAAAAGTTATAAAAAAAGTAAAAAATAAAACTAATAAAATAGTTAATTTTACATAGAAGAATATTTAAAGAGGGTGTTAAATAAATATCCTTATGCTTAGCTCTTGTATCAAAATAGTAAATTTCCTTATTATTTTTAAATTATGAGTTTTACTTTCTATTCCAAAATATAACTAAATAAGTTAATATTTTCAATGTATTAATTTTGTAAGATTTAAAGAGAGTGTTAAATAAATATCATTATGCTTAGTTCTTGTATCAAAATAGTAAATTACCTTATTAATTTTAAAATTGTATCAAAACATAACTAAATAAATTAATATTCTAAATGTATAGAGAGGAGAACATAACTAAATAAATTATATGCCATTAGATTGTTGAACCAATCTTGACCATTGGATTGTTGAATTGATTTATGACCTTTGGATTAAAAAAGATAGTGGTCAAATCAATGAATAGTATTTCCTTGATTTGTATTATAGATAATTTAAGACACATGAAAAGGAAAATAAAAATTATAAATTAGAGCATAACTAATTATTCTTTCAATGGCATTTTTCAATTCTTTTAACGGCATTTTTGAAATGTCAAACCAATAAGATATAATATACTTAAAAGTATCGTTTCAGAGATAGAATAATCAGTCATGTTCTAATCATTTATGGTAAAAGTAAATGCATAGAAGGAGAAAATGGAGGTTTTTTATTTTACATTCTTCTTTAAACAAATAGCACACAGATATACCTGATGCTTAACCATGGGGAAGGGAAAAGGGAAGCAGTATTCCGTCAAAAATAATAAATATAAATTATTAAGTCACTATATTTTTTTTTGTAAGTCTATCTCAATTGGTGGTTAAACTTAATTAATGGTTGAGATTGATCAATTTAACGAAATCTCAATAAGGGAATTAATGGTAAAAAGTCGAGAATAGTAATAAAATCACTTGTAAAAAAATAATTATTTAAGGTTGAAAACAAATTTCATTGAGTTTTTTATGGAATTAATTAGATTAAACTTAATATAATTTTAAAAAGTCTAAAAATGAAATAAAATAATTAGTATATCTGAGTTACGGTTCCCTTAGCTTCGCTCTACGTTTTATCTACTCAATTAACAAAAAAATATTGCCAATAACCAAAAAAAAAAGTTATAAAAAAAGTAAAAAATAAAACTAATAAAATAGTTAATTTTACATAGAAGAATATTTAAAGAGGGTGTTAAATAAATATCCTTATGCTTAGCTCTTGTATCAAAATAGTAAATTTCCTTATTATTTTTAAATTATGAGTTTTACTTTCTATTCCAAAATATAACTAAATAAGTTAATATTTTCAATGTATTAATTTTGTAAGATTTAAAGAGAGTGTTAAATAAATATCATTATGCTTAGTTCTTGTATCAAAATAGTAAATTACCTTATTAATTTTAAAATTGTATCAAAACATAACTAAATAAATTAATATTCTAAATGTATAGAGAGGAGAACATAACTAAATAAATTATATGCCATTAGATTGTTGAACCAATCTTGACCATTGGATTGTTGAATTGATTTATAACCTTTGGATTAAAAAAGATAGTGGTCAAATCAATGAATAGTATTTCCTTGATTTGTATTATAGATGGGTAAAGGTCAAGCCTAACCTGCCTAGTTTTTAAGGTTAAGGGGCTTTTTCGAATTGATTTTATTGGATTTTGATCGGTCAATAAAAAGAATTGGATTGAACTTAGGAGTCGAAGGTATACTCATTCGTCATGTCTATGATCTTACTTAAGCAATATATTTTCAGGCCAGACTTTACTAGGTTTAATATGTCAAGTCAAATGGACATATTTTTAATTAAATATTAAAATATCATTAATCACACATATTCAAACAAAATAAATAACTTTTTATTAATAATATAATGAATATTATGAATTGATATAGTATTTAAATATGGATTAATATTCCATCAATATATATACATGCATTCCAACTACAGTATGATGAAATGAACTTTGTTCATTTATTTTAGTATCCTAAAATTGTATTTAGTGATATTTTATAATCATCTTTTATACATTAGTGTTACTTTTTGAAATGTTAAATATAAATGTGAAAAAGCATTTAATCATGTCTTTTATCATGTTATGTTTAAATTATATACATGCATAAATGCATCATTGATGGGCATGGACTTATTTGATGGATTTTCGATGGACCTAAAAATAAAACCTCAATTCATTTCCTAAGCTAATTCGGTTTGGGCTGCCCAAAAATCCTTTGACCAGTCAAAAGGGCTAGATAGGGTTGGCTTTCCGGCCTTTAGGCAATTGATGAGGCCTAACTTGTGGCAAACTTTTTTATACTTTGATATTTTTTGTTGTGAATAGGCCCAACAATTTATAACACGATAGAATAATATGATACAAAATCGACACGAATTTATTGGGTTTTGGTGAATTCTTAACGGGTGTGGATTATAATCGGATTGACTCGTCAAACCCGTTTATTAAACGAGTCGATTTTGTGTACATTCGCGAGCCTCGAATAAAACTCGTTTAACCCAGTAAGAATATATATGAGTTGGTTTCTAGTCGTGTGAACCCGTTTGTGACCTGTGTAGCCCGAATATAATATATATATATATATATATATATATATAATTACTTAATTGAATTATTAGTGGGTCATTAAATGTTATTCGTATACGACTCGAATCGAATCGTTTATCTTAAACGGGTTAAACGAATCGGGTCATGTAATTCGTTAATTAAACGGGTCGTGTATGAATTTGAAATTTTCACCCGTTTATTAAACGGGTCGTGTACGGGTAGAGGCACTTTTCACCCAACACGACTTTAACCCGACACGAATCCGGCCCGTACACAACCCATTGCCAAGCCTAATTGTGAATATAAGTGTCCACTCTCTTTTTATGAAATACTCGTTTAAATAAATAAGTGCAGCAATAATTAGTGTAATAATTTTTTGAGAAAAACTTAAAACTTAAAACATTATTTATTATGTTTGACATTAGACAAATTCTTAAATCCACACCTATTTGGGGCCACCAAAACCAACAACAACGAAAATTTTGGCAAAAATAAGATATTCGATACTTTATCTTAAAGTACCACAAATTTAATTAGTAAAAGGTGGTATTATTTTCAACCATAATATTATTTGATAACACTCCCACATAACTATTTTCACATCATTCAATTAATCATTCTCTTTGTATAATAATAATAATAATAATAATAAATTCTCTCTAAACTAATCACTCAACTAATCTGCCACCACCGTCTTCTTCTCCGGGGACTTCTCATTCTCCAGCGACTTCTTCTCCTCCTTATTCTCTGGTGACTTCTTAGAGTATCTCCAATGCAAAAATATATTGGATATCTCTTGACCATGGACATGTAAGCATGCCTTTCTTATGTGGCATAAAAAGTCTTTTAGGCCTCGTTTGATTCAGGTATTAGGATCAGTGGGATTAATAATACCAGTATTAATAGTACTGGACTATTAATCATGGTATTAATTTAATACCAATACCCTGTTTGATTCATGTAGTATTAATACTGGGATATCTCATGCTAATATTAATACCATGTTTGGTTCTGTAACTTGTATATGGAATTATATTTTGGACTAACAATTTTTTTTTAAAAAAAAAAATATTTTAAAAAAAAATTTTAAAAAAAAATTTGTAAAAAAAAAAAATTTTAATTTTTTTTTAAAAAATATATAATTTTTGTTTTTTAAAAAAAAAGTTAAAAAAAAAAATTTGAAAAAAAAAATAATTTTTTTTAAAAAATAATAATAATATAGTAGTAATAATGGCATTTTTGAAAATATATGGTTCATTTTTATTAATCCTGGATAAACAATACCACCTCCCCCCTGGTATTAAATTATAGCACAAAGAGTGGTATTAAGTTAGTACCGGTATTAGTAATCCCAGCACATTTGTGCGAATCAAACAAGGTATTATAAAAAAAGTGGTATTAATAATCTCATCCCACTTTTTAATACCCGAATCAAACGAGGCCTTAAGGTATAAGTCTTACAAAAACCATCTCCAATAGGATTGCTTAAGAAATTGTCTATTAATAAATTCATAAAAAATAAATTAATAATTTTATATATATAATGGGTCTTGTCTGACAAGTCATGATTCATACTTTTTTAATGTGTAATTTTTATTGATGAATAAATTATAACATTACAATAAAAATGTTTGAAAGTTTAAAAAATAAAAGTATGAAGACAAAAATGATGATATGGTATTAAGACATTGTCTAAGAGACCTTCTAAAAGTAAAGGGTTGTCCTCACAATGTCTACTTTCATTTTTGCCGCATCATCTTCATGGTCATTATGGATGGTTGCAATAGAGAGCATTTTATTAACTCCTTATCCATCAATCATTTGTGACATCTCATTTTCACATAATTCATGGTTGCATCGGAGATGTTCTTATTTTTCTCCTCCTTCCGCGGAGTGGTTGTCATCAACGATGATAGAGTCGGGGGTTAAATTTATTATTATTAATAATTAATAATTAATTATAATTAAGAGTGTGAATGGTAAAAAGTTAAAGGGCCTTAAGTGAGAGTGGTAATAAAAACGGAGTGTATCAAGTAATAATGAGGATGTAAATAATATCACCCAGTAGTAAAGTGTCAAATAAGTACATCTTTATTCTTTAACAAATATTAAAATTAACTAGAACAACCCGAACATTCGCCCCTATGCTTTGTCTAATTGTTGCTGGTTTTTAGTATTTTTAAATGGTGTTCTTAAATGCACTTACATAATTATTCTTCTCACCTCATTTTATGTTTAAAAAATTAACTAAAAAGTATGTTTTGTTTACCCAAACAACACCGTAAGCTATTCAGTTCTTCCTCGTCACTTGAACTCAATCTTCTTCTGAACAAAAATTGAACTTGATCCACCAACATCTCGAATTTTGTCTCCTCATCAACACCATAGGTGCAGATCTAGTCAATTGAAGACAAAGATGAGAACAGGTGAAAATATTCAAAGGATGGTATAAATCTCGAATGAATACTTTTGCTCAATAATTTTTCTAAGCCCTAAATACTTATCTTCATAATTGTGATCTAAGTTTTATGATAAATGTTGAAAGAAGTTCTCAATGATTGTTTTCCAAAAGAAATTTTTAATATGATATTTGGGGTTCGGTAGCTGGGCGTGGCGAAGGGTTCCGACAGGAGGTTTCGATCGATGAAAATGAACATTTTCGAAGGGAAAATTGCAAACTTTTATGTTTAAATGTTTCCATACTAAAACTGAACTCATCCTCATCGATGATTGCCTTCACAAGTCTTTGTAACTCCTTCCTCAACTCCATTGCCTTCGCCACCATGGTCGGATCGGCCTCGAAAACCCCATTATTTAGCATTGATTAAAGATCAAAACAATGATATTTTTACTCTACTAGAAGATCGAGAGAGAATCCAATTGTGGTAGTGTTTTCTTGAATCATCAAATAGAATGTGCAAGTGCTCTATTTTTCATCTTTTTTAATTACTCCCTCTTTGTCTCTCCATCTTTCTACAATTTGATTTTTTTCATTTCTCCTTCTGAAATATACTCTTTCTACGATCCTAAAAGCATAGAGATTGTTTTGTAAGAATTTGAATCAAATATTGGAGAGAGATCATGTTTATAAAACCCACTCCCATGTATTCTATTTTATGTCTTCCTTCTCTTGGGTTTTATTATTAATATAGATGGATGGGTCTTAACATAAGAGTTTGATAATCCAGTGGAACAATATAAATTTAATCAAAATTTACAGTAGTAGTATTCAATATTTGACGAGGATAGTTCATCGAACTCAAGCTAATTATTGTGGGTGGTGAGGTGTTTGAAAAAATTGAATGGCGAATGAGCATAGCAGCGCAGAACAGAGTGAATCAGTGAATAGTACTCTTAAGGTCGTGTTTGGTTTCCAAAAAATAACCGGGGTGAATTGAAAGGAAATAGAAAATATGGTGGGGTAAGTTTCAAGTTTCTCAAAATTAAGGTGAGTAGAAGAATTTGTTGGGTGCATCCAATATTTCCCTTTTTAAAACCTACACTATCATACAAAGAGGAGGTAAATATTGCACTTGTAGTTGTTAAGATACAAAACAAATTTTCAAGTTTGAAATATATTTTTCGCCAGTGAAACAACCATTCGCACTTCTGTAGTTTTAATTAATTTTCAAATTTTCTCAACAAACAAATATTTCACCAACACTCTAAACAGCATATAGAACCCAACCTTTTTTTTTTTTTTTTAAATATCGTAAGATAAAAACAGCAGATATCTTACCGGACCAAGGCATCACCATTCATTGTTTCGGATAAGATTTCAAATTTAACACAATTGAGAAGCAGAGAGAGCATACCTAGGCAAAACCTTATAAGAAACAAAATTTCCCCTAAGAAGCCATGACGACACTGGTCTGTCTACAGCAAAACCCTCTTTATATCACAAATCTACCTCCATCACCATGGAACCCAAAAACCACATACCTACCTAAAAGAATTACTATATGGAAAATAAATGCCAAAGCAAAAGGCTTCAGCAAAGCTCAGGCCAATTCACCGGACCAAAAGAGTATTCGTAAAGAAACAATTACCATCGGAAAAGGCAAAGACCCCGAAGGTGATGACAAGATACCGGATGTGGTGATGGAAAGGATGGTTGTTAGAATATTGCTTAATGTAGGGGTACCATTGGCAACTGGTATAGCTCTGTTGCAAGCATTTGGTGCAATTAAGGAACAGAATCTGTGGGATGTACCACGTTGGTTGCCCTTTTTGACAACTCTATTGACATTTGGTGCATCCGCACTTGGGATTGCTTATGGGACTTTGTCTGCAAGTTGGGATCCGGAGAAGAAGGGTTCGATTCTTGGGTTTCAAGAAGCTCGAGAGAATTGGGTTGAGATGTGGAAAGAGGAAGATGAATTTAAGAGGTAATTTATATGTATGGACTGTCGGGCATTAATTAATGTTGCGTAAACTTGTATCTGCACACAATTAATCGTGTATTTCATGAATATCATTCTTGTGGTTCAGGATTGTATCCTCCTAAGTCTGTAATTGATGAGTGATATTTTGTGTTTGTAAGTTAAGATAAATGATGATAACTTGACAATTTTAATGATGTTACTCCTACTATTGTTAATGCTTATTAAAGCCTCCTCCTTTACAGCTTTACTAGACATGGTGTGCACACCGATACAGATTTAGAGAACACAATAATAATCATTCATACATTAGTTAGGGAACTGAATTCATTGTGAAAAAATTCTACCCAAAGTCTATTACTGATTTAAGGCACAAATAACACATAGCCCTCAAGGCATATATCCAAATCGTATCCCTCAAGAATTATTGCAATTAATAGGCATTGAGTAAAAGGAAGGCCCTCGCAATTTTGCTAAACACAAACAAGGTGTAAGAAAATTGTAACTCGGGTACATTTATGGTTATCTTATTTTACTTTTAGAAAGGAAAAAAAAAAGGGATTCACCCCATATCTTGAACAATTTTTTGGATGCGGTCCTTGTTCTTTTCTTTCTTTTATTTTTTTTTTTTTTTTTTTTGTAGAACTTGCAATCCTCGTTTACTTAAAAGGAATTTGGTATATATGATTTCTCGGTCACAACTCACAAGTAACGTATCTTTCATCATTGAACTGATTATACCATCCTTGTAACCTAGAAATCATAAATACTCAAGTATTGTGTATCTGAGTTTTTGCAAGAGGTGAATATCTACCTAAAGAACTGTAAACTTAAAAAAAAATCATAAATAATTATTCAAAAAATTTCTTTTGACAAAGACTAGATGCTATCCAAACACCTTTTTATTTACAAGAAGTCAAACCTAAATGCTTCATCTCGAATTGAAGACTGATACTGCTCCAAATGTTTTTTCCAGTGAATTACAAATCTCATACCAATCAAAGAAGAGTAGAGTAATTCCAACATTACAAGTAACTCACACTGGACTCCACTAGATAGTGATCGATTTAGGCTAAGTTCGTCATTTGCTTAGAAAGAATAAAGAAGTATTTAAAGTTTCAAATTTGATTTATTTCTTATATATTAAAATGGATATATTTAGGATTCATGAGTTAGAATGAACAAACAAATTTTGTAAGTAATAATATTTTCCTTGTTGAAGGATGTCCGTGTGCTGAAGTCCTTTTCATAGTATTCTTAACAATAATACTAAAAATAGAAATTTTTGGCTCGTGGAGATATAATATTTGAACTGACTTGATTTTAATAAAAGTCATACAAATCTACACAGAGGATGAACGGTCAACACCCATTGACCAATATCACCGGCTCATATGGATCTGGACGGCACTCAACTTGTAATTTTAAATTTCATTATTTCTTAGGTTATGATTAATTATTGTACTCGAGATGTTTCATTTGAGTTAAGATAATTCAAACTTCAAGTTTATCCGAATTTAAGAGGATTTTAGGTATACCATGGACAAACACGCTTACCCTGCTTGTTAGTAACGGATTTTACTCCTCTTTATTATTCTTTCCATCTAATTCTGTTTAATGAGGTTTAGTTCAAAGGATAAACAGATGAATTATTTTATGAAACTTAGTGGATATAATCTTTATAATGAGTAGTAAATCATCTCCATAACATTTCATTAAGAAATTCAAATCGAAGGTGGGTGTAACAAAAATTTGATACATATATTTATTTTCGACCAATAAAGTTTTAGGTGATCATCTCACCTATTTCTAGATTGAATCTTCCGATGAAATTCTGGAAAGATGACCTACTTATCATATATAGAGATTATCTCCACCAAATTTTATAAAAAAATTCATTCGTTTAACCATCAAAATATACTCCATTTGACATAATTGGACCGAAAAATGATAGAGCTGAGTCAAGTCCGTTAATAACTATGTCCATCCCCATGGTAAATGGCAAAAGGGTAAGTTAATAAAGTAATTTTACCCTTATCAACGTTGGAAAAACCTAAATATAAAGTATCGTCCCAATAATAATAATAATAATAATAATAATAATAATTAAATAAAACCACTTTTTGAAAAGATATTGTGAGTACCGAACCAATTCTCAATTTCTTGCAGCTTTTAATTGATCGGACATATTTTGAGATCGTCTCATGGATTTAAAAAAAATTGTCAAAGGATATACAATCTATCGTGTGGTCAAATTGTTTGTTGAAAGCTTTGGCTTACCAATTTAACTACCCTAATATCTTTTTCCCTTAAGCAAACCAAAATTTAAAGTAACATTGCCGGGTAATTAACACTTTTGACCTTAAAGTTTTTCAATTTTCTCACAGCCATCTTGGATTTTTATTTTTATTTTTGGTTGAAGCATCCTTAAAGTTTGTTACGCATCTCACATTCATCTAAAAGTGGGTGTCCCGTTAAAGATGTGGACGAAAAACGCACGTGCAAAGCTTCTAGTCAACTATGCAGGGGCAATTTGGGTATTTCGAATCAAAAGTAGGGCAAAACCTCTCTCCCCCCTTTCCCCTTTGTCTTCTCCAATTTCACCGCCGAAGCTTGTCACGTTGCACCAAACTTGTGATTTGATAATTCTTCTTGTTGATGAAATTGGAGAAGACAAAGGGGGAAAAGAGAGAAAGAGGTTTTTCCTTACTTTTGATTCGGAATTCCCAAATTGCCCCTGCACAGTCGACTATATGCTTTGCGCATGCGTTTTTCGTCCACATCTTTAACGGGACATCCACTTTTGGATGAATGTGGGATGCATAGCAAACTTTAAGTATGATTCAACCGAAAAAAAAAAAGATCCAGGAGACCGTAGAAAAAATGGTAAACTTTAAGGGTAAAAATGTTAATTACCCAAAATTACCTTAACCTATAAGGTGCAAATAGCCTAATAATTATTACTCCCTCCGTCCCAATTTAATTGTCCAACTTTGAGAAACTAAAATTTAAGGAGATATAATGATTACTCTTAAGAGAAAATGGTTATTTCCAAAAATGACCTTTATTTTTCCTCTAATAAAAAAGGTGGCGGGACCCACAATAAAAAAGTGGTGATAACTTAAAGGGTAATATTGGAAATAATAGAGTTTTTTGTATGAATAGGTTTCTTTTTGAACTTAATTTGGTAAATAGGGTTGTTTTAATCTTATTTAGTCAAATAGGGTAGTTTTGACTTGGGACCACGTGGACCACTTGTTGGACCACTTGTCTTATATGAGGGGACCACTTGTAATTACAAGTTCTTACCCTGAACTATCTTAGATTAATCTATTCTAACCTTATTGTTTTAAAATAAGGAATTTAGTCCGACCACCAGTCTGTTTCGTCTAAACCGGGTGAATTTCTGTCTGTATAGAAATTATCGGACGGGTCTTCTGATGGTGAATCACTATCTGGTTCACTTGGAGATCTTGGTGGAGTAGGAGGTCTAAGAATTTCACTCCAACTCAACCCGTATGGACACTGATGAAGCTGAGAGGCTGTCAGTGGTTTCCACGGGAAGTCTATTAAGTCTAAGGCTTCTAGCCTATAATTTGGAATATTCCAATTAATATCGTATACAATATCTCTTATGGGTGTTAAGATATTGTTTTCTATATACGAGTCTAATTCTGCGTCTCCGTAATTGGATAATAACTGTCTATAAGCACGTAGATTATACGTACTGGCTGTCTCTATAAATCTAAAACGTCTTATTCCTCCGTTTTCACGTAAGAATTCTGCAGTCTCTGCAAGTCTCCTTCTTTGCACAAATTTTAATTTTTCTAAAGTTTCTTGCAATACACGTCTGAGATCGTGGATTCCTCCACAAACGTCTACTTGAGCGTTGTCTCTTCTTTGAGGAAGGTCTCTTCGAGGATTATTTACTTCCTCTTCGTCTATATCTTGTACCAACGCTTGGATATAATTATCTGTAGCGTTTTCTAAGTCTGGAAGTTTCCTTACTTCTCTAGACACCCACTTGCAAACGTGGTGTAAATAAGGAAATGTTCCTCCGGATCTGAAGTGTGCTTTACGCACTAGTCTTTGTTCTTCTGGGTTAATTAGACCCCACCTTAATATAGGCTGGGTACTTCTAATATCTGTCTGATTTACGAAATTTTCGTAATCTCTGTCTATATTGCTCATAAATTAATTATGTGCTGATTTTCTATGTCTTAAATATTTAGCTAGCAATAAGTACTCGCAAATAATTTAAACAATAATATACCTGAATAAGATGTCTGGTCCACCTTGCTTCCGATCGCTTTTCTTGCCTTCTTCTTCCGTCTAAAGTATGTTCTATCGCTTCTGCGTTTATTCTCGCTATTCATCCACCTTTGAAGGATCGGTCGTTCGTTTCCTGCCTACGCCTTTATCGCCTAACGCACCCTTGCTCACGGCTTCACGGCTACGGCACCTGCCAGCAACAACCCAAAACCGGCCACTCACCAGTCTTGTATGACTTAGAGAGAAGGTTTTCTAAACCCGCCAAGAGATAAGTCTAGTTTTTGGAAAAATACAACAGAACTCGGAGATCAATGGAAGTTGTACTGAAGGAGAAACATAATTTTATTCAAGTAAAAATTATTATTACAAACTACTTGCTTTCCTTTTGCTAACTAAAGGAAGCTTTACTCACTCATGCTCTCTAGAATTGAAAACTCTAAGCTGAGAATGGAAAAACTCGTACTTACAAATGAAAACTCCTTCTCCTTATATAGGGAGGATACAAACTTACAAACCGGTTACCGGCTGCTAAAAGCAAGAAGAAAACGAATAAAGAGACAGGCCCCACAGCTTTAGACGCACAAGGCGAATAGTGAGTGAAGGGAGCTTGCCGACACCTCTAGACAGCTAATGCTTTTACATATAATTATACAAACTGATAAAACATAATTGATTGCAAACAATAATACACCTCGGGTACTGCTTCTGTGGCCCCATCGACAAGTGCAGGTTCTGTACTGCAATCAACTTTTACAAATTGAAAAAAATAAAGCAACTTTACATTACAAAACAAATTTATACAATAATATAAGATTCGTCTGGTCTGTAAAAAAAACGTCATTGCTTACGTTTCTGCATAAGCTTCTGTTGCTACCGTCTTCTTACTGTTGCTAGCCGTCAGCTGTTACCTTGATGTAATCAGTTGGGCTAGGAATTCTGCTAGCAACGTCTAGTTGGTAGGTCTGGATGGAGCCTCTAATGGTGCTCCAGTATTCTTCTATGTTGGCAATGTTGGAGGTAGTGGTAGGTATTATCACCTCCGTGCCTTTGGTCTGTCCTCTGGTCATCCGTCCTCCAAAGGTTTCTTGCGCTTGGATGATCAAGTCTTCTTCTTGGCACACCGTGTACCATTTTTCTTCACTTAAAAGTTCATCCATAATCTTTAGGATACCCAAAGATCTGTTGACCTTTAATGCTGAAGGATTTTGTTTTCCTTCAATGGGCTCGAGTTCTGCTGAACAGAGT
The DNA here is from genome assembly GCA_021464415.1 of Lonicera japonica. Lineage (NCBI taxonomy): Eukaryota > Viridiplantae > Streptophyta > Magnoliopsida > Dipsacales > Caprifoliaceae > Lonicera > Lonicera japonica. The sequence continues at coordinate 89,782,239 of CM038463.1, read as the reverse complement.
CCTTCTACGTCTGAGCATGGTTCTTCTGAGAACCGGACTAGCTGGAATCCTCCAATTTCATGGTTGAATCCTGCTTCTGGACCAATAGAATAGCTTCTTAAATAAAAGGGAAGGTATTCTTTGACCGTCTCAACGTAATTGGCTATCTTTTCGCCAAAACAATCTGCGTCTGTGGTTTCCTGTATGAAAATCTGGCCAATGAGTCCTTGACTAGCCAAGAGTTCTATAGGAATGTCTGTTTTTCCCCAAATATTTATTTGAGGTATATCTTCGCAGTATCCCTTCATAAACGATGCATGCCCTGGGATCGTTCTGTTGAAGAGATAATTGCCGATTTCTTTTAAGGTTTCGGCAATGTCTAGGTTTAATGCGTCTAGGTCCATTGTCTCATTATTTTCTGCCGCTCGTTCTTTTCTTAACGGGGTAAGCAGGTTGATAAAGAACCTTTTCTTTTCATAAACAAGATCTTGTATCTTGTTTTCCTTAGGTGGCGCCATTTGACCTGTGGCTCTAGCATAGGTCATTTCTTGGGGTCTAGGAGCTTCTATTAAGTTTCTGGGAGGTGCTGGATTTATCTGGGAAATAGCTATCCACTGCATCCTCATGAATCTGGCTGTAGCAACCAAATTTTGTCTGAACTCTATCTTGAGGTTGTTGGAATGATTCCACCATAGAGCGTCTATTAGGGTGAGAGTTTCTTTAGTAAATTCTCTTCTGAATTTGACTAGATCTGGAAACCTCTGGTCTGGTCTGTATTCGGGGAAGAACATTCCTCCGATTATCTTATTCTGTCTACAAATTTCTTCACTCCTTCTTCCTGGGGGAATGAGAATTTCATCTAGTGTTTCGAGAATGGGTCTAGGCATCTTTGGCTTGCTTCTTTCGCTAGCCTGAGTCTGAGGGTCATATGCCCCTTGTAGATATCTGGCGACCTCTACCTGGTCTATGAATCTGGTCTTTCTGCTGGAGCTTCCTCCTGTCTCCATTGGTCTGGTCTGTTTATCTGTAGATATCATAAAACAGATTATTAGCTTTTCGGCAAATACAGGTTCTCTTGAAATAATATCAGGAACTGTATTCTTTTTCCCTTTTATATGAATTATACTGAAATCATAATCACTAAGAGATTGTTGCCATCTAATTAGTCTATTAGTCTTTGATCTATTAAGATTTAGATCTCTAAATCCGACAGCATAGCTGGAGTCTGTATACACTGTAAAGTGTTTTGGTCTTAGAAAGAGCATATATTTTTCTATTGCTCTTACTATAGCAAGAACTTCTTTCTCGTGGGTTGTGTATCTTGTTTCGGGATCAGTAAATGTCCCTGAGCTGTATTTACACAATTTCTTTTTCTTTGTCTGATAGTCTAAAGCATAGTAGATTGCACCCCATTGCTTATCCGAAGCATCAGTTTCTACTATGAAGATGTCCTCTGCATTTGGCATCTCTAATCCAGGGATATTTTTGACTTCTTCTTTTAATTTAGTCATTATATCCATGTCGTCTTTTGTCCAATTAAATGGATTAGTTTTTTCTGTTCCTTTTAATTTAGCGGTAAAGCTTCTCCTTTTTTCGGCTAAATCTTTAAGGTAATCTGTAGCACAATTAAGCAATCCAAGAAAGCTTTGTAATTGTTTTCTGTCAATGATTCTATCTGGAAAGTCTAAAATCTTTCTAGTAATATGGTCTAGAGGAGATATTTTTCCATTTCGAATATGGACTCCTATGAAATCTATTTCTTCTTGAAATAGAAGCATCTTTTTATGAGAGATAATAATACCGTGATTATCGAATTCGGCTATTATTATTCTAAGATGTTCTATATGGTCTTCCTCTGTATGACTCGCAACTAGTACATCATCAATATATACTAGGCAAAAATCTGAATACTTTCTGAAAATGCCGTCTATTCTTCTCTGAAAGACTTGTGGGGCATTTTTGTATCCAAATGGCATTACTAGCCACTCATACTTTCCTTGTGGTACGCTAAAAGCTGTCCACGGTATGGAGTCTGGGTGCATTTTGATTTGCCAGAAACCTGACTTACAATCAAATTTGCTAAATATCTTTCTATTTTCGATAAGACTAATAAGATTATTCTTATCTGGTATTTTGTATGAATCAAACTCACAATTTTTATTGAGAGCTCTATAGTCTAATACCATTCGTCTTTTTCCTCTTTTCTTTTCTGATTCGTTTTCAACATAAAAGGCAAGGCTATTATGTCTACTAATGCTTTCTTGAATCATTCCACCCTTGAGTAGACTATCTATCTCTGTTTGGAATTCTTCTCTATCTCTCTGGGAATATCCTTTCTTATAGGTGCCTCCATTTATGGTGGCGTCTGGGTTTATGGGTATAATTTGGCAATATGCTTTGTCTTTTTCCCATTTTTCTATAGGATTTTCTCCAGTGGTAGGAATTGCTAATTCCTTTATCTTATCTTTTTCTACGTCTAAGGATCTGATGTCTATTTTCTTTCTCTTTCTCATCTCTTGGATAGCCAATAGCTGATGTCTAGTCTGATCAACAATTTCTTGTTGAATTAATGTTATCTGTTTATAACATTTTTTGTCTGGACAAGTGCATTTGTTTTTAAGAGGGGCTGTAATTTCCTCTATGTCACCACTCTTAGCTGTAGAACTCTGAAGGGGTCTCCATGCAGGTTTTACTTGCATGAGGTTTGAGGCTCTATCCTTAGATATGAGCAGAGTCTGAGTATCAAATTCGCTGATATGAGATAATTTTATTCTATCATCATATTGAGAAAATGGTTGATACTTTCTAAGGAAATCATTTCCGATTAAAAGATTTCCTATGAATTTACAAGGAGGATCCATGACATAAAATTCATGGGTAAATTCATTGTCTCCTATTTGGAAATAAATAGGTATGGTCTGTAATGGTAATTCAAAGTAATCACCATTAGCAACTCGTCCGGAGATAAGTTGTTCGCTAGGTCTATAATACTCATCTGGAAAGGCATTTGCCTTACAGATACTGGCAGTACAACCGGTATCCATTAATGCAGAGAGTAGTCTGGGATAATCTGGGTTAAGAACCTTTACTTCAATAAGGCTCATGAAACTTTCTTTAGTTGAAACTCTCAGATTATTTTGTTCTCTGATTTCAATTCCTTTTAGAGGATTTGGAATATCAGGGATAGTCTGTGAATGACTCTCGTCCATCTTTCTTTTTCCCTCCTTAATCTTTCTGAGTCTATTCGTATCAATTTCTTGATAGTATTTATCTATGTCTAAGTCTAGTATGGGATCATACTTATTTTCGTACATAGTACGAAATTCATGTCTCCAACAGTCTTCATGGTAATGAAGTTTGCATGTAATGCATACCATGAATAACTCAAGTGATATCATTGTAAAACAATAATCACAAGTGAAGTCTGCAGGGCTACATTTCATTTCGAATTTACACATATGGCTTGGATTCGTATAGCACTGTGGTATTCTAACCATTCTTTCTGGTTGGGAAGGTCGCCATACATCTGTTAAACTACAGCAGTAAATGGCTTCTTCATAGTCTAGATAAATAGCTTCATCTAATGTTTCATTATCATCGATTGTGGTGACGACGAAACATTCTTTAAATTCTTCCTCTTCTTCTTCGGAAGAAGGTTCACTATCTGACCCAGTTGTATACGCACTATATACACTGGCATTGTCATCTATTTCGAAATCTGATAATTCGGTATTATAGATGAGGTCTAAGTCTTGTGTGTCAGCTTGGGTAAGCATGACTTCTACTAGTCTAACACTAGGTTTTATCTCTTTATTCTCTCTTTGAGAACAGCTTCTAGCAAAATGTCCAGTCTTACCACACACCCAACATTCATTTCTTGAATTATTGGTTGTTGGTTTTCTATCTTCGCCCTTTCTATAATTAGGCACTTTCTTTCTGGAGTCTGAATTCTTTTTGAAATATCTTCTTCTGGGAAATAATTTCTTTCTCTTCTTTGGATTTCTAAAGCTAGTCGATTTTCTGAATTTATATTTTTTATTATTAGGGTCTGTATTAATCGTAGCTTTGAAAGTCTGTTTTCAATGCTTCTTCTTATGGCTTTTGGAAGAACTTCTTCCACATCCCCATTGGATAGGTGCTATGTCTCGTTCATCTTTGATTGAAGGCATATTTTTAAATGTCTCCTTAATCAAAGCGTCTTGTGCTTTCTCGCGTCTCTTTGCGATAATGTAGTCTTTGGCAAAATTTATTCTTTCACCAAGAGTATCTTCTTTAGTATTATTAACTCCAGGCCACTTTCTATATTCATTAATAAGAAGGTGTCCAATAGCTGGGAGTTTTCTAAAATACTCGTCTTTAAGAGTTGTAGTGAACTCCTTTATCTGATAATACAACGTTTCATAGTTATTACTATATTCGTTGATTTTGTCTAAACTGCATATACTAAGTAATGATAACTTAGTTTTTGCTACGTCTACTTCTGATTCTTGGGCAAGATGACTTGCACCAATGAATTCGGCTGTAAAGAGTTGTACATAACCGTTTACAGTTCTCTGATTTCTTGTCTCATTAAATCTTGCTAGCTTAGCTATACTAGCTTCGTCTGTTGCTGTTCTTAAACTATCTAAATAGTTTTTTACAATTCCTTTTAAGGATTGCTCAGCATATCTCCTACATGATTCTGCATCCCAACTTTCGTTAGACGCAAAGCACATGTGCATCTGATCTTGCCATTCTTTTAAGGCATTCTTTCTATCTTGTACATTATCCAAATTTAGGTAGATACCTACTGGATTGATGGCTACTGAAGCCATATTTTTTGTACTTTGAAAGTCTATGGCTGTCGTGGGTAATCCTTTGACATAGTCTGGTTTAGTCTTAATAATACTGTCACTATAAATAGGGATATTTATAGCAGCAGGAGTCTCAAATAGATTAAACCTACTTCTAGAGGTTTCACCTATCTTAGCACTGTCTCCTCCTGGGATTGCCGTAGCAACTGGAAACACTTGCTGTTCTTCATCTTTTTCTTTAAGTCTTAATTTTCTTAGGAGTTCTTTCGTGTCCTGAGAATTTCTTAAGTCTTTTATAACTTCACTAGATATCATCATATTATATCTAGTTGATTTGCTTCTCTCAAGATTCTTTTTGTATGTGTCTCTTTCTTGATCTGTTAGGTCATGTCCAAAATTTTGGATTCTGGCCTTCTCATACAAAATATCATGATTGTCTATAGAATTTCTGGGTCTATAGTCTGGAGCATGCTGTAATATTCTAGCAGTGCTAGCAGTACTACATTCTCCTTCTGAAGGATCATCCAATGTGGAATCTCCCATGTTTCTAAATCTTGATTCCTCAGTTCTAATGTTCTTTGCTTTGAACTTAGGAGGAGCAAACTGTATATTAATATTGCCTGTGATATTATCTTGAGCAATATATAAAGGCTCATTCTGTACAGCCTTTGTCTCTTGGAATTCTGGCAGCTGCCAGAGAGTCTTAGCATGTTCTCTCATAGGTCCAGTATTTCTAATACTGTACGTATTATTAAAGTCTGAAGTATTCGTTCTAACAAGGATCTGTTCATTAACTCTTCCTTGTGGAATACCTGGTTGCATTCCTTCGAATGCTTTCTGAGAAAACTTAACATAGCTTTGATATTCTATGTTAATGTTTGCGTCTGGTAACACGTAATCTTCATACCCTGTGGCATATAAGATTAACTTAAAGTGTTTGGCTGTAGGTATAGATACTGTAAATGCCGGGGTGACATTGAAGTATCCTATATTGTCTGACATTTCTAATTGAGCTATTCCAACTAGGCTTTTCTGAAAATCTTTCCATCTTTTGTCAACTAGGCAACAAAGGATGTTAACTCCATTCTGCGGTCTATGCAGTCCTTGGATTCTTGCTTGGAAGAGTCCAAAGGTTAGGAATTGAAAGTTCCTGTCTGTTCCTCTAGATCTTAACCAATTTGGTTCGAATATCTGAATTTCTGTATAATTCTTTTCGAGGATATGATTCCTACTACAATATGTCATGTTGTAGCTAGGTGTCTTAGGGATAGCTCCTTCTCGGAACAAGTCTATGTATCTGACTGGAGGAAGCTGTCCATTACTAATGGATTCTTCAGCGTACTTCCAATCCATTTCTCCCCATTCCTTCCATTGTAATGGGTGGGAAATGTTTCTTTCTCTCCACCATGTTCTTATGTTGGAGGAAGAGTCTCTTACTCTCTGGATCATCATGTTTTGATGTCCAATGCTAGGGGTAGGACTAGCTACCTTTTTAGTCTTGTCTAAACCATCATTTCTAATTCTTCCTGTTGAAGATTCTTCTTTTATTATGATAGATGGAGTCTCTTTGAACTTACAAGTGATTTCTTGTTTTTGTTCAATCTTCTTCTCGATTCTATCTAATGATTCTGAATAATCATTTTGTCTTTTGATTTGACTAATAAGGGTTTCCCTAAGAGCCAACTGGTCTTTATACAATTTGACATATAATTCTTCGTTTATAGTCTTTGTATTTTCTTTTAGAGAACTATGTGCTGTAGCAATATATTTTTTTAATTCATGCACATTCATTTTCTCTGAGTCTTGTCTAGAAGCTATCTCTTCTGTAAGTCTAGCATCTAAAGCTTTGAAACTTCTTTCAAGCTTATCGACATACATCAATATATGAGGTGTGTCTAAATCTGCTTGACTCGTCTGATTAGGTTTTTCATAAATGGCTTGTATTCCATTCATGATTTCTTTTAACTGTCTTTCTACCTGATCTGAATTTCTTCTACATTCGTTTATGGTAGATTCTTGAGTTTTAAAATGGTTTTCCCATTTTCCGTCTAGATAATATGCTAAGTTCTGTTGGAACTTAACAAAATCATTATAAAAGGTTCTTAATCCTTCTGTCTTAGCTTGTAAATCATTTCTAAGATTTTGAGCAAATTGGTACTCACAATCTTGGGTAGCTGCTATAGCTGTAGAAATGAAGTTTAGTCTATCTAGAATACAGAGTGCTGCTTTGTTAGCACCGCTGATTTCTGATTCGATGAATCTACGCGAGAATCTTTCATCGCTCATCTTTTCTATTATCTTTCGATAAAAGTTTGATATATCTTGTGGAATAATTCCACCTGGAACTTCTTTCCAGTCTGTGTTAACTATTTCCATTTTTATATTTCTGGAATATAGTTGTGTAGCCTAGGTATAATCTTAGATTGCTCAGAGGATAACCTTTTGAGCTCTATATCTAATTGGCGAATATGTTTTGATAATTCGTCAACCTTTGTCTCTAGAGAAGGATTTTGCTCTTTGCAAATCTTCTTTGTTTCTTTAGTTGTGTTGAGGATTTCTCTCAACGTAGTAACAAAATCCGAAGGGATTTGTTGGTCTAATTCTTTAATTAGTCTAGTATTATTTTTGGTCTGTAAATCCAGAAGCTGGATGTCTGATTTGATCTTTTGAAGATCAATATGAGTCTGTTGCAAAACTAATAATAAATATTGGTTTTGGTCTAATAAGCAATTTATTGCTCCTGCAATAACCTGCTTGCTTTCTGAGTGTTTTAAAGGTATATGTTCTTCGTGTGAACAACCCTTAATCTGTGTTGTTAAACACCCTTCTGTTCCGATGTGGTGAGTCGGAATTGGTTGGTAGTCTGGATTTGTTCCAAAAATAGAGGTGTAGATGCGAGGGAATATTCCCAAGGGCATCTATAAAGTCAACGTCTATTGTTGAAGTCTGTGAGGAAAGGAGTTTGGGATAACTCACTCCCTCTGATACCAAAACGGGGTTTTACTCTCTTTCTAAAAATCTGAGGGGTTACAAATTAATTTATAACCAAGTCTAAGGACTAAAGTCTAATTTCTAAAAATGTCTAATAAAGACAAAAAGTCTAAATCACCTTATTTATACAAATAAGTAGAAAACTACCTTATTTTTACAAATAAGTTGTAAAAGTGCCTTAGTCATAAAAAGAACTCGAAATAATAAAAAGTATTCTAATTAATGACTTGCCAAATATAGAAAGTGGACAACTATTTTGGGACATCCAAAAATGGAATAATGGACAATTAAATTGGGACGGAGGGAGTACCATGCATGGTAAAGTTATCATGTATTTAATAAATAAACTCCGATTAATTATTTCTAATGGTAATATAATAACATGAACCAATGCCAACTCAAAGTGTGTTTAGCAAGTAGGAGTGTTTTCGGTTTTGGTCGGAGTAGAAATTAAGGTACCCCAAACCCAAACCAAATGTAAAAATTTGATTTTGGTTTAATTTTATTTATTTTTGACATATGTTTGTATGTTTTTTTTTTCTAAATAAATTTAACATAACAATGTGTTACTAATAGTAATGTAAAATTGATTCATATTCAAATTAAAGTCGTGATTTTTTAGAAACAATGAGCAAACATATAGATATTATGTTTTCTATTTAATTACTATTTTATTTGTACATTTATAAGAATAAAACACATTAAATAAAATAATGAATTATTTTACCATCATGGATGTGATTAAAAAAATCTTAGTATTGTGTAGTTAATTCAACAATAAGGGCACGCGTTAGTGACTTTCTTTTTTAAGATGATCTCAATATGCAAGAATACATAGGGGTGGAAAAATGTACCATAATTGTGTTACCAAACCATACTATTATCAAATTGTACTAAAGTTTGGTAATAATATAATACCGATCGGTATCGTACCATACTGGATTATTATGGCACGATACTGGTACTAAAATTTTTTACCAATGGTTTATTGTACCATACTGAAATATTGGTATTATCACAGTATACCGTACTGTTACCGATTCTACCAAATACCAATGCCCCACAACATTTAGTCAACTTGTAATAAATAGATGGTTCAAATTTGTGCAAACACTTAAAGGTTTCACTTTTCACGCTTTAGAGTTTTCACTTTTCACTAAAAAATACGCACACCTACTATGCCTCTTTCTCAGTCTCTCTTCTTTTCTTCTTTCTCTCTAGATCTGGCCTTTGGGCATTTCTTCTGCCACCACCGCGGTACCCAATACCAATACCCCACAACATTTAGATAAACTTGTAATTGCATGGTTTGCAACTTTGGATTTTAGTATTAGTTTGGTACTTTAGTTTTAATTGTACGTTTTTATTCCTAGAAATTGTGCTATGCCCACTGTTTTATAAGTGTATGTTTTTGTTCATAGAAAATAGAAATTATGTTATGTCCATTGTTGGATTTGTATGCTATTAGTCCACATTTTATTTTATTTTGGATTGAGTTTTTTGTAACATATTGTACCAAATCAATATTTCAGTATACCGAAATTTTTGGTACATCAGTAGTAATAAATTTTAGCGTATCAAATTTTTGGTATGATATATAGTACAAAAATTTTAGTATGGTAATATTCATATGTCAGCAGAGAAGAACAAACCACACTTGGATAATACCAACAAATTGAAACGATAACAATATGATATGAACAATCCTTAGAATTAATTAAAATCGCTATCATAGGGCATGATTAATTAATTGGTATCACTAGAGTGACCGAATTGTCATGATATATTAATTCAAGTATTGGTGTTTCTATGGTCCAAACCACTTTGCTTATAGACGTCAAGGAAAAATCCATCTTCTCCTCCTTGATAAAGACTTTCGCTTCATTTTCTTAAGGGCGGACATTTTTATCCCAGCCAGGCCATTTATTTAAAGAAATATATTTCTACAGGGATCGACACCATATATTTCTTTAGAAATTAATCTTTTAATGTGTTGATGATTTTGCTTAAATCAGTTTTCATATATATACTGTATAAATTCTGAGATTTTCTGAATATAATATAGGGATTATTCAATAAATAAATGAGTCTGAATAATACGCAATACACAACTGGAATAATTTAAGATGTAGTAATCATTTTTCATATTTTTAAGACTTGTCCCTTATCATTTACGTTGCTGCCGTCACTTAAGATCTATATGGCTTTCAAGTTTGTTTTATAGCTTTGGTTTTGAAGTTTCGGTTGATTTAAAAGCTGGCCGGCCATTATTTAATCCAAGTGTATAATATAGTTAATTGGGGCGAGGATAGCGAGAGTTTTGGAAGCTTTTAGTACTCGATGTGAAAGTTGGCCAGCTGCCAAACTATACAAAAATATTTTAGAAGATCAAAGTCAGAAAGCATTTATCAAAGCGTGCAGTATAGATATTACAACAAATATATATGACGGTAAGTTTGTTTTTAACAGTTGAAATACATTTCAAATTCACTACAAGCTAGTTAAAATGTTATAAATGCACTTGACACTGCACCATATATGTTGCACAAGATCGACTTTGACAACCGATCTATAGAGAGCTAAATTAAGTAAAATTTCTTTAAATTTCATTTCTAAGTAATTTCAGTTAAATACCAATTTTGGAGTTTGGAACTAATTAAAGGTGCCCTTAACTAAGTAAATAGATTCGATTCAATTTCCATTTGGAATCACGAAATTTAAGTTCAATGGACTAAAGTTTTAGATCTAGATATATGCATATATGAGGGTTGGAATAATATGCCAATAGCACCACCACCACCACCACCAAGTAGACAGAGCAATCTAGCTAATTAAACAACAAACAAATATATATGGATCGATCGATCAATTAAACCACCATATCCTTACTTACTGTACAGAATTCTCTTATAGCAGCCTGCGTATAATTGTAACTATCCCTTATGAGTAGAAAAACAAAGAAAGAAAAAGGCCACAAGACCCTCCACCCATTATCACAATAAAAGTATCATCTCTCTTATTCTTAATCAATTTCATCTAGCAAATCAACAGATAACACAACCATTTGGATCCTCTTCCACACTTCTGGCAAAGTACTGTGAATGCATAGGAGGAGGAGGGTACTGCTGGTAATAAGGCTGGTGATAATATGCCTGATGGTGGTATGGCAACACTACCTTTGGAGCATCATCTTTTGAATCTTTCTTTTTGTCATCTGGTTTTTTCGCCTCCTCTTTCTTCGGCTCTTCTTTCTTCTTCTCTGGCTCCTTTGCCGGCCCAACGCTTACTATCTCTGTGTGGCATAGCTTCCTCAATTTCCCCACTACCATCACCGCGTCTATGTCTCCTGTTACTGTCAATTTCTTGTCCTTCATGTCCATCGCAATCGACTCCACTCCTGCAATTTTTGTCGGTCCAAAGACAAAACGACACAATTATTAATTAGCACTTTGTTTCATTTGTTAAGATCTAGGTTCGCTAGTTGCGAATTTCAATTGGAAGAATAATTAAATAATTAATTTCCACCGTCTGAAGAATCTTATTAAAGTACCTGCAAGGCCTGATACTACTTTCATGGCTTTTTGCTTGACTTTGTCATCGTATAACTCCAGTTTCAACACCACTTTCTGCCATAAACAAAAAGGGGAAAAGAAGATCTGTATTAGTTACCGAGAATAAATAAACAAAGAATTCAATCAGGGGATGAGGCACACATGAAAGCCAGATATAGAATCGGACCAGGCAAGCTCAGCCGACACATGGGTATATATGTATGTGTGTGTGTGTGTGACAGTAGAATCCTAAATAATTATATAAACTCAAAATAAGTAGGACATGCGTGTGCTATGGATATAATGATTAGATGCATAACGAGGAAAAGGAAAATTACTAAAACCAAACAAGTAGATAGCTCAATTATTAGAAAGTAGAAACTGAATTCTAATTAGTGGAAAAAGACACTTGTTTATCAACAATTTATCAAAGTGGATCGCAAAAGAGAGCATGGAGTAAAGTGAGATGTCTAACCTTCATTCTTTGAGTAGAAGTGGACAGAGAGAAATGAATAAAGATTTTGTGAGAGAAAGTTGGAGATGAGGGATTATAGAAGAAGAGGAATATTCAATAATTCAAAGTGGAGATGTCCAAGAGAGAGATAAAGGAGAACAAAATGTAATAAAAACTTGCCGTAATTAACGAAAATGTATTATTATGAAGTATATATAATATATAATTAGAGAGAGAGAGAGAGGAGTCAATTGAAGGAGTCAATAGAAACGGTATTCGGGTCAATATTTTCCTTTCATGTATAATAAGATGCGACCGAACAACTTGTGGCGTGGACGACGACTTAACGAGTCTTTCCCTCCCTTATTATTATATATATATTTAAGATAAGACGTCGCCCTTTTGCGCCCTCTCTGTGTGCGGAGAGAATTGAATTTCATCAAATACGAAGGACCATTGCACTTTCGAGGTAAGTTACAAGAACTAGAAGATCTCTCTCTTTTTCCAGAAAAATTGAATTTCTCCTTTTTTACGTGGTCGTGTCAGGTTACCTTAACCACGTGCTCAGGCGCACTAATAGTCGTCAATAGTAGAGTGAAGGAACCAACGACTATTATTGAAGGCACTGCTCAATCATTACATCAAATTCCGCAGCCGAATCTTCCATTTTAAAAGCCCACTCCTTTAAAATGAGAATCGTCCATGTATTGGCCGAATCTTCCTTTTTAAAAGCCCACTCCTTTAAAATGAGAATCGTCCATGTATCTATCTACTTTTGTACTCGACGATGGGGTAGATTGTTGAAGAAGATAAATGGGCTATTCCCACAATCTTCAATACATTTTTTCTTATAAGATAACAATTCGGCTTTCTAGATAATAAATATTTTGTATTTAGTAACAGAAAGTTGCTAGATTTTGTGTTTAAAGAGAACAAATGAAATCAAGATTAAGGTTGTAACGAAATAGAAACGAAAGAGAGATTGAAGAAGGAGAATGAAAGAATTGTATTACTTTCTTGATAATTGAATGTACAATAGAGTAAGAATATATATACTAGAAATAAAACCCTAATCTAGGATACAATTTAGGAAAGTATAATGGGAACACAATCAATACAATTAATACAATATGGAAAGTATAATAGAAATAGGAAACATAATATATAGTATATTCTAACACCCCCCCCTCAAACTCAAGGTGGTAAGTGAGAGACCAGCTGGAGTTTGGAAATCAATGCTTGGAAACGGCTAGGCTGGTGAACTTTAGTGAAGAGATCTGCAGGTTGGTCATCTGAAGATACGGGCATAAGACGAATGTACAGATCGCGAATATGCTGGCGAATAAAGTGACAATCAATCTCAATGTGTTTAGTTCGTTCATGAAAGACGTCATTGTGACTGATTTGAATGGCACTACGGTTGTCACAATAAAGAGTAGTAGCAGAGTCTTGAGGAGCACCTAAGTCATCGAGGAGGCGTCGAAGCCATATTAGTTCTTGTGAAGTATCAGCAAGAGCGCGGTATTCAGCCTCAGTGCTTGATCGAGAAACAACAGACTGTTTCTTACTACGCCAAGTAAGAAGGGAGTCCCCGAGGAAGAAACAGTAACCAGTAATAGACCGACGATCCGTAGGGTCACCGGCCCAGTCTGCATCAGAGTAAGCCCTTAATACAAGAGATGACTTTGAGGAGTAGTGAAGCCCATGAAAAACTGTCCCTTTGAGATAACGAAGAATCCGAATAACAGCATCAAAATGAGTAAAGCGAGGAGCAGCCATAAACTGACTGACAACATGGACAGCATAAACAATATCCGGGCGAGTAACAGTAAGATAAACCAGACTGCCAACTAACTGTCTGTATAAAATTCCATCAGAGAGAGGAGTACCATCAAACGGAGTAAGTCTAACATTGGTGTCCAATGGAGTACATGCAGTTTTACAGTCAGTGAGACCAGCACGAGCCAGAACGTCAGACGTGTATTTCACTTGAGATAAATAGTAACCTGTTGAATCAGAAAGGACTTCCAGCCCTAAGAAGTAATTGAGACGACCAAGATCTTTCATTTCAAAAAACTGACTGAGAGATTGTTTGAGATCTGAGATACCAGAAATATCATCTCCAGTAATTATCATATCATCCACATAGAGGAGAAGAAGAATAGTCCCAGAATCTGTCTTTCGAATAAAGAGGCCTGAGTCTGACGAACTGGATGAATAACCAAGCTTTGTGATGGTAGAGCTAAATTTTGCGAACCAAGCTTGGGGAGCTTGCTTGAGTCCATATAAAGCACGACGAAGTTTGCAGACCTGAGTAGACTGGTGTGAATAACCGGGAGGTGGTTTCATATATACTTCTTCTGTGAGGTCCCCATTAAGAAAGGCATTTTTAACATCCATCTGAAAAAGATCTCATTTGCGAACGGCAGCAATAGCAATAAGACTGCGAACAGACGTCATTCGAGCCACAAGAGCAAAAGTTTCTTCATAGTCTATACCATACTCCTGATTGAACCCCTTGGCTACGAGACGAGCTTTGTATCGGTCAATCGAACCGTCAGATCGTGTCTTGATTTTATACACCCATTTACACCCAACTGCAGATTTTCCAGGAGGAAGAGTCACAAGATCCCAGGTATGCGCTTTATCTAAAGCTTGTAATTCTTCTGTCATAGCTTGCTGCCAAAGTGGATTAGTACTAGCTTCCTTATAGGATGTGGGTTCATAGTGAGATATCATAGTAGAATAGCAATGGTAATCACGAAGGTGATGAGGGAGCTCTCTTACCCGAGTGGACTGTCGTTGTGGTGGAGGTATGACAGGATCAGCAGGCGAGACATCATCATTGGGAGGTGCCGTATATTGAAGCTCATTGGAAGAAATGACGTCAGGTGAGATGGTTCAGGAGGTGTTGGACTGGGAGGTTGAGGTGGTGATGGTGTGGCTTCTGGTTCAGGTTCAGGTTCTGGTGGGAATGTGATAACTGGACCCTCAAGTTCAGGGGTGAAAAGGTCAAGAGATGAATGAGTAAAGAACGGAAGTGGTGATTCTTCAAGGACATAAAATTTGGATAGAGAGGAGAACATTTTATGTTCCCAAAAGACAACATGACGAGAAATTCGTAAGCGTTTGGAAATAGGATCCCAACACCGATAACCTTTATGTTCTATCCCATACCCCAAGAAGCAACAAAGACGAGCACGTGGTTCCAATTTAGAATGTTCATGAGGCTGGAGTAACACAAAACAAGCACAACCGAAGACTCGTAAGAAATTGTAATCAGGAGAGGTACCATGAAGCCTCTCATATGGAGATTGATGCTGAAGGAAGGGAATAGGGATACGATTGATAGTGTAAATAGCAGTAAGTGCTGCTTCCCCCCAAAACCTTTCAGGACAACTACTAGAGATAAGAAGTATGCGAACAGTATCAAGAATATGTCTGTGCTTGCGTTCAGCACGACCATTTTGCTGAGATGTACCGGGACAAGAATATTGAGAAACAGTGCCTTGTTCACGGAGAAATTTAAGAAATGAGGTTCCCTTATATTCCATGGCATTATCAGCTCGAAAATTTTTTATTAGACGAGAAAACTGAGTTTGAATCATGCGAGCAAAATTAATATAGATTTGGGGTAATTCTGAACGAGTTTTCATAAGATAGATCCAAGTAAAACGACTATAATCATCCAAAAAGATAACAAAATATTTTGAACCCCCCGTGGTAGAATGTGGAGAGGGTCCCCACACATCAGAATGAATAAGATCAAATGGTGCTGAAGAAATAGAATCATTTTTATTAAAACATAATGCCGGTTGTTTTCCAAGTTGACAAGATAAACAAGACAATTTCTCAGACTTTATTGACCCTAACTGACCAGATGACACAATAGAACGAAGACGATCAAAAGACACATGTCCTAAACGGGAATGCCACAACTCAAATGAAGAAACAGTTGGTGGGGATGCAACAGGTGGTGTGGATGCAACAATAGGAGTGGGTGAGGTACGGAGGTGTATGAGCTCGAACATGCGGCCAACTTTACGGCCTATCCCAATAATTTATCCCGTCTGAGGATCCTGCACATGACAACCAGACGAGGAAAATATAACATTCAGTCCAAGATCACATAATTGACCAACAGAAATAAGGTTGATAGTTAATTTGGGAATATAAAATGTAGCAGGTAAAGAGAGGCTAGGAGTAGTAACCGTTCCAACATGACAAACAGATAATTGAGAGCCATCAGCAGTTTTAATGGTAAGTGTATGAGAATTATGACTTTTAGATGTGAAAATAGTATGATCAGAAGTCATATGATTGCAGCAGCCAGAATCAAAGAACCAAGATGTACCTGTGGTGGTGGCCATAGCAGAACCAGAAGAGGATGTAACCTATTTCACAGCTAGAGTCACTGGTGCAGTAGAAATGTCTGCTTCAGAAGAATCAGTGGTGGCAGCGGTGATGGTGCTAGAGGATGATCTAGAGGAGGATCTCCTAGATGGGTTCTTGTAACAATCGGCTTGAAAGTGACCTGGTCCCACCTTTTTGCAAAAGAAACACGTCCTAATTGGACACTTTAGTAGCATATGGGTGGTGGCATGACAGTACGAACATTCTCGAGAAAACGAGTTTTTGGTAGGTTTCGAGCTTGGAACGGCTAAAACAGCATTAAAATTGTGGGCCCGAGTGGCGAACCGAGTTTCTTCAGAAAGAAGCTCTGTCGTGACATCATCAAGAGACGGTAATGGATTGCGATGGAGTAGAGCAGCCCGAACTGGTTCGAATTTATCGTGAAGTCCCATTAGAAGAGTGATAACACGCTGGTTATCTCGGTATGTTTCAAATTTTTCTGCATCATGCTCACAAAAAGAAGGTTCGGATTGGGCTAACTGATCCCAAATAGCTTGAAGGTCAGATAAATAATCATCAATTGATTGCTCGAGTTGTTGGGTTTTAGAATGTAAAGCAGTAAGCAACTGGTATTGATGAGAGAGGTCTTTTGGAATGTACCTAGATTGTAGAAAATTCCAGACTTCCTTCCCAGTGGAAAAACGACCAATCTGCTGCCCTATACGAGAGATAGATGTATTCCGAACCCATGTGATAATATCACCATTTTTGCTTTCCCAATCATCAAGGCGATCATTGAACTTATCGTCAGTTTCATCGGTTTTCTTGGTTGGCTTAACAACTTCTCCAGTAACAATTCTCCAGGACTTACGAGACTTCAGAAAACTTGTCATGGCTTGGGACTATTGAACATAGTTGGTGCCATTGAGAACGACAGAAATCGGACGCGAAAACTCGTGCTTTTCCATTGAGAAACGTGTAAAATAACACAATATCTGTAAAAACTAATCTGATTCTGAGAGATCTGAGGCCAGAAACGGATCCGGAGCGGTTGATTTAGTGGGGAGCCGGTCTTAGAGTGAACAAAACCGGGTTAGATATAGGTGAACCGGTCAAGGGAGTAAGAACTGGTTCAGAAAAAAACCGGTTTAGGGTTTTTAGGGCAGTGGCGCGTGGCTATGTTCCATAGGCGCGTGGGAGCGCGTGCCAACTCCGATTGGGGTGATTTTGACGGCGTTTGGTTCGTATTGAAGAGACGAAGATTTTGGTATATTATATGGGTGGTTTAGGGTTATGTATCGAGGTGGCGATTGATCAAGAAAGGAGGGTGCGCGTGGGATCTGGGCTGCGCGACTGGGGGATCTTGCAGAGGCGCGTGTGATGTCCGAATGGGGTGTTTTCAACGGGGTTTGGTTCGTATTGAAAAGACGAAGCTTTTGGTATATGTTTTGGGTTAATCGAGGTTCTGTAGGGCTTCGAACAGTGGATCGACAGTTGGATAAAGCTAGGGTTTTTGATTGGTTGGTTGCTTGGGTTGATGAGGCTAGGGTTTTTGATTTGGATTTGGTTGATGATTAGATGAGATATTGGTTCTAGAGGAGGATGAATCCCTCTGATACCATGTAACGAAATAGAAACGAAAGAGAGATTGAAGAAGGAGAATGAAAGAATTGTATTACTTTCTTGATAATTGAATGTACAATAGAGTAAGAATATATATACTAGAAATAAAACCCTAATCTAGGATACAATTTAGGAAAGTATAATGGGAACACAATCAATACAATTAATACAATATGAAAAGTATAATAGAAATAGGAAACGTAATATATAGTATATTCTAACAAAGGTAACTACGAAAAAAATTGAGAAACTTTTTCTTTGAGTTTAGAGTTGAGTTAATATTAGCGATTTTTGTTGAAGGGATACAAATATAAAACCTCACTTAAATAAATTGCAAATTACAAATATATATATATATATATATATATATGAGAAATTAGAAAATAGCATGTATAAACAACATAAGGGTTTTTTTTTTTGTTTTTTTTTCCTGTAAAAATCTTTAAATAGTTGTCTTTTCGAATCTAACGGTTGAAATTTATTTATCCACTTTTAACTTTACGAGAGGAAAGATAAACATTAAAATTACCAATAAAATTAAAATGTTTTAGAAAAAAATATGTTGCATGTATTGTCAAAACAAATTTTTGATGCCGCGGCCCTAAAAATGTTAATTAAATTGTTAAATGATTATGTCATTAACTTGGATGTTATAATTCTTTTTGCTTCAACTTGCACAAAATTGAATAATATTGTCTACGTAGGTAAAAGCATCTCACTATATTTCAAATTAGCAGTGACACTTTTCTTTTTCGAAAGTTTAAAATTAAGAGTTGAATTTAAAAAAAAAAAAAACATAATAATGGATTAAAAGAAAAAAAAATTGTAATCTTGAACATTGATTAATTGAAATCATTGTTATTACTATTTTTGATTTAAAGTGGAGGAAGTACTGTATTTAATTTATAGTTAAATATATGCATCTATATAATACTTTAATATAATACATATAAAAAAATTAGAAATCGAGATGTACAACCATACCTCCCGCCTCC
Source organism: Lonicera japonica (assembly GCA_021464415.1). NCBI lineage: Eukaryota > Viridiplantae > Streptophyta > Magnoliopsida > Dipsacales > Caprifoliaceae > Lonicera > Lonicera japonica. Next base: position 89,763,500 of record CM038463.1, on the reverse strand, counting down.
CGAGATCAAGTGTGTACGTTCTTGGCCCTGCACAAATCCATGTACAAATCTTGCATTTACAAAATATATAAATCAACTTCATTAGCTATATAGCATAACATATTTTCACAAATTCAATTATTGTGATTGTCAGCATACGTATAATTAATTTCAGGTAAGAGGTTCATCTCATATTATAAAGATATTTTTTTATACTAAACCACAAACAAAAGAAATAAATGAGATGAAAGATCACCTTATTTTTAAAGAAAGACATATAAACTATTTACAAAAGGGCATAAGAATAATGAGTATATCGTCTCAGATAAATTCTCCAAAAATAAAGGTTTCTATTAAACAACTACATAACCATATTTTTCAAGAAATATGTAGTGAAATACCTATCGCCTTTTGGGAAAGAAAACAACATATTGTTCCCTTACCTTATGAAAAGGATTTTAAAGAAAAAGATATTTCTACAAAGAGATTTTTAGACGAATGGTGGATTTTGAGTTGTGAGTTGCCAGGTGATCACGTGATAGTGTATAAGTATAAAGGGTGGATTTTGTACAGTATTATACCATACTAAATGTATCATGTATCGAATGAAAAATTTAGTACGCTAAAATTTATTACAGTTACTATATCAAAATTTTTGATATACTAAAAATTTGGTTTGGTACAATATGATATGGTATATTACTAAAAAAATATAAAAGAAAAAAAAAGTAAGCATTTATAGGTGTATGCAAAAGATATTTTGTATTTGCACTCCACATTTTGGAGGGTGTTTTGCTGTTGCACCACACATTTTACTTTCTTTGCATTTGCACCCCACCGTTAGTGGATTTTGTTAAGAGGGGTTAACTTTTATGCCAATGGACCAAAATACCCTTAATATGAAGAAGAAACTAATATAATTTCAATGAAAATGCAATAGAATGTAATCCAATTGATATAAGCTAGTTTAACAATAGTTAATTTTTATTTTCAAGTTTATCATGTTCAAAGTATTACAGAAAAAAAGAAAAGAAAATATAAAATACTTAAAATACAAAAAACATATTACAGTCTCCATTATATTGACTATAACTAGAAAAAAAAAAGAATAAAGGATCAATATTGAAAACAATCCAAAAAAAAATCAAAAAGAAGAACAAAAACATACATACATCCGCCTTCGAAAGAAATGAAATACTAAACAAAAAAAAAGTTCATCTTTTGACATTATAACTCGATTAAGGTTTAAATTTGAAATTTTAGAAAACAAAATCATGTATATATTATTAAACTTCCTTATATCAATTGCATTACATTGTAATTGTATTTTCATTGAAATTATATTAATACTTGTTCATATAAAGGTATTATAGTCCATTCAAGTAAAAGTTAACATCTCATAATAGAATGCATTAACGGCGAGATGCAACTGCAAATAAAATAAAATATGGGGTGCAACTACAAAATACCCCCTAAAATGTGGGGTACAAATACAAAATATCTCTATATGCAAACTAAAACAAACTAAAAAACTATAATTAAAAAAAATAAAAAAAATACTCTCACATCAGCATACTCCAGCATATGCATTTACATGTATACGTAAATATGCAATTCCAGTTCTATACAAATATATCAACGGAATCAAACCTTAATCAATAAGTTCTCAAAAGCAAACTACGAGGAGCTCAAGTCAAAACTATATATAAATATATATATATATATATATAATATTCTCACATCAATCAACAGATTCCAGTATATACATGTTTATTTATAGATATGTGCAATTCCATTTATAACAAAAAGCCATAAATTAAGCTTGTAACGTAAAGGAAAACAAACTAAAACAAGTTCAAAACTATAACTAAATATCCACACAATATTCAATTAAAAGTTTCACACAATATCCAACAGCGGGCATTTTGTATTTTGGTACAATTGGTAATGGTACAATATTAAATCAAAATTGGCACCGTTCACAATTGATTACTCCCAATAGCACATGCAGAGGAGGATACTATTTATGAGATTGTAAAATTAACCTTATGAACAATACAAAGGAATTGAGTTCGAATTTGAGTTGGAGTTAGATATGGCGGTGGCCTAGTGAATTTAAATATGAGAGAGAGCACCGTATGAGAGAGGGGGCAAACTAATTGCCTTTTCCTAATTCACTAAATGTAAGTATAAAACCCTAAAGTTCTCGTTTAACATGGACCTTCTGTCATTTTGATAATATTATGGGATATCTGGTATTTTGGTATAATTGGTAATAGTACGATACAATATACCATCATACATACCAATATTTCGGTATGGTATGATGTACTATCGGTATTAATATTTAGTATTCGTACTGAGCCATAATATTTTGGCACAATACAAATACCGATCGTACTATACCATTATCAAATTTTGGTATAATTTGATAACGGTATGGGTTGGTATAATATTGTGGTACAAAAATCCACTTTTAATAAGTAGTAATTTATTTTGTCCCATTTCCCTATGTGGCTATTAATTTTGTTATGGATCCTACTTCTTTAAACTTCACTTTTGATGTATATTTGCTAAGCAAATTAGTTAGGGAGAGTTTGAGAAGAGAGTAGGAACAATGAGTTGTAGGAATAAAATAAAAAACATGGTAAGGAGCTTAGAATATGATGATATTCTATGACGTTATTTTTGAGGTAAATGACTGTACATAACATGCATTTTAATTTTTAGAATAGTTATTTGTTATCAACTTTGTTGTATTCTTCTTTGTTATTAACTTTGTTGTATTCTTTTTAAATTCATTGTAATTTGAATTTGGTGTATGCTATTTGGCTCCAATAATTGTTGTAATTAATTTGGTGTTGGTTAAATTGCCATTGAACTAATTGTTGCATGATTAAATTTACTTGCTAAAATGCCTAATAAGTTAATCGTCTAAGGCTTAGAGGGAAGTTTCGATGCAGTGAGGTAAGTGATAAGGGTAGTTTTAACATGTTACCGAGAAGGACTGGTGTATGAGGCTGGGATGTGGATTGTTGAATTTGTTGCATTAACTGGCATTGTTTTTAAATATTTTTATTGCTGGTCAAATATTTTCGTTATTATGTGTTATGTATTGCCCCCTTTAATTTATGTGATGCAAGATTGGAATGCGATGTTGGATTTAGACTAGCGAGTTAGGCGCGGTTATGATAATTTAGTATTTTTGGATTAGAGATCGACTATTGTATTTTCATTTTAAGAATTATGTTTGTATATTAAAAAATATCTTGATATAAAATAAAGTTAATTTGGTTTATCCATTTTCGGATCCCGTCAAATTAGGTCGTGGGTTTGCCCAAACTCTAATGTCACTAGAGTTGTGAATCCATCGAGCATTTGGGCACTTCCTTTCTAAGAGGAAAGGGGAGAACCCTGGTGGTGATGAGGATGAGGACATTGGGGGAGTAGTTTTTTGTACCCTTTTATTTATTTATTTATTAGTTTTTTGATGATAACTTTTTGAAACCTCTCATCTTAAGTAATGAATAAACTATAATCTTGTTTTGATGTGTTGGTGTTGATTATCGTGTTGATGAGTTATTTTTTAGGGTTTTATGGGTTTTAATTTTGGGTTTTCTAGTTTATGGGTTGGTGTTCTTCAAACTTCAAGAATACTTTCGGTATTGTTTTGCATGTTTGATTATGTTTAGGTTTTGAGTTTGATTATGAGACTTTTGACTTTGATTATGTTTTAGTTTTGATTATGTATAGGTTTGAGGTTTGATTACGAAACTTTTGGTTTTTGGGTTAGTGTTCTTAATGTTCTTTCAATCTTCTAGGCTTCAATAAACATTGTTGCTTATATTTAGGTTTGGGTACTAAGGATATAACAAGTAAAACATGTCAAAGAAAAAATAAAGAATGGTATCCTAAGTTTAAAAAGCGGATGGTTTGGTATCTAAAATCAAAATTAGAATTATCAATGATACCCAAAGTAAGAAATCCCGAGTAAGGAAAATAAAAAGTTATTATTTGATGCGTGTGATATATTAATACAATAATTATGAGTAACTACAAATTATTTTTTTTAATTGCCATTCTACGCATGTTTTTAAAGGAGGTACTAATTTTGACGTAGAACACATTCACCATGAGTCCTAATGTCCTAAGGCCTCATTTGGTTCATGAAAAATAAATCAATTCCTTTGTTTTCCCATGGAAGTGGGAAACAAAATTTCCTGTCAAGTTTCATTTCTCGTATTTGATAAATTATGAAAAGTATTTAGGTAGGGGTATTGTTATTCAATTTTTTTGTAATAAATATTGGAAAATCACAAGGGAAAATCAATCTCATAGTTTTTGAGAGAAATGACTTTGCTCCCCTACTTTTTCTTCTGTTAGAAAAGTGTTTTCAAAATTTGTGCTTACTAAATAAAAGAAAAAAAGACTTTTCTTTTCTAAATATTCAAATCAGCGAACTAAACGAGGCGTAAAAGTAAATAAATAGTCATCTGTTTAAGGAAATTACACGTAGTGTGCTATCGCCTAGATAGAATATGTATTAGGGATTTACTGTGTAATTATGTATCATGGGCCATAATGGGCTTCCTTGTAAACCCTATTTACTATTGTATTTGTACCCTATTTAAAGGGCTCATCTAATAAAGAATTGAGTGGAATTATTCCTACAACACGTTATCAGCACGCTCAGAGCTAATAACCCTATGAAAACTCTAGCCGCCGGCCGTCATCACCGCTAGTTTTCTCTCTCGTCGCTCAACTTTGTAAGTGATGCTATATATATATATCTATATATCCGATTAGCATATATGTTACTGACCATCATGTGATTTAGCTTGACAATGAATGGATGTTGATTTATAGAAGCCAACCACGTTCTTATTTTTTTTCTTTAAAGGATATATATAGCAGATTTGAAACTTAATTTATTAATGTTATGTAGAAATTCATTGACCATAGTACAACTTTTCCAGTGCACGATTGTCGAGATATATAGCAGATTTTTTTTTTCTCCTTTTAGCCGTGCATATTATCGAAATTATTAAAAAAAAAAAAAAAATAATCTTTACCAAGAGGTGTACTATGAAGTTTTAAAATTATTAATATTTTTTTTTCTTCCTTGCCGAGTACATTCTTTTCTGCTTGATTGATTTTTGGTTCCTAACGATATATATACCTTAATTAATTAGTTATATGGCGACCGAGGAATACATTAGGTTTCTTTTTATATTATTTTTATTACTTGCTAAATTAAGTATTGTACATAAATTTTGGTCGTGTGAGTATTTTATTCTCTGTATAATTTTTTTTTCTCTTCTATTGTGCTATAATATTAGTGTGATTATTTTTGTATTATTTATATGTAGAGAGCTAATACTATTTTTTGTATTGAGATGGACGAATTAAATTTATAATTGTTATAGTTGTGGTAAATCAGCCTGCTTAGAAAATTAGAATATTACCTATATTCTTAATTATTTTATTTAGCATGTTATAAATTCAACAAGTTGCCATGATGATGAAAGTTCATGCGCATTATAATCAATATGATAAAGTATTTTCATACAGCATCGAAAATGTGACCATTACGAATCTTGATTTTTGAAATCTAATTCATATTCCTAAAACATAATTAATATGGATGTACTCCTAACTGTGTAATATTTTATCTTCTTTAAGATGGCCGACCCAACTCGACCCGAATTTGACATTTTGGACTCAGAAGGACTTGAGTACCATCGGTGAGTTTCTGATGTAGAAATCGCTTTTGTGGCTAAAGAATACTCGGCTACACTTACTGACCCCAAAGACTCCACAGACAATGGACCGTCTGATAAGGTGAAAGCAAATGCATTAATGTTTCTAAGAAAACATATTGACCCTAGCCTACGTTGGGAGTACCTTCAGTTGAAGACACCTAAAGAATTATGGGATGTCCTTAAGGGACGTTTTGGGAACATTCATGACACTTTGCTCCCAGAATTGACCGTTCAGTGGAATGAAATCTGCTTGCTTGACTATGAAAGGGTTAACGACTTCAACAAGGACATGCTGCGCCTAAAGGCACGTCTTAACTTCTGTGGAAAGGACCTCACAGAAGATGATATGATTCAGAAGACACTTTCCACTTTTCCTATTTCAGCAATTATACTAGCAAACCAGTATAGGCTCGAGTATGATAACAAAAGAATCACAACATTCAATAAGCTGATCAATCTACTGCAAGTGGCTGAAAGGCATAATGAGGTTCTTTTGAATAACAATGCCAGGCCCGTCGGGACAAAGAAAATTCCTGAGGCTAACTACGGTAAGATGAACAGTGGAAAGAACCCCAATGCAAAGGGAGTTGGACGTGCTGATCCCTGCCTACGTGGCAATAAGGCACAACATGGAAAGGGACGTGGGAGTCGTGGTGCGGGTCGTGGAGGCTCTTCCAAAGTATGGAGAAGAAATGATAATATTGAACCTAGTGGTCAAGAAAATAAAGTGAAAAATGCACCTAACAATCCTCCGACCAAAAAGGAAATAGTTGGCGACGAGCCATGTTATAGGTTTGGAGTTGTTGGGCATTGGTACAAGAACTGCCATGCAAGCGCTAAAGTAGCAGCCAGTTACAAGAGATATCGAGAATTTAAAGAACAATAATCTCACTTTATGAACGAAGAAGATAATGACGCTTATGTCAACTTCACAAATCGCAGACATTAGTGGCAAGAAGGACTTTGCTCAGTCAATGGATGCACCCGATTTTGACTGATCTACTTTATTTTTCAGAAGTAGTTGAACAGGCATATTGCCTAATTTTTAATTAGACTATGGTTTTGTCTTAAAGTTTATGTTGATTTGATGGATTAGATTTCTAAACAAGATACTGAATTGATTACTGTTAGTTTTATTCGAATTATATTCTAAAGTAATTGAATTTGTTTGTTTTATTACTACATAGTTCGGAATTTATACTCGATTTCATTACTGTAAAAATGAATCGATGATAACTTTAATAATTGGTTGATAGTGAGAACACTATAGCCATACAAAGAAATAGGCAATTAATAACCTATAATACCTATGTGACTATGATGATTAAATCGTCATAAGAGCAAAGAACTGCTCAACCATTTTGTTACAAAAATGGTGTTTACAGCCACATACGCTCTATATGCACACAGAGCGACTCGAACTTTGTTAATGATATTCATATCAACAGTAATCATACAAAAATAAAATGTAAGAATGGAATAAAAATATATTTATTTTACTTTTAAACAAAAGTGTAAAGAAACGCATTTTAAAGAAACTTATGAGTTATTCTAGTGGAATGTACCCCACTAAGATAAGGATTGTCAAATCTTATGCAGTCACTAACAATGTACCGTGGGACATAGACTCATACAGGCTTTGGCATGCTTGCCTAGTGCACCTTGGTCATGATAAACCGTGCGTTAAAGTATTTACACGGATATCCATTCTTTTGAGTGACAAATAAATGGGACAAAACTTTAACACACTGCAATGTGTTGATACTAGTAATGCTCAAAGTAATTCTTGATTTTCGAAGTATTGAAAACCATATCCCCCTTCCCATTATGTCTAATTGACCATGTCAAAGGAACGACACTCCATTTTTTCAAAGCTTGCTCTTTAGCAAAAATAAGATCGAGACCTTCTTAAGCTAAAGATACAAAATAAAATATACCATTCTTACAATATATATTTGTAGATAAATCCATCCAGAGTGCGGAACCATTCAAAGTACTTTATGGATCTGGTGGATAATTCGACATTCTGGTCACATGTTGAATAATCATCTACAAGAAATGCTGCATTTACAAACCTCTTAGTACATATTATACGCTTAAGGGCTCACCACCCTGATTATTGTACCATGTCTATAAGACTCGATAAAGCTGAAGGGTTTACATCAAAAGTACTTGATAATCATTGCATAAAATCGAAGTAAAGAACCCCGTTTCTCATGTGCATACGCAAAAAGGTCTCACAAAAAGTAACCATCAAAAGGATATAGATGGTAGATAGGGCATTGGTTATGCGCACTGTATTGCCTATGTATGCCCGAGATTTATGCAAAATTGTATGCAGCTTTACTTATTTGTTTCAAGGTCCAATATTAGACAACTATTATATGCATACCAGTTGGTAACTAGATATTAGCCTGATATTTTATGCATATGTGCCGATTGCGCCCCCACAGCGCACTAAACTGAGCTTACTGAAACAATTAAGTATTAACGTTGGATATGAATTCTCAACGATAATCCGCTATTTGAAATCCTTGTTAGGTGATCTCTTTACCGCTAATAATTGCGAATTGTCACTTTGATGAGACAGTCTTCCCGTCGTTAGGGGGAGATAAGAAAAGAAATTTTCAAGGGAACGACAGGAATTGTCGTGGTCTCCACTATGTCTCATCTTGATTCCCACGCACATCACAATGTATAGTGAAGTGAAAAAGAATAATCGATCTTGAAAATGTAACAGATTCGATGCCTGATACATTTAATGATATTGAAAAGTGACAAGATCAAATATACCAGCTGCAATATGCCTGCAAGGTTATAAGCCCCCAATAAGGGCACAGTGTCGCAGAAAGAGACGATGCAACTACACTTAGTGGAGGTGTGGTTGAGGCCATGGCTCCTTAAAAGGAATAAAAGGAGTCCATTTGGTTCGACAAACACTCACACCAAAGAAGAGGTGGAGTAAGGTACAAATTAATCAATTAATCATTAATGTAAAAGCCCCTTTTATGAGATTATCTCTGATTATATTTATGTCCATGAATCAATACTGGGGGACGCCCCGAAGTTATAATGATTCCAGAGAATAAATAAATCTCAATGGGTTAAGGGATGGCATATGAATTAATGGATGCATTAATGATACACTGTTGCTCAAGAAGTAAAAGAGCACGATGATGTCGAACCTCGCTCTGTTGCAAAATGTCAACAAAGGGCAAAATTGGCCTAAATAAAAATAAGCAATCCATATAGAATTAGATTCTATGGCAACGAGACAGGTATTTGGTCCGGTAGTGCTAACCGCGCCAAGTGTAAATCCTGTAGGACATAAACAATTATTTGCCATAAAGCGTAAATGAGAAAAAAGAAGTTCTGAAGTAAAAGGCTCACCTTGTGGCGCAAGGTTCCACACAGACGCTTTGGAATTGCTTAAACATTATAACATTCCGCTACTTTAGTAGTTTTTGAAGGACTGAAAATGCAGCTCATGGATGTGGTTACTGCATATCTCTAAGGGGATCTTGATTCAGAGATATATACGAAAGTGCCTGATGGTCTTACATTACCCAAGTCAAGTGACTCTAAATCACGGAGTGCGTTTGCAATTAGGTTGAAACGCTCACTTTACAGATTAAAACAATTCGGACGGATGTGGTATACCCGTCTAAGTGACTACTTGATTGGGAAGGGATATAAGAACGATGAATTATGCCTATGCGTATTCATAAAGAAAACAAGTTTCGGATTCGTAATTGTAACTGTATATGTCGATGATATGAACATAATAGGTACTCTTGATGAAATAAGAGAAACCGCAAGTTACTTGAAATCCAAATTTGAGATAAAGAATCTTGGGAAAGCTCGAATTTTTGTTTAGATCTTAATCTAGAATATCGAGCTTGTGGAATACTAATCCACTAGTCTGCGTATGTTCAAAAGATAATCAGGCAATTTAACCTGGACAAAACGCATTCTGCTAGCACTCCCATGATCGGTCGAAGTTTAGATCAAAGGAAAGATCAATTTCGTACAAAGGAAGATTACGAAAATGTGTTGGGAAATGAAACTTCCTATCTAAATGCAATATGCGCATTATTGCACTTAACACAAAATACTCGACTAGATATAATATTCGCATTGAACTTGTTAGCTAGATTTAGCTTAGCGCCAACGCAGCATAATTGAACGCCTAAAAAGAACCATTGGCTTGAAATTGTTCTTTCCCTACAGAGAGACAGAAAAGGTGTATACGACAGTAACATCTAAAGTAAATGATGATGCTAAAATAGCCACCCCTACATTGAAATTCCAAACAAAATCTTGATTGATTTTGTTGATGTTGGGCATCTCTCTGGCCTACACAAAGCTCTAAGGAGAATATATCAAACTAGTTCACCAAATCTTTTCCTAAGGCCATATTTGAAAAGCATGTGAAAAATATAAGGGTGCTTAGACTTTTCCAACTCTCATGATCGAAGTAATGATCAAGGGAATGTGTGAAATATGATGAAATTTTCACACATACGTTGTACTCTTTTCCTTAGACCAAGGTTTATTTTTCCCACTGGATTTTGTTACTTGGTAAGATTTTTAACGAGGCAACGATACATGCATAAGCTTTTCAAATTTCTTGATTAATGTAAATATCAGGGGGATGTATAGACTTGAGGGGGAGTCTAACATCCACACGACGTTACGTTATACTCTTTTCCTTAAACCAAGATTTATTTTTCCCACTGGGTTTTGTTACTTGGTAAGGTTTTTAACGAGGTAACGATACGTGCAGACTCTATTGATTGAAGTAAGGATCAAATGAGAATATAGACTCAATGAAAGAAGTCTAATAGGATTGTCATAATGTTGTACTCTTTTCCCTTTGATCAAGGTTATTTTTCCCACAGGGTTTTTGTTACTTGACAAGGTTTTAATGAGGCAACAAGACATGTACCATTCTATCTTTGACTCAGCACAAGGGGGAGTGTTTAAGGAAATTACACGTAGTGTGCTATCGCCTAGATAGAATATGTATTAGGGATTTACTGTGTAATTATGTATCATGGGCCATAATGGGCTTCCTTGTAAACCCTATTTACTATTGTATTTGTACCATATTTAAAGGGCTCATCTAATAAAGAATTGAGTGAAATTATTCCTACAACATCATCCCATTATTAGTAGCAATAGATGTCTTGAAAAATTAGAGCCAAGTATTAAACAGAAGGAGAAAAGATTTCGGGCCAAAATAGCGCTTATTAGCAATTCAGTTTTACAAATTAGAAAGTAAATCCAAACATGTCCATGTTCCTTTTGAGTAAAGCGGCCCAGTTTTGCTGGACGGCAACACCACAAGTGGTAGTATTTAGTGGCTCAGCTCAAATCTTAAACATACGAAACCCAACATAGATAGTCCCACTCAGTTATCTCGAAACGAAACCACGGGATTCTTCACCATCTCTCTCTCTCTCCATTTTTAACAGAGAAAGCAAAACACAGAGGGAAGAGCAAAGCAGCACATGGTATCTCTGAATCCAAACCCACCCGAAGGTTTCTACTTGGATCCGATGGGTATGGCACTTCCTAACCTAGGTTCCTTCTCAACTCCGGCTGCAACTGCGGCTGCAACCACCTCTACCACCTCTTCTTCCGAGGACCTGTCGAAGAAGATCCGAAAACCCTACACCATTACCAAGTCCAGGGAGAGCTGGACGGAACCCGAACACGATAAGTTCCTCGAAGCCCTCCAACTGTGAGTTACTACTCCAATCCAATTCATCTGTCTTCTTTTATCAATTGTTTTGGTTTTCTGAATTAGGGTTTCGGGGCTAGGGTTTGATTTGGGATTGATGGAAGGTGATGCGTTATTATTAATTAGGTGGATTCGAATTTTGTTAGGGTTTTTGTTGTTTGGCAGTGTATTCACGTTTTCTGATTTTTTTTTCTATGGATTTGCTTATTTGGTCCAAAATTGAACTCCTGCCATAGGTAATATTTACTTTGAAAGTTGGTGTTGTGGCATTCATTTGTATAATTGTATGCCACACGCCCTGCAAATATATCAAAAGGGAAATGCTATAGCGCCTGCGCCCAAAATATGCCCAAACGAATTTGAACCACACATCTCCATAGGAGTCTGAGAGAAAAACTGATGAATGATACTGATTGGTTGAGAGCTACTTTTGGGAATTTTTGGGCTCTCTAGCATTGCTCATATCGAAAACAATCAATCTCCATATATACTCGTTTGAAGACAAAAACACGGGTGTTATCTGATATGATAGGATATCCTTGCCGAAATATTGGGCGGCTAGTGCTCTAACCTGTGCCAAAGGCACTATCCACCCTTCTTCCTTATACATTTTTAACATTGACAAACTTTTTCCTCCTTATTATGTAGCTATTATAGTATTATGTAGATAGGCTTTCTTTTGTTCTGGTACTGCTTTTGACTGCTGTTGAAAGAAGGTTTGTCAAATAGTGTCCCGCTATTCGCAGCAATTGCACTTTATTAATTTGAGCAATCGCTGTCAGCATACGTTTGCTTATACACATTAACCAGAAATAATACAAAATGCTTCTGAACATTTGTTTTTCTTTTAATTAGACCGAAAGTGGAACAAACTTGAGTAATGACTAATGAGTGAGAAGAACATGTTCAACCAGCTTTAGAGCATATTATTATTGTGTTGTGTAGAAGTTATAGACAGTTACTGAGCTAAGATCCTATAAAATCAAGTGGGCTACATTAATGTATCTTTACAGCTGTGGATCATCATAGAAGGTATCGCATTTTTTTTCATTATTACTTGGGGACAAACTGGAACAGTTTCCAACAGCATCCTTGTGTATAAAACTTCCCATTTTTACCACCAAATTATTTATCTACCCATATTCTGATTGTTTGGTTCTTGTTTTTACACGGGATGTTCCATTTGTTTTGTTTTCTGTGTTGCTAAAATTCACTGATATTTGATTATGGTCACTTTCTTGATATATACAGCTTTGACCGCGATTGGAAAAAAATCGAGGCATTTGTTGGGTCAAAGACTGTTATACAGGTAATCTCTCATGAATAAATTCATTTGGATAAATCGTTGGTGTAACAATTATTTTCGTCGTACTTGGTTGGCTTGGTTTTGACATGTTCCCGTGCTGTGTTTGACTGTGTTATATCAGACTATCAGTTTGGCCTGCTCCCCTCTACCCCCTCACAAAACAAACACCCACCCACAACGCCAATGAACAAGTGAGGAGTTGTGAAAATACTTGAGAGATACTACAGAATTACATGCACAGCTTGGTGGCATACCCACGGGAGGAACATTATGGAATCTAATTCTTTTCATTGTATGTCGATGAAATGTTCCAGTAGTTGTGAGGTTGTCTCAAATTATGAGCCTTGCCTTGATACCAGCCCTCCCCAGGACAATCTAGATTTTGATATTACATACGTAGTCCAATAAATAATGAGAAATATCACAATATATTGTGCAATGCAATAGGATATTACAATATACTGTGTTTTGAATATTTGACAAAGTTTCTCCAGACTACAAAGTGGCCTTTTGTTAACGAGGATAGGATCCTTTAAATATCCTCCAACATCCTACAATGTCTCAGAGTCTCAGGCATATCAAAGATGTATTGACAAAATATATTTTTAAGAAAAGCCTGTACAGTCCTGTATGCAGCTATGCATATCAGTTCATATTGTGCGATACATACTTATGTAACGCATCCGGTAACAGTGTTCATGCTTCCTATATTCTATCATTTATGCAGTGCGACTAAGGAACACTGTCCTTACTCAATCATAAGGAAACACGCTTCCAGTGCATTGGCCAGCATGTGGAACGTTGTTTCAGTATCCACATAAATATTCTGCAGTAATTCAAAATGCAAAACATTTAAATTGATTAGCTCCTTGAATTCCAGTCTTTTAGTTTGTTATATCCATATCCTTCCCCACACATTCCGCAGGCCCTTATTCCAAGTTTCCTTCATCTTTGTAAGAATGATAAAGGATATGATATCTTGATGCATGCAATATACTATTCAATCTTGAATATCCTATGAATCAACTTTTCAAGGATTTCATTCACATAGAAGAAAAAATATAAGTGAGAGATAACTTTTGCAGATACGTAGTCATGCACAGAAGTACTTTCTGAAGGTTCAAAAGAGTGGAACGAATGAACATCTACCACCCCCACGACCCAAAAGGAAAGCTGCTCATCCATATCCACAAAAAGCCTCAAAAAATGGTAATGTATGGCCATTTGTTGTGTCTTGGAACTTATGTTGTACAGTTGATTAACTTTGGTTACATTTAACGTTTTGGACAGCTCCAGTGCTCGCACAAGTGACAGCATCTTATCAAACTGCACCTGCTCTACCTGAACCTGGAGTTTTACGAAGGCCGGATTCATCTTTGTTACTAATGAATCCTGCTACTAGTGCAGCTGTGTCATCATCACGAACTGACACTTCTGTTCAGTCAGTCAGTTTACAACATATGCCAAAAGGTTCACCCAACCTCATTTCCTACTTTTGCCGACTAATCTGGATCTCCTTGTGTGGCCAGTCTGGTGTACATGGATGTGATATTTGATAGTATGCAATGATGCAGGTGATACAAGATCTGCAGGGCAACCAGGGGCAAACAACTGTTGCAGCAGTACTGAGAGCACTCCAAGAGCACGGCCAAGAGGTGAAACGAATGATCAAAGGAATCATGGATCTTCACTGAGAGGTAATTCATTTCATTGCTTAAGTTTGACATATACAATTATTTAAATCAGAAAAGAATTTGTAATAATTGTCTAAAGACGTTTAAGAAGTTATTAAGTCCAATCTACGGATCTAAGTTTTCTCAGTTTAGTTTTAGCAAAACCCATGTAAAAACCATAATTTCCAGAGTGGGTGTTTTTGCCTTCTGAGTGGATGTCTGGTGGAATTTCACGTCATCATGACTTTAGAAAATTAATATTGGACAACGTGTTATGTTATGGTTTGATGTGTTAATTTGAATCAAACCTATTGGGAGACGCATGGTGGTTCTCTTTTTTTTTTTTGAGGGGGGGGGTTGCAGGGGTGTTATTGCACATATACTACACATATTATTAAAAATGAATTTTGGGGAAAAGTAGCAGGGTTGTATACTTGTATGGATTGCTTGGTGACATGGTGGTATTGGTGTCAAATAAATTAATCAAGGGGCTAGAGGTACTAGAAGCATAAGGGATTTTGATAGGACTATAGTATGATTATATGAGAGGTAAATCTGGTTTCTGTTAAAGTAGATATATTTTAATTTGACTAGAGTGGGAGGATTGTTTACTGGGTGTGAGATGGTGTGATGTATAGAGTTACCTTTGATAATTGTTGAGTTGTTAACTTGTTTTGTTAAAAAAAATGTGGATGAAGTATGGAATTCAGGGAGCTTTTCCAAGTCATGTTAGGAGAGTTCTAAGGCAAAGGGTAGGAAGGGAGATTTCTGGAAGTTGGGTGAGGTGAAACTATAGAGTGAGGAGTGGAAAAGTGGAATTAGAAAGATTTTCGGTGATGTGAGATGAGAGAAGGCGGCATTGTCGGGAAAAGATAAATTAAATTGATCGCATCAAGGAAAAGGGGTAGTACTGTGAAAACTTCTTCATTGGCTCCTGCTATGGGGGAGAGTAATATTATAGTTTGGCCAATTATTGTCCTTGATAATTTAGGAGTGAGTACTGAAAGAAAGATTGAGATTAGGCAATGCTCAATAAGGTTTAGTCTGATTATTTTGAACCCTTTGATGTGGAACTGGGCACATTTTGAAGCTTTCCTTCCTGGACTTCAGAGGGGATTGAAGTGTTCTCAAATCATTTGCACTCTCCTTTCTCTGTAGTTCTGTTCTTCGTATGATTCTTTCTTCTCTTGTAGTGTATTTATTTTTTTCTCTGTTATAATATAAATTTTTATATCATTAATGAGGAAATTGGTATAATTTTTTTCCAAAGGCCAAATTCCATTTATCTAATTTTTTTCACTAAAAAAGAAAGAATTTAGTGTACTTTTCTGTAGTGCCAAACTTCATTTCTTGCTTGTTTCATTCTCTCCACTGATTTGACTTACATTGGGTTTCATCATTTCCTGAGAACCACAGTTACAAATAAGAGATGAAAACACTAATAAAACGTCATGGCAGAAGTAGGATAAAATATAATACAACAGATACATTTCATGCATTTTTATGCAAGTTATGAATGATAATAGTAATTATAGTAACAACAAAAACAACAACAAATGGGAGGAGTTATATTGTTTTAACAAGATGAGAAGTTTATTTTGTTTACAATTAATTGAATATCCACCAATTGTGTTTTAATAATTAATATTGGAAAAATAATTAGCGCATGTGTCTGAATTTCAATTGCAGTACTGAATTAGTAATATCATTGTTTTAAAAAGTTGTAATAATCACATCATCAGTTTAGATCAACATACAACAAAATATGTGCAAAAGTATGTCTATATTTGTGGATATATATATATAAAGAGCTACGCTATAAAGAGGGATTCCCTCGGTTTAGCAAAAAGAAGTGGGTGAATAATCAAAAATAAAATAAAATTCTACAGGCGAAAATTTACATATATATCAAATTTTCAAAACACCCACTTCTAGGTTGAATTTTTTTTTATAAAATTTGGTGGAGGTGATCTCCCCACTATATATATAGATCATCTCTACAAATCTTTCAAAAATAAATCTTCCATTTACCCCTACAAGTGGGCATCCTTCTTTTTGTTAAAGGGAGAGAATCCCTCTTTATAGCCTAGCTCTATATATAACTATTAACAAGTATATATTTTAATTATTTGCACATGACAATGATGCCTTATTTCCCCTCCATGTACCCTCTTCTTAGGATTTTTTTTAACTACCATCTTTATTGTGAGGTGATTTTAAGTTTGATTATGTTAATCGTTATATTTCTTTGACTTGCTAAAGATAAATCATATATTGATTGGGAAAAGCTAACGCGAAAGCAATATTGGTTTCTGCCAAAACAAATGATGCATTGTAATGGTGTTTAGCATGGTAGTTAGTATCGTACGATTCACGATATGTATTGTACAATACGTAACGCCGGGGGAAGAAAACGAGATGTATCGTATTTCAGTGTGTATCGTGCGATACACACATCCTTATCGCAAAATTTGTGTGTATTGCGATATTTGTGAGTATCGGGACGGTAATTTTTTTTCAGCTTTTATGTATCGTGATGAAGTGTTTTGAGATTTTTTTTTTAAAAACAACCGACTTAAACCATAAAATTACGGATAAAGAAGACGACCAAATCAACGGACAACTTATAGAAGCTAGAACGGCGACAGAGAGAGAGAGAGAGAACGGAGACTAGAGATAGAGAGAGTGGTGACGGTGATGGCGACTTCATCTTCTCTTCGCATCGATTTTGTACTCTCCCTCGACTCCACAAGAGAGATGGAAGATGAAGATGGTGACTTAGTGAGAGGCGGTTGACGGCTGTAGCTTTAGTGGGGATGTGAGATATAGAACTAGGGGTTTTAACTTTAAGTGAAAAATGACTTCATTGACCTTGGTTATGTTAGATATTTACAAAACTACTATGGGTCCGTTAAATTGATGAAACTTCTGTGGTTTTTTTTTTTTTTTTTTGGGTGTTTGGACATAACTCTATTAAGGGAGAGACTTTTTAATTTTACTAAGTAACAACATTCCCCCAAGTTATTTTTATTTAGTACTTTGCCCTTTAAACTGAAAAATTTGACAGTAAGATGGCATAAGAAAACTATTTTTATGCTTCCACAATGCTTTCTTATAAATTATTTAAATTTTTTTTAAGAACTATAAATTATTCTATCATATTTTGGGGGTAAACACTTGGGTAATTAATGAAAATAATTACATTTATATAAAGAATGATTTTTAATTTATATATAAATATATTAAATTAGACCGTATCTTACGATACGTTATGATACGTTACGATATGCGATACTATTTTTTAGGAAAACGATACGTAACCGATACACGATAATGACTACCTTGGTGTTTAGTATGCATGCTGCATTGCTTTGGTGGAAGTCATTTCTGCCTTGGCAATGGGATTTAGCCACAATGACGTCCACTGTTTTTTGCTTACGTGTTGGCAAGAGTGTCCACTAAGTTTTGATCCAGGGTTCAAAACTATAAATTATGCATTTATTTATTAAAGAGACATCAATGACCTATGAACACCCATCTATGTGTATCTATAAAGAACCAGCATATGATCAGCATATAGCAAAACACTAATACATCTCCTCTGTAGAAGAAACCATAATTCTTAGAATTTGTATATTATACTTTTGGTGAAGTTCATTTTCATGTTCCTTTTGTTAGCTTTGTCTCATCGTATTGTATTTTGCATGTCTTTCAAGTCATTTAACTTATGCATGGGATAAGTTGACAATTTTATAGTCTGAAGAGCTAATGTTTATGCTGCCTGCATTTATGTGCTGTATTCTCCCCATACTGGTACTAGCACTAATATTCTGTTTGTTTCTTGCAGTTTTGCCTGACTTTGCTCAAGTATATGGCTTCATTGGTAGTTTCTTTGATCCAAGTGCTACTGATCACTTGCAAAACCTTAAAAGAATGGACCCAATTGATGTTGAAACGGTACAGTTTCGAACCTATATTGTTTTAATTGTTATGTGACTTCAATTAGCAGATTTTTTTTTTTCTTCTAAAGGTTCTGTTGTAGTTCACTTATACAAGCCTTAAGACATAGTTATGCTCGTGGAGCCTATTGACTCATTTTTTCCTTTTTACTTCTGATACAGGTGTTGTTGTTGATGAGGAACCTCTCTATCAATTTGACCAGCCCCGATTTTGAGGATCATGTAAGTGCTTTTCACTTGACTGGTGTACTGGATTTAATGGACAATTATTTTTCCTAGCGTGAATTATTATGTGGCTGGCTAGTGTAAAATTGCCGTTGATGGTTTTCACTTTCATAACTGTCAACTTATGAAAGCTACTAGTTACTTTACAAAGTTCTTTAGCTGCCTAAGCTACTATATAGTTGCCAGTGGCCGTGTCCCTCAACCTTTAACAGCGCTGATTTTGACTCGGTAATTTTTCCATCTCTGGATAGAGTAGATAAAAATGCACACATAACTATGTTTAATCTAAAAATAAGTTGGACCTGATGGCCAAGGGGGCAATTCGGCCTTTCTAATGGTCCAAGGAAATATAAAACTTGAGGCAATGAGTTTGAAGGGCTCCTTCCACAATTATATCCAAGTGAAGGACGCCTTTCTTTTCCATTTCAAAAAAGACATTCATTTTTCTTTACCTAAAATAAATACCTTCATTTTCTTAATTTTTTTTTCTTTTTTAAAAAAGTATATTCAAAATAGGGCTGCTTTCACATCATGTTAAGTTAAATAACCGTCTGTGATGTCTTCTGATATTTGGAGTTTTATGGTTGATGATGCAGAGGAGGTTGCTTTCGACCTATGAGATCGACTCTGAGAAGGAAAACTTGGATGACGTTAACACTTTCCTTGATACTCAACCTGAGCAAGCTGCTCAATTTGGGTAAGTATAGAAAAACATCATCTTGAATCAAATATGTCTATTTTATTACCCCCCCAAAAAAAAACTAGAAGGGAAATTATTAATGCACCGCAAACACTGATATGTCATGAGCGTGGAACGGCAGGACATAGGGGAATGTTCAAGTAAGAGCTTGCGCAGCTGCCAAGTGTTAGCAAAATCCTTTTGCGGTTGGCGTACAAGTTTGTGGGGCGCGGCTAGTTTTTTATGATATGTATGTACATACTATTATTAGTGTTTGGAAGCAAGGGAATGTAGATTGTAAAGCTTGGTTTCTCTGTATATTCAAGTTTTGACTGGTGTACCATTATCTTTCCAGCACACATGCTTACTAATAAATTGTTATCGTTTTTCTTTTTTTCTACGTGGACGGACGTATTCTTAGTGGGTGGTGGTTGTGATTATAAATTAAGGGAAAGATGTTTTCATACATTATTATGTGCAGCTCTGAAATTAACATGCATAATTTTGTGGAACCTTTTAAAATAAAGCATTATTTCTCTTCCTCGTTAGAGATATTAGTATACATGCAAAATGGATTCCACATCTATGGTTTCAATCCTAACAGAGAGAGACGCAAAATGTTACTTGATTGTGTACAAATTATTTACTGGTTGGAGTAATTGCTTGAGGCAACATTGGTTTTTTTCTGTTACATAATCAATTGGAATAAATAAAAGGTTGGACTTTGTTATTATGGGGTTCGTTTATGTCATGTTATGTTTGAAGTTGAAAGTTAAATTACATGATATGATGCCTCCCATATATGTAATGGAATTGAACCTTTAGTCATTGTATAATCTCCTTTTGCATCTCTTTTAAATAATAACCACCGCGATTAACTCGATATTATTTTAGTTGTCTTAATTTTGATTTTTGAAAATAAAAAATGCATAAGATAATAGTTTTTAAACATGATTACAACACTCTTTACCAATTACATCTCCATTTTCATATCGTGGCACATAATATTAGCATGTCAATAAAAAGACTTCTTTTAGAAGGGATACTGATTACTGTGTTATTTGAATGAATTCTGAAAAAAGTTCATTTGATTGCCATTAACAAGTCATCTCATCTCAAGGTTAGTTAGATTAACCTGTTTATAAATTTAAAACAATATATTTGAAGTATGCACGCATTCACCTGTTATAAAAGAATATACGGGTCTAATTGATTGTAAAATTGAAAATAATTATAAAAAAATTAAATTTTACGGACAGTAAAGATTTTTTTTTTGGTAGTCCTGGAGTGCTCCAATGATGAAACGCGTGCATATATATATTTTTTGGTGATTTAGTGATAACTCTATATAATTCACATAATATTAATGGAAGGGTATTTTCAAAAAGAATAGAATTGCAAGAGAAAATTGAAAAAAGTAATAAATCCTTTTAATTTTCCAAAAAAAAAAAAAGAAAAAGTAATAGATGATTGCCTCAACCCAAATAAATCGTTCCATTTTCCAATTTTGGAGACAGGCGAAATTGGGCCAATCCAACATTCCAACCCCCAAGCTAAAACCCAATACAACTTTTTTAGGGCCCCTCAAAATTTCGTCCAAACCCGTTAAAATCCCTAATCCTCTGATATAAAAACTTGATTTATCTAGGGTTTGGGGCAGGATCCTCAGCTGCTGCTGCTTGATAGAACGAGAAGAGGGTATCCAATACCATACCAGCATCGTCTTCCTCTTCCATCTCTCGCAGCAATCATGGTCTCTCTCTTAATTCTTCATTTCCCTGTGTATGCATGTCTATATGTATCTGTATTTCTATATTTCATTAACGATTTGTCTTCAATTTCTTCTTCAGATTATCCCGGAGAAGAACAGGAGAGAGATCTCCAAATACCTCTTTCAAGGTTCCTCTTTCTCTACATCTATATCCAATTTATTGCATATGTTTGTATTGTATTATTATAATAATAAAACAACATCCTCATATACGATACCATGGATGGATGAATGTTTTGTAAATCTGCAGAGGGAGTTTGCTTTGCAAAGAAGGATTACAATCTGGCGAAGCACCCCGAGATCGATGTGCCGAACCTGCAGGTGATAAAGCTGATGCAGAGCTTCAAATCAAAGGAGTACGTTCGCGAGACCTTCGCATGGATGCACTACTACTGGTACCTCACCAATGACGGGATAGAGTTCCTCCGGAGTTACCTCAATCTTCCCTCCGACATTGTTCCGTCCACTTTGAAGAAGTCGGCTAAACCCCTTGGTCGTCCCATGGGCGGCCCTCCAGGCGATCGCCCTCGGTAATACGCTTCGTTATTTGGACTACTAGTGTTTTTACTATTGTTTGGTTGATAAATTTGTGCTGATTTATTGGTTGGTTGGATTGTTTTCAGTGGCCCCCCGAGATTTGATGGGGATAGACCAAGGTTTGGTGACCGTGATGGATACCGTGGTGGTCCAAGAGGTGGACCTCCTGGTGATTTCGGTGGTGAGAAGGGTGGAGCTCCGGCTGATTATCAGCCTGCCTTCAGGGTACTATGATTTCTTTCATTTCTCACTTTTGTAGATTTTATGGATATTTATATGCCACTTGGTAAGAAAAGGCTAATCTTAACTTAAAAGAAATAAGAACATACCTTCCGCTCAATATTATGTAAACGACGAGAATTACACCCTTTGTGCATTTCCTCTGGAATTCGCATAGAATTTAATTTTTGTCATCCTGCCAATTTTTTGTAAAATATGATTCAGGAAGACCTGTGACATACAGAAGTAGAGTATGAAGTCCCAACAAGCACATAATGTTGTACAATTCATCTTTAATGCTACCCCTGCCTCCTCCTTTTGCCGTGATATCTTTATAATGCATTTCTGTTATGATTGTTTGCTGAAGGGATACATCGCTTATGATTGGTGCAAATAAGTATCCTGATTCTTGTACATGCTTTGTTCAATTTATCCTTGCATTTGTACCTCCTTGTTGGTACATCTAGTTTTTTTATTTTATTAACATATTTGATTGTTGTTTTCTAATTCAGTTTGTTTTTTGCATATCTAAAGTGACCTCTTGAACACATCCCAAGTTTGTACTGCCCCACCTTTTTAGCTGCAAGTGTAGAGTATTTAAGGAATTAATTACAAGAACTCTTCCTGTCTCCTTGGGTTTGTGTAATCCCACCATTGTTTCATTAGCATGCCTCCCCTCAGTAAATTCATGTGACAAAGATAATGTCATATAGTGGTGGATTGTTCTGTTGTTAATGTTGGGAATTTAGTACACTTTGTTGAATGTTTTCCAAGCAATTGCACCAAGGATGTGCACATATGTCACCAAATTAATGCGTCATTATGTCAATTTGGTATTTTTAATTATCTGCTGCTCGGAACATACCCCCTTTTGGAGAATCAGTTATCAGCCTGCCGTGCCTTTTGAACTCTATCCTGGGGTATATTGCATTATTAAATTCAGTAAAATGGCCTGTCCAAATTTAGTGCTGATGTCTATAGTTGCTGGATTGTTCTTGTTAGACTTCTGTCATATTTTCGTACTCAAATTAACGTTTCCTTGTTCTGCAAATTGTGTAGGGTGGTTCTGGAGGAAGACCTGGCTTTGGGCGTGGAGCTGGAGGATTTGGTGGTGCACCACCTAGCTCAAGCTTTTCTTGAATGTTGAAGTTCTGAGTTTTGTAGTAGTTTTTTTTCCCATCATAGGAGGTTTGGTTCATCAGATATTGGGACTTGCTTGGTGCATGTGGTGGATGAATATGCTTAAGTTGGCGTTTGCTAAAACTACAATATTTTGGTTCTTGTTTGATTTTAAGTATTGTTTGATTTTGATCTGTTGCAATTGATGTTTAATAGTTCCAACTTTAGTTGTATAAATTGCATTGCAATTTTGCCTACGTGTCATGTTCAGTAATGTTCCCATGCTCTTGAACCCTGAGCATGGGTGGGTGAATTCAATTAACTTAACAAGCATATATTTTTCTGTTAATCCCACCTTTTTTTGTTACAGTAACTCAAAACCTACCTTTTTTTGTTACAGTAACTCAAACCTACTTACGTTCATAGCATATCCTTATTTACTAGCTATCCAACTTTGGTAACGTGGTTAGCAATTGTTAAGATGATGGACAAAATTGTTGGCACAGCCCTAAATACTCTTGCGTAACCTTTAGCGTTTCATAATTAAATTGAAGAAGGGAAGCAGTGTACAAGATTCACTGCTCAGGATGAATCAGAGTTATTGATGCTCTAATGATGCAAGCCCTTTTCCGGTTTGCTAACAAAATCCTTGTTTCTGGCATTCGTGTATTGACTTGAGACACTTTATCAATTGATATCTTTACGAACATTTTCTTTCTTTGATATGTAAAAGTTTGTTCTCTTGTGGCTAGATGGATATTGTTTTGAAATTATGTTGTTAGGATATACGCTAGGGACTTGTTTGATTCGAGTTTTGGGAATATAATGGGTATTCTAAATTCCTAGAAAGGGGTTGGGTTTTTTTTTTTTGGCATCTAAGATGACTTGTCAATATTTGTTTCGGATTCTTCTTTTCTAAATCGTTAAGTGATCACTTTATATTTGGCTTAAATGAGAATATGAGTGAAATATGCGTAAATTACCAAAATATTATTCATTTTATAAAATTAAAAGATAAGTTTTAACAATTTTATAAAGGTAAAAATTTGTTTTTATTGTTAAGAACAGTGAAAAGTCATATGTATTTAATAATAATAATAATAACAATAGAGTTCAATAACAAAAAAAAAATACATTTTGTTCCTTTAAAAAAATGGTTATCTTGGTAAGTTGAATGTATATTTTGGTTTTAAGATGTAATCTAGAAGAAAATCTAAAAGATAATACTGATGCCTCGTTTGGTTCACGTAAGGAAAATCAATTCCCTTGTTTTTCTCATAGAGGTGGGAAACTAAATTTCCTATCAAATTTTCTTTTTTGTATTTGGTAAATCATGAAAAGTATTTAAGTAAGGGTATTGTTATTCAAATTTTTTGTAATAAATGCTTGGAAATCACAAGGGTTTTGAGAGAAATGGTTTTACCCCTACTCTCCCAACAGTTGGGAAAGTGTTTCAAGAATTTGTACTTACCAAACAAAGGAAAGGAACCCGAATCCTCAAATCTGTGAACCAAACGAGACCTTAAAGTAATCATTTATTCCCATCTGCTTAGAAGGGAGAGCTTTGAAGCAATTCTCCATTTCTGGAATGATGCATTACTAGCTCAAAATTCGAACAAAACACCATAATCCTTTTGAAAAGGAATGTAACATTTCAGGAATGATTTAAAACTCGAATTAAACGAGCCTTAAATGTCGTGGTTTCAAGTCTAAATGATTGAATTTTATATAAAAATTATGAGATTTTCAATTCAAATTCTCATAAAAAAATTAAAAAATTAAAATCAATTTCAATCACCACCATCCACACCACACCCTTTTCGCCCACAACACAAAGTGAACCACTTTAGATATTAACGACCAAGATGTATTGGATTCTTTTTCAAATAGGTCCTCAAAGGCGAAGGAAGACCTCCCACCTATAAACAAAACTTTATCCCCGTCATTAAAGGGTAAGTTTTGTTTCTATTCCTCCTCTTGCAATTAATCCACGTTGTTAAGTTAATTTGCGGGTTGGGATAGACTTACAAAAATAAATTATTGACTTAAATTTTATAAATATTATATCCACTAAATAAATTATTAATATTAAATATTAATTTAATATTAAAATATCCACTAAATTAATAAATATATCAACTTTAATTAATTAATTATAAATTACATTAATAAAATTAAAAGTAAAGTAAAGCAAAGAGGGTTATAAGTAAAAAACAACTTTGCTCATTCTATATTCATCTTCTGGAATTTTCGGCCCGACTTCTTCTAGCCTATATTCATCGTCGGAATGTGATATTTTTTAGGGAGTCTCATGCATTATTCTCCTCTTCTTCATTTGTTTATTTTATAAACTCTAGGACAAGCCCTTCGTCTCAATGGCTAACTTGAGTTCAACCAAAGTTTGTAACCTTTTAACCAAGTTTAAGTTCTTAAACCAATAATCAAGTCAAGTCATAATTTTAATTATGTACGAGTTCGTAGCAACGAACATAAAATGTAGGGTAGGATTGAATCTTAACTCTCGTACTTGTTTGAATATTGAGATAGAATGAAATTAACCATGTTCATTCAACAATTAATTGTTAATTCTTTCTCAACATCCATTGTTGTTTCAACCCATTTTTGTGTAAAATTCACATTGCGTGGTAAAAAATTGATAAATTCATTTGTTGATAAAAAAAACTATTATGTTGTTACCGGTGTTTTTGATATAATGTAGAAATTATGATAAATGAGGAAATATATTTTCATTTGGAATCTAATTTAAAAGTAATTATATATCATAAAATAATATTAATTGGTGGATATACTGATAAATTTTTATAAGAAAAATTTGATAATCTTAGAACATCTCCAACAATAGTGTATATTTAGGTTTTGTGTAAAATATACAAAATTTGTAAAATTTATGTGCTCTAGTAATCTTTTAAATTTAGCTTATGTGTAAAATATACCTCAACTTTACACTGGTACATTAGCCTTTTCTTTTCCCAATTTTTTTATGAAACTTTAAAATGTAATAATTTTTAATATAAAACATATATTTTAATATATATATATATATATATATATATATATATATATATATATATATATATAACCTACTCATTAAGACCAATAAATCAAGACCCATTATTATTATTATTATTATTATTATTATTATTATTATTATTATTATTATTATTATTATATTATGTAAACCAAAATTCAAGAAAAAATTGCATAAAACGAGATTCAACATTTATTACTATCTTATTGGTTCATTCAAAACTTACACAAAAATTTTAAAAAATATTGTTGGAGCATATTTTTTTAAAACTTTAAGTTTTTTTGTATAAATATCCTAACACATAGGATTTACACAAAAAAAATTACACAATGCTTAGAGATGTTATTAATGCAAAAGTACCATAAATTTAAGGGGATAAATTCACAAAATACATGGAGAAAAATAAAATCACCCACTATTAACTATCAGTGTTCTAAAAGGCAGCCTTGGCAGTGCTCGGGCTCCCCGATTAGTGTTTAGGCGGGTGATTAGGTACAGGGATAAATTAAGAGGGTTCCTAGGTGGGTCTAGGTGGTATGGGCGAGAGGTAGGCGGGATAGATGGATAAACTTACTTATTTTTTTTTTTTTTCAAATTTTTAAAAAGTTACCTATTTTTCTTTTTGTTTAAAAATTACCATTTAAAAAATGGATACAATTTATCAACAATCATAATAAGTAAATTTATTTTTCATTCTTCAAATTAAAGTGAAACCCTAGTCAATAACTACAATCACTAAAAAACGTTTAAAAAGAACTCGTTTTGACTAATTATAAATACATCAAGTTACCTTACTCAATCTTATCTTGAACTTTCTTCTTATTTTTTTTATTATTACATTTTCTTTTCACTAGCTTATATGTTATTATTATTGTTGTTGTTGTTGTTGTTGTTGTTGCTGCTACTGCTTAAAATAAATTTATAATTTCATATAAATGTGACATTGTGTTCAATTTTGTTTTTGAAAGTAGGGCCGGGATCAGTTCGATTCTTTGGCAATTTTTGAAGAACCGCTAATCGAATCGATTATATCATAACGGTTCGATTTTAACTATGAAAAAGTGAATAACCAATTTAAAAATCGAACCGGTTTTAACGGTTTGGTTCCTTCGATTTATTGGTTAACCGTTAACAAGAGAAAAATTGAAATATTAATAGTTATTGAAAAGAAATAATGGTTATAACGGTTCAGTTCCTAAGCATTGGAATACGCCAATACGGTTTAGAAAGGAATCCAATAACAGTTCCTTGATGGTTATTGAAAAGAAATTATATCAAATCGAACCGCAAACTATTTATAAGAACCGAACTTTTAAAAAGATTAACATATTTTTAAAAATCGAATCGAATCGGGTTTTATCGGTTCGGGTCAGACCGGTTCTCGGTTTTAATTTCCCAACCCTATTGGAAAGTGAACCCAATAACTATGTTTCGCTTGTTTGTGATTTACACAAGTGTTATATATGGGCATGGTTTCAATGTTTATCTTCTCTTTTTACCTATGTATAGTTACTGTAATATTAACCATTGGATTAAAAATCAAAGGTTGAGATCAAATGAATAGTTAGCTAATATAATTAATACACATTAATAAAATACGAAACATTAAATGCAAGGTTAAGTGGTTAACTTGTTTTTACTTGATGACATATCATTTTTTTTCATTTAATTTTTAGGAATCTTAAAGTAGAGATTTATTACATGATTTTCCAATTCCAATCCAGAATATCTCTATTCTTTACCTTTATAAAATATGATCATCTCAAACTATTTGCCAAACACGACACATTGATGATTATTATTATTATTATTATTATTATTATTATTATTATTATTATTATTATTATTATTATTATTATTATTATTATTATTATTATTATTATTATTATTACCTCATTAAATTGGTGTTTGGACACAACATTATTAAAGGAGATAAGTCTTAATTTTAATAAATTATAACAGACTCATAAGTTATTTTTATTTAGCACTTTACCCCCTTAAACTGAAAAAACTTGACAGTAAAATGACATAAAAATACATTTTCCTACTTATATTAATTATTATCATTTTTTAATATAAAAATATTTTGCACAATAATCTTAAGCCTTGCTTTTGGATAAGCAAATGCCTATATTTATACTTCTACCTTTTAAAACATTAGTATAAAGTAAAAAAAAAAATATGAAAGAGATGGACACTTAAAACATGTAAATGTTGAATTTTTAGTTTTTTGGCAATTAAGTAATTCATTCTTTAAAATTTCGTCATATTTAGTTTAATTTATTGGTACTTGGAAAAATAATCAAACTAGAATTAAAATAGAAAAGCAATTGGGAAATATTATATATATATATATATATATTATCCAATTTTATGTAAAAAAAACAATAAAAATTTAACTTTTTATTGATGTTGCAGGTAAAGATAAAATGAAATGATATAATGAAAAAACAAGTAAAAAAAGTGAAAAAAAATAGAACTGGTTACCTAACATGTAACAAGTTAAAAGTGTTTTCACATCATTAATGAGCATTAATTATGGTTAATATCCATGGATAGGTAATTTAAGATGATACCCATGGAAACTCTTCCATTATATGTATACGGAGAGAGAGTGGACGTGGACATTTAACGGAGAGAGAGTTATAGGCTAAATTGTTAAAATACAAAAGGAAAACAAAACAAGTACGGTCTCTCTCATCTAAAAATAGACAAATGATGTTTCTTTCTACTGTTTGTCTCTCTCTTTCCGAACTCACCTCCGGTGGTGGATCTAGAATTTAGAGTACAGAAAGTCTAAAACACAATATAAAAATTATAATATTTTATAAATTTATTAAGAAAAATTATAGTTACTTAAATTTATTAAATATTTATAATATAAATAATAATATGTATAATTATTGACACTTTATAAAAAAAATTAACACTCTAAAATAATTTTTAAAAATAAAAAAATTTATAACAAAATAAAAATGTATAATTTTATTTAAAAAGTATCAACAATTATATTTATAAAAAAAAATACTAATACTAATGAGGGTTTAAAATATCTTCGAGAGAGCCTGCTCTATTGATGAAGCTACAAAATAATAAAAAAAGATAAAATAATCCCACACTTTCTCTCTCTACCGAGCTCAAAGAATTGAAATCCGGGTTTTTCTCTCTCTCGACGGTTTCTCTCTACAACTATTGTTGGACTTTTATCAATAAGATAATAAAAGATACAGCCCAAAATGGAAGCAAGTCTTGTTTAACACCATTTTCATTCTTCATCCTAATCAAATCACTAATACAAACAGGAAGATTCATCCCCAACATCAAATTTGGACAAAGTAAAACTTCATTTGTGATAAAAGCCTTCTCATCTTGCTTTTAAATTTTCCGCAATTTCAACAACTAGTATACAATTTGATGGATTTGGATGTCTTGGAATACTCCACAGGATGTCATCAACTTGCAAAAATAAGCCAATTATCCATGAGGAGATGGGACTATTCCATGAAAAACTACTACATGAGAATGAAAACAAAAAGAACTTCAAAAAAAATAATTAATGTTAAAATATTATTTCTCCTTTTCTCTCTTTCTTTTCCATGTATTTAGGCTCCATGTTTTAGGCTTCCATTATTCCATGTTTGTAGGCTTTGCTTTTCTCTTTCTCCTTTCCATGTTTTGCTCCATGTTTCTAGGCTTTCTCTTCTCTCTTGTTTCTCACTTGTATATATATACAGAGATTTCTCTCATTGTAAAACACACAATTAATACATACAAAACATTCATTTTCTCTCACTCTCTCTAAATTTATCATGGTATCAGAGCTGTAAGATCCTCAAGCCTTTTCGTTCACCGGCGGGCGATGTATTTCGTCGTCCGCCGGACCTCCAAACCTCGATGTCACCCATCACAGCATTTAGCCGTCTTCTTGTCATCCACCACGCAACTTCAACCACCATTAAACCCCACTAAACCCACCCGCTGCCAACACTTTCATTCTCAGACGATCCAATTCTTTTTTTATTCAGACGATCCAATTTTTCTTTTCTCAAATTTTCTACCTAGATTTTTTATTCCAGTTTTTCTACTCAGACCAAATTTTCTATTCCTGTTTCAGTTTTTACCATGTTCTTCCTTTGAGAAATTTTCTATTAATCTAAAATCTATACAGCGTTCCGGATTCACCTCAATCCCCCATCCCCCATCCCCCATCCATTAATCTGCTTTCCACGTGCAAGTATGGGGTTGCACGTCCATGTCCATCCATTAATCTACTCTCCACGTACAAGTATGGGGTTGTACGTGAGGGAGGGTGTTAAGCATGATATTTTATCCTTTCATATTTTATTTTACCAATTCTCTATTTTACACCATGTCTTCCACCTCCCGTTACATGCGGGACCTATAAAAATCCTCAAAAAAAAAAAAAAAAAAAACAAAACAAAAAAACAAAAAAAAAAAAAAATTCCTCCACCAATTCTCTCTCTAGTCTCTAGAGTCTATTTCCCGCCGATCTAGATATAGCACTTTTCTCCCAAAAATACCCTCAATCTTTCCCCAAAATTTCATCCATGTCCTCCTCTCTGTCCCTCCCCACCTCAAACCCCCAGACCAACGCTAACACCGCCCCATCCCCTCCCTCTTCAATCACCCCAGCCCTGCGCTTGTTCGCCACGCGCCTCTCTGAATCCCTCCGGCGCGCCCTCTCGCAGTGCCTTCCGTGGCACGAGCTCGTCGACCGCACAAGTATAAGAAGGAAACATGAGTGCCTAAAAACATGGAAGAAAACATAGAGGAGACAAGGAGTGAAACATGGAGAAGAAAAGGGAAAAGGAGAATAAAGGAATAAAGGAAAAACTTTCTAATATTCTAACACTAATATTCTAACACCCCCCCTCAAACTCAAGGTGGCATATGGGATGTCATCTTGAGTTTGCAGAGCATGTCTTGAAAGATGAGGAATGCTGGGTAAGTATTATTTGGCAAGGGAGGTCCAGTTTTAATTGTTCGATATAGTTGTTAATTGTCTGGCACGATTGCCATCCGGGGCGAGGTCCGACACGTCATGGATGCCGTTTGGGGTGAAATCTGACACGGCTGGATTTGATATGATTGACGTTCGGGGAGAGATTGCCATCCGGGGCGAGGTCCGACACGTAATGGATGCCGTTTGGGGTGAAATCTGACACGGTAGAGGCCGGTAGAGGAAAGGAGGACACGTGGCATCCAGTCTGACACGTAATGGATGCCGTTTGGGATTTGGTGAAGATTTGATGGTGATAAAGGTTTCGATGGTGAATGGCCGGTAGAGGAAAGGAGGAACAATGATGTTTTAGATGATAATAGTGGATGATGAACAGAAAAATCAGAAAAGTTCTGGGGTGGAAATGGAAAAATCAGAAAGTTCTGGGGTAGAAATAGAAAAATCAAAAAGTTCTGGGGTGGAAATGGAAATATCAGAAAGTTCTGGGGTGGAAATGAAAATATCAGAAAGTTCTGGGGTGGAAATAGAAATATCAGAAAGTTCTGGGGTGGAAATAAAAATCTAAAAGTTGTAGGGCCAAATTATAAATATCAAAAACTTCAGGGGTCAAAATGCAAATAATACAAACTATTCTTTTGGCGTTGGAATCGTCTTTTCAAGACGAAGAGGATGGGTATGGATTGATATGGATTGGATATAGTTTTTCTTAGGCTGGTTTGAGCAGTGGGATGGTTTTGTAGATGATTTAGTAATGGTGGATTAGCAGTGGGTTAGTTTGTGGGTTGATTGGAAAAGGAGGATGAGAAATGGAGAAGGAGAAGAAATGTTGTTATTGATTTAATTGATTTTGGATTGATTGTGGATAGGTGAGTCGGCGAGGAAGCGACGAGGCAGCGAGATGATTGTGTTATTGGCTATGGTCCGGCGGGCGACAAGATGTATCGCCCGCCAGCAACGGCAGAAAGTCGAGAGGATCTTACACCTCTGATACCATGTAGAAAACTAGAGGGAAAGATAGTTCTAATCCGCTGATGTCACGTGGCGGACACGTGGCGCTGACTGGATGCCACGTGGCACTGACTGGATGTCACGTGGCGCTGGCGTGGCTGACACGTGGCGCTTGTGTGTCAATGATGTGGCAGTTGCAGTTTGTAAGGAAATAGAGGAAAAATAAAATGCTATTAGTAGGAATCGAACCTTGCACTAAGCTGTGGTTACCTGATGGTCTTGCCAGCCAGGCTGAATGCTTCAATAATAATTATTTGGACGTGGTTTTATTTGAACAGGTTTGCTGCGTAAAGTCTGATTCGAGTAGTGTTTGGAGGCGTATTTGATTTGTTTGATAATGGTGATAGGTGTGGTGGCTTGGTGGCTTGATAATGTTCTAGCATCACGTTTGCTAGAGAGAGAGAGAGGGATAGAAAGGAGGATAGCAGAGAATTTGGACAATTTGGACAGTGAGTTTGTAATGGTGGCTAAGATGAAGCGAGGAAGGATTAAACCTCCCTCTGATACCATGATAAATTATACAACATTGAAATATCAGAAATTATATTAATGAGCAAGAAATCCACAAGGGGTTACATTGTTACAATCTTTTCACTCCATCTTAACAATACAAGGACTAACAAATATATAGTGATACAAGTAAAGAAGGAAACAAGAAGCCTAAAATGAGGAAGAAAGGAGGAGACAATGAGGGAAACATGGAGGAGGGAATAAAGGAAAAGAAGAGAAAAGAAGAATAATTCTAAGCTTTAATAATTACAAATAATAATGCTAATTTATGTTGGAGAATATCATCATTCAATATCATCATTTCTAACACCCCCCTTCAAACTCAAGGTGGCAAATGGGCGGTCAGCTTGAGTTTGGAAAGCAAATCCTGAAAGCGTCCTTTTACTACATGAGATGATCTCCAACAAATTGGAAAACTAGATCTAGAACATAATGATTATAATTACATAATTAAAGAAATTAAAGAACAAAACATAATGAATACGGAAGCAGTGGAGCATGGAAGCAGGAACATGGAGGCATGTGTGCAGGAGCATGGAGGCATGTGCTTAGATCTACTTTAACACCCCCCCTCAAGCTGAAGGAGGCTCTTAGGGATCCGAAGCTTGGATACGAGAAAATGGAATTTGGTTTTGGTTTTTTTTTTTTTTTTTTTTTTGACATGTTTGATGATTGACCGGCAGACGGAACGGCGGTAACGGCGATGACGGGAGCCGACGGAACGGCGAGGTCCGGTGTAGAATTTCCGGAGGAAAAAACTTGATCTGAATACGCGAGCAGTACGTATAACAGTAACAAGAAATTGAATCAGAATACTTGGAGGTGCAGCGAAAGGCGACCCGTCGGAAATATTAAATTGAAGAGATTGAATATATATAGATATGGTTTTTTTTTTTTTTTTTTAGAGAGGTGGAAGAGTAGCAGTGGTGCTAGTAGTCAATGATGGCCCTTTCTTTGGTTTTGGTTTTAGAGAGATAAACTGAAGTTTCGATATGAGAGGCGAGAGGTTTTCGAGGGTGTTGGCGGTGCGGAAGGAAGGGAACACACATTATTGAGATAAAAAAGAGAAAGGCGATGGATTCTGAGAATCATCAGCACCAAAATTCAAGATATCAGTGAAGTTAGAAGCAGAGAGCGAATTGTATCCTATATCTCCTAAGGTAGTCCAATCCGGAGTCATTAATCCGGCAACCTCCGCAACAGAACTAATTTGAGGAGACCCCTTTGAGAAACCATCCAAAGCAACTTGGTAATCTGACAGAGTCGGATATGCCGGCATATCCACTGCTGTCAGAGGATCCCCGTGTTCTGAAAGATTCACGGTCGGTAGATGGATATCAGGGGTTGATGAAAGGAGCTTTAAAAAACTTTTGTAGTGAGGATGCTCTAACAAATCTTCCTGGGTCGGAAGAACCCCAGGTTCTAGAGGATTCTCTGAGGGGCCAGATGGAGAAGCGAAGGAGCCTGGTGGGTGAGCAAGGGAGTCGGATGGATTGGCCCTTGAGGAACTTGCAGGAGGGTTAAAGGAGCCAGGTGGAGAGGCAAAGGAGCCGGATGGGTGAGTAAAGGAGCCGGATGGAGAAGCGAAGGAGCCTGGTGGGTGAGCAAGGGAGTCAGATGGATTGGCCCTTGAGGAACTTGCAGGAGGGTTAAAGGAGCCAGGTGGAGAGGCAAAGGAGCCGGATGGGTGAGTAAAGAAGCCGGATGGAGAAGCGAAGGAGCCTGGTGGGTGAGCAAGGGAGTCGGATGGATTGGCCCTTGAGGAACTTGCAGGAGGGTTAAAGGAGCCAGGTGGAGAGGCAAAGGAGCCGGATGGGTGAGTAAAAGAGCCGGATGGGTAGGCAAATGACCTGGAGGCTGGAGATTTCTCCGGCAGTTTTCCGGTCGAACGGTGGCGGCGTCGACCAGAGCCGGATGGAGAAGCGAAGGAGCCTGGTGGGTGAGCAAGGGAGTCGGATGGATTGGCCCTTGAGGAACTTGCAGGAGGGACAAAGGAAAATGACGGATTAACCCTGGGAGACTCGCTGTCCAGTCGAGCCTCCAACGCCGTCATTCGTGACTGCAGAGCCTCAAGCTTTTGATCAAGAGAGGTAAGGAGGGCAGCGCATCCACCAGCAGGATTTAGGATTCTTGCCTTAGCTTCAAAGAGAAACGAATCGAGAGTTTCACGATGTTTGTGATCCGGTACGTGTTGTAAAAAGAATTCAACACTTTTTACCCCGAAAACGGAAAAGATTGTGTGATAATCTCGACGATGATACGCATTTGGAAAGATTTTAACTGATTCACAAGAAGGAGGACAAGCTCTGCGGCGAAAAGAGCAGGCAGGACATGGAGTACCTCGCTGGCGGATGCTGATCGACATGGCTGTTTGTATTGGATTTGAATGGGAGATTTGCAGTGAGGATGGTGCTATTGGGTGATTTGCAGTGAGGATGGTGTGTTTTGATTTTAATGGCAGGAAGCTGGTGAAAGGGTTAAAGGCGCCGATCTCGAAATTTGAATTTCGAATTTCGAGGTCGGAGCATTTTGAAAAGATGTCGGCAGTTGATGATGGCAGTGATTTTTTTTTTTTTTTTTTTTGGGGCGAGGGTTTGGAGTTTACGGAATTTGCGGGTTGTCGGTTATGGTATGGATTAGGGGTTGTCGGTTATGGTATGGATTAGGAGTGGGCAATTGGCGGGTGGGAATTGAATTGGTGGGACCTGAAGAAGAACCAAGAACTCAGCCTTGGCCCTTGAATTTTCCAGAAGAAGAAGATGTGAAAGGATTGACTGAGGAAATGGACGGTGTTGCTTGGGATTGACGGAGGAGAGAATCGGGAAGTTGAACGAGTGGATGAGTGGTGCAATGAGATCAACGGCGAGGTCCGGTGTGGTGGTGTGAGAGAAGGAGAAGTATGAGAGATCCAGGGAGAAGTATGGATCTGGGTAAGACAAGGGAGTGGTGAGAGCTAAGAAGGAGCTGAGGGGGATGGTGGTTGATAAGGGGACACCCGGAAGGGGTTTGGGTGTCGGCGGTTGAGTCGTATTTTCAGGCGGTGGGGGCGGCAGTGGCGGAGACAGCGAAGGTAGAAGATGCGATTAAGCATATGTATTTGTCAGATCTGAAATCTGGCATGGTATCTGGATGGCGCTGCGAGAGGGCGCGCCGGAGAGATTCGGAGATGCGCGTAGTGGCGCGGTTGTTGTTGTTGATGAAGTAGGTGCGGCGGAAGAAGCTGGCAGCGAAGCTACCGGAGTTCGCGGTCGGAGAAATAGTCGGCGACGATGCCGGGGATTGAGAAACAGTAGAGGCCTTGGATGCAGGTAAGTCTCCCGTGGATGTTCTAGCATCACGTTTGCTAGAGAGAGAGAGAGGGATAGAAAGGAGGATAGCAGAGAATTTGGACAATTTGGACAGTGAGTTTGTAATGGTGGAAGATGAAGGAGGAAGGATTAAACCTCCCTCTGATACCATGATAAATTATACAACATTGAAATATCAGAAATTATATTAATGAGCAAGAAATCCACAAGGGGTTACATTGTTACAATCACTCCATCTTAACAATACAAGACTAACAAATATATAGTGATACAAAGGTTGTATGGTCATTCACCAAATTATAACCTTCTAAGCACATGCCTCCATGCTCCTGCACACATGCCTCCATGTTCCTGCTTCCATGCTCCACTGCTTCCGTATTCATTATGTTTTGTTCTTTAATTTCTTTAATTATGTAATTATAATCATTATGTTCTAGATCTAGTTTTCCAATTTGTTGGAGATCATCTCATGTAGTAAAAGGACGCTTTCAGGATTTGTTTTCCAAACTCAAGCTGACCGCCCATTTGCCACCTTGAGTTTGAAGGGGGGTGTTAGAAATGATGATATTGAATGATGATATTCTCCAACATAAATTAGCATTATTATTTGTAATTATTAAAGCTTAGAATTATTCTTCTTTTCCTTTATTCCCTCCTCCATGTTTCCCTCCTTGTCTCCTCCTTTCTTCCTCATTTTAGGCTTCTTGTTTCCTTCTTTACTTGTATATATATTCATGTCAATTCCATTGTAAATGTATGAAAAGATTGTAACAATGTAATCCATTATGGAATTCTTGCTCATTATAATTTCTCTATTTCTTGTGTTGTATAATTTAACATGGTATCAGAGCACAACCTCGCCACTAGCCACCACGACCTCGCCACCAACCACCAGCCACCACACAACCTCGCCACCAAGCCACCACACCTATCACCATTATCAAACAAATCAAATACGCCTCCAAACACTACTCGAATCAGACTTTACGCAGCAAACCTGTTCAAATAAAACCACGTCCAAATAATTATTATTGAAGCATTCAGCCTGGCTGGCAAGACCATCAGGTAACCACAGCTTAGTACAAGGTTCGATTCCTACTAATAGCATTTTATTTTTCCTCTATTTCCTTACAAACTGCAACTGCCACATCATTGACACACAAGCGCCACGTGTCAGCCACGCCAGCGCACATGACATCCAGTCAGTGCCACGTGGCATCCAGTCAGTGCCACGTGTACGCCACGTGACATCCAGTCATCGCCACGTGGCATCCAGTCAGCGCCACGTGTCCGCCACGTGACATCCAGTCAGCGCCACGTGGCATCCAGTCAGCGCCACGTGTCCGCCACGTGACATCCAGTCAGCGCCACGTGGCATCCAGTCAGCGCCACGTGTCCGCCACGTGACATCCAGTCAGCGCCACGTGTCAGTCACGTGTCAGCCACGTCAGCGGTTAACGCCGTTTGCTTGCCGTCAGAATTGACGGAATATTCCAGACACCGTCAGATATATTTACAATTTCACCCCTGTACTTTCTGATATTTCTATTCTAGCCCCTAAACCTTCTTATTTTCCTATTCTAACATCAAGAGCCGTTGATCTCATTGCACCACTCATCCACTCGTTCAACTTCCCGATTCTCTCCTCCGTCAATCCCAAGCAACACCGTCCATTTCCTCAGTCATACCATAACCGACAACCCCTAATCCATACCATAACCGACAACCCGCAAATTCCGTAAACTCCAGACCCTCGCCATCATCAAATGCCAACATCTTTTTGCTTCGACCTCGAAATTCGAAATTCAAATTTCGAGATCGGCGCCTTTAACCCTTTCACCAGCTTCCTGCCATTAAAATCAAAACACACCATCCTCACTGCAAATCACCCAATAGCACCATCCTCACTGCAAATCTCCCATTCAAATCCAATACAAACAGCCATGTCGATCAGCATCCGCCAGCGAGGTACTCCATGTCCTGCCTGCTCTTTTCGCCGCAGAGCTTGTCCTCCTTCTTGTGAATCAGTTAAAATCTTTCCAAATGCGTATCATCGTCGAGATTATCACACAATCTTTTCCGTTTTCGGGGTAAAAAGTGTTGAATTCTTTTTACAACACGTACCGGATCACAAACATCGTGAAACTCTCGATTCGTTTCTCTTTGAAGCTAAGGCAAGAATCTTAAATCCTGCTGGTGGATGCGCTGCCCTCCTTACCTCTCTTGATCAAAAGCTTGAGGCTCTGCAGTCACGAATGACGGCGTTGGAGGCTCGACTGGACAGCGAGTCTCCCAGGGTTAATCCGTCATTTTCCTTTGTCCCTCCTGCAAGTTCCTCAAGGGCCAATCCATCCGACTCCCTTGCTCACCCACCAGGCTCCTTCGCTTCTCCATCCGGCTCTGGTCGACGCCGCCACCGTTCGACCGGAAAACTGCCGGAGAAATCTCCAGCCTCCAGGTCATTTGCCTACCCATCCGGCTCTTTTACTCACCCATCCGGCTCCTTTGCCTCTCCACCTGGCTCCTTTAACCCTCCTGCAAGTTCCTCAAGGGCCAATCCATCCGACTCCCTTGCTCACCCACCAGGCTCCTTCGCTTCTCCATCCGGCTTCTTTACTCACCCATCCGGCTCCTTTGCCTCTCCACCTGGCTCCTTTAACCCTCCTGCAAGTTCCTCAAGGGCCAATCCATCTGACTCCCTTGCTCACCCACCAGGCTCCTTCGCTTCTCCATCCGGCTCCTTTACTCACCCATCCGGCTCCTTTGCCTCTCCACCTGGCTCCTTTAACCCTCCTGCAAGTTCCTCAAGGGCCAATCCATCCGACTCCCTTGCTCACCCACCAGGCTCCTTCGCTTCTCCATCTGGCCCCTCAGAGAATCCTCTAGAACCTGGGGTTCTTCCGACCCAGGAAGATTTGTTAGGAGCATCCTCACTACAAAAGTTTTTTAAAGCTCCTTTCATCAACCCCTGATATCCATCTACCGACCGTGAATCTTTCAGAACACGGGGATCCTCTGACAGCAGTGGATATGCCGGCATATCCGACTCTGTCAGATTACCAAGTTGCTTTGGATGGTTTCTCAAAGGGGTCTCCTCAAATTAGTTCTGTTGCGGAGGTTGCCGGATTAATGACTCCGGATTGGACTACCTTAGGAGATATAGGATACAATTCGCTCTCTGCTTCTAACTTCACTGATATCTTGAATTTTGGTGCTGATGATTCTCAGAATCCATCGCCTTTCTCTTTTTTATCTCAATAATGTGTGTTCCCTTCCTTCCGCACCACCAACACCCTCGGAAACCTCTCGCCTCTCATATCGAAACTTCAGTTTATCTCTCTAAAACCAAAACCAAAGAAAGGGCCATCATTGACTACTAGCACCACTGCTACTCTTCCACCTCTCTAAAAGAAAAAAAAAAAAAAAAAAAAAAAAAAAAAAAAACATATCTATATATATTCAATCTCTTCAATTTAATATTTCCGGCGGGTCGCCTTTCGCTGCACCTCCAAGTATTCTAATTCAATTTCTTGTTACTGTTATACGTACTGCTCGCGTATTCAGATCAAGTTTTTTCCTCCGGAAATTCTACACCGGACCTCGCCGTTCCGTCGGCTCCCGTTCCGCTGTTTGGTAGCTTCCTCACCTCTTCAAACTCAAGTTGGTCTCTTCATACCCCCTTGAGTTTGAGGGGGGGTGTTAGAATATTCTCTTGTTTCTCACTTGGAGAATATATAAGCTGTAGTCTTGGGTTAATTTGGTCAGCATCAGTTGTGAAGAATTTATGTGGCTTTCTCTGTCAGCGTCGGCAAAACTTCTGTTTCGGAACCCGTCGAGAGAGAAACCTGAACAGAAATGCCGGATCTCAATTCTTTGAGCTCGATAGAGAGAGAAAGTGTGGGATTTTTTTCTGTTTTTTTATTTTATTTGGTAGCTTCATCAATGGAGCTTAACGGAGGGAGAGGTGAGGTCGTAGAGAGAGAATCATCATTTGTCCATTTTTAGATGAGAGACTGTAATTGTTTTCTTTTTTTTTGTATTTTCAACAATTTAGGCCATCACTCTCTCTCCGCTAAATGTGTCTCTCTCTTACGGAAAGCATACGGGCCCTGCTCTTTTGCACAAATGCACACAGGAGAAATAATTTGTATGTTTATATATATATATATATATATATATTATATATTTATATTAAAAGATATTTAAAAAAATAGAGTTTATTGACTTAACCCCCATGCTTTAATAATTATATTTGAAAAAAACTCTCAAAATAATTTTAATTAAACATAATCCCCTAAGATCAACTCCAACCCAAAACACCATTTTGGTGTTGATTTAGCACCAAAATGGTGTCATTTTTACACCATATTTTTTTCAACTCTAAACATAACACTAAATATAACATCAAAAAGTATATTCTCTCTAAAA
The DNA here is from genome assembly GCA_021464415.1 of Lonicera japonica. Taxonomy (NCBI): domain Eukaryota; kingdom Viridiplantae; phylum Streptophyta; class Magnoliopsida; order Dipsacales; family Caprifoliaceae; genus Lonicera; species Lonicera japonica. Next base: position 89,723,241 of record CM038463.1, on the reverse strand, counting down.
ATAGAATATTCTCTTTATTATTCTATTATTTTATATCATCATATAAATTATTGTATTGTACTAATTATTTTATTATAGATATTATTATTAATTAACTTATAATAATTTAAATAATTATAATTTATAAAACTAAAAATCACTAAATTAACATAACATATTTATTATGGAAATAAACATTACATTGCTGGAAAAAAAAATTACATTTAATTTTAAAAAATTACACATAATTAAAATTCGGAATTGATCGACACTAATTCTCCGAATTAGTAAATTCTTCCCACAAGTGTTCAATTAAGGCATTTCGAAGTTCAATGTGAGCTTCCTTATCCTTAAATTTATGAAATTTAAATGTTCTAAATTATTTTTTCCTTATTATTATATATTAAAAATATTAATTACAATAAAATATACATAAATTTAATTAGAATAAATTAGTTTTTTTAATAAAACAAATTATTAATATTTCTAATTAAAAAAATTAAATTAGAAGTATAAAATTGACCTAATTGATATTTATAAGTAAATAACAATAAAGATAAAAATTGGAAAAAAAAAAATGGTGGGATGTCGTGGGGTGAATAGTGTTGCACTAAATATGGTGCAACACTATTCATTGCATCAAATTTGGTGTGGCTTTTGGTGCTTCCTTGAAGCAATTTGGTGTAGAAATTACACCAAATTTGGTGGGATGGTGCTACCTTGGAGTCACTCTAAAAGCTGATGCCGTCTCTTTTCCGTCCAAAATGATATTTTTTGGACGAAAACACCGTTCCCCCTCTTCTTCCCTACCCAAGAACCCTAATTTCTCTCTCCAAATTTGTTTGCTTTGAAAAATAAAAATTCACATTGATTGTTTTGTTGATCTTAAATTGCTTCCTCTATCCCCTACTACACCCCAACCACTATAACAAATCCCTTACGCAACAACTCCATCCTCCACGCTAGCGCAATTGCTCCTGCCGAATCCTGCCACTGCCATTGTCTCCGGCCTTCTTCAACCTTCAAACCTTAATTCTTTTTCTTACCTTCTTCGTTTCTCTTTTCATAGTCTCAATCTCTCACTTCACTACCATTCAAACTTCACCACAATGATTATTGCTGTGGATTTGGGGTTGTAACTACTGTTGCTTTTTCTTTATTTAGATATGGCTGAAATTGGTCAAGGTTAATCTTTACTTGCAACAATTTAGATAGATTCATTCTTAGTTTTACGATTTAGATAGATTAATTTAGGTTTTAGGTTTAATTTTGACTTCAATTGATCAAATTTTGTCAGCCACTTCAATTAGATCCAACGAAGCCGAAATCCTCTTTTCCCTTTGTAACCTTGGTGGTGGTGGCGGTGGAGGTGGAGATGAAGGAGGTAATTGTGGCAATGGTGGAGGTGGTCACCATTATGGAAAAGAGAGGAAGGATAGAGAAGGGGAGGTTTGAGTTGGTAAGGATGAGATAGAAAAGACGAAGGTTTAGAGAGAAAGGGTGGAGATGGTGATGATAAGGAAAAAGAAAGAGGAAGAGATAGTGGTGGATGTGGTGCAGGTTGGTTGTCGAAAATGGAGATTGAAGTTGTGTGTATTTATTGTAGGGTTAGCGTATTGTAATGGGGAGGAGGAAGATGACGTAGAAGGGCATTTTGGTCAAAAAAAATTCAAAATGGATGAAAAGTTAACGATGCCAACTTTTAGGGGGTTGTGTCTAATTACAATTATTTTGTGAGGTTTCTCAAATACAACTATTAGCTCACGAGGTTAAGTCAATAAACCCTCCCAAAAAATTCGCTCGACGCTTAATAGCCTTAAACCCCATCTAGACACTCTATGTCTGCCCTAATTCGGTCTAACTCCTTTCAGAACATTACTAAGTATATACACACGAAATTAGTTCCAAGCGGGCCCCCTCCTGTCAAAATCAACCAAACTTATTGAAAAAAGAAAAAGAAAAAATTGAGGAAAGTGCGTAAATTAATAACCCAGCACTGTCTCAAATCCTAGATTTCCACTAAATAAGAGAAAGGATGATAAGCAGTAGAGTGAACCATGGGCGTAGCCACACTGTGGCGAGAGGGTGCGCGCGCACCCCCGACGATTTCAGCATTTTTTTTAAAAAAAGAATAAAAAATATAAAGATTTATATGCATGAATTTATAGTTGATGGTATATAATTGTAAGAAATAAAAGTGAAGGGGCATTTGAAAAATTGAAATACACTTAAGTGAGGAGAGAGAACCCGAGACTCTCCACCATGGGCGTAGCCACACTGTGGCGAGAGGGTGCTTGTGCACCCCCGACGATTTCGGCATTTTTTAAAAAAAAAGAATAAAAAATATAAAGATTTATATGCATGAATTTATAGTTGATGGTATATAATTGTAAGAAATAAAAGTGGAGGGGCATTTGAAAAATTGAAATACACTTAAGTGAGGAGAGAGAACCCGAGACTCTCCACCATTTCTTTTTCCGTTCTCTTCTCCCCTATTCGTATATGTATAAAAAAAAATAGGAACAAGTTATGTTTGAATTTTTCTCTTTAATCAAATTTTATATTTGTTCATATATGTATATATATAAAAAAAGCATAACGGCCACAAGACAATTAGATGTTATGATATGCAATTGGTTATTAACATAACGACCATTACACGAATAGTAATAATATGGATGTTATGATATGCAATTAGTTATTAATTTAATAAATGTTGAATTTATAGGGCTGATTTTAGAATGAAGAAGTATTATAGAAAAATAGGAACAAGTTCCTCCTTCGGCCGAAAATTGCGCACCCCAGACCGAAAATTCCTGGCTACACCACTGGAGTGAACCACCCTATTACTCACTTGATGAACGAAAAGAAACCAAAACTCATGTGTAGTACTAATCTGCCTAATGCAATAGGAAGAATCAAGCTTCAAAGCCCTAATAGATAAATGGAACTTATTGACAGGATATATATGTCAAAATCCAGTCCAAACGTAGTTTAGGAAATCCTCGTCATACCAACAAAAATTGGTGGCTTAAGTAACGTACGCTCCATTTTGATCGGAATCTATTATACGGGAAGTTATCATTGGTATTCTATATGCCGTAAGAAATATACCCACTACTTTGTTAGGCAACAAGAATTCGACAAATCAACTCTCTTGCTTTTCCCACTACTTTTTTAGGCAACAAGAATTCGACAAATCAACTCTCTTGCTTTTTCGGCGTATCTGGATGGATGCTTAGCAATTAACAGTGTAACCACCATTGATACGTCAATTTTGTTTTAATACGTCAATTTTTTATGTCACATAAAATCACAAAATAAGTCAGCAGACTTCCTTTTATTATTTGAACTCACTATGTTTGTTCTCTTCAGTTCTCCTCGTGGAGTGTATTAGGCCATTTCAATGGTATTTTCAATAAATTTATTTATATTCTGTGTTATGATGCTTTTAATATATATATATATATATATATATATCTATTTGACAATATAATTTTGTAGATAGAAAAGTCACAAATAAGTTAAAATTTTTCTAATGGTATCATTTATATCTTACTTTTCTGTCTTGACATTTATTTAAAAATGAGAGAGAATTAGTGTGTTTCTTATATCCAATGAGGATGTGTTATGTTACATTGAAATTTTTTATCACCATGTAGAAATGAAATTATCCATATGACTGAACTTTCACATCACTTAGAAATGGTTATAGAAAATCTCATTGGAGCATATTTTTTTTATTTTTCTTTTCTATCATAGAAATTTGTATGGATATAAATTACCATTGGAGATGGCCTCATGGTGATACGTTTCAAAAATCGATTCAGGTTACTGTGCTAGTCCACGATAGTAGCTGAATTTATAATCCTCATAAATTAAAAAATCATCATTAATACAGTATATTTTAAATTTCATTGTTATTTTGGTTTTGATCTTGATAGACTACCTTCTGGAGAATGTTCATATTGAGGCTATTCGATTTTTAGCCAGTTTCTTGGGGAGCACAAAATGTTACGGGTAACGCTGATAGAATATTTACTGTAATTAAAAGGAAGCTTATTGAGGAACATCAGAGGAATCTGTGTACTATTACGGCTGAAGAAATTCGCTTGGCTGCGTTTTCAATTCGTAGCAAGAAAGCCCCGGGGCCAAATGGGTTTACCACAAGCTTCTATAAAAAGAACTGGAATATTGTGGGTAAAGACTTGACTGATGTTGTGCTTGAATTTTTGCTAATAGGAGAATGCTTAAGGCTTGGAGTAGGACTGCTTTAGCTCTTATTCCGAAGGTACCTATCCCCAATACTATAAAAGATTTTCGGCCGCTTGTTGTAATGTCATATATAAATGTATCTTAAAAGTGATCATGTATAAATTAAAAATTGTTTTGGATAGCTTAATTAGTAAATACCAATCTGCTTTTGTGGGAGGGAGCTAGAGACATAGTTGATAATGTTATTCATGTATGAGATGGTCCGTAATTATCATCGTATTGGTGGCAATCCTAGATGTGCATTCAAAATTGATATTCAAAAGGCTTATGACTCGGCGGATTGGGAATTTCTTTGGGTTATGATGAGGGCGATGTTATTTCCAGATGTTATGTGTTTCTACTGCTCATTTTTCTATTACAATGAACAGGTACCTTGAGGGGCATTTTAATGGTGGTTGTCGGCTAAAGCAAGGGGATCCTATCTCTCCTTCTTCTTGGTGGTGGTGGAAGCTTTCTTTTGTATTTTAAGGTATAATATTTTACGAAAGGGATTTTGGTTTCATCCTAAGTGTGAATTACTACAAATGTTGTCGCATCTCTGCTTTGCTGATGACTTGTTCTTATTATCTGGTGCTAATTTGGATTATGCGGGAGTGCTTAAAACATCATTGGAGGAATTTGGTAACATGGCTGGCCTTTTTCTTAACTTGCAGAAGAGTAATATATTTATGGCTGGGGTTAGTGGGCAGCTTCCAGCGGATATATGTAATTTGATGGGTATGGAAATGAAGGAACTTCCTGTTAAGTACTTGGGTGTTCCTCTCATCTCCTCTAGACTCAAACATTGTGATTGTGAGGTGTTTAAAAGTAAAATTATGAAAAGAATTTTAAGTTGGCACTTGAAGCTTCTCTTGTATGCGGGGATAGTTCAGCTGATCATTACTATTTTGAATAATATTCACATGTATTAGAGGAGAATTTTTGTGTTGCCTAAAAAGCTTTTAAAGGAGATTGATGTAATGATGAGGAATTTCTCATGGGGAGGTTCGAATATGAGGAAAATTGCTGCTAAAGTTGCTTGGTCGGATATTTGTCTTCCAAAAAAAGAGGGTGGCCTTAGTATTCCTAACGTTTATGTGTGCAACAAGGCTAATATGGTGAAATATCTCTGGGATTTGGCTAGTAAAAAAGATTTGCTTTGGATGAAATGGTGTCACATGTATATGATTAAAAATCAAAGTATATGGCAATGTCGACGTCCTCCGGATTCTTCTTGGAGTTAGCAGAAGCTAATGAAGTTACGTGATAATTTTCATTCTCATATACGGTACAAGGTGGGTACTAGGGAAGGGATTTACACATAGTATGATAATTGGCTTAGTCATGTGCCGTTGGTGAAGCGTTATGTAGAGATGCTAATGTATGATGCTGCAAGTAATGCCTCTAGTAAATTGACTGGGTTTATTTTAAATGGTGAGTGGAACTTCCCTAATTCTTCTTTTGTTAATTTGACAGAGATTTTTCAAGAGTTGCCTTCAATTTCAATAGGTACTAGCCATTGTGTGGTATGGGGTTTTGTGGGAGATTCCAATTTTAGTTGTGCTAAGGCTAAGGAAGCTATTCGTGTGCTTGGTGAGGTGAAGTGGTGGAATATTGTTCTTAAATTAGCTGTCATTTTATGGATGGCATTCAAGAAAAGGTTGCTGACTAAATGTTTAGTTAAAGATGTGAGGTTATATTCAGGAAGATAATTGCCCTTGTGTTGTAATGCTAGTGAGGACCTGAATCATCTTTTCTTTGCATGCTCCTTCTCTAAAGCTATATGGAGTGCAACTCTCTATCATAATGGTATTAATAGAGAAATGGGTAACTGGGACTTTGAAAGTGACTGGGCAGTGGATTATGTGAGGGGTCATGATTTTAGAGCTAAAATTTACTAACATTTGCGGAGCTAGTGTATATTGCATTTGATATGAAAGAAATAAAAGAGTTTAACACCACAAGAAAAAGCAATGGGAGAGTGTTCTGACAAGTGTCTAAAAGATTGTGCAAGCTGCTGCATGAAATTAAAAAGCTAAGCAGAGCTTCCAGAATTGGTTGGTGTGTAAAGAATTGAGACTTTGATTGGCATGTTTTGGAAGATGGGTAGATTTTGCAACGGTATGGTGTAGATTTAATTGTTCTATTCTTATATTTTGTTTGATTGTATTGTATAGTTGTGTTGATTATTAAAAAAATTCACATTTTACCAAAAAAAATAATAAAAGGTCTCAACAGGAAACCATGGAATTGGTCATCGCATCAGGCATCAACATTGCAATCTTGAACAATGCAAGAGGCAAAAATTAGACGACATGAGAGAGAGAGAGAGAGAGAGAGATGGACCCCAAGAACGCAAACTATATTAGTAAGATACTTAGATACAGCACAAGAACACCACGAAAAAGTACATAGAAAAAGGACACGAATACTGCCACGAAAAAGTAAAAAGAAAACGGGGAAAAAACCAAAAAAAAAAAAAAAGACCCTAGACTCAAAACCACCTGTACTACTATACTTACCACACAACTACAATTCCTACAAACGGCTCATTTCTTCAATCCACTTCCTCCATCTTGCTCTCCTCATTACTCTCCTCCTCCTCCAGCACAGGCATATCAACATCTTCAGCACCCTCTTCTTCATCAATGCTCAGCCCCAACTTCAACATCCTGTGAATCCTGGCAGCAAACGTGTTTGGATCATCCAAACTGAACCCAGAAGTAAGCAATGCAGTCTCATAAAGCAGCATCACCAGATCCTTAACCGACTTGTCATTCTTGTCGGCCTCTGCCCTCTTCCTCAGCTCCTCCATTATCCCATTGTCAGGGTTGATCTCCATAGTCTTCTTGCTAGACATGTATGAGCTCATGCTGCTGTCCCTCAATGCCTGAGCCTTCATAATCCTTTCCATGTTTGCAGTCCACCCATACTCTCCAGTCACCAAACAGCAAGGAGAGTCCACAATTCTGTCAGAGACCACCACTTTCTCAACCTTGTCTCCAAGAATTTCCTTCATTGTCTTGCAAAGGTTCTCAAAGGACTTCCTTTTCTCCTCCCTCCTCTTCTTTTCTTCTTCAGTCTCATCATCCAGCTTCAATCCTTCCTTGGTAGCAGAAACTAGCTTCTTCCCATAATATTCCTTTAATTGCCCAACAGCATACTCATCAATGGCATCGACCATGAATAGGACTTCATACCCCTTCTTCTTCAGCCTCTCCAAGAATGGGGAATTCTCGACAGCCTTCTTGCTCTCACCAGTAATGTAATAGATGTCCTTCTGCTCCTCTTTCATTCTGGTGACATAATCCTTTAGACTAGTCATATCATCACCACTCTTGGTTGAGTAGTATCTGAGAAGATCGGCCAATTTTGACCTGTTTTGGCTGTCCTCGTGAATGCCCAATTTCAGATTCTTTGAGAAGGCTTCATAGAACTTCATATAATCCTCCTTGTTCTCTGCGATCTCATTGAACATCTCAATGCATTTCTTCACAAGGTTCTTCCTGATAACCTTAAGAATCTTGTTCTGCTGCAACGTCTCACGAGATATATTGAGCGGCAAATCATCAGAGTCAACAACGCCCTTGACGAACCCAAGGTACTCTGGGATTAGTTCCTCGCAGTTGTCCATGATAAATACCCTCCTTACATAGAGTTTGATGTTATTCATCTTCTTGCGGGTGTCAAAAAGATCAAATGGAGCTCTCTTTGGTACGAAGAGTATAGCTTTAAATTCAAGCTGACCTTCAACAGAGAAGTGCTTAACGGCAAGGTGTTCCTCCCAATCATTGGTTAAGCTCTTGTAGAAGGAAGCATATTCTTCCTTAGTGATCTCCTCTGGTTTGCGCAACCAGATGGGTTTCTGCTTGTTAATGAGCTGCCACTCGTGAGAAACCTCCTTGATTTTCTTTTTCTTGGACTTGTCCTTCTCTTTCTCCTCATCGACCTCCTCAACATCACCCTCCTCTTCCTTCTTGGGTTCATCATCCTCGTCATCACTGATCTCTTTCTCAGTAGTCTTTTCCGTCCAGAGATAGATGGGATAGCTGATGAACTCAGAGTGCTTCTTCACTAGATCCTTAATTCTCCTCTCCTCCAGATATTCCAACTGCACCAAGAGCCCAGAGTAGAAATTCAGAACCACTGAGAAAATAGAAGATTTGAAGTTTCACCAAAAGAAAAAAATATATTTAATATATAGAACACAACAACTTTCAAAACTACAGAATTCAGTTTTGCACAAACAAAATCTAATGGCATTATATTATAAAATAAAATATCTCCCATTCATATATAGGTTCTAACTACAAAGAACTCAGCAAAGGCAGTTTAATTAGGGCTCTAAGGATTAACAATTGAAGTAATTAAGGTGTTAAAAGAGTATAATAATATAATAGGAAAAATGGGAAACACAACAGTACCTGATCTTCCTTAAGGAAGAGGGTGATTTTGGTTCCTCTCCCTAGAGGCTCTCCGTTAACATCCCTTGTTACTGTGAATGAACCACCAGCTTGTGATTCCCAGACGTATTGCTCATCGTCATTGTGCTTTGTGGTCACAATAACCTTCTCCGCCACCAGATACGCAGAATAGAAACCAACACCAAATTGCCCGATCATGCTTACATCAGCCCCAGCCTGCAACGCCTCCATGAATTCCTTGGTCCCAGATCTTGCAATCGTCCCCAGATTGTTCACCAAATCTAACCAAATATTATTAATCAAACAACATTAGCAATTCATCATTAAAAAAAAAAAAAAAACCCCAAGGGTAATAATTGCACACAATTCTTTGCAGATCATAATCAAATAACATATTTTCCGCCGGAAAACAAAAACAGAGTGCTTAGAAATAAACTAAAGAATAAACCCTACTAGAGAAGGTCCTTGAACCAAACACAATTTTCATCTTAACTAAAAGACAATATATTAATTATATTTTGTTCATTCATAAAATTACTCCTCTAAATACAGATCACATTGTCTTCCTCCAAATTATATTACGATTCATTTGGGTAGAGAAAAAAACAGAGCAGTGTAAAAATAAATAGATGAAAATTACCTGCTTTAGTCATTCCAACACCGCTGTCGATAATCGACAAGGTCTTGTTAACTTTATCGGGGACGATCCTGATGAAGAGCTCGGGTTGAGCATCAAGTTTGGTCTTGTCAGTCAAGCTCTCGAAACGAATTTTGTCCAAAGCATCAGAAGAATTGCTGATGAGTTCCCTAAGGAAGATCTCTTTGTTGCTGTAGAAAGTATTGATGATGAGACTGAGGAGCTGATTTATCTCAGCCTGGAAAGCAAAGGTCTCAGCATCAGCCATCTGAACTTCAGCCATAATTGGGTGGGTGCAGCTTTAGCTTTGCTTTATGTATGTATGTAGTTTGAGAGAAACAAGTGAATGCGAATCGTATGTATTTGCTTTGTTTGGGCAATGAAATGATATGATCAAGTAAAAGATAGAACAACGGAGAAGGGTTATATATAGTAGTAGTAGTAGTAGTAGTAGTATAGGTAGAAGAGTAAAGAGAATGGTAATGGTAATGGTTCTGGGACTTTCTCGTTTGCGTTGGATTTGGAGGGAGTTCGGGGACTTCTGGACTATTCTATGGCTTTCTCGGTCCAACATTTTTGAATTTCCATTTCGGCCTCTTTTCATATTTACTCTATTTCTCACCGCCAAACAAATTATATTATATTATATTATATTCACAAAAATTATATTATATATATTAATTAGAGTAAAATATTATAATACCTTTAAATTATTAATACTATCTTTTGATTTTTAAATAAAATTTATTATATTTAAATATTTAAATTATTAATCAATTTTTTTGAATTAACTTTTTCGTCCAATTTAACTATTAACTTGGACATAATTTTTTTTTCCTCCAATTTTAGAAGAGCAAAAAGGTCCTACTGAAATACCCTTCTTTCCTTCCGCCTCACAAACCCCTCTCTCTCCTTTCATCTTCAGCAGAAGAGAGAGAAAGCTCCCAACATTATCCCTCCGTTCCGCCCCTATCCAATGCCCTCTCTAATCTTTCTCTCTAGATATATATTGATATATATATATATATATATATATTTCTTTTTCTTTTTCTTTTTCTTCTTCTTCAAATTCGGATTCAGTGTATATCAATCGCCGACTATCTCTCTATATATATTGATCGATTGAGAATGAGGTATGCAACAGGGTGATTCGACAGTGTTGAGCTTGAGACCTAGCGGCGGTGGTAATCGAGGAGGGGGTAGATTACTAGTCCATCGCTTCGATTCTTCTTCTAATTCCGATCTTCCTCTTCTTCTAATGGGCATGAGTTAAAATTTCGATTTTGAGGTTAAATCTTTGTATTGATTTTTTGGTTAAATATATGCATGTATGTGCGTATACATACATGTACCGGCAATATTCGACTGCTGTGTCCAAGTCTCCGTTCTTATGGACCCTTTCCGATTACGATACAGTGTCCCCCTTTGGAAGCCCACACACCATACGCAGCCTTGGGTATAATCCATAGAGGTGAAAACAAGGCTGAGACAATGGACACAAGTAATTGTTTGTTCAGTTTGACAATCTAAGGCCAAAGTATGATGATTGATTCATTGCTTTAAGTTTGAAATATTATTATTATTTGATCCCCCCCAAATGGAGTAAACCAAAGTTTGGAAGCAAACTAAACCATAGTTCATCTAAGTAACCAATGCACTAACCGCCTTTCTCGATGTATATATTGCATTTTTAATTTGCTTAAATATTTTATATTTAATTTTGTCTCCATCAACGCCACCTACTTATGTTTAATCAGCTTAATTGCACTTTTTTGGTTATTTATAGTTTTTATGTGAAAGAGAAAAGGGGAGGGTGAAAAAGATGGTGATAGTGGTGGTGGTACTGGAAGAGGTGGTTGGAGGTTGTAGTGGCGGGAGGTCGAGGCGGCAAGGGAGAAATGCAAGATAAACTTTGGAGTTTAGAGTCTTTTGCAAATTAAATCTTGATGTTTCAATTTCAACAATAAGGACCTTAAAGTACAATTATAACTTCAATTCAAACCCTCCGTCTAAATCCGTTTGAAATATTGGATGGGGTGAATTTATTGATATATTTTTTTTACTTTCTAACATGGATAATGGATGAATATAAAAGGCCAAAAACACTTCTTCCACCATTACAAAACAAAATCCCATTATTTCAACAAACTAATAATTCCACTTACTATTTAATGAACAAGAAAACGATGATGACCCATGACCTAGCAAAAACCATAGCTTCTTTCTCTCTTCCTTTTTAGCATCTGAACCTCGATTTTTCACTTGTTGGCTCTACCAATTAAACCAAAAATTGTTTGTCCCGCTAGGTCACACATAATAGGATCAACCCACACAAAAATTCACAACTACCAATACTCTGCATTTAGAAAGGAATAAAAGATTAAAAAGAAAGAAATGCATGAAGAACTGTTACCACTATTTAGAAATATTTATTTACCCCAAATTGTTCGCATCCTCCGAAGCTTCTTCCCGAATTTGCAACCGTCCATGACCTTTGAACCACAGCGTTGAGACCACAAGAGCATGTTCCCGCGTCTATGGAATTGGGGTTCTTTGGTCTCCAACTCACCTATTTTGTTTTGTGAAATTAGGGTTAAAAAGAAATTTTAGGGATTTTATTGGAGAGATCTATGCAAAGGGGATGATTTTTGCGTCATTTTTACAGTCCACTCATCATTGGAATCCAACTCATCATGTATGTTGGCAATCCACGCAACACTCCGTCCAATATTTCAAATAGATTTTGATGGAAGGTTTGAATTGAAGTCATAATTGTACTTCAGGTTCGTCTTGCCAAAATTGAAATATCGAGGTTTAAGTTGCAAAGGACCCTAAACTTTAGGGTTTTTCTTGCATTTTTCCCAGGCAGCAATGGTGAAAGTGATAGTGGTGTGGAAGTGGAAATGGAAGTAGGTCTCTCGGCCTCTCTCTCTCTTTTCTTTTTTGTAATATATAATAATTTTAATGGTAAATTTTCATCAATGGTAGTTTTTCTCTCCCTACAAATGTGGGAAGTAGTGGAAATGGAAGAAAATTACTTAGTAGCTCACTATGACCATTTTTCCTTTCTAAAAATGGAAGGAAAAGAAATTCCGTCCAAGTTAACAGTTAGATTGAACGAAAGGGCTAATTTAAAATTTGATCAATAATTCAAGTATTTAAATGAGATAAAATTTTGTTTAAGGGTCAAAATGGGATAATATTAATAATTTAAAGGCTATTAGAGTAGTTTACTCAATTAATTATAATACGTGCCCAAAAAAATAGAAAAATAGGATTTAACCCACAATTTTGAGGGGTTATATACTCAGACCCATTGTGTTTGCTAAATTAGGATTTAGCCCAATAATTAGGATTTGACCCATTTGTTTTGTGTTTAGCCTATTTTTAATAAGTATATATGTTTTTAAATTACAAAGATATAAATATATGTATAGTACCAATATGACCCTTACTAAATTAAGTAATGAAATCCAACTAATATTTAAATAAAACCGTAACTTGATTTGCAAATATCAGAATAGTTAAACGTACAATTGAAAAAAAAATCAAATACATTATTAGAAAACTAGGATTTAGCCCCTAGGATCAAAATATATTAGTGGTTAGAACTACCTAGTTTGATAAATTAGTAACATACCCCTAGATTGACCCTTTGACTTAGGGTTTCCATTTATGCGATATATCAATTATGAAGGGCACGGTAGAAATGACCATTCTGTCCTTTAATCTAATTTTAGAATGTTCTAACAATTGCATAATTCCAGTTAATTGAGATTTGCATTTTTTTAATTTTGAATTAAAGAAGGAAAGAATACTAAATTATGATTCAAATATTTAATTTTGTGAGTTTATTAATCTAATTAAATTACGTAAGAATTACGATTCAAATACTAGTTTCTATAATTTTACAAAATGCAATTTTGAGAATTTTATATATATATTTTTAAAATTTATACCTTTTACTATTATAAACATTTATATATATATATATATTTTATGATTATAAATGTATATGTTTATATTATGTATCTTACACTTATTTTAACATATAGTATTCTTTATATAAATTATTCTTATATATCTGTTACATTTTGAATTTTTCATTTACATATATATATACATGTCATTAGATGCATCTTTATGTTATATATACCTGGTATATTATATATTTACGCCTATTTTAAAATATAGTATTCTTTATGTAAATTAATATTATATATCTGTTACATTTATTTACTATTTTACACCTATGTTAGCATGTATTTTTTCTTAGATTCATTAGTATTATATATTTGTTACATTAAGTATTGTACACATATTTGACATGCATCTGTATGTTATATATATCTGTTATATTATATAGCTTACACCTATTTTAACATACAACATTCTTTATATAAATTATTATTATTATATATATGTTATTATGTACATGTCATTTCATGCATCTTTATGTTATATATACCTGGTATATTATACATTTACGACTATTTTAAAATATATTATTCTTTATGTAAATTAATATTATATATCTGTTACATTTCTTTACTATTTTACACATATGTTAGCATGTATTTTTTCTTATATTCATTAGTATTATATATTTGTTACATTAAGTATTTTACACATATTTGACATGCATCTGTATGTTATATATATATATATGTTATATTATGTATCTTACACCTATTTCAACACACATCATTCTTTATATAAATTATTATTATTATTCTATATATGCTATTATATACATGTCATTTCATGAATTTTTATGTTACATATACCTGTTATATATATATATACGCCTATTTTAAAATATAATATTCTTTTATTTATTTGACACCTATTTTAACATATAGTATTCCCTATATAGATTAATATTACATATCTGTTACATTTTGAATTTTACATTTACATATAGATACATACATGTCATTTTTCATAAGGATCTTACCTAATACAATAGTATTATATATCTGTTACATTTATATATAACAGTTTAATACACTAATACTTCTTATATACAATAGTATTATATATATGTCATTTTTCACAAGGTTTTTCGTATTATATTCATTTGTTTCATGCATGTATCTATAAAAATTTCAATACACTGGAATTATGAATCTGTTACATTAATTATTCTATACCCATTGATAATGTTTGTCATCTTATATTCGTTTGTTTCATGTATTTGTAACAGTAATTAATTTAAAATTTTTCTTGTTGTAATAATCATATTTAAACATCTTTATCTAATAATCATATTACAAAGTATCCAGCATGTATCTGTAATATCCATTAAACGATCATAATTAAAATTCTTTCATTAACAACGTAATAAATGAGCTAATTTATTAGCGTAAATTACGTGCACTGAGATTAGGGATGTTTTGTAACTTTCCGTTACAGCTGTACAATTTAAATGACTTGATTAATATCTATCTAATAATGAGAATGCATCGTGGGAGGAATTAAGTGATACTATAATGACAATTGCCATGCATTGTGGGTTTAATTAATAGACATCAATATTTAACGTACGAAAAAATTTCTCAATTAAAAACTGATAATTTCGATCTTGTTTAAAAATTCATTTAAAACATATATTATAAATAATATTATGTATGATAATCAATACGTGAAAGTGTGCAATACGAATTACAAGAAATATAAACCGAGTACAGTATATTCTCCTTTAATATGTTTTGATGGCAAGTGTTTATGTTATTTTCGGTAATTTATATGGATTATTATGTTGACAAATTTCAAAATCCTGTGCTCGGATAACCAAGAATAAAACAATTTTGAATTCAAATAACTTGACTTTTTTAACATATAGTATTAAAAATAGCGGGCTGCAAAATCAGTTATATATATCGGCAATACATAGATATATTATCTCACATCGAATACATTTCTTTATTTCATTATCAATTTTATCAATATAGAAAACGACTCGCTTGTAACTGATCGAAATAGTAGTTTTCTTTTTCCAGAATTACCTAAGGTATCTACAACATTCATAATATATTATGTTAATTGTCAGTTATATCTTTTCTAATTCGTATTGCACACTTTCACATACATTATGGGAAATTTGTTTTCAATAACACTTTGTCTAAAAATTTTTCTGGATGCTAGGAATATGAATGCAGATGATTTATCAGTTGCAAGGTGCACTCTCAAGGGATCGACCTTTGCATGTTACGTACACATGGGGTCGTCATTTGAAGATCTAGTCCGTGAAATCCAACTTCTTTTCGCTGATGTTGAACTAAGTGGATTTGTTCTAAAGTATTCGCTCAATGGGGGTGCTAAATGTAATTTGACCACAGATCGTGATGTCCAGATGATGCTTGTGAGCAAATGTGTTGCTAAGTCTAATTTCATTGACATTGAAGTAGTGGAAACTTCTACCAATTCAATTGTCACTGAGAATGACCAAATATCTGACTTGGTCATAGAACATTGTGACCCAATATGCAATACTGATCATTCGTTATTAGGGGACGAAGGGAGTGAACAGATTGTTTCCATGACTGATGTATGGAAGACGTACATCACAAACGTTAAACAAGTGTTTTACAGGGGAACCAAAGAATTTAGGCAGCAGTTGACAAAGTATACAATTGCCATTGGGTTTAAAATAAAATTTATCAAAAATGATAAGAAACGGGTTACAGCCGTTTGTGCAAAAAGAGATTCGAACGGGTGTCCATGGCGCATCCACGGGTCTGTGCAGAAGGTCAACGGTAATTTTTACATAAAAACATTCAACAATATCCACACATGTGGTGGAATCGTTACATCTAAGAGGAGTGAAATGGTAAATTCAAGATTCGTGTCCTTGATTATTACCAATATGATTCGTGAGAACCCGCTTTACCGGCCCACTGACATAATAGTGGACATGAAATCCAGATATGGACTAGATGTATCGTATTGGAACGCATGGTATGGTCGCGAATTGGCAAGGGAAAAACTACACGGTAATGAGGATGAATCTTACCAACAGCTAGTTGTCTACCTATCATCTGTTCTCGACACAAACCCGGGGTCACACTGTAGGATCGAGTTTGATGAGGAAACGAATCGGTTTACTCGTTGTTTTGTGGCATTTGGCAGTTGTATTAAAGGATTTAAAATGTGTAGGCCTTTACTCTGTTTGGATGGAACTCACTTAAAAAGTAAGCATAAAGGCACTCTACTTGTCGCGACCGGTAAAAATGGGGACCAAGGTACGGTATTTAAACAGATTTATAATTATTTTGTCATTTTTGTTTCAAACCATAATAATATCATTTTGTCTTACAATTAACATTGCATGTCACAGGTCTTTACCCTCTTGCATTTGCTGTCGTGGACAACGAGACCGATGAGAATTGGAGGTGGTTCATGGAGCACTTGCACCATATTATTGAGTCGGATCATAGGACGTTCACATTCATTTCCGACCGTAACAACGGGTTGATAAATGCAATCAAGGATTGGTTCCCCGGACATCCTCATGCATACTGCTACCACCACTTAAAGGTCAATATACAGTCAAAGTTCCCAGGTTCGGCTAACAAAGATACCCGTGATAAGGTGATTAATCTGTTCATCGTATGTGCATACACGTATTCAAAGAAAAGGTTTAACAAAGCACTGATAGAACTGAAAAAGGAAGGGGGTGAAGTAATCGAAAACTTTCTAAGAACACTCCCATTTAAAAACTGGGCTAATTCGTACTTCACGGGTGAACGTTACAGGGAAATGTGTTCAAATATTGTCGAATCATTCAACTCAATGGTACTTGAAGAAAGGGCATTGCCAATCACGCAATTAATAGACGGGATAAGGTCCAGGTTAATGCGGTTTATTGGGGATCGGTCACATGATGCTAGCAAGTGGACATCTGTTTTATGCCCAAAATTTGAGAAGCTTCTGAATGCGCACGTTAAAGCTGGAGAGCATTGGATTGTGAACCGATCCAGTTCTGGTGTTTACGAAGTCCTCGCAGATCACACGTGCAAAGTTGATCTATTCGCACGTACTTGCTCATGCATGCAGTGGAAATTGCTTGGATTCCCTTGTGTTCACTCCGTAACTGTTATGAAGTTCCTCGATGTAGATCCATACAATTATGTGGAGCACTATTTTAAAGTGGGAACATTTAGGAAATGCTATTCGTACAGCATTTTGCCAATCATCCAGAACGTAGATGACATGCCTGATGATGAAGATGTTCCATTACTTCTCCCGCCAAAAACAAAGACACAGCATGGTAGGCCAAGAACGAATCGTATTAAGTCAACTGGTGAGGTGGGAAAGATAAAATGTGGTAGGTGTGGTCAGCTGTGCGGACACAATAGGAGGACATGTTCAGAGAATATTTAAGCTTATTTAATATGAGTTTGGTTAATTAGCAACTAAATAAACTGTGATTTTGAGAAGTATTGCGTCAAATATATGTTTAGATTATATATTACTTATTTCTATTTGTCCTAAGTTTTTATTACATTGTGTTGGTTTGCAATCGGATGTTTATTGTTATAATTAATAAATCCTAATTTTTCAATATATATCGTATTTATGAATGTACCTGTTATATGTGCCTTTCGATGCATTCTTTACGGTGCCTTAGGTTTACTGTATTCAATATTAAAGTAGTAAATAAGTTTAATGTTTTGATTAATTACTTTATAGGTATCATATATAGAAAGTGAAAAAGTATTATATAAATGCAAAACTTTTACTTAAATTAGACACCTAAAACCATATTAATAAAGATATTTGATCTACAGGTGTATCTCACATATTATTAAAGATATTACTTTATATGTATCACAACTATTAGGTTTGGATTTATATGATATACCACACATACATTTACCTAAACTTTAATACTCCAATATGATTATTATCTTTAAATAATGAAACACAAAGTAACATATAATAATCATTAAGAAATAATAATTTGTAATATTACGTATAATTTATACAGTTTTCTTTTATAATCTCCTTATTATTCCATTTTTAGGAGTACCTTCATTGTTTCATGATAATAATAGCGACAGACATATCAATTAGATTCCAAAAAAAGAAAAATCAAAGACCTTTTTTTATTAAATATGATTAGTACGCAATAATTTTTAACCAATATCATTTCATCTTGATTAGTACGCAATAATCTATAACCAACATCATTTCAATCCACATAATCTGATTAACATGCATTTACTAATAAACATAAATATCATTTCACTCCAGAAAATCCAATGTAACTTGATTGCATTTTATACCATACCTAATAGGCATTTCACTATGCCTTTTATTATAGATAATATTATAATAACTACTACTTTATCATAACAAGTCCATATAGTTAAACTTCTGAATTTCACACATCATCTTTCTCCATTGGAGAGATATTATCTCTTTTGTCGCCAGCGCAATTAGGGTGCCCAGTATTTTCCTCCCTTGCTGGATCTTCATTCATAAAACCAGTGAACATTTCTGCAATATTTGCCCTTATATCGCGTATAATGGAGCCTCTAGAGTATTCTCCTAGATCTCGTCCAGCAAACAACTCCCTCATGTAATACATGACAGCAACTGCACAGTCCACGCTGTGGAAGACAGTGTTATGATGTTAGTGTATTATACTTTCTTTTGACATCTATAAAGAAAATTTCAGGGTACCTATCATTCGATTGGTGAGGGCAATCAGTCTTTGGCAGCAATGGATAATCCACAAAACTATCAACCAACCAATTCAATGCAGATTGTTCATTCGACGTGAGATTCTGGCTGTAACTAGTTTTACCTCCATCTTTCGCATTGAGACGATCCATTCTACCATCAATCAGTATACGTGGTGCATCCTCTTTCATTTTGGACAGATACGTTCGTATCTCAAAATGCTGCACGGTAAATGTCATTTAGATTTGTTAGATACATCATACAAAACAATTATCAATCATAAAGTATAAATGAAACTCTGTGAAAAAACAAATTAGGTTTACAAATTATAAATGAATACCAGTCTAACAGCATCTCGGTAACAGTTGTTGTTCTGATCGCCGCTCCTTCGAGGCTTAAGAGGATTAACATGAAGCCATGACCGTTGTGCCCTGTCCAAGTACAACAAAGTGAAGTGAAACTTGCTCTCGTGGTGCATAGGAATCATGATGTGGGTCGCATCGTGTATATGCTCGAGTATTGGATCGAAAAGGAATTTTCGAACGCCTGCTGGGAAGCCCATGATCATGTGTTGCTGCAGAAAGATAACATATTATAACAATTTCGAATCAACTATATAGTTACATGTGTATAGTCGTATATATCATTTATCATCATCGACTTATTTGGCCTACCCATGCGAAACCAGTTAATATAACTGGATTGACATTTTCTCCTCTTTTGATGACTTGTTCGGACATAAGAAGTTTTCCATACACATCAATCACCTGTGAAATTTAATGATAATAGATGGTTAGAATATCGCATGCATATACAGATATGTATATATTTTTTATATTCAAAAATATGACTTGCGTGTATTACATTGCTTGAGATGGCTCGCAGTGATATAATATCCTCCATGTCTTTCACTGAAAGAGATACTATATCCATTGGAATCAATTCATGCCTGCCAGCAAAACAGATGAACTTTTAAACATTACCAGAATCATACGTGCAGCCCAAATGGTTAGGGAAAAAACTTTATAGTTCACATATTACTCAATTATAGTATTATGTACTTACCCGGGATTGTTATCAACCAATATACGATCTAGCTTTGATTTCACGTCAACACTCAGATATTTTGACAAAGAACTTTTATAAACATTGACCCGGTGTTGTGGCTTCACACGTTTCGCAAGCTCCAACTCATCTGTATTTTCCAACTCAATAACTACACTTGTTTGATCTGCATGATCCTTTGTAGTGTCCCTACTAGTTTGCCCACGTAAACCCAACCTTCTCTTCCAAATCTTTTGCGGCTCAACAATCCCAACTTCTAGTTTATCATTGTTCTTTCGCTTGCGTTCCGGCTCCTTAACATCATCATTATTTAAAGCAGGCTTACCTCTTGGACCGCGTTCGACCACCCCTCGTGCTATGCTGCCTGGTTCTGGAATAGGTTTACGTATTATTATGGCTGGTTCTTTGTCCTTCAGCGTCGACTGCATTGTTCGGTTAACAATTGTAAGCTCATCATTCGCCGTCTGTATTGTAATCAGTTGATCCCTTAGTTCCTTATTCCTCATAACTAATTCATCCACCTCCTTTCGCTTTGAGCAAAGCATTGAACGCAAGTGTTCCGATTCTCCATTTGCACGGTCCATAGCCCTTCTCCATCTTTCTGCCTCGTCCTCCAACCTGCTGTTCTGCTCTATCAGTTGGTCAATCGTTTGGTCCTTTTCAGTGAGCAACATATGATTATTGTGTTCTAAGACTTCGACTGTTACACGCAATTTTTCAACCTCTAATTCAAGTTCACAAGCCCTTTCATCTGTTACCTTGGGTGATCCTCGTTTTTTTCCGGCATCTGATTTTTGTTCACTTTGAGACAATTGGAGATCGAATGATGGTGCATCAGACGCAGACCCTCCACTGACCACCTTCGTAGTTTCGCTCTTTGATCGTATTATACTTTGAACCGTATCTGCCACATCTACCGATGCCACCCGTCTTTCGAGATCTGACATGCTGACACGTGTTTCATCGAGCAAGCACAACAACATTCCCACACGTGTATCGCTTCTACTAAGTTCACCTTCGATGCATTTGTATTTGATTGCTTGGCTATTCAAGGTGTCTTCGAGCTCCTTGCAACGAGACATCTGTTCTTCCAGTTCCGTCTCCTTATTGTGCAAAGCCTCAACTGATTCAAGTAACTATCCGTCAATTGCTCATGGCTGATGATTAGTTGCTTCAGTAAGGACGTAGCTCTGCTTCTGTTACCCACCAGCTCCTCGTCTACCATCGTATGATCAATTGGGATCTTTGGCGGAACAGATGGGATAAATGCACGTGCCTCGATAGTTTTGACGGGTGTATAAAAAGCATCCGAATTTGTTCCATTCTCTACACCGGATGTCACGTGACTAGTTTCTTTTCTTATTTCCCCGTCTGCGGTATAATAATCATTTTCTCCATTTGACAACTTATCTATTTGATAGGCACCTGTGAAAAAAGATCTGATCGTAAATGGTTCACCCTCTTAATTTCCAGTTGGTACTCCTTTATTCAGATTGGGAACTCTATTTGTTCCACCACTGCATACAACTACACTTGGTTCATCCACAACAGGCTTACAAACTGCATTACATGTAAAATTTCCATCTTTATGCACAGATCTAGAGGCACCTGTATTGTAACAGGTAAAATCAACCTCAAAGAAGTTACCGACATCGATTGGCTTTTTAGGTTGTATCGCTTTCCCTTTCCCCTTATTCGTGCGGTTGCCATCATTTGTATTGTTTGGCGGCTTGCTAATTGAATCATGAATGACAATACCTCTATTTCTTAACAAACCGGTATCACTCATAACAGGAATTATTGGAATTGCCCTCGGTGCTCTGGATCTCTTTCGAACCTCGAAGTCCAGCTCATTGACATCCAATTTTTTATCAGTCATATGAATGTTCACAACATACTCTTCACGTACCTATGTGCAGTAATTACATATAAGAAGTACATTTTAATTTTAATTAATAAAGCAGTGGAACACATAGACTGTATGTATATCATTCAAATTATACCTGTATGGTTGGTATATCGGTTTGAAGGAAAAACGTTTTAAGCTTACGCATGTCCCATCTAACAAAAAGTGGACGATCTTCTTCCACAGCCTCGTTTGGGTCAATAACCATAGTCACCTCGCAAAACCAATACTGTTTTATTATTAAGTCAAATACAAGATATATATGTATGGTCAATTATGTCCTATAAAACAAAAGTATGATTTTAAAGTACCATTAGGAGTGGCACACATCCTGTAACAGTCGATGGTCTACTAACTTTGGCCATAATTGACTCCATCAGCCACTCATATATAGCCAATGCCCAATTGTACTTATTCATGACCTCTATGTTCACAAGCAACTTCCCAATGAACCATGGTATCGTATTACCTGTATTAGGGAAAAACAAGCAATTACACAGTAAAATACAAATTAGTTGTGTAATTTTGTCAACTTCCTCCTTGTTATGTGCCCTTAATTTCCTCACAATCTGATGCTCTACTTGTGTTTTCTGAAGATGACCCCTCTTCACGATATTGCTTGATAGCAATTCGCTGTTTGAATTGTAGTTTCCAGTAATATCAATACTTTCACCTACACATGGTATCCCGAATATTTTGGATACCCAATTTGGTGTTAGCCTAGCATGTTTGCCCCCAAAAACAAAAGTTCCAGTTTCAACGTTGTAGCATCTTATAATTCGGACGAGGTCCATGTCTGATTTCCTGTGCCGGTTGATCGGGACGTATCCTTGGCTGTACATGTCAAATAGTTTCCAAAATGGAGTCCTCTTCATTGAATTAATATCAGCATCATAGAGACCCCCAGCATTGAACAACACCATTGACCTTCCGAAAGATACCATATTCGAGCGAAACTGATCCGTTGTCACTATGGCTGATTCATCATCTAACTGAACCTAAATAACCAATTAGTATTTAAACATTAGTCCGTTATGTACCAACTTAATTAATTTTTCCTGTATTGTAGAATTTAAATAATTTCATTATATCGATAATTTACCATTTTTGCTCTTCGTCTCTTCTGGTGTGTACCAGGTCTACCCCTTGGTTTGTCCTTAGAAACATGTACTTCGTCCATATTCAGATGCGGCATGTTTACGTCGCTAACAGATGCGTCCGATATCTTCAAAAAATACGCAATTTTTTTTAATTATAACAACACAAAAATGTATTATTGTTAACCGAGTATGTTGCAAAATTTTATAACATAAGTAAGATATTAATGAAATCTACCCGACTGGACGGTAGTTTAAACCGTGGGCTTCTCCGTGGAACGCTCACTTTCAGAGGAATTTCCTGAAATTTGTGACATAGCCAATAAGAAATTGATTACCATATGGTCCCCCCAAACTGTAAAATTATATTTCAAAACACATACGTCCTGAAATACGTGTATGTTACATATTTAACACGAGAATCAATATATCTGTTCATGATTGTACCATTTGCGATTGAAATAAGGAGTTATGTAATTAAGTGGGCCTATAAGTAATTAATCAGTTAAATGCCCTAATTTTGTGTTTCCAACTATTACACAAACATATATATCTGTAACGAGTTATTCTTACAGATATAAAATCTCAACAAGCACATTTAAATTGTAAGAACAGGTTTTAATAGAATCTAATATTTGTAGACAAAAATATATACTTTCGATGTACATAATACAAATGGGTTATATTCCAGTTTACCTGTTCTTTATGGATCGTCATTCCCCTAAGATTAGAAGTAGATAATCGATTTGTGTAGCGATCGTATAGTTGTAATGGCGTTCTCCAGACCTGGAATGCCGACCGTCTATGGATACAGATATTTATAAAACAATGGTGTTTGATTGGCTTTTTTCTTGGCGGATATCCGTATCAGTTTGATTAGCAGATGTTTAGCCGTGATTGTGAAGCAGATTTCACGGGATAACAGATGTGTAGAAGATTCTACTTAGTTGAAGAGTTTTTTAGAGTGATAGTGGGTAAATATCTGTACTAGAGTGTAAACATTGGGAAGACAAATATAACTTTTAATAAATCGTACAAATCGGCAATATAGATAAACCTATATTCCCTTGTCGTAAGTAGAATTTTCGAAATTCAGTTAAATGGGCCCGGGTCCAAGTGCTGCACCTTCTAAAAATATCGAATTTTATAATAAAACAAAGAATCGAAAATCATTTCAAATTGTAACATTTAATTTTCATGTGTTAACTTTTAACTTCAATGGTCTCTTTGATTCAAATTTTAAATGTTCGTTTTCTAAAATATTATTTAATATAACATATTACTTTTTAGAAGTTACGCCGTCATATACTTACTTAAAACTGAACCAAACAGCATAAAAATAATTTATTTTTGATATATATCTTATAATAAACTCTTTATAATTGTTTTGATAAATACTAATTTATTTATTTATTTTTGTTAATGAATAAGTAGACGAATTTTCATAGAATTTTATATAATTTATCTGTCCAAAACAATTGTTGTATGAACGCAATTAGTCCTTGCAAAGTTGAATAATACTTAAACAGACATTTAAGTATAAAACTAAGTGACATGTTAAAAAGGCCTTGAGATTTCTATAGTTCCCATCTTTATACAATACAACTAACATATTGATACTATTTACATAAAAATCACGATATAAATTACAGGTTATTATTGTCTATATTGTTTATGTAGGTTCAATAACTTTTATAGTTGTCATATTCAATATACTGGATATATATTACTTTAACATACGATTATTTGATTGTCGTTACAAATTTACAACTCACTTCTTTAAAGTATGAATCCGATTTCACTTTAGTCCAACACGTCAGTAAACCGTTAGGAATTTGCCATTATTTTCGTATAATCAGATGACATTCATAAGATTTGTATTTAATTATTTGTATAAAGTGATTGTGGTGTATATGAAATTGTTGTAATTGAAATTTAGTATTCATGGTCATTATTTAATAGAAAACTATGGGTCAAATCCTATGTTTCTATTATAAATTTAGACTTTAGTTACATTTCAAATAGATGATAACATTGTATACATCACTTGTGTGCAAAAAAGCTTTCAAAATTTTAATGTTCCCAACATTATACTATACAATAACCTTACTTGTTCAACTTCTCTGAAACACATGCATTAAATTATAGGTTCATTATTGTTTATTTACGCTAAATAAGTTATATAATAGTCATGTCAACCATAATATATATACAATATTACATTTTTCATGGAAAATTGCGCGATAAATCATTGGTTACTAGTCACATTAACTATACCAAAGACATACTTGCAATTTATACTACTATTAGTAGATATACTTGTTATAAATACCAAACACATTAACTATACCAAACACATACTTGCAATTTATACTACTATTAGTAGATACACTCGTTATAAATACCAAATTTAGTTGATAAATCCATCGGTTCTCATTTCATGATAGATTTAACATAACACGTGCCTAACAACTCCATACGCCATATACTGGAGTATTCAATTTTAACATTACGTTTGCAGTATAGATATATTTATAATATATCTCTTCAATTTTATATGAGGTACTCACTATGAGCAAATTGAGTATTATAACTTGTTAATTTGACTGAATAGTTGAGTATTAAAACTTGTTAAATATGATTACATTCAGCATCATAACCATACTTACAACTAAAACTATTGATAGGCTTCCAAGATTTTGAAAGTCTAAAATAATGCGTGTTACAACCAATAGTCCCGTATGGTTAGGTCCAATATATTACAAACATATATATCTTATCCCTTAATTTTGTACTTAACTACATAAGTATTATATACCCATTACTTTTTTTATCTTACACTTACTTAAACTTTGATAGCTATATATATATGACATTTTTTTAACTTTTATTTGTATACACGTGTGTATTATATATTTGCAACATTATTTGTTTAGCAACTACTTTACATGTATTTGTTCTCAAACTCATTTGTATTATAATTTCTGTTATCTAAATTATAGTCATAGATTACTATATAATTACTTCGTTATATAATTAAATTGTAATGGTTTTAGTCTGTATTTGCATAAATTTGTTAAAATGTATTCTTTAAATTTGTACCTGTTTATACTTTTACATAAGGTGTATCTTTTTTTATTCAAATTATATCTATACAAAAAGATTACAATTAATATGTTATATAGTTAAACTGAGATTTTTTAAAATGGTATATGCAGATATTTGTTAGGCTGTGTATGTTAAATATGTATCTGTTCATATTATTACAAACCATATATAAGATAATGTTATGTAAATTGTATATGTGTTTTATCACTGGGATTTTTTATTTTTTTCTCGAAAATTGTATGTAATTACTAATAATCTTTGTACAATTGTATTTAAAAAAAATTGTACAAGTATATACCACTTTATTATACCATGATATGAAAAAATTACTCAAATAATTGTAATTATCTAATCACAACTTATCGAAAAAGCATTTGGGACTTCATTTGAAAAAGTTAAACAGATATATCAATATATATTAGTCACATTTTTAACCAAAAATATGATATTGTCAATTCAATAAATTACAGCAAACCAATGAACCTCTTTCCCAACGATGCAAAAAATATTTATAAAGCTTAATTAACTTCACAACCTTGAAGATACTAATTCCAATGTCTTTCCTCATTTTTATACCGGTTAGATTTCCAAACAAATATAAAGATATTTCAAAAATTCGAATATCCCTCTATATACACTTTCCAATACTCA
Source organism: Lonicera japonica (assembly GCA_021464415.1). Classification (NCBI taxonomy): domain Eukaryota; kingdom Viridiplantae; phylum Streptophyta; class Magnoliopsida; order Dipsacales; family Caprifoliaceae; genus Lonicera; species Lonicera japonica. Next base: position 89,696,430 of record CM038463.1, on the reverse strand, counting down.
CATATTACCCGCCAAAAAACATGTATATATAATACCATGAACAAGACAACCCAAACCACAGATGAACACAATTAAAACTTGTTAGTATATGTATACATATATTAATGGATTTTGTGTGCTATTGTGGACACACCGCTGTTACAAGGACATCAGCTACCTCCAAGAATCCTGGTCGTCGTTTTCTTACTTGCCGTAATGGTCCCGTGAGTTTTTTCATTTTTTAATTATTTTTCTTACAGAATATACATTACCCGCTGCATTTATCAAAAACCAATTTATTTGCAGAATACCGGATGCGGATTTTTTTTTGTGGGAAGATGTCGCAATTTGGATTCACCGTAATCAGAGGGTTAGAAGACGGGAGAAGTTATTATGGATTTGGTTAGTTATATCTATTGTCGTTCTACTGAAACTTATCCAGTAAACACCTTAACAATACTGTAATAGCTGTTTGGATGGTTCATCTATTAGAGTCACACAATCAAAACCCATTGTACGGAGTTATCTCATTACTATTTCCAATATAATATAAATTTTTTGTAATTTATCTGTTTATTATATTGCAATATATATGGATCTCATTGTTTTGAGTAATAATATATTAATGATTTTCTATTGATTCAATGTTTAAATCAAGAAAAAAAAAGGAAACCAGGGAAATTATATATTAACGTGTGTTGAATGCTATATGAATATATAACAAGGGAACTTTCCAAAATTAATAATACATATTTAACATTACTTTAATTAACCAAACGCAATAAATAAATAAGAATAACCATACCAAATATAACAAAATAACAACGGTGTGTTAATAAAACGCAATCAATACCAAAGTAGCAATCCTTGTTTCGAAAACGAAATACCTAATCTAAAATCTCCAAGAGCTCCGCATCAATCTCCAGCAAACGGATTTTCCGAGGAGGAGCTGTGCGCGTAAAGATCAGTATATTCGGGTTCCTATTGATGTATAAGTGTTGTTTAGAGTTTCATTCTCTTCTTCTTCGTCTACATGTTCTATTGTCTCATAACTCCCATATTCTTCATCGTCAACGTTATCTTCTATGTCAGCTCCAAGTTTGCAACATCGATCTCTTGTCCAATGAAGTTTTCATCGTTCCTAATAGCATTACGTTCAATATTTGATTGAGTGAAACCTTGTGGGGATGTTTGTTCATTGACCTTTTGGCACTTGGATGGTTCATCGATTTTTGGCAAACTGTTTGGTCTTTTAAGAGACATACGACTATTATCAGACATTATTGATATCCTATTGGGTTTTTCTGTTATTTGGATGTGTTAATTAGCATTATTTAAACCCTTAAAACGGTTCGACGATTGTCCACTGGTCATGACTCTTGGAATTCCGGCGTTTGCAATCAGAGCCGAATGGACTTACTAACAGTTCGTTTATTACAAACAGTTACACTCCATTCATTGAACCTCCAGCTACTCAAGGTACCAATACACAACTACTTTTGTGTTGTATTATTATTACTATTTACCTGTTTTGAGGTTCATATTGTTTTAAGGATTCTGTTTTAAAAAAAATATTTAACTGTAATAAAAAATTTGTTTATCCAACGAATATATAAGTATGGTCCACGTTGATATTCGATTATAATTTTTTCAAATGGAAATTAGTCTTCAAACTAATTTTCAGTATATATGTATGTATTTTTTAATGAAATACAATCACTACGTGTATTTGTTAGTATGATTCCAAATGATATATAAAAACTAGACTATATATATCTGTATATAATTTTGCATGACATATATAAACTACTTCGATTTGTTCATATAATTACATTAATTATATACTGTAATATCTGTTACAAAACTATAAAATCGTGATATATAGTACAAATATAATTAACTGTTAAAATACTAGATATAGAAATGCTATTTTAGAATTATATTAATAAAATTAATGCCTCCGGATTGTAAGTGTTTAAAAAAAGAAATTTTTAAAAAGTCTACTTTCCATCTCTTAATTACGGGAACATAGCTGTTACCTTATTTGATTGAGATGGGTATTGTGGGTATTGTACAAATTTAATTATGGTAGGATTCATTAGATTTAATGCATTAGGGACTAATTACTAATTTCAAAATCCTAGTATTCCTTACTCCTAATTAAGATGAAAGATGGGGGCTTGAAACTAAATGCCCCATACACTATTCATAACAAACCTGCCCTCTATTTTTTTAAAAAAAAAAAGAAGAAAAAGACCCACCTTTCACTCTAAAACTCCCGACCCTTCTGTCATCTTCGATTAGATATTTCTTTAACTTCATATCATTTTCTTTTTAATTTCATTTTACAACCCTTTCTCTCTATTGTTTCTCACACACAACCCTTAGAATAACAACTCATATGGACAGAAAGGAGGATAGAGAGAGAATGGGGGTTCAAGTTAAAGAGGTTAACATATGATAAAAGAGGTGTTCAAGAAAAAAAGAAGATAAGATGGAGGAAACAATGAGAGAGTGATAAAGAGGTCTTTCACCAAAAACACAGTTTGTTTTGGGCTCATTTGACTGCCTTTCTCCACGCTTGAGAGACTACCATGGTTTTCACCCAGGTTCAATTTTAATTTAATGTATCTCTTCATATTTAGATATATTACTGATAATAGTAGTGTATTACATAATTCAAATTATGGACATACTTGATTTGATAAAATGCCTGTAATCTTTAGATTTTGTAGTAACTACTTAGGTCTTAAATTTACTTTGGTAGTCATATTGTTAAATCCTCTTATATAAAAATGTCTTTAGATATTTTAGGCAAGTAGCCACTTCTCTTTTATAATATGGCTGTATTAATAGTTTTATTTGTATATAATATTTACGTGTAATATGTCTTTAAGATAATCCAGTTTTAATGTAGTTTTTTTCATGTGCAATATGACTAATATGATTCCGGTAATAGTATTTTTTCATGGGCAATATGACTAAAAGTAAAATTTTTACTTCAAATAAATGATATTTATTTGGATTTTAGTTTTTCTTATTTGAAGTTCAAAACTCTTATAATCCTAATAACTAACTCAATCTAATTTGAAATCATCATTTATTTTTCAAAAATATTGGTAAAAATGACAACATTGGAAAATTATAAACAACTAAATTAATTAAATAAAATATAATAATAATTATCAAATAATTTAGGCCAGTAACTAATTACAAAAAATGAGTGGGTTAAATGCAAAACAATTAAAAAATGTTGGGCTAAATACAAAAAGCCCCCCCTTCAAAACCCAAAAAAAAGAGAGAAGAAGTTACTTTTCTCTCTCTCTATTTCTTACCATTCGGTCTAATAATTTTTTCTCTATAATAAATAAATTATTTCTTTCAAATTTTATAAAAAAATCATTTGTTTAACCTCATAACCTAAATTTCATTCCAAAGACGTGAACGAGAAGAACCAAATCCCAAAGAAGCTGGCCAGTTTTTGATAGTTTCACCTTGGTTCATTCGTCAAAACACATTATAAACTTAAACTACAAACAATGATGATTTTGTTTTATTTTTTAGAAATATATAAATTAATTTTAGAAGAAAATATTTTATATGCTTTTTGTGCTGGTCAAATATTTTAATTGAAATTTGAAAAATGAATGTTTAGTATATTTTTTTATGATAAAGGTACAATAGACTATTATTTTTTGAGTTTTCAATTATTATACGAGTTACCAATTAAAATTCTTTAATAAATTTTAATATTTGAGTTCCGTTTGATGGAAGTATGAAAAATATTGGGGAAAAATAGTTGAATTGTATGAGAAGTTATTAAATAAGTTGAAATATCTAAGGAGATTAACTCTTACTTTTTGGCCATTTTTTATGGATTTTTTTTAGAGGTGAGGAAGACAATTTTTTTTACAAAAAATTAAAGAATAATGGATGACATATACTCATAAAAATAAGTATGACATAAAGATGACATATACCTCAACTTATATTCCAACTACTCATATAACTTAGTTATTATTATTTTTTTTTATCATTTTTCATATTGTTATCAAACGGAGTCTTAATAAATTATAAAACATAACAATTACAAATTTAAATTAACATTATCATACTGGTTGTACACATTATTCATATTTCTTCCTAATTTCTCAAAGATAGCATTGTGACTGCGGATGGTTTACATGGTGTGTAGTCTTCTTATTTATAAAAAAACAACGTTGTTCTATTATTTATGATGTGTTTTTGTACTATTATCTAAATTTACGGTCTGTTTAGATTGAAGGACTAAGAATGAAAGAAAAGAAAAAGAGAAGGAGAGATTATATTTCACTTATTTTGATAAATTTATAAGAATGAGCGGAGAGAAAACGGAGGAAATGCCAATCCTATTTATTCATTTATTTTGTTTCCTTCAAATATTTGGAGGATTGAGAGAGAAATAATTTTTTTTTATGAATTATTAGTATTATTCCAAATTTAACCTGAATTTGTTAACAATATATTAAATCACATTCATTTCCTTTCTTTTCTTCTTTCTATCCAAACAAGATTTATTTTCATTTTATTCTTTTTCATCCTTAGCTATCTAAATAACAATAAAATTAAACTTATTCTTATCCATTCTATTATATTTTTTCCCTTCCTAATTAATCATTTCTTTTCTATCACTCCTTTTCAATCCAAATAGACTGTTAGGCTCTGTTTGATAGCAACATGGAAAATGAAAAGAAAAATAACTAATTTAGGTGTGAAGATGGAAAATAAGTTGAGAGATGCAGTGACATTAACTCTTGCCTTTTGTTTTTTTCCATGACAAAATTTTATTTGAGTGATGGTGGAGAAATTTTTTTCACAAAATATTAAAGAAAGATATAGGATATATATTTACAAAAATAAGTATGAGATGGAGAATATCTCACCATATGTCTCAACTTATTTTCCATCTTCTCTTCTTCCCTAAATTAGTTGTTTTTATTTTTATTTTCCATATTGCTATCAAACATAGTTTTAGATTTCTCGATTTAGATCAACGGATGAAATTTTAACAAATAACCAATCTCATGTTCGGATGAAATGGAAGTATATTTTTTTGCCAAAGTCAAATTACAAACACCAATAATTTGAAATGTAAGGAACTCGTTTATTGTTATTATTACTATAAATAATGGTCTCGCCTAAATTAGTTGTTTTTATTGTTATTTTTCGTATTGTTATCAAACAGAGTTTTAGATTTCTCGATTTAGATCAACTGATGAAATTTTAACAAATAACCAATGAAATTAATCCATTAGAAAGTATATTTTTTTGCTTAAGTCAAATTACAAACACCAATAATTTGAAATGTAAGGTACTCATGTATTGTTGTTGTTGTTGTTGTTGTTGTTGTTGTTGTTATTATTATTATTATTATTATAAATAATGGTAAGAATCAATTGTACAAAGGGTTGTCAATAGAGGGATTCAATCCACTGCCTTTTGAAATTTACAGCATACTTCAACCAATTGGAGAATTTCATATTCCTTTTGCATTTATATTTTTATGTTGTTTTATTTAGGGTAAATTATACTAAATCCCTTTAAACTAAATCATGTTTACAAGTCACTTCCTAAACAATTTGACAATATCATTATAACACTATTAAAAATATTTGAAAATTGGACATGTGCAAGTCACTGGATACTATATAATGACTAAATAGCCCCTACGTCATAAATTAGAAAAACTAATCCATACATCAACAAATTGCAAACCTAAACACCACTTGTACCAAACTCTAAATAGTAGTTGTCTAGTTACCAAACAACTTTCTTCTTCCATCTTTTTTAAACCTTTAACTTGACTATCTTAGCCACCAAACACCTCCTCTCCGGCCTCTCCTCTCAATCAATCTCACCTCCATCTTTGGTGCCTTATTTGCACCGTCAATCTAACCTTGATCCGTTGTCGCTTCATTACCACAACCTTGGTGGCGTGATAAATCAACGTCGCCACTCAAAGTTTGGATGCTATAAGCTAATGGGATTGTATCTCTCTATACATAACATGGGTACTGTTGTACCTGCCGGCACTTGGGTCGGGCCCGGAGCACCAATCGGGCCAGCCGGTCCGCGCACATAGTAACGATATTCTCCCCAACTTAAACACTTTTGGACCATAGGTGTGAGGTTTTATCTTAAAAGACCTCGTTATTATGTGGAGACTCTCCCCCACTTATATACCCATGTTGAGTCTTACAATTTTTTCATGTGAGATCAATGGTTTGAGCCAACTATTCTCAATAATCTCCACCTTGGATCAAACTAGTCCACCTTGGCTTCACCTTGGACTAACACCAGTCCGACTCCACCTAGACATATACCATAGTCCACCATGAATCCACTTTTAAACTGTCCATGTAGGTCACTATTTAACAATGTCCATCCGCAAGATCGTCCACCTTTAGTCAATGCAGACGTTCGAGGTACATCTTATTTCACCTTACTCGAGGAACCTGCACAACCACCTTGATACTAGTACCCCGGGTGTACGTAAGCTGTAGCGACTCCACCCCCGGTTTCTCTGAGTCTAACTCCACCATAGGCTCCACCAAGTCCAATTACCGGGACACTTTTTGTAGCGACTTATCACATTAAGCTTAATCGAGTTCTTCCTGAATCCACTGAGTCTAGCTATCGGTATTGCTTCACAAGTCTGTGGATCCACCATCGGCTCTCATACCAATTGTTGTGCCTGCCGGCACTTGGGTTGGGCTCGGAGCACCAATCGAGCCCGCCGGTCCACGCATATAGTAACGATATTGTCCTCAACTTAAACACCTTTGCGCCACAGGTGTGGGATTTTATCTTAAAAGACCTCGTTTGTAATACACCCGCCTTAATCTACATGACAACACCTGTAATTAAGACCTGTGGTGCTACTAACCTATCTTAGATTGACTAAAATGGGTATATATGTAAATATATAAAGAAATTTAAATAGTAACTATCACACATGTCAATCAGTAGTATAAAAGATGATAGTACTGTATAAAATCTTGTATATATATAACCACTATATAAAACCAAACTTAGCAGGTGTAATTGATTAAGCCAAAATATTGCATTTTTATATGTATTTAGGTGGCTTAATATGCATGAATTTGATTTTAATTATCCTAAATTGATAAGAATTGAGTTTAATCATGAAATAGGATAGTATGTTTGTTTCTAGTGCATTATAACCTTTTTACAGGTTAAAAATGAAAAAGAACGAATCTAGAAGCAAATTCCCCCAAAGTTAGTCATTGCCGGTCAAATTCGGAGCTGAATTGAGTTCAAGAAGTGAACCGAAAGCAAATTCCAAGATCAAGCATGAAGGAAGTTGATGGAAGAGACTAAAAGAAGCCAATAGAGCAGTCCCAAGCAAAAAAGAGTCATTTGAATCAAACTGAAAATTTTTTGAATGAAGAAGAGATTCACCGCGCCCAACGCCTCAGTTCCAGCGATTTCTGGTATTTATCCGTGCAGAATTTGAAGAAAACTCCTGAGACAAAAGTTGTAGATCTTTGAGTTATCTACGCGTGAGCGAAAATCTTGCGTCAATCGGAGTTCGGAGCGCAATGTTATGGCCAAAATACGAACAGTGCGCCATAAGAGAAGATTCATACGCGAATGAATAAATTACTTGAAGGTGCAAGAAAATACCGAAAGTGGGCCTAACCTAGATGGTTTGCGCTAGAAGTTCTATCTTTATTGTCTCGGGTTCTAGTCTCATGCGCTGCAATATATTTTTGGTCAATTTTTAAGCCACAAATTGGACCAAGCCCATGGCCCATTAGCACACCTAATTAAATTAGGTTTATTATATGTATAAATCATCATCATCAAAGGAGCAGCCGAACAGTAGCAAGAACAGAGCAGCAGCCGTGCCTCTCTCCTTTCTCTCCTTTTCTTCATTCTCTCTCTCTCTCTCCATTCTTTTCTTCTTTCTTTAATTAATTTTTCTTTTACAACATTAAACCTTCGTTTGTATTGCTTTCATTATTTTTTTCTTTGGTGTTAATTTGGAGTTTGAGACGGAGGGTTTGAATTCAATTATTGAAGATTAATTTCAGAATTTAATTATTGGTCTACGCGCGCGTACTTCAATTTCAGGTACTTAATTTATTTACTGCTTTGTTAATTATTAGTATAAATTTTGCATGCTTATGATTTTAATTGCTTTTTAATTTATATACGCTGTTTTATTTGATTATTTTGTTGAGCATGAATTTATTAGATATGTTTAGCTAGTTCATTAGTTAGGGGTCCATAAGAAACGAGTATGCCGACGCGATAATTTTTCGGACCCGAATTAAATTCTAATTAATTTTTCATTGGTTAATAGGTCATTATAAATCTGATTTTTATTAAATTATTATCCTAGTATGCTAATAACATATTTTTATAATAAATTTAATAAAATATTTTCGACAAAAGAACCAAACTAGTTTGAATCATTATTTTTGCGCTAAACCCTAACTAGTTAACTTAGAGAGCGGTCTATACTCTTTAAATTAATTGGTTATGTATCTTTTTAAATTTCAAACTTAAGTGCGATGTTTTCGGTAGTATTTTTAATCCTTACTTTTTGATACCGAAATTGCCAATTTTGTGTTTCCACCGCCCGTTTTAGTTCAAATTTGATTTTAATCATGTTTTAACCTATTTGAATTAAATTGTGGCTTTTTACTTAATATTTCTAAACTCACTTTTAATAAAAGGTTTTGTAGTGTCAAGCACTACTCCACTTTAATAAACAAGTGTTTTCGGTAAAATTAAGTAATGCGAATTGATTCCATAATTAGTATTGGTACGTATAGTTCATGTCACGCATGAATTGTTGCAAAAAATATGAGTTTATGAGATCATTTAGCTTGTGAAAAGTACGCTGATTTTTAAAGAAAAATTAATTAGAAAAGAATTCTCGGTCCACCGAATTGCCCGTTGTGTTACCCGAAACTTATGGATACCCCTAACGCTTTTTATTCTTAATTTTAATTAAAGTTTTTCACGCATTTAATTAATTTAGCACGTTGTTTTTTATTATTTATTTAATTTAGCTTTATTCCATTTTTTTTATGTTTATTTAGTTTACGTTAGCACAGTAATGTTTCGCTACCTTTAGGATTAGTTTTAGTTGCATGGTTTATTTATTTATATTGCCTTTAGTTAGTTTAGTTATTGATTCTCATTTCTTTTATCTCCATATTTCATCTTTTCTTTATTTTTCTCTTCTTCCTCTTGAAAGAAATTTTCCTAAGTCAAAGAATTACCCTCCTCCTCGTGGATCGACCTCGGACTTACCGAGTTTTTATTACTTGACCGACCACCTGCACTTGGGTGTAATAACTTCGCATTATTTTTGCCGAGTCAGTAATACAATGCATAACACTACGGACTAGCCGTGGCTTCCTGAGATAACATATATATAACAAAAAGTGAATCTGTATCAGAGCCATCTATTTCGTTCCGAATCCATAGTCCCATTACCACCGTTCGCCCCCTGAGTACCTGAAATTGTAAATAAAACACGGGGTGAGCTCACAGCTCAGTAGAGGGGAAATAGGGGATAACATGTTGAAAACACAATTCAAAATTCAATAACAATTCATTTTCAACAAATGGTTCGGTTTAAAAACCATCATCATATAAAAATTATAAGTGCTTATGCATATGCAGGTTACATCCCTTGTGTCAACTGTTAAGCCATGTAGCCAGAATGGATATATCCACGTCGAACCAACCTTTATTGGATGTCTGACCGTCCGATAGAACCATCCTCGATCATCATAATTGGCCCATTGGCCTCCGAGAGTATCATAAGATTTTAACCGAATCGGACCTCCAGTCCAACGATAATATCCTGCCCACAAAATTATTAGTGCCTTGCCAATTTGCCTATGTTCTCGGGCTCCACACCGGTGGCTTATAGGCGGCCATATATTGCTCCCTCAGGGGTTTAGGGCTTTTCAACCCAAGGGTACCGAGCCTTGCCTATTTTTTCATCCCGGCAAGCACCAAACAAATACACAATCCCTTCACCATCGAAGGGCCATATAGAATCATCTCCAGACCTATATCAAGGTCATGTCACATCCAGAACATAATCATATCCGAATCCATATCAGGATCATGTCACGCCCAAAACAATACAATAATCATGAGAAGCTCCCGGCATACTGATAAAAGATATACGCCTATACGATAGGCCATAGGAATGATCCAAGCTTGCCGAAGGATCTCCAAGATTTCGGTTGACACAATTGTAATGCACAACATGCATACATGCTCCTTATAGCAACTAGAAACAACACATGCCACTTAAACTTCATTCATCATGTATCCATGTTCCTCAATGCACACATAACCCATTTATAAATCCACTTGGATATAACCAAGCAGGTATATCCAAGGAACATCGTTTACAAGTCTATATTCCATAAATATCAAGTTCAAATGGCATATATTGTTCCACTTCATGCATCAGATATAAATAGATACTACATATGCCATATAAACTCTATCAAAATCATGTCCATATCCTTTAATGTATACAAAACCCTTTTCTTGTCAAGTCAACACATACATACCCAGAGGATATCCTTGTGAAGCATTAACATGGAATCATAGAGCTTAGATGGCATATCTTGCTTAAATACATGAATTCATACTCCAACTAATCATATATCATCGATATTAATAGGCAAAATCATCATATTTAACATATATGTATAAATCATCCATTTCTAGTTAAATAAAATCATGTTATCAAGTGTACATAACATCTATTGCCTCAAACCTCCCTTTTAAGTCGTTATTAATCATAAAACATCATGTTATAGGCCATACTAGTATAAATCATTCTAGTATATCAAAAATAAGAAATATGTGCTTTACACCACACATATATATAAAATCATTCACCTTTCGATAAATAAAACCATATTTGAGAGTTTTGAAAAGATATAAACCCCTACCTCGACTTATCAACGAGAGAGAAGAAAAAATATGAAGGTTCAAGCCTTATCCGAAGAAATCCTAGCGAGGAAGATGATAAATAGTGACCAGGAGGATGATTCGGAGGATTTAGAGCTTTTATTTCGGATTAATGTTGAAGAATGGGTAAGAACCCTTCAAAGAGCCACCTCTATCTCTTTCTAAAGCCCTTAAGTTGATAGGAGAAAGTTTGGGTCGAATTTGGTGAGTTAAGGTGATAAATGATGAGAAAGTGGGGTGAAAACTCTAGAAAATTCGTCACACAGGGGTCTAGGACCGATCCTAGCCTGGGACCAATCCTAGGATTTTTGGGACCGATCCCAGAAACATTCTGTACAAGCTTGTTTTGGCTGCACTAACCACTGTTAGTAATTTGGTCATAACTCCTTACTCGGAACTCGAATTAGGGTGATCTTTATGTCAACGGAAAGGTAATTCAAAGATCTACAACTTTCAAATAAGAAGTTTTCCCAAATTATGAATAGATTATCCTCAAAAATTCGCCGAAAGCATTACCAAATGACTCAAATTTAGCAATGGGCCTACTTTGCGCCCTATTTTGACCCCACAAGGAGCGTGAATTAGCTTTCGGTCAAAACACGAAAGTTTTAGAATGGCATAAAAACTAGACATATATGAAAATGGAATCTTAATCGGACAAGAAACGAAGAAATTACGATAGCTCAAAGTTAGCTAAAATCAATGAATCACAAAGAACCAAAACTTCTTATTTACCAACCAAAATCGATTCGGATCACCTGAATCACCAAACGATCACTCATAGGAGTACAAATAAGCTAATATATCTCAATTTAAAATAAATTAAAGTACGAAATATTACATCGTTACTATGTGAAGACTCTCCCCCACTCATATACTCATATTGAGTTCTATAATTTTTTTATGTGGGATCAATGATTTGAGCCAATCATTCTCAACAATCCACGGACTTGTGAAACAGTACCGGTAGCTAGACTCAGTGGAGTCAGGAAGAACTCGGTTGAGCCTAAGGTGATAAGTCGCTACAAAAAGCGTTCCGGTAATTAGACTTGGTGGAGCCTATGGTGGAGTTAGACTTGGAGAAACCGGGAGTGGAGTTGCTACAGCTTACGTACACCCGGGGTGCTGCTATCAAGGTGGTTGTGCAGGTTCTTCGAGTAAGGTGAAATAAGGTGTACCTCGAGACGTGTGCATAGGCTAAAGGTGGATGATCTTACTAATGGACATTGTTGAATGGTAACCTACATGGAAAATTTAAAAGTGGATTCATGGTGGACTATGGTATAAGTCTACGTGGAGCCGGACCGGTGTTAGTCCAAGGTGGAACCAAAGTGGAGTGGTTTGATCCAAGGTGGAAATTATTGAGAATAGTTGGCTTAAACCATTGATCCTACATAGAAAAATTGTAGAACTCAACATGGGTATATAAGTGGGGGAGAGTCTCCACATAGTAACGAGACCTTTTAAAATAAAACCCCACACTTGTGGCCCAAAGGTGTTTAAGTTGGGAACAATATCGTTACTATGTGTGCGGACTGGCGTGCCCGATTAGTGCCTTGGGCCCAACCTAAGTGCCGGCCGGCACAATATGTACGAGGGTCGAGGGCTCCAATTTATCTCATATATGAACGCCTACTACATGATTTTGAGATTTGTTGCATTCTCAGAGCATCTCCAGCAACTATAAATTTGGTAAAAATGAGAAGCCACGTATGATCTGTGAATAATGAATTAGAAAAATATTGTTCAATACAACCATTCATAACTACTATAAAGATGACGTGATAAAAAGAAAATAAACATTATGATGATATCTTAATGCCACATCATTACTTTTATTTATATACTTTTATTGTTTTCTAAGTTTTTAAATATTTTAATTGTAATTTTTTGATTTATTTATTAATAAAAGTTACACATTAAAAAATATGAATTAAAACTTATCAAACAAAATTTATTTTACATATAAAATTATTAATAAAAAATTTCTTAGATAATTACATTGTAGATAATTTTTGTAAAGTTTATCTATCAAGAATTTTTTTTTATACATGATAAAAAAGTATCCAATTTATTTTTGCATCAAAAATGCTCTCAAAATTTAAAGAGATAGCAGCATTCATATGTTTATTAATCCATGATTGGGGGTCCTCTTTTCCACCATCAAACAAAGGTGATAATAATTTTGGGTTTATGTTTTTGGCTACTTCCCCAAACAAATGTACTTTCTTTAATTTATGTTTTATAGGATTAACTATCTATACAAGAATTAAATATTACTACTAACCTAATAGACAATAATTAAATATAACCATTAACCTAATTGTTGTAAAAAATGGATAAATACTGAATTAACATTATATTGTAGGTGCTAAATTTATTATTACACCAGGGTAAGTAATTATTGATGGACGGTTACCTCGTATTAGTTGGACAAATAATTTTTAATTTTCAGTTTGCATAATTGCCCATTTAGACAGTTACTTCATATATTTTTTTAACTTTAAATAATATTAAAATATAACTAAATAACTAAACAATTTAACTAAGTAAAACAAATATATTTCATTGATAATAATTAAAATTTATATTAATATTATATCATGGATAAAAATTACATCATTGTAGGATACATACATCACAACTAGATTGGCACCTATTCACTTATCTATCATTTGCATTTTCCAACCCTTTTTAATAAAACTTAATAATAATAATAAATAAATAAATAAATAAAACTCTCTTAATCTCTTAATCTCCTAATTTGTCAATTTGTATCTCGATTCTCAGTTATCCATTAAGGCCTACTAACTAATAATGCTACAATTTCATTTACCAATTATTCCTTTCTTTCAATTTTATGCATTTGTATGTGTATCTTTCAAACAAACAAGTTTTTCGGTTGTAGAGGGGCTAAGACTATACCTCTTATCAGATACGACCTTACCACCTGCAGAAAAAGTAGTTTCTGACACTAAGGTTGAAACATGATTGTTAGTGTGTCATTAAGGCCTACTAACTAATAATGCTGCAATTTCATTTACCAATTATTCCTTTCTTTCAGTTTCATGCATTTGTACGTGTATCTATCAAATTCTAATCTTTCAAACAAACAAGTTTTTCAGTTGTAGAAGGGTTAAGACTGCACCTCTTATCAGATACGACCTTATCACCTGCAAAAAAAAGTAGATTCCATCACTAAGGTTGAAACATGAATTGTTAGTGTGTCATAGGCCATGATGGAGGCGTAAATGATATTGTTTTTGATGTATTTTTCACTATCCTAAAATATCGAACATACAATCATTTTTTTCATCAAACTCATATGTTGGTTGTTGTAAATACTGCTATAACTCTAACGATTAATTTGATAAATAAAGATTTGATTGTTATTTCCTTATTTTTAAATCATTTATAGCCATATTCATTTTAGAAAAAGTCGAAGAAGAAAATATATTGTTTAATGTAGATGTAAATGAAGATAAATTACTATTAAAACTTTCTTTTTTTCTTTATAGTAATCAAATAACTTAGTAATGCTTCTTCAATTGAATTCTTAATATATTGTATTTTCACAAACTTTTCCTCTCCATAAATAATTTTAAACCAAGGTGAAAATGCTTTTAATTTAAACCTAAGATAAAGGATAATAGCTATTTCATAAAGTATGGAAATAACTTCTCAAATTTATTAAAAAAATCCCATTATATTTAAAGCTAAACAAAAAAAAATCTTTATAAAGGGTAAGTATTACACTTAGGGGGTGTATTCAATTTGGATTTTATAGAATTTTTTTGGATTTTAAAAGTTTATGGGTATTCAATTGGGATTTTGAAAAATCTTTTAAAATCTTATGGCATTCAATTAGAATTTAAAAAAATCTTTTAAAATCTTGTAGTATTCAAAACTCATTAAAATTTGAAGGATTTTATAAATTGATAAATTTTGATGGATTTGAGAATATTTTTATGAATAACAAATCTTCTCTTCAAGCAAAATATTTCACATAGATTTTTTTTTATCTTTCTCCTAAACCTTACGTTTTATTTCTATAATCTATTAAGCCATTCCACTCTATTCTCTCTATTAAAAATCTCTTTTTTTCTCAAACTTTATATATTATTTCTTCTTCGCCTCTCTTATCTATTTAAATCTCTCCACATCATTTGCTCTATCTAAAGCGTATTTTTCTTTTTAGATTCTATTATTTTTAAAGTGTTAATTGTCCAATTAGTCACATTCTTCCAAAACTATAGAGATATCGCCTACTTGATTTATTCTCACATTTTATGATTTTTTTAAACAAAAGATGAATATTGAATAAAAAGAGAAAAAAAACCCAATCCGTTAGGTTTTTAAACTTAATTCGAACCGTTTGCGAAAAATTTATAATTTGCTTATTATTTTACATTCGTAATCAAGATTCTTTTATTATTTATCTTTTAAAGTTTTTATTATAATTAGAAAAATCAATAAATTTATTAAAATCTATAGAAATACTGAAGAGAACATTCCTTAAAATATGTTAAAGTCTATATAAATTTATTAAAATTTTGTTACATTCAATATAAATTTAAAAATAATCTATGAATTTAA